>CM048745.1:474356042-475630685 GCA_026315105.1 Locusta migratoria
TACGTAAAGCCCTTTAATTGCCTGCAGAAGTTTGCCTCCTATAGCATAATCTTGTAGAACTGACAGTAGCTTCCTCCTAGGAACACGATCATAAGCCTTTTCCAGATCAATGAAACATAGATACAATTCCCTGTTCCACTCATAGCACTTTTCCATTACCTGCCGTAAGCTAAAGATCTGGTCCTGACAGCCTCTAAGATCTGCAACACATGAAAATTTGTGCCGGACCGAGACTCGAACCCGGGTCTCCCGCTTTTCGCGAGCGGTCGCCTTAACCACTCGGCCATCCGTGCACGCTTCCCAGGCAGACCCAAACTCCCATGTGTTGCACTTGCCTCTTTCCCTAAGAACAGACACAATAATAAACATTAATGCCTGACAAGCTTACGGTGGTAGAATTGTGTCTCTCCCTCTTGCGAGACTCGCACTATAACGTGTACGAGCATATGAGGGAAAGAGGCAAGTGCAACACATGGAAGTTTGGGTCTGTCCGGGAAGCGTGCACAGTTGGCCGAGTGGTTAAGGCGACCGCGCGCGGAAAGCGGGAGGCCCGTGTTCGAGTCTCGGTCCGCCACAAATTTTCATGTGTTGCAGACCGTTTGTCCATCTTACTGGAGCAGCAGACGGGAAATTTCGCGATTTGCGAAGTATATACAGGGATATATTTATCTCTGCTGTGGATCATCGCCAACGTCTGTTCCCTACAAACAGACATAATAATATACTTAAACTAACCTGAACTAACAAGGAGACCATGTGGGTATCGGATTTTAGAATTTCTTTATATTTATGGTACGTGAAGTTCAGAACTTAAATAACAATCAGTCAAAGCCATTCCATGCAACTCTCAAAAATTCTCGAGAAAATGTATTTGGAATTTAGGAAAGTGTACATAAGTACCAGTAATTAAAACGATTGCCCCTTCTGTCGATTTAGCTCAGGTGGAATCTTACTGACCTTACAACCATAGAGTCGGTGGTTCGAATTTCACTGGGACATATATTTTGTTTCGTTTTCCAATTCTGTTATAAATTCAAATGTTTAAATGTTTGTAAAGCTTATGGGACTTAACTGCGGGGTCATCAGTCCCTAAACTAGTGGCCGTGCAGACTGTGACTTACGCGCCGCAGACCGCTCGGCCACTGCGGCCGGCCTATGCTTATGTAGATGAAAACCTTGTCATCACGTGAAACGATGGTTGAGTAGATTAGTTTCTTGGAAAGTAATTAGTAGCTATGGAGATGACTTTCCAAATACAGTGACGCAGCTCTTCACAAACCGAACAATCAAATACAACCGACGTCAACTAATAGTGAAGCCAATACTGAATAAAATGTAACTTTTGTTTTTTGATTGACCATCATTATTAACAACTTCCCATAAAAAATAGAAAATTAGATATTAAAATTGTGTAAGTATTCGAACACACTGGAAAAAACTAAAAAAAATTCTGACATGACAGGATTCGAACCACAATCGCCAAGTTCTGAACATTAAGTACCATAAATATAAAGAAATTCTAAAATCTGATACCCATGTAGGCTCCCTGTTAATTAAGGACAACACACGCACCCATGCCCAAGGAATGACACCAACCTTCGACGGCGACCAACCGAGCACTTCGCAGCAAGGCGCCTTAGAGCGCTCGTCCACTCCACCACGAACCGTTACTTTGAAAATAAACCTTACAGCATAAAAGATTCAGACAGTAGAGGTAAAAATTCATACACACATTTTATAGTCGTATTTCCTGATTGTTGGAAATGTAGGTAGTAAATGTCGTTGAAGGACATTGTAATAAAAGGTCCAGAATCACTGCTCAAAGTTTATTACTTATCGCTGCAGCTGTTTCAGCACTTTGCCATTTTCAAGCGCCTGCGCGTATATGAGAATTACATTAATTAATTTCACATGTTATAATGAGTCTAATATGACGAGATGACATATAAAAGTATATCATGAAACTTTTTTGATATACGTCTACGATATAAATATATAAATAAGTATAGATGCAAAAATGTTCTATAAATATCATACTGAATCAAGCTGCAGAAAACCTGGCAGCAAAAATGTATATAATTGCAAAATACGTGAATAATTTGTAGTAAGTATTATAATAGAAACGCCAAACGTTAATTAAGAACTTCAAAACATTGTAGATGTAAGTAAAAAACTTTTATAACAAAATTTTATATTAATTTCCTCGTATTAGAATCGTAATAAGATGTAAAATTAATTGATGTATCTCTTACATACAGATGGTGTAAAATGACAAAGGGCTGAAACTACATCTACATAGACACTCTGCAAATTACATTTAAGTACCTTGCAGAAGGTTCATCAACCACTTTCTTCACTTTTCTCTACCATTCCTCTTATTTTATTGGGATGGTCATGTCTCCCTATGTAGGTGGGTGCTAGTAAAATATTTTCACATTCGTAAGTAAAAGTCGCTGATTGACATTTCACAAGTAGATCTCGCCGCAACGAATGACGTCTTTCTTTTAACGATTTCCACCTCAAATCGTACATTTCCGTGACGCTTCCACTCCCCCCCCTCCACCCGCCATTTAACGTGATAAAACGAGCTGCCCTTCTCTGAACGTTCTCAATGTCTTCCGTCAGTCCCACCTGGTGAGGGTCCCCCACTGGGCAACACTACTCCAGGAGAGGATGTAGGCAGTCTCTTTGGTGTAGCTGTTGCATCTTCGAAGCGATAAGTAATAAACTTTAACCAGTAAATCTGAACCTTTCATTACAATATATTCGTAATACCCGTTGCCGCACGGGAATATCCATAATATCCATGCGCCCTAAGGCGCCTTGCTGCGGAGTGCGCAATTGTTCCTCGTCGAAAGTTCGAGTCCTCTCTCGGATATATATATATATATATATATATATATATATATATATGTGTGTGTGTGTGTGTGTGTGTGTGTGTATGTGTTGTCCTTAGGTTAGTTTAAACCAAATTAAGGACAACACCCACCCACAAACATACACACACACACACACACACACACACACACACTTGCCTGAGGGAGGACTCAAACCTCCATCGGCGAGCAAACGCGCGCTCCACAGGAAGGCGCCTTAGGGCGTCCGACTACTCCATCGTGATGTGAACATGTAGAAGATAAAACAAAGGTATATTTTGTAAACTCATTCTTGTACAGAAAGACAATAGAATTGAACAATTAGAATATAAAATTGTTGTTTTACGTAGTCAGTGCGCAGCAGAGCGTTTACGAAACAATACATTCGCTTCTAATATATTCTTCTGTAGGAAAACATGTGGAATGAAAAAAAAAAAAATCCTGTATCTGCTATTAATCATTCTATTGCAGATAATCGTCGAAATTAAAATAAAATTTTTGCTTTACAATTTAAGTACTTTAATTTTGTGTGTAGCCGATAAAAATATATTTCCTGTTAATACGTTGTTCTACACTAAAACCCAAGAAAGTAAAATTAAATAGAAATTTTGGTGTGCAATCTTATAGCTAAGAGGATGAGGTCACAACTGGGAGGGTGACGTTTTGGAACTATATATTATATATTTTGTTGTTTATACATTAATTGTTATAAGTTTTTTAGTAAGTGCATAAATTAATCGCAAAGACAGTGTTTATTTAATTTATCATGTAGGCACATTAAAAGCCTAATTCATTACCCCTGTCCACCTGATCGACTACGATAAAATAAAAGTTTCAAACGGGATGCAGTAATGCTACTATCACAGCACAAGAAAAGACTAGTATATACTGGACACAGTTGTAAAAGAGAAGTACCTTCTTGACGAATCTCGCAGATTTAAAAACATTTAAATAAAAAATTATGAACGTCTTTGCTCTTTTTACAAGTTAACCATAATTACCCAGTGCAGGGAACTCTCGAGGTAGGAGCATCTGTAACACAAATACCAAATAGCTTCTATTTGCCAATACATGAATGCTTCCAAACATCAGTGGATTGTCAGAAATGCCATATTGGACGTCATTATACTACGTTACACGACTTGTCATTATTAATCGTACTCCCTAAACAAATTAACGGATAAAAAATATATATTTAAAAAATTCATTGAAATAAATGTCTAGAATGTAGTTCTCCTCTTACACAACTGTGACACTTGCCACGACACATTCCCTTTTGTTGTGCTGTGATAGGAGCATCTTCCACTCTGGTTATGAATAAATCTAAATTATTTAGACTTAATTCATTCGTAGAACCGAGAAACACGACTTATATAAAATTGTAAAGCGTTGCAGTATTTGCAATATATACAGTTGTTAACATAATCACAGTTTACTATATTTAGACGTTTCTGTGTTTCTCTGACCATTACGTCTATCACAGTCTTAAGATAAACGAAAGTCTCAGTGTCCCAACAAATCATTATTTTTAAAGTTTGAATGACGAAACAGCGTGAGCGTCGTAGGCCTATTATGAAACAAACAACGCATTCGGAAATCTTTGTCAAGCTTATGGGACTCAACTACGGGGTCATCAGTCCCTAAACTTACAAACTACTTACGAACTACTTACTAACTAGGACGGCACAAATATCCATGCCCGAGGGGGGATTCGAACCCCCGACCGTAGTGGCCGTGCTGACCGTGACTGGAGCGCCTCAGTCACCTCGGCCACCGCGGCCGGCACGCATTCGGTACAGTTCGTCAGTCACAGATATATAGCCTCCCCCCCCCCATAAGTGCAGTTATTGCTACATTTCGTTGAATTTTGTCCGCCGTACTCATCAGTTGCCACGTACTTAATGAATTGTACAACTGAAGCTTCCTCATTGGTGAATACGAAATGAAAACCCGTTCAGTAATTTTCGAGTTTATGAAGGACAGACTGTCACGGCGGGGGGACTTTGTTTTATAACATGTATAGGTAAGTTTAATGATTTGTGTAATTTTCACATTCCCTAGTATAATTATTCAGTTACGTTAATATTTTTGGAATTAATATACCAAGATAACCAGCAATTTCGAATTTGTTGATTCGGGTTGATTTCGTCTGCTGTCGCCCCTGTTGCTACATAATAAATGTCTACAGAGAAGAAAACAGTAACTACCGACTGCCATAGGGCTATTACTGTTACACACATGAATTTTCTGTGGAAACATTCAGTTGATATTTTCTTGGATGTCAGAATCATGGATTATTTTGTGGAACGCTTCATCTGGTATTTTACTTGATATCGAGACATCACTCCAAATAATGGAAGTGCTATCCTGCATCAGTTAGCAGTATTAGTTTACTTTGAAACAGTACAGATTCTGTATGTGCAGTTGGCATAGACATCGAAGGAAAGACTGGGTACTTAATAAGGCGCTGTTGCGAAGAAATTGGGCAGCCTGACGCATATCACCACTATATGGCGAAGCCATCGTTTTCAAAGTAGCAGGGTTTCTCTTCTTCGTAGCTCAGCCAGTTATGAACAGAAATTTGTAAACGATATACACAAGTATTCGTCATTGATCAATGTACCTGTTACTGAAACCCAGATCAAAATCCGTACAATACCGACAGTTTTTGTAGCTTTTGATAGGGTACGAATACTATGTACGTTTGTGGTGTCAAAACGTAATAGAATGAAAAATACATAATTTTCCGATATTTTTCGTTTAGTTCTTCCAAAATTTTCACGTTTTTAGAGTCGTAACCTATAGGTTTCTATGAGTTTCCGAGTAACAAAATATTTGACGCAATTTGCTGTACTCTTTGATTGCATTCCTTAAAATTTTACACCGGCAAGGAATAATACATCATAGAAAGTGATACAAATTATACCTCTATCTCTTTCTAGCAAAAGAGCATCTTAACAGACAGATAGGTGGATAACAAATGACAAAATACATTTTTGTGTGATATTTTTGCAAATTAACAGATGTCGTAGTTATTCCTTCCCTTGCACTGCAAAACATTGATTCTGGTGTTAAGTCTTGATAGTTGATTAAAAAATTGCTTTATTTTTCAGTAGCTACATACATACATTCCTTTGTTATCTACCGGTTGTAGACAGACCATTACCATTGGCCAAGAGACAGTACATTAGCTGGAAATTCAGATTGTCATTATCTCAACAGACTGAACGATTCAGCCCTACGATGGTACACATCATAAACCACGGAACAATGAAAACTCGTTTTAAGAAGAACGTAGAAATAAAACAAAATGAACAACACATTTTAGTTTTAAGTAATTCCATGTTTTCATAGTACTGTTGTTGTCACCAGTACATTTTAGTGTGTAGTCTCATCAAGCTGAAACGTTCAGTTGGTTGAGACTAAGAAAATTTGCATTTCGAGTTAGCCACGACGGAGCGGCCGAGCGCATTGAGGCGCTATGCTAAGATACGCGAGGCCGTTCCTCATCGGGAGTTCGAATCCCCCTCGGGCATGGATGTTTGTACCATCTTTAGTATAAGCTAGTTCATAAGTAGGGACTGATGACCCCTCAGTTAAGTCCCATAAACTTTACAAACATTTGAACATTTCGAGCTAATGTATTACCTTTTCGGCCAATTATAATGGTGTAAGTGACCGAAATCGGTCGATAATAAAGGAGTTTTTTCAGCTGATGAAAAACAGTTCATTTTTTTAAATACATAACAGCTGCAAATAGTCTTTTATAAAATTATTAACTTGATGAGTGAATATGGGAGCATATCACTGTGGATTTTAATTGGCGCTGTCTTCTGATTCTATTAACATAGAAACGTAACGTTCTTACATCATGAACAGACCATAGTCGTTAGGTACGTGAGATACATTTGAAAGTTATACCTGCCTAGGTTGCTAAGAAAAAACGATTTTAACAGTCGATCAGACAAATAACAAACTATGTGTCTTGATGCTTTACCGGCGTACATTTTGCATCCATGGTTCTCGTTCTCGGGTGTATCGCCGAATCGAATCGTTGCAAGTCCACGATATTTCGGCAGACAACCCTCCCACCTTCATCAGGTGCTGCTGATGGAATTTCAACGGTTCGTTCTGGCAGTATACACAATAATCATGGCTGCAGATGACAAAGTGTCATACCAGGGTTCCGTTAATACTAAGGTACGGAATACTAAACTCGATCTGAGTACAAGTTTACTAGTAACGATCTGATGCATGTTAAATGACAAATGCACCAGTTTAATCCTTTTGAAACTATGACAGTCTATTTACACCAGAATAAAATGTCGTATCTTGCCATACGTTGAATGCTTACATTCTTGGAAATGAGTTAGGACGGTTTTATTGTTGTTTATATTTTTTTAGACGACACTAATTCAAAAATTTTAAAATATATTATTTTTCTGTATTAGGATTAAAATGAAGTTATCATTGAATAATGAAAGAGACTGCCACTGACATCAGTTGCTATCTTCATATCAAAAAGAAGTCAGAACTGTTTTCTGTCATACGTTTCAATATATTTCCGTCATCAGAAAACTATATAATTTTCAGAACAGTTTGTTGTATGTTTAATGTTTCTTCCGTCGCTGGCAGTATGATTGCAAATTTACATAATGGTGACAAAAGTTCGACTTCATCTAGACGTGAATTTGACGGAAGGATGCTGCGAGCGTGAAGGTCGGGGTGAGAGTTTAAAATAGAAAAAGTTTAATTTATAAAACTCACAACCACCAGCTGCGAACCAAATTCCTAAACATGCAAAAACACTGGAACTGTTATTGCGACTGTTTGACTCGTTTTCTAGGGGATGATATCACACGTTCGCAGCTTTCCGTCCCTGCATATGATTAACAAAACAAATTCATAATAAATTCAATTTCATGAGAGAAAAGGGTGTACTAACTACTATTTTTGAAAACACGTGAAAGTTCACTTTATGTTGTTTATTTCACAATACTTGAACCCTGTGGCTGATACGTCTTTACGTCGGCACATTTATCAAATAAAGTTATAGCTCGAGAGCCCCCAGACAAAATGAATATTTGTTGCGAATTGTTTTCACACCACGTGGCTGTCTCAAACACCGTTTATGTTCATGCCTATGCGACGACACGTGTTACATTAACAAATCACAGTCACTTTAATTCAATGCGATGCACACCTTGTTCCACCGGCTAAATATTCACAAACACACAGTAGCACTCGATTTAACTTGGTGCAGTCTACGACGAGCAACCACACGTGGCGATTGCCACACACAAATCTCAAGTCACCACCTCGAGATCCATATGCCGACTGATGCAGAGCGACGCCGCCCGGCCAGCCACACCACGTGGTCCCGAGTCCTCACTTCCTGCCCAGGCGCGCGCGCGCACCAAAAGCTCAACTGCCGGGGTTTTTTCCCCTATGTCATCAACTTCCCCATGTGAACTGTTCTAACCGATTTGCCAACGTACAGCGCTCAGCCAATACATTTCTAAAACTTTACTTAAAATCAAAATAATTACACTACACATTAAACAAATATTTTCTTACGTTTTTATATTAGTATAAACATCCTTTGTACTGTTTATCATAATCGTGCAATTTCTTATATCACAGATAACTGATTTAACTGAATATTTCAAGGTAAAATACAAAAGATTGATTGAAAATAAAATGAAAAATAGTTAATATATTATTTTTATAAACAAACATTGCCATGCTAGTTGTGTAACTGTCTGGTCTTCGTTGGTAATTTATTACTTTTCATTGTCAATTAAACATATTACGTTAGATGTGACTATATCAGCTAATGTATTGTTTATTTATCAACAGGCTATTTTGTAATGAGGACCTTAAAGGTTCCTAACTGCATCGTATTACTTCAAATGTCAGTAGTATTACAATATTTGTGCACTGCACTGTGCCTGGCACTCGCCATTGTCCCTCTCTCCCCTCACCGGAAACGAACTGTAAAATCCTAAGTTGGAACAAGCCACCAACATCGGCCTGCTCGCTGGCCTCCCGTCAGCTACAAGCACACAGCAAATCTCAACGTGGAGAATTTCTACCTATGGCCTAACTATAAATGTTGTCACCCAACTGTGTACATACATTGCTACCATAATTAATAAGATTAAAATTGTGTAACATTTAGTGCATTGGCATGGTCAATGTTTGCAGTGAACTTCATACTGTTTAATTATCAAATGCTATTAATTACCAGTATTTCTATTGGGCGGTAATCTCACAATGCGATTATACGTTAATGCCCACTACTGGTACTGTGTATTGCACAAAAGTGTCGGTTGTGGCTTTAATTTATATCTCAGTGGATTTGAGTTTTTTGTCTACTGTCTTGTTGCTTAAACCGCAGTGCAAACCGTGCTTCCGGTGCGGATCCTATAGGAAGACGCTTGTCCACTGCAATTTTGTCGAGCCATTCTCTGCCTGTTTACGAGAGTAACTCGGGTGTCCAATATTTTGTTATCCGGACTGCATTTGTGCTATCCTGATAATGAAAATTTTTGTCTGGGACGTTGTCCCAGACATAAATTACAGTACTTCGCCTCTTACTTTCCAAACTACAAAAATTGTAAGGACCGACCGTGAAGCGTGCCGGGATAGCTCAGACGGTAGAGCGCTTGCCCGCGAAAGGCAAAGGACCCAGGTTCGAATCTCGGTTCCGGCACACAGTTTTAATCTGCCAGAAAGTTGCATATCAGCGCAAACACTGCTGCAGAGTAAAAATTTCATTCTACAAATCTAGTCCCAGTCGCCTGGTTCTGACCAAGGTTTCTTGGAGGTGTTTCTTGGTTGTAAGGCGTATGCCAGAACTGGTAAATCCCTCCCACTTATTCCCATTTGGGATCCCCTTTGCCCCACTATCAGATTGTCTGATAATTGACCAAATAGAAGCGCGATTCTTTATGCGCAGGATCTCAAACAGCACGCTCCACTACTGGGAGTGGAAAATGAAAAATAAATAAATAAATAAAAAATAAATAAAATAAAATAATAAAATAAAATAAAATAAAAAGTATATATTTGTCTTGTTCGCCTCAATTAGGATTATTTAGATATACAGTTTAATTATCCTGAAAAAATTATCTATTAGTTTTGGGTTTCAACTAGTCTATATTTAGTAGCATGTGAGCTATACTGTTTTCTAGATATACTTCAAATTCTAGCACTTGCGAATAGCTCAGCAGATAATGACTCTGAGTTTAACACATGATAATGACGACGAGACTAATAAAACACGAAATGGTCACCCTTAAGGTGTAATTAAAGCGAAAAGCTACTTTATTTGTATTATCTAATCGGCTGAATCCGCGGTAAATCACTATTGAAGACAAAGTATTGTGATCTCGTATTTTGTTTCCATAAGTTACTGACTAAATCGTTTGTTCATTTCAGCACTCTACGGAATAAAGAGAAGTCACGAATCAGGAGAATGTAAAAAATAGACAGATATGTATCTGATGTATATATCTTGCTTGCACATAGTTGTCTCTCATTGTTTCGTAATATGAGATCGAAGAGTGCGTGATGCGAGAATAGGCCTATAGCACTACTTAGTTAAATAAAACGTGGGCACGCAGCTCGTTACTGATAGACAAATACATAGAGACTACATTTATCAGTTAAGATTGGATTTCAAAATACCAGGTGAATTACTATGATGTTTGACAACTGTCGATGAATAAGTAAATACATTACTTTTCTTAAACCAGTCTGTCTTCTTTTCGACTGAAGATCGCTAGAGACAGGTTCAAATTATTGTTAAGCTTATGGGGCTTAACTGCTGGGTCAACAGTCCCTAAACTTAAAAATTACTTATGAACTAACTTATACTAAAAACAACACAAACATCCAAGCCCTAGGGAGGATTCGAACTTCGGCGCGGGAGGCCACGCGATCCGCAACTCTAGACTTATTATGATTTGTTTCCCCGCTCGCAATATAATTTTTTCATTTGTTAATATTCCTTCTGATTCCTTGACATTAAGTTCTTTTAGAGAAGTGTTTTTCAACCTTTACAATATTCGACTCCCTTGCAAGTAAAAAATATTCGGGCGACCCCCTTACCCTAGCACGCCCACCTTCTAAACAGTAACAAAACGAATTAAAATTTCTTTATGTTGTTACAGCTTTCTTGTAAATTATTGGACTAAGTTTTTCGTGTATTCTTCGGAATGACACAAATCATCTTATTTCTACACGATTTCCGATAGACAAATATATTTTGCACAACCATTGTTTCTCATTTCAGGCAAAATTCACAAGTGATTTATACTCATTACTTATAATGTATTTGGTTAGATTTGAAACCTCTTACACTCATCTATCTTCGAACGAAAACTTTTGTATTCCAGATCGACTATGTAATTACAAAGAATTCTTACAAGTTTCTTTTTGTTCCGACATTTCACTATGGGTGGTCTGGTCTTGTAGAGAGGTGTCACTTAACAATTTTCGCTGCCTGTTTCTGTACATCTCATCATAGCTTTTCTTCCTCGTCCCTACATCCAGGATCAATCTTAAAATTATTAATTCAGTCTGACCTATTACCACCTTATTTACAATCAATTTCATTCACAGTCACTCGAACAACGTCGTCCTTTTTTTATTTTATTTTTTTATTTTTAGGGCCAAATTTGATTATTAATTGTACAAGGAGTAAATGAAACTTGTATAACTCGAACGGTACTTTGTCATAACGTGCACAAAATGAAAATTCTGTGTAAGTAGTCGTTAACTGTGCTAAAAGAAAATAGTTACTTTCGTGACACTAACTCTGATGTGACCTTCTCCATCACGCATCGGAACCACAAGTAATATTACGTGAACAACGAATATTGAATACTACCAACTTCTGACCTGTATACCGTCCAGGTGCTATCAAAGAAATGACAACGTTTCGAAACCACATTGTGGAGGCGTTCATGTTTAAGTGATTCATTTGCAGTCAGTACCACTTGCATAACGGGCAACTACAATGCTGCAATTGTTAAATCGATTATGGTGTCAGCGGGGCAAATCAAAGTATAGTAGTAACGAAATGTTTAAATGGCGTTCACTATTGGTTTTGTTATTACACTTAATTTTTTTTTTCCAAGAGTAACTGTCTCGTTACTGTCTACCGTTACCACACAATTTGAAATCATAATTTTGAGCACCTACAACGCGGAAAAGAGGAAATGAACAGCTAGGCGAGGATGAGATTATTAGAGGAGGAACGATAATACGGAAGGCAGAAGGAAGGGAAGGAGAAGGCGTCCAAAGACACGGCATGGATGGTGGTTTGAGATGGAGGAGTATATATATATATATATATATATATATATATATATATATATATATATATATATATATATATATACAGGTAGGAGATAAATAGGAGAAATAGGAGAAATCCCCTGTTTTTATCATGAGCAATTTACGTCACACGTTCCAGGGTCGGGAAACCGTTTGACATAAATATTTACGGAGAAATGGACAAACAAAAATCTTAGACCCAGTGTCTTTACGACAAATGGTTTTCTGAGGAAACAAATTATTGGTAACTTCACTTTTATTCCGAATAACCACGTCAACACAAAGCAGTGTATTGATTTGAGTGATGTATTTCGTCTGTACGTCTACATTTTCAAGAATTCTTTCGTTTACTTTTTGGTTCATTTTATATCAGACTGAACCACTATGAAGTGTTTCTAGGTTCAGTTAGTTACTAATAATATTTTATTCATTCAATTTTCTTAATTATTACGCGATTTATTTTTGGCAACTTTCCATTACCACGTATTTATTGTAGGGACAATTACCTTTTAAAATATGTAAGAAATTTGATAATGCGAAATTCGGCAGCTAATGCGAGAATAGGCAGCTCGCATGTATTTAAAAACTGTCCGATTAATTTTATTCGTAACCGGTTTCAGAAATAAACCATCCTCACGATAGGAAGAAGTATACAGGACTGTTACATATTATACATGTCTTCTGTCATTCAAATGTTTGTAAATCTATTGGACTCAACTGTTGGGTTATTAGTCCGTAGCTTACAAACTACTTAAACTAAGATAAACTAACCTAAGGACAACACAAATACCCATGCCCGAGAGGGGATCGAACCCCCGACGCCGAACGGCCGGGGGGGGGGGGGTTCGAATCCCCCCTCGGGCATGGATATTTGTGCCGTCCTTAGTATTAGCTAGTTTATAAGTAGTTTGTAAGTGTAGGGACTGATGACACCGTAGTTAAGTCCCATAGACTATACAAACATTTGAACAGACCGAACGGCCGCGATCACCGTAGCACCGCGCCCCAATGCGCACGGCTCTTCTGCCATTATAAATTGTCAAAAGCCGCTGTGATCATTTGTCAGACAAAAGTTTAAAACAACTGGAAAACCTTAAAAAATCAGGGTTGCGCTTTTACAGTTCCCCATTTTACCTTGCCGCTTTGGTCTGAATAAAGAACATTATAAAGACAGAACACGTATATGATTGTGTGACAGTCCTATATATTTTTTCTTGCCATGAGGATGGTTTATTAGAGGAACCGATTGCGAATAAAATTAATTCGACAGCATAGCGTTGTTCTTGAAACTGTTCAGTATCGTTTGAATTTTTTTCAAAAATTCGATGTTGTTCTATTGACCATTTTGACTTCGAACGATGACGTGTTGATTGAATGATTGCGTTTGGTTGTCATGTCATTGTTTGGTACTGAATTAAATCGTACACCATTTCAACCGAACGTAAAAATGAGTTTGTATTCTCCTCAAGTTACTCGCAAAAAAATTACATGTTAAGACACAAGTAAGACAAACTTTGTTTTTCTCCAAAATATTGAGGACTCGCCTGCCAAAGTGTAATTCATGGTTGTCTATGAGATCAGTAATGGATTTCGGGAGAAGCATTAGTGAAACCTTTCAGTATTTTGTGGGAACAATAGAATTTGCGTCTGCCCATTTGAATAGCCGTATTTACTGCCTTATACACGAAGATATCGTCCTTGTCGTAATGCCATTTAGAACCTAATGATTCTATTGACAACAAAGGATAAGAATCACTTTCTATCGATTTCTCCATTTTTCGATGTAATCCAAAAGTGAGACTACAGACAGTTAAAAACTTAAAACTGACCAAACGGCTGTGCGCGCTACACTAGAAACGTTAGCGTGGTTTGATGAAGTCATTGGTTTTATAACACAGTTATGTTGGCGACGACCAGACAACTTACTTAACTGCCATAGATGTACTTCATCGGTTGCTTTGCCCTCATCCACCCCAAACCCTCGGAACATTTCGAAGCACAAGGCACCATTTATCTAGTACGGTAGCATATCCCATTAAGAAAACAAAACATTCCTACACTCCATTTCTGCTGCTGCCGCCTCTTTAACGAGCTGCCCTAGACTTCGCATACAATGAAATGCTTCCCAGAATTGAACGTGTGTAGACAGTCATACTCTTTGTTAAACAGTAAAGCGAATAGCTCTTTCTTCTTGCATTTACACTTCTTAATAGCGTAATTTTTTGTTGATCCACTCCAGTTTCTTTTTCTCCATCTTAGAAATACTATGTTTTGTCACAATCTTATTTATATACCTGTCTTCCACTACAACTGTCGTGTTAAAAATACCTCTGTGTTTTCGTACTCATGAAAGAATGTAAACCGTCCGCATTATGGCGATTGCTAAAGGAATTACAATATCTTGTACAACATTTAACTAACGCATATCATAATGAATATAATGCAAAGTACGTGGAATGTTTTATCTAGGAGAGAGCTTGATAGCCTTAAACTTCTCTGCATAAATACGTAAATAAATAAGTAAATTTAAGTTACAAATAATTAAATAATTTTTACCCAATAGTGACACAAGCAAGGCAAGCAGAGTTTTATATGTTTTTTTATAGCTGTTCTGTGTAAGCCACCTCAAGTTGTGTGTGGAAGAAAGCATTTATACCTCGGTCACTTCCCCCTGTTCTGTCGCGTATGTTTTTCGGGAACAACGACTGGCGTAAGCATGAATATGCGAATTAATCTCTCTATTATTAGTCCAGTGGTCTTTTAGTGATATGTAGGCAGAAGAAAACAATCCATTGGATGACTGTTCTAAAAATTTTCCTCTCGGAACTTTGATACAGAACGCCTCTCTTGCAGCGTTTGCCACTGAAGTTGGCTCATCTTTTCCGTGACGTTTCCACGCTTGCTAAATACACGGGTAACGGAGCATGCTGATGTTCTCCGCATCTTTATTAACTTCTTTGTCATACCTTCCTGTTACCAGTCCCACACTGGCAAGCAAAGTTCAGAGTTATCTTCAAAAGTAGAAAGCTAAGATCTCAAGATAATTATTTACTGGGTGATCAAAAAGTCAGTATAAATTAAAAAACTTAATAAACCATGGAATACTATAGGTAGAGAGGTAAAAATTAACACACATGCTTGGAATGACATCAGGTTTTATTAGGGGGAAAAAAAGGAAAAAGAAAAATTGTTCAAAAAATGTCCGACAGATGGCGCGTGATTCTGGTTTTGTAACTGCTCGTGACGGGGGAGAGGTACCGGGGTATGTTGCAGGATCTATCATCCGCAGCCTGGCTGATAAACACCTGCTGGAAAGTACGATTTTTATGCAGGATGGCGCTCCACCCCATATTGCTAGACGAGACGCGTGAAAGATCTCTTGCGCGCGTCGTTTGGTGATGATGGTGTGCTCAGCCGCCGCTTTCGTCATGCCTGGCCTCCCAGGTCCCCAGACTTCAGTCCGTGCGACTATTGGCTTTGGGGTTACGTGAAGTCGCAAGTGTATCGTGATCGACCGACATCCCTAGGGATGCCGAAAGACAACATCCGACGCCAATACTTCATCATAACTCCGAACATGCTTTACAGTTCTGTTCACATTATTTCTCGACTGCTGCTATTGTTGAGGAATGATGGTGAACATATTGAACATTTCCTGTAAGGAACATCCTCTTTGCTTTGTCTTAATTTGTTTGGCTAATTATTGCTTTTCTGATCAGATAAAGCGCCATCTGTCTGACTTTTTTTTCGTTTTAATAAAACCCCATTTCATTCCAAGCATGTATGTCAATTTTTAGCTCTCTATCTACATTATTCCGAGATTTATTAAGTTTTCAAATTTATAATGACTTTTTGATCACCAGGTATTTTGTGATGACCTATTACAATGGGGTATGCCACCATCATCCAGTCATATAAAATTATACAATGTGCTCATTTAAAGTTATTTAAAAAGGGATGTTAAATTTTATTTTGTACTTCGACTGAGAGCTTGTTTTTTAAACAACGTAAGATGACCACCGTGTATAATTTTATATGACCAGATGGTGGTGACATAGTTCAAATCTAATGTTTGTAAATCTATGGGACTTAACTACGCTGGTCATCAGTCCCTAGGCATAGAAACTACTTAAGTTAACTTGTACTAAGGACCACAAATCACCCACTCCGGAGGAAGGACTCGAACCTCCTACGGTGAGCAGCGCCGCGCCCCGCAGCTAGGCGCCTTGGAACGCTCGGCCACTCCACCGCGGCGGTGTCTTTGAAATCGGTCATCATAAAGTAAATAATTATTTTGCGAACTTCGCTTTCTTCTTTTGAAGATAATTTATCTATCAGATCCTCTCCACTACCTCGGATGTTAGGTAATGTCAAAGTTCAAAGTACTTATCCAACTAGTGTTGTTCAGTCAATCTCAGTCAGGCATCTATCTTACACCCAAGTGGTCGTTGAATTTTCAGTGTCTCCGTATGCTTATTCCCAGATATTTTATGGGAGTAACTGCTACCAGTGATTCCTGCAACTGCGTAATTATATAATAAATCCTTCTTATTAGTGTGTATTCGCAGTACGTTATTTTATTTATATCAAGGGTAATTTGCCATTTACTACAGCATGTGTTGATATCCTGCAGATCCTCCAGCAATTCACTACAGTTTACTGTAGCATGACCCGCGAAAAGTCTCCTGCAAGTTCCAGTGTTATCTATTACGTTATTTATAAATAATGCGAATTATTTATATATAATGCGAAAAACAGCGGTCCTATAACACTCCCTTGTTGCTGTGAAGAACAGAATAAAACTACGATGGGTCCGCACGGTAATAGCCCCGTGCTCTAAGGCACCATTCTGCGGATTGTGCGGCCTCTCCCACCGAAGGTTGGAGATCACTCTTGGGCGTGAGTCGGTGTGTTGTCCTTAGTTTAACTTACTATACGTATATACTTCACAAAACGCGAAATTTTTCGACGTCTACTGCTCCTGTAAGATAGGCAAACGACCTTCAACACATGAAAAATTGTGCCGGACCGGAAAGTTTGAGTCCGGCCGGGGAGCGAGCACGGGTGATCGGCTCCCGGTCCGGCACAAATTTTCATATGTTGCAGATCGTTTGTCCATCTTAGAGGAGCAGCAGACGTCGCAAAATTTCGCGATTTGCGAAGTATATACATTGATATATTTATCTCTGCTGCGGATCAGCGTCAACGTCTGTTCGCTTGGAACAGACATAATAATAAATTACTATAAGTAGTTTGTAAGTCTAGGGACGATGACTCTAGCAGTTTGGTGCGTTAGATTCACAAACATCTTAACATTTTGAAACTAAGTTGGTAGAACAGTGGCGATAGTAGCACGCTATTTGTAGTCTGTAATCTGGAACTTCAGCAGTAAAAATCAGTTTTGGGGGTCAGTGAGTTTCTTAGACGACCCGAATAAGACTGCATGAAAAAGTCAAAATTCAGTTTACCACCATCTATATCTGTTCGGTGTACGTTTATCACGTCTGAACCACAAGACATAAAGAGCTAAAAATTTTACAGTTACTAATGTTTACCCTGGGAAGGCTTTAGGCACGGTTTTATGGCGATCGGATAGCTATAAGGGGGTGGAAAAAATGTTCAAATGTTTGTAAAGCTTATGGGACTTAACTACGGGGTCATCACTCCCTAAACTTACAAACTACTTATGAACTACTTACGAACTAGGACGGCACAAATATCCATGCCCGAGGGGGATTCGAACCCCCGACCGTAGTGGCCGTGCAGTCCGTGACTGAAGCGCCTCAGGCTCCTCGGCCACCGCGGCCGGCGGGGGTGGAAGATATGGATGGTTGAATGTCGTCAAATTATAAGGAAAAAAAAAATTCGGAGTGAAGGCCAGCGATGACGTTTGCGACTCTATAGCAAGGAGGTTACATACAGCGAAACGTGATGCCACAGACCATATCTTTGGTCTCTGCGTGCTACAATGTCTTGAGCTCTTTCTCTGTAAGGATAAGCATACGAATAAGGAAATATAAGAATAAATAAATAAAGCAGTAAAAAAGAAATTTCTTTTAATACATCTCTTAAAAGTCGATTTGAATGTTCGCGCATTACATCAAGTGATCGATCTGTGATATTATTACAATCATTATTGTTGAATTTCGTGATTGGATTCTTCGAAACGAGTGCATTTTTACGTGTTATTTGCTAGTAGCGAATAGTATGCGACTGACGTAGCTGTGCTTGCAGCTATTCACACGAAGGAGTAGAGCATCTTTGAGTATGCCCCCGGACGCCCCTAAATGTTTAGTTCCGGTCCAGCGACCGAGGCGTGCGAGTGACGCGAGGCGAGGTGCGGCGGACACGGCCGATGAAATATGACGAGTCCTGCAGGACCGGCCACCGGTCAGCGGCAGAGAGGCCAGCACTTGGTCACGGCGCCGCCGAACGCTCCCCTTTCCCACGAGCGCCGGCCTCCAGATTGGGGGCCCGCTCTGCAAACACGGACCTGTTCCCGGCCGCGGACCGTTTAGAGCTCCGCGCGTGATGTATCACCTGTGAGGCCTGTTTGCAAAATCCCTCTTTGTCACCACATTCAAACTTGCGTGTCTGCCGGACCGCAGGACCCTCCCGCTGAGAGCCAGGCCTCCGTTGATTTATCGCCTCGGGATCCGCCACAGACTCACCGCGATCGACCACTGTCTTGACTCACTCCAAAGCATTAATCAACCTAACGCCCGTAACGGCACGTAGCCAGGATCGCATATTGCAGTCCTTTATTTTTTGACTACCGGTTTTAAGGAAGTAGCTCATCATCTTCAGGTCAAAATATTGGTCACTCGCTTGCACATGTTTGGAGTAGTGTTAAAATATTCGTTTGCAACCATTGGACGAAGTCATAAAAGAAAAGAAAATTGTTAATGTTGCAGCTCCGGCTGTAGGTTTCTGACTCACAAGGCAAGTACTTGGGCTCGAACAAACACATATACACCAAAATCGTATGAGACATAATGTCAAGGTCCCGTATTGCACTAGTGATACTCCCGATCTGCAAAACTCTGCAGTCGTCCGTTAGAGGCGTCTGCATGTGCCTTGCCACATTGCACTTTGGCTGTCGGTTAGCCAGTAGCGATGGTGCAGTGTGCCTCCGAAGTTGCGTTTTGTGATGTTATTTGTGTGGTAAAGCGTCAGATGGGGTGGCGATTGCTAATCAATCCTGCTAATGTATTGCGATTGGTTGAGATGAAGTTACGAAGAACCCTTCTTCGTGAAGATGGTATTAGTGTAGAAGATGAATCATTTGCATGCTTTCTCGTATCTGTTATGGTACAGAAATATGAGCATAAGTTAGATACTGTCGTTACAAACTCATAATAATTATAATAGGGATGATAATGACGAACAACTCATTGCAAGCGATAGTGCTACGGTAAGTGCGGCAAGAGGCGATGGAACCAGTGGCAGTGAATACCAACAGTCTTTCGGGAAGAAGGTTAAAGTTGCAACTATCATCACGGCTTTTGATGAGAATTCGCTAGAGAACATGTACGATGATTATTACATAAGTTGACAGGAAAAGAATAGAGGCTTTTGAAATGTGGTGCTACAGAAGAATGCTGAAGATTAGGTGGGTAGATCGCATAACTAATGAAGAGGTACTGAATAGAATTGGTGAGAAAAGGAATTTTTGGCATACCTTGACTAAAAGAAGGGATCGCTTGGTAGGACACATTCTTAGACATCGGGGAATCGTAAATTTAGCATTGGAGGGAAGTGTGTGGGGTAAAAATCGCAGAGGGAGACCACGAGACGCGTATAGTAAGCAGATTCAAGTGGATGTGGGTTGCCGTTCTTATGAGGAGATGAAAAGGCTTGCTCGGGATAGAGTAGGGTGGAGAGCTGCATCCAACCAGTCTCCGGACTGAAGACCAAAACAACAACAAAGTTAAGATATCTGCATTACGTATGGTGTCTACAATTACATCTACAGTGCTATCTAAAGCGTGGGTGCAGAGCTTTGCACAAAAAAACACCAGCACATTGAGGTGTACGTAGAGATCATGTAACCAAACGTTCATACAGATAAGTTTGTTCGAGCCCATGTACTTCCCTTGTCATTCAGATCTGAAGATGATGACTTAGTTCCTTGAAATCGGTAGTCAAAAAATAAAGGACTGCAAAAAGCGATCTTGACTACATTCCGTTTTGGTAGTTGTTGATTAAGTCAATTAGATCGTCTCCTTCTTGAAATGTCAAGTACTGGTCTTATAAGGCGACAAGAAGAAAATCTGCTGGTTGCAATAGTAAGAGATTTGTTATGCTAAAATTTTGTGTATTTACAGTGAATTGATCCTTAATGAGAAGAGAACATAAATAATATTAATAATTAACGAATAAATGGTAATAATGTTTTCATCTTAAGAAATATCTGTTGGATGGATCAATATTTTGATTTATGCCCAAATAACTAATGAAAAAATGCAGTAATTATGTTTGCATTTTAAGATCTGTGGAATCCATCGATAGTTTGAATTGTATTTGGTTGGTCACGTGATTCGTAGAGCTGGGAGCTATTTCTCGGAACTCGTGGGTCTTTTCTCTGGCGGAGTTTGTCGAGGTAAGGTGCTTGAATTTAGGCGGCTGGGTGCCGCTTGGAACTGTTTTATTTATGCGCGGAGTTGTATTCATACGCGAAATAAGTGACCACTAATTACGTAACCGAAATTATAGACTTTTCTGATTATTAAAAAATGTTTATTGCAGGAACTCAGAACGGTAATAAAAGTGAACATTGTGTAACAGTACTTATGATGTTTCGTATTTTTGTTTCACCGATTGTGTTAGGAAACCAGCAGTTCAGACGATATTCCGTCTGAACTGCTGATTTTGTTAGGAGAGCCAGTCATGAAAAAACTGTTCAACGTGGTATACAAGATGTATGAAACAGGGGAAATACCCTCCTACTTCAAGAAGAATATCGTAATTCCAATACCAAAGAAAGCAAGTGCAAACAAGAGTGAAAATTACGGAACTATCAGTTTAATAAGTCATGGTTGCAAAATACTAACACGAATTATTTATAGACGAATGGAAAAACTTGCGCAATCTGATCTCCGGGAAGATCAGTTTGGACTTAGGAGAAATGTAGGAACACGGGAGGGAATACTCACATTACGACTTATCTTAGAAGAAAGGCTAAGGAAGGGCAAACCTACGTTTTTGGCGTTTGTAGATTTGGAGAAAGCTTTTGACAATGTCGACTGGAATACATTGTATCACATTCTGAAGATAACAGGGGTAAAACATAGGGAGCTAAGAGTTATATTCAACCTATATTAAAACCAGACAGCCATTATTAGAGTCGAAGGGCAAGAAAGGGACGCAGAGGTTGGGAAGAGAGTAAGACAGGGTTGTAGCCTTTCCCCAATGTTTTTTTTTTTTTTTTTTTTTTTTTTTTTTTTTTCAATCTGGCCTGTACATTGAGCAAGCAGTGAAGGAATGGAAGGAGAAATTTGGAATAGGGGATTAAAGTTCTGGGAGAGGAAATGAAAGTATGCGGTTTGCCGATGACATAGTAATTTTGTCAGAGACTGCAAAGGATCTGGTAGAGCAATTGAATTGAATGGATAGTGTCTTGAAAGGAAGATATAAGATGAACATTAACAAGAGTAAAACGAAGGTAATGGAATGTAATGTCAGAAAATCAGGCAATGCTGAAGGAATTAGATTAATTAATGAGACAATAAGCGTAGTAGACGAATTTTGTTGTTTGGGTAGCAAGATAACTTCTGATGGCCGAAGTAAAGAAGATATAAAATGCAGAATGCCTATGGGAAGAAAAGCATTTCTAAAGAAGCGAAACTAGTTAACATCCAAAATTAATTTAAATGTTAAGAAGTCCTTTCTGAAAGCATTTGTCTGGAGTGTAGAATTGTATGGCAGTGAAACGTGGACAATAAGGAGCTCAGACAAAAAGATTATAGAAGCTTTTGAAATGTGGTGCTACAGACGGATGATGAAGATTAGATGGGTAGATGTGTCTAATGAGAAGGTGCTTAACCGAATTGGGGAGAAAAGGAGTTTCTGGCATATTCTGACTAAGAAAAGGAATAGACTGGTAGAACACATTCTGAGACATCAAGGAATTGTCATCTTAGCATTAGAAGGAAGCGTGTGAGGTAAAAATCGTAGAGAGAGACCGAGGGACGAAAACAGTAAGCAGATTCAAAAGGATGTAGGTTGCCGAACGTATTCTCAGATGAAGAGACTTTCGCAGGACAAGGTAGCGTGGAGAACTGCATCAAACCAGTCTGCGGACTGAAGACCATAACAACAACAACGATTCTCGTAGGCCAGTGAAACAATGGGGTATAAATGCAACATGTGAACAACGCCCGCCGAAGCGGAGTGGTCGAACTCATTGAGGCGCTTTGCTCCGAGTCAGGCTATTGGAAATTTTAAAAAGTTTAGAGGGATCAGGACTAAAATCATGAAGCTTAACACGAAAATTAATTTTAATAAGCAATGTTTATCAAAGCATGTAGTTCCAAATTATGCAAAGATTAATGTACGAAACAATTCTCTTGTTTTTTATCGTGTTCAGCGAAAGAACAGCCATGCGACGGAGGGTGGATGCATATATCATCGCCAACGGAGGACATTTTGAACATTTCCTGTAACAAAGTGTTTCAAGTGACGCTGGTACATTCTGTTGCTGTTTGTTTCCATTTCATGATTAATGCGATTTGAAGAGAAGTAATACATTCTGTAGGTCTTACACAAGGCACCTAAAGGGCTCTTATTAAATGCCCTTGAAGAAATTAATTTTTTTCGCACCATATTGATATTATTAAATGAGCAATTGGAGTTTAGGGAGAAACGTTTTTATGATCTATTTGACGACCTGCAGTTACGCATAGCTGCTCTTGTGCTACCTTTTCTCCTACATTTTTGTTATTATTTTATGGTTGACTTGTCGCACGTGTAACATTTTTTGACCTGCTGTTACACATATCTGCACTTTAGCTACCCTTTGTCTTATATTTTTATTAGTTATTTTATGATTGACATGTGCTTCGTGATAGTTCAAAATACCTGAATTTGTTACACAGCACTTAAATATTAATACCTTGACAAATTTTGTTTTGATTGGTAATCAACAATGAATTTTAAATATTATTATCACCTGCTACATATGGCATCGACCAGTTGTGAGCATTTGGCCTTTGTACGTACCGATCGTCGCTGCTATCATGGCTTGTCGCCACGGTGACGGTCGGCGTCCCCTGGCCGTTACATCTCTGGCGCGTCGTGCTTCACCACTGACACGACTTATCGATGTTTCCACTGCAACCATCGGCATGACTGTATTTTATCTTTCACTTACACTGTGTCTTCGATTTGAATGTTATTGTTATCAACTGCCATTTGTTATTGTGTAATGCTTCAATTATTCTGTATTTTTGACATGTCAACTATGTTTTACAGTTAACGAAATGCCTTTTCATATCCATTATGGGTTATTTATACATACATATACATTTCTTGTCTGATCTTTTATTGTATGACGTTCCTCATTGGTTTATGATGTGCTGATGCTGCAGGCGATGGGCGGGGCTTATCCCTTATTAAATGTATCGCAGCTAGTAATGGTGTACCTATTTCCCTTTATAGCATGTTGTCTTGTATGTTACAGACAGTCTTATGATGATCTCACCACAGATCGAAACTGGTTACCTAAACTAATAAATTGTTAAATTTTGGTAAGTATACTGTAATTTTTATCTTTATATAATTTTTATAGTAGAGTATGGTCCCACTTTACACAAAAAATCCTTCAAATGTCCGTAGAAACATAACCCACGGTACCTAAACGCAGATTGGTTTTTCAAGCCGTTGGCAACACTAATTAACAGTATCTAGAATGGAAGTGTGATGTGAGAAGAGAAGGTGTAATCGTACAACTGCTTAATTTATGCAATTCTTGTATTGATGAAAGAAGGAAATCAGTCACTGTCTTGAATAGGATTGTACGATGACTTTCTATAAGTTCTTGAAATCGTCAAAGTGGATGTAAGAGAAAGTCATTTTTGTTGACCAGGATGGTACTGTTTCCCAGCTGGTTGTCTTCCAACCAGTGCCATGTAGGTGAGCTCTAACAAAACATTCGTACCGTGGGTAAGCTGTACGTACAGTTAATCTCAAACCTTACAGGAGAAAGAAGCAGCTGAATGTGTCAAGAACGAAGAATCGGGTTAATCAGCAACTACCATTGATAAACGAAATCCGTTCGCCAGACCCTTTATTTCATTTCGAATACCTATCAATTTCATTTCTTTTCTGTGTGTCAAAATCTCAACAAAAGGAAACGAAGTGGCCAGAATCGAACTTTCTTCTTCCCCTCATAAGAAAATTTTTGAGAAAAACAAAAATTACAAGACCGAATAGAAAATAAGAGGATAACATGAGAAAAACTATTCACCAAGGGTAATTCTTAAGCAGATTAAGTCGACGGGAAAAGTGAAAAAGAACACCTGAACCAAGAAACCTTGAAACACACAACAGCGACAATTTGGACTACGCAGATTAAAATGGAAATGAACCTCAAACAATAATGTTTACATCTGCGCAGAATGTAATGATTGTGTAAGGATAGTGATTGTTTTAAATGTGGCTAGTTTCACGAGCGGAGGTCTCAGGTACTGACACTATATAAAGGACGCCGATATTTTCTTTCTGATCTCCGCGAACAAGGATATTTTCTTTCTTATCACCATGAAGAACAATTTGTAAAATATATGAGTATATAAAAACTGAAGAGAAAGTAAACAAATTAAAAATAAAAATGCTTTGGGGAAATGTGCACGCTTACATGACAATATATGTACACTTACCCGCATATGTCGTCTAAGCGTTCGCAGTTTTCAACTTCTTTATACTTTTATAGCGCATACAATATTATAATCAAAAGTTAGTTTCTGCTAAGCTTCTAATACTATTTCATTTTACGAAGATAATCAAGGATACAAATATCTACATTTAATAAAAAGTAAATTGCCGCATGTATGAAAGGACATCATTTGAGAATGGCTTCTCCGATTCGGCTGATCGTTGCATTGTTTTGTTTGTAATTCTCAGAACAAGGTTTGTACAAAAGAAAATTTTTGGAAAATCTATCGGAAAATATCAGAAATAGAAAAAACTGTAAGTACGCTTCCAGCACGGATCATTTTCTAGATTCTCGAACAATCAGTTTATTCATTCCCTACTCGCCTAGCAACCAAATCTCTGTAATGAGTGAACTAATACGCCTACGAGGTTAGAATAAAGGGAGAGGGTGTCATGCAAACAAAGTTAAAACAGCCAGACAGATTTAACTTGAAACGTTATTATATCGGGTGATCGAAAAGGCAGTATAAATTTGAAAACTTAATAAATCATGGAATAATGTAGATAGAGAGGTAAAAATTGACACACATGCTTGGAATGACATGGCGTTTTATTAGAACAAAAAAAATTAAAGAATGTCCGACAGATGGCGCTGGACAACAAAACGTCAGGGACTGCGCATGAAAATCGTGTATAAAAGGTGGTGTAATGAGAGAGAGAATCAGATGCACCAGCAGTCGCAGCATGTTGACGTTACCTGAAAAGGCGCTGTTAGTGAAGCTGTATTTGCAGAATGGAATTTGCTAGTTAAGCGTTACGATCCTATCGCCATAGGAAGGGGATTCGAACGAGTAAAGATCAGTTGACAAATGCAGCTATGACGAGAATGATATCGAAGTTCGAAGCCACGGGTTGTTTAGACGATAGACCCCACAGTGGCCGACCGAGCACAAGGCGTAATGCTGCTGAGACAGTTCAGGAAGAAATGGAGATAGTAGCGGGTTCGTCTATGCACGGGAAAGTCAGCGCTCGTGCAGTCGCACGTCGCACCGGCATTCGAGATACTACTGTTTGGTTGGCACTTAGGGATACTCTCCGATGCTATCCTTACGAAATCCATCAATATTATGAACTCTTGCCTGGCGATTTAGTGAAGCGATGGGTATTTGTGGTGTGGGCGTTTCAAAAGATGGCGGAAGATGACGATTGGTTTAGTAAGTTTTCAAATTTATACTAACTTTTTGATCACCCGGTATTTACCTCCATGGTGTTATCGGTGGTGAGCATATCGTTGGAAAATTGCAAAGGTAGAATTGATTTCAGTTCGTGGTGTTTTAGAGTGTTACAAACGAGTTACAAAGTTGACGCTTCCACTGGCCTCATTTCGTTTCCGCCTAATTTTTGTCAGTTCGCAACATCAAAAGAAGAATTGATCACGAAAGTATACCCGAATAATGGTTCTAATTACAAAAACCATATTTGGTTGATCGAACGACCTACTTTGGCAGCGAAAAATAAGAATGTAGACAATTTAAACATAAAAATTCAAAGCAAAATTGCTGGCCAGTTGTATTCATTTACTTCGATCGATTCCATTCTGATGAAGTCGTCAATTATCCAACAGAATTCCGGATTTCATTAGATTCGCTAGGAATACCACCGCAGGATTTGCAACTCAAGGTCGGGTTTGTGATAATCATTTTACGATACCCAAGTCTACCGAAACTATGTTCAAATGTTTGTAAAGCTTATGGAACGTAACTGCGGGGTCATCATTCCCTAAACTTACAAAATACTTATGAACCAGCTTATACTAAAGACGATACAAACATTCATGCCCGAGGGGGGATTCGAACCCCCGCCGGGGAACGGCCTCACACATCGTATCATAGCGCCTCAATGCGCTCGGCCGCTCCGCCGCGGCCCGAAACTGTGCATCTACATCTACATCTACATGGGATACTCTGCAAATCACATTTTAGTGCCTGGCAGAGGGTTCATAGAACCACAATTATACTATTTATCTCCCATTCCATTCTCGAATAGCGTGCGGGAAGAAAGAACACCTTAATCTCTCTGTTCGAGCTCTGATTTCTCTTATTTTATTCTGATGATCATTTGTACCTATGTAAGTGGGAGGCAACAATATATTTTCGCATTCGGAGGAGAATGTTGGCGATTGGAGTTTCGCAAGTAGCCCACGCCGCAGCGATAAGCGCCGTTGTTGTAATGATTCCCATCCCAGACCCTGGATCATTTCCGTAACGATGTCTTCCCTGTATCGTGACAATACGAAACGAGCTGCCCTTCTTTGGACTCTTTCGATGTCCTCCGTCAAACCCACCTGATAAGGATCCCACACTGGGCTGCAATACTCCAAAAATGGACGGACAAGCGCAGTGTATGCAGTTTCTTTATTAGTTCTGTTGCATCTTTTAAGGGTTCTGCCAATAAAACAGTAATTCCTAGGTATTTTGTGGATTTTATGGCCTTCACATTTGACTGATTTATCTTGTAAACAAAGTTTAACCGATTTCTTTTCGTACTCATGTGGACGACTTCACACTTCTCATTATTTAGAGTCAATTGCCAATTTTTACACCATACTGATATCTTATTCAGATCGTTCTGCAGTTGGTTTTGATCTTCAGATTATTTTACTAGACGGTAAATGACGGCGTCATCTGCAAACAACCTAAGAGAGCTACTTAGATTTTCCCCTAAATCGTTTATGTAAATAAGGAACAGCAGAGGACCAATAACACTACCCTGTGGAACGCCCGATATCACCTCTGTTTTAGTCGATGCCTTACCATCGATTACTACGAACTGTGTCCTCTCTGACAAGAAATCCCCTATCCAATCGCAAATTTGGGGCGATATACCATAACCACGCAATTTGATTAAAAGCCGTTTGTGAGGTACGGTGTCAAAAGCTTTCTGGAAATCAAGAAATACGGAATCGATTTGCGAACCTTTGTCGATAGCATCCATCACTTCGTGTGAATAAAGAGCTAGTTGTGTTTCGCATGAACGATATTTTCTAAATCCGTGTTGACCTTGGGTCAATAGATCGTTCTGTTCGAGATAATTCATAATATTTGAATACAGGATATGTTCCAAAACCCTGCTGCAAATTGACGTCAATGAAATAGGCCTGTAGTTTAGTGGGTTACTCCTACTGCCTTTCTTGAATATAGGTATGACCTGTGCAACTTTCCAATCTTTTGGTACAGATCCTTCTATGAGAGAGCGGTTGTATATGACTGTTAAGTAAGGAGCTATCGCTTCAGCATAATCAGATAGAAATCTAATGGGTATACAATCTGGACCAGAAGACTTGTTCTTGTTAAGTGATTTTAGTTGCTGCACTACTCCGATAATATCTACTTCTATGTTACTCATTACGGCATCTGTTCGTAATTCGTAATCTGGAATATTGGTTTCGTCTTCTTTGGTGAATGAGTTTCTAAAAGCTAAGTTTAGTAACTCTGCTTTAGTAGCGCTGTCATCGGCAGGATCGCCATTACTATCACGTAGTGAAGGTATTGTTTGTGATTTGCTCCGAGTATATTTAACATATGACCAAAATCTCTTTGGGTTTTCAGTCAAATTACGAGAAAGAGTTTCGTTGTGATAAATATTGTAGGCATCTCGCATTGAAATCCTCGCTAAATTTCGAGCTTCTGAGTACGATCGCAAATCCTGGGGATTTTGTGTTCGTTTAAATTTAGTATGCCTTTTCCTTTGCTTTTGCAACAGTGTCCTGACCTGTTTTGTGTACCAAGGGGGATCGCCTCCTTCTTTTATTAATTTATTAGGTATAAAACTTTCAATTGCTGTCGATACCACATCTTTGAATTTGAGCCACATCTGGTCTACACCTACGTTTAGTGTTAGAAACGATTGGAAGCTGTCTTTCAAGAAGCAAAGTATTTTGTTTCTATCTGCTTTCCTGAACAAATATACTTTGCTTTTATTTTTGGTAACATTGGGACTTTCGATATTCAATTTCGCTACTACAGCTCTGTGTTCACTAATACCTGTATCCGTTTTGATGCTCGTTATGAGCTCAGGATTATTTGTTGCTGAGAGATCAAGTGTGTTTTCACATCCATTTAGAATTCTAGTTGGCTCATGAACTAATTGTTCGAAGTAATTCTCAGAGAATGCGTTGAGTACAATTTCGGACGATGTTTTATGCCTACCTGCTGATTTGAAAATATAATTTCGCCAACAGATCGAGGGTAAATTAAAATCACCACCTACTATTATCGTGTGAGTCGGATACGAGGAACTGTTAAGAAGCCGATGAACAATGTGATGGAAGCAACGATAATCACAGGGAAGCTTGAAGGAGAGGATGTTCCGATTCCAAGAATACCACTGATTCCAAGCGACTTGCCGTTTCAATTTTAGAAAAAATATTGAAATCTTTGTAAAGCTTATGGGACTTAACTGCGGGGTCATTGCACCCTAAACTTACAAACTATCTTATACTAAAGACGGCACTAACATCCATGCTCGAGGAGGGATTCGAACCCCAGACCCGGGAGGCCTCGCGATCCGCAACGTGGTGCTCCAGACCGCTCGGCTACTCCCGCGCGGCTCAATTTAAGCGTCTCCAGTTATCCGTTCACCTTGCATTCTCAATGATGATTAATAAAGCGCTAGGCCAGTCGATGGTAGTTTTTGGAATAAATCTTGAAATCACCGTGCTTTCCCATGGGCTATGTGGCGTGTCCGAGCGTTGGTAAACCATCTGTGCACTGTTCGTTTTCTCTCCGGACGGAACGACAAAAATATCGTTCATCAACAAGCGTCACGACGAGTGCAACACAAAGATTTTCAAAACGTTGTATTTACATTATTATTAATCGACATTTCGCCGTAGGCTGTCTGTGACTCTACCGTTTAGGTTAGGAGTATATTATTGTAATAATAAGCATTCTTCAGTCACAATAATATTATTGTTTTTATTGTCCGACGCGTTTCGGTGCTATAACTCCATTTTCGGGTACTTTATGACTGTATTTTTGTGTTACATGTGCTTCCGTTTTGTATTTTCATTCTACTCATTGTATTTCAATTATTTGTTTTGTTTCATATGGAATTTCTATCATTAAAGTATGACCATGATACAATTATAATGTTTTCAATTCAAAAACTGTCAAGAAGATATAAACATATTATAAAAAGCATATCTATTCTGCTCGCTGCGAGAGATACAGTCTAAGCTGTGTTGTAAAATTGTGCCTTTTTGTTTTCCTTTTCCCAGTCAATTTTTAACATAAAACAGGAAAGTTGTTTTAATGCCTAAATTTATAATCATACCTGTTCGTAGAATACAGCACTTAAAATTACGGCAATTAAAGCTAATAACCACACAGATAGAGCAGCTTTAAAAGGTTTGTCTAAGAACCCGTTTCCAATTGATTTACCTTTCATTTTGACTTCTATTCCCAGTCAAGGTCCCGATTGCAATAACAATAAATAAGATCAGAGGGAGGGAAGGAGGAGATAGAGAATGGGGGAATGAATTCCATTTAAAAATGGGGTATGATACTGACGCAGAAAGGAGGGGGGCGAGGGAGAGATGGATATGGTGTGGGATAAGAGGGAGTGGTGTGGGGGAGGGGATGGACAAAAGAAGGGAAGAAATAGAGGAGGGAGGAAGGGATAGACATAGAGAGAAGAAGAAAAGAGATTAGGGTATATATCCCGTACACATTAGCTACTGCGAAACGTTACCGGGTTTGCTAGTTATAAATAAAAAAGTGCGTAAAGTTACATTGCATTACCGTAGTGAAATTTTTCAACAGAGATGTTTCACGTAGCGAGTTGCAAATCACGAATTACACACTGTTACCTGCGCGCGTATGATCAAAGGTGAGATGACCTACCAGGCGTACCCCTGGCGTGTGGAGGACCCGCACCACATCTTCACCGGCACACTCCACCTAAATTGCGCTTTGCCTTTCCAATAAGGTGGAGGGCGTTGCTACAATATGGGCTTCCAAGTCGACTGTGAGGCGAAACGTGATGCATTCAGAGAACCCCCTTCTCTGCAGTGCCCAAGAAATGGGCTCCTGCTTACGCCCTTGTGCTGTTTATCACAACAATTCTGTGACGATGGAAGGATGTTTTCACCACAGTCGCCCTATTCTGAATACAAGAACTCATTGTGCGCGCACGATAACGTACGTGGACGATATTAATGGAAACTCTCACAGATGGTATACTCTTTTCCGCGTAATTTCAAGTAAGTTAATATGCAAATAGCATGTGAATAATAGAAGGTGCGTCCGAGAAGTATGGTGAATGGTTTCAGGAAATATAGGAAACAAGACATAGACCATGCGAGGGACGTCATTACACTGAAACCAACATCTAAGTCACGTGAGTCGGGACGGGATACCGGTTTCATCATTACGAGTAATGCGAAATATAGCTGAGAGTTGCAGTTCTTATTCTTTGTAGTGGAAATTAAGCGTATATTTGAACAATGAAACGTATTAGCATGTTCTTATTACATCTTTAGATGTAAAATTAGCGTTATTTCTCCGCAATTGCAAGAGTTAATGCGATAGCTACAGTTTTTACATGCGCCTATATGAAACGTACCGGCATTCTTTTTACAAGCAACAGAAATACATTGTTGTCGTTGTACTGTGAGTGTTTTAGTCTGCATTTTTCACCGGAGTGGAAGATCAAAAATAAATTTAAAAGGAGCATCAGTTTCTTTACGATTCCTCAACAATATATGTAAAATATTTCGTTCTGATTTTATAAGAAATGAAATCTGGTTGCATCCATAATGTACGAATTTAACAAAATACAACTGTTTATATTTTAAGACTTTTGGCACAGACGGTGATGCCAAAACGTAAAATAACCAAAGTATTGGCTGTTTACATTAAACAATAGAGTAGTGAGGAAACATCGTCGATGCACTAGCCAAGAAGTGACTTCATGTGGAAAATAAACAGTCTGTATGAATGTTTAGTTTTGTATAACGTTATTGAAAGCAGATTTTCAGCAGAAATTACTTTCTTGCTGACCTGTAAACTTGCTCAAAAGCAGCTTAAAGTATTTTCCCGTCGATACATTCATAAGTTACAAAAAGTATAAAATTCATAGCGTAACACAAACACCGAGGATTGTAATTCTGTTGCTTCTAAAAATAACCGACAATATGGTACTTTTCACCTGGGCACATGTAAACACGTCAATCACTGCATTAATATTAACAATATGATGAAATTTCGTTACCATTACTACTAGATGTGTAATAGGAATACGAGAAGTCGTTTTATTGTTAAAATCAGCGCTTAACATCACTTGTAAATGAGAAAAACTGTTGCTCATAATGAGCGGAACTCGGTTACGTGACTCGGGGCAATGTTAGATGTTGGTTTCAAACCACAACACAGCAGAGATAGGGACATGCGCAGTCTATGTTATGTTTGGTCTTTGAAACAGGAGCGACAAACAAAATATCTTTACTGGCCTTCAAAGTAATCGCCATTGACTACAATACACTTCTGACAGCGGTTGTACAGCTGTTGAAAACTGTCAGCAAACGCTTTTGTGGAATCGCTCGAAGCACTAAATCCCCAGGATTTGCGATCGTACTTGTTCTCAAGTCTCTCAGTGTGTACACGCGGGCACCTCATCATCGCCCGCGCGTTTCAGGCGCACTTTGTGGATCGGTATATTGCTCAGTATCACATTGTAGGTAAAAATTACAGCCAACCAGTTTCAATTATTAAACAATTCATTGGAACTGCTTGACTGTATGGTTTTCAAAAAAAGTTCTGAGGTTTGTAAAGCTATGCAGTGGTCATCTGTCCCTAGACTTACAAACTTCCAGGCCCGAGGTAGGACTCGAACCTCCGACGTGGTACCGCCGCGCACTTCGCACCAAGGCGCCTTAAAGCGCACGGGCACTCTTGCGCGGCGTTAATTTTTCCTTAAAGTTCAATAAAACCTATTCAATCCAATTGGTTGCCTGTTATTTTTCCTTACAACTTGATATTAGTATAGCTGAACTGCAGACATGGTTAATATTTGGCGGAATGAAATTGTTAGAATAAAACTGACTAAAGTCACTAATCTACATCTACATACTTATTACTCTGCAAATCACATTCAAGTGCGTGGCAGAAGGTTCACCGAACACCTTTTATATTTCCCTACCTCTCCATTGTCTATTGGTGTGAAAGAAATCGGAACAACGCAATCCTTCCTTTTTGTCTATTTTTTTTCTTTTTTAATGTGATGATAATGCTCCCAATTTAGGTAGATGCTAACAGAGAATTACGATATTCAGAGCAGAAAGTTAGGGAAGAAAAATCTCTCAAATAAATCTCGCCAGAATGATCTCCAGCCCAATTCTTTTATCATTTTGGTGACCCTTAAATGGTGGGAGGGTGAAATTTGTGTGGTTGTTGGTGCCCTATAAACTAACTCACCTGACTCATTTAAAAAATTACTTGTGATCCAGTAAAGCTGGTCTTCTGAAAGGCTTCATCTGAGATTGTCTATGTTGTTAATTAATCCGCCTTTACAAACTATTGATTGCCTTACAGGCTCACCTCTTCAAACAACCGTTCCTTACTGATTTTCCAAGCTAAATACCGGGTCGTTTGAACATCCTACATGCACTAAGACATTCATTCTTAATCTAAATCGGTTTTTGTGGCTGAAACGTATTTAAATTGCAATTGTGAGGCTACCGAAAAGCTCTCTCTTCAGTATCACGATGATACGAAAGTAGCTGCTCTTCTGTACACTTTATCAAAATCCTTGTAATTTACGGCCTTTTTTTTTTTTCACTGATTTATCGTGTGAACTAAGACTAACGAATATCTTTTAGTGCTCATATGGATCACGCCACATATTTTATTATTTGTCGTCAACTGCCAATTGTCGCCAAGGTTAATGCCTTGTTTAAAAGATTATGTTGTTTCTTTTGAGCTTATGGTGACTTTACTAACCTATTAACGATTGCAGTCCATTTCATTAAGCGTGAACTCTATATCTTGTAAGATATAAACAACTAAATATAAACGAACAACGCTTCCTCTCTCGTTTGCCACCATAACCATATAATCTCGAAGATATTATTAAGCAAGCTATATACCATTAAGAGCGGCCAATAATTTCAACTGCCCAAGAAGGATAGTGTCATTGGCTAAAATGCCAAGACTGCCTCTTACAAAAAATGCATGTTGCTTATACCAAAGAAAGAGCTTTCTAACGAACATTGATACGTATGACTCGAGAGCGTTGATTGTTGGTGTATACGGCTAGAGAAGCCTGCAGGCGTTTGAAATGTAGTGCTGAAAGAGGATGTTAAATATTTCGTGGTAGTTAATGTTTACTGAATTCTTAGCAGTGTAGACGAAAGAAGATCTTAGCAGCCAACACCAGGGAAATTAAGAGCTCGATTAATTGGCCAACTTTAGAGATACACGAGATTAATGTAATGAAAGAAACAAGCATACTGCATTGATCAAGAAAGATCAGAGGTGAGGATATCAAAGGAGTAAATGGAATCAGTAATGAATGAAGGAGAAAAATTGCTGGCAACCTGTCTTTGGATTGCGGGTTACAAAGAATCTGGCAGGATACGTACAGAACACAAACTATTTTGGTCGTGTAAAACTGAACGCATTCCTTCCCTTCTCCTGCAATCCAACGCTTCCAGGCGTGGTTTTCGTTGAATTCTCCGTACCTGCAATGGGGACAGTTAAACCGAACCACGAGGGTATATTAATGAAATGTGCTGCATGTACGTAGTAACTACCCCAGTAAATTGGCAGTGTGAATTTCAAGAAGAACACCTTGAAAATGAGCGGGTCTGAGCGAGAAAGGTGCGTAGAATGTCTGTGTACCATCCTTCACTCTGAGCAAATGACTGGCTTACAGGAATACGAATGCCGCTGAGTGACTACGTCATCACGCCTCTAAGAAGTAAAACCAGTTTTTAATTTGATGCACTGCTTTTCAATAAAATGTTGTTAAGACTGAAGTCTTTTATTAATTGGTAATTAATTCCAAATAAAATCATCTACAATCAGGGCGGTTTTTACTTATCCTGATGTAGATACAAATGAGAAGAGGTCCTTTATAAAGTAATTAAACAATGTCGGACTAATCAAAGCACTTTTAAGATCTCCCTTTTTTATTGATTATATTTAAATAACGTACCATTTATCCCAACTATAAGTTTCTTAGGTTGTTAAGAAATTTTACTCTACATTAACATAATTCCTAAATAAGTAAATAAATAATAAAATGCATGGAAGCTTCTTCTTTTTTAAGAAGTTTGGTAGTCAGGTCTGTATTGTTTGACTATTGCAGTATACATGAAGCACTGCTCGTCGTTTAACGGCATAAATCGATTTAAGAAAGGAATAAAAAGAACGAATACTGTCTTCCCCATTTATATTTATCAGGAATACAAGTATCCGTACTACTTGTTTTTGTGTCCCAACTTCGTCGCCGCTTTTGTGTCCCAGCCTCGTCGTAGGTGTCGGTGGCCGAGTGGAATGAGACCGACACGCTGGTGCAGGTACGGAGGGGAGCAGCCAGAAACTATAAACACTCGAGTAAATTAGAAAGAGATATATATTGCACAGAATGTAACAATACTTAACTTTTACATAGTACTGCAGAATGTTGATACATAGTTGTTAGAGGCCGCCTAGTGCCTGTACAATAGCAAAGTCTTCACTGGTGCCTATCTGATTACGAAGGTCCCAACTGGTTGCTAACTCAGTCCCAAGTGACCGGTGTCTTTCCGTGGTGGCCACGAGCGGGGTTGCAGCAGAGGGCGCTCGTGGCTGTCGTCGTGAGAACGCCGCGCCGTGCGTGCATGGCGGCGCGCGGCGAAAGTAGGTGGTGCGCACTTTGTACTTGTGCGACACCACACTTGTGTTCAGAAATAGTTACTCTTCCTTAACAGGCTGTTAATCAATACAATATAGGATTGAATCAAATAAATAATAGGCTTTTACAATACTGAAAGCTCTTAAAAGCGAGCTACTTTAGGCAGTGGATGGGAAGTTCAATGAGTTTCATTTTATGATTGTGTAAAATAACTGTTGGTGGCACAAGATCAGTTGCTTCACAGCAGATTTTCTTTTTTTTAATTAAATTAATATTAGCAGCTTGTAACAAAAAGGTCATCTGTGGGGGAAAAATCGCAGAGGAAGACCAAGAGATGGATACAGTAAGCAGATTCAGACAGATGTAGGTTGCCGTTATTATGTGGAGATGAAGAGGCTTGCTCAGGATAGAGTAGGGTGGAGAGCTGCATCAAGCCAGTCTCCGGACTGAAGACCATAACAACAATAACAACCTTTACAGCAGGAAGTTCACCGTGTTCACTGACCACGCTGCTTTACCATGGATGTCCAGCGTTAAACCGCTCCTATCCTGAACAACTGGTTCAGGAGTCTGAAGTTGTTTTGTAGTTATATATTTAAATGGGGCATAGTTTTCGTGACTTAACTCGAATGAATACACACTCTAAGGAAAAGAGACGTATGCTCATTTAATGTTCGCGCGAAAGTTTTCCACCATAATGGCCGACGAGGCGCTCTTCAATTCTCCCGCTGTTCGCAGTCGGCCGCTTACCGAATTGTGGGGGCTTGCTGTATCTTCAAATGACGATGATGGCAACGACAATACATTAAAATGTTAAATAAAATTTCATGAAAATTTGCGAGAAAACGAGGTGTTGCTCCGTATTAGTGCACTGCTTATTTCGAAAACCTCGCGATAAACACCCAGAAATAACCTTTCTGCACGTTCGCTGAAATAAATAGAACCAGCACTAAGACTGGGCGGTCCTAGCAAACGTAGAAACGGGGTCACTATTGGTAAGAAGGGCGCGGTGGAGACCTCAGAGACGCCGACAGCGGACAAAGGATTCCCGGAAGCCGAGAAAAACCGCCGGCAGAAAGGCACTTAACGTCGGCGCGCGGGTCCCCCCAAGAATGGTCCGAAGCGCACAACTTTGTGAGCGGACGCCTCTAATTAGCGAGTTTTCGTTTATTCTGCGTCACTCGCCGCCCGTCACCTCGCTGTGTTCTCCGCTCCCCCGACCTCCTCCCAAAGCCCTCGACCACCGCCGACGTCGTCCTCAGGGACGGCCACCGCTCTGTTCTCATATTTTATTTCATTTTCTCCCTTTTTAAATTTTTCTTTTTTCTTTTTTCCTTTGCTCCGCGCACTGAAAGGACTTGACGGCAAAGTGAAATGAATGGTTGTTTTCGGGTGGCTTTTTAGTTGACCAGCACTGTGCATTGAGGTGAAACGCGCGGCTGAAAGGCGGCCGCGCGACAGTCGGGGATCTGCCCATTAGAGAACCGCGGCCACAAAGCCGGTCACACTGCGGCCTTTCTGCGCGGTCCGCGCCGCCACTTACTGAAACAGAAACTTTAAAAGACCCCGCGGCCGCGCCGCGCACGGCCACTTGTCGTCGAGCGGGAGGGAGGGTGCGCGAGCGTTTGCTTTCACGAGGGCGAACCCGGCCCCGGGCCGAAGAAAAAGCCCCCAGCCAGTCGACATCGGCGCCGGCATTATCCACCCCCTTTCATTCCCGCTGCCGGCATTAATTAATTACACCACTATTTTATATATTTTTTTCTCTGCTTATCCCTTCAGTCCGAAAAACCGCACCCCTTTCTCTGCTCCTCCTTTCACTGCAAATTCACCAGTCAAAGGAAGGGAAACCACCACCACCCTTCCCCGTGAAGCCCCTTCATCTCATTTGCGCTTGCCACCTTTGCCGAATGCCAATTACTGCTCAACCAAAGATCTCTGCGACTGACTCTTTCCCTCCCCCCACCCATCTAACCCCGCCGTTTTATTTTTCACCCGCGAAGCTTTCGGGCTTTTTTTTGAAAGACTTAATTTCTGAGGCGGGCGCGTCATAATGGCGGCGCGGGCCTTCCCCGACAGAGGCGGCGGGTCAGCCCTAATTGGTCCTCTGTTGTCACGTGACGCGTCGCGCGCGCGTCGGCCAATTACGGCTCGGCCCGGCCGCGCCTCAGTCTCGGCCGACGTCGGCGTAAATATTCCGTCTTTGAGGCGATTTCGCCTTTTCCTACTAATTTCGAGTAAAACACGAAAAAAAAAAAAAGAGAGGAGGGATTGGCTGTGTGTTTTTGCGGCGGGTTCGGCCCGATGCGCACGTCCTCCGAGTAGCTTGCACGTGACCACTTTAGGGCGCATTTACACTCCGCTGGTCTCAGCAGAGTCGGTCCAAAGTCCACCGCGGCGAGTCCGTCTGTCTGTGTGTGTCTCTGTCCTTCTCTGCCTCTCTCTCCTGGGGTTCTTTTGTGCAGACGTTTTGCGGCGAGGCCAAATTAGGGGCTGCTTCTGCGTCTGATTAAATTATCAGGGGACGAGTAAAAACAAGCAGGAGGATCAAACGCCGAGGCAACAGATTTGTGTGACGCGCGCACACAAATGGAGATGAAAGTGTAAAATATCCTCAGTCCGCGGCATTCAAAACGCGTCCGTCACCTCTCTAAATTCCGTAATTACCGTTTAGTTGTTCAAAATGCTGTATAAAGCGGCTGCAAGTGCATTGTTTCCACAGCAAAACTCGGCACCCCATTGAAGGTTTGTCGTACTGTATATGAAGTGTTTCGAGAAAAATATCTTCTTAAAAGTAGAAGCTAGCTAAGGTCACCGTTCCTGCTTGATTCCTATAAACACCGTAGGCGACTTCGGACCTATTCTCACGTATTGTTGAAATGAGAATGCGAGCCGGCCACGGTGGCCGAGGGGACTGAGGCGCTCCAGTCATGGTCTGCACGGCCACTACGGTCGGGGGTTCGAATCCCCCCTCGGGCATGGATATTTGTGCCGTCCTTAGTATAAGGTAGTTGATAAGTAGTTTGTAAGTATAGGGACTGATGACCCCGTAGTTAAGTCCCATAAGCTTAACAAACATTTTGATTTGATTTGATTTGAGAATGCGAGTATTAATTGAGGACAGTTAGATGAAATTCTGTGTGGGTTTAGGCATCTTAGAGGCTGTCAGGGCAAGATCATTAGCTTATGGCAGGTAATGGAAAACTGCTATGAGTGGAATACGGGATTGTATCTATGTTTCATAAATCTAGGAAAGACTTATGACCGTGTTCCTAGGAGGAAGCTACTGTCAGTTCTTCAAGATTATGGTATAGGTAGCAAACTTCTGCAGGCCAGTAATGGGCTTTACGTAGACTGTCAGTCAGCAGTTAGAGTAGATGGCGAATTAAGCTCATGGTTCAGGGGTACGACAAGGCTGTAACCTGTCACCACTGTTGTTCATACTATTCATGGATCATATGTTGAAAACAGTAGACTGGCAGGGCGGGATTAAAATAGGTGAAAACAAAATAAGCAGTCTCGCATATGCGGATGACTTACTTGTAATGGCCGATTCGATTGATAGGTTGCAAACTAATATTTCAGAGCTCGATCAGAGGTGCAAGGTTTATGATATGAAGATCAGCATCTCCAAAACAAATGTAATGTCTGTGGGAAAGAGATTCAAACAGATTAAGTGCCAAATAGGAGGAACAAAGAACAGGTAGACAGTTTAAAGTACCTGGGATGTATTTTCTCACAGGATGGCAACATAGCAAAAGAACTGGAATCGAGGTGCAGATTTAATCTCTTCTGCAAGAAGGAAGTAAGTACCAAGACTAAGGGTTACCTTATTCATAAGGTAGAGGTTACAGACATGAAAGTAGCAAGAATGATTGCAGGCACTAATAGATGGGAACAATGGCAGGAGGGTGTCCATAATGAGGAAATCAAGGAAAAACTGGGAATGAACACCATAGATGAAGCAGTTAGAGCGAACAGACTGAGATGGTGGGGTCATGTTACACGCATGGGAGAATCAAGGTTACTTAAGAGACTCATGAGCTCAGCAGCGGAGGGTAAGAGGAGTCGAGGTAGACCAAGAAGAAAGTACTTGGATTCAGTGAAGAATGATTTTGAACTTAAAGGCATAACATCAGACGAGGCATCAATGTTAGCATTGAATAGGGGATCATTGAGGAATTTTATTAGAGGTACTATGCTCCAGACTGAACGCTGAAAGGCAGAATCAGTCTCTAATGATGATGATAATGATGATGATGATGATGAAAAGTAGAAGCAAAGTAAATCATACAATCTGAATTTCAACGTATGCACATTTGCGTGTTTGTCTATACGGTCTTGACGTTTTCAGTGATCATCTTCTCTCTCTCATGTATCGATTATTGCTGTTGAGGGTTGCTGAGAAGCTGAGTGAAGCCGAAGGAACGCACTCCAAGCTGAGAAATAGAGACCATCGCAGATAACAGGCTAAAATTGACCACTTAGTTCACGGGATGTGGGCGGTAAAGAAATCTTATGAACTGCAGATGTCCTCAGCCATTGTCCCAGGGTGGAGGGTTCAACACGTAATTTCATACAACGCTGTTGTAGGAGGTTACCTTAGTACTCGGTTCGTCTTAATGTACAAGGCAAAGTTGATATCAGTCCCTGGGAACAGCAACGTCAGTGGCTTCACGAGGCTAAAGTGAGAGTGTAAAGGAGGAAAACTGCTATTTAGCAGCTCCCCATTCTGGAGAGAGCGTAAGGCGGGGCCAAATGACGTAAAAGTAGTTGTTGCTGACCATACGAGGTAGCAGTGTGACGTTTGCTTTTCAGATGAACAACGTTGCAACCAAGAATGGAGTTTGTTAGTGCAAAAACAAGTCACATCCTCACCCAGGGAATGGCAGCGGGGCCAGGGCTGAAACGTGGTTCACTAGAGGACTCGGGGAGATGGCAAGCCACAAGTTAGATTGGTTGAACATAGCACTGGCCAATACGAATTTGTTAGGTACCGCTGCGGTAGAGTGGTCGAGCGAACCAAGTGCCTAGCTGCGGAACGTGCCGCTGCTCGCCGTCTGAGGTTCGAGTCCTCCCTCGAGCATGGGCGTATTTATTGTCCTTAACATAACTTAGTTTAAGTAGTTTGTAAGTCTAGGGACTGATTGGTTATCAGTAGTTAAGTCCCATAGATTTACAAATCTTTGAACCTTTGATTGGTACCAAATATATGAGAAAGCAGTACACTAACACTGGCCTTTAAAAACCCCGGTTTTTCGATCGAGCGGGAGGTTCTCCGTCAGAAGAGTTGGGCGCCCGATCCTTCTCGTTCGCCACCAGCCTCTGGTAAGCTCCACGACAGTCTGTTTCTCACAGGGAGCGCGTCTTTCATGAAATGCTGCTAGGAAGTGGAGCTGTATCAGGCTCTTCCCCTAGGAACGCAATCACTGACTTCCGTTGCGGTAAGGGATGTATTCTTTCGATTTTCTAAATGATTAGCCTCAGTGTAGTAGTATTAGTAGATGGGATGCAATAAATATTTTTCCATTTACCTGTGAGTTCCCAAAGTCTCCGGAAGAAGTATCCCCTTTCCCCTGTGTTCGGATACAATATCTCTTTTCTCTCTTTCCCCAAACTTCTCCTCTTCTACTCTATTTGCTAAACTTTTGTCTGTATTTCTCAGCCTCTAGTCAAACTAATGGTCTCACCACCCGTATCTACTTATAACCATGTAATCGTCGCATTATTAGATACATTTCAAATAATTTCACAACAGAAGTGGCGCATATTCTTACGTTGTTAACATATTATGCGAACATATATGCTGCACGGCCACTACGGTCGGGGGTTCGAATCCCCCCTCGGGCATGGATATTTGTGCCGTCCTAGTTCGTAAGTAGTTCATAAGTAGTTTGTAAGTTTAGGGACTGATGACCCCGTAGTTAAGTCCCATAGACTTTACAAACATCAACATCGAACATATATGTCTGATAAACATATAGACCTATGCTAAAAGTTATAAAGGGTCTCCATTAAAAAAGCGTAAATTGCGTTGAAACTGATATTTATTACGTTTTACATTGTGTCACTGTATTTACTTTCATAAGCACCTGACGTTTGGGAACTGGCAAAGTGTTTCACAATATTTCCGATAACATTACGCTCTTCAGTAATGAGTTATTGTTATTATATTAATAATTTACTAAAATTTATGAACTAAATATAGAAATCTTACACATGTGCCATATGAAAAAACATTATTATATCAATATGAAAATCATGCGTGTATTAAATGTTTGCCTGGCTACTTTTTGCGTAGAATTTATGTGCGCTACGTTAAATACAAAATAGGTAAGGACTTATCGGATCAAATCAATATCGTTTTGAATTAATCTTGTCTTCTGTCATCAGATGGAAGTTCCATTATAAAACTTTAAGTGGACTATGGAGAGATGAGCTCCATTCTCTGAATATTCAGTGGAAGGAATTCATATAACGTTGTAGTTTCTTGCCGTTCTCCACCGTTATATAATAGTACTAATAGTGTGAATACATACATCATTCGGTTCTATTCAAATATTCGTCAATGGAGTTGAAGGAGTTGATAACTAGTAAGTTATTCAGGTTCCTTTTATTCTATTTATTTATTTATTTATTTATTAGCTAAAATTTTTATACTTGCTGCTGGATTCTTGATGATGTGCGTTCCTGAGTAGTGGTCCCCTTTTAGAACTGAAGTAAGTGCTTTCAAGTCCTTGTGTATATCGTTTTGTTTCTAGTATTGTATGTATGTAGGAAGGTATATATTATTTATGACAAATTTCATTAAGGAATTAATATACTGAAGACAGTATACCCATTTTTTACATACTTCTACTGCATGTCCGTGAATTTACTCCACAAATAATACGTGTTACACGCTTTTGGACTCTGAAAACTTTTGGTTTACTGGAAGAGTTACCCCAAAATATTATAGCATATGACATTAGGGATTGAAAATAATCAAAGTAAGCAAGCTATAAATATTCGTGAAAATATCATTAGCAGACCTTTCTAGAACTAGGCTCGACATGTTATTTATTGCAATCCTTGTATCATCTGCGAACAAAACTACTTCTGGCAGTGTAGTTGATGAGATGTCATTAATGTACATGAAAAATGAATGGCCCTAAGATGAATCCTTGTGGGACACCACATGTAATTTCTTCCCAATCTTATGATGAATGATGGCTCATTTCACTAGTCCCTTGCACTGACACACTGTTAGCGAGCTATACCCAGTATTTTTCCTTGGTGGAAGGACTTTAACGGGATGCAGTTAGCCTCATCAGGCCTACTGTGGAGCCAACCGACAACGACCGGGCCAGCAGCGTGCTGATGAAATGCCCTTCCATACTTCATCCAACGCCAATGGCCGAAAATGACACAGTGATTGGTTAAGCCCGATTGTCCCATCGGGAGCCAGAACACGGAAATTTACCACTATTTTCTACAGTTGGATAAGAATATAGGCTTCTGGTTTCGGCCAGTCTGTTGGTAGAGACAAGGAGTTGTGCTCTGGATAAACGTCAAGCCCTGATAGCAGGCGTGCCATGTTACACAGTAGGCTGCGATCAAGTAGCTGACTGGCTGGCTCCAGTGGCCAGCCAGTTACCTACGAGATAGCATCCTACTCTGTGTAACGTAGCACGCCTGCGATCAGGCCTTGTCTCTAGACAGTGTTAGCTGGATGCGAGAGGACTGGGACTTAGGGGCAGCGATACCGAGGAAGTCAGTTGCAGCTGTCGACTCTCGGCTGTATTTGCCGAGATTGCGATAGTTATGCAGTTCTACACTGTTTTGCATTTGCGAGCTCTGTAGAGAGCAGACTGGTGTCGCTATTTATCCAAACCACGTCATCGCGCCCATCTCGATGACGGTCTTTCTTGGTGACCATATTCGCAACACCGGCTAGTTGGGGGGAACTGGCATTTACCGCAGGTGGACGAGCTCATAGTCTTTCATTTAAGTTGAAAATCAGGAAGAGTAGGTTCAGTTTCGTGATATGTGTACAACCAAGCACCGAATTGTCAGATAGAATTTCAAGGTATTTATTCCAGTTATTGACGGGATATGCAGTGCAATTTAATTTTCATTACTTTAAATGATTTAATTAATTTCTTATGGACTCAAGCGCATATGAATCAGGACATTGAAACATCTTACAATTCCATTTCGATAACGATCTATCCAACTTTGAATCAAAGATGTACAATTGAAGGAAAAGTGGTGAATATAAATTTGTGGCATGACTGGAAATCGAACCCGGAGCTCTTGCTTACTATGCAAGCTCTTTAACCAGTTAGGCAGAGTGCCCTTATGGATTCTGCGATTGCTCGGACTATCTTAAAGAACGCCTCTCTCCACAACACGAACTTCATGTTGCTGCTGCTACTTAGTGGTTAAAGTGGTTGTCTAATAAGTAAGAGGTCCCGGGTTCAAATCCCAGTCACGCCGCAAATGTTATTTAAGTGCCTATCGCCGCGGCGAAGTGGCCGAGCGCATTGAGGCAATTTGCTTCGATGTGCTAAGCCGTTCCCCATCGGGGGTTCAAATCCCCCCTCGAGTATAGATGTTTGTGTTGTCTTTAGTATACGGTAGTTTGTAAGTTCAGGGGCTGATGATCCATCAGCTTAACAAACATTTCAGCATTTTTGAACATCAGTGCCTATCGTTCAATTAAATATATTTTATATACGGACACTGATTTATTATTTGACATTTTGGTTCAACCGAATTACAAGCGCAATTTTGTTTTAGGTGTATAAGTTTATTTTTATTTTGTTTCCGGTTTTCGCATTACGAGATCATCTTCAGATTTCAACTTTTTGTCACAATAATTAATTTTTTACAGACTTAGAAGAAATGTTATGCGTCTAAAGTTAGATCGAAGGATATAGTAAAATGGTACCTTTGGCTCTACGGTGGTAATATTAATGAAATGTAAAAAATTAAACAATAATTAATGAAAATACTTGAGGGGAGCAAACGAGGAATAAACTTACTCTATAAACCAACTTAACCTATATATTTTTAATAAATTAAGGATTTCAATAAATCCATTAGAACAACTTGAAAAGCACAGCCTCCCAAGTAGCACGTCACAGTGCAGTGAAGAAAGGGCCGACGTATCCTACTTCTGGAACACTTTCTTCGAAGTGTCCTTCACTCCGCAGAAATGTAAACCACACATTCCGTTTCTGTGCAAGTGCCACTCAGTACGTTACAAACCCCTTCTTCTGAAGTTGGTCCACGTGAAGGAAGAAATGAAACTGCAATAAGTAATGAAAACATCAAGGAAGAGACCACGGGCACGGGACGATTCTCGAAAAGACTTGGAACGCATTTGAAAAAATATACTTTATTTCACTGGAGAAATTAACCGTTTCATTAATCTTGGTGTCCCAACTACTGAACACCGGCTAAAACTTATACTAAAATGAATTATTCTCTACAGTTTGGGGCCGAGGGGACTGAGGCGCTCCAGTCACGGTCTGCACGGCCACTACGGTCAGGGGTTCGAATCCCCCCTCGGGCATGGATATTTGTGCCGTCCTTAGTTGTAAGTAGTTCATAAGTAGTTTGTAAGTTTAGGGAGTGATGACCCCGTAGTTAAGTCTCATAGACTCTATAAACATTTGAACATTTGAACTACAGTTTGGCCTTTTAAAAATTAATCTGAGTTTTTACAGCCATTGTGGATGACACTTATGTCTACCGCTTCACGTCTGGGCAGTACTCAAAGGTACAGGGACCCTTATTTTATTCTTCTCTATATATAACCTCTGACAATAAAGTTCGGTGAATAGTGCTGTGCCATTAACGTAGAATACAATTAAGCTAGCATAGCTACGCACTGCTGAGCTTGGCGGAGGATACCTTCGACTACTTCTCACTGATCACATTGAAAATTAACAAGCATATATATATATATGATCCGGTGTCACAATGTTTATCTGGAATGAACTCCGAAACTACCCATCTTCATTAAATTTTGCACGTGTATGTAATTTGGTCGAACTTGAAATATCGGACACTGTTTAATCTCGATTAATAACCATTACATTATTTCTGTTGCATGTTAAATGTTTCTCTAGTTTGGGTAAGAATCAAATGATTGGCACTCTTTTTCTACTTGGTCTTGGATAGCGACAAAGTTGTTGGCTGGAAAGATCTTCACAACCTTTGCTTGCCCTGTCTCTACTGATCTTCAACTCGTGCAAATCAATCTTCAACAGAGCCTCCGATCACCGCAAGCATTCATGGCACTCGTTCTGTGTTGTCTGGGACTATAATTGTGGACGGTTGATTCTAATGTGGATCATCCTCGACACCTTCTTTTCTGTCTCTAAAGCATTTAAACCGCTCAAACACACCCTTTTTACTCACTGCTTGGACACCATACACTTGCAGTAACATCCCATTTTCTCCGTCACCGTTTTGCCTGCTGTGAAAGAAAACGTGATGATAACGCTTTGCTACGTTTTGCGTCCCATGTTGCAATGACATGAGTTAACACACTGAGCCCGTTATCTGTGTGGACGTCCGCCTCCGTAGTCCAGTGGACAGCGTGGTTGGTTGCCACGCAGGGGGCCCGGGTTCGATTCCCGGTCGGGTAGGAGATTTTCTCCAGTGGACAGCGTGGGGGCCCGGGTTCGATTCCCGGTCGGGTAGGAGATTTTCTCCAGTGGACAGCGTGGTTGGTTGCCACGCAGGGGGCCCGGGTTCGATTCCCGGTCGGGTAGGAGATTTTCTCCGCTCGGGGACTGGGTGTTGTGTCGTCCTCATCATCATTCCATCATCATTGACATGCAAGTCGCCGAAGTGGCGTCAGATAAAGAGACTTGCACCAGGCAGGCTGAACACGACCCCAGTTGGGGTCCAACGGTCATAAATGCCACACGATCATCATGATCATCATCATCTGTGTGGACGATTCACTGCAGTGCTTTGCATGACAGGCGGTGCTTGTTGACATGTACCTCAATGTGTATGCGCGGTTTGTAAAACATGGGACCATTCACCGAAATTTTCAGACGCACCAAAGACAGGACAAACATCCATGCCCGAGGGAAGATTCGAACCCCCGACGGGGACCGACCACGCACATCGGAGCATGGCGCTTCAGTAAGTTCCTCCACTCCGCCGCGGCTGTCATCATTATTTAACTGTTTGCTGATGTTTTGCTGGCACCGGTGTCTTTTGTACGTAGCATTGAAGAGTCTCTTCCATACTGCATTCGCAGGCCTGAAAGAAACTATCATTGGCTGCACACCATGTTACGATCTGACTTCGATTTTATCATTATACAGTTTCAATGAGATAAAATATGAACGTGACGTGTAACAAATGTGTGGCGCAGCTGAAGTCAGACCTACTCGCTTGCCGCCATAAAATTGTAGTTTGTCGGGTAGTTTCATAACATCGTGCATTTCGGTGTAGAGTAAAAATGTGCTTCTTCTAGAAGGCAGCAAACGAGTAAGACGTTGTCCTAGAATGACACTAGCTCTACATTCAGAAGGACTGACGATCAAACCTGCATCCAGTCAACTAGTTTCCATAATTCGCTAATGCCACACGGTTCTTTTAAGAAAAGCTTCCTTTCCTTCCACATGCTATTCTAATCGAAGTTTCTGATCTCTAATGACCTCGTTGATAATGGAACGTTTAACTATAGCCTTCCTTCTTGCGCATTGGGATATGAGGTTCATTCTAATTCTCACCAGATTACGTTTGAGGGATATTTGACAGTTCACTCCAAACCTCAGGCAACTGCTTGGCTGCTTATAAAAGAATCAGGCGATGGTATTGCCGTTTGATTACGTCCACACAGATATGCTATGAATTTATACAATTATTTATACTTTTGCAGAAGGCTGAACCTTGTTTAGAAGGTGTTTACATAAATCTGCCTTTAAGCGGATTTTTATGGAATACATTCAAAATGTTTTTCAAATGTTTGTATAGCTTATGGGACTCAACTACGGGTCATCAGTCCCTAAACTTACAAACTACTCATAAACTAAGACTAAGGACGGCACAAATATCCATGCCCGAGGGGATTTCGAACCCCCGACCGTAGTGGCCGTGCAGACCGTGACTGAAGCGCCTAAGTCCCCTCGGCCACCGCGGCCGGCAAATGTACATTATTGTATGTTTGTGTGAACATATTAAAGTTATTTAGAGAGATTAGTGATAGAGTGAAACAATGCATCATTTTTAATAAAATGCACGGGACGATGCAAAGAGTACACTCCCCTTGAAAGTGGTAAATTGAAAGTCTTTGAAGACCATTTCAAAACATTAATTCTTTTTCGAGCAATTTTACAAACCGGTCGCAGCAGGCGGCTCCCAGTAGTTGAATTGAAAGAGGGTAGCTAATAAGAATTGCCTAAGGAGGAGACTTCTTTCAGATTCGGTTTTCTTGATATAATGAACACTGTGTGGACTGATGAAAGAGTGTAACATTAACGACCAGCCAGCTGAAAGGAGCTGTTTCTCTAACCGCTGGCAGAAAATAAACTGGGAACACTGAAATGTATTGGAGTATTGGAAGTGGGGAGGCTGCGAGGCAGAGATATTGGAAAAGTCTGCAGAGCCGTGGAGAGCCGACAGCATCCAGAAGGATCTGCGCCTTACAAATCGCCTTTGAGATCGTTTGAAGCCAGCCTCTTTGCGAGCTCTATGGAAATAGGAAAGCTGCAAACTTATAAAAGAAAGTGACACCTTACTGTTTGCCACTACACTATTACGCTTTTTTTTTTTTTTTTTTTTTTTTTTTTTTTTTTTTTTTTGAGACATTCATTACTTTCTGATATTGTTATTTTTATTTCTATGTCATATAAGGAGCAGGATTTTTTAAAAATAGTATAAGTGGCCAGAGGTGATTCTGTTCATGTTTCTTCATACTCTGTTAGAATGGTTCTAATGTTACGCAGTATCCTTCTCACAATATCAAGTCGTTGGGCTCATTGCCGTATACAGGGTGTTTCACTAAGTGTATTTGCCTCTGTAACTTACAAAGTTATAGGTGACGGGAAATTTTAATGCGGTAGGTCAACACAAGAAATGTTACACTTTCTGCAGAGTTATGAACATAGTTTATTGTATCATTTTCCAAAGAGTTACAGCACAAAGATATAATTTTTTAAATGGAACAATAATTTTTTTCTATCGTGTATTGGATTCGTTGAAACCAGCTGCGTCCAAATCAATTTAAACTACATTCCTATCACTGTTAGTTTGGGAGCTACAACCCTTCAAAGTTTAGGGGGCGGAGGTTACGACAGCGTATCTGACTTGCTGTTGGTGATGAGACAGTGGGCCGTGCCCCAGGGGATAGCCACTCGGCCAGTCAGCTACGCTATCGCAGCCTCCGTCCCCGGAACTTTGAAGGGTTGTAGCTCCCAAACTAACAGTGATAGGAATGTAGTTTAAATTGATTTGGACGCAGCTGGTTTCAACGAATCCAATACACGATAGGAAAAACTATTATTCTATTTAAAAAATATATCTTTGTGCTGTAACTCTTTGGAAAATGATACAATAAACTATTTTCATAGCTCCGTAGAAAGTGTAACATTTCTTGTGTTGACCTACCGCATTAAAATTTCCCGTCACATATTATTTTATAAGTTACAGAGGCAATCACACTTAGTGAAACACCCTGTATGTGACCCCATGAACCAAGGGTCTACATCTAGGACGATAACCATAACCTCTTAGGATTCTGCTGAAGCTATTATTTATGAAAAGCAGAGTGATTATATTTGTATTACGCTACGCGTTTTAATTGTTCTTTCATCCTTATGCATACCGGAAGGCCATGTTGTTCAATTCTTAAAGTTGTATTCTTCAATAAATAAAATGTCAAATGTTCAAGTACTTGTAAATCTAAGGGACTTAATTACTTTCGTCATCATTCCCTGGGCTTACAAGCTACTTAAACTAACTTAAAGTAACTTATGCTAAGGACAACACAAACACCCATAGCCGAGGAGGACTCGAATCTCCGACGGCGAGAAACTGCGCGTTCCGCAGCGAGGCGCCTTAGAACGATCTGCCACTCCACCATGGTGTCAATAAGTAAGTCAGTTATTCTTCACAGTGCTCCCTTTCAAAGACACGTCATCCAGTCTCAAACGCTACATAATATTAACATATCTATCAATTAGTCCGCGGTATGTATCTCGGTGGGTGCATCCATGACGATCGTAGTCTCCTGAAGTTACTCTTTAACCTTCGCAATGTTCAGAATGTTTGTATAGCTTATGGGACTTAACTACGGGGTCATCAGTCCCTAAACTTACAAACTACTTATGAACTAGCTAACACTAAGGACGACACAAATATCCATGCCTGAGGGGGTATTCGAAACCCCGACCGTAGTGGCCGTGCAGACCGTGACTGGCGCGCCTCAGTCCCCTCGGCCACCGCGGCCGGTCATCCGCAATGTCATCAATAATTTTTCCTTTAGTATCATAGGAAACATTAGTGAGAAACCTTACAGCAGATTTGTGTCATTAATTTATATTAGCCTACCTCAAAATGCAGCGTTGCCCGCGTATTTACTTATTCCAATCAATAAGTTTACTTATTCACTTCCTTTTCTCCCTCTGTCCATCTCTACCCCTGTTCATCTCTTCCTCCCTCTTTCGCAGCCCTTCACCTACCTTTCTTTTTCTTTTCTGTCTCATTCTTCTTTCTCTTCTCTTTGTTTCGTCCTAGTCCTCCACATTCTCGTCCTCCTCCTACTTCTTCTATCCACCTATCCATCACCCTAGCTCTTCCGTTATCACCACTGCGCTCTGCTCATCTCCTGCACTGTGTTCATCCCCTCCCAGTAGGGCAAACTCGGCTAATTTCGCAGCACGGCTAATTCGTAGTAGCATACAAATCATTTCAATGCGAAATTGTACGAGCTGACGTGAAGCTCAAACACTGCGCCACAGATGGCAGCACCTCTCAACTGTGTGTGGTCGAGAAAACAGCTACCGGATCGCATTTTTGTGGCTGTGGTGTAACTTTGTCCAGTATGGTTGAAAATATTTTCACGTGTTCGGTGGCAGATGTCTGGTTTTCTATCGATACTGCCGATATAATCTGAATTGTAAGTATAAGACATTTATTGATGAATTCTTCAGAAGCCTCTGTTTAATTTAAGGTCTTGTTCACCATTTTGACACTAATAGTTTGCTCATAATTCACTTTTGCCCGTAGTGAACTTCTTAATGATTTGGTTAGTTGCAATAGGCTTGAAGACCTCTGAAGAAAGGAAAGCAGACAGAAAAAAATCGAAATCAAAGGGGTATGTTCCAGCAGAGAGGCAGCAAGGAAAATTGAGCACCTGAAAAGCTAGAACGGGTAAACAGAAATCGTGCGAACACGTAGCTCCTTCAACAAGACGATGTATGCCTGTACGGAGAAGATTAATAAGAAATCTAGCAAAGGATGATAACATTTTTTCTCATGTGGTGGAAATTACGAAGATGATGGCCAAGAGTGGATATATTGTTTGAAGTGTGAGTGCTGGTTTCATCTGTCTTGCGAAAGACTGAAGGCGTACTGTGCTCATTTCACATGCCGTTTATGCACTGGGGCTGATTCCGATTAACTTCAATCAGATTTACGATTTTAAGAACTACATTCAATTACATTTTCGAATTTAAGATTTTCTATGACTGCGGTAATTAATATTGTTTTGTTATTCATTTTTATGTTAAAGTATGTAATTAATTAATCATATTACCTTTGATTACATTACTTACAATAATTTAGTAATAGTAAATATAGTAAATGTTAAGTGTATGATGTGTTTGGTTACATTAAATCGTGTTCTGATGACACAAAGAGTATTTTTTGAGAATTCCAGCTGCTACTGCGAAATTACCTGAGCAGTGGTGCGAAATTGCCCTAGTCCTTATTTTTACAGGTAAATTAGCACGATTTTAAGAAAGCTTTTTTATATTTGAAATTTAACTTTCAATATTTAACATTTATACCAACGAATTATACTACTTTTACTTACCATTTGATACAAAAATTCCATTTGTAATATCTTTTAAATACTAAAGGGAAAAACCTTAATACTGCGAAATTAGCCGAGTTTGCCCTATATGAAAAATTTCAATATTTTCGAAATTAATCGTGATTAGTCAAATGGCATCAGAATCTGCAGTAAGGTACCTTCCGCCATGCATCGCACGAAATCCTATGTAGACAGTGCTGCTTGTCTAGTTCTGAAGATCAAGTTTGCAAAATTTCATCAAGATAGGAATAAAACTACAGATGTTTGTCGAAGTCTGTTGTGAAGTAATCTCCGCTATGCACTGTGCAAATTATTATGGAGGCAGTGCCGTTTCTCTTGTTTTGAAGCTCAAGTAAGTAAAATTTTGTCGCAGTTGAACGAACGGTATGCCAGCGCTTAAAATATAAATTTGGTAATTTCGACTTCTTCGATTTTTTCATCTGTTTCTTTCTAAACCACCCCTGAACTAAAGCGAAGAAAACAAAACAAAATTATTATTCAAACCGGGGAAGCCATACCTGAATTTTAGCGAGCTAAGAAAATGATTTTTATATAGATGTGTAATAAGCATAAAATTAAAGGGAAATAAAATACAGGAAACGTTTAAAAAGCACGGTTATGCCTTATGCAAATTTCGAAAGAAAACTGTGTGATGTGAAATCCATTGCAGCATCAAGGAAACGTTCTAAATCATATACAATAATAATAATAATTTCATTTAACTCTCTGACCTGGTGAAAGTCTTTCGATTTGACGCCACTTCGGAGCCTAACATGTTCCTAACTCACCCCAGTTATCAAATCAGGAAAGGGGACATACAGTTTAAAGTGGAATCCGTACCGCGGGTCGTTTCGATGACTTCTTATATCGTTGAGAGGTGCAGACTACGTTAAAACTCAAAGTGAAAAAGTGCGTCATCGCAGCGAGTTACGAGCAATTCCACAAGAAGCGTTTGCAACAGCTGTACAACCTATGTCAGAAGTGTATTGTAGTCAATGGTGATTACTTTAAGAGCTAGTAAGGTATTTTGTTTGTAACTCTTTGTTTCCTATATTTCCAGAGACCATTCATTGAACATTTCAGATGGACCTCGTATGTGCATGATGTGTTTTGACCGGCATTTGCTCTCGAGTTACCACAATCACGTTTTAGGCATTGCACCCATTTTCAAGCATTTCCAACCTTAAATTTGTCTGCTACGCCAAAACATCATATCGTCGTCACATTAATGTAAGTTTGATTTTAAAGAACTAATTCTCTACTTATAAAAATCATTATTTAAATCACATTGTGTTACTGGTTTAATGTGCAGGTTTGATATGTGTTAAAAAAAAAGGTTAAAATAATGAAAGGAGAGACATTCTTCTAGATGCATTCAACTTTTTAAAAATAAGTTTCAGCCTTGTACAGTACATTAATGCAGCAACACATTGAATTTTCTGTTTCTAATTACATTTATACATTGAGAACTAGTTCTGTAAAACCAAACGACCGTTAATGTGACGATGCTATGCAGTCTAAGCGTATCAGACAATTTAAAACACTCGAAACTGCCAATATGGCCGTAATGTTGAGTGTGGTTTAAAAAATGAGCCAAAACAATCAGCGGTAATTTCATTTAAAAAATACTACATGACTGTATTACCTTATCAAGGAAAAGCAGTTACTTTTCTTGTGAATACAATATTTTGACGAGATCTGCCGACGTTCTCTTTATAATTGAGTTTCCAAAAAGTAAAATGCACGTTATTGTGGCAGCCGAAGTAACATTAATAAAAAGCTGCATCACACTTCAAAGTAACACACATACACACTCGACACTGTTTTCAAACATTGTAACTACATTTGAGGTGACGAATCTCCCATTTGAGAAGTACAGCAACTCGGCGTGGTACGGGCTCAAGACGAGCGTTTAAGTCCGCTGCAGAAATACTGAACCATGCTGTCTCAACAGCCGTCTGTAACTGCGGAACTATTCAAGTCAGATGTTCAACTGTTTGTAAATCTGTGATACTTAACTACTGTAGTTATCAGTCCCCAGGCTTACAAGCTGCTTAAACAAACCTAAGGACAAACACACACACACCCATGCACACACACAAACACAAACACACACACACACACACACACACACACACATGCCAGAGGGAGGACTTTAACCTCCGACGGGGAGCAGCCGCGCCGGCCGCGGTGGCCGCGGGGACTGAGGCGCTCCAGTCACGGTCTGCACGACCACTACGGTCGGGAGTTCGAATCCCCCCTCGGGCATGGATATTTGTGCCGTCCTTAGTTGTAGGTAGTTGATAAGTAGTTTGTAAGTTTAGGGACTGATAACCCCGTAGTTAAGTCCCATAGACTCTACAAACATTTGAACATTTTTGGAGCAGCCGCACACTCTGCAGCAAGGCGGCTTAGAGCGTTCGGCCATTCCTCCGCGGCAGTCGTCTACTGCCATAGCCCATTAACGCCAGATTACACAGCATGACAGCAATATAGAAACGAGTGCGTTCGTCGTACGCCTGATATTTATTTCTGCTGTTCTTTCACGCAGTGTTGCTTGTCTGTTGGCACTTTAAACTCAAAGTAAACGCCACTGCTCTCTTTCATTGGCCACTGAACTGTCCGTTGATAGAGATAATGCCTTAGATATATTCTCGGAACGCGTTTGACATTGTGGATTTAGTAATACTGATTTTCCTAGCGATTTGAGAAACAAAATCTTCCATGCGTCTTGTTACATCTATCACTACGCATTCAAAGACCGTTAGTTTCTGTCGTACAGTCGTAATCTCTACGTTTTTATTCCGGCGGTGATGAAATTATGCACACGTAACCTTCAAAACATCACCTTGAACCGAACATTTCATACGGTGCATAACGCAGGATACATTGCAATAAACTTCACTGATCGCCATGACTGAGGAGAAGATGAACTGAGAGAGGGAAGCTGAAGAGATGAGCAGAGAGAAAGAAGGGAGGGGGAGGGGGCAACAGGATGAGATGGACAGAGAGAGAGAAAGAGAGAGAGAGAAGGTGGACAGAGAGACGAAAGAAGAGATGGACTTACTCAAGATTGGTAAAAAAATCCGAATGATTCCGAGTTTTCAGTTAGTGTATAATAAACAATTTATGTCTTTTTTTTCTAATCTAAATGTGCGGTTATTTACAGATTATCTTCATGCACTTCAGCATGGTATGGGGAGAATAAACATTGATTTTACCACATCTATTTCATGATTTTGTAAGCCGTATACCAATCTTGACTTCTTCTCCAACAGGCTGAAAATAACTGAAATAAATTATCTAGTGTTATGCCATTCGCTTTAAATAAAAACTCATAGATGTTGTCCCCTTGATATGTTATATTCACCGCATGGGAAATATAGTTCTAAAGGCAGTACTACTTCGGCACACTATACCAGGTATATTAATTTACAATATCCTGACATTTTTACTATGCAAAATCAACAACATTCAACCGTCTCTTATCGACTGGACATTCTCTGGTGACGTATGCTTCCTTGCAGCCTTGCATGGAGTAGTTCTCTCTCCAGCAATTTGCTCCGTTCTCACGTGCCACGTCCGGTCAGTGCCCGCACATACAGACACGGTCGAGCACAGACTTTGTACAATACTTAAAAACTAAGCCTCAAATTTTGTGACTCTAGCAACATCATTCCGCGAGAAAAACTCAGGAAATGTAACTAGGAAACTACAGCCGATCTCGTAGCTTTACAACTTATTCGCCCATATAGATATAAGCACTTACGTACTTTATTTAAGGGTTTTGTACCTTTAATTTGTTACATAATTTCATGTGATAAATTAAATACATAAAACCAACCAAAGATGTACATAAATGTTTAGACATATCTGAGTAAATCAGTAAAAATAAAAATCTGCATAAAGCGGAATTCGTCTCCATTTGAAATACAACATTGTTACTCCTAAAAGTTTATCGACAACCAGTACAGCAATCTCTGGTGCTATTTTACGACATAATCATCAAACAAAATGAGTAATTTTTTTTAAATATCGTTGGATTAGCTTTTGTATTGCTGTGTCCTAGAGTGTGCCGTCTGTGATTCAACCCAGGGTATGAAATTCGTCTTCAGCTCTTCCTCGTCGTCCAGACACTAGCAAGAAGAAAGGAATTTCTGAAGGTGAATGAAAAGATGGAAATCGGTTGGAGAAACATCACAATTCTGCAAAACAACTACAGTGCGCCGAACATTGACATAGAGCACCACAGCGACTGCAGCAAGCATTCCACGTCCATTGTTCTTACTGGCACGTCTTCCTGCCACCGTTCTGACAAGAGCTCAAGACGACTGTTACACGCTGGTTCTATTCGCATCTACGACACAAGAATAAAAAATCTAATTCAACGCTACTCAAGTGTCTGAAGTCTTTTGCAGAAACATTGTTGTACCCAGTGGCGTAACAAGGACTTGGCTTTGGGGGGGGGGGGGGGAATAGATTAAAAAAAAAATAGTCAGTTTCCAGACAGACTACCATCTACCACTCCTGCTGAAGAAACTAATTCACTCCCATCAATGAAAGATTATGGTAAAACACCCCAAGTTTTCAATCTTTACCTTTACCAGATTGCTGTCATACGATTTCTTTTTTTTTTTTTTTTTTTTTTTTTTTTTGGGTTATTTGGGGGGGGGGGTTCTATCTCCCTCATTCCCCTCCATAGTTACGCCACTGGTTGTACCTGTAACCAATAATGTTTGTTTTAATAGAAACTTACTTTATGGATGCGCCTTGTCGATTAGGAAGAACATAGGGCCAATGACACTTCTTGGAGAACGACAGATATGACGATTCACCCGTCAGTAATAATAATATGATGTTTCATTTCAAACTTGGGAACGAAGTGCCCGTTACTGAATTAAGCTCTTCAAACAACAGTGGCTATTTGTATAGTCATCTAAACCTTGATGTTTTACATTGGCAACTTGTACTGTTCAAAAAATGTTCAAATGTTTGTTAAGCTTAAGGGACTTAACTGCAGGGTCATCAGTCCCTAAACTTACAAACCACTTATGAAGTCCCTTCTATTAAATACGACACAAACATCCATGCCCGAGGGGGGATTCGAACCCCCGACGGGGAACGGCCTCACGCATCGGTGCACACCGCTGCACCACGGCCTTTGTTCTACATGTTTGCTGACCCCTCCTTCTGTCTACCTTAGCCAATAGTGCCATTAATCACTGCTGAGTTTTCAATTTACCTCCCGCTGTTGTCGAGTGAGAGTCGTAGCTTTATTATTAGCATGTGCTGTCTGTGTGACGTACTTCACAAGCAATTTCTTAAAGCGTAAAAATAAAGTAAAAAATAAATAAAATGAAAATGAATTTTAACCTCTTCAGACCCGACGTGCATTAACTACCTTTGCATGATTCTGCACTGAAAGTATGTGTTCATACTTTTTGAACTTTTGAGAATCAATTGTTAATGCTTCCAGTGCCACCAACGCCATGCTGTGACGTATCCCCCTGTTGCCGATCCCTGTGTGCAACCAGACGAACTGTGTCCGTGTTGCAGGACAAAGTTCTATTAACAGGTCGACGGAGGACGGTAAGGTACACGTTATAAAACAAAGGAAAACACTTAGTTTGGATTCTGATGTTAGATGAGATGGCCGATCTGCGTTGTGATTGAAGTCCGTTGTTTCAGGTTTACTTCGGAAATACATTCACTTAAATGAAATGGTGGTCGACGTTAAATGATGAAAATGACGAACTCACTTATTTAAACTTTTCTTAATAAATGTTTTATTATCATTACTACTTGTTGCACAATCTCTAAAATTCAGCAGCAATATAACAAAGATCCACTCCCATGAACCACAGACATTGCCGAGGTGGGGTGGCTTGCGTGCCTCAACGATGCAGATAGCCTTACCGTAGGTGCAACCACAACGGAGGGGTATCTGTGGAGAGGCCAGACAAACGTGTGGTTCCTGAAGAGGGGCAGCAGCCTCTTCAGTAGTTACAGGGGCAACAGTCTGGATGATTGACTGAGCTGGCCTTGTAACATCAGCTAATGTGGCTTTGCCACACGGTTACTGCGAACGGCTGAAAGCAAGGGGAAACTACAGCCGTTACTTTTCCCGAGGACATGCAGCTCTACTGTATGAACATATGATGATGGCATCCTCTCGGGTAAAATATTCCGGAGGTAAAATAGTCCCCCATTCGGATCTCCGGGCGGGGACTACTCAGGAGGATGTGATCATCAGGAAAGACAATACTGGCATTCTACGGGTGGGAGCGTGGAATGTTAGATCCCTTAATCGAGTAGGAAAATTAGAAAATTTAAAAAGAGAAATGGATAGGTTGAAGTTGGATATAGTGGGGATTAGTGAAGTTCGGTGGCAGGATGAACAGGATTTCTGGTCAGGTGAGTACAGGATTATAAGTACAAAAGCAGTTGGGGGTATCACAGGAGTAGGACTGATAATGAATAAGAAAATAGGAATGCGGGTAAACTACTATGAGCAGCACAGTGATCGCATTATCATTGTCAAGATAGATACGAAGCCAACACCGACAACAGTAGTACAGTTTTATATGCCAACTAGCTCTGCCGATGATGAGGATATAGAAGAAATATATGAGGAGCTAAAGGAAATTATTCAGACCGTTAAGGGAGAGGAAAACTTAATTGTGATGGGAGACTGGAATTCGGTAGTAGGAAAAGGAAGAGAAGGAAAAATAGTTGGTGAATATGGACTGGGCAGAAGGAATGAAAGAGGAAGTCGCCTGGTAGAATTTTGCACGGAACATAATTTAATCATAACAAACACGTGGTTTAAGAATCACAAAAGAAGGTTGTATACTTGGAAGAGACCAGGAGACACTGGAAGGTATCAGATAGATTTTATAATGGTAAAATATAGATTCCGGAATCAGGTTATAAACTGCAAGACATACCCAGGGGCAGATATAGACTCTGACCATAACTTGTTAGTCATGAACTGTAGGCTGAAACTGAAAAAAACTGCAGAAAGGTAGGAAAATAAGGACATGGGACCTAGATAAATTGAAGGAACGTGAAGTTCTGGTGAATTTCAGAGGGAGATTTAGGCAACAATTGACAGAAACAGGGGGAAATAAAACAGTAGAAGAGGAATGGGTAGCACTGAGAGATGAAATAGTGAAGGCAGCAGAGGACAAAATAGGTAGAAAGGCGAGACCTGCAAAAAATCCTTGGATAACACAGGAGATACTAAATTTAATTGATGAAAGGAGAAAATATAAAAATGTAGTAAATGAAACAGGCAAAATGGAGTACAGACGACTAAGAAATGAGAGTGATAGGAAGTGCAAAATGGCTAAGCAGGAGTGGCTAGAAGCCAAATGCAAATCTGTAGAAGAATGTATAAGAAGGGGAAAAGTAGATACCGCCTACAGGAAAATCAAAGAGACATTTGGGGACAAGAAAAGCAATTCTACGAATATCAAGGACTCAGATGGGAAACCAGTTCTCAGCAAAGAAGGGAAAGCTGAAAGGTGGAAAGAGTACATAGAGCAGCTCTACAAAGGAAATGAACTTAGAGACGATGTTGTAGGAAGGGAAGAGGAAGTAGATCAAGATGAAATAGGAGATACTATACTCAGAGATGAATTTGACAGAGCCTTGAAAGACCTAGGCAGGAACAAGGCCCCAGGAGTAGATGATATACCCTCAGAGCTACTAAAGTCTCTGGGAGAGCCAGCCATGACAAGACTATTTGAACTGGTGTGTAGGATATATGAGACAGGCGAAATGCCCTCAGACTTTAAGAAAAATGTAATAATCCCCATTCCAAAGAAATCAGGTGCAGACAGGTGTGAAAATTACAGAACCATCAGTTTGATAAGTCATGGTTGCAAAATTTTAACACGAATTATCTACAGGAGAATGGAAAAGCTGGTAGAAGCTGACCTAGGGGAAGATCAGTTTGGATTCAGGAGGAACATAGGAACCCGGGAGGCAATACTCACTTTACGTCTTATCTTAGAAGATAGATTAAGGAAAGGCAAATCTACATTTTTAGCCTTTGTAGATTTGGAGAAAGCGTTTGACAATGTTGACTGGACTACACTCTTTCAAATTCTGAAGTCAGCAGGGGTACAATACAGGGAAAGGAGAGTTATCTACAACCTCTACAAAAGCAAGACCGCAGTTATTAGACTTGAAGGTCATGAAAGGGAAGCATCAGTTGGGAAGGGAGTAAGACAGGGTTGTAGCCTTTCTCCGATGTTATTCAATTTGTACATTGAGCAGGCGATGAAGGAAAGCAAGGAAAATTTTGGAATAGGGATTAAAGTTCAGGGGGAAGAAATAAAAACATTGCGTTTTGCTGATGACATTGTAATTCTGTCAGAGACAGCAAAGGACCTGGAAGAGCAGTTGAATGGAATGGACAGTGTGTTGAAGAGAGCGTACAAAATGAACATTAATAGAGCAAAACAAAAATAATGGAATGCGGTCTTAGAAAATCAGGCGATGCTGAAGGAATTAGATTAGGTAACGAAACAATGAAGGTGGTAGATGAGTTTTGTTACTTAGGTAGTAAAATAACATGCGATGGTCGCAGTACAGAGGATATAAAATGCAGAATGGCAATGGGAAGGAAAGAATTTTTGAAAAAGAGAAATTTGCTAACATCGAATATTAATTTAAGTGTAAGGAAGTCATTTCTGAAGGCATTTGTGTGGAGTGTTGCCTTGTATGGGAGTGAGACATGGACGATAAACAGTGCGGACAGGAAGAGAATAGAGGCTTTTGAAATGTGGTGCTACAGAAGAATGCTGAAGATTAGGTGGGTAGATCACATAACTAATGAAGAGGTACTGAACAGAATTGGTGAGAAAAGGAATTTTTGGCATACCCTAACTAAAAGAAGGGATCGCTTGGTAGGACACATTCTTAGACATCGAGGAATCGTAAATTTAGCATTGGAGGGAAGTGTGTGGGGTAAAAATCGCAGAGGGAGGCCAAGAGATGCGTATAGTAAGCAGATTCAAGTGGATATGGGTTGCCGTTCTTATGAGGAGATGAAAAGTCTTGCTCAGGATAGAGTAGTGTGGAGAGCTGCATCAAACCAGTCTCCGGACTGAAGACCATAACAACAACAACATAACAAAGATTTTTACAGGTTTGTAACTAGGAACAGAGTGCCAGAGCATGGCTTCTACTCGAACATTTTTCGCTTAACCGCGTAATAAGGCTAATGACAATGTTTTGTAATTCACAATTAAACAATATTCTTTTACTTTAAATATGCCAAAATACATAAATTAAAATTTAGGCTCTAACTAACTATTTATCTCAATGTACATATGTGTTTTATGAAATGTATATTTGATAGTATACATCAATTAAAAGTCGTGTTTTGATTAGTGTTAAACTCACTCAAATTATTTACATTATTTTGTGTTTTTAAAGTGCACACTTAACTGTTTTGAAATATTGTGTAGGTATACTATTATTGATACACGTAATTTTAATGTATTTCAGTTTGTGGTCTTATTTTCTATAAATGCGGATTTGTATAAAGTCGTCGTAGCTTTGACTATTTCGAAGATAGTTCCTTAGTACAAAATGGATTATTAATTTTAATACGTTTTTAATTTAGGATCCAGTGATAAATAAAACATGGTCGCCCGAATTTATTTAAACAAAAGGTACATATGTAATAACGTTGTGCAATTGTTATAATATGTAGTAGTGTTGTTTTTATACAAATAAGTATCTTTATAGGCTCAGTATCCGTAACTAAGTGTAATGCATTTTTAGTGTTTGTAATTATTATTTACGAAAGTATAAAATGTGAAAATTACGTAAAAAAGGACAGCCAAAGATATGTTTAAATCAATGTACTATTTCTTAAAACTGTTTTACTAATAGTGTTAATAGTATTTCAAACTGAAAGCGAAAATGTGATATTTTACATGTCTGGTAGCGAAGTTTTATTTAGGTGTCCGATATTTCGTGTTTGTGACGTTGGTAACGGATTTGTAGGAAGGGTGCAACATAGCAGAAACGTTACAATGCGTACTAACGTGTTTATAATTAAAATAAGTTGGGCATACATTTTATGCACATAAGGTTCTGAAGGGGTTAATGGTTCACTTGCATCGTCTCGAAATGTGCTATTAATTACTTAATATTTTTGTTAATACACTTAGTACGAAGGCTGGAATCAATATGAGTAATTTGATCTTTAAGTTTTAAAACGGATTTAAAGCCACTCATATAAAACATAGATACATACAGTATCGTCAACATTCAGTAATTTATTAGTTGCGGTTGGTCACTAAACTGTACAATCAGTCAATAATTCTGGAAAATAAATAAAGCAAAGCGGTCTAGTGGACGTCACTTCACAAACACTGTCCCAATACTAAGTACCTCACAATGGTTAATAGTTTCAGTCATTAGGTTCGTTCGAGTGGCCCAAACGCTGACAGTTTCTGATAGTTACTGACGATTTGAAGGCATCCATTGCGCATGCGCGCTTTTTGACAGTTTCCAACTCCGAAGCCAACTCGAACGCTTATTTCACATGTTTCGCAGCTTGGTCACCCATAGCGCTAGTTGGCATCTTTGCTCTCTTCGGCCAACGTGTTTCTCTTATTCACCGTACCCATTAACGAACTTTAAACCATGCAGATAATTTGTTAAATTCTTCATGCTGCACCTTACATTATATATCATTTGAATGTGAAACAGTAAGCCACAGTATTTCTCACTATTATTTCCCTCATTTATAAATGATGTAGCAAATTCACCCTGACAAAACCGCATACAAAAATGAGGTAAATTAGGATAGTGGTGTGTGAAAGGAATTTTCGGTAACATACAACTTCATATGAATTTTGTCCCATTATTATGAGTTACAATAGAATTTAAAAAATGAAACATACAAATTAAAAAAAAAAAAAAAAATGCAGGTGTCGTGCAAGAATTAGGCCATCATCGTACATGATTTTCCCAGAGGTTACACATTTAGTGTAGGAACGCCCGAATTGGCACTAATATATTTCTATAATAAATGACCACAAGGAAAAAGAGACGGATCAGTAATTGTAAGACGCTATAGTGCCGCATATGAAGCTAGTTGTCGGTTATAAAAATCCATCAGTGCTAATGCCTGTTGTGAAGGAAATACTGCCCGACATATTCTTATGTATCAATCACTTCATTTGCAGATAGCACAGAAAATCTCAGCAGGACTATTTTGACTTCATTTTCAGGCGAATATATCACAATCCAAACTGTAAAAACATATGCATTCATCTTTAAATTCGTATGTTATGAAAATTTCCACACCTTTCATTTATAGTATGTATGGATGTAACAAAAAGGGGATGTATTGTATTAGAAGGTCACATAAGTTGAAAGAATGTCTGGCTAATATACAAAACTCAGCCTGAATCAAGAGAAAATGGAAGACTTGAAATACAAACCTCTTCGTAAATGTGCAGGCTTGTCTTTTGGAGGAGGCTTGTTAAACGCTTTGGAGTCAGTCAGAAAACGGTTTGACGAAAATAAACGATCTCAAACTATCAGCTCTGCCACTCGAACACCTGATTGGTCAGTCAGATATCGTCAGAAAGAAATCAGAAAATAACAGCAACCAGTCACCTTTCGTATGTATTTATTACCACAACCGGTTTCGAACTGCCTTGCAGTTCATCATCAGGCGGTGTACATGCTTTAGATGTTGCTTACAACATTGTGGAACACGTTTGGAGTTGGTTCACATTTGTGATTGATGGTATGTGATTTTTCAAGCATTTTAGTGCTCAATAGATGCCCACATAACACAACACTCGCTTTCCACATGTTTTACAAACATAAACAATTCAAAACTCTGAATTGTTTGTTTGTAAAACATGTGGAAAGCGAGTGTTGTGTTATGTGGGCATCTATCGAGCACTAAAATGCTTGAAAATCGCATACCATCAATCAGAAATGTGAACCAACTCCATGTTGTAAGCAACATATAAAGCATGGACACCGCCTGATGATGAACTGCAAGGCAGTTCGAAACCGGTTGTGGTAATGAATACATACGAAAGGTGACTGGTTGCTGTTATTTTCTGATTTCTTTAATCAACACAGTCGCAGGATCCACACTTCCAGAATGGATACAAGTTAAGTTTTATCGTCAGAAAGAGTCGAAAGGGCCACTCGAACGCCTCGCACTAGCTTCGTTCGAGTGGCGCTGCTGACAGTCAGGAACAGTTTGAGGCGTTCGAGTGGCACTTTTGATCCGACTGGCCAATCTGGTGTTCGAGTGGCGGAGCTGATAGTTGGCGACCGTAAGTTTAAGTCAGCGGATTTTCGTCAAACTGTTTTCTGACTGACTCCAAAGCGTTTAACAAGCCTCCTCCAAAAGTCAAGTCCGCATATTTACGAAGAGGTTTGTGTTCTAAGTCTTCCATTTTCTCTTGATTGAGGCTGAGTTTGTATATTAGACAGGCATTCTTTCAACTTATGTGGCCTTCTAATACAGTACATCCCCTTTTTATTACACCCATACATACTATAAATGAAAGGTGTGGAAATTTTCATAACACGAATTTAAAGATGAATGCGTATGTTTTTACAGTTTGGATTGTGATATATTCGCCTGAAAATGAAGTCAAAATAGTCCTACTGAGATTTTCTGTGCCACCTGTAAATGAAGTGATTGACACATAAGAATAATATAGTTCACAACAGGCATTAGCAGTGATAGATTTTTATAACCGACATATGTGCCACTATAGCGTATCACAATTTCTGTTCCGTGTTTCTCCTTGTGGTTATATATTATAGAAATCTATTAGTGCTAATGTGTAACTTCTGGGAAAATTATGTACGATGATAATTCTTGCACAACACCTGCAAATTTTTGTATATTAATTTGTATGTTTCATTTTTTAAATTTTATTGTAACTCATAATAATGGGACAAAATGCATATGAAGTTGTATGTTACCAAATATTCCCTTCACACACAACTATCCTAATTTTCCTCATTTTTGTATGAGGTTTTGTCAGGTTAAATTGGCTACATTATTTATAAATGGGGGGACATGTTTACGTATATTTTGCGTTTTGTCGAAGTTTATGATCAGAATTTAATCCACAATATATTTCTATTGGCGGAATGCACACTGTCCGTCGCCGGTCCGCCACCTCACGTCAACGTGAGCTTTCTCAAGAAGAATGTTTTGATGGAATGGTCGTCTGGTAACATCGCGACTCGCAAGTTAACCTAGTTTCGTTACGCGAATTTTATACTCGACAGATACACGGTTTGCAGGCAAATGTGTCTTGTTAATCTTTACTATTATACTTTGGTTTAACTGTAAATTGCAAATGTTTCATGACGACTTAGTTTTCTCAGTTGAGAAATGCATAACATATCGCCAGTTATAACCTCACTTTCAACATCGGTAGAGAGAAAAGATGCCAACTAGCGCTATGGGTGGCCAATATGCGAAACAGGTGAAATAAGCGTTCGAGTTGGCTTCCGAGTTGGCAACTGTCAAAAAGCGCGCATGCGCAGTAGAGGCCTTCCAAATCGTCAGCAACTGTCAGGAACTATCAGCGTTTGGGCCACTCGAACGAACCTATTGTAGCCCAACTTTTGAGTCCGTGACCACTGTAACAAGTTCCCGAATCAGGCTGAGTTCTCACGCCGTCGAGAATGGCGGAAGTGGCAATGTTTGGGAAGGGCCTGTCCGCTAGAACAGAGAGTCCTTCTGGGAAGCGGGCTGCTGCTGAAAGGAGACTGACCCTAACGGAGAGTCTGGCCTTTACGATTGTGAGGGCGCTGAGACAAGGGGCGGAGGTTACGGCCCACCGCCTTAGGGGAGCGGCACCTGCAGAGCGACCCAGGGGCGGCTTCCAGGAAGGCAAAGGAGAAGGCAGCCCTGAATGCCAAACGCTGGCCCGCCCTCTGTCATGCAGAGCAGGCACGCGCGATCTGCACACTTCCTGTCAACGCTGTGGCCAGCGACCAAACACAAGGCGGCCAGCCGTCCCTGATTCTGCGGGACAGTCCCGCATTTGGACTCGTTGCCCCGCATTGCGATAATTACTGAAGGAGATGACTTTCGAAAACCAGTGTCGTAGCTCTTTACAAACTGAGCAATCGAAGGCTATCGTCGTCAACTAACAGTTAAGCCAATACTGTAAAAAATGTAACTTATGTTTTTGTTGTGACCATAAAGGTTTTCCCGGCGTAATAACTGTTTGTAATCTTCTCGGGTCTGCAGCCGGATACTAAAGTCAACTTGACACAATATTTCAGCGGCGCAACTACCCGCCATCCTCAGGTGAGCTTGATGATAGACAATCTCGCCGGAACTGAGTTACCAGTGCAATCGGCGGCTCCTTTATACATCGAAGAAGACCCACGCGCTATGGGTCTTCCTCGATGTATAAAGGAGCCGCCGATTGCACTGGGAACTCAGTTCCGGCGAGATTGTCTATCAGCAAGCTCATCTGAGGCTCATCTCGCTGAAATATTGTGTCAAGTTGACTTTAGTATCCGGCTGCAGACCCGAGAAGATTACAAACTATGTTTTTGTTTATTGAAGCCATCTTTATTAACAACCTTCAATAAAATATAGAAAATTACGAATAAACAAAAATACGTGCACTTTTCCACTCCCATGAACCACAGACATTGCCGAGGTGGGGTGGCTTGCGTGCCTCAACGATACAGATAGCCGTACCGTAGGTGCAACCACAGCGGAGGGGTATCTGTGGAGAGGCCAGACAAACGTGTGGTTCCTGAAGAGGGGCAGCAGCCTCTTCAGTAGTTACAGGGGCAACAGTCTGGATGATTGACTGAGCTGGCCTTGTAACATCAGCTAATGTGGCTTTGCCACACAGCTACTGCGAACGGCTGAAAGCAAGGGGAAACTACAGCCGTTACCTTTCCCGAAGGACATGCAGCTGTACTGTATGAACATATGATGATGGCATCCTCTCGGGTAAAATATTCCGGAGGTAAAATAGTCCCCCATTCGGATCTCCGGGCGGGGACTACTCAGGAGGATGTGATCATCAGGAAAGACAATACTGGCATTCTACGGGTCGGAGCGTGGAATGTTAGATCCCTTAATCGAGTAGGAAAATTAGAAAATTTAAAAAGGGAAATGGATAGGTTGAAGTTAGATGTAGTGGGGATTAGTGAAGTTCGGTGGCAGGATGAACAGGATTTCTGGTCAGGTGAGTACAGGATTATAAATACAAAATCAGTTGGGGGTATCACAGGAGTAGGATTGATAATGAATAAGAAAATAGGAATGCGGGTAAACTACTACGACCAGCACAGTGATCGCATTATCATTGTCAAGATAGATACGAAGCCAACACCGACAACAGTGGTACAGGTTTATATGCCAACTAGCTCTGCCGATGATGAGGAAATCGAAGAAATATATGAGGAGCTAAAGGAAATTATTCAGACAATTAAGGGAGAGGAAAACTTAATTGTTATGGGAGACTGGAATTCGGTAGTAGGACAAGGAAGTGAAGGGAAGATAGTAGGTGAATATGGTCTGGGCAAAAGGAATGAAAGAGGAAGCCGCCTGGTAGAATTTTGCACAGAACATAATTTAGTTATAACAAACACCTGGTTCAAGAATCACAAAAGAAGGTTGTATACATGGAAGAGACCAGGAGACACCGGAAGGTATCAGATAGATTTTATAATGGTAAGACATAGATTTCGGAATCAGGTTCTACAGTGTAAGACATACCCAGGGGCAGATATAGACTCTGACCATAACTTGTTGGTTATGAACTGTAGGCTGAAACTAAAGAAACTACAAAAAGGTAGGAAAATAAGGAGATGGGACCTGGATAAATTGAAGGAACCTGAGGTTCTTAAAAATTTCAGAGGGAGCTTTAGGCAACAATTGACAGAAACGGGGGGAAATAAAACAGTAGAGGAGGAATGGGTAAAATTGAGAGATGAAATAGTGAAGGCAGCAGAGGACAAAATAGGTAGGAAGGCAAGACCTGCAAAAAATCCTTGGATATCACAGGAGATATTAAATTTAATCGATGAAAGGAGAAAATATAAAAATGCAGTAAATGAAACAGGCAAAATGGAGTACAGACGACTAAGAAATGAGATTGTCAGGAAGTGCAAAATGGCTAAGCAGGAGTGGCTAGAAGGCAAATGCAAGGATGTAGAAGAATGTATAAATAGGGGAAAAATAGATACAGCCTACAGGAAAATAAAAGAAACATTTGGAGATAAGAAAAACAGCTCTATGAATATCAAGGACACTGATGGAAAACCAGTTCTCAGCAAAGAAGAGAAAGCTGAATGATGGAAAGAGTAGATACAGGGGCTCTACAAAGGAAATGAACTTCGAGACAATATTGTAGGAAGGGAAGAGCATGTAGATGAAGATGAAATAGGAGATACTGTACTGAGAGAAGAATTTGACAGAGCCCTGAAAGACCTAAGTCGAAACAAGGCCCCTGGAATAGATGATATTCCCTCAGAGCTACTGAAGTCTCTGGGAGAACCAGCCATGACAAAATTGTTTCACCTGGTGTGTAAGATGTATGAGACAGGTGAAGTACCCTCAGACTTTAAGAAAAATGTAATAATCCCCATCCCTAAGAGAGCAGGTGCAGACAGGTGTGAAAACTACAGAACCATCAGTTTAATAAGTAATGGCTGCAAAATATTAACGCGAATTATATACAGAAGGATGGAAAAGCTGGTAGAAGCCGACCTCGGGGAAGATCAGTTTGGGTTCAGGAGAAATGTAGGAACACGGGAGGCAATACTCACTTTACGGCTTATCCTAGAAGATAGATTAAGAAAAGGCAAATCTACATTTCTAGCTTTTGCAGATTTGGAGAAGGCTTTTGACAATGTTGATTGGAATAAACTCTTTAAAGTACTGAAAAGAGCAGGAGTAAATTATAGGGAGCGTAAGGTTATTTACAACTTGTACAAAAACCAGACAGCGGTTGTCAGAGTTGAAGGGCATGAAAGGGATGCAGTGGTTGGGAAGGGAGTGAGACAGGGTTGTAGCCTTTCTCCAATGTTATTCAATTTGTACATTGAACAAGCTATAAAGGAAAGCAAGGAGAAATTTGGTGAAGGAATAAAAGTTCAGGGGGAAGAATTAAAAACGTTGCGTTTTGCCGATGACATAGTAATTCTGTCAGATACAGCAAAGGACCTGGAAGAGCAATTGAATGGAATGGACAGTGTGCTGAAAGGTGCATATAAGATGAACATTAACAAGAGCAAAACTAGGGTAATGGAGTGCAGTGTAAGAAAATCAGGTGATGCTGAAGGAATTAGATTGGGAAACGAAGCAATAAAGGAGGTAGATGAGTTTTGTTACTTTGGCAGTAAAATAACACATGATGGGCGCAGTACAGAGGATATAAAATGCAGAATGGCAATGGGTAGAAAAGCGTTTTTGAAAAAGAGAAATTTGTTAACATCGAATATTGATTTAGGCCTAAGGAAGTCCTTTCTGAGGGCATTTGTATGGAGTGTTGCCTTGTATGGGAGTGAGACATGGACGATAAACAGTGCGGACAGGAAGAGGATTGAGGCTTTTGAAATATGGTGCTACAGAAGAATGCTGAAGATTAGGTGGGTGGATCGCGTAACTAATGAGGAGGTACTGAACAGAATTGGGGAGAAAAGGAATTTCTGGCATACCTTGACTAAAAGAAGGGATAGATTGGTAGGACACATTCTTAGACATCAAGGAATTGTTAATTTAGCGTTGGAGGGAAGTGTGTGGGGAAAAAATCGCAGGGGAAGACCAAGAGATGGATACAGTAAGCAGATTCAGACAGATGTAGGTTGTCGTTCTTATGTGGAGATGAAGAGGCTTGCTCAGGATAGGGTATTGTGGAGAGCTGCATCAAACCAGTCTCCGGACTGAAGACCACAACAACAACACGTGCACTTTTCGTACAAATTATCATTAGATATTGAAATTCAAACACAACAGCCGGCCGCGGTGGCTGAGGGGACTGAGGTGCTTCTCTCACGGTCTGCACGCCCACTACGGTCGGGGGTTCGAATCCCCCCTCAGGCATCGATATTTGTGCCGTCCTTAGTCTTAGCTACTTCATAAGTAGTTTGTAAGATTAGGGACTGATGACCCCGTAGTTAAGTCCCATAAGTTCTACAAACATTTGAACATTTGAACAAACACAAAAAAATCAAAAAAAAAATTGTCACGACATGATTCCAACCACTGACCCTACGATTGTTGGGCAAGAACGCTATCACCTGACACACGCCAACAGATAATGCGATTATTTTAGTGATTGGTACTTACCCTTACTTACAAAACTTCAGAGTTGATTTTCTCGAGAATTTTTGAGAGTTGCTAAAAAATGTTCAAATGTTTGTTAAGCTTATGGGACTTAACTACGGTGTCATCAGTCCCTAAACTTACAAACTACTTACGAACTAGGACGGCACAATTATCCATGCCCGAGGGGGGATTCGAACCCACGACCGTAGTGGCCGTGCAGACCATGACTGGAGCGCCTTAGTCTCCTCGACCACCGCGGCCAGCTTGAGAGTTGCGTCGAATGGTTTTGGCTGATTGTATTTTGAGTTCTGAACTTCACGTAACATAAATATCACAAAATTCTAAAATCCGATACCCATGTGGTCTCCTTCTGGGACTTGGCGCCTCACACCGCGTGTGTATCCCCGCGAGGCGTTCCGCAATTAAACAAAGGCTGTTCGGCAGTACCAGCTCCTTGCCTCGCCGGATTGAGTGAAAAGATGGAGACGAATGACAGTGGAAGTACGCGACTTCACTAAGAGAGGTTAACAAACTATAGTGGGATACACCATGCCGCATGGAAAGGCGGAATAAGAAACAATGTTACCTCCCTATACAAAAGCGCCGAAGAAACTGGGATAGGTGGGCGTATATAAACATAGATTCAAATGTTCAAATGTTTGTAAATCTATCGGACCAAACTGCGTGGTCATCAGTCCGTAGTTTACAAACTACTTAAACGTAGATAAACTAACCTAAGGACGAACACACACACCCATGCCCCAAGGAGGACTCGAACTTCCACGGCGAGCAACCGCGCGCTCTGCAGCGAGACAAACATAGAGACAGGTCAACAATCAGGGCCCACCGCTGCGGTGGGGAACGCCTATATAGGAATACAGGTGTCTGGCACAGGTGTTGGATGGGTTACTGCTGCTACAGTAGCAGGTTACAGCTAATGAAGTGAGCCTGAACGTAGTGTTGCCGCGATGGAATGGCTGATCACTCAAAGGCGCCCTGCTCCGGAACCCGCCGCTACTCGCTGTCGCAGGTTCGAGTTCTCCCTCGGGCATGGGTGTGTTTTGTTCTTAGCACAAGTTTAAGTATTTTACAAGCCTAGGAACGAATGACAAAGGTAGTTAAGTATCAACCGCTTATGCGACCTCCCTTCAAACAGTGAAACAGTTGAGCAAGAACTAGCTAACCTGCGGCACATTGCTGGAACCAATGGATGCCAGGCAAGCTTGGTCGACCGATTGTACAGCAAAAAAAACCTCTAAAAATAACACCTCCCTGCTCCCTAGGACCATCACTACTGAATCCATCTACGTCTCCTTACCATTCATAGGAAATCCTCCTTACAGACCCGCCGCACTTCTTAAAACCACCCACATAAAAGTAGCCTTCACGATCAATGACAAGATCCAGTATCGCTTTCACCATAGTGAACGGCTAGTTAAGGACTCTTTTAGCCAGTCAGGCGTCTACAAAATACAATGTTTGCAGTGCCCCTTATCATACATTGGCCAAACTGGACGAGCCTTAAAAACTAGGTTCCAAGAACATCTTTTAACTAAGAAACGCGCTGCCAAAAATAATTCGGCCTTTTCCGAGCAACTCAAAAGAAGCAAACACATTCAGCCCCCCCCCCCCTTTGACAAATTACAAGTTCTTTACATCGCCCCCAAAGGAAAAAATCTCTCACTTCTTGAAGAATTAGAAATCACTAAGTTTGTAAAACGGTCCACAGAACACAGTCTCAACGAACAACTCATCACAAAAAATCAAACTTTTTACGACATCATGTTATCCATCTTTTTCCAAAATGACCCCCCTTCTGACAATTCACAACATCTTTCTCCCGCCCCACCCTCAGGCCTCTAATAATTTCGTTTTCATTCATTTATTTGTTTCATACCAACATGTAAGAGGAGTCGAGGTAGACCAAGAAGAAAGTAAATTCGGTGAAGAATGCTTTTGAAGTGAAAGGCATAACATCAGACGAGGCATCAATGTTAGTATTGAATAGGGGATCATGGAGGAATTTTATTAGAGGTACTATGCTCCAGACTGAACGCTGAAAGGCATAATCAGTCTCTAATGATGATGATGATGATGATGAATAGTTCTCACGTTGATAGTTGTTGACGGCCCAGCACTGAAACCTGCAGCAGTTTGCAAAAGGTTTGCTCTTCTGTTACGTTCTACAATTCTCTTCAGTCGTCGTTGGTTCCGTTCTTGCAATATCTTTTTCTGGCCGCATAAATGTCGGACATGTAATGTTTACCGGATTCCCGATATTCACGGTGCACTCATGAAATCGCCGTGCGGGGAAATCCGCTCCTCACTGCTTCCTCAGATATATTGTGTCCTATCTCTCCTTAGCCGACTGTAACACCACATTCAAAGATTCAAATGTTTTAAATCTAAGGAACTTAACTACATTTCATTCCATTCCATGATGGTGGTGGTGGCGGCGGCTGGTGCAGCAACAGTGTTGAATAATTGAAAATGCTCAGTCTCTGTTGCAGTATTTTATTAACCAATGACGCGTTTCGCGCTGTTAGTGCATCGTCAGACTGGAAAAATACAAATGTTTTGTTACAGTCCGTGTACCTGGCGGGCAGCGAATCTAATGTGGCTAAGGTGAGTAAATTTAAAATTCAGACTTATTTGGGCGGAGATGGAGCCACAGACCTATCTATAGCTGTATAGGAGGAATCTTAACAATTGTTGTCATTGGGCACATGCAAAGAGGTAAACGTAAGGGTTATTGGAACTAGAATGACTAGGGAGTAAAGGGGTGTGGTATGCAGATTATGGAACGGTTTTATATGATAAAACTCACCATAGCAGCAGAGGAGTCGCTGTCGCGGCAGGTCCACGTTTACAACTGGTAGTAATTTCATTCACAAGATTCATTCCCCCACGTCACAAATATCTCTAATAATACCAAGCTACCGCTTGGCAAGCCGCTCATTCTCGTAGGCGTAACTCTGCCCACACCGCTCTGTTTAACGGTCGCATATATTCCGCAATTATTAAAATTACTACCAGTTGTAAACGTGGACCTGCCGCGACAGCGACTCCTCTGCTGCTATGGTGAGTTTTATCATATAAAACCGTTCCATAATCTGCATACCACACCCCTTTACTCCCTAGTCATTCTAGTTCCAATAACCCTTACGTTTACCTCTTTGCATGTGCCCAATGACAACAATTGTTAAGATTCCTTCTATACAGCTATAGATAGCTCTGTTGCTCCATCTCCGCCCAAATAAGTCTGAATTTTAAATTTACTCACCTTAGCCACATTAGATTCGCTGCCCGCCAGGTACACGGACTGTAACAAAACATTTGTATTTTTCCAGTCTGACGATGCACTAACAGCGCGAAACGCGTCATTGGTTAATAAAATACTGCAACAGAGACTGAGCATTTTCAATTATTCAACACTGTTGCTGCACCAGCCGTCGCCACCACCACCATCATGGAATGGAATGAAATGTAGTTAAGTTCCTTAGATTTAAAACATTTGAATCTTTGAATGTGGTGTTACAGTCGGCTAAGGAGAGATAGGACACAATATATCTGAGGAAGCAGTGAGGAGCGGATTTCCCCGCACGGCGATTTCATGAGTGCACCGTGAATGTCGGGAATCCGGTAAACATTACATGTCCGACATTTATGCGGCCAGAAAAAGATATTACAAGAACGGAACCAACGACGACTGAAGAGAATTGTAGAACGTAACAGAAGAGCAAACCTTCTGCAAACTGCTGCAGGTTTCAGTGCTGGGCCGTCAACAACTATCAACGTGAGAACTATTCATCATCATCATCATCATCATTAGAGACTGATTATGCCTTTCAGCGTTCAGTCTGGAGCATAGTACCTCTAATAAAATTCCTCCATGATCCCCTATTCAATGCTAACATTGATGCCTCGTCTGATGTTATGCCTTTTACTTCAAAATCATTCTTCACCGAATTTACTTTCTTCTTGGTCTACCTCGACTCCTCTTACCCTCCACTGACGAGCTCATGAGTCTCTTAGGTAACCTTGCTTCTCCCATGCGTGTAACATGACCCCACCATCTCAGTCTGTTCGCTCTAACTGCTTCATCTATGGTGTTCATTCCCAGCTTTTCTTTGATTTCCTCATTATGGACACCCTCCTGACATTGTTCCCATCTATTGGTACTTGCAATCATTCTTGCTACTTTCACATCTGCCACCTCCATCTTATGAATAAGGTAACCTGTAGCCACCCAACTTTCACTCCCATACAACAAAGTTGGTCGAAAGATAGAGCGGTGCACTGATAACTTAGTCTTGGTACTTACTTCCTTTTTGCAGAAGAGAGTAGATCTTAGCTGAGCACTCACTGCATTAGCTTTGCTGCACCTAGATTCCAGTTCTTTAACTATGTTGCCATCCTGTGAGAAAATACATCCCAGGTACTTGAAACTGTCTACCTGTTCTAGCTTTGTTCCTCCTATTTGGCACTCAATCTGTTTGAATCTCTTTCCCACAGACATTACTTTCGTTTGGGAGATGCTGATCTTCATATAATAATCCTTGCACCTCTGATCGAGCTCTGAAATATTAGTTTGCAAACTTTCAATCGAATCAGCCATTACAACTAAGTCATCCGCATATGCGAGACTGCTTAATTTGTTTTCACCTACTTTAATCTCCCGCCCTGCCAGTCTACTGTTTTCAACATATGATCCATGAATAGTATGAACAACGGTGGTGACAGGTTACAGCCTTGTCTTACCCCTGAAACTACCCTGAACCATGAGCTTAATTTACCATCTACTCTAACTGCTGCCTGACAGTCTACGTAAAGCCCTTTAATTGCCTGCAGAAGTTTGCCTCCTATACCATAATCTTGAAGAACTGACAGTAGCTTCCTCCTAGGAACACGGTCATAAGCCTTTTCCAGATCTGTGAAACATAGATACAATTCCCTGTTCCACTCATAGCACTTTTCCATTACCTGCCGTAAACTAAAGATCTGGTCCTGACAACCTCTAAGAGGCCTAAACCCACACTGATTTCCATCTAACTTGTCCTCAATTAATACTCGCACTCTCCTTTCAACAATAGCTGATAAAATTTTGCCTACAACGCTAATTAAAGAGATACCTCGATAGTTGTTGCAATCTTTTCTGTTTCCATGTTTGAAAATTGGCGTGATTACCGCTTTCGCCCAGTCTGATGGAACCTGTCCCGATGCCCACGCCTTTTCAAACATAATTGAAATGGGCTTACAGAGCTGAAGTCCCAACGTGTAACCTTGCTGAGATGACTCAAAGTTTACACCACGCCTGGGCCCGTCAACGCGGAAACATGTTGCTTGCTCTGACGAGTCTAGTTTCCAATTGTATCGAGCGGATGGACATTTACAGGTATGGAGAGAACTTCATGAAACCATGTACCCTTCATATCAGGAGGGGACTGTTAAACCTGGTAGTGGTCCGGCAATGGTGTGGGGTGAGAGCAGTTAGCCGGCCGCGGTGGCCGAGGGGACTGAGACGCTCCAGTCACGGTCTGCACAGCCACTACGGTCGGGGTTTCGAATCCCCCCTCGGGCTTGGATATTTGTGCCGTCCTTAGTGTTAGCTAGTTCATAAGTAGTTTGTAAGCTTAGGGACTGATGACCCCGTAGTTAAGTCCCATAAGTTCTACAAACATTTGAACATTTGAGAGCAGTTAGAGTGATATAGGACCCCTGATACGTCTGCATACGACTCTGACAGATGACACGTGGATGGTGGATGATTCACTAGCATCCATTCATGTCCATTGTGCATTCCAACGGAGTTGGTCAATTCCAGCAGGACAATGTGACATCCCAAACCTCCAGGATTCGTTCCAGGATTCGTTCCACCAACACTCTTCTGAGTTTAAGCACCTCCATTAGGCACCAAACACCGCACACATCAACATTATTCAGCATATCTGGAATCCCTTTCAAGCTCCCTCGTAATTTATGGGATAGCCCTGTAGGATGGATAATGTCAGTTCCCTCCAGCACTACTTCAGACATTAGTCAAGTCCATCTTACGTCGTGATGCGACATTTGTACGTTTCCGTGGTGGCCCTACCGAAATTAGGCAGATTTGACAGTTTATTTGGCACTTCACTTATGACGCTAATCGTGTGTAATAACAGAACCAACAAGATTAGAGATTTATGAGGACTTATGGGGGGCGGGGGGTCTATGCTACCACACGTCAGTTGTCAGTGCAATAAGAAGGCAGGGGATTGATTCCACTAACGGTGGTTTGGATGACTCAGACGTCGATGCTGATTCAGCAATATGAAAAACAGTGAAAACGTAATGTCAACGGTTTCCGTTCATTCACAGGACCAAGTAAAATTACGAATGTTCTTTACAATTTTATATCCACAGCAACCAAAGCGAAAATTATTTTAGTTTTTCAGATTCAACTTAACTAAGAAGAGCTCTCAATACAGTTATCAGGAAACAATAAGCATATATTCTTTCATTATTACAGATAAATTTCATTTAATATGGTAAAAATACAAATTTGTGTTATACAGGGTGTTACAAAAAGGTACGGCGAAACTTTCAGGAAACATTCCTCACACACACAAAGAAAGAAAATATGTTATGTGGACATGTGTCCGGAAACGCTTAATTTCCATGTTAGAGCTCATTTTATTACTTCTCTTCAAATCACACTACTAATGGGTGGAAACACACAGCAACAGAACGTACCAACGTGACGTCAAACACTTTGTTACAGGAAATGTTCAACATGTCCTCCGTTAGCGAGGATACATGCATCCAACCTCCGTCGCATGGAATCCCTGATGCGCTAATGCAGCCCTGGAGAATGTCGCATTGTATCACAGCCGTCCACAATACGAGCACGAGGAGTCTCTACATTTGGTACCTGGGTTGCGTAGACAAGAGCATTCAAATGCTCCCATAAATGAAATCAAGAGGGTTGAGGTAAGGAGAGCGTGGTCTACCAATCCATCGATCACCGAATCTGTTGTTGAGAAGCGTACGAACACGTCGACTGAAATGTACAGGGGCTCCATCGTGCATGAACCACATGTTGTGTCGTACTTGTAAAGGCACACGTTCTAGCAGCACAGGTAGAGTATCCCGTATGAAATCATGATAACGTGCTCCAGTGAGAGTAGGCAGTAGAACATGAGGCCCAATCAAGACATCACCAACAATTCCTGCACAAACATTCACAGAAAATCTGTGTTGATGACGTGATTGCACAATTGCGTGTGGATTCTCGTCAGCCCACACATGTTGATTGTGAAAATTTACAATTTGATCACGTTGGAATGAAGCCATTTAAAGAGAAATACTAAAATGAGCTCGAACATGGAAATTAAGCATTTCCGGACACATGTCCACATAACATATTTTCTTTCTTTGTGTGTGAGGAATGTTTCCTGAAAGTTTGGCCGTACCTTTTTGCAACACCCTGTATAAAAGTCCTGTCGTGATTGTTCAGCACATGGAGGCGCATTTTTTTGGAAATTTCTGAAAACCCATTCAGGTAACTGGACTTTCTTTCTTGTTATTGTAGCACATAGTTCCTTAAATGGCTGAAATCTAGAATATCCGACAAATAAACGGTCGGATGAGTCGTATCATGCTACAGCTCATTACCCAGTGTAGCGTTTACGCCTCCCTTCTGAGTATGAAGGTGATCGTGATCATGGACTTAAAGAGTGTCGACTACTTGCGAGTGTCTCAGGAAAAGCGACGATGGCACGCCGACGCTGCGCCTTAGTAGGTGGTCCACCGGAGAGCGCGACAAAGCCGCAAAATTGCGATTACACTTTCCGCTTCTAATGGCGTAGCTTTGTCCGGTTTCAACACGACAGCACTCGGCGGCATTCCCACGAAGAATACCTACAACTCGAGGAAAAGTCACGCCGGCCGATTGAAATAGGCTCCGCTTGTTAATGCTTGAAGAGAAGGCGCAAACCATAAACTCGTATATTCGTGATTTCTGTCGTACTTATTTTAGTCGTTAGGAAGCAGACGAAATCGAAACGAGGGGCGTTATACAGGATTAAATTAACCTTGTCACTCTTTACATCTTTTTACCGCAGGTATAATATTGTCGTTTCTGATTTGTGCTGGATGTGGCTAATTACGTCTTGAAAATTCTCATTCATGCTTCGAAGACGATAATTACCTTCATCCTTCCCGGCTGATTTACTTGATTTTCGAGTCGTTTTCTAAGATTTTCACAATTAAAACCGTCACACACTAATTTGCAATGAAAAATGGGCCCTGTAGATCACTGATCGCACATGAAAGCATTTTAAGCATATATTACTCAGTGTCTGCAGTTTATATGGTGTGCAGAGTACTATCTGTCCACCTAGAAAAGACATGTGACAGCATAAGGTGGTGCAACATGCCTGAAGTTCTCAACAAAGGTAACAAAACTATTTGCCGTTGGCAAGGACAGACAGTATTACTACTTGTAAAAGAAACAAGTGCAATGAAAAGGAAGGATAAAGAAAGAAGTGTGTGGATAAAAATACTTAGGCAAGAGTATAGCATAGCTCCTCTGCTGTTCAAACAGTGCATCAGAGACGATGGAATAAGGTTCAGAAGTGGGATTGTCATTCATGGTTAAAGGGTATCAACGATAATAATCGAAGATGCCATTTTTATTGCAAGTGAAAATATGGCAGAATAAAACAAACCTTGATGAACAGCATAAAGTCTACAATGAGCACAGAATATAAAATGACATTAAAACAATTAGCGATCAGGAGGTAGACGAAAAAAGCATTGAGAGACTCTATAAGCAAAACAAGACCAGACTAAAACATGGTGATTTAAGAACTAAAACTAGCACAACCAAAGATGATCTTCAACTCCATAACATGTATGCTATGACAAATAAGCCCAGTTTAAAGCAAATACGAGGTATTTACACAAAGTAATTTCCGTTTGGTTATATAAAACAAACGTGTACATACACAGAAAAAAATTATTGTACAAAAATCTAAAACAGTTAAACTACTTTTCTACATAGCTTCCGAAATTTTGTAGGAACTTGTCAGAGCGTGGCACAAGTTTTTGTATGCCTACTTAATAGAAAGTTGCCGCCTGTGTATTCGACCATGTCGTAACATGTTCTTCCAGCTCGTCATCATCGTTGAAGTGTTGACCACCAAGGACAGATTTTAGGTGTAACAAGAGATGAAAGTCGCTAGAAGCGAAGTCCGGGCAGTACGGACGATTAATCAAACATGTCCCAGAGAAATTCCCGGCAGAGTTGTTTGGTCACATTCACCGTATTGCGCGGCGCAATTTCTTGATGTTCTCGCAGTAACCATGTACATTGATTGTTTGGCCTCGTGTTAACAAATCATTCAGCAAAGTGCATTTCCTGTTCCAAAAGACGATGCTCGTGACTTTTCGAGGTGTCAAGATTTGCTTAGGCTTACCTTCGCTGGGGATGAAGTGTGCCTCCATTCCATTGATTGCTGTTTTGTTTCATGGGTGTCGCACGATACCCTAGTTTCATCCCCAGTGACTAACCGAGAAAGAAAACCATCGTCTTCTTAATTGTAGCAAGTCAAAAACTGAAGCGCAACGTGAGCAAAGTTATCGTAATTTCAGTTTTTCAGTAACAATTTCATGAAATTGTGATCGTGAGATTTGTGGAACTTCCATAGCAAAGGCACTAAGTTTAAATTTACGGTTGTGCCTAATCTTCTTCTCAATTGTGTGAACCAGTTCATCACTAACCACACACTTCGTACTTCATCGTGTACTTGATCACTTCATTCACTGAACAGTCTGACCTATCTTCACAATTGAATCACTCATAGCATTTTGTATGTAAGCCTCACATATTTAGCGATGAAATTCCTTTGGTTTAACTTCATTTGCATTTAGAAAACGAATCTCAGATATGATTTCATACGCGGCGGCAATTTAATTACGGCTATATAAGCACTATAAAGCAAACTTTGGCAGCAGCGATCTAAAAATGGTGAACATGTCTTCTTCTTGAAATCAGAGTAAGTACCGCACATGCTCGGTGCGCCGATGGTAGCGCTGCCACGGATAGAAACAGAAACGGAACTTACTTTGTGGGTGACGTTCGTATACTATGAAATGTACGTCTAGATAATAACATTGTATGGAAGAAAGCCTCGAACTCTCTGAAATCTGGAAAAGTTGTGAATCAAAAAGGTTTATATACGTTCTTGTTGTTATGGTCTTCAGTCCGGAGACTGGTTTGATGCAGCTCTCCACCCTACTCTATCCTGAGCAAGCCTTTTTATCTCCTCATAAGAACGGCAACCCACATCCACTTGAATCTGCTTACTATACGCGTCTCTTGGTCTCCCTCTGCGATTTTTACCCCACAAACTTCCCTCCAATGCTAAATTTACGATCCCTCGATGTCTAAGAATGTGTCCTACCAAGCGATCCCTTCTTTTAGACAGGGTAAGCCAAAAATTCCTTTTCTCACCAATTCTGTTCAGTACCTCCTCATTAGTTATGCGATCTACCCACCTAATCTTCAGCATTCTTCTGTAGCACCACATTTCAAAAGCCTCTATTCTGTTCCTGTCCGCACTGCTTATCATCCATGTTTCACTCCCGTACAAAGCAACACTCCACACAAGTGCCTTCAGAAAAGACTTCCTTACACTTAAATAATATTCGATGTTAGCAGATTTCTCTTTTTCAAAAATGCTTTTCTTCCCATTGCCATTCTGCATTTTATATCCTCTGTACTGCGGCCATCGCATGTTATTTTACTACCCAAGTGACAAAACTCATCTACCACCTTCACTTTTTCGTTACGTAATCTAATTCCTTCAGCATCGCCTGATTTTCTAAGACGTTCTTACATATTTATTATTATGAAAATTTAGTAGGTCGATACAAATTCTACATACGTGTTGCAAGCTTCCCCTACACTTCTCGTAGAGAAGTTATTAGAAGCTACAACTTAAGTCATTACTATTCCCTATCAGACCCTGCACCATCTAATATTTCACGTCCAACAATGACTAACAATTTTCAACAGAGAAGTGCAGTCTGATTTGGCGTGATCACTCATTTTTTTAATTCATACGCATATAAAATAAATTTCACAAAAAATTTAATACCAAACTGAATGCCACTAATTATTTAAATGAACAGCCTAATTGTGTCAGCACATATAACACCGCGAATGTCCAACTCAGCAACTTTACTCGAATGTCGACGATCAACCACTGAACTGCTGGGCCGCACACCAGAGATATAAGTCCTGACTTTGCATAGCATAGACATTACCGACTATACCATATCTTACAGTGTGTTTGATGGGAGGGAGGTGATGGGAGCAAGTGCGAGAAAAGTAAAACGTGGAAATACAGGGAGAACTACAGGGTGTTTCTGCGACTGTAGGCTTTCCCGGCGTGTACTGCTGGTGAAGATCTCTCGGGTCTCCAGCCGGGTGGCGGCGATGATGGATCGCGACATTTCGGGAAGTGTCATACTTCGATTGAAGATGGGTGGTATGACACTTCCGGAAACGTCGCGATCCATCATCGCCGCCACCGGGCTGAAGACCTGAGAGATCTTCATCCACAGGGTGTTTTTCTAGCTGGTCAGTAGAGCGCAACAAATGTTGAAGAAGACAAGCACTGCAAACAGACTGAGTTCGTTAGGTGTAAAAGTCTCTCTCAAATATAACATGCCTCCTAGACAAGTGAAACTGTGCGCTTCGCTACGAACTTCTAAAGTACTGATGTTGTCACCTGCGCCATTAACCACTACGTCATGAATTACAAGGTGTTACATGGAAAAAATGCATGTCAGTGCATGTTTTTTCGTGAATGTGCTTCACGTTTGTGACTGGTGATTGTAAGTTTTGCTTCAGACTTCGTGACCTACCCGTTTCTCTTCCTCGTCAGGGCAATGAACCATATACTGCAAGATTTTACTGTATGCTAAGAATAGGTCAAATGCGAAAAGAAAATAGCAGTGTGAGCATTTATGATCACTAAAACAAAATCCCGAAAAAGTTAACTGTACGAACAAAACATGAATTATGAAAAAGGAGTTTCGTAAAAGAAGCCGTGTTTTAAAGTGTATTGCAATAATTCTTAATCTAATGAATAATAACTCTCATGTTAACTTGAAGTTATTTTCATGCAACCTCAATTCCAAAAATTCTAAAAATGTTTAGGTTGACACTGGCTTAATGCTAAGGTAAGACCGTGGATGTTTTTCTACTTACATTTCTTTTTTCCTAACGTGCAAGGCAGTAAGCAAGGATACGCCCCGTCCCTAAATTATTTCTTATTGAGCAACTATTTTTCTTGTTCCAGATTGGAAGAGATTATGATGACTGATGACTCGTTCATGTGTTAAAAATTACATTTGTAGAACATGAATGGTAATCATGAAACACTTTAAAATCGAATACTTTATGTTATGCTGTACCGTGACACGGCACGTGATGTAGAGTACATTTTTCAAAGCCTTTTGCAATAGTAGGTACATTATTTTAAAATATCTTCAATGTCTAAAATAGGTAACGCGGTTATAAATTTAAATTTTCTTGCTTTTCATGTTGCACTGAATCGAAATGTAGTCTAGATACACGTTATTCTAGCTTTAGATAGAAAAAGGTGGGGAATGGATAAATACGATCAGTGCATTAAGTCTCTGTCGACTTCTTCAGAAAATGTGAACTGCCTCCTTTATTGCAGTAGTTTACAAGTAATACGCTTTTCTTTTTTTAAATTCAGCTATTAAAGTTTATTTTAGTTAAGCGCTCATGTAGGACATATAAAAGACAATGTGCTTTTTATATACAGCTGCTGCCAAAATCACCACCACCAGGACCTTTTGTTTAAAAATTTATTTTTATGGATATGCAACTTGCGACTGTGATGAATATACGTATCCAGGAAGAACTGCAGCCATTCGCCTTCTGTGATTTTCATTCAATATTTATCAACAATGACCGGTGAGTAGAAAAACTTCTCGTTAAGGTAAGTCAGATTCAGCTCAGTAACATGGGGATAATGTAATTCTAGGTCCGTTTAAAAGACATATTGACATGCACCATTAGCAGTATCGAGAAATCCCAGTAAACTTGAGCATGAATCGTCAGCGGGCCGCGGTGGCCGAGGGGACTGAGGCGCTTCAGTCACGGTCTGCACGGCCACTGCGGTCGGGGGTTCGAATCCCCCCTCGGGCATTGATATTTGTGCCGTCCTTAGTCTTAATTAGTTCATAAGTAGTTTGTAAGTTTAGGGACTGATAACCCCGTAGTTAAGTCCCATAGACTTTACAAACATTTGAAACATTTTTTCATGAATCGTCCGACGTGGATATGAATAAGATTTAGGGAGTCGAGCCTCCAACTTATATTTGGTGAGAACGATTTAAGCACTATGATGAAGCACTCTGTAACAATTCTTAAATGAAAAGGTAGGTGCTAATAGCAACATTGCCTGCATGTGGGAACTTAAATAAATCAATAGGAAACGTTGAAAATTTTCCCAGGTCGGGATTAGAACCAGGGTCTACTGCTTACCGGGCGGTCGTTCTGGCACGACAACAGTAAGAAATGCGAAATATTTACTCATTTTGAACGGAAACCAGGAAGTACACCGTGATCACCAGGACCACAAAGAGTGCCGTAGGAAAGCACTAGCCAGACACAAATTTTCAACTTATTTGCAGAATACTAGAGTAGAAGGGCATATTTAGCCAATGCCCGTAAGCTTTCAAGCCGATGTGCATCCGATTGTTCGTGTCTGTGTGTTCTTCTTCGGACATGTCGAAAAATGTGGGCAGACGCAAGAAAGAAAGAAAATATTGAATTAACGAGGAAGTTTTGGGAGAAAAAGTACGACAGTACGCATATTCTTGTAGTGATATATTCTCCATTTAGGAGCTTGTATGGCAATCTCAGTTTCACTTCCTTTACTGTCATTCTTTTCTTCCCAAAACTTCCTCTTCAGCTGACTATGCTTTTTCTTCCTTTTCTCTTGGTGAAGCGTGTTTTATTGTTTGTAATTTACGGTAACTCTTGGATTGTTTCCTGTCCATCATTTCCTCTTCTGAAATTTTCTATTGTTCCTGCTCTTCTTGCACTTAACTTCACCCAATTTGTCTGTGGTTTTTTGAAATTTTTTATATTATTCTGTGAATTAGGGAATTACTGTTTGTTATGGTGCTATTTCTATTATTCTGTAATAATTCCATCTTCTCCAAGTGCTCTATTAATTTTCAGTGCTTTATTTCCATTATTGATTCGTGTGAAGTTTGAAGTGAATCAGTTCTTGGTGTCGGTTTTGTAATCTTGAGTTTTTCAGTTGGTCCTTCGCAATTGAGGAGTATTCCGAAATATTGGGTTAGAATCTTATGATTATTTATTGTAATGGTTTCAAGGGATCCATCCGGTCGTTTCAGGCACAAGCTAGAAAGATCGACAGCCAAATAAATTTTGTCTGATGGTCTTGTAAAATTGCGGATGTTGTTCTTAGTAAATTCTTCTTCCATCTCGTTCAACCTCTTATTGTAGTAGTTGCGTTTTCCTTTTCGACTAATTTGAGAGACTTTTTCCAGACCTTTATCAACTCATAAAGAGTGACTTTTCTGCTGTCTTATGGCTACTGAAGTTATTTCATACTTTAACAATATCTTCGACAGCTTGATCGCTTCCTATGTTCTATCACTGTGATGCCTCTTTCTTGTAAGTTGACATAACTTTATTGCTTGCTTCACTTCGAGTTCAGGTCCGTATTTATCTTTCGAATTTCCTCAATAATTTCCTTGTTGTTTAGATCTGAATATTCGGAGTCAACCCGAAAAATTAGTGTTACTCCTCTGCTGTTTATGTTGGACTACAGTTTCACTTTGATTTGGAGTAAATGGTTAGCTGATTAGAAGTATGCTTTCCTTGTTTTGACATCGCAGCTTTCTTTTGTTTTTCTCCTGGAGGTGGCAATATGGTCAATCAGGAAATTTCAATGTGTTTTATTGAGAGATTTCCATGTCTTTACTTTATGGATGGATTTCTGATTTGTATGGAGGTAATTTCGAGAGTAAGATACTGGCAGACGATTTTCAAGCGTTCATCATTTATATCAGTCCAGTTGTGAGCGGTGAACGTTCTTGTGAGTCTCCTATGTTTATTTTCGCTTTCTAGCTGCCCACTGAGGTCACCTAGTAGAATCTAGGTTCCTAATTTCTTTCAGATGCTTCCAGACATCTTCCGTGACTTTTGAGTTTTTTCTGATGTACTCATTCGTTGGCGCGTCGCGTAACTAAATGTGTATCCTTCTTTCCCATATGTTTTGTCGGTGTCGTCTTTCTGAAGTTGATAGCAATGAACACTTCTTTAACACTGATAAACAAATCTCTCCCAGATAGATGAAGAAATTCGCATTATGCAAGACACTTTGTTTCATTTTTTATCATCCAGACATGTTTCGGAACTTTTTGTGTCGTCTTCTGAGGGTTCTGCTCCTTATTTTCTGAAATAAAATGTTGCAGGTGTTTTGACTGTATAGTCATTTGGCTGAGTTGAATAATTTGACACGTCGAAAGTATTAGGCCCACGCCTGTTTTCAGTGCCTACATGATCTTCCGCAGGATTAGCATGCTGCCCTTATTCAGCAATGACGAGTACAGTTTGTCATCAGCAACAACAAAAAGTTTGTCTTAAAAAACCCTAATTGGTTTATCGTATTTTCGCCTGGATATTATTTTAAAAATATAGTCATATCTGGCTGTTTAACGGCATATTTACTTTCGAGCTGTGGGGTTCTTCCTTCTTGCTTGTGGCGTGTAATTATGTTCCGTGATGTTTTCTTTGTTTCGTGCACGTTTTGTTGGGAACTGTCACTATTTACGTCGCCATTTCTCTTGTTGTGGTTGCTACATCATGTCCACTTGTTTCTGTGATATGTCTGAGATGTGGTGCGCGATTTTTGAATAGTTTTGCCATTGGTGATGTTTCTTATGTGTGTTTTTTTTCTGTGGGGAGATATCTGTTTTTGTAAATGTGTGTGTGTGTGTGTGTGTGTGTGTGTGTGTGCGTGTGTGTGTGTGTGTGAGTGTGAGAGAGAAAGAGAGAGAGAAATATTGTGTGGGTCGGTGTCACGTGTGATGAAGCGGAGGAATCTATTAATATAGTTCTATGGTGTCGAAGAGACTTTTGTTGCATAGTGATGTATATTCGTTAAGTACTTTCTTACCTAGGGGTATTGCTTTTTGGATGTGATAGTGCCGCGGTGGAGTAGCCGAGCCGTCTAAGGCTCCTCGCTGCGGAGCGCGCGGTTACTCGCCGTCGGAGGCTCGAGTCCTCCCTGGGGCATGGGGGGGGTGTGTTTGTCCTTAGGTTAGTTTAACTTATTTTAAGTAGTTTGTAAGCTACGGACTGATCACCACGCAGTTTGGTCCGATAGATTTACAAACATTTGAACATTTGATGTGCTAGTTTTCCTCTATTGTCAGGTTTTGGAATAAGCTGTTGCTGGTTTTTAGAATTTGTTGCACATTTTCTATGTTTTTGGGGGTATGATACTTCTTTTTGTTGTTGCATATGACAAGTTGTAAAAACGTATCATTGCTAAATAGGGGCACCATGTAAATCCTGCTAAATACATTATGTAGGTATTTTAAACAAACATTGGCCTAATATATACAAAATAATTGTCAAATTATTCAACTAAATGAGTACACAATAAAAAATCCTGTAACATGTTATTTCAGAAAATAAGAAGCAAAACCCACAGAAGATGGCACAATAAGTGCCGAAACATGGCTGGGTGATAAAAGAGAAACAAGGTGTCTTTCATAAGGCGGATTTCTTCAGCGATCTATTATAGGAAGGACGGAAGAAAGAAGGGCTGCACCATCACAAATGATCAAATCTCTCCTAATGTAAGCTCGCTACTTTCCATATTTTTAAGGTAGGTAGTATGTAGCAAAACAATGAAAATAAAGATTGGTAAATATGGGCTCCCATATATCAAGGTTCATGAGGACTTGTCCAGTAGAAGAGATGTGTTCCTAGTATCGAGAATGAAGACGTTCTCATAACTCCTACGGTGTTCATATTAGAATCCATGTTCATTGGCTTTTTAATTTTTGTCTTATTTTTATCCATGCAGTCTCTTCCCAAAACACAGAAAGGAAAGAGCTTACAGTAGAAGATTTTATTTCACAGTGTCAAAGATAAGGAAGTATCCATGGCATTACTGGATGAAGTTTCTGGATAAGGGATCCTTGTGAAAATATTACGTACTGTCACCCCTCTATCAGCTCTTTCGTTTTTTCAGTCATTTCAGATATACCCTGCATACGTAATTCCTGAACGCCAGCGAATGGCTTTCGGGCTGACTGCCAGCCGCTCAATTTGGGTTGAACAGTTTTCACACACCTTTTAGCACGAACTGACGTAATCGTAACATACTAGCGCTGTGAATTCCACCTGAAACGATACTATCAAATTGTAAATTGCTATTGTGCCGACCTGTTGTTAGTACAAGTGGACAATTGTGACATGTTCCCAGAGAACAGCAAATGTTGTTCAGAATGAAGTATTAATATGAGAATATCGCAAGCATGAACAATTACAGCTGCACTTTTAGGTTCCTAGGCACATACTCGAAAAAAAAGTGATTGTCATGGATAATAGCATACTATTTTAACAAGAAACAGTGTTAATGTAATAGGTCTATGAATAACCATTCCTTCGAAATTTCTACTTGCTGAGTAAGTTATTGTTACAAATATTTCAAATTCAGAACATGGAGAGGGATTTACATAAATGTACAGAGTAATCATTAAATTTAACAGAATTTAAAACTGAAGTTGTACACGTAATGAATAATATTGATTTGGATAAGAAGCGAAAATGAATATCGAAAGTCCCAAAGTTACCAAAAATAAACGCAAAGTATACATGTTCAGGAAAGCAGATAGAAATAAAATACATTGCTTCTTGAAAGACAGCTTCCACTCGTTTCTAACACTAAACGTAGGTGTAGACCAGATGTGGCTCAAATTCAAAGAAGTGGTATCGACAGCAATTGACAGTTGTATACCAAATAAATTAATAAAAGAAGGAGGCGATCCCCCTTAGTACACAAAACAGGTCAGGACACTGTTGCAAAAGCAAAGGAAAAGGCATACTAAATTTAAACGAACACAAAATCCCCAGGATTGGCAATCGTACTCAGAAGCTCGAAATTTAGCGAGGATTTCAATGCGAGATGCCTACAATATTTATCACAACGAAACTCTTTCTCGAAATTTGACTGAAAACCCAAAGAGATTTTGGTTATATGTTAAATATACTCGGGGCAAATCACAAACAATACCTTCACTACGTGATAGTAATGGCGATCCTGCCGATGACAGCGCTACTAAAGCAGAGTTACTAAACTTAGCTTTCTAGGAACTCATTCACCAAAGAAGACGAAACCAATATTCCAGATTTCGAATTACGAACAGATGCCGTAATGAGTAACGTAGAAGTAGATATCATCGGAGTAGTGCAGCAACTAAAATCACTTAACAAGAACAAGTCTTCTGGTCCGGATTGTATACCCATTAGATTTCTATCTGATTATTCTGAAGCGATAGCTCCTTACTTAACAGTCATATACAACCGCTCTCTCATAGAAGGATCTGTACCAAAAGATTGGAAAGTTGCCCAGGTCACACCTATATTCAAAAAAGGCAGTAGGAGTAACCCCCTAAACTACAGGCCTATTTCACTGACGTCAATTTGCAGCAGGGTTTTGGAACATATCCTGTATTCAAATATTATGAATTATCTCGAACAGAACGATCTATTGACCCAAGGTCAACACGGATTTTGAAAATATCGTTCATGCGAAACACAACTTGCTCTTTATTCACACGAAGTGATGGGTGCTATCGACAAAAGTACGCAAATCGATTCCGTATTTCTTGATTTCCAGAAAGCTTTTGACACCGTACCTCACAAACGGCTTTTAATGAAATTGCGTGGTTATGGTATATCGCCCCAAATTTGCGATTGGATAGGGGATTTCTTGTCAGAGAGGACACAGTTCGTAGTAATCGATGGTAAGGCATCGACTAAAACAGAGGTGATATCGGGCGTTCCACAGGGTAGTGTTATTGGTCCTCTGCTGTTCCTTATTTACATAAACGATTTAGGGGAAAATCTAAGTAGCTCTCTTAGGTTGTTTGCAGATGACGCCGTCATTTACCGTCTAGTAATATCATCTGAAGATCAAAACCAACTGCAGAACGATCTGAATAAGATATCAGTATGGTGTAAAAATTGGCAATTGACTCTAATTAATGAGAAGTGTGAAGTCATCCACATGAGTACGAAAATAAATCCGTTAAACTTTGTTTACAAGATAAATCAGTCAAATGTGAAGGCCATAAAATCCACAAAATACCTAGGAATTACTATTACTTCAGACCTAAATTGGAAAGAACACGTAGATAATATCGTGGGAAAGGCGAACCAGAGACTGCGTTTTATTGGCAGAACCCTTAAATCATGCAACAGAACTACAGAAGAAACTTCATACACTACGCTTGTCCGTCTATTTTTGGAGTATTGCAGCCCAGTGTGGGATCCTTATCAGGTGGGTTTGACGGAGAACATCGAAAGAGTCCAAAGAAGGGCAGCTCGTTTCGTATTGTCACGATACAGGGGAGACAGCGTTACGGATATGATACAGGATCTGGGATGGGAAACATTACAACGGCGCTTATCGCTGCGGCGTGGGCTACTTGCGAAACACCAATCGCCAACATTCTCCTCCGAATGCGAAAATATATTGTTGACTCCCACTTACATACGTAGAAATGATTATCAGAATAAAATACGAGAAATCAGAGCTCGAACGGAGAGATTCAGGTGTTCATTCTTCCCACGCGCTCTTCGAGAATGGAATGGGAGATAAATAGTATAATTGTGATTCGATGAACCCTCTGCCAGGCACTTAAATGTGATTTGCAGAGTATCCCATGTAGATATAGATGTAGAAAGAACTAGCACGTAAACTTTCTTTCGTAGTTTATAGACGAATGAGGCTAAGTTAAATTTTTAAATTGTTCCTAAGATGTTAGGCTACTGCATTTTTATTCTGAATGATAGTTTGTTTTACATCATCACGGACGTGTTTTAAATAATTACTCGCATTTGTGTGCTTTATGCATTTGCAAATTGTTGACAGTAATAACAAAGTTACTCCTAAGAAAGAGAGAGAGATAGATTTCACTGTTACACTACTTCAGGTATAATTAAACATAATAAATGTTTTAAATCGTAGCTTATGTTTAGAAAAATAGCTAATTTATTTCTAGAAAGCATTGTTAATGTCAACTATGGTGGTCTCTCAGACCGCTGTTCCGTTGAGAGGGTTAAATAACATCCAATATTCCAGAATATAATTTTGTTAGATAAAAAATAAAGTTCCAGAATCTGTTATAAATGCGGAGATGAAATAAGAAAGAAAAATAGCTGCCAGTGAGACTTGAACCTTCTTCCTTCTGGTCCACCCTCGAACAGTGAACCACTAGAGTGCCTTGCCGTAGGCTTTCTTGCTCTGACTATAATAACAGTTGTATTGTTTCTATTAGACTTTAATACATTAAATCGTACTTACAGTGATCTCTCACTGTTAAACTGCGATGCACTGTTGCATTGCTGTCACATTCTTTCATAATACATAAGTTGTAATATGGAAAAAAAGCCAACGATGGCTGTACCAAATGTAAGGAGTTCTCACAGGAGTCGACTACACGCATTCGCCAAAGTCGATAGACGAAAGTGTAGTAGTGACGTCACGATTCCAGACAGTTATGTGAAGAGTGCTCTACCAGGTGTCACACAAGGGGGCTGCTGGGAAAGGGACAGGATATGATTTCGGGAGGGGCGTTCAATGAATAGACATTGTAATAACGTATACTCTTAATAGAACTGAAAACGACACTTATATTGTATAAATATGATATTTCATTCCAAACGCCTGTATACCAGAGAGTCACCATGGTATAGAAACAAAATTAGTAAAATTTTAAAGAATGTACGTATTCTCCAAAATAGGAACAAGGTAATCATTTCGTAAAGATAGGCAAATGCGTAATGAAACACGGAGGTTAATCAGAAAAGCACTGCGTTAAACTTTCAAGAACTTCTGAAGCATTATAAAAGAAGCATAACAATCATTCAACAGACGTTAACAAATACAAAATCCAAAGTGAAATTTATGGGAAAACTTTCAAAACCATTTGAAATTAAAACTGGGGTTAGACAGGGTGATGGGTTGTCGCCTTTGTTGTTCAATGTAGTTCTGGATAGAGTCATGGAAGAATGGGAGAAGAAACTTGAAGAAGAAAAGTGCTGGAAACCAATTTCATTAGGAACCAAAAAACATAACCTAAGAATCCCCTACTTAGCCTTTGCAGACGATCTGGCAATAATGGCAGATTCTAGTGAAAGGGCTATAAAACAGGTAGAAATTCTAAAAGAATGTGCAGAAAAAGTCGGGCTACAGATATCATTTGAAAAGACAGTGTTCACAACAACAAATTTAGAAATTTCCAAATTACAAACCAAATACGGAGAAATCAACAGAGTACCACACTTCAAATATCTTGGAGAAATTATCTCGGAAAAATTTGCACAACAAGAAAGAATACAAAAAGCTCGTAAAGGTTTAGGATTAGTGCAAAACCTCTATAATAAAAGATGCTTATCTTTAAATGCCAAAATTAGGCATTACAACACAGTCATTAAACCATCAATGTTATATGCCAGCGAAACCTTGGCACTAAACAGGAAAACTGATCTAGAAAATCTAAAGAAAGAAGAAAGAAAAATAATTAGAAAAATTTTGGGACCAAGATGGACCGAGAATGGATATAGATTAAAGAACACATCAAAAATTGAAGAATATTCTAACATAGAGATAGACATGAGGAAAAGACGCCTCAAATTCTATGGCCACATAATGAGACTCCCTGAACACAGATTAACAGAAAGAATTGTAAAATACGTAGATTCTTTTGTTAATGGAGAGAATGGGTCCAAAAAGTTAAAAAAGATTTGGAATTAGCCAAAATTACTAAAAAAGAAATAGCTGCAAGGAACAATTTTAGAATAAAAGTTGAAAAGTGGGAGGTTAAACCAGAGACCAAAGCACCGAGAACTGGAACAAAATGGAGTGAAGAAAGAAGAACTAAATTTTCTCAAAGAATGAAAAACTGGTGGGCAAATAAAAAGAAGACCAAGAAGAACGGAAAATGAACCAGCTTTACTTAGCGTCTTCCACATGGGAGCTTTACGACTAATAATAATAATAATAATAATAAAAGAAGCATTCCTTGACTCAAATTTTTACCTTCAGTGATAGCTGTGAGTGACAAAAAAGAAAAAAGAAAATAAAAGTGTACAGCTACTATGTGACTAGAAAAGAACTTTGATTCGTTTACTTAATAACATCAAGAAAAACTACTGACTGTCATTGTAGTATATGACTGACAATGTAAATACTTATAATGATGTAGAAAAACAGTTCACACCTCTAAAGCACTGTGGAGCTCCAAGGTCCTACTGGGTCACTGACAGTTTCTACAAGCAATTTCCGATGGATTTAAGTCCCCCTCTTTACCATAATTTACCAGGGTTACCTTGAGCATGCATTTGTTCGTAGTTATCGGAAAGCAGGAAAGTCACACGCATCTATAAGGAGCAGACGAATTAAAAGAGGACACCTGGGTAATCAGCGTAACTGTTAAAACACGTAACACACCGCCAGACAAGACAGTCAGTTTCTCCATGCACAAATGCTTGGGGTTAGCTACAGGACCATGGTGTGCACCTCTCCAATAATAATAATAATAAAATAAAAATTAAAAATAAAGAGCGGGGCTCACGGTAGTTTCGTGAGTACGTGCGTGCTCGGGGCCCCTTATTTCCCCCCCCCCCCCCCTGGACTGCTTTTCCTTTCCTTTCCCCTCCTTTCCTATCCTGACTCCTTTCCCTCCCAACCGTGGGACTGATGACCGAAGCAGTATGGTCAACGACACCTAGATTAAGATTACCGGTGCGCTGCAAGCCAAGAGTAGTCATAACACAAGGAAACTATTTGTCTTATCTAGCGTTGTGCTGAATTTTGGAACACGTGCATCGTGCACAGTGTGTTTCACAATGTTCTTAAAGTTACTTATGTGATTCACAGACAAATTTGTGTTGGTATTAAAAGCCGACCACAGTACGAAACAAGAGCTTTATCACTAAAATTAGCAAATAAGGTCCGTGTGAACAACCGGTTACTCCCTGCTATAAAACTTTGTTCCCTGGCCCAAACTGAGAACTGACGCGTTTCAAATTATTTCAATAACAGGAAGATAATACTACAGGGGTCAATATACATAGCAGCTCACACGCTATTATACACAGACGTTAATAAGCAAGCCACCACAATTAAAGTTATCTTAGAAAGGTGGCTAAGAAAACGTTTATGGCGCAACGGAATTTAGACATAAGAAATACTGCATCTGAGCATGTTCTCAGCACTTGTGAAGAACAATATTAAATAAAAGAGGGAAGGTGCTCTAAAACTACAATTTATAGGCAACTTACGGATTATGCTGAACTTAAACTTGTTTATTCAGACAGAAAACGATAATAAAAATGCATTTCTTACATCGATTAATGCGGGCGATGCCCAGCCTAAATTATACATGATATAACGCTACTAGGGGGAAGGATTCACAAACAACACTCATTCTCTCACACACACGCAATGCCACAGCGAAACTCACCAAAATCAGCGTACGCTATCGCAGGCGAAATTCAGCAAGTCGGAGGTAGCACAAAACACAATACATAAAAACACTTTGAAGCTGTCTCTGGTCTATCGTGCCTGTTTTGAGATGGTGCGTGTGTATAGCCAAGTTAAATTACATCTGAATTGGACCGCGAGCAAACACGCTAACGGCGACGCATGGCTACGTTACATGAACGCACTCCACTGAAGGTGAAGTGGTTCAAAATCGCATTCATAATACAAAATCACTGTGGATTCTTAAGTTGCAGTCTGTTAGAAATCGATAAAGGTACTGGTTTTATATGAGAAGTGGCGTGAATTCAGGCGACTAGCTGCAAAGCCGGGAAGTCGGAACTCGGACCCACGTGGTTCCGAAAACCGATAAAATGTAATAAATTCAGTTTCCGAAAAATAAAGAAAGTTAACTACATCATGCAACTTACACAAGGAAGCTATTGAAGGACGTTGTACAAGGCTCAGAGAGAATTACTGACAAAGACCGAGTGCGTGCTACAAGTCGGAGAAAAACGGCAAAATTAAAATAGGCGGGGAGAGAAGATCGCGAAATATTAGTGGAAATCAGAAGAATACTCGCATAGTTACTTGCCTGTTGGGCATGGAACAAACAGGAGTGGAAGCTGAAGGCTTTGTTCTATAACCGCGTGGAACACATATCATTCCCGGAAGGAAAGGATGAGAAGATTTTTAATGCACTGTACAAAAGTGAATATATCACCTATTAGAAATCGGGCCCCATAAAGCCAGAAAGTATTTACACAGAGTTCATACACCGTCACATGATTACAACAGGTTTAAACATGCCAGCCGTTATCAAACTGCAACTAGAATCACACAGACCGCGTTCATCTATGGGAAATCACTGAATTGAAAAACGAGAACACATTTCCGCACACGATCGGAGAAAATATTCCAAAATAATATTCTAAGTTCACGAGTCTAAGGTAAACACAAGAGCAGAACCAACCTCACCAGAAGACTAGCACAGAATTGACAGCCGAGCGGCCACGGGGGCACGAAAAGCTACCGGAAGTGGGAAAGCCAAAGAAACAGCGGTGGTGGGGACGGAGCGCGAGTAGACTCGCGCTGAAGAGGGCTCGCCGACCAGGTTGTAACCAAAGGGTTGCAGAAACCTCTTTCGTAGTATCAGCAACTATCGGCACTGAGCCAGAGAGAACGATGCAAAGCGAGTTATCACTCCCCACATTCAGACAGTCTTAGATTCTCGCACATCCACTTAAAAGTAAAATAACTGCACATTCTCACAGGGACAGTGGCGTAGCGGAGAAGCCGTACTTATGCCACATTAATATAATAATAAACTATTAACATAACAAAATAAGAAAAAGCCTACCAATATTATCTAATTCTTTAACACATGAAATAAAAATTCCATTCCTCAAGCGTTGAAAAGAGTGGGGGTCAAGTTTTAACAAAATGATATTCTAGCGTCATTAAATAAATTATAACTTTACAGAAATATACAAAAAATATATGGAAGACGACAGAAGGTCGTCTTTCAGTATAAGGTATTTATGAACTATTAGATGTATTACCGGTAGTGGAATCGGAAGATTCATATTAGGCATTTAGTCTTTTACAAGCACAAATTTGCATTGAGGATCGCATATATAAAACGAACACATTCTGAAGCACAATGTGCCACGTGCAAATATTGCGAAACTCGGCACAGTGGTACGTAAGACAAGTAGTTGGCTTGCAGGCAGCGCACAGGCCTTGTTAATCTAGGTGGCGTAGGTGGCGTCGATTTGGCCTAAACAAACCAAAAAAAAAAAAAAAAAAAAAAAAATCTATGGGGAGTAATCGTGACTACAGGGAGAATGTATAACGGCTTGCAAGTCTTGGAAAAATGAAGGCGGCCCTTTATCCTGATACAGAATGCCACTTTTATTAGCTTTTGGAAGGGACTTCATCCCAGAACGCCCTCCGTGGACAGGAGGCGGTGCGTGGTGTGGGCAGACAGCGGTGCCTACCGCAACGCCATCCAGAGTGGCTGACGACTCGCAGCATTAGCACTGCCCCGGTAACTCCCTCAAATTGGGACCTTCTAAACACTCTTGCCCCGAGACCATCTACCTTTCACTCCATCTCTCTGCCTGCGGTGTTTACACTTCTGACTGCACCGCAACACAACAAATGGATCTCTCTCCTCTTTACACAAACACTTTTCATTAAGAGGTGCCATTAATGGGAAACCAGTGATATATTACTGTTTTAATTTACCCGTAGCCGTGTCGGGTTGGATGAACTTAATGTAATCAATCCGTAGACAGAGAGTGGTAATAGACAGTACGAGTCAAATGTGGATAAAAAATATTTCGTATGTTGCGTCATACACTGCATTACAAACACGAAATAGTGAGACCTAGAGCACTGTATAGTACAAGCAGAACAATCCACCATTTTTGAATCCCACGTTGAAGGCGCGCATTTAAAGACCAACAGTTACTGTTTTTAATATGCTCTTAAGGCCATTAAATATATTTTCCTTACTCAGAAAATATTACAACATAATAAATTTATTTGCTTGCATTTGACTGTAAGGGGCAAGCAACTTAAATTTAGTGATTAAATGGATATTTAAAGATATAATACATTCACTTACATTCCAAATTAAGACATATGTTGCCGTTCTAAATATTTATCACACACAGTTAAAATACGTCATACTTATCGTATTTTCTGGTTTATAAATGGTACGTCCACATAAGTTTATGATAACTAAGAGTTCCATTCGAAAACAGTTACGGAACAATGTTAAATTGTGATACTGTACATTCCATATTCCCCCTCACTAATGTCTCGCATATTTTACACACACCATATTTCAGAGAAGATTTGATGTCAAAAATGTCTTTAATAACTTTGAACGTCTGGTTTCGTTAGATAACGACTATAATGAAGTCTCTCTAGTAGCATGCACTTTGAAATAAAGTGAATCTTGCCTGCTAAGTTTTAAATTTATTGTCTTTCAATGTACGACTTCTTTTCTGTTCGCATTTTCTGCAATGTTCAACCCCCCGCCCCCTTTTTTCAGGCATCCTGTTCGCAGCTTGGTTTAGGCCTACATAATTTCGCATTGAGATTCATATTTAAATTAAACACCGAACCAATGCGAAATAATATAATTTAAAAACCACTAGCTGGGTAAAGCCGGCTCCACCCTTGCATCAACTTAAAATACAATTAACAGCGCTTAGAATAGTTCTTTGGTTGGTCCAAATAAAATCAATAGCTTACTTTTAAATACACTGTATGTCGTGATAGATTAACAATCTGTAGCAAAATTAATCTATTGCTTACATGTATTGGCCTTTATTTTCATTATTACCTTTCTGTGAGCTTACCATTTCTAATACAAATAAAGAAAAATGTATTGTTACACAGATTGTTACTCGATTTTGGCGTGTTTACGAGCCACCTTTTACGCCGATCTAAGTTTGAGGGAAGCGGATAAAACTTATAGCGACCATACCTGCTATTATTTGAGCAGTTCGGAACTGCAGAACCAACTATTTCACACCGTGAAACAATACAATCACGAAATTTTCGCTGATTCATTTCGCTACTCCACACAAAGCATACAACGCTCTTGTCGGACTGGGATTCAAAATGGCGGATTGTTCAGCTCGGTATATCTAGTGCTTTAGTGAGACCATTCCGAAGGTTCTTATCCAAACTTCAGTGATGCGTTTCGCCTGTGGTAGAAATCTGCAGATTATCTACAATGCAAAATCTATAGAAAAAAGTGCAACGAAACGTTAATCCTTAATAGATGAAGAAATGATGTGATATTCAGAATTACATTTCACTATGACGCGGGATGCAGATGCAACACAATAAGACATCTATAGACATTCTGGGCCGCTGTGGATGTCAGAGTGGTCTAAGGCGCCTTGCTGATGAGCGCACGGTTGTTCGACGTCGGAGGTTCGAGTCGGATATGGACAATCGCACTCAGTGACTCACCCAACCTCAAATCGGTGACATTGGCAACCACTCTGACTGGAAGCTACCTTGTCACTACGTCACGGCCTATCTGCAGCCCGTATCCTCGCTCACCCGCTCCTGTGGCCGCGGCACAGAAATGTCTTCCTCAAATCGAGGCCGATGTTTGACACCACTAGACTTTTCTTGGCAATGAATGCCGTCTTTGCCGGTGCCAGTCTATATTTTAAGTCTTCCTTGCTTAATCCATCGTTAAAAAAATTATATGCAGTTGTTACATTCTTCCTTGTGTATTTGTAGAACACCTGATGTTGGCAGCTACACTGCTGAAACTGGTTGTGCAAAAATAAAAAAAAATTGCAAAAAAGCGATCTTTGGCATCAGTTTTCTATTCCATATTAAGTGCTCATTAGTCTGTTCATTGCATTGTACAGATCCTATAATACTACTTCAAGTCCACAGACGATAGTAATACCATAAGATAATCTTATCATTGTTATCGTTCCACCCTGAATTTTTATCCCACCTTTGAACAGTCCACATTCCTTTCTTACCCCACAAATTAATTAGAGCACTTCGGTCTTGAATTTCAACTCTTATTATCCCCCCTTGGGTATTGTGCAATCTATGTATTACCTGCCATTCAATATAGCTTACTCTTATTTTCTTCAGAATTTCGAACACGTTGGAACACCTTACATTATCGAACGTTTTTTCCAGGTCAACAAATCATAGGAATATGCCTTGGTTCTTCTTCACTCTCACTTCCGCTACAAATCACAACGTAATAACTGCCTACTAACTGGCTTTACCTTTCCCAAATCCGAACTGATCGTCACCTAAACACTGAAAACACAGACGTGTCGCATATCGCTCGGGCATTGCAGCAGCAGTATTCCAGGTACACAGTGCGTAAAGGAGGCGTCTGCACAGACCAACATAAACAGAGTCAAATTCAAAAGACAAGAGATCAAACCTTGCGGCTTCCCGATCCATGATATGACACTGTCTAGCACAGTTAAATAATGACAAAATCGTCGTGCTGCATCTCTCATTGTCATGGCTAAACTAAGAGTCGGAAATACGATATTTTGTGGTCGTCAAACAAATCTGAATATTGTACAGAATGGTCTGCATTTAACTTTGAAATTCAAATGTTTGTAGACCTATTGGACCAAACTGTTGTGGTCATCAGTCCCTGGACTTACAAACCATTTAAACTAATTATCACGAAGGACAGGACTCACACCTCTCCGGCGAGAACGACTCCCCACTGCGCAGCATCACGCCTTAGACCACGCGACCATTTCGCGTGGGTGAAATGGTGGTTTCTCAGGTAATTATGTGACACCAATTGGCGCGATTTTAAGAAGAAGGAAGGTAAGTTCTGGAGAAGAAATATCGTTTTCTGCTTTGGGTGACCGGTCTTTATAGTCAGACACTGGAATAGAAGGACATCTTTGGTACCGATTTCGTTCGAGAAGGCTTAGAAAGAAGCTGGGAGGGGATTTGAGGGGTCCGGTACAGATGAATTTGAAATATATTGTGTCCCATGGGACATGATAATATTACCGTGCAAAATTTTCAAACGTTTGTAAATGTATGGGATTTAACGACTGCGGTTATGGTTTCATACCTAATACCCACAACATTCGAATATTGTATATTACATGCTAAGTTATAGGTTCGTTAGTCATGTGGTATGTACCATATAACAGCTGTATACCCATTAGCAACTTTTCTTACTTCCCTTTCTATTTCTCTAACATCATGAATTTGCATGGTTACAAAGGTAGTCTTTAACAGGTCCCCTTCTGCATCCAATCCTCTGTTTTGATGCAGCAATTTGTGCTTTAATACATCGCTTGAGAAGGAGAGATGTAAAAATTGGCACTCTCCTTCATTCAATACTGATCTCATCTTGGCTTTCCCGAAAACTTTGATCAAGTGTTCATTTGACATAACTTCTTCCATTAGACCATCTCCTTTTGTCAAGTCAATCTACTTAAAAGATATTTCGACTCTAACAACCATTTCAATGTTTCATGGTTACTACGAACTTTGAATTGCATGCCACCACAGATAGCATCTACAATTATTTAACAATATCATCGCCCGCTAGTATACTCGCAGCCTCCCCACTCCGGGAAAATCACCGAAAGTCAGCAAGTACTCACATTCGCCACTGGAGCGCTACAAGCGTGCACTAGTCCGGCTGTCCGCCGCTATATGCACTTACGACACTTACGACATTTATTGCATTCGGATTATTTTTCTGTTTATGGAAATACTTCGCCCGTTCAAAACCAGTCACTTCTAATTCAATTTTTTTCCCTAAAAAAAGACGACTGGAATATTTTTTTTTTTTTTTTTTTTTACATGTTACCTCGACTAATTTTTCTGTATGTTCTAAAGTTTCACTTGTGCACTGTAAAACCTTCGCAGTGTTCAACACATTGACAACTGAAGAAGTTAATTTCGTACAAGCTTGAGTGCTGACAAATTTGGCAGCTTCACACACGAAATTATACAAAATGTTCATAATTTTTCTAGCATATCTACACACTTTAGGTGAAATAGATTCAGATACTATACTATGTTTTGTAGTGCTTTCTGTCCATCTCGTAGAGGATTTATTGAAATTTTCTATTTGTGCAAGAAGAAAGAGAGATTTAATAATTGATGGATCATGCTCAGCAGTTTTAATTATTTCGGACAAAGTTTTGTGATAACTGTTTTGTTATAAGTCTCTAACTCATGAGTGATTTCTTTAAGTTTCCTTTCAAGATGCAAAAGTTTAACTCTAGACCTCCACAATTTGACACGCAATTTATTTTGCTCTATTTTTATCAGCTTTTCGTCGAAAACATCACACTGGGTGTGAATGGAAGAAAGACAACTATTACTGCCATGATTTTCGAGCAGTGAGACATTGGAATTAATGCTCTGATCATTTTCGTTTCTTGTGTGTGATATTCACGGTATGTTTTTAATAGTGCTACGTATTTCTTTTGCTTATACAACTTTATGAGCTGGATAATAAGGAAAAACAGTGAACAGCAGCATTAGACACTCGGAAATTAAGGCTACATACCACACACAATCTGGAGTTGAAATTGGGCGGAAAATCTGCTCTTTATATTGCTTCCAGCCACTGTTCTCTGACATCACTTTGGCTGGGAAATTCGTGAAGTGATATCATTTCGCTTTACCACTTCGACTTGTGCAGAAAAGCACATAGCAATATACCACTGCTATTGGCTAATTGAAAACTGTAATAAGACGTTACTGTGTTAAAGTAATTTATGGTAAGATCATAAAGAGTAACTAATCAGACCGGTTATACCTATGGGGTAGAAAATTAGAGAGGGCGTATGAAACATGAATATCGGATTATTGCAAACCCTGTAATGGCTTTCTAATAACAATCTACCACGGTTACATACCTTCGTATTACGGAATCAATCCACAGTATTTACCTGATAATACCTTAGTATACTTTTGCTAGTCCAGGCAGTCAAACGACAAGAAATTACACTATTTCCCTATTTTCTACTATTGATTACAATGTTCAAGTGCGGGTTTAGTGTACGCTACTAGCGCCGCAGTGGCCAAGCCGGTAACTTGTTGATGTACGCTCCAAAACACGTAATCCGAGGGAAGTGGGAAGGCTGGAAGTATACTAGCGGGTGATGACTGTATTGACGAGTATGCTACTGTGTTCTCTTTCCCAATCATTTATTAACATAGAACACGTCGCGTCACCTGGTTCCTTGCATCACATGGCAGTATAAATTCCTCTTCATTTGGAAATTTTAATATCTGACTAGTTATTAGTACCATCATAAATTTCATAAAACTGGCTTGACGTACACCAATCTGCTGATATGCTTTACCATTTATTAGTGAATGGTCTACAGCCTCCCAATGTTATTACATTCCTTGACAATTTTTATAATAATTTGATAATCCCAAAGCCACCAATGTTGTTATGTTTTTTCCTATCGTAAGGAACATTTATATCAAAGAATTTATGAGAAAAATTTAAAAAAAGGTTGGAAAGGAGGGTTAAAATTTACGATGAAAGTATACTAATGACGAGATTATTTGATGACACTGCAATCATCATGTTCAGAGAGTAAGGAAGATTAAAGGCCTTGCTACATCTACATAATTACTCTGCAAATAACATTCAAGTGCATGGTAGAGTCTAATTAGTTCAGAGTATGGATTGCGAATAGGTCAACAGAAGATGAAAATGATGAGGTGTAGCAGAAATGAGCCTAACAATAGACTCAACATCAAAATTGGTGACGATGGAATACCTGAAGTTAAGAAATTTTGATATATTGCCTGTTGGATTCGATGTCAGAATCTTAAGCCAACATTCGTTTGAGAACTTTTCTATGTTTTACCAGAACGGGTGACTAGCACTATCAAAGATCCAAGCTTCTTTACTTTTCGTGTACTGGAACTGGGCTCGCAGCCACTGATTATATGCATTTGTAAAGGTTGTTTGCTGCAATATGCGAATGTGATATCCATTCACCCTGAGGCATTCTTCTTCCTTGTTATCTCTGGAGCTTCTCCATAGCAAAAACTACCATGTTGACGAAATTTATTGTGTGTCTTTCTGGCATACTGCTTCCCCCTTCCTACCAACCCCCCCCCCCCCCCCAAACACACACACACAAATCTGATTTCTGTACTGTGCCAACTCGGAATGCCTTTTTGTGGTTCTGGTGTTGATTGATTGTGAAATCACACAACATAAATGACCCTGGAAGTTGGGTCAGGTAGAGAAATCAGCAGTGGTGGAACGCTCTCTGTTGGAGCAACCACATAATAAAATTCACTGACATGCAAGTTCCTGCTGTGGAGAAGGGCCACCACAACCTTCAAAAGCTGTACAGATACGTAAACACGATGGTAGCTTCAACGAGAAAAAGAAGAGTCTGTAGGTGAACGCATGCTGGATTCTCATACTGCAGTGAATGAGCACTACAGGTAGCAAGCAGATTACCACAGTTGTTATGAAAATGGAAAGGCGCACCATGTATACATAATCTGAAGTCTCTAGCCTGCCTCCGCTCCTCCACCAGCAATGAAGTATGAATCTTTGACAATGGTACCCATTCATAGTAACGAAACATCATAGCCACAGCAGTGGCCAAGCGCACTGAGGCGCCATGCTCCGATGAGCGAGGCCGTTCCCCATCTGGGGTTCGAATCCCCCCTCGGACATGGATGTTTGTGTCGTCTTTACTACAAGGTAGTTCATAAGGAGTTTGTTAAGTTTAGGGACTGATGAACCCGCAGTTAAGTCCCTTAAACTTAACAAACATTTGACTTTTTTTTCGGAACATCAGAAAAATTATCAAACAATTGTCTGAAGAGCCCACAACAGGAAATGTGTCGATAAATGATGATACCTTGTAAGAAAAGTAAAACTTGAAAGAGGAAGTAGAATATAAAGATAGAAAACTAATGAGCATAGGAAAAGAGTGCATTTCTGAACAAAAGTAGTCTCCTAATATCAAATATCAGCTTTCTGTAGAAAGATATCTTAGAAAGTACTTTTCACTCACTGTATTATGTGTGGGACGAATCCTGGATTGATTGATATTCCGTTCAGTGTCAGCACATACCAGTCACAGATCTATTGTTCTTCGATAAATCCATGCGAAATTTTCAAGTACAAGAAACTGTAATTCGATTGGCTGAAGCTTATTATTATGATTATCGAAATTAATCACATTTTTTCTTTACGTTGTGTTAAAAATATATTTATTTACTGTTTGATAACATTAGCAAAATTTTGGCGAAAAATGGCATACAACCATCTAACAAAAGAGTCTATTATGACTGGTTGAATTCAAACTATCAATTTTGTCTGTGACACCAGACAATGGATGTCTAAAGCATATTTTCATAAAGCTGTACTAGTCATTTGTTGCTGAAAATAATTAAGTGGAGATACACTTCACACTCACCCTGCAAGAATTTTACGCTGACTTTAATAGACAAGCAAGCGAGCAACAATAGATTCCCACAGGGGTGACTCAGCTACCTGCTAATAGGTCTGTCTTCGCCTCGTGGGTGGTCTGAAGATCCATTCATGGAAATGAAAAGAAGCGAGACCAGGTGTGATTCTGTGCCTGGAGAAGTTTACCATTGTGGTAGCTTTCCTCTCAGGTTCTGACGAATGAGGGTTTTACATGACGAAGTATTTCCATACTCCTGTTCATTTTGGACGTATGCCTCTGGAAGTACAGCATCTAATGGGCTGGTAGTTAATGCCAGTATGAAAAAGTTTAACTTTGTTGCAGGCAAAAGCCTTGAGAGCGTGAGTTTTGTAAGTAGATCAATCGTCTAGTTTTCAGGAACGCTTCCGAAGGTCAGCCACGCTTATAGTGCCATAATGAGCAGCGGTTACAGTTTAAGCTCTTTAGCGATAGGATCTTATTGCAGTAATTCCCTATTCTCGAAACGTATTCTTAATTACAGAGAGTATCGTTTCTTTACCAGTGAAACACTACAAATGCAGCTTTGTTGAAGTTTATTCTAGAATAACACGAAACGCTTTTGTTCCTTTAACGTCTCTCCATTTGAGTACCCTTCTATTTAAAATTTCAACCATGCTACAAGGAAAATAACGAACCGAGTGAGGTGGCGTAGCCGTTAGCACTCTGGACTCGCATTCAGATGGGCGACGGTTCATAGCCTCGTCCGGCCATCCAGATTAAGTGTTTATTCTGATTCGCTTCAAACAAGCAACTATTCTGCTAGGCATTAACTGACAAACTTGTTTGATATCTTCCTAAGATATAACGCGCGAAATTCTATAAGGTGGCATGTCAGAATCTCGAGCTGGTTAGAGAGCGCTACGCACAATCCTACAAACACCTCAACCAGGGAGAGATCCAGTGATGTCGCTGGCTAGGTTGGGTTTTGCCAGCAGTAGAAACTCACGCCGTCTTAAGTGTGTGTTACTTGCTAAAATGTAAGCCTAGGACGATTTGCCACGAAGGGTAATATAACGGGATTCGTCTGCGTAACGATGGCTCTAAAGTGACTCCTAGACTGTCAATAATATTGTACAGTATTTTACATTAAGCAATATTAATGACCGTCTGTAGATTAAGGGATGTCCAATATATTTCTCAATAGATTGAATCTATTGAAATTATATGTATTTAGCAAACTGCAGAGTCTCAGACTAAAATTGTCTGTCTTTGACAGCTCAGTCTCATCTACTAAACTGTTTATTTTGTACAATTTCTTGGAGTGTAATGTTGAAATGAGTTCGAAACCGGCGAAAAGGTAATTAATTTGAGATTTATCGGAAGTATTTAGAGGTTTGCCTGCTTTGTTGTTGTTGTGGTCTTCAGTCCGGAGACTGGTTTTAATGCAGCTCTCCATAATACCCTATCTTGAGCAAGCCTCTTCATCTCCACATAAGAACGGCAACCTACATCTGTCTGAATCTGCTTACCTGTATCCATCTCTTGGTCTTCCTCTGCGATTTTTACCCCACACACTTCCCTCTAATGCTAAATTCACAATTCCTTGATGTCTAAGAATGTGTCCCACCAATCTATCCCTTCTTTTAGTCAAGGTATGCCAGAAATTCTTTTCTCCCCAATTCTGTTCAGCACCTCCTCATTAGTTACGCGATCCACCCACCTAATCTTCAGCATTTTTCTGTAGCACCATATTTCAAAAGCCTCGATCCTCTTCCTGTCCGCACTGTTTATCGTCCATGTCTCACTCCCATACAAGGCAACACTCCATACAAATGCCCTCAGAAAGGACTTCCTTAGGCTTAGATCAATATTCGATGTTAACAAATTTCTCTTTTTCAAAAACGCTTTTCTACCCATTGCCATTCTGCATTTTATATCCTCTGTACTGCGACCATCATTTGTTATTTTATTGCCCAAGTAACAAAACTCATCTACCTCCTTTATTGCTTCGTTTCCCAAGCTAATTCCTTCAGCATCACCTGATTTTCTTAGACTGCACTCCATTACCCTAGTTTTGCTCTTGTTAATGTTCATCTTATATGCACCTTTCAGCACACTGTCCATTCCGTTCAATTGCTCTTCCAGGTCCTTTGCTGTATCTGACAGAGTTACTATGTCGTCGGCAAAACGCAAAGTTTTTAATTCTTCACCCTGAACTTTAATTCCTTCATCAAATTTCTCCTTGCTTTCCTTTATAGCTTGTTCAATGTACAAATTGAATAACATTGGAGAAAGGCTACAACCCTGTCTCACTCCCTTCCCAACCACTGCATCACTTTCATGCCCTTCAACTCTGACAACCGCTGTCTGGTTTTTGTACAAGTTGTAAATAACCTTACGCTCCCTATATTTTACTCCTGCTTGCTTCAGAACTTGAAAGAGTTTATTCCAATCAACATTGTCAAAAGCCTTCTCCAAATCTACAAAAGCTAGAAATGTAGGTTTGCCTTTCCTTAATCTATCTTCTAGGATAAGCCGTAAAGTTAGTATTGCCTCCCGAGTTCCTCCATTTCTCCTGAACCCAAACTGATCTTCCCCTTGGTCGGCTTCTACCCATTTTTCCATCCTTCTGTATATAATTCGTGTTAATATTTTGCAACCATGACTTATTAAACTGATGGTTCTGTAGTTTTCACACCTGTCTGCACCTGCTTTCTTTGGAATGGGGATTATAACATTTTTCTTAAAGTCTGAGGGTACTTCGCCTGTCTCATACATCTTACACACCAGGTGAAACAGGTTTGTCATGGCTGGTTCTCCCAGAGACTTCAATAGCTCTGAGGGAATATCATCTACTCCAGGGGCCTTGTTTCGACTTAGGTCTTTCAGGGCTCTGTCAAATTCTTCTCTCAGTACAGTATCTCCTATTTCATCTTCATCTACATCCTCTTCCCTTCCTACAATATTGTCTCGAAGTTCATTTCCTTTGTAGAGCCCCTCTATATACTCTCTCCACCTTTCAGCTTTCCCTTCTTTGCTGAGAACTGGTTTTCCATCCGTGTCCTTGATATTCATAGACCTGTTTTTCTTATCTCCAAATGTTTCTTTTATTTTCCTGTAGGCTGTATCTATTTTTCCCCTATTTATACATTCTTCTACATCCTTGCATTTGCCTTCTAGCCACTCCTGCTTAGCCATTTTGCACTTCCTGTCAATCTCATTTCTTAGTCGTCTGTACTCCATTTTGCCTGTTTCATTTACTGCATTTTTATATTTTCTCCTTTCATCGATTAAATTTAGTATCTCCTGTGATATCCAAGGATTTTTTGTAGGTCTTGCCTTCCTACCTATTTTGTCCTCTGCTACCTTCACTAGTTCATCTCTCAATTTTACCCATTCCTCTTCTACTGTTTTATTTCCCCCCGTTTATGTCAATTGTTGACTAAAGATCCCTCTGAAATTCTTAAGAACCTCACGTTCCTTCAATTTAACCAGGTCCTAACTCCTTATTTTCCTACCTTTTTGTAGTTTCTTCAGTTTCAGCCTACAGTTCATAACCAACAAGTTATGGTCAGAGTCTATATCTGCCCCTGGGTATGTCTTACACTGTAAAACCTGGTTCCGAAATCTATGTCTTACCATTATAAAATCTATCTGGTATCTCCCGGTGTCTCCTGGTCTCTTCCACGTATAGAACCTTCTTTTGTGATTCTTGAACCAGGTGTTTGTTATAACTAAATTATGTTCCGTGCAAAATTCTACCAGGCGGCTTCTTCTTTCATTCCTCTTGCCCAGACCATATTTACCTACTATCCTCCCTTCCCTTCCTTGTCCTACTACCGAATTCCAGTCTCCCATAACAATTAAGTTTTCCTCTCCCTTAATTGTCTGAATAATTTCCTTTAGCTCCTCATATATTTCTTCGATTTCCTCATCATCGGCAGAGCTAGTTGGCATATAAACATGTACTACTGTTGTCGGTGTTGGCTTCGTATCTATCTTGACAATGATAATGCGATCACTGTGCTGCTCATAGTAGTTTACCCGCATTCCTATTTTCTTATTCATTATCAATCCTACTCCTGTGATACCCCCAATTGATTTTGTATTTATAATCCTGTACTCACCTGACCAGAAATCCTGTTCATCCTGCCACCGAACTTCACTAATCCCCACTATATCTAACTTCAACCTATGCATTCCCTTTTTAAATTTTCTAATTTTCCTACTCTATTAAGGGATCTAACATTCCACGCTCCGACCCGTAGAATGCCAGTATTGTCTTTCCTGATGATCACATCCTCCTGGGTAGTCCCCGCCCGGAGATCCGAATGGGGGACTATTTTACCTCCGGAATATTTTACCCGAGAGGATGCCATCATCATATGTTCATACAATAGAGCTGCATGTCCTCGGGAAAGGTAACGGCTGTAGTTTCCCCTTGCTTTCAGCCGTTCGCAGTAGCTGTGTGGCAAAGCCACATTAGCTGATGTTACAAGGCCAGCTCAGTCAATCATCCAGACTGTTGCCCCTGTAACTACTGAAAAGGCTGCTGCCCCTCTTCAGGAACCACACGTTTGTCTGGCCTCTCCACAGATACCCCTCCGCTGTGGTTGCACCTACGGTACGGCTATCTGTATCGTTGAGGCACGCAAGCCACCCCACCTCGGCAATGTCTGTGGTTCATGGGAGTGGTTGCCTGCTTTATGATCTATTAAATGAAACTAATGTACAAAAGAAAAATGAGTGATAAAATCAGTTGGAGTCGAAATGTAGGGAAATTTTGCAGAGAGTAGATAAGGATCAATTTTCACAGTAATTAAACTTAATTCTTTGTGAACATAGGAAAGAAATGAAAATAATTGCGAGTGAATTGTAAAGTTGAGCATGGTTACTGGAACTTTTTGTTAGACGGAGAAATGTTTACCACAATAGAAATGAAATATATGTATTTATTGTTTTCCATAGGATGTATATCCGCAGATGTAATCACAACTACTGGTGTAACCTTGTAAACTTCAAACACAACTAACTTTAGACACCACTAATACTTTCGCGACTGTATTATTACTAGATGATAATTACTGTAATTATTTTGTGTGGCTCATTGGCTATGTTTGTATCTTTCTGATTAGATCCCACTTCTTTGACTTACTCTTTCATAATCAAGTATGGTTAGCCAACCGGGTAAACGAGGCTTGCATTTTAATGTGGAATGTGAATTACGTTTCCTTCAATAGATCAGCATTTTCATGACTGCGAATAAATATCTGATTACTTATTTGAAAACCATGATATGTTGGATTAATTCGCTTGTGTAAAGCCTACTTTTTCAGTCTCACTTTTATGTAGTTTTCACCAACGACGAATGGAAACATGATCTCCAAGAATGCCATCAATCGATAAAATGATTGAGGTCCCCCTATTTTTAACTAGAAGCGTAAGGATGTTATCCATTTTTACGACGTTTTTGGTTGACTATATTTCTTGACCGACACCAACGGTTTATCAAACGTACAAAATCTTACAATAATGTTCGGTGAGTACTCCTGTAACATTAACACTGATGATCTGTGAACTACAATTACCTTACTGTCTTACAAAATAATTGCCTCCCATAACTATGCACTTCCAGCCTATGCGATACATTTCATGGAAACTTTACAGGAAGTCTTCCTTTGGGATGGTCTTCAAACGCCTCGTCACGTTTCGTTGGATGCCAGGAATACCTTCAAATCTCTTTCCTTTTAGTCGAGGAAATACGAAGAAGTTTGCAGGATTGCGATCTAGCGAGTATGGTGGATGTTCAAGTTGCAGCACCCCATTTTTTTACCATTAACTGTTTGACGATATTGGCTGTGTGTGGGCGAGCGTTGTCGCGCAACTTGAATATCCAACATACGCGCCGGATCCCAATCCTTCAAATTCCCTCGACTCAAATTTGCTTAGAAAGGAAAGGAGATTTCACAATATTCCTGACATCCAAATCAAATGTGACGAAGATCTTGAATACCGTTCTAAAGGAAGATTTCGTGCAAAGTTTGCAGGACAAGAATTGCAGAGGTCAGCGGGCATAGTTATGGAGGATGACTATTTCGCAGGACAGTAAAGTGACTGTAGTGCACATTTCACCTCTATTAATGTTACAGGACTATTTAGCGAAATTTATTGTCAGTGGCTGTATTCACCAACAATTGGATTTCAGCTAGAACGGTGGGGCTGAGTAAATTTATGGTCCTATGAAATAACATCAACCCATCTGGAGATGCACTTATAATAGTGCGAAACAGGTTGTGGACCTAATAACAGAACACAATACAACTGATGCAACACGGAGGAATTAAAAGAAATTTTAAAAATAATTCTTAATCTATTTTTTGCATAATTTTTAACATTTATGAAAAAAAAAGGTAGGCCGCGCGGGAGTAGCTGAGCGGTTTGCAGAACTATTTAAATTTTGTACAGAGAACTCCAGAACTTTGAAACAATGTACATTTTCCAAAAAAGGGGTGCCAACTTCACAGGACTAGCACTGTTGAAGAGATTTAGAGGGCCGGAATATAAGGCGGACTGCAGACGATTCTACTGTCGCCAAAAGTCTTTGCAAAAGTCTCGAATAGTTTTATAGAATTCTGCATTCTGGCACTTCTACATCCGGAAACATAATTTTATCCCTCGATCAGTAAATGGCAGAAAATACGTCGCAGTACAACTGGTACTATTCCACACATATTTTCTGCTACTGCTGCTCTGTGTGCCCAAATACATTATAAAATTTATAGTGAACGACGAAAAAGAGCTGCGCGGGAGTAGCCGAGCGGTGTGGAGCTCCACGTTGCGGATCGCGCGGCCTCGACGCGTCGGAGGTTCGAATCCTCCCTCGGGCATGGATGTTTGTGCTGTCTTTATTATAAGTTAGTTCATAAGTAGTTAGTATGTTTAGGGACTGATGACCCCGCAGTTAAGTCCCATAAGCTGTACAAACATTTGAACATTTGATTTTTTGAAAAAAATGTGGCTACCATAATTAAAAAAAAAAGAATAATTTAAATTATTGGTTGGCGGTGACGTATTTTTATGTTTCGAGTAAGTAAGTGTAGTGAAATTACAATGCTAGGAGGAGGATTGCTACAGAACCGGAAACAGGCCTCCTTACCTATAAATTAACTAGTGAGAAGAACTCAAAAGAAGGCGAGAGATGGACACACTTAACTGAATCCTGTCGATTGTAATGAGAAAAGAAAGCACATGCCTCCAGGTGCTGTTCTCAAATTCAACATTTAACGAGTACAGTAGGAGTAATTGGAAGCATATGTTTTTCTAGGGTATAATGAATCCCCCAAAATGAGATCTGGCTGGAATTCGGTGTGTGGGGGAGGGCCCGCGGGAGGTAACACTGGTAGTGGGTTTCACACCAGCGGCCACTATTCAGGGCGATTACACTGCACATTTGTGCTCGCCGCTGGGACGCTCTGTGTTAAGATAATAAAGGGGGCCCGGAGGAGTAGGTAGCCGTCTGAGAGCTGCGACGGTGGTGATACACTGCGACGTAAAGTGATTAATATCAGACGTTCCGCAGTTTTGTCCGCTTCAATTAGTTTTCCAGAGAGAGAGAAAGAGACAACAGCTGGCGAGCAGTGGGGGGCGCAGCCGCCCCCGCCGCCCCCGCCCCCGCACCCGCCGCCTTTCTATAGCCGGACACAAAGCCCGAGATTGTCTGCCGTCCGTCCGGAGAAGACTCAATAATACCAACATGACTCGGCCAGAACCCGAGTTCGATCTGGGCGTCGCCTTTGTCTGACCGCTACAAAAGACCTTCATTTGGCGGTGTTTCCCGCGTGTGGGGGGCGGCAGCACTTGTTCCAGATGTGCGGCCGGTCACCCGCCTGATCGGATCTGGAGGGAGCCGCCGAAGAAAGGAGCAGCCGGGCCTGTTTATCTTGTCCCGCTCCCGGGGGACGTCTGCCGGAATTACCAGATAGCGCAACACACAGCCACGCGGCTCTTCGCAATCGCGCCAGAAGTAGCTGGTTCTTACTGTCTGGGGACTGGTGTTCTATGTTTGTGCTTCTACGTGTTGCATACCTAAGCGGGGAGTAAGAAATCGTTTCTTTCGTACAAATCAGCTCGTTTTCGAAAGAAGTGTCGATCACAATCGTATTCGACCACTTTGATCTCTAATCGCTGTTTATTAAAAAAATGGATGCTTTATACTCTGTTTTAATGAAAGTAAAACTAATTCTGCGAAACAGACAACATCCTAAAATTGTAGACCGATTATCCTGAAATTTTGACACAACGTTTCATTCTAAATCGTGGTTGTTTTCTACATCTTCATAGATACTCTGCAAATCACATTTAACTGCCTGGCAGAGGGTTCATTAACAACTTTCATAACTTTTCTCTACCGTTCCATTCTCTAATAGCGCGTGGGAAGAAAGCAAACCTAAATCGTTCCGTTTTAGATCTGATTTCTCTTATTTTATTGGGATGGTCTTGTCTCCCTAAGTAGGTGGATGCTAGTAAAATATTTTCACATTCAGAAGTAAAAGTCAGTGATTGAAACTTCGCAAACACATCTCGCAGCAACGAATAACGTCTTTCTTTTAATGATTTCCACCCCAATTCGTGCAACATTTCCGTGACGCTTTCCCCCCCGTAACGTGATAAAACAAAACGAGCTGCCCTTCTCTGAACCTTCTCAATATCTTCCGTCAGTCCCACCTGGTGAGGGTCCCACAAGGGGCAACAGTACTCCAGGAGAGGACGCACAAGTGTGATGTAGGCAGTCTCTTTGGTGGAGCTGGTGCATCTTCTATGAGTTCTACCAATGAAACGTAACCTTTGGTTCGCCTTTCCCACAACAATTTTCTGTGTGTTCTCTCCAGTTGCCGGCCGCGGTGGCCGAGGAGACTGAGGCGCTTCAGTCACGGTCTGCACGGCCACTAAGGTCGGGGGTTCGAATCCCCCTCAGGCATGGATATTTGTGCCGTCTTTAGTATAAGGTAGTTCATAAGTAGTTTTTAAGTTTAGGGACTGATGATCCCGTAGTTAAGTCCCATATGTTTAACAAACATTTGAACATCTCTCCAGTCTACGTTGCTCGTAATTGTAACACCTATGTATTTGGTAGAATTTACGACCTTAAAGTTTGACTGATTTATCGCGTAATTGGAGTTCATCGGATTTCTTTTAGTTGTCATGTGTATTCCTTCACACCTTTCATTATTTAGTAGTAATTGCCAATTTTCGAACCATGTAGAAATGTCTAAATCGCTTTGCAGTTGTTTTCGATCCTCTGTTGACTTCACTAACCAACAAAGGACAGCATCATCCGCGAACAGTCTAAGGGAGCTATTCAGTTTGTCTCCTAAATCGTTTATAAACACACGGAAGAGTAGGGGACCTATAACGCTTCCCTGGGGAACGCCAGATATCTCTTCTGTTTTACTCGACGACTTACCGTCAACTACAACGAACTATGTCCTTTCTGATATGAAATCGTGAATCCAATCGCACAATTGAGGAGATATTCCATAAGCACGCAGTTTCATTAGAAGCCGCTTGTGGGGTACAGTGTCCTTAGGTTAGTTTACCTAGGTGTAAGTAGTTTTTAAGCAACGGACTTATGACCACGCAGTTTGGTCCGATAGATTTACAAACATTTGATGTGGTACAGTGTCAAAAGCCTTCCGGAAATCCAGAAATATGGAATCGAATTGAATCCCTTGTCGATGGCACTTATCACTTCATGTAAATAAAGGGCAAGCTGTGTTTTGCAAGAGCGATACTTTCTGAATCCTTGTTGACTGTTGGTTAATAGGTCATTCTCTTCGAGCTAGTTCATAATGTTCGAACAATGTTCCAAAGTCTATAGTTGACATAACTATTTCCTCAATACCCGACGTAAACGGTAGAAGCCGACAAAATTATACCAATGGCACATCTCTGTGTGACTGACATAAAAGTCATACGAAATATTGTTGTATCATATAAATAATTTTTGTATTCATAGAAAGCAATATTTGTAAGACTTATGATAGGCGTACTTATGTTTACATTGTCGACTGACGATACACAAGAGAGCCCTACTACCGAGTGGCCTATCCGTGCCTGAGAAACACCGTCTAGATACAAGGCCTCACAACAACCCTGTGTCACGTCACACCGATAGGTTTCCCACGCAAGCTCACTGGATGGCGTTACGAAGCGGTGGGATGTGCCCCAGCGGCCAGCCACTCAGCTAGAAACGGCAGCCTATCGATGTGACGTGACATGGACGTTGTGAGGCCTTGTATCTAGGCGGTGTTCGCTGTGCCCCAGTGGCCAGCCACTCAGCTAGCGACGGCAGCCTATCGATGTGACGTGACACGGACGTTGTGAGGTCTTGTATCTAGGCGGTGTTCACTGAGCCCCAGCGGCCAGCCACTCAGCTAGCGACGGCAGCCTATCGATGTGACGTGACATGGACGTTGTGAGGCCTTGTATGTAGGAGGTGTTCGCTGTGCCCCAGCGGCCAGCCACTCAGCTAGCGACGGCAGCCTATCGATGTGACGTGACACGGACGTTGTGAGGTCTTGTATCTAGGCGGTGTTCGCTGTGCCCCAGCGGCCAGCCACTCAGCTAGCGACGGCAGCCTATCGATGTGACGTGACATGGACGTTGTGAGGTCTTGTATCTAGGCGGTGTTCGCTGTGCCCCAGCGGCCAGCCACTCAGCTAGCGACGGCAGCCTATCGATGTGACGTGACACGGACGTTGTGAGGCCTTGTATCTAGGCGGTGTTCACTGTGCCCCAGCGGCCAGCCACTCAGCTAGCGACGGCAGCCTATCGATGTGACGTGACATGGACGTTGTGAGGCCTTGTATGTAGGAGGTGTTCGCTGTGCCCCAGCGGCCAGCCACTCAGCTAGCGACGGCAGCCTATCGATGTGACGTGACACGGACGTTGTGAGGTCTTGTATCTAGGCGGTGTTCGCTGTGCCCCAGCGGCCAGCAACTCAGCTAGCGACGGCAGCCTATCGATGTGACGTGACATGGACGTTGTGAGGTCTTGTATCTAGGCGGTGTTCGCTGTGCCCCAGCGGCCAGCTACTCAGCTAGCGACGGCAACCTATCGATGTGACGTGACACGGACGTTGTGAGGCCTTGTATCTAGGCAGTGTTCGCTGTGCCCCAGCGGCCAGCCACTCAGCTAGCGACGGCAGCCTATCGATGTGACGTGACACGGACGTTGTGAGGTCTTGTATCTAGGCGGTGTTCACTGTGCCCCAGCGGCCAGCCACTCAGCTAGCGACGGCAGCCTATCGATGTGACGTGACATGGACGTTGTGAGGCCTTGTATGTAGGAGGTGTTCGCTGTGCCCCAGCGGCCAGCCACTCAGCTAGCGACGGCAGCCTATCGATGTGACGTGACACGGACGTTGTGAGGTCTTGTATCTAGGCGGTGTTCGCTGTGCCCCAGCAGCCAGCCACTCAGCTAGCGACGGCAGCCTATCGATGTGACGTGACATGGACGTTGTGAGGTCTTGTATCTAGGCGGTGTTCACTGTGCCCCAGCGGCCAGCCACTCAGCTAGCGACGGCAGCCTATCGATGTGACGTGACACGGACGTTGTGAGGCCTTGTATCTAGGCGGTGTTCGCTGTGCCCCAGCGGCCAGCCACTCAGCTAGCGACGGCAGCCTATCGATGTGACGTGACAAGGACGTTGTGAGGTCTTGTATCTAGGCGGTGTTAGCTGTGCCCCAGCGGCCAGCCACTCAGCTAGCGACGGCAGCCTATCGATGTGACGTGACACGGACGTTGTGAGGCCTTGTATCTAGGTGGTGATCGCTGTGCCCCAGCGGCCAGCCACTCAGCTAGCGACGGCAGCCTATCGATGTGACGTGACACGGACGTTGTGAGGTCTTGTATCTAGGCGGTGTTCGCTGTGCCCCAGCGGCCAGCCACTCAGCTAGCGACGGCAGCCTATCGATGTGACGTGACACGGACGTTGTGAGGCCTTGTATCTAGGCGGTGTTCGCTGTGCCCCAGCGGCCAGCCACTCAGCTAGCGACGGCAGCCTATCGATGTGACGTGACACGGACGTTGTGAGGTCTTGTATCTAGGCGGTGTTCACTGTGCCCCAGCGGCCAGCCACTCAGCTAGCGACGGCAGCCTATCGATGTGACGTGAAATGGACGTTGTGAGGCCTTGTATGTAGGAGGTGTTCGCTGTGCCCCAGCGGCCAGCCACTCAGCTAGCGACGGCAGCCTATCGATGTGACGTGACACGGACGTTGTGAGGTCTTGTATCTAGGCGGTGTTCGCTGTGCCCCAGCAGCCAGCCACTCAGCTAGCGACGGCAGCCTATCGATGTGACGTGACAAGGACGTTGTGAGGTCTTGTATCTAGGCGGTGTTCACTGTGCCCCAGCGGCCAGCCACTCAGCTAGCGACGGCAGCCTATCGATGTGACGTGACACGGACGTTGTGAGGCCTTGTATCTAGGCGGTGTTCGCTGTGCCCCAGCGGCCAGCCACTCAGCTAGCGACGGCAGCCTATCGATGTGACGTGACACGGACGTTGTGAGGCCTTGTATCTAGGCGGTGTTCGCTGTGCCCCAGCGGCCAGCCACTCAGCTAGCGACGGCAGCCTATCGATGTGACGTGACACGGACGTTGTGAGGTCTTGTATCTAGGCGGTGTTCACTGAGCCCCAGCGGCCAGCCACTCAGCTAGCGACGGCAGCCTATCGATGTGACGTGACATGGACGTTGTGAGGCCTTGTATGTAGGAGGTGTTCGCTGTGCCCCAGCGGCCAGCCACTCAGCTAGCGACGGCAGCCTATCGATGTGACGTGACACGGACGTTGTGAGGTCTTGTATCTAGGCGGTGTTCGCTGTGCCCCAGCGGCCAGCCACTCAGCTAGCGACGGCAGCCTATCGATGTGACGTGACATGGACGTTGTGAGGTCTTGTATCTAGGCGGTGTTCGCTGTGCCCCAGCGGCCAGCCACTCAGCTAGCGACGGCAGCCTATCGATGTGACGTGACACGGACGTTGTGAGGCCTTGTATCTAGGCGGTGTTCACTGTGCCCCAGCGGCCAGCCACTCAGCTAGCGACGGCAGCCTATCGATGTGACGTGACATGGACGTTGTGAGGCCTTGTATGTAGGAGGTGTTCGCTGTGCCCCAGCGGCCAGCCACTCAGCTAGCGACGGCAGCCTATCGATGTGACGTGACACGGACGTTGTGAGGTCTTGTATCTAGGCGGTGTTCGCTGTGCCCCAGCGGCCAGCAACTCAGCTAGCGACGGCAGCCTATCGATGTGACGTGACATGGACGTTGTGAGGTCTTGTATCTAGGCGGTGTTCGCTGTGCCCCAGCGGCCAGCTACTCAGCTAGCGACGGCAACCTATCGATGTGACGTGACACGGACGTTGTGAGGCCTTGTATCTAGGCAGTGTTCGCTGTGCCCCAGCGGCCAGCCACTCAGCTAGCGACGGCAGCCTATCGATGTGACGTGACACGGACGTTGTGAGGTCTTGTATCTAGGCGGTGTTCACTGTGCCCCAGCGGCCAGCCACTCAGCTAGCGACGGCAGCCTATCGATGTGACGTGACATGGACGTTGTGAGGCCTTGTATGTAGGAGGTGTTCGCTGTGCCCCAGCGGCCAGCCACTCAGCTAGCGACGGCAGCCTATCGATGTGACGTGACACGGACGTTGTGAGGTCTTGTATCTAGGCGGTGTTCGCTGTGCCCCAGCAGCCAGCCACTCAGCTAGCGACGGCAGCCTATCGATGTGACGTGACATGGACGTTGTGAGGTCTTGTATCTAGGCGGTGTTCACTGTGCCCCAGCGGCCAGCCACTCAGCTAGCGACGGCAGCCTATCGATGTGACGTGACACGGACGTTGTGAGGCCTTGTATCTAGGCGGTGTTCGCTGTGCCCCAGCGGCCAGCCACTCAGCTAGCGACGGCAGCCTATCGATGTGACGTGACAAGGACGTTGTGAGGTCTTGTATCTAGGCGGTGTTAGCTGTGCCCCAGCGGCCAGCCACTCAGCTAGCGACGGCAGCCTATCGATGTGACGTGACACGGACGTTGTGAGGCCTTGTATCTAGGTGGTGATCGCTGTGCCCCAGCGGCCAGCCACTCAGCTAGCGACGGCAGCCTATCGATGTGACGTGACACGGACGTTGTGAGGTCTTGTATCTAGGCGGTGTTCGCTGTGCCCCAGCGGCCAGCCACTCAGCTAGCGACGGCAGCCTATCGATGTGACGTGACACGGACGTTGTGAGGCCTTGTATCTAGGCGGTGTTCGCTGTGCCCCAGCGGCCAGCCACTCAGCTAGCGACGGCAGCCTATCGATGTGACGTGACACGGACGTTGTGAGGTCTTGTATCTAGGCGGTGTTCACTGTGCCCCAGCGGCCAGCCACTCAGCTAGCGACGGCAGCCTATCGATGTGACGTGAAATGGACGTTGTGAGGCCTTGTATGTAGGAGGTGTTCGCTGTGCCCCAGCGGCCAGCCACTCAGCTAGCGACGGCAGCCTATCGATGTGACGTGACACGGACGTTGTGAGGTCTTGTATCTAGGCGGTGTTCGCTGTGCCCCAGCAGCCAGCCACTCAGCTAGCGACGGCAGCCTATCGATGTGACGTGACAAGGACGTTGTGAGGTCTTGTATCTAGGCGGTGTTCACTGTGCCCCAGCGGCCAGCCACTCAGCTAGCGACGGCAGCCTATCGATGTGACGTGACACGGACGTTGTGAGGCCTTGTATCTAGGCGGTGTTCGCTGTGCCCCAGCGGCCAGCCACTCAGCTAGCGACGGCAGCCTATCGATGTGACGTGACACGGACGTTGTGAGGCCTTGTATCTAGGCGGTGTTCGCTGTGCCCCAGCGGCCAGCCACTCAGCTAGCGACGGCAGCCTATCGATGTGACGTGACACGGACGTTGTGAGGTCTTGTACCTAGGCGGTGTTCGCTGTGCCCCAGCGGCCAGCCACTCAGCTAGCGACGGCAGCCTATTGATGTGACGTGACACGGACGTTGTGAGGCCTTGTATCTAGGCGGTGTTCGCTGTGCCCCAGCGGCCAGCCACTCAGCTAGCGGCGGCAGCCTATCGATGTGACGTGACACGGACATTGTGAGGCCTTGTATCTAGGCGGTGTTCGATGTGCCCCAGCGGCCAGCCACTCAGCTAGCGACGGCAGCCTATCGATGTGACGTGACACGGACGTTGTGAGGCCTTGTATCTAGGCGGTGTTCGATGTGCCCCAGCGGCCAGCCACTCAGCTAGCGACGGCAGCCTATCGATGTGACGTGACACGGACGTTGTGAGGCCTTGTATCTAGGCGGTGTTCGTTGTGCCCCAGCGGCCAGCCACTCAGCTAGTGACGGCAGCCTATCGATGTGACGTGACACAGACGTTGTGAGGTCTTGTATCTAGGCGGTGTTCGCTGTGCCCCAGCGGCCAGCCACTCAGCTAGCGACGGCAGCCTATCGATGTGACGTGACACGGACGTTGTGAGGCCTTGTATCTAGGCGGTGTTCGCTGTGCCCCAGCGGCCAGCCACACAGCTAGCGACGGCAGCCTATCGATGTGACGTGACATGGACGTTGTGAGGTCTTGTATCTAGGCGGTGTTTACTGTGCCCCAGCGGCCAGCCACTCAGCTAGCGACGGCAGCCTATCGATGTGACGTGACACGGACGTTGTGAGGCCTTGTATCTAGGCGGTGTTCGCTTTGCCCCAGCGGCCAGCCACTCAGCTAGCGACGGCAGCCTATCGATGTGACGTGACACGGACGTTGTGAGGCCTTGTATCTAGGCGGTGTTCGCTGTGCCCCAGCGGCCAGCCACTCAGCTAGCGACGGCAGCCTATCGATGTGACGTGACACGGAGGTTGTGAGGTCTTGTATCTAGGCGGTGTTTGCTGTGCCCCAGCGGCCAGCCACTCAGCTAGCGACGGCAGCCTATCGATGTGACGTGACATGGACGTTGTGAGGTCTTGTATCTAGGCGGTGTTCGCTGTGCCCCAGCGGCCAGCCACTCAGCTAGCGACGGCAGCCTGTCGATGTGACGTGACACGGACGTTGTGAGGCCTTGTATCTAGGCGGTGTTCGCTGTGCCCCAGCGGCCAGCCACTCAGCTAGCGACGGCAGCCTATCGATGTGACGTTCACGGACGTTGTGAGGTCTTGTATCTAGGCGGTGTTCGCTGTGCCCCAGCGGCCAGCCACTCAGCTAGCGACGGCAGCCTATCGATGTGACGTGACACGGACGTTGTGAGGTCTTGTATCTAGGCGGTGTTCGCTGTGCACCAGCGGCCAGCCACTCAGCTAGCGACGGCAGCCTATCGATGTGACGTGACACGGACGTTGTGAGGCCTTGTATCTAGGCGGTGTTCGCTGTGCCCCAGCGGCCAGTCACTCATATGGCGATGGCAGTGTATCAGTGTGACGTGACATGGACTTGCGAGACCTTGTATGTAGTCACTGTTGGCTTTGGGTATGATAGAGAGCGCGCGAATGCACTACGTAAAGAGACGTTTACAATGACACATCCCGGTGGGTGGGTGCTTCTGAAACAAGCACTTTGAACAACCAATGGGTTGTCAAGAATGTGTAATTCATTTTTCATAAACCATAAATGAAGTACAATCAGACGTTTCTCATTTACAGTACCATTATGAAGTATGAGGTAGTAAAGAAAAGATAATCTCAAAGAAAATGAATTTCCCTTAGTACAAAATCAACCAGTTACCTAGTAATTGTGCATTACTTCCAATCAACCATTCCCTCTTTTTACAACACAAAATATAGGATTAAATTTAGTTTATTTTCAAAACTAAAGAAAGTGAAACTCAAATTACTTTGTGTTTTCTTACACAGTACCATTCGATCTTGCCCATGCTTCATGACAGTGAACTCAGTTTCCTCACACTCGTTCACTCACACACATATTTGCCTTTTGATATTGTCAACATCGAATATCCACTGTTTATGTTCGAGCACATACTTAAATTGCTAAGGATAAACAAATTTCTTCATTAGCGCAAAAGGTAAAAATCCTATGGATTTAAATTAGGGCTGTATGCTGGCCATCGACGTGGACCTGAACGCCCAATCCATCGTCCTTGAAAGCTATCCAAATACCGGCGTACTCTGTGACCAATGTGAGTTTGGAGAAACGACATGGAGGAACAACACGTTATGAAGAATGCCTAACGTACTGTCTTCTAACAACGTTGGTAGCAATGTATCCACTAGAAACGTTCAGTAATAGTTACCAGAGAAAAGTGCAGGTAAAACAAAGGGCCCAATAATGTAATCATCGTGCATACCCGTCCACATATTTACAGAAGGTCGTGGCTGAAAATGTGTTGCCACTACGTGCCGAGGTTTGAATACACTCCAAGTGTGCATGTCATGGAAATTAGTTATTCCGTCACAAGTGAAACATGCTTCATCTGTGACTAGTATTTTGTTGACAAAATCATGCAGTGCATTGTGTAACAAAAACTACTATGAGAATCCAAGTCGTGCAGGGAAATGTTCTTCCAATGCTTGTACGCATTGAATATGGTAAAGCCGCAGACGCTCCTATTTAAATGTGCGATGAACGACAGTGTGCGATACCCTCACTTGGTGGGCGATGCTTCTAGTACTCTGAGAAGCATTGTAGTCAAATGGCTTGATTACAGTGGATAGATTTTGAATATATTGGTAGTTTTGAAAGATAATTTTCGTCGCTTGATTTTTTTTCCCCAAATTGTAAATTTGTTCAATTACTTTTGAAATTTATGCAAATTTGTTTAGAAATCATAATTTTCTGACATCTAGACAACGAAATAGGTCTACTTGCAGCTTTACAGTAAGGTGACAAAAGTCATGGGATACCTCCTGATATGAGGTCGAACCTCTTTTGGCAACTAGACTTGTGAATCACATGCAGGAAACTTGAATCTATAACCATCCATAATTGCGTATGTGCGTCGGTGCAGGAACGAAATGACCTCTGGATAATGTCAAATAAATGTTCGAAGAGCTTCGTATCAGGCGATTTGAGCGGCGAAATCTCTCACTGGAGTCATCCAGAATATTCTTCAGAGCAATCGCAACAATTTTGGCCTTGTGACAAGGAGCGTTGTCATCCATAAAAATTCCATCGTTATTGGAAACATGAGTTTCATTAAAGAACGCAAAAGGTCTCCAAGTAGGCACACGTAACCAATTGCAGACAATGACCATTTCAGTTGGACCACTGGATCCAGTCTAATCTGCATAAAAGTAGGCAACATCGTTATACTGAGAAACTTGCACAGTGCCTGCTTGACAACTTCGATTCGCCGCGGTGGAGTAGCCGAGCGATCTAAAGCGTGTCGTTGCGGAGCGCGCGGTTGCTCACCGTGAAGGTTCAAGTCCTCCCTGGGGCATGGGTGTGTGTGTTTGTCCTTAGGTTAGTTTACCTAGGTTTAAGTAGTTTGTAAGCTACGGACTGATGACCACGCAGTTTGGTCCGATAGATTTACAAAGATTTGAACAACTTGGATTCATGCCTTCTTTGGGTCAGCGCCACACTCAACACTTCCACCAACTAAAACCGGAACTCGTCTGACCAACTGACGGCTGTCCAAAGGTTCCAACTGATGTGGTCATGATCCCAGGAGAAGCACTTCACGTGATGTCATGCTGTTAACAAAGTCACTCGTGTCGATCGTCTGTTGCCATAGGCCACAAACGCGAAATTTCGCCGCACAGTCCAAACGAGTATGTTTAGTCGAACACCCCATGTTGATTTTTGCTATTATTAGACGCGTGTTTCTTTTCTGGTGACACTGGCAACCTTACGCAAACGTCGTTGCTGTCGGTGATTAGGTGCAGTCCGTTCTCTATTGTAGTTTTCCTGGTGAGGGGCACTACAAGACAGTTGGTATCTCGGAACTCGGTTTGTAATGGGTTTTTCGGACTATTGAATTCCCTAACAATTTCCAAATTTCAAGTTCCATGCGCCTAGCTTCAAATACCCCTCCGCGTTCAAGTCTGTTACATTTCGTCGTGCAGTCATAATCACTTGAGAAACCGGTTCAAGCGAATGACTTCAGGACGATTGGAAGCGCACCGCCCTTCTACACGTCACGTACGTGATGCTACCGCCATCTTTGCTTGTGCATATTGCTATCTCACCAGTTTTCTCTCCGCAGTTTAAAAGGTAACAGAAGGGACAAACAAATAACTTTTCTATGGAAAACTGCTTATGAAATTTAAAAATAGAGCTATGTTTCATATCTTTAGCGAATGACTTTTCTGGCAAACAAGGGAATACAATAAGGTACGGAAGATAGGTTTCTTTTTTCTGCCAAAAAAGAAAGAAGTAGCCTTCCTAAAATACTGAACTGTGATTAGGCAATTGCTTTCTGACACTGTGGCGTATGAAAAGTGGTCAACGATAATATGTGATGACAATCGTCAGACAAATAATGTCTTCTCACAAAAAAGCATTTACATCAAAATCAGTTAGGTGGAAACTATAAATGAAATAGCTGCAGAGGAGGAGTTGAAGGAGATATGCGACATAACATTCCTCATGAGATGCCTATATTGTAAAAAAAAAAAAGGTATTCGTTATAATTAATTTATAGAGCTGAGACTGTAGATGGAAACGCTTAACATAAAACACAGATTATATTCAGAAGAGATAAGCATATACAGGACAGTTGGAAGATAGAACCTCAGCTTATCGTTCCAAAGCTGACAATAAAACATTTTTACGCCTTAAATTATCAACAACAGTCTTTTGCGTTTTGTTTAATTTTTATTATTATTATTTCGAGCAGCACAAATAATTTTTTATGAGAATTTTTTCACGAAATATGATTTAGGGCGATCACGAAAAACCTAAATCTGGATAGCCGGAGGTGGATTTCAACCACCATCCTCCTGAATGCGATTCCAGTGTCTTCCTACTTCGCCACCTCGTTCGGTTCAATGCAAGGGACCTGTGAGCACTGGAGGTATGATATTTTAATTGTTCACATTTAACGTCACTGAAAAATTGTAGAAAGCCACATTCTGATGTAGTGTTTTGTATTTTCTCTTGTAGGCAATGTAAAACATCAACCTATCATAAAACCCACATGAACACAGCATAATAGTATTCCATCTGATGATGGGGGTTTAAACCCTTGAAACGCGTTCTGGGTACAATAAAAAAAGTGACTGGTAACAGAAATACCTTGTGTTTTAACCAATTTCAAAAAACAGTCACGGGGAAGCCTAAAGCAAAATGTCTTCTTTTAAAGTAAAACATTTGCTCTTCAGTTTCAGGGATAAGGATGGGGGAGAGGTAAAAATTGTTGACGGAGAGCAAGGAATGACCGTAGTAATCACATTGAGATGGATGTAGGTTTTAGTTGTTATTTGTCGTTACTTAGATGAAATAACTACTACTTGCCACTTGGAAAGCTTAAAAAAATTAATCTTCGGACCCTAATGTTCCGGTGCTACATAAAGTGCCTCTAATCCCATGTGAAGTTCACCTCTTTATAATAATATCAGAAAAGAAATTTCTGAAATAGCTTGACTAAAAGAAGGGATCGATTGGTAGGACACATTCTTAGACATCAAGGAATTGTGAATTTAGCGTTGGAGGGACGTGTGTGGGGTAAAAACCGCAGAGGAAGACCACAACAACAACAATATCATCTAAAACATACAGCACTAAGGTTTGTAATAGGCAATAGTCCATCCATTGATAGACATATCGAGAAGTCTTAGTCTTCACTGGTACGCTGGCAGCATAAAGAATGCAAACTGTCATAAAAGATGAAAAATATAGTCCTTACTTTCAGGAGCGGACACAGGAATTTTTTGCGTGAGGGAATTTGAGTAAATTATCAAAGAATCAAAACTAAGGAGCCATCCCTTAATCGTATCTCACTTTAAAGAGAAGGGAGGAGGATCAACAAAGTGTGACATCATGTGAAAGAGGTTTTCATTACTTACTGAACTGCGCTTCTGTATATCCATAAGTTTGAGTTATCATAAATTTATCGAATTTCGGGGATTGGGGGGCGGGGGAGAGTTTGTAACGCCTCCTTGCATGCGTACTGCTTACTTGTACCAATAAGGTTTTACGACTACCATTTCCTGACAGACACATTTCAATTTTAATGATACTTGTAGAAAATACCTCACTAACAGTGTAAAACGGCTGACGCGAAGATGATATAATTTTTGGTAGACTCCATAACACTTTAACATAGATACGAATACTGCGCTTTTGAACGGATGCGAGCGAGTGAAGAGGAATGGAATCTTCACAAAACTGTATTTATCCCTGCCTACACTCTCCACTCCCATGAACCACAGACATTGCCGAGGTGGGGTGGCTTGCGTGCCTCAACGATACAGATAGCCGTACCGTAGGTGCAACCACAGCGGAGGGGTATCTGTGGAGAGGCCAGACAAACGTGTGGTTCCTGAAGAGGAGCAGCAGCCTTTTCAGTAGTTACAGGGGCAACAGTCTGGATGATTGACTGAGCTGGCCTTGTAACATCAGCTAATGTGGCTTTGCCACACAGCTACTGCGAAAGGCTGAAAGCAAGGGGAAACTACAGCCGTTACCTTTCACGAGGACATGCAACTCTACTGTATGAACATATGATGATGGCATCCCCTCGGGTAAAATATTCCGGAGGTAAAATAGTCCCCCATTCGGATCTCCGGCCGGGGACTACTCAGGAGGATGTGATCATCAGGAAAGACAATACTGTCATTCTACGGGTCGGAGCGTGGAATGTTAGATCCCTTAATCGAGTAGGAAAATTAGAAAATTTAAAAAGGGAAATGCATAGGTTGAAGTTAGATATAGTGGGGATTAGTGAAGTTCGGTGGCAGGACGAACAGGATTTCTGGTCAGGTGAGTACAGGATTATAAATACAAAATCAATTGGGGGTATGACAGGAGTAGGATTGATAATGAATAAGAAAATAGGAATGCGGGTAAACTACTATGACCAGCACAGTGATCGCATTATCATTGGCAAGATAGATACGAAGTCAACACCGACAACAGTAGTACATGTTTATATGCCAACTAGCTCTGCCGATGATGAGGAAATCGAAGAAATATATGAGGAGCTAAAGGAAATTATTCAGACAATTAAGGGAGAGGAAAACTTAATTGTTATGGGAGACTGGAATTCGGTAGTAGGACAAGGAAGGGAAGGGAAGATAGTAGGTGAATATGGTCTGGGCAAAAGGAATGAAAGAGGAAGCCGCCTGGTAGAATTTTGCACAGAAAATAATTTAGTTATAACAAACACCTGGTACAAGAATCACAAAAGAAGGTTCTATACGTGGAAGAGACCAGGAGACACCGGAAGGTATCAGATAGATTTTATAATGGTAAGACATAGATTCCGGAACCAGGTTTTAAACTGTAAAATATACCCAGGGGCACATATAGACTCTGACCGTAACTTGTTGGTTATGAACTGTAGGCTGAAACTAAAGAAACTACAAAAAGGTAGGAAAATAAGGAGTTAGGACCTGGTTAAATTGAAGGAACGTGAGGTTCTTAAGAATTTCAGAGGGATCTTTAGTCAACAATTGACATAAACGGGGGGAAATAAAACAGTAGAAGAGGAATGGGTAAAATTGAGAGATGAACTAGTGAAGGTAGCAGAGGACAAAATAGGTAGGAAGGCAAGACCTACAAAAAATCCATGGATATCACAGGAGATACTAAATTTAATCGATGAAAGGAGAAAATATAAAAATGCAGTAAATGAAACAGGCAAAATGGAGTACAGACGACTAAGAAATGAGATTGACAGGAAGTGCAAAATGGCTAAGCAGGAGTGGCTAGAGGCAAATGCAAGGATGTAGAAGAATGTGTAAAATGGGGAAAAATAGATACAGCCTACAGGAAAATAAAAGAAACATTTGGAGATAAGAAAAACAGCTCTATGAATATCAAGGACACTGATGGAAAACCAGTACTCAGCAAAGAAGGGAAAGCTGAAAGGTGGAAAGAGTATATAGAGGGGCTCTACAAAGGAAATGAACTTCGAGACAATATTGTAGGAAGGGAAGAGGATGTAGATGAAGATGAAATAGGAGATACTGTACTGAGAGAAGAATTTGACAGAGCCCTGAAAGACCTAAGTCGAAACAGATGATATTCTGTAGATGATATTCCCTCAGAGCTACTGAAGTCTCTGGGAGAACCAGCCATGACAAACCTGTTTCACCTGGTGCGTAAGATGTATGAGACAGGAGAAGTACCCTCAGACTTTAAGAAAAATGTTATAATCCCCATTCCAAAGAAAGCAGGTGCAGACAGGTGTGAAAACTACAGAACCATCAGTCTAATAAGTCATGGTTGCAAACGAATTATCAAACGAATTATATACAGAAGAATGGAAAAGGTGGTAGAAGCCGACCTCGGGGAAGATCAGTTTGGGTTCAGGAGAAGTGTAGGAACACGGGAGGCATTCATTATGGTTCATTAAGCCCCATTAGCACCACGCCCCAATTATGCAACTTTATCTACTCTGCCGTAGGAAAGAACAGACACTCCATATACCTCTTGTAACATTATATAGTCCTTAGTTGAAGATTCCTTGAGACGAAAGCAGAATTTCAGAGCCACGTATTTTTCCTCGCATGTTACTGTCTGCATGTCCTCTAAGTGTTCATAAACCATTTATTCGATTGCAATTATACTTCGGTGAACTGTTCACCGTACGCCCACCAAGGTTCCTGACCCAAAAACAAAAGGGCACGACACATAGCTCAGGAGATATGACGCCATAAATAATGAGAGGCCACCGCGTGAGAATACGCGGATTTATTCGTCAATTATTGGAAAATGCGAATAGTTAGGGACCTGCAACAAAGTTTACATATAGTTTAGGACGTTTATGAAGCGTTTTGTAACTAGTGTAACTTGTTAGTGATGAAACGAAAAGAAGTCTATCGCTCAAAACAGTTTCGCTGTAGTTGCGTAAAATTGTCGCATCAGGCATGGCTTTGTATCAAATAGTATTACAGATTTGCATGTTACTATTTATTTTTTCTGCAGGTCTCCCTTAATTCTCTTACATTCAAAAATAAGCTATCAGTTTTCTTAATCTCTATCTATATAAACACGAAATCTCAAAATCTACTTCACCTATGAAGTTGAAAATTGGCGGAAATGTACCTTATAGGTAGAAAGAGTCAGCTAAGAAAGTACTTTGTGATAGGTGCATGGCGGAGCATACTTCTCCTACAGACTCACGAAATCTACAGTTTCATTCCGATCTTCACGAAGTTTCACACGCTTGACCTTCAAAATAAGAGGAAGGTCACCGTTTACCATAAGTTTCATACGGTGCATGGCGGAGGATACTTTGCAACATAAAAATGGATCCCTAAATGACTTGGTCGCGCCATAACTTGAGAACGGCTCGACCGATTTCACAGATCTTTTCTTTTGTTGTTTTCGTTATTCTCAGAACAAGGGTTGTATGAAATGAAACTGGAGTATGTGAGAACAACGAAGTACGTTTTTCAATGTGACCCAGTATTTGTTTTAGATAGAAATCTGCACTTTTGTTCCGACATTGATGCAATTTTGCACACTCTACCTTAAAAACAAGAGGAATGCCACTGTCTGTATAAAATTGCGTTCGGTGCATGGTGGAAGGTCCTTATCTATTTTAACAAAATGCACACTTTTGCTCCAATCTTAATGAATTTTTGCACAGATGGCCTATAAACCAAGAGGAAGATCACTGGGTACATAAATATTTGTATGGTACATGACAGGATACATTGCAGAAAACTTTGCCGAGAGAGGGAAAAGTAGAAACAAACAGGGAGATGGGAGAGAAAGAGGTGGTTGCAGAGAGAGGGGGAAGGGGATGTGTACTGCGAGAGTGTAGGATAAATAAACATTCGGGCAACGTTACAGCTAACAATAAATAAAATTTAAAAAAAGGCTTCATACTCATAGCTCCCCCCACCCCTTCGGATTCGTCACAAAGATCCATTTTCAAGGGCTGGCTGAGCACTGAGCCAACAAATAAACAGCTTCGGTCAACCATAATGGCATTCTCCGAAAAACAAAAAGGGATACTTCCACTCTACATCCTACCGTTTGGGAAAAAAAGAGTCAAAAGTCCCTACGTGTAAGAACATATCCCTACGGTTGGCAGCACTGGCTGTAGGCGACACTGAATATTTCTGAACTTGTCTGCCTCTCACAGGCGGGAACCGAGAGTCCCAACAATGAAATTACTACGGCGTGATTGTCTCACATCAAGCCAAGAGATTAAATTATAAGATTAAATTTTAATGCGGAAAATTATGACCTTAAAAATTACGACCATTATTTAATGAACAGCGTTCGTATATCGAGTCATGGATTTGTAACTTGACTTTTTTTCTTCTTTTCGACATTACTACCTCCTGTCAAGATACAGAATGCAAAGAGTTTGCAGGAGAATATATTTGTTCGATATTAACGAAAATGGGCGACGAATGACATTTTCTAACATGTGTCCATGTTCACAATATTACCTACTCACTCCCCTCTTGGATTTATCGAAGCTAGTAACGGAAATTTCGGAGCAGTCTGTAATGCTAGTACATGACAGAGTGAACTAGAGAGTCGCGCAAGGATTGCGTGAAAATGACACGGAGGGCAGGCAGTTCAGCTGTGACGGACCCACCAGCCGTACCGATCTGCGAAATTTAATACCACTGCCGCTCCTCGAGGTGAAAACGTGTCCCGAAGAGCGTTTAAAGTGGCCGGCGCGTCAGCCGCACCGCTTCGTCTTTCTGGCGGCGCGTACCGCGTAGGGAGTGTGGGACGCAGCAGGCGGGACGGAAGACCGGCGGGCGCCAGCAAAATGCAAAGTGCGGGAGCTGTGGCCAGCGGCCCCGGCCTCTCGAGTGGAGCCGCGCGGCCATTTGGCGGGGTTTTTGCGTGGGCGGGGCCGCGGCTGACGTGTAGCACCATCGGCGCCGTGGCGAGCCGCGCTCTCGTCCCGAGTGCCCGGCACCCTCCAGGGCGAGCGCGCATTCTGCCCGTGACCAGCGTTCGAGTCCCGACAACAGCACATCAAACGCAGTGACGCCGGCCCGAAAGCTGACAAATGCATCGGCGATCCACGTCATCCACTGTAAGGGCGTATCGTTGGCTCTCTCACTGCCCGCCCCTTCCCCTCCACACACACACACACACACCACCCCACTCCAATCTCACTCTCTATCTCTCTCTCCACGCCACACGCACACTTAGATTCTCCTGTACACACACACACACACACAGACACACATACACACACACACGCACACACACATACAACATCAACAGATATCCCGCAAGCTTTCTAGAAATCCAAGCTGGAGGTACCAATGTGGAACGATCGTACCATCTGGACCGCGGCTATCGCAGCATCGTCTGAACTGTCAGTCACATCACCTACGTACAATGGAAATAACAGAAGAGGACCCTAAATGTAGGATCTGTGATGACGTTGATTAAACTGCATCACATCTAATCTTCGAATGCATTGCATTAGAGAATAAAAGGCACAGAATATTTGGGGCAACCAGACCCGAAGAAATTGTGTCCAATAAAGAACTGGTAAAGGGACTCCTTGCACTGTTCAAGGGCGATACCGCACAATAAACTTAGTTTCGGTGCGGGCAGTGACGGGTTGGTCCAAGACTGTTTTGGCTTTCCTGGAAAATTCAAATCAAATCAAGTCAGTCACTTACACAACAAGCATCCATGCAGTTTTTGCAGCAAGTGGTGCGCGAGAGTAATTACGCAACATACTGAAACTTCCTGACCGATTAAAACTGTGTGCCGGAATCAGATTCGAACCTGGAAACTTTGCCTTTCGCCGGCAAGCGCCCCATCGTCAGATCTACTATGAAATTTGGGAACTAGGAGGCGACGTTCAAATGTTCAAATGTTTGTATAGCTTATGGGACTTAACTACGGGGTCATCAGTCCCTAAACTCACAAACTATTTATGAACTAGCTAATCCTAAAGACGGCACAAATATCCATGCCCGAGGAAGGATTACAACACCCGACCGTAGTACCCGTGCAGAGCGTGACTGGAGCGTCTCAGTCCCCTCGGCCACCGCGGCCGGCAGGAGGCTACGTACTGGCAGAAGTAAAATTGAGGAAGGACCGAGAAGCGTGCCGGGATAGCGCATACGGTAGAGCGCCTGCCCGCGGAAGGCAAAGATCCCAGGTTCGAATCCAGGTACCGGCACACAATTTTAACCTGTCAGGAAGTTTCATATCAGCGCACACTCTGCTGCAGAGTGAAATTTCTTTCATGCAACGTACTGTTCCCCAAATTTAGCTCGATATATTTACCGGAGGATGTGGATTAAATTTCTGCTCTGTCACACCATTCAGTGTGAAAAGGGGCCCAGCAACATCATCATTAACCACTAAAGTTTTCAGCCTCTGGCCGGGTCTCCATCGCTCCACATCCTCCCACCACTTTTCCTCTTGCACTTTGTCACATTTTTCTCTCTTTTACAGTACTTACTTTACTCCCATGATCCAACTATCTCTTGGTCTTCATCTTGATCGCCTATTTCTATTCCATGGGTCTTCTTTGGTGTCCTGCCATGTTCCATTCTCTTGACATGGCCATAAAATCTCAGGCTTGACTGATCTATGGTCTCTTGTAGAAGTTTTTCCTCACAATGTCCCCCACCTTCTCCTTTCACATTCTATCCATTCTAGTTGCTACAGTCCTGCTTCTGTGGAATTTCATCTCACACGCCTGTATTCTGCTCACCTCCCCTCTCTCCATAATCCATGTTGAAATTCAGTGTGGGCGGTGGGGGCGATCTGTTGCAGTGTTGGGATTCTGGGTTGGATCTATGTCTTTAGGACAGTGGTGATGAACTGGAATAAATTGTGGGTGATGCACACAAGGAAATGTTGTGATGAATGAGACGGTCGATTTGATGGACAGGGATGGTGAGTTCAGGGATGTTAGGGGCAGGTTGAATTTATAGAAGTGGGTTGGATGGGGGCCACCATAGTTGTTGCAGGTGGGTGGGGAGTCAGGGTTTAGGCGTTACTTAAGAAATTGGGTGGATATACAGTGGGGACAGATGGGAGGGCTTATACAATACTGGGGTAGGCGCTTGTTACATGCAAGACAGTGGCCACAGCAGTAGGACTGGGGTGGCGACCGTGAAGGGTGTACCGTATAGCGGCGATCATAGATCAATGCTCCCTCGAGGAGGTTGTGCTTGATGGATGATGCAGTTTCTGTTAAATCCCGCATATATAGGTAGAAGTAGAAGTAGAAGTTGTAGATCTACTTGGCAGACTGAATGCAGAAGTCGGGATGGGAGTTGACTTGGCCCAACACCTCCTCCTCCATATTCACTGGATTAAGTTTGGTGATCATGATGGTGATGTTGGGAGGGTGGCAGGGAGGTTGGGGTTGACAGGATGAAGAGGCAGTGTAGTACAGTGTTAGGGTAGCATGGGAACCTAGGTGGACACATGCAAGGTGCTGAAGTGTATCTGTATGGAATTTGGGACTGGGTGACTTGATAGGGACAGAGTCCTTATGTGGGGTGGTTTGGGCGATGGGAGCGGCTGCGAAAAATTTCGGAGTTCATGTCCTCTCCAGTTCGATGATACAGGAAATAATCTCAAAATGTAAGTCAAAGTCTATGGATAGGACTTGGTTGTCGAAGGAATTTGGGATCTGGGCATGACAGGATATGTGTATGGAGATCGGGCTGCTGGTTGGGGATGATGTGGGAAGTGTCCATGGGAGTGGACTATACCCAGGTAGAAGCTTTATTGGAAATGCTGCAGATGGGTTCTGTACTAGGGTGTTTTGAGCTTTTTTTTTTTTTTTTTTTTTTTGTGGCAAGGCTGGTGATTGGTTGCGGAATATGTTGGCGAGGGGCTGGACCCGGTTGTGATAACTGTGGTGGTGGTGATTATGGTGTGTCTATCACCATGGCACAGCGAGCAGTTATGCGAGCAGGGGAGAGGGTGTGGTATTCATGAGGGTCGTTGAGGGCGAGTTGAACAATGAAAGGAAGAGGGAGAACTTGGAAGTAGGTGGTGGAGAGAATAGCAGTTAGGGTGAGGAAGGAGAAAGACTGGTGGTGGGATGGACTCCATGTGAAAACTTAGTCTGGGGAGGTCTATAAAATGGATGTGGTGGTGGTAAAGATTTTTTCCATGATAACTAATTAAGAGTGATGAAATATTGGGTGAATAGTCGAAGATAAAGATGGATAGTGGGATAAGACGATTGGCGTCAACATCGTCTGACGGGCTGCAGTAACGATGACAGCTGCGGTGGTGGCTGGCAGCAATGGTGACAGCTGTGGTGGTGGCCAGTAGCGAGATGGCGGCAAGTCCTAGGCCACACTGTGCGATGGAGACCCCTGATAGCAGGAGTGCGAGGGCTACGGCGATTGCAGTGGCTGGTGGTAGAGCAGGGAGGCAGGCCGGTCCTGGGGCAGGAAGGCAATGATCTTGAGCTGCAGCTGGGGTTCCTAGCGGCTGATCATCACTGGGCGACAACGGCAAGAGGTCCTGGGCACCAGCTCCTAGAGGCGGCAGCTCCTAGCGGTGGCTAGCAGCGGCTGGACAAGGCAGCGTCTGGGTTGGGCAGTGGCGATTCCCGGTAGGTCCCTTTGGCGGATCCGGATAGCGGCACGATTGGGCGACGATGGAACCTCTTGCATGCAGAATATCTCGGATTAGGTTCAGTCAACCTCAGGTGTGTGCTAGCAGATGGTGGATGATCACACTGAACAATGTGGCTGTATGTATAAAGAGTACACACATATGGTGCTCTGGCAGCTGTGTCACTATGCCATCTGTCAGCAGACAACGTTGCAGCCATTATCAGTACATCTTCTATCGCGAAGGTGAAATCTGCAGTAATAGGTTCAAAATCGACATCGTCTTTCCTGTGTACTTACTATTTTGCGTCACCGTATTTTGCAGTGCTTTTTTCCAAATCAAATAAGAAGCGCAGTATGGGATGCAGAAGTGTTTGCATTTCACTGTGCATGCTGTGATGTAATGTTATTTCTATGGATACTAATATTTATGCTGGATTCCTAGCAGCTCTAATTTGGTCCAACGTTGCATCAGTATTGTTGGCTTGTTTTACACCCTATTTTTTTCTTTGAAAATGTGTATAAAATACTATGCAATCAACATGCCAATGCTGCATACACGTGTTTTTCTACCTTTCCGTATATGTGACTCAGGGGCGCACGCAGGCTTTTGTCTCAGTAAGGGCAAAACACATATATATATATATATATATATATATATATATATATATATATATATATATATATATGTGTGTGTGTGTGTGTGTGTATCTTTCTGATCCACATCCTGTCAACAATTGTTTATTATTAACAATTTGTAAGCGTTTAAAAACAAATTTTACTGTTTATTTTTCATAATGCTTATTGCTCATCCAGTGAACGCATTTGGTGATAAGTTTAGATGTCTTTTTTTTTTTTTTTCAACGGAACTAGGAACTAATTATAATTGCTGAAAAGAGTTGTGGTCATTTGCGTTTTATGAGTGCCATGGCATAATACTTTATGACTTGCACTTACTGACAAACTTTTCAGTGGTGCTTCTGACACATTTTTCAGTGATATAAAATGCAAAGTGGACACTTTCTCACAGCAATTATCCTTTTCTTATTTAACATAGTAAAACATCCTAAGCAAGTACTGATCACCTTAGTTTCTAATCAGTTTTTGGGTATGGTAACCAATGGCGAATAGAGTATTATTTCCGCGGGGGTGGGGAGACACAAGATTAACGTAAAGATAAGTAATTGTAAGTTGACACCCTATGACAAAAAGTATAAGCTTTGATGCTCATATTCAGAGGATAATTTGTGATGAAGCCCCTTTTACTTTAATGAGATCAAGCTTTTTTATTGTTGCAATTAAATAGTATAAATTTAATTAAGAAAACTGGCACGAATTTCATACCACTATACTCCACTCCCGTCCCAGTATAGGGAATTAGGTCTGTCTATGACGGCGATGCCTTCACACAGCATATTAGGGAGGGGTTCATTGTTACATAGACTTACAAACAAACTAACTTACGCCAAGGACAATACGCACATCTATGGCCGAGGGAGGACTCGAACCCCCGGCGAAAGAGGCCTCTCTATCCGTAGCATAGAGGCTTCGTTAAACTGGGCATTCCTGCGCGGCGGGTTGCTAGTACTGCAAGGTTTGTATGATAATTTCTGTGAAGCTTGGAAGATAGGAGGCGAGGTACTTGCGGATGTGAGGATGGAGCGTGAGGTGTACCTGGGTAGCTCAGACGATAGAGCGGTTGTCTACGAAAAGCAAAGTTACCACGTTCGAATACTGGTATGGCACACAGTTTTAATCGACCAGGAAGTTTCATGTCAGGTCACACTCCGCTGCAGAACGAAAATATCAATCTGGAAACTTACTTGTTGTCAAAGCATTGGATGTTGAAATATTGCTACAATATGTCGGACGTTGTGATCTTGGGGTGAACCACTACACAGCCAGTCGTAAGTCGCTGGTTCGAAACCCGCTCGCATCTTGGATTTTATGAGTCTGCAGCTTTCTCCTCCTCTGAAAAGACACCGATTGGGATTCCACTTTACACTGTAGGTGGTTGTATTACTGGGTTTGGTTAAGGACATACAATTCGACGAATTGGTGTCCGTTTTACAGACATGCATCAGACCACTAGTGGGGCACACGAAGTAAATATAAATATATTTACATAGCTTGATGTGCTGCCTGTTCTTTCAAACACGCTTCTTCGTGTCCGACGATAGAACGGACGCCACATCTAGTTCGCAGACACATTGCATTTTTTATTTTTATTATTTTTTTATGAAGGAGAGTAAGGAAGAAGGATGGGGTAGGAAAGGAATGACTCAGCAGCAGCTAAAGACAATGAAATTACTCAATGGCGAAAAATGAAAATGTAAGCCAGGCAAGCATTCGAACCCGGGTTTTCCGATCCGAGTCATTGGTTGCTTTATGTTCCGAAGGAAAGACCCCGTACCTATCTATACACACTGCTGGAAGCAACGAGATCAGGTGAGATAGCATACACAATATACTTGTTGTAACGTAGTTTGTTCAGATAGGTGCGCCTCGCTTGCACAGTGATAGAGTGTCAGATTACAAATCCAAAGGGCGCGGGTTCAGTCACCGCCACGTCCTAAATTTTTATCTGTCACTTTCCACTTCTTTCATCTTTGGCAGTATTGCTCATATCAAAAATACCGAGTAGCACCGTGGTTCGGAACCCACGTTAAACTGTAGGTCCCCCCTATAAGTCAATTCGAAGGTCGGAGGAAGGCAACGGCATACATAGGATATAAACTGCAGAATGGCAATGGGAAAAAAAGCGTTTCTGAAAAAGATAAATTTGTTATTTTTTTTTTTTTTTATCGGGCTAAACTACGGGGTCATCAGTCCCTAAACTTTCAAACTACTTATTAACTACCTTATACTAAACATCACAAACATGCCCGAGAGGGGATTCGATCCTCAGACGGGGAACAGCCTTGCGCACCGCAGCATAGCGCCTCAATGCGCTCGGTCGGTCCGCAGCGGCTTTGTTAATTCGAATATTAATATAACCGAAAGGAATTGTTTTCTGAAGGCATCTATGTGGAGTGATGCCTTGTACGGAAGTGAAACATGGACGATAGATAGTTCAGAGAGGACGAGGTTAGAAGCTTCTTAATTGTGGTGCAACAAGAGAATGCTGAATTTTAGGTGGGTAGGTCGCATAACTAATGAAGAAGTACCGAAGAGAAGTGGGGAGAAAAGGAATTGTTGGCATACCTTGACTAAAATAAGGGATCAGTTGGTAGGATGCATTCTTAGACATAAAGGATTCATAAATTTAGTATTGGAGGGAACTATGTACGGTAAAATTCGCAGAGGGAGACCAAGAGACGAACATAGTCAGCAGATTCAAACAGATGTGGGTTGTTGTTCTTGTGAGGAGACGAAGAGGCGAGTTCAGGATGAAGTAGGGTGGAGAGCAACATCAGATCAGTCTTGGGACTGAAGACAACGACAACGACACGTTACGTACGCCACCTTGTTATTCGTTCTTCACTTAAAGCAACCTGGAAAATTGGTGTGTTTCACTAAACCTTCTTTGGGCGTGGTTCTATGTGCTGTCCTAAGTTAGTTTAAGGAGTTGTAAATCTAGGGATCGATTATTTCAGTGCTTTTGTTCTTTAGGTTTACAAATATTTGAATTGGTTTATGTTCTAGGAGGCGATCCAATTATGATGTTGTAGAAAGATATAAAAAAGCCAAGATCTCTGATCATCAATTTTTATTTACGACGACCGGTTTCGCTGAACTATGTCAGCATCATCTGGTCCAATAAAATCATTTTACAAGGCCATAATCTTGCAATGTCAATCAGTTGTTATATAACATAATTTACACTGTACAGGTGGACTATGTCATTATAATAAAACATAATTATCACACGCCGGCCGCGGTGGCCGAGGAGACTGAGGCGCTTCAGTCACGGTCTGCACGGCCGCTACGGTCGGGGGTTCGAATCCCCCCTCGGGCATGGATATTTGTGCCGTCCTAGTTCGTAAGTAGTTCATACGTAGTTTGTAAGTTTAGGGACTGATGACCCCGTAGTTAAGTCCCATAAGCTTTACAAACATTTGATTTTTAATTATCACAGTGAGTGACAATAGAGTTTGCTATTGACAATAGAGTTTGCTATTGTCACTCACTGTGATAATTATGTTTTATTATAATGACATAGTGCACCTATGCACTGTAAATTATGTTATATAACCACTGATTGACATTACAAGATTATGGCCTTGTAAAATGATTTTATTGGACCAGATGATGCTGACATAGTTCAGCGAAACCGGTCGTCTTAAATAAAAATTGATGATCAGCGATCTAGGCTTTTTTATATCTTTCTACAAAATATTTGTATGTTTCAATGACTAAAAACGACCATATTATTGTGCTGCAAAATTACGATACCATGCTGTATCGCGGTCTGTCTTGCAACATCAGCCCGTCGTCGACGTCTGCTCTAAATTGCCTCGTCAAACGGAACAAATACGCGCAACTCCGCCTCTCGAGAACGACTTTTGGCAGCTGGCAGCATTGTCGCCGCACATACGTGGCTGCTGCAGTTGACGCGCGCTGGCTGTGCTCCACATCACGTCACCCGCAAGTACAGACTCGCTCACCCGCTAGCGGGGTCGTCGCTCTCCGGCAGGACGAGGCAATATCCTTTCGGCTGAAAGATACAGCGCGATACGACAGAGCGGCGCTCACACCGCTGAAACTGGAGCCGCGGGCGCCCCTACCCCGCCGACACACAACGAAACTGTGCTGCAGCCTCATGAATATCATATTCAGCGCTAAACTGTTGATTTCCATAAGGGCGAAACCAGTTTCGAGGGCACAATGGGGGGGAGCGAGCCTTTTCATCCGTGACCGCAATTGTGCCGTCTGCTCTTTGTCCGAGACATCTTGGAAGCAATTCCGGTGTAGTGTGCGCACTGTATCGCTGGATGTGGCGTCTATTTAGACAGCGATTCAGATGCGCCGCCTCCGCCCGCGCGGCGCTAAGATCGCAATATAACGACCTGAATGGCTGCTCAGCGCTGCGGGCGACGGTTCTGCAGTAATGAAATTCTGCCGGCGCGCCTGCCGCCTGCCGCCTCTCTGCGATATTCGGCCCCCATTCATGAGGCGCTAAAAACGCCGCTGGTAATTCAGTCGCGAGCGGATGCGCTCTCAGGCGCTGTCTCTTCTCGTCTCGTCTCGCTCCAGGCCGCGGCCCGTGCCTAGACAGGGCTTTCCAAACAGACGGGGTGTCGCGTAGCATCTAGACTGTCACGAGACACATACATCGACAGCCAAGCAGCGTTTCTGGAACTTCAGCGAACACCAGTGGCGGCTCTTGCAAAATTTTAACACTGTGGTGCAATACCATCATCATCATCATCATCATTAGAGACTGATTATCCCTTTCAGCGTTCAGTCTGGAGCAAAGTACCTCTAATAAAATTCCTCCATGATCCCCTATTCACTGCTAACATTGATGCCTCGTTTGATGTTATGCCTTTTACTTCAAAATCATTCTGTTCCGAATCTAAGTACTTTCTTCTTGGTCTACCTCGACTCCTCTTACCCTCCGTTGCCGAACTCACGAGTCTCTTAGGTTCAGATGTTCAAATTTTTGTACAGCTTATGGGACTTAACTACGGGGTCATCAGTCCCTAAACTTACAAACTACTTATGAACTACTTACGAACTAGGACGACACAAAAATCCATGCCCGAGGGAGGGATTCGAACCCCCGACCTTAGTGGCCGTGCAGACCGTGACTGGAGCGCCTAAGTCTCCTCGGCCACCGCGGCCGGCAGTCTCTTAGGTAACCTTGCTTCTCCCATGCGTGTAACATGACCCCACCATCTCAGTCTGTTCGCTCTAACTTCTTCATCTATGGTGTTCATTCCCAGTTTTTCTTTGATTTCCTTGTTATGAACACCCTCCTGCCATTGTTCTCATTATTAGTACCTACAATAATTCTTGCTACTTTAATAGCTGTAACCTCTACCTTGTGAATAAGGTAACATGTATCCACCCAATTTTCACTCCCATACAACTCCCAAGATAGAGCGGTGCACTGCTAACTTAGTCTTGGTACTTCCTTCCTTCTTGCAGAAGAGATTAGATCTTAGCTGAGCACTCACTGCATTGGCTTTGCTGCACCTCGATTCCAGTATGCACATTGTGAAAAATAAAAACTTTGCGTAGTACCACGTGTTTCTCTGATGGCAGCAAGTTCTGCACTAACGGACAGCTGATCCAACTTCAAAGATTGTCCATGTGTTTAACCGCTGTCATTGGTGGCCAAAGATATTCTAGTCAAAAGGGAAAAAAATCCTGGTTGGTCTACCTCGACTCCTCTCACCCTCCGTTGCCGAGCTCTCGAGTCTCTTAGCTAACCTTGCTTCTCCCATGCGTGTAACATGACCCTACCATCTCAGTCTGTTTGCTCTAACTGCTTCATCTATGGTGTTCATTTCCACTTTTTCTTTGATTACCTCATTATGGACTCCCTCCTGCCATTGTTCCCATCTATTAGTACCTGCAATCATTCTTGCTACTTTCATATCTGTAACCTCTACCGCCGCGGTGAAGTAGCCGAGCGGTCTAAAGCGTCTCGCTGCGGAGCGTGCGGTTGCTCCCCGTGGAGGTTTGAGTCCTCCCTGGGGCATGGGTGTGTGTGTTTGTCCGTAGGTTAGTTTACCTAGGTTTAAGTAGTTTGTAAGCTACGGACTGATAACCACGCAGTTTGGTCCGATAGATTTACAAACATTTGAACATTTTTTGTAACCTCTACCTTATGAATAAGGTGCAATATTACAAAAATAAACGCATATGTCGACATATTATTGTTATATTTATACGAGATATGTCCACAAAGTAAGTTCCGTTTGGTTATATAAAACAAACGTGTGCAGATACAGGAAAAATATTTATTGTACAAAAATATACAACTATTACACTACTTTTCTACATATTTTCCGAAATTTTGTAGCCATTTGTCATAGCGTGGCAGAAGTCTTTGTATGCCTTCTTCGTAGAAGGTTGCCGCCTGTGTATTCAACCGTATGGTAACATCTTCTTTCAGCTCGTCATCATCGCTATAGTGTTGACCACCGTGGACAGGTCTTAGGTGTAACAAGAAAGTTCCTAGGAGCGAGACTGTACGGATGATGATCAAACACGTCCCAGTGAAATTCCTGTAAGAGTTGTTTGGTCCACATTCGCCTTGTGAGGTCGGGCGGAAACGTGAAGGGACTCCTTTCATCTCTTCTTACTCCTAAAATCTGGTGGTCAACACTTCAACGATGATGAGCTGAAAGAACATGTTTGCCACATGGGTGAATACACAGGCGGCAACCTTCTATGAAGAAGGCACACGAAAACGTGTCCCACTCTATGACAAGTGCCTACAAAATTTTCGGAAGTTATGTAGAAAAGTAGTTAAACAGTTGCAGATTTTTATACAATAAATATTTTTTCTGCATCTGTTCACGTTTGGTTTATATAACCAAACGGAACTTACTTTGTGGACATACCTCGTATTTGCAAACATTTTATGACGGAGGGGAAGGAAAAGAATGTCTTTAGTTACACTAATTACTCAATTACACACGAAAATGTGAGCCGGGCCATAGCAGCCCCATCAGCCATGTCATTTTCTACTCGCCATTTCGAAGGAGGAGAAAGGAAGCTCAGGATTTAACGACCCGTCGACAGCGTAGACATTAAAGACGGAGCTAACGCTCGGTTTTTTGGGAAGAAATGGGGAAGGAAATCAGCCGCGTCCTTTCGGAAGAACCATCCCACGTTTGCCTGGCGTGGTTTAGGGAAATCACGGTGAACCTAAATATGGATGGCCGGACGTGGATATTAAACACTGTTCTCCCGTATGCGAGTCCAATGTCTCACCACTGCGCTACCTCGCTCGTTTCACCATTTCGGTTCCCATACATATACAATGGTTAAAACAATTAGGGGTTCTAGGCGGCATTGGAGACAACAGGATTATGACAACCGACTTAGTGGTAATAAGAGATAGCTGCTGCACAGGGGGTTGATGTTGAGTTGCGTTTACTCTAGCAAACGAATTACGTAAGCAGTTGCGTTCCGATATTGTCATGAACAGGTAGTTTATTACAACAACTACGTGACTTTCCAGAAATTATAGCATGGAGAGCCACAGGAAAGTTGGAAACGGGACAGAACCAGAGGGAGATGGCGAAGTGTAATTTCCAGGACCTGGAGCGATTTCAGACAACAGGAACCGTTAAAAGAAGGCAAAGACCAAGGTCTTCCACGGTTAACATCAGTAAGAGATGACCGTTCTCTCCGGTTAACAGCTCGTCGACATAGCAGGATGGATGCAAGTCAGCTACAACTCACCCTCAGGCAGCAACAGGACGCCAAATATCAACATAAACAGTCCCAAATCACCTTTGGGAAAGTGTCCTCTATGCACGGAGGAGTGAGTACTACCGTTTAGCCCGCAGAAACTAGGCGGAGGAGCCTCACGATTGGAGTCGTGAAGAATGGCGCCGTGATCTGTCCACAGATGAGTCAAGATTTTGTGTTCAGCCGAACAGTCGTCGTTCACACCTCTGGAGGAAACGATGGACCCAGAACAATCTTGCTCATGTGCAGTAAAAGTCACATGATGGTAGACGAATGATGTGGGCAGGAGTCAGTAATGGTGGACGTACGGACCTCTATGTCGTTCAGTGTGGTGTTTTAACTGTTCAGCGGAATAAAGACAAAATCCTTCCACCTTTTGTTGTGCCCAACGCTGGTGCCATAGGAGATAGCTTCCTTCTGTGGATAATAACGCTCTTCCTCACGGAGCTGAACTGGTGGACAACGTGCTTGAAACGGGGGGAAATGAACGAATGGAGTGACTACCTTGTTCACTCTACTTAAACCCGATTGATCATGTCTAGGGTGCTTTCGGTAGACGCATTGCACCTATACCAGCACTTCCCACAACGGTTGCAGAGCTGGGTATTGTAGGCCTACTCATGGAAGAATGGACAAATATACCGCACCTCAAGAGCTGATTGATAACCTCATACTGTCCATGCCACACAGGTGTGGAACTGTACTGGCCGTCCAAAGTGATCACACACCATATTAAAGCGAAACGAGATTGCCTTTTTAATATTAATGTAGCCTCATGGTGGTTCCCTGTAAGTAAACGCCATGTAAACATCAAGTAAAAAGTTGAGCCAGAAAAATATCATACTGCAGCATACAAAAATTACAATTGTAACCAATAAAAAAAGGTAAAGTGCTTTAATAGGCATGGTCCTGTTTGGAGGTGGTATGCCGTTGCCTTCCTCCGACTTTCGAATTGACTTACCCAGCCAGCTATAGGAGGACCTACGTGTATTATTTTACTGTCCAAGTAACAAAACTCATCTACCACTTTTATGGTTTCGTTACCTAATCTAATTCCTTCAGCATCGCTTGATTTTCTTAGACTGCACTCCATTACCCTTCTTTTGCTGTTGTTAATGTTCATATTTCAGCACACTGTCCATCCAGTTCAGCTGCTCTTCCAGATCTTTTGCTGTCTCCGGCAGAATTACAATGTCATCAGCAAAACGCAATGTGTTTATTTCTTCACCCTTTACTCTAATTCCTTCTCCAAATTTCTCTTTGCTTTCCTTCACATATTGCTTAATGTACAAATTGAATAACATTGTAGAAAGGCTACAACCCTGTCTTACTCCCTTCCCAACCACTGCGTCCCTTTCAAGCCCTTCAATTCTAAAAACTGCTGTTTGGTCGGTGTACAAGTTGTAAATAACTTTCCGTTCCCTACATTTTACCACTGCTGATTTCAGAATTTGAAAGAGTGTTTTCGAATCGACATTATCAAAAGTCTTGTCCAAATCTACAAAAGCTAGAAATGTAGGGGTATCTGTGGAGATGCCACACAAATGTGTGATTCCTGCAGAGGGGCAGCAGCCTTTTTTGTAGTTACAGGGGCAACAGTCTGAATGACTGTTTCGTAGTTCCTGCGGACGGCTGAAAACAATGGGAAACTACAGCCATTACTTTTTCCGAGGACCTGCAGCTCTACTGTATGAATATATGATTCTGGCGTCCTCTCGGATGAAATATTCCGGAGGTAAAAAATAGTTCCCCATTCGGATCTCCGAGCGGGGCCTACTCAGGAGGACGTGATCATCACAAAAGTCAACACTAGCATTCTAGAGACCGGAGCGTGGAATGTTAAATCCCTTAATTGGGTAGGGAGGTTAGAAAATTTAAAAAGGAAAAGGGATAGGTTCAAGTTAGATATAGTGGGGATAAGTGAAGTTTGGTGGAAAGAGGAACAGGATTTCTGGTCAGGTGAGTACAGGATTATAAATACAAAATCAGTTGGGGGTGTTACATGAGTAGGTCTGATAATGAAAAAGAAAATAGGATTGCCGGTAAATTACTATCAACAGTGCAGTAATCGCATTCTTGTAGTCAAGATAGATACAAAGACAAAATCGACCACAATAGTGCAGGTTTATATGCCAACTAGCTCCACCGATGATGAGGAGATCGTAGAAATGTATGAGGAGGTAAAGAAAATTATATAAACAATTAAGACAGAGGAAAATATAATTGTGATGGGAGACTGGAATTCCGTAGTAGGAAGAGGAAAGGAAGGAAAAATAGTAGGAGAATAGAGTTTAGGCAAAAGGAATGAAACAGGAAGCCGCCTGGTATAATTTTGGACGGAACATTATTTAATCATAACAAACACAAAGTTTAAGAATCACGAAAGAAGGTTCTATACTTGGAAGAGAACTGGAGACACCGGAAGATACCGGATAGAATTTATGTTGGTAAGACATACTGTAGATTTCGGAACCAGGTTTTAAACTGTAAGACATACCCAGGAGCACGTATAGACTCTGACAATATCTTATTGGTCATGAACTGTAGGCTGAAACAGAAAACCTGAAGAAAGCTACGCAAATAAGGAAATGGGACCTAGATAAATTGAAGGAACATGAAGTTATTGAGAATTTCAGAGGCAGGTTTAGGCAACAATTGACAGAAACAGGGTGTGGGGGGGGGGGATAAAACAGTAGAAGAGGAATGTGTAGCATTGAAAGATGAAATAGTGAAGGCAGCTGAGGACAAAATAGATAGAAAGGCAACACGTACAAAAAATGCATGGATATCACAGGAAATACTTAATTTTATTGATGAAAGGAGAAAATATATATAAAAAAAATGCAGTACATTAAACACGTAAAATACAGTACAGTCGACTAAGAAATGAGATTGGCAGGAAGTGGAAAATAGCTATGCAAGTGTGGCTAGAAGGCGATTGCAAGTCAGTAGAAGAATGTTTAAATAGGGGAACAATAGATACCGAAAAAAAAGGAAAATAAAGAAGACATTTGGAGACAAGAAAATCAGCTGTATGAAAATCAAGTACTCAGTTGGGAAACCAGCTCCCAGCAAAGTAGGGAAGCTGAAAGCTGAAAAGAATATGTAGAGGAACTCTACAAAAGAAATGAACTTACAGACAATATTGTAATAAGGGAAGAGGAAATAGATGAAGATGAAATAGGAGATACTATACTGAGAGAAGAATTTGACAAAACCCTGAAAGACCTCAGTCGAAACAAGGCCCCTGGAGTAGACGACATTCCCTCAGAACTACCAAAGTCTCTGGGACATCCAGCCATTACAAAACTATTTCACCTAGTGCTTAAGATGTACAAGACAGGGGAAAGAGCCTCAGACTATAAGAAAAAATGTAATTATCCCCATTCCAAAAGAGTAGGAGTAGACAGATGTGAAAATTACAGAACCATCACTTTAATAAGTCAAGGTTGTAAAATCTCAACACGAATTATTTACAGAAGGATGGAAACGCTGGTAGAAGTTGACATCAGGGAAGATCAGTTTGGATTTAGGAGAAATGTAGGAACACAGGAGGCAATCCTCACTTAATGGCTTATCTTAGAAGATAGATTAAGAAAAGATAAACCTACATTTCTAGCTGTAGTAAATTTGGAAAAAGCTTTTGACAATATTGATTGGAATACACTCTTTCAAATTCTGAAATCAGCAGGAGTAAAATATATGGAACGGGAGGTTATTTACAACTTGTAAAAAAAGCAGACAGCAGTTATCAGAGATGAAGGGCATGAAAGCGATGCAGTGGTCAGGAAGGAAGTAAGACAGGGTTGTAGCCTTTCTCCAATGTTATTCAATTTGTACATTGAGTAACCTATAAAGGAGAGCAACGAGAAATTGGAAGAAGGAATTAAACTTCAGAAATAAAAAACTGAAGAAATAAAAACATTGCGTTTTGCCGATGACATTGTAATTTTGTCAGAAACAGCAAAGGATCTGGAAGAGCAGTTGGCCGGGATGGACAGTGCGTTGAATGGTGCATACCAGATGAACATTAACAACAGAAAAAGAAAGGTAATGGAGTGCAGCGTAAGAAAATCAGATAATGTTGAAGGAATTAGATTAAGTAAAAAAAAAAAAAAAAAAAAAAAAAAAAAAAAAACAATAAAAGTGGTAGATCAGTTTTGTTACTTGGGCAGTAAAATAACACACAAAGGTCGCAGTACAGAGGATATAAAATGCAAAATGACAATGGGAAGAAAAGCATTAATGAAAAGGAGATATTTGTTAACATCGAATGTTAATTTAAGCGTAAGGAAGTCCTTTCTGAAGGGATTTGTGTGGAGTGTTGCCATGTAAGCAAGTGAAACATGTACGATAAACAGTGCCGACAGGAAGAGGGTAGAGGCTTTTGAAATTTGGTGCTACAGAAGAATGCTGAGGTGGGTGGATCGCGTAACTAATGAGGAGGTACTGAACACAACTGGGGAGAAAGGAATTTGTGGCATGCCTTGACTAAAAGAAGGGATCGCATGGTAGGACACATTCTTAGACATCAATGAATCGTGAATTTAGCATTGAAGGGAAGTGTTTGGGGTAAAAATCGCAGAGGAAGAGCAAGAGATGAATTCTGTAAGCAGATTGAAATGGATGAGGGATGCCGTTCTTATGAAGAGAAGAAGAGGCTTGCTCGGGATAGAGTGGAGAGCTAAATCAAACCAGTCTACGGACTGAAGTCATCAACAACAATATTTAAATTACGACACCCACTTCGCCATCCTATTAGCTGATTCCAGCTTGTAGCGCACGCCTCACCTATTAAGGGAGGTACCTACAATAGTCTAAGCCACTGTGGAGGTCATGAAATTTGCAATGAACGTTGCCAGAGATTCGTCTAAGCTCCTGGCTAAAGCCACTCAGCTCGGGTGTTGCTTCTGCCCAACATACAAGCCGAGCTTTCCCCATACGCACTTGGGGAGAGGTTCTCTTGGGTTAAAGGTTCCATTTTAACACTTTTAGATGTAGAGAGAAGAAAAGAAGGATATCATCAGGCCACAAGAGTTGTTCAAATGCGTCATCGGCTGTTATGGGTCTGACTATCCACCACCCTTGTAGACGGTGAATTATATTAAAAGACTTAACAAAAACAAGAGTCTAGGGATGGGTTGGATACGGGCATAAATTATTCAACAGGAAGGTGAAACTCTCTTTTGAGGCTTCCCCAACGAATACTTGTCAGGGATATGGTATTATCACGTGAGTGACATAGGTGAAAGACAGCAATCATCTGACCAATTTAGAAGAGGAAAAGAAAAGGAAGAAAGTGCACTACGACAACTGACAACAATAAATCTTTAAATTTCTGTCTGTTGGAAACGATCAGGACTTGATACGAGAGTACTAGGGAGATTTCCATACAGCTCGGTCTACAGTAGACCAAATATTAATATAAAGATAACTCCTTGAGAAGATGTGAGAGTATAATGAAAACTTCAGGTGCTATTTGTAGATTTCGAGAAACCTTTGCATCCGCCGTGTGAGCCTCTTCAATTGCTGTGGTGAGTTTGACATGTCCAACAAGATTATCAAACCGATTAGTTGGCAACCAACTCATGGAGAGGTGCAACATCGCTTTATGATGCTATATCACCAATAGTTTTCAATCTGCGTAGAGAAGTATTAAGCTAAAAGTTTCTTGGGATTGCAGATGATTTTGTCCTACTGTTCAAATACAAGAAGGTATTGAAAGTAGGAGCGCAGGGCAGATACGAGACGGTCTTGGACCTCACCATGAGGTCACCAAGGTCACTGATCTCCACATGTCAAGGGGAGGGGACTTCCCCCCCCCCCCCCAATCCTTCTGGGTACCAGCTTACACAGTTACATTACATCTCATCAGAGCACTCTTTACCCCTCCCCCTGAAATCCAATAGGAGCACTCTGACAAGATAACCAGTGACAAATTACACCAGTGTCACCAAATAAACATGAACTCTGTCCAAACTAAATGTACTGACAGAATGACTTCGTTTGCAATTGCACCAATGGGGCTGAATAAAATTCATGCTGTATTCAAGGCATAAAGAAGTAAATTATTTGCACAATACCATAAATAAATTTAATGTGTGTACTATGTAGATTAAATCTTTAAAAATCGATAGAAAAACTGTATTTCTCTGTGTTCTACACTATTCCTAAATGTAACAGGAATAAGGAAAAAAAGGAGTATGGTGTAAAAAACAACAGTGAAATATTTAACTACAAATAACTTGTAGTGTTTATTAACAAAGATACAAAAGGATTTCACATGATAATGTATTTTATCTGGCTGTTTAAAAAATCATTACTTACACTAAGAAGAAAGCAAACGGAAACATAAAGTACTAAATTTAATCTTTAATATATCATTCACACTGGAGGACAATACAACCGTGCCATCTTTTGATCAAAGCACTAAACTCCCAAATGGAAGACATTTCAACAGGTATTTCTGGGGTAGAGAAGCAGCTGAGAGAGCTGAACAAAAAAGTCTCTTGGTCCGGATGGAGCACCAATTCGGTTTTACAAAGAGTATTCTGTGGCTTTGGCCCATTACTTACCTTGCATTTATCGCAAATCTTTAATTCAGCATGAAGTTCCTAGTGATTGGAAAAAGTGCAAGTGACTCCCGTTTATAAGAAAGGTAAAAGAACTGGCCCAGATAACTAAAGGCCAATATGGTTGACATCAGTTTTCTGCAGACTTTTGGAGCATATTCTCAACTGGAATATAAAAAATTTACTTGAGACAGATAAGCATCTTTCTATTACTCAGCATGGGTTAAGGAAACATCGTTCATGTGAAACTCAGCTTGCCCTTTCCTCACATAACATCTTGCGAGCCATGGATGAAAGGCAACAGTCAGATTGTGTTTTTCTAGATTTCAAAAAGGCGTTTGACACAGTGCCACGCTGCAGACTGCTAACGAAGATACGAGCATATGGAATAGATTCACAGATTTGTGATTGTCTGGGAGACTTCTAAGTTGTTCTCGACGGCGAGTGTTCATCGGAGACGAGTGTATCGTCAGGTGTGCCCCAGAGGAGTGTGATAGGACCGCTATTATTTTCTTTCTATATAGGGATCTGATGGACAGAGCAACTTGTCATTTGCGGCTGTTTGCTGATGACGCTGTGGTGTGCAACAGGATGTCTTCATTAACTGATTGTAATGGGATATAGGATGACTTAGACAAAATTTCTAGTTGGTGTGAAGAATGCAGCCTACAGCATTGTAGAGAACAATTTGATACAGTCGTGTCGTTCAAATATCTGGGCGTAACATTGCAGAGCAATATGAAATGGGACGAACATGTAAGGACAGTTGTGAGTAAGGCGGACAGCCGACCTCGGTTTAATGGGAGAATTTTGGGAAGATCTACTTCATCTGTAAAGGAGACGCTAGTAAGACCACATATTGAGTATTGCAAGTGTTTGGGATCTGCCGCAGATCAGTTTAAAGGAAGATATGGATACAGTTCAGAGGTGAGCAGCTAGATTCGTTACTCGTCAGTTTGACCAATGCGCGAGTGTCACAGAAATGCTCTGCGAACTCAAATGGGAATCGCTGGAGAAAATACGACGTTCTTTTCTAAAAATTCTATTGAGAAAATTTGGAGGGCCAGAATTTGCATTTGACTGTAGAACAATCTTGCTGCCGCCAACTTATATTCCTCATAAAGGTCACAAACACAAGATAAGAGAAATTAGGGCTCGTACATAGGCATATAGACATTCATTCTCCCTCATTCTGTGCCTAGTGGGAGTAGTGCCTAGTGGTGGTATAGTGTACCCTCTGCTTCGCACTTTTTTGCTGGATTGCGGAGTATATAGTGACTAGCAGAATAGTGAATTCAAAAGAAATCTTCTTTCATGTAGTAACAGAGGCACATTATTTACAATACATGTTATTGTCCCATCAGTGTCTATTGAAACAATATATATATATATATATATATATATATATATATATATATATATATATATATATATATACATTAAAATAAAAGAAAAATACTTCTTCCTATATAAAATCTCTCTCTGTGTCCTTTTTTTTCGTTAAAGTAAAAGAGTAACACATATTTTGAAGACACCCGGCAGAATAGAGAACATAAAAGGTTATTACTTACAAAAAACAAAACAGTATGAAAATGTTTCTTTCACTATATATACAAAACATTATTTACACTGAATAAGCAAAGTAAAATGTCTTAAGCGACTAGTAGTACAGTGAATTAAAAAAGCTCCTCTTTTACATATATCAATGATTTTGTTTACAATATCTGTTGTCCAATCATTGTCCATAGAGACAATCCTTTTACACTAGACTCAAAGAGGAAATCATTTGACTCTATATACAAATATTTTTACACTAAAAAAGATAATATATATTTACAAAACATAGTGTCATCAATATCTTTTCCTAAATTGAGGAATCTGCATCACATATTACAGGAACACTAGCAGCATGCAGCAAGAGGAATAACATGGCTCCCACATGTATGCAACTATGAAAAACATTTCTTCTATCAATTCCACACAATGTTTTTATTCAAATAGTGTGAAAGTGGGCGGATTTCCATTCTATACTCTCATATGAAAAATCTGTCATCTTGATGTGACAGACTGACCTTTTTGTTGTAGTATAGTATGCACCTCATGGCCCTGAAAATGTAATACTACTTAATGCACCATGTGGGGAACTCCATCATAAAACAGGCAGTCCTTGTAATTTTCGACTGTGAGAACTCATGAGCCTGCACAGTGCCCACCCTTAGCCCACGTGTGGTTGGCGCCTGAATCTGTAAGGTATGTGTACACTATCAATCTCTGCCCCACAAACTACACAATCAGCGAAACATTCGCCTCATCTTTCATCTGGCCAATATCATTAATTGTTCTTACTCTCTAAGGATTATCAGCCACATATCCACTCGTATAGAATTCGTATACTTCGTATTGATTTTGGTCTTTCACAGTGTAATTGAAACTATCCATATCTATATCAAGAAAATTGGGATCACCGAAGTTCAGTTTCGCAAATTCCTAATGGAAATGGTACACATGGAGTTTGGAGAGATCCAGAACACATTCCAAAACAGAAAGGCTTGGTGAACTCCACTATAACTTTAACCATTTCCACAGCAACCAGTCCTTCATTATAAATCGTGAAACACTTGAAATTTGATTTTGTAATATATTGCGTCTACACTGAGTGACTGAGTTAGAAAAAATTTGTAGTTGATGTAATGAACTATGGCCAGCTCAAAACTAAGAAAAATGTAATGTGGTTCATGGGACTATGAAACACAATTCCACAATATTGAAGTAATAGCAGTAGGCTGTTTGACACAGCGGCTTTGATTAGAAATCTGTGTGTAATGTTTCAGAGCATTTTGAATTGCAATGAGTATATAAGAGTAATTGAAGGGAAAACAGGTGGTGGATTTTGACATATTGGGAGAATTTTGGTGAGATGTAGTTAATCTGTAAAAGAGACCATACCTAGAACATAATATTACTGGCACTCATTCTTCGTTGCTACTCAAGTGTTTGGGATCCCATTCATAAACCAAATAAATCTCACAGTGGTTTCTAACTTTTTCCATGGTTTTTATGAAAATAGAATTATTCTTCGATTGTTTGTGCTCTCTTCTGAATATTTAAATGAATATCTCTTCATTTGTCCTCTGTTGTCTGTGATTCTTCCATGACTGCTTTAATTCTGTAAAATAAAACGAACTCATCCTCAGTCACAAAAATTGTGCTTTATTCATACATAATGCACTTCGAGCCCTGAGGCCTCATTATCAAATGCTTCAATGAGTCTTTACACACATTTAAAGATGTGGGCCTGTGAGTATCAAACATGGATGGTAACCATATGGCAAATATTAAATACAGAGATTTAACAATTGAATTTCTTATTAAATGGTGGTGCACAAACAAGCCTAGTGTAGTATGAGAATTGTATGCTCTGAAGGACATTTGCGGGTGAAAATAACTGCCATCACAAATACTTCATATCATTTTTATTGGGGTTACATTATTATTAATACTGTTGTGCATCTCTTTAAGCGATGTAAGGGTTTTGTGAGTTTGTCAGTAAGAGCACACTTAAAATTTGTGGGCAAGATTGTTACATATACTTCTACATAATTCATTTATAATGGATGTAGATATTTGCCTAACACAGGATGTGGATGTTAAAGCTGTTCAATAACTTCCTTCTGTTTGTGTTGAGTCTGATTGCTGTACTGATCCATGTTTTTCTGATTCTTCTGGGAGCTTATGAACTCCATTATTTCGTGGTGTGCACATATTGGGAGTTACATTATGAGTTACACGTTTTTGTTATATTTGATTGTACAAATAACTTTGGTTACTTTAAGCTTCATATTTTTAAAAGCATACTCTGTTATTAATGCCTTGCTAAGAAAATACAACTTAATTTTGACCATTGTTGTCAGTAATTTTTCTATGCATTACACATATTTAAAGACTTTGACCTGTCAATATCAAATATGGGTGATAACAATATGCCAAATTTTAAAAACGTGTTCACATAATTATAGAGATTTAACAACTGACTTACTCATTAATCAGTGGTGCACAACCAAGTCTGGTGTTGTATGAGAATTGTCTGCTCCAGAGCACATTTGCAAGTATAAATAACTACCATCACAAACAACTTCCCCATCTTAAGCACATTGTGGAATAACTACAACCCAAACACTTAAAGCTACAAGGATGTTCCACTTATATATTACTAAGATGCTCTATACAAACAAAGGTGTTTAAATTTATATGCTTAAAGCTGTTAAAAAATAGAAACAATGTACAGATTTTTATAGTGAACTTTCTACATTATAAATTTATCTCTTAGTGTTACTTCATAAGAGGTTTGTAGAAACATTAATTATGGTTGTAGGTTGTCAATTAGTTTGTATAGCTAAGTATTTGTATTACCAGGAAAAAAATTAAATTTTGAAATTACTGAAAATACTGTGGCTGCTAAATTCTGTTTCATCATTTAACATGTTTTCAGTATACTTTCCTTTGTGCAACTCTTTATAACTGTTCAAGTAAATCACGTTTTATGTCACATATTTGTGTGTGGTGTACTGTTAGCCTACTGATCGTGTTTATTAAGATGTAGTTAGTTAATTATTAAGGATTTGTCAAAATGATTAAGTCTAAAAACATCAGTGTGTTCTTTGTAACGTGTGTGGAAAGTTATACCAGTTCTGTGTCTGTAAAACGCTGGGTAGCTGTTACTTTGTATCTTATATATCCCAGTGTATTCTGTAATTGGAATGTTTCTGTTCCCTGTGTGTGGTAAGTGCTGTCCTAGTTTGTCATTAGTGGAGAAAGATATTGTAATATTGGTGTTCTCTGAATAAGTTGGCTATTTGTCTGATGCTGTGCTTAAATAGTGTCTACATGTAAAGATTTGCGTTTAATCAGTGGCTTTACTCACTGTGTTTTGTTAGTGGCATTAGCTTGTATTTTTCTTGATAGTTTGTCGTTTGATTTTTCTGAGTACCTATTATTATATAAATGGTTTTTATTGTATCAATTTCTTGTTTTAGTGCTTCAGGTTTCAACAATAGTGTGTTTGCTCTGTGAAACATTGATCTAAATGCATAATATTTATGTGTATTTGCATGGTGTGATGATAGGTATATTATGAGGTGAGACTATGTTGGTTTCCTGTAAATGAAAAAATTATGATCTCATTGCTCATTAGTAATTGTTATGTCTAAGAAATTTATGGTATTTTTTTTTTTTTGGGTTTCATTTTCAATTGTGAATTTTATTTTGCTGTTAAGTGAATTGAATAAAGTAAGAAGTTCTTCACATTCATCTTTAGTGTCATTAAACAGGTGTAGAATGGCATCTACATACATCCTGTAAGACAAAATTATTTCTTTAAGTTTATTTTTTTAAATAAATTATTTATTTTGTATCTTTTTGATGAATACATCAGCTATAAAGCTTGTCGTGCAGTTACTCATAGCTAAACCTTTCTGTTGGCAGGTTTTATAACAAATGAGAAATAGTTGTTGGGTACTACTAGTTTACTAGTTCACATATGTGTAAAGGTAAAGCAGTCAAAAATCTGAAGATTGGTTTGAACACAACAGTGCTTTACCAGGCATGGTCCTGTTTGGAGGTGGTATGCTGTTGCCTTCCTCTGACCTTGGAACTGACTTACCCAGTCAGTTATAGGGGGAGCTACAGTTTAACGTGGGTTCCGAACCACGGTGCTACTCGATATTTTTAACATTGGCAATATTGCCAGAGGTGAAAGAAGTGGAAAATGCAACTCTGAAATAACTGGTATGGTTAGATTCTTCTGTTTTATAAGGGTTTCTCCACTAATTCCTACTGTCTCTGTAACAGGTACATTTGTGAGTAGATTGAAAATGTCAAGTGATGTAAATCTGGCTTCCCTGGGTATTATTACATTTTTGATAAGTGTTATTTACTCTTGTGTGTTATTTACTATGTAGGTGGCTTCAAAGTTGTAAAAAATCTCTGAAGATATTATTTAGCAACTGTGGAACTTTATATGTGTTGTATACTTGAAATTAACAGTTGGTCCAATTAGAGCATTATTTTTGAGAATCTTACATTGTTCTCAAATTTTAGGGGTTATGGAATTCATATTTGTTTTTCACATAGGAGTTTGTCACTTTGATTAAGCACCAACTTTAATTTCTTCTAGAAATTATTAGTGGGGTGATGGTTCATCTCAACAATTTTCTTTGAAGAAATTAAGAGTTTTAGTAATGTAATCATTTGTGCAAAGTATTACAGTGGAATTTCCTGTATCTGCTTTAACTGTGACAGCATCTTGTTTGTTAACATTTTGCTTCAACTGCTTTAAGATTTTTTTTTTCCTCAAAGGCTTTGTTGGGGAGTTGCTTTTTCTCTTCTTCTTTTCGAATATTTTTTTAAAAAGTTGTTTGATAAGATAATCTGTTCATTGTGGATTTATTTGACTATATCTGCAGCTTTTTTGTGTCAGCTATCAAGATTTTTTTAATTATGTTGGTATAACATTGGTCTTATATTGCGATTATGACCTTTCTCCAGAAATTTGGGCTCAGTGTTTGAAACACTGATATTGGTTTTGTTTATAATTTTTTCATATAGGTTACATTATTATTAAATTGTTGTGCATCTCTTTAAGCAATGTGAGGGTTTTTTTGTGAGTTTGTCAATAAGAGTACATTTAAATTTTGTGCACCTCATTTTATAGAGGTTACATTATTATTAAATTGTTGTGCATCTCTTTAAGCAATGTGAGGTTTTTTTTGTGAGTTTGTCAATAAGAGTACACTTAAATTTTGTGCACAAGGTTGTTACATATTCTTCTACTTAATTCATTTATATTGGATGTAGTTTTTGCCTAACTGAGGATGTGGATGTTAAAGGTGTTCATTAAGATCCTTCTATTTGTGTTGAGTCTGATTGCTGTACTTAGCCAGGCTTTCTCAAATGTTTTTCTGATTATTCTGGCAGCATTTTTCGTGGTGTGCACATAGTTGGGAGTTACATTATAAGCTACATATTTTTTGTTATAATTGATTGTACAAATAACTTTTGTTATCTTAAGCTTCATATTTTTAAAAGCATACTCTGTTCATAATGCCTGGCTAGGAAAATATAACTTAATTTTGACCATTGTTGTCAGTAATTCTTCTATGACCTTTTTTACTTCTGTAAAATAAAACGAAATCGCCTCCAGTCACAAAACCTGTGTTTTATTTGTGCACAATTCATTAGAACCTTAGAGCTAATCATCAGGTGCCTCTATGATGCATTACACATATTTAAAACTTGGGCTTGTCAGTATCAAATATAGGTGGTAGCAACATACCAAATTTTAAATACATGTTCACATAATTAAAGAGATTAAACAACTGACTTATTCATTAAACAGTGGTGCTCAACCAATTCTGGTGTTGTATGAGAATTGTCTGCTCCAGAGCACATTTGCAGGTATAAATAACTGTCATCACAAACAATTCCCATCTTAAGCACATTGTGGAATAACAATCCAAAGACTTAAAGCTACAAAGATATTCCACTTATATGTTACTAAGATGCTCTACACAAATAAAGGTGTTAAATTTTATATACATAAAACTGTTAAAAATTATAGAAATATTTTATGTTAAACGTTCTACATTACAGATTTAGAAATTAGTATTGCTTCATAACAGGTTTGTAAAAACATTAATTATGGTATTAAGTTGGCAATTGGTTTGTAAAGGTAATTATTTGCATTACCAGGAAAAATTATTAGGGTATTGTGTTTGTGTTTCGTAAGATAATAATGGGTATCTATTGTGGATTTGTCAAATGATTAAGTACCTAGTCATTACCATTTGTAAGATGAGTGGAAAGGTTTTCCACTTTCACATATGTAAAATGCATGGCAGCTGGTGCATTACAATTTATATATCCCACTGTGTTCTGTAATTGGAGTCGTTTTGTTCACTGTGTGTCCTAGATTGTTATTAGTGGAGAAAGATATTTTAATAGTGGTGTTCTTGAATAAGATGCATATTTTTGTGATGCTTTGCCGAAATAGGAAATGCTTGTAAAGCTTTGTGTTTTATCAGTGGGTTTACTCATTATATTTTTGTCGGTGATGTTAACATTAGGACGCTCAAAGATGTCAAAATAACCCTTTTCGGTTTTTTAAGTAATAGCTATGTTTCGAAGAACTATTATGGCAACAGTTCATTTCATGACATTTATTCATTTGTCATGTACTTTAATTATGCTTATGAAGGAATACCAACTTATAAATTTATAATGTAGAAAGTTTTACATAAAAATCTCTATCTTTATTTTATAAAAACCTTTCTTTATATAAAATTGAACATTTTTATTTGTATAGAGCATCTTTGTAATATAGAAGTGGAACATCTTCATAGCTGTAAATGTTTGAGTTGTTGTTATTCCACAACATGCTTCAAGATCAAAAGTGTGTGTGATGAGGACTATTTATAGTTGCAAATGTGCTCCAGGACAGACAATTCTCATACTACACCAGACTTATTCGTCCACCACATTTATAAAATGTCTTTAATTATATGAACAAGTATTCAAAATTTTCCATATTGTTACTACCCATATATGATCTTGACAGGACCAGGTCTGATTCATAAGGAAATCGCAACTTAGCATTAGAAAGAAGTGTGTGGAGTTAAACTGGTAGGGACAAATAAAGTAAGCAGGCACGAAAGGATGTATGTTTCATTCTTACACTCAGGTGAAGAGGCTTCAAAAGGACAGGTTAGCTTTGAGAGCTGCATCAAACTAACCTCATGGTGGAAGACCACAACAACAACAACAGATAAATATTTTTGTTGTATGGATTATAACCATTATAAAATTCTTTATGTTCAATTCTATTGTTGATTACTCGATCTAAAACCAACAAGCTTGCTTCTTTCTCTACCGCCATAATAAACATTGTGTTCTTGTGTATGGAGTTGGTATGATGTAAAAACTCTTGAAACTGGTCACGACCATGAAGACACACTATACAATTCGTCAACATATCGCCAAAAAGCTGTTGGTTTAATTGGAGATTACCCAGGTAATAAAGGTAAAACTACGAATGTTATTCGCTTAGTGGATTGTGCAACTGTTTTAACCACAAAATCAGGACAATCCATTTAATAAAAAAATCTACCTAGAAAGTAACAGAATTAGACCTTTCAAAATGGTTTTGTACAGAAGTTTCAGACTGATCATGTTGTGATCTCCAAATACAAATGATAGATTTCAAGAAACCCAAAGTTAAGAAAGCAAAACAAGTTGAATCTGATCACTATCCAACTGAAATCCATACGACATTTATTCTGAAACCTAAAAGCAACAAATGCTTTTGTAATACAAATAAAATTAACAATGAACCACTACACAGAAGTATACCTCCTCTTTTCCAAAACACATTAAGGAGATAAACATTGATGCTAGCAACATCACACACAACGTAAGAAATATAGCCTGGGAAATTGCTCCAGAGAATAAACAAAATAAAAATAGGTAGTCGAATAATAAACATGAAGAATAATTGGAATAAAAAAAGTATTTTTCAACAATTGGCACCGAATGAAAACAGATTATAACTGGGAACTATCACTCTGGAAAAAAAAAGACTGGTAGATAAACGAATTAAGCTCAGACGATTCTTTGAAAAAGACCAGATTAAATCTCACGAGGATATAAAATTGGAGACTACTAAAAAAATTTAGGATATTGTATATCAGAATATACATACGAGTCAGTATGCTAGAGAAAAGAAAATGGAAAATTAGCTCTAAACAATGAAGAAAACTGGAAATTACTGGTAATTTACTTCAAACTACAGTACAATTTTATAGTGAAAAACAACCAATAATTCAGTATCCATTTCAGGGTTATATAATAAAATTCCTTACAACCAGACCCGAATACTATTACAACTTACATCGAACAACTAAAAAATAACAACTGCCAAAATTCTCAATTTATTTATGTATCCAGTAGAGATCCAACTGCCAAAATTATGAAAGAGTAAACAGATAAAGTCTGGGAAACTATAACTGTCCCAGAAGACTGGTAGATAGTACTAAGTAACACATTACATAAGAGAATGATAAAAAATATTAACAATTATGAAGAAAATCAGAGAATATTAGGCTGGTTTTAGAAGTGGGAAATGCTGTCCAAAACAAATGTTAAACCATAAGCAAATAATCAGTTACCTTAGGATGTCAAATAAACAGATAACATTAACATTAATGGAGTACAAAAAAAGCATATGGTTTGAAAGATACCTACTCACTTTTTGAAACCTTGAAAGAATTCTTAGTAGACAGCAAAACATTGGAAATAATTAAACAGACCCAAGCGAACAGAGATTCTAAGGTGAAATTTCTTGGAACACATTCTAGGTCACTAAAAATTGTACCAGTTGTCTGAGAAGGAGATAGTTTATCCATAACACTGTACATGTATGTAATATTCATAGAATATATGACTTCAACTGCTATTGGGCAAGGCTGAAAATGTGTACCCAGCCGGGATTCGAACCCGGGTCTCCTGCTTTCTAGGCAGTTGCGCTGACCCCTACACCACTGGGGACACAGTGATCACCGCACCTGCAAGGACTGCCCATGCACGCTTCCCGTCAGATACAAATTCCCAGCTTCGCCTTGCCCATAGTACTCAAACACGTAGTTTAACTAATTCCCGTAAGAGTAAGGGCTTCAAACTTGCCCACCCCTCCCCACTAACGATAGGATCATTGCCCGTCACCGGCATATTATATATATACATGTGGCGTTTGTTCGGAAAGAACAGACATCACATTCTGATCCTGCAGCTGTTATTATTTAATATTCATAGAATATATGACTTCAACTGCTATTGGGCAAGGCTGAAAATGTGTACCCAGCCGGGATTCGAACCCGGGTCTCCTGCTTTCTAGGCAGTTGCGCTGACCCCTACACCACTGGGGACACAGTGATCACCGCACCTGCAAGGACTGCCCATGCACGCTTCCCGTCAGATACAAATTCCCAGTTTCGCCCTGCCCATAGTACTCAAACTCGTAGTTTAACTAATTCCCGTAAGAGTAAGGGCTTCAAACTTGCCCACCCCTCCCCACTAAAGATAGGATCATTGCCCGTTACTGGCATATTATATATATACATGTGGCGTTTGTTCGGAAAGAACAGACATCACATTCTGATCCTGCAGCTGTTATTATTTAATATTCATAGAATATATGACTTCAACTGCTATTGGGCAAGGCTGAAAATGTGTACCCAGCCGGGATTCGAACCCGGGTCTCCTGCTTTCTAGGCAGTTGCGCTGACCCCTACACCACTGGGGACACAGTGATCACCGCACCTGCAAGGACTGCCCATGCACGCTTCCCGTCAGATACAAATTCCCAGCTTCGCCCTGCCCATAGTACTCAAACTCGTAGTTTAACTAATTCCCGTAAGAGTAAGGGCTTCAAACTTGCCCACCCCTCCCCACTAACGATAGGATCATTGCCCGTCACCGGCATATTATATATATACATGTGGCGTTTGTTCGGAAAGAACAGACATCACATTCTGATCCTGCAGCTGTTATTTTTTTATATTCATAGAATATATGACTTCAACTGCTATTGGGCAAGGCTGAAAATGTGTACCCAGCCGGGATTCGAACCCGGGTCTCCTGCTTTCTAGGCAGTTGCGCTGACCCCTACACCACTGGGGACACAGTGATCACCGCACCTGCAAGGACTGCCCATGCACGCTTCCCGTCAGATACAAATTCCCAGCTTCGGCCTGCCCATAGTACTCAAACTCGTAGTTTAACTAATTCCCGTAAGAGTAAGGGCTTCAAACTTGCCCACCCCTCCCCACTAACGATAGGATCATTGCCCATCACCGGCATATTATATATATACATGTGGCGTTTGTTCGGAAAGAACAGACATCACATTCTGATCCTGCAGCTGTTATTATTTAATATTCATAGAATATATGACTTCAACTGCTATTGGGCAAGGCTGAAAATGTGTACCCAGCCGGGATTCGAACCCGGGTCTCCTGCTTTCTAGGTAGTTGCGCTGACCCCTACACCACTGGGGACACAGTGATCACCGCACCTGCAAGGACTGCCCATGCACGCTTCCCGTCAGATACAGACGGGCAATGATCCTATCGTTAGTGGGGAGGGGTGGGCAAGTTTGAAGCCCTTACTCTTACGGGAATTAGTTAAACTACGAGTTTGAGTACTATGGGCAGGCCGAAGCTGGGAATTTGTATCTGACGGGAAGCGTGCATGGGCAGTCCTTGCAGGTGCGGTGATCACTGTGTCCCCAGTGGTGTAGGGGTCAGCGCAACTGCCTAGAAAGCAGGAGACCCGGGTTCGAATCCCGGCTGGGTACACATTTTCAGCCTTGCCCAATAGCAGTTGAAGTCATATATTCTATGAATATAAAAAAATAACAGCTGCAGGATCAGAATGTGATGTCTGTTCTTTCCGAACAAACGCCACATGTATATATATAATATGCCGGTGACGGGCAATGATCCTATCGTTAGTGGGGAGGGGTGGGCAAGTTTGAAGCCCTTACTCTTACGGGAATTAGTTAAACTACGAGTTTGAGTACTATGGGCAGGGCGAAGCTGGGAATTTGTATCTGACGGGAAGCGTGCATGGGCAGTCCTTGCAGGTGCGGTGATCACTGTGTCCCCAGTGGTGTAGGGGTCAGCGCAACTGCCTAGAAAGCAGGAGACCCGGGTTCGAATCCCGGCTGGGTACACATTTTCAGCCTTGCCCAATAGCAGTTGAAGTCATATATTCTATGAATATTAAATAATAACAGCTGCAGGATCAGAATGTGATGTCTGTTCTTTCCGAACAAACGCCACATGTATATGTACATGTATGTGGTTAAATAAGTTGTATAAGAATAGAAAATGAAGGAAGAGAGACAAAACGTTTGCAACTACATTAAACGAGGTAGGTCCAAAATGTCAGTAAACTGTTTGCCATATTATGCAGATGATCTGGTAGTACTAGATAGAAACTTGGAGAATCCCAAGACAAGAATATAACTATCAAAGGAAACAGCGGAAAATGTCGGTCTACAAATTTAATCTGAAGAATGAAATGGAATATATGAGTAATGGAAAAAAATCTCCATCAGTTATGAAAATTTAAGACAGCAGGTAAATTCAAATATCCTGGTGAAACTATAACCCTTAATAATGAAAAAGAAGTAATTAACAATAGAATTTTATAAGTAAAAAGAGTTTAATTGAAGGTTATGAATCCACATAACACCAAATTTTTATCGATTTCTGTTGCAGTCTTCAGTCACTAGATTGGTTTGGTGCAGCTGTCCATGCTACCCTATCCTGTGGAAGCCTCTTCATCATGAGAATGGCAACCTACATCATCTTGTAGCATATTACTTCATTCATCTCTCGGTCTCCTTCTACGATTTTTTTCATACATGCTCCCTTCTAATGCTAAATTTATGATTCCTTGATGTCTCAGAATGTGTCCCACCAACCTGTCCCCTCTCTTAGTCAGGATATACCAGAAACTCCTTTTCTCCCCAATTCTGTTCAGTTCCTTCTCATTAGTCATATGATGTTCCCATCTAATCTTCATCATTCGTCTGTAGCACCACTTTTCATAAGCTTCCATCATCTTTTTGTCTGATTTCCTTATCGTCCACGTTTGACTTCCATACAATGCTACTCTCCAGACAAATGATTTCAAAACCAGTTTCCTAACATTTAAATTAATATTTGATGTCAACAAATTACGATTCTTAAGAAACGCTTTCCTTCCAATAGACCTTCTGCATTTTATATCTACTTTACTACATCAAAAGTTATTTTGCTACCCAAATAACACATCTCATCTATTAATTTTATTGTCTTATTACCTAATTTAATCCCTTCAGCACCACCATTTTTCTGACACTACATTTCATTACTTTTGATAAACTCTTTTTAATGTTCATCTTATACCCTCCTTTCGACACACTGTACATTTCATTAAATCGCTCTTCCAAGACCTTTACTGTCTCTGACAGAATTACTAAGTCATCAACCACAAAGTTTTTACTTCTTCTTCCTGGCGTTTATTTCCCTATCCAAATCTTTCATTACTTTCCTTCACAGTTTGCTGAATGTACAGATTGAATAACATTGGGTACAGGCTAACACAATGTCTTACTCGCTTCCCAACCACTGCGTCCATTTCCTGCCCTTCAACACAAATATTTGCTGTTGGGATGTTGTAGCAGTTCAATATAACTCTTCGCTCTCTATACTTTACCTCTGCTACCTTCAGGATTGGAAAGAGTGTATTCAGTTCAAAATGGTCAAAAGCTTTTTCCAAATCTACAAATTGTAAAGACATAGGCTTGCCTTTCCTTCGTCTTCCATTTCTGGAATACTGACATCAAGTTTATTTCCTTTCTATAGGCCCTCTATATATTCCTTACACATTTCAGCTCTCCATTCTTTGCTTAGTGTTGGTTTTCCATCAGAGTTCTTCATATTCATACCGCTGCTTTCCTTGTCTCCAAATGCTTCTTTTATTTTGTTGTAGGTGGTATCTATCTTTCACCTAGATATACATTCTGCTACGGTTTCGCATTTCTCGTTGAGCCACTCCTCCTTAGCCACTCTGCACTTTCTGTCAATTCGCTTTTGCCTGTTTCACTTGCAGCATTTCTATGTTTTTTCCTTTCATCACTTAAGTTCAGTATCTTCTGTATTATCCCAGAATATCTATTAGGCCATGTCTTTTTGCCTCTGTGACTTTCACTTCTCAGTGCTACCATTCTTCTTCTACTGTTTCCTTTAGTTTGTCCAGATTCCATCTCCTTGACTTTGTACCATTTTTGCAGTCGCTACAGTTCGTAATCAATAAGGTATTGCCAATGTCTATATCTGTCCCTGAATATGTCTTACAGTTTTAATCCTCATTTCTAAACTTTTCCTGACCTTTAAAAAGTTAATCTGGTGCCTTAGAGTGTCTCCTGGTGTCTTTGAAGTATACAGCCTTCTTGCATGCTGATTGAATCAAGTGTTTGCAATGATTAAATTGCGCTCTGCACAAAATTCTACCACACGATCTCCTCTTTTGTTCCTTTTCCCCAGCTCATATTCACCCACTACATTTCCCTCTCTTACCGACTTCAAGTCCCCCATCACAATCAAATTTTCCTCTCCCTTAACTATCGTAATAGTTTCTTCTGTTTACTCGTACATTTCTTCGATTTCCTCGTAATCAGCAGAGATAGTTGTCATATATATGTGTACTACGATGGTCAGCACTGACTTTGTGTGTATCTTTGCTACAATAATGCGTTCACTTTGCTGTTCATAGTAACTTATCCACATTCATATCTTCTCATTCATTATAAGACCTACTCCTAGGTTACCGCCAACTGATTTTGTATTTATAAACCAGTACTCACCTGATGAGAAATCCTGTTCATACTGACACTAAACTTCACCAATTCCCACCATGTCTAACTTTAATCTATCCATTTCTGTTTTCAAATTTTCTAACTTATACTACCCAATTAAGAAATAGAACATTCCATGCTACAATCTGTTGAATGCCTGTTTTGTTTTACTTGATCATGACGTCCTCATGAGTAGTTCCTGTCATGAGATCTAAATGGGGGACTTCTTTACCTCTGGAATATTTTACCCAAGAAGACACCTTCACAATATATTTATACAGTAGAGCTGCATGTCCTTGGGAAAGGTAACAACTGCAGTTTCTCCTTGCTTTCAGCCATTCACAGTAACCACATGGCAAAGCCATTTTAACTGATGTTACACGCCAGTTAAGTCATTCATCCAGATTGTTGCCCTGTAACTACTGAAAATGCTGCCCTCTTCAAGTCCTATACATTTTTCGGCCTTTGCATAGATATCCCTCAGCTGTGGTTACACCTATCGTATGACTATCTGTATCATTGAGGCATGCAAGCCACCCCGACTTGAGAATGTCTGTGGTTCATGGAGTTTTATCTAAATAAATTAAATTGAGGCATTAGAATATAGAAATGAAACCTGAATTTCTCTCTAGTTCAGATTCACTTCATTGAGGCCAATGTAAAATAGGTTTACAAAATCCAGAAAACGAAAAACCAACAATATTATGAAAAATACAAAGAACAATGAAGAATTAGGATGGAGAGTGGGTTCTAAGATCGAATAACCGAATGAAGGAATTTTGTGCTGCAATTATTGACATTAGGAGGAGATGAGTTACATTTTGTGGTCATCTTGGAGAATGAATGCAAATCGACTTCAAAAGAGGATTTATACATTAATTCAAAATAGGAAAATAGATTAAATACATGGATAGGTAGGTGCTGTGAAGAGATCTCCGAAGTATATATTGATCAGGAGACCATACAGAAGAGAAATAAATTTGGAGCAGCAGTCAAGAAATTACAAGATGTCCATGAAGACCAAACCAATAAAAGATCGGGAACCAAATAATCAGAGGTTATGAAACTCCCTTATTTTCAAAACTTGAAGGAGTTATAGAGGAAGATCATACAGAAGAAAAATAGATAGCTTAGGTCTTATTTGGCTTGTAACAATAAATTTTTGTATGGGTATATGGCTTCTGCAAACGTTTAATGTTTAAAATACATAATAGAAACACGAGGTGGTTTTGTCACAGAGAAGGACACAGCACAAGTTCTTCACCATGCTTCATTTTTCTTAACTTTAAAGCCTTTCTATCAATGTAATGATTGAGGCTTTTTTTATCTATCATAGGACAGCCGAACTATAGCCAATATAAAACGATGACCCAGCTGAAATGCATGTAAAACATTTGATGATGATGAATGTGTAGGACAAATGCCAAATCGGTGATGGTTTGAATATCAAATATTTTGTATTCATACTCATGGCTGTTCGCTATTTTTAAACATAAACATCAGCAAAAATGTTTTACAATTCATTTTTGTATTGTTTGTGGTATTCATAGCATTGTGCTGTTATGACACAATGCCACTGGTTGACATGTGAGTAGTGATATCATGGCAGCCTAAATCTGCTAAAACGTGTTTTGGCAGCGATATTAGGCAACACCATTCATGCCCACAGTCATTAATAATCTAATCTACTCTTTTCGACACACTACATCGCCTTTTTCAAATGGACGAATATGATATTGCATAAATACAGTCATGACATGATTTTATAAAATGCACCTCTAGAAAGTGTAAGTCTAGAACACAACATTAATTGATACTGTAGTTTGTAATCAACAAACCATAATGCTAATATACACCCATCTGGGGGAGGTGTAAGGCATGTGCATAAAAACAGTCGAGTAATCTTTTTTTTTTTTTTTTTTTTTTTTTTTTTTTTTTTTTTTTTTTTTTTTTTTTTTGCAATGAGATGCAAACTAATCGATGAACAAAAATGGTCTGACATTATGAATCTTGGAACTAGCAGCAAGTGTGGGCCATGCAGATTTGTTCATGGACCTTTGCTTCAGTTCCTGGTCACTGTGATTCAAAACATATGAAGATTATGTTTAGGCAATATTTGTATAATATTTCATACTTTTGAAAAAGACCACTACTTCTTCCAATAAGATATTTATTTTGTATAAATGAAACAGTACACACTGTGAAATCTGTAAGTTTGTTAACTCTTTATATTAATGATACTTTCCATGTCTATATTGAAACATCTTTGTTTCATGCATTAATCGTTTTCTATACAGATTGTTCTTATATTTATTTAAAAAGAGTCTAGAAAACGTACAATGGCATAAATAAGTAGTTGTGAAATCCAATAAAGTCCTTCAAATCTATATTTGCATGTATTTCATGATCTCCCTTTTCTGATTTAAAATGAGATTCGGGTTGAGTCTTTAGAGAAAGTGTTCAAAGAAGAGTCACATGATAATTCAATCATTGAGTCATCCTCGGACACTAATAGTTTTAACTTTTTAAATTTGTACTCTACAAACGAATTTCTTATGCACAACTGTTCATTAAGAAATCTTAGAAGGTAACTGCTAAAACAAGAACAAGTTTTAAATAATACTTCTATAAAAGAAAACTAGTTTTACTGAGCCGGAAATGATACTTTTACTTCATAAACATTTCAAACTTAAAGCATTAACCCTGAAGAGTATCATTTTAAGTAAAGAAACGGTAGAACTTAATTGTTACTTTCCTTTATGGGACAGAGAAGTCATTGAAGTAATAAATATTCCAACACAGACTTCCCATAAGATATTTTAATATGTTAGATAGCGCCACCAACTAGTGCAGAGGTAACCAAACTGTGGTCATGTAATCTGTTCAGGTGGATTGCAAGACGACTGAAAAGTGTTAAAGTGAAATATGTTAAGAACTGAAAAAAAAAAAATTTAGTTTCATGATATTAATTTTCATCCAATAAGAAAAGAAGGATGAAACTGCAATCTCTTTATTTAAAATGTTACATGGAATTGATCAATCTTTAAACTTTGTAAGAAGTAATTTTCAGGTTAGGTCAATTAAATTACCTTTTTTATGAGTATTCCTTAAAACTGATTTTGTTTAGATACCTAGTTTTCAAGAATTCCTTATGATTTGTTATTGGTAACTGTCTGTATAGGACAACCTTATAAAGCTAAAACTATGAGCATCTGAGGAAGACTCCCTGATGGAACTACCACATGATTGTTCTTTGAACTCTCGAACCTAATGTCATTTTAAGACAGCATAGGTATAGTATTGAATGCTTGCAAATACAGGTTTGAACGAATTAATGGGATTCGTAGCTACATACCTTTGTGAGTGTCATTTTTTTAATAAACATAAGAATAATCAGCATAGAAGACATTTTACGTCTAAAGCGAACAATTATCAGTCTAGAAATGGCAAGTACTAATAACTTAACAAATTTCACCCATCTTAAAAATTAGTTCGTATAAAGCAATTTTTAATTGGACAAAATAGTGGTCTTTTAGACATATTGTGACACCATTATTAAAATTTCATGGCTAATTTATGATTTATAATTTGTAATAACATTTATATGACATGATTTTTCGATTTCACTTGCTGTGGGTATGTTGTTGTTGTGGTCTTCAGTCAGGAGACTGGTTTATGCAGCTCTCCACCCTACTCTATCCTGAGCAATCCTCTTCATCTCATAACCTATATCCATTTGAATCTGCATACTGTATTTATTTCTTGATCTCCCTCTGTCATTTTTACCACACATACTTCCCTCTCGTGCTAAATTCACGATTCCTTGAGGTTTATGTCCTACCATTCGATCCCTTCTTTTAGTCAAGGTATGCCAGAAATTCCTTTTCTCCCTAACTCTGTTCAGTATCTCTTCATTATTTATGCTACCTACCCACCTAATTTTTGAGCATTCTTCTGTAACATCACATTACAAAAGCCTCTATTCTCTTCCTGTCCACACTGTTTATCATCCATGTTTCACTCCCATACAAGCTACACTCCACAAAAATGCTTTCAGAAACGACTTCTTTATACTTAAATTAATATTAGATGTTAACAAATTTCTTTTTCAAAACCGCCGTTCTTCCCATTGCCATTCTGCATTTTATATCCTCTGTACTGCGACCATCGCATGTTATTTTACTGCCCAAGTAACAAAACTGATCTACCACCTTCATTGTTTCGTTACCTAATCTAATGCCTTCAGTATCGCCCGATTTTCTTAGACTGCACTCCATTACTCTCGTATTGCTCTTGTTAATGTTCATTTTTATACGCACCTTTCGACACACTGTCCGTTCAACGGCTCTTCCAGGTCTTTTGCTGTCTCTGAGATAATTACGATGTCATCCGCAAAATGTAACGTTTTTATTTCTTCACCCTGAACTTTATTTCCTTCTCCAAATTTCTCCTTGCTTTCCTTTATAGCTTGCTCAATGTACAAATTGAATAGCATTGTAGAAAAGCTACAACCGTGTATTCCTCCCTTCCCCTTTCATGCCCTTCAACTCTGATAACCGCTGTCTGGTTTTTGTACAAGTTGTAAATACCCATCCGTTTCCTATAATTTACTCCTGTTGATTTCAGAATTTGAAAACTGTCTACCAGTCAACATTGTCAAAAACTTTCTCCAAATCTACAAAAGCTAGAAATGCAGGTTTCACTTTCCATAATCTATCTTCTAAGGTAAGCCGTAAAGTGAGTTTTGCCTCCTGTGTTCCTACATTTTTCCCGAATCCAAACTCATCTTCCCCGAGGTCAACTCTACTACCTTTTCCATCCATCTGTAAATAATTCGTGTTAAAATGTTGCAACCATAACATATTAAACTGCTGGTTCTGTAATTTTCACAGCAGTCTGCGCCTGCTTTCTTTCGAATGGGGATAATTACATTTTTCTAAAAGTTTGAGGGTATGTCACTTGTCTCATACATTTTACGCACCAGGTGAAATAGTTTTGACATGGCTGATTGTCCCTGAGACTTAAGTAGTTCTGAAGGAATGTCTTCTACTCCAGGGGCCCTGTTTCGACTTACGTCTTTTAGTTGTCTGTCAAGTTCTTCTCTCAGTATAGTATCTCCTATTTCATCTACATCTACTTCCTCATCACTCATTACAATATTGTCTGTGAGTTCATTTCCTTTGCAAAGCACCTCTATATAATCTTTCCACCTTTCAGCTTTCCTTTATTTGCTGAGAACTGGTTTTCCATATGAGTTCTTTATATTCATACAGCTGCTTTCCCTGTCTCCAAATGTCTCTTTTATTTTCCTGTAGATGGTATCTATTTTTCCCCTATTTAAACATTCTTCTACTGACTTGCATTTGCCTTCTAGCAATTCCTGCTTAGCTCTTTTGCACTTCCTGTCAATCTCATTCCTTAGTCGTCTGTAATCCATTTTGCCTGTCTCATTTACTGAATTTTTATATGTTCTCCTTTCATCAATTAAATTTAGTACTTCCTGTGATATCCAAGGGTTTTTGTAGGTCTCGCCTTTCTGCCTATTTTGTCCCCTCCTGCCTTCACTACTTCATCTCTCAGTGCTACCCATTACTCTTCTACTGTTTTATTTCTTCCCGTTTCTGTAAATTATTACCTAAAGCTCCTTCTGAAATTTTTAAGAACTTTAGGTTCCCTCAATTTATCCAAGTCCCATCTCCTTAGTTTCCTACCTTTCTGCAGTTTTTTCAGTTTCAGCCTACAATTCATGACCAATGTCATATCTGCCCCTGGGTATGTCTTACAGTTTAGAACCTGGCTCCGAAATCTATAACATTATAAAATCTATTTGATACCTTATGGTGTCTCCTGGCCTCTTCCACGAATACGACTTTCTCTCCTGATTTTTAAACCAGGCGTTCGTTATGATTGAATTATGTTCCATGCAAAATTCTTCCAGGCGGCTTCCTTTTTCATTCCTTTTGCCCAGTCCATATTCACCTACGATTTTTCCTTCCCTTCCTTTTCCTATTACCAAATTCCAGTCTCCCATTACAATTAAGTTTTCCTCTCCATTAATTGTTGAAAAATATCCTTTACCTCTTCATACATTTCTTCGATCTCATCATCGGCAGAGCTAGTTGGCATATAAACCTGTACTACTGTGGTCGGTGTTGGTTTCATGTCTATCTTGACTATGATAATGCGATCACTGTGCTTCTCATAGTAGTTTACCCGTGTCCCTATTTTCTTATTCATTTTCAGACCTACTCCTGTAATACCCTCAACTGATTTTGTATTTATAATTCTACACTCAAATGACCAGAAATCCTGTTCCTCTTTTCATCAAACTTCACTAATCTCCACTACATACACCTTCAACCTACCCCTTTCTCTTTTTAAATATTCTATGTTCCCTACCCTATTAAGAGATCTGACATTCCACGCTCCGTGTATATGTAAATTTATTATCTTTGGATATGAGAGTTAGGCTACTAAAAATTTGAAACCTACTGATGTAAAGTATGTATAAACATTGTTATGTTTATCATATTTACTATGTTAAATAGTGTGTAAGTTGATAATATTGTAGACGTTCTGGCTTAGGGCTTTTGTAAACCATATTCATGTGTAAAAGATGGGGACATCGCCACTTAAAAGGAGGATGCCATGGAAGCAAAAGGTGGAAGAAGCGCGCCAGGTGGCCGGTTTGCGCTTCGAAAAAGTTAGTGGTGAGAAAGTCATAGTTTTCATGATGATGAGTGAACAGTGTGTGTCTTGCGGCTATTTTGCTTGAGGCTATACCTTTCGAGAAGAGCAGTAAAATGGCCTTGGGTGGAGTATATTTTTCAAAATGTTTACTGGCATAATATTTGTGCCATATTATTGAAATTATTTAGACACTAAGAAGACTAAATTCGCCACATGCTGCAAGAGCCAGTAGTGGAATATATTACGCCACAACTAAATACACTGCAACGCCAATCTTCCACTACAGGCAAAGTAGGCAATTTTTTAGTATTGTAATAACAGCCTGACCTTCATGTTTGTGAACTTTGTGAATAATCAACTTCATAATTTTAAACAGTGCTGTTAACCTGTTATTGTCCTATATCATTATCCTGTGTAGGGTCCTTTCCTTATTTGAAGTGGAATATTCTGAGTGACCCAGTGAAATGACAATTAAAAATAATAATATTTTCATAAAATGCAAGAATTATAGTGAATTTGGCTCCATATCATATAGTGGAGATTGAAGTAAAGTGTAGGATAATGTACAGTTTCATCTCCACCAAGTACAAACATTATCAGTCGTTCTTGTATTTTTCAAGCATTTACTTAACTTTAATCAAAGAATGAATTAATTAACAGTCATAAAGTTTCTTGACTGGAATAGTAAAGTGCATAGTTGTTTGAGGTAATTGAAAGGCAGCGTATCAGATTCAAGTAACTCATTTTCAAAGTGTGTTTGTTCTTGAAATAAAACCTTGCACTACTGAAAGATTATTATTATGCAAGTAAGTGTCAATGAAATGCAGAATCTCTATAAAAATCAAAGAAATAGTAAAAATACTAGTGCTTAACATACGTCTGGGCTAGGTTTCCTAAAAGATTTTTTTTTTACAGTAATTTTACAAAAGTAATAGAGAATAGTGGGTTCTCTGAAGTTATTTTCCTGTTTTTTTTTTTTTTTTTTTTTTTTTTTTTTTTTTTTTTTTTTTTTTAATAGGCTTAAATGAAATATCTATCATTTTAATATTTTGGTTTCACATTTTCTAATGTAAGACTAAGCTTATTATTGACAACTTTAGTAAGTTGCTATAGCTTAATATCCAATAGCAAACATATTAATGATAGTTCAATTTTGTTTAGTAACTAACTTCAAGTGTGGATTGCTATGATGCTGTCTCACATCCAGAAAAGTAACAGTTTTAAGTATTAATACATTTAAAGTTTGTTTTACCAATACTTTTTATCAAAATACTAAATAAACCTATTTTCTTAATGCTTAATTAAATTCAGGCTATGAATCAAATGGTTAATTATTGTCCATAGGTTCTGGCGACCATAATTTGATGCTTTTAATTATTAGGGGTGGGGCAAAATTCTGTAGGCGTAGGCTTGTAGAAGCGATTCAGTGCAGTCAGTAATATTACACTATACATAACAAATCTATTGCGAGTTATTGTATATTGCTAACTGTACTATAAGTGGCTATAAAGCTTCACTAACTGACAACAGTGTTGCAAAGTGACAAGGTGTGTGTTCCATTATATGTGTCAGTCATATATATAAATGAAGGTTTTCCCTCGGTTTCTGGAGCGTAATGGTTGGGTTATATGGGGAAAAAAGGTGTACATCAAGTAATGGGATCGGATCCATAACTAAGGAGCTACAGTAATTGAAAAACTCAGGAAAATGGCGGAAAAGATTTTTTGTTTTGTAGCAGTCTCTTGCATTCATAGTGGATTTAAAGCAAGTGTTCAAAATTTCCTAAGGCCTTTGAAAGCAAAGTTTCGCACGGAAATGAAACGCGCGAGAAAAATTTCATAATTTTATATGTTCATTTCTCATTAACGCTGCGAGATATAAAATGCATTGTATCAGTTCTTCCCTTTTTTTCACCTTAGTTGCGAACACCATGTCTTTCATCCACTCCTAGATGTAGTAATCTAGGGGTGTTAAATCTGGTGATCTGGCAGGCGAGTTGAAAGGGCCTGCCCTACTAATCCATCGATGTGGAAACTGCATGTTAAGTTGTTACCACCTGATGGAAGTGTGCAGGTGCCCCATGATGTTGACCGTACTTTTAGCGTCTTGCTTTCGGAGGAACATCTTCATGAAGCTGCGGTAAGTCTTCTCGTAAAAGGTTGCCGTACACCTGACGATTTTAATTTTCCGTCTGAACAAACAGCCCCAGTAACTGGTCGCACATAAAACACACTAGATATTGACACTGAGTCTGCTTTTAAATTGAGATTCTAGCGTGGCATGGGAATTTTCGTCTGCTCAGACATGCATGTTATGCAAGTTGTTGATGCCATTTCTTGTAAAGTTAGTCTTATCGCGGAACATTATAACGCTATAGAGCTGCCGATTTCCATTTAACCAGTTACAAAAGTGCAAAAAGATTGGTAAAATTATGTTGTCCTAGATGGTGAACTTTCTGCACATCAAAAGGATACAGTTTATTCCCAAATAAAAATCCTACATAATTTAGTTTGTGAAACGTTCAATCTGATAGTTAGGCGTCTTGTACGTGAACGAGGACTGCTCTGTACTGAATTAAGGACGTTTTCCTGTTCTTTAACTTCTTTCGGAGTGAATATTGGATATGTTCCTCTAAATGTTCTGGCACTCGGAATCGTACTATTAGGATTCCGACGGTGATATTCGGGAATAGCAGCTTTCCTATTATCGTCACACAAGGCCAAAATGTACGCCATCTCTCCATACTTAAGCCATGAAAGACATCGCAAACTTTATTGTACACAAGAGACAATAGCAGTAAACACCGACTGGTTGTTATGCAAACGTACCACTCGCTTCACTTGTCTACCTAAGAGTGCTCGTGTGTCCAAAATGTTCAAATGTTTGTATAGCTTATGGGACTTAAGTACGGGGTCATCAGTCCTTAAACCTACAAACTACTTATCAACTCCTTACCAACTAGGACGGCACAAATATCCATGCCCGAGGGAGGATTCGAACCCCCGACCGTAGTGGCCGTGCAGACCGTGACTGGCGCGCCTCAGTCCCCTCGGCCACCGCGGCCGGCCTCGTGTGTCCTGGGAACACGAGTGTACTGACATTATTTTATCGATTTTTGGTTTGAGAACACCGCAGCTGTTTTCGTAATGTTGTTGTTGTTGTGGTCTTCAGTCCAGAGACTGGTTTGATGCAGCTCTCCACCCTACTCTATCCTGAGCAAGCCTTTTCATCTCCTCATAAGAACGACAACCCACATCCACTTGAATCTGCTTACTATACGCGTCTCTTGGTCTCCCTCTGCGATTTTTACCCCACACACTTCCCTCCAACGCTAAATTCACAATTCCTTGATGTCTAAGAATGTGTCCTACCAATCTATACCTTCTTTTAGTCAAGGTACGCCAGAAGTTTCTTTTCTCCCCAATTCGGTTCAGTACCTCCTCATTAGTTACGCGATCCACCCACCTAATCTTCAGCATTCTTCTGTAGCACCACATTTCAAAAGCCTCTATCCTCTTTCTGTCCACACTGCTTATCGTCCATGTTTCACTCCCATACAAGGCAACACTCCATACAAATGCCTTCAGAAAGGCCTTCCTTAGGCTTAAATCAATATTCGATGTTAACAAATTTCTCTTTTTCAAAAACGCCTTTCTACCCATTGCCATTCTGTATTTTATATCATCTGTACTGCGACCATCATTTGTTATTTTACTGCCCAAGTAACAAAACTCCTCTACCTCCTTTATTGTTTCGTTACCTAATCTAATTCCTTCAGCATCACCTGATTTTCTTACACTGCACTCCATTACCCTAGTTTTGCTCTTGTTAATATTCATCTTATATGCACCTTTCAGCACACTGTCCATTCCGTTCAATTGCTCTTCCAGGTCCTTTGCTGTATCTGACAGAATTACTATGTCGTCGGCAAAACGCAATGTTTTTAATTCTTCACCCTGAACTTTAATTAATTCTCCAAATATCTCCTTGCTTTCCTTTATAGCTTGCTCAATGTACAAAGTGAACAACAGTGGGGAAAGGCTACAACCCTGTCTTACTCCCTTTCCAACCACTGCATCCCTTTCATGCCCTTCAACTCTGACAACCGCTGTCTGGTTTTTGTACAAGTTGTAAATAACCTTACGCTCCCTATATTTTACTCCTGCTTGCTTCAGAACTTTAAAGAGTTTATTCCAATCAACACTGTCAAAAGCCTTCTCCAAATCTACAAAAGCTAGAAATGTTGGTTTGCCTTTTCTTAATCTATCTTCTAGGATATCCGTTAAAGTGAGTATTGCCTCCCGTGTTCCTACATTTCTCCTGAATCCAAACTGATCTTCCCCGAGGTCGGCTTCTACCAGCTTTTCCATCCTTCTGTATATAATCCGTGTTAATATTTTGCAACCATGACTTATTAAACTGATGGTTCTGTAGTTTTCACACCTGTCTGCACCTGCTTTCTTTGGAATGGGGATTATAACATTTTTCTTAAAGTCTGAGGGTACTTCACCTGTCTCATACATCTTACACACAATGTGAAACAATTTTGTCATGGCTGGTTCTCCCAGAGACTTCAGTAGCTCTGACGGGATATCATCTACTCCAGGGGCCTTGTTTCGACTTAGATCTTTCAGTGCTCTGTCAAATTCATCTCTCAGTATAGTATCTCCTATTTCATCTACATCATCTTCCCTCCCTACAATAATGTCTCGAAGTTCATTTCCTTTGTAGAGCCTCTCTATATACTCTTTCCACCTTTCAGCTTTCCCTTCTTTGCTGAGAACTGGTTTTCCATCAGTGTCCTTGATATTCATAGAGCTGTTTTTCTTATCTCCAAATGTTTCTTTTATTTTCCGGTAGGCTGTATCTATTTTTCCCCTATTTATACATTCTTCTACATCCTTGCATTTGCCTTCTAGCCACTCCTGCTTAGCCATTTTGCACTTCCTGACAATCTCATTTCTTAGTCGTCTGTACTCCATTTTGCCTGTTTCATTTACTGCATTTTTATACTTTCTCCTTTTATCGATTAAATTTAGTATCTCCTGTGATATCCAAGTTTTCGTAATAATACTGTAATAATACTGTAGATTTTTGTAAATCGGACCTGAATCAATTATCAGACGGTAGCGTTGATTTCACAGCTACATATTTCTATCCTAAATATAACAAAGTTTTCTTGCTTGTATTGTTTCTTATAAAGAAGGCCTTTCTCTGAAGTAAGTTCATTGTAGTACACTTGTTCGCCCACAGCTTGAATACTACTCACCGGTGTGGGATCCGTACCAGGTGGGGTTGATAGAGGAAGTAGAAAAGATCCAACGGAGAGCAGCGCGCTTCGTTAGAGGATCATTCAGTTATCATGAAAGCGTTACGGAGATGATTGATAAACTCCAGTGGAAGACTCTGCAGGAGAGACGCTCTGTCGCTCGGTACGGGCTTTTGTCGAAGTTTCGAGAACATGCCTTTACCGAGGAGTCTAGCAGTATATTGCTCGCTCCTACGTATATCTTGCGAAGAGATCATGAAGATCAGAGAGATTAGAGCCCACACATAGGCATACCGACAATCTTTCTTTCCGCGAACCATACGGGACTGGAATAGGAGGAAGAACCGATAGTGGTACTCAAGGAACCCTCCGCCACACACCTGTCGGATGGCTTGCGGAGTATGAATGTAGATGTAGAAGCATAGACGTAATCTTAATTCAAGTGTAAACAATACAAGCAAAAAACTTTGTTATATTTATGACAGAAATATATATACTTCGTAACCTATGCATTCACATAACTTAGTTATTTTAGGACACCAGTGTAGATCTGAAATCACCATTATCTTCTGATGAAGGGCACAGGCCCGAAACTAGTAACGGTGAAATAAATTGATTTTCAAAAATCTTGTGGCTGGTTGTAGTGTTTATTAACTACAGTATTACTACAAGTTTGGTGCTCCAAACTCCGTGGCTTGTTTCGGAACTTTGTTGTAGCTCCTTAATTATGGATCTGATCCAATTACTGTATTTACATTTTGGTTCAAAATAAAACTAAGGAACAACCTCCAGCAAACGGGAGAAAAACTCGTGACTCACCCGATATATACTGGCTCGCGAAAATCCTTCCGTTAAGATTGTAGATCACATTATAAAAGTTAAGACTGGGAACCACTGCACTAGTTTGGGAATCATTGTTACATGACGACCACTTACGGTGGCCCCATTTTTTTTATTTCATAACTAGCTCTACACCTGGCGTTGTCCGGATGTTTATTTATCCTACACTCTCGTAGTCCTCGTCCCCTCACCTTCCCTCCTCTCTTTCCGAATCCACCTCTTTCTCTCCCACCTGTCTGTTGTTTCAACCTTTCCCTCTCTCGGTAAAGTTTTCTGCAAGGTACCCTCTTTCATGTACCATACAAACATTTATGTACCCAGTGATCTTCCTCTTGGTTTAAAGGTCATGTGTGCAAAAATTCATAAAGATTGGAACAAAAATATGCGTTTTGTAAAATTTCATAAGTTAAGTACCCTTCATCATGCACCGAACGAAATTTTATACAGACAGTGACATTCCTCTCGTTTATAAGGTAGAGAGTGCAAAATTTCATCAATATCAGAACAAAACTATAGATTTATATGCAACAGAAACGCAGGGTCACATTGAAAAACGCACTTTGTTGTCCTGGAATATTACACTTTTATTTCATATAACCCTTGTTCTGAGAACAACGAAAACAACAAAAAAGGATCTGCGAAATCGGTCGAGCCGTTCTCAAGTTATGGCGCGGCTAAGGTATTTAGGGAACCATTTTTATGTTGCAAAGTACCCTCCCCCATACACCGTATGAAACTTAAGGTAGACGGTGACCTTTCACTTGTTTTGGAGGTCAAGCTTTAGAAATTTCGTGAAGATCGGAATGAAACTGTAGATTTCGTGAGCCTGTAGGAGAAGTATGCTCCACCATTCACCTATCACAAAATACTTTCATAGTTGACGTTTTATACCTATAAACTATATTCCTGCCAAATTTCAGATTCATGGGTGAAGTGCTTTTCGAGATTTCGTGTTTAGTCAGTGAGTGAGTGTCATTTCACTTTTATATAGTTAGAGATTAAGAAACCAGATTGCTTAGTTTTGCATGCAAGAGAATTAAGGTAGACTCGCAGACAACATGCAAATAGTTAATGCTAACTTTATTTGATACAAAGTCGTGCCTGATGCGACAGTTTTACGGCATCTACAGCGAAACTGTTGTGAGCGGTAGACGTACGGTATTATTTTTTGGGGTAACTCGCCTGATTTCTGGCTAAAAAAGGGCGGTTCGAGCAACATGTGGTGTAAATTCACGAACGTCATGTCGACCTCTTTTCAGTAGTCTGGGAATTTTGACACTGGCGTCACAATACTTTTTTTTTTCTTTAATGTCGTTTGTTGTAAATAATATCAGCTTATTCCCACGAGTTAGTAGCTTTCACTCGGTGAATACTAGACAGAAGTCGAATCTACATTTGCATCATACCACCTTGACACTTGTGCATAAAGGTGTACAGTATTCTGCAGCATCCATTTTCAATAAGCTGCCGCAAGAACTAAAGAATCTTAACACTAACCCACACGCTTTCAAATCTAAATTGAAGAGTTACTTCATGGCTCACTCCTTTTATTCTGTCGAGTAAGTCCTAGAAAAGTTAAACAATTAAGTTAATTCATTTTTTTCTTTATTGATTCTTTTCACTTTGTCTTAAGATTGTCGTGTGCATAGGACTATTTAAAAATTTTCTTTTGCCATTCTTGGGTAAAAATTCATGTATTGACTTGTTCCATGACCATGGAGTCTCACTCCTCAGTTGGGTCCTATGGAACAGAAAACCATATTACTATAGACTTCTTTTCGTTTCATCATTTTGTGTGTGTGTGTGGGGGGGGGGGGGGGAGTGGGGGGTCAGTTATCAAAAACTTCATAAACGTCTGTAATTACATGCAAACTTTGTTGCAGGACCCTAACTACTCTCATTTTCCAATAATTGACGTATAAATGTGGCTATTCTCACGCGGTGGCCTCTGATTATTTATGAGGTCGTATCTGCTGAACTATGTGTCGTGCTCGTTTATTTCTGGGCCAGAAACCTTCGTGGGCGTTAGGTGAACAGTTCACCAAAGTTTCATTGAATTCGAATAAATGGTTTATGAACACATAGATGACATTCGATATATATATATATGGTGTCTCAGCAATTTTGTCCACGCAAAATATCTCTGGAACAATAACAGCTATTGGAAAACGACTTTCACCGGTATCAATGTACGGCTGGGGCCCATGAATGTACATATTTGGAAACATTCTAAAACGAAAGCAAATGTGTTTTTTAACACGAACTTACTTTTTTTTAATGGACACCCTTATTTTTTCAGCAATCCATAGCATGACAAATCACATAAAAAATGGCGTTGATTGATCCGCAATATTCCAATTACATCCCAAGATATTGCGACGAAAAGTTGACGCTTGAAATATGCGAAACGCGCGGCTAGCGCACGTCTTGAGCAGCATGCGGTTCTCGCCTGTTTGTGTTAAAAAAAAACACATTTGCTTTCGTTTTAGAATGTTTCCAAATATGTAGATTCATGAGCCCCAGCCGTGCATTGATACCGGTGAAAGTCGTTTTCCAATAGCTGTTATTGTACCAGGGATATTTTGGGGGGACAAGATAGCTGGGACACCGTATATATACAGGGTGTTTCACTAAGTGTGTTTGCCTCTGTAACTTATATAATAATTGGTGACGGGAAATTTTAATGCGGTAGGTGAACACAAGAAATGTTACACCTTCTGCAGAGCTATGAACATAGTTTATTGTATCATTTTCCAAAGAGTTACAGCACAAAGATATAATTTTTTAAATTGAACAATAGTTTTTTTCTCTATCGTGCATTGGATGCGTTGAAACCAGCTGCGTCCAAATCAATTTAAACTACATTCCTATCACTGTTAGTTTGGGAGCTACAACCCTTCAAAGTTTAGGGGGCGGGGGCTACGACAGCGTAGCTCATTGGCTGGTGGTCATGAGACAGTGGGCCGTGCCGCAGGGGATAGCCACTCGGCCAGTCAGCTACGCTATCACAACCTATCACAACCAGTTTAAATTGATTTGGACGCAGCTGGTTTAAACGAATCCTGTGGTGTCGCACAAGTATAAAGTGCGCGCCACCTACTTTCGCCGCGCGTCGCTATGCACGCACGGCGCGGCGTTCTTACGACGAAAGCCACGAGCGCCCTCTGCTGCAACTCCGCTCGTGGCCACCACTGAACGACATCGTTCACTTCGAACTGAGATAGGAACCAGTTAACACTTCGGAATCAGATAGGCACCAGTGAAGACTTGGCTATCGGACAGGCACTAGGCAGGCCTCTAGCTCAACTATGTATCAGCCTTCTGCAGTACTGAGCTATGTAAAAGTTAAGCATTACTAAGTCTCTAAGAAATATATATCTCGTTCTAATTTACTCTAGTGTTTCTAGTTTCTGCTGTCCCACTGGCTGGTCACCTCCTACCTGAACAAGCGTGCATCCTTTATTCCTGTGTCGGACTTTCTACTCGGCCTCCGACACCTACGACGTAAACGAGACACAAAAGCGGCGACAAGGCTGGGACACAAAAAATCCAATACACCATAGAAGAAACTATTGTTCCATTTAAAAAATTATATCTTTGTGGTGTAACTCTTTGGAAAATGATGCAATAAACTATGTTCATAGCTCAGCAGAAAGTGTAACATTTCTTGTGTTGACCTACCGCATTAAAATTTCCCGCCACCTATTATTTTACAAGTTACAAAGGCAAACACACGTAGTGAAACACCCGGTATATTATACAGTGGATTAAACAGAAAACCAGTGATTAGGCATAGGGTAAGCCTGGAAACATTTGCCGTTTCGTAAAGCATCACTTCGTGACTGTCGTCCGACAACATCCAACTCCGAGGACACACTAGCACCTACCACCTGAAAGCGTAACCGGGTGCTTGCGTGCGAAACGGACTGAATGCGCGCTCCTCACCGGCAGCAGAGACAAGAAAGGGGAGTGGGTGGGGAGCCGAAGCGACGAGACAATAGCGCGAGGTGGCGCTACGTCGGGCCGAGAGCGCCATTGACAGAGCGTTCGATTCTCGGCGCGGACCGGGGACTGTAATCGACAGTTGGAAGACCTGCGTGCGCGGCGCACAGGACCGTGAGGCCAGTGTGACAGGTAGCGAGGGCGGGCCGGGGATGCTGAGACAGATAGAGGGTAGGGGAGGGAGAGAGAGAGATTGATTGTACGGAATGAATCGCGGAGGGCTGGCTTTCAGCTGGGGGCCTAAACATGACGTTTATAGTAGTTGTATCCGATTCATGCGCGGCGCGGACCCCTTTCACAATAAATACATTGCAGGCGCGCTGAATGGGGCCGGGGGCCGCGCATTGTGGGCGCGCGCACAATGGCGCCTTGTTCCCGGGCATTACGGCCCGCGTAATGCCGCCCACAATGCGGGGTCACCTGGCGGCGCGCCGCCCGCTCCCAGCCGCTGAAGCGCTGCTAGCTACTGGCTAGAGCCGCCCTCTCACCTAGTCTAGGAGCTTCTGTCCCTGCCGCAGCCGCAGCCGCCAGTATTATCTCCCGCCTCTCGCTGCCTTCTACTCGGTATTGCTACTGAAACCTGCTCCGTTGTTCTGTGATCGGGAAGCAACGAAGAGCATTTTGCCAATTAAGAGTAAACGGTCAAAACGGTCCGGATATACGTAACCAACGCGGACTTGGCCAAAAAAGATCGAGTAAAACTACACTTCAAGAGTTCGAGGTGGCCGGCCGCAGTGGCCGAGGGGACTGAGGCGCTTCAGTCACGGTCTGCACGGCCACTACGGTCGGGGGTTCGAATCCCCCCTCGGGCATGGATATTTGTGCCGTCCTAGTTCGTAAGTAGTTGATAAGTAGTTTGACCATATAGTGTATTTGTAAGCGAAAATTATGTGATAGAACAGAAACGGGATATCTGCGATGTTTAATAAAGTTAGTCATGTTCACCTTTAGTCGCTAATCATGAGAGTATTTTGATAATAGAAAGGTTTTATCAGATGCTAAGGAGGTTGTTGATTAATTATTTAAAGTTTCCTAGCAACACCAACTGTCACAATCTGTTGTTGTTGTGGTCTTCAGTCCAGAGACTGGTTTGATGCAGCTCTCCACCCTACTCTATCCTGAGCAAGCCTTTTCATCTCCTCATAAGAACGACAACCCACATCCACTTGAATCTGCTTACTATACGCGTCTCTTGGTCTCCCTCTGCGATTTTTACCCCACACACTTCCCTCCAACGCTAAATTCACAATTCCTTGATGTCTAAGAATGTGTCCTACCAATCTATCCCTTCTTTTAGTCAAGGTATGCCAGAAATTTCTTTTCTCCCCAATTCGGTTCAGTACCTCCTCATTAGTTACGCAATCCACCCACCTAATCTTCAGCATTCTTCTGTAGCACCACATTTCAAAAGCCTCTATCCTCTTTCTGTCCACACTGCTTATCGTCCATGTTTCACTCCCATACAAGGCAACACTCCATACAAATGCCTTCAGAAAGGACTTCCTTAGGCTTAAATCAATATTCGATGTTAACAAATTTCTCTTTTTCAAAAACGCCTTTCTACCCATTGCCATTCTGCATTTTATATCATCTGTACTGCGACCATCATTTGTTATTTTACTGCCCAAGTAACAAAACTCATCTACCTCCTTTATTGTTTCGTTACTTAATCTAATTCCTTCAGCATCACCTGATTTTCTTACACTGCACTCCATTACCCTTGTTTTACTCTTGTTAATGTTCATCTTATATGCACCTTTCAGCACACTGTCCATTCCGTTCAATTGCTCTTCCAGGTCCTTTGCTGTATCTGACAGAATTACTATGTCGTCGGCAAAACGCAATGTTTTTAATTCTTCACCCTGAACTTTAATTCCTTCTCCAAATTTCTCCTTGCTTTCCTTTATAGCTTGCTCAATGTACAAATTGAACAACATTGGGGAAAGGCTACAACCCTGTCTTACTCCCTTTCCAACCAATGCATCCCTTTCATGCCCTTCAACTCTGACAACCGCTGTCTGGTTTTTGTACAAGTTGTAAATAACCTTACGTTCCCTATATTTTACTCCTGCTTGCTTCAGAACTTGAAAGAGTTTATTCCAATCAACATTGTCAAAAGCCTTCTCCAAATCTACAAAAGCTAGAAATGTTGGTTTGCCTTTTCTTAATCTATCTTCTAGGATAAGCCGTAATGTGAGTATTGCCTCCCGTGTTCCTACATTTCTCCTGAACCCAAACTGATCTTCCCCGAGGTCGGCTTCTACCAGCTTTTCCATCCTTCTGTATATAATTCTTGTTAATATTTTGCAACCAACCTAACCGTGCAGAATTTCTAGACTTCATCCGAAGTGTCCCGCACCACAATATAAATCAGAACATGTAGGATTAACTCCTTTAAACAGTTCACAAAGAATAAATAAGGTTCTCGTACGAGCGGGGCAAGAAAACTAGTCTGTGGCAGTTACTAAAATTTTATCAAAGTCAAACACAGGCACTACTGTTTGCTGTCGCTAGCGTATACTGAAAAAATTAACGTTCCACCGCCTTCTAAACACTGTTTTTCCATATTCACACTCGACGCCAATATAATATCTCATTCGAAGAAGTCAGTAATAGTTTCAATCAGAATTTAAATTGTATTCTGAAATAAGTCGAAGTTTTTCACAAAAATCAAATTACTCTTGCTATAATATATTCTTGATTATAAATAACTCTTCATAAATGCAAGATACTTTTCAATATTAACAAATATTTATTCTTCTTCATATTAATACAAAGTCAGTTTAGCAAGAGACCTGAATCTGTACAACCAGCTTGGACTGATTCTGAAACCGTCGGCCGCGGTGGCCGAGGGGGCGACTCACACCACCGCACTGACATACTGCGCACCGATTGGAACTCCCCATCCTGCTCTCTCACGATGTCTGATGACTACTGAGGCCGCTGATATGGAGTACCTGGCAATAGGTGACAGAAGACTGCTACTAATAAGAAAAACGTATAGTTGGGGTGTACATTATGGTGGGCCGAAAAGAATGAATTGTTCAGTATCGAGTTCTAATAGGGAAAATAGTTTTAAAAATCTAGCTTCATGTCTTCAGTTCGCGCTGAGAGCGTTAAAGTGTATAAAACTGCATTTTCATGGTTTCATAAAGCAGCGAAGCAACTCTTGAGCTTTGCATGTAGGTTCTTGTCTGCTGAGCGACGGCCAGACAAAGGCGGGTGGCAGACTGCGGTGGTGGTGGCAGACAGCCCAGTACACGAGTCGCGACACCAGACTTCCCCTGACCCTTTCACTAGCACCGTTTCCTCCGCCACTGCTAACGACTCCGTCAAATGCTAATTGTTACTCCTGGTGACAACATCGAATTGAATTGTTTGTTTAGTTTAACCTTTGTGGAGTGTCCGATGTTTAATGAAGTGCACTATGTGCGTTTGATTGACCTGTTGTGTTTGTACTAAGAGCGAAATGGCAACTCCGAACAAGACAGTCGTATCGATATCATATTTTTAGTTTGCCAAAAACTCTTCCAACATACGAGGGTATTTTATTATGTTGTTCTGAAGACAACTGTCAATATTTTAACACGATTAGATTCAAATAAAAAAAAAAGTTTCATTTTCCATAATTTATAAGAAATTTGCTAATCAAATAGAAGCAATTTATTGCAAAGCATCCATTCCAGTTGTATCATACATGAGTTGTGCCAATGATAAAATCCTATTACAATACTTACTTCAAATTAAGAAAGTCGTACAACAGAGATCATGAAAAAAAATAATTTTAAGAAAAAATGCACATGTTTGTAGCGCAAGCCATGTCAAAACTACTTGATATTTCCGCCTGCAAATCCTCTATCATTTACGCCTGTGAGTGTGAGAAAGACAGAAAGTTTCCTGTTATGGAGAGAAAATTCATACATGATCATCGAACATCTACGACTGCATGCATCGGCAGCATAGATACATAATAACAAAACAACTTACAAAGAAAGAAAGTGTACGACGAAATGCAGCTGTTACAAGAGTCACTCGTGAATTAGAACGAAAATGTGAAAAGAAAACGGGTGAGATCGATTTGTTATAACTTTCTTCTACTTCACCTGATATAAGAACCATGCTAACGACCACTGCTTTAGTTAGTGACCGGTTTCGTGTTTCAGACAGAGTTACAGCTGCTATATGTTCCAGAGTTTGAGTGATCTAGGAATGGTACCTGAGACAGGTACTTCACTTGTAACAGAAAGAAATAAGGTACGAAGACAAAAGGACAAGGCAAGACTGTATTCAGGAACGGAACCGCAGCATTAATACAATAAAGGGTATATACTTTTACGGCAGTAGAAAATGGGAAACAAAATGTACTGAAGAGTCAAGAAACAAGAGAATGTCAGTACAGTTCGTGAACCTGGAGATCAGTATATCGGACACATTTCTCCAGAAAGTACAATTGCAAGTGGTATAGCTGAGTGCATTCGGAAATACTTTGAAGCTAATAACTTTAAAAATAATGAGGTAGAAGCCATTGATTGTGATGGAACTTTAATAAACACTGAGTGGAAAATGGCGTTATTCGCAATATATAATTAAAAATTGAGCGAGCATTTCAGTGGTTTATTTGTTTCCTTCACTTCAATCAATTATTTTTCTGACATTTCAGTTCTTGGATGGAGATTCAACTGGAACATCTTCGTTTAGTGGAATAATCGGAAAAAGACTGATTGATTGTGAAAAGTTACCGATTGTTGATTCTGAAGTTGTCCATTTGAAGCTAATGACTGCAGTGAGCTTATAAATTGCTTAAAGTGTAAGCTATCGCCTCCGCCAGTGATGCAGAAATTGACGACAGAATCCATTTCTGCATACTGGATGATTAACACTTTGTCCGAGTTTGAATTTTTGCACTTTCCGTGTCAAATTCAGGCTGTAGAAAAATGTGTAAAATTAGTAACAGAGATTGCAGAAAAAGTATGTGCGCAAGATAGCAGAGATAGATTCATTAGGACGACTCTGCTGTCAAGGTCAATAATGCAAAAATTTGGACACGAATCAGAATTCAAGCCCACTACATCTTTGACTGGTATATAAATAAATAAATATATCTCAAATACTGTAAATATAAATATATCATTAGTACGCCGTCTTTGGTTGGTTGGTTGGATAGGGTGTGGGTATAATTCGAATTGCAGCCACCTCCTCGTGGTGAGGTCTGGGTCATTTTACCAAATTTGCCGGTGAAATGGGCGAAGCTAATGAGTATATGACGTCCTTCTAAATAATCAAAACACAATAAATAAAACCTCACATATTTTAATCGTAGATAAAAATATGAAGTATTTGTAAATTTCTGTAATATTTTGAACATTTAGAAATGTTATCATTTTTGGATAATTAACGCCTTTAGCGCAAACTGAAGACATAAGTTAGGACAATCAAAATTATTTTAACTTCATCTCTACGTAGGTACTCAATTTTTAGCCCTATTGGGGTTACATAGTTACATTGTGACCTTTCAGAAATTCTATAATTGTACCGTTTTTTAGAAACTTTAAGCCCTCTGTGCGAATTGAAGACCTGAAGCTAGATTTTTAAAACTATTTTTCCGTTAATCTGCAAATAAATTCGCAACTTTCGACCCCTATTAGCATTTTTTCGGCCCTCCCTACTGTACATTATTTAGTTACACCGATCTGTGAAAAGCAGTCAGAATCAATCTGCAATATTCCATTACGAACAGTATTTTACATTTTTGAAAAATGTCATTAAGAAGACACAAAGTATGGGGTATGGAGAAATAATAGGTAATTCTCAGCATAAAATTAAAAACATATGGTCACTCGTGAAGTAAGTACCTGTTCAGCAGAAAAGAATAGAGGATATAAAGTGTAACAGAAATGTTTCTATTACTGTTAAGTCAAACATATGTGCAGTATTTAATAATCACTTTCTAAATATAGTAGGTGAATTAAACAGAACCTTTGTTCCTACAGGTAATCATATATCCCTCACAGAAAATAACATTCCGAGACTGTTGCCTGAAGTAGTCGTCCTTGATATTGGCAAGGAAGATATTAAGTCAATAACTAAATCACTAAAATGTTTGCCCCTCCTTCAGTTTAATGTCTTTAAATCTCTAAAGACTGTGATGGATATGATGGGGTATCTAACAGAATACTTACGTGTTGTTCCGCCTCTGTTAACCCAGTACATACCCATATGTGTAATTTTTCCTTTCGGAATAATCAGTTTCAAGAGAGACTGAATTACTCAGTTGTGAAATAACTCCATAAAATAGGGAGAGAGGCATAATGTAGACAACTGTAGACCTGCTGAATACAACGAAACGCACTGAATTAAAATTTTTCTCGTGACCAGGTTTCGAAACCAGGACCTTCTACTTACTAACCAGACTCTTTAACCATTCAGCCACTTTTTTTAACCCTTTATTATTATTATTATTATTATTATTATACAAAGCATTTATACATAATATGTGAAAACAAATTTTCTACTATTGCTTCAGTACCTTTATAAACACAGCGACTTCACAGACTGTCTACAACACAAATTCTGCCTCATGGTCACATATGTAATACGTATCAATGTGGACGGAGGCGTGCATTAAGATAGTCCGCGTAATCGCAGTATTTATAAAGCCACTTATGAATTTTGTTATTAACCATCTGACTTTATTCAAAAGTAATAGCACTGTGCATAGCTACAACACTGGGAGGAAGAGTGATCTTCACTATTCAAGGTTAAGTATCACTTTAGAACGGAAAGGTGTGAATTATGCTTCCACAAAAGACTTTTGTCACTTACCAAGTAGCATCAAAAGCCTGGCAGATAGCCAACTAGTACTTAAAAAGAATTTCTGAATGTTAACTCCTCCTTCACAATGGATGAATTTTTTTGATAAAATTTAGTAATTTTGCTAATAAAATTCTTAAAATATGAGTATCATGCATAGACACCTTTTATTAAACTGACACGTTCCACATTATTGCGAAATGTCACATTTATGATCTACTAGCTTAAACCCGCGGCTCCGCTCGCGTATTGGTTGATTATGATAGATAAGCTATCTTTCAGTAGTGTGCTATGAGACTAAAAAGTAGTGTAGATCAAATAACACGTAAAAATGCACTCGTTTCGAAGACTCCAATCACGAAATTCAACAATAATGATTGTAATAATATTACAGATCGATCACTTGATATAATGCGCGAAACGTCAAATTGATTTTTTAAGAGATGTATTAAAAGAAATTTCTTTTTTACTGCTTTATTTATTTATTCTTACATTGCCTTATTCATATGCTTATCCTTACAGAGAAAGTGCTGAAGACATTATAGCACGCATAGACCAAAGATATGGTCTGTTGCATCACGTTTCGCTGTAAGTAAAACTCCTTGCTATAGAGTCGCAAACGACATCACTGGACTTCAGTCCCAATTTTTTTTTATAATTTGACGACTTTCAACCACCATATCTTCCACCCTCTTATAGCTATCGGCGTGGAACTGCTATGGTGTACAACGGGAGACTTCGGACAACAATTACAAACAGACAATTCGTTTGCGTTCTGTAGTTTTCGCTGCAGAGCGAAATATTAACACAGACACAGACACGTAGAACTTTATATACACCGATAATTTTCCATCCCAATATACTCCACCCTTTTATCATTATCAACCCTCAAGCAAAAATGCAAGCAATAAAACCATTTTCAAAGAGTAAATATAATTTTCAAAGAGTAATTAATTATTGTTCCGCGTTTCGCGTTCTATTCTTCAAATTGCTAAATATCTATCATATCGCCATAAAAACCGTGCCTAAAACCTTCCTCAGGTATAAATTAGTAACTGTACAAAGATCTAAGTCTCTGTGCCTTGTCGTTCGGACGTGATAAGCGTACACCGAAGTGACATTCACATTATTATATATAGATAAATAGCTATCCGATCGCCATAAAACCGAGCCTAAAGCCTTCGCCGCGTAGACATTAGTAACTGTACAAATTTTTAGCTCTTTATGTCTTGTGGTTCAGAAGTGATAAACGTACACCGAACAGACATTCACATTTATAGATATAGATTGAACAAGTATTACTCTAATCTTTGATTTACAAAAAGGATTACGAATGGCTTCCCCAATATTAGTCATTATAACAAAATCTTTATAAACCATATTCTTTCCGTCTGACAGGCCTCAGGGGGCCCACTGGGTACCGCCCGGCCGCCGTGTCATCCTCTGCCCGAAGGCCTCACCGGATGCGGTATGGAGGGGGGCGTGGTCAGCGCCCCGCACTCCCGGCCGTTATGTCAGTCTTCTCAATCAAGTAGCTCCTCAGTTGGCCTCACAAGGGCTGAGTGCACCCCGCTTGCCAACAACAAAATGTTCAAATGTTTGTATAGCTTATGGGACTTAACTACGGATCATCAGTCCCTAAACTTACAAACTACTTATCAACTAGCTTACACTAAGAACGGCACAAATATCCATGCCCGAGGGGGAATTCGAACCCCCGACCGTAGTGGCCGTGCAGACCATGACTGACGCGCCTCAGTCCCCTCGGCCACCGGGGCCGGCTGCCAACAACACTCGGCAGACCGGGACGGTAACCCAGTCCTTAACTACGGTGATCTAAAGGGAACCAGTGCATCCACTGTGGCACGGCCGTTGGCATAAACCGTATAGAACAGGCCATATTTAACAAAAAAATCTCAAACACATACAAAATCCTATAATGGGTTAGATATATGGATGGAATCTTATGACTTATAGAGGGACCAAGCTGTAAAATAGGCCAGTTATATACTGACATAAATTCTGTTCATGACAAGATCCAATTCATAATAGAAAAATAAAAGAAAAAACAGGCAATTAAATTTCTCAGATCCTACCACAAAGATTCAGAACAACCAACATACATTTCATATACACAGAAAACCAACAATAACAGAGTCAATTATACACCAGGCATCCAATCACCGACATGCAAAAAAGAAACATGCAGCACTTACATACACGCTCCACAGATTAAACAGATTACTAACAGAAAGAAATAAACACCGTAGTACAAATAGCCACAATCAATGGATACAAAGAAAGCCTATTAACAAAGTTGGACAATAAAATTAAAAACCAAGAAACACAAAGGCAGAATAACACGCAAAAAAAACACATAGACACCATAATAAGAAAAACACAAAGAGGGAAAAGTGCGGTAAACAATAGATGGTTTACAGTGACATACAACCATAAATACACACACAAAATATCCAACATTTTTTTTAAAAAAAGCAAATGCATCAAAATAGCTCACCAAACCAACAATTCACTTCAAAAATATTTTCCAGAGGCAATAGAAAACAGATCTATACAGAAAATCAGGAATATACACATGAGATGAAAGATACATTGGCCAAACTGAAAGAACTTTCGACACAGTATATAAAGAACATGTATGAGCCTGGAGGTGTTAAACAAGTTACTCAACCTTAGGAGAACAAAACATGCGCAATGTGCAAACTTTATGCAGTGTAGAAAAACTTAAGTTTAGTGGTAACAAATGAAACAAAAATAACTGTACAAAAACTGACGAAATTTGCAGTGTAAATCAAACAACAAACATCACACACCCACCAACTCCAGCCAAAAAAGACGGAAAAACAGTAGTGGGATGTAAGTGGCAAAAACGTCGTGAGTACATATGCCAAACAAGTTTTATAAACCGATGTCTCACTTACAGAACAACAGAAGATGCTTTATAAATAAAAAGGGAAGCGCGTCTGGCGTGAAATAATTATTTTAATTCCAGTCAGCATAAAACTGAAAACATCTTATAGTTAATTATCTACTTTATGGTCAGTACGGGAAGAGTCAAGTAAGGGATTTTTTTTTTTTTTTTTTTTTTTTCCGAAGGTAATATTTTACTTACGGCAGCAGCGGTGTAGTGTACTTACGTTGGCGACATACGTTGAATGCTTTGAAAACCCAGTCACTTATTGCTGTTCAGCGGCTTACAGGTTCTTGTTGTTCGGTCAGTAAATTTATTAACCTCATAAAGCAAACATTTCGCTGCCAACATTAGCACACTATGCCGTCGCTGCCGTGAATAAAATTTTGACTTCATTTCTTAGTAATTGTACGTTCGTAAATTTTAATCTTTGGTAATTTCCAAGTTATTACCTCGATCGTCTGTGCTCACACCAGCGGCGTCTTCGATTTACAATCGCCATTACAATACATATAGTTCGAGGCCCAACGACACTATCTTTGAAAATTACTCTGATATTCTTGATATATGATCTCAAGAGTCGATCTGATATTCTTGATATATGATCTCAAGAGTCGAAGCATGAATTCGTAAATTTAAATAAATAAATGGAGCATTAAAACAAATTGTCCTAAATATGCTCATGTATGATTTTACAGTCCATCATTTTTTTAAGGAATTAGTACACACATTTGGTTTTAGAATTCATCATTCGATTTCATAGTCAGTTCTAATAGCAGTTTAGTACTTGATCGATAATAGAAGCCTGTTAGTTTTATACACTTATTAACGTACCGGGTATTGTTAGTTACAGTGACTCAGTTCGAAAAAGTGTATTATAGAGTAACTAGAAGTAGAGCAACGTTACTGGAATCTTCATTACGTAAACAGTGGTGTAACATAAATGAAATTTTCTTTGTATATACTTACTTCACTTTCCTTGAAGAATGCTACGGTTAACCAATGCGATTTTCAGCGAAATACGTTGATTTAAGATATCTGACGTGAATCTTGTCTGAACTTTCATTTGTTACTGTTGTGTCAGAGAGCTAGAGCGTTTAGTAGAATCTGTGGAGAGAGCAACGCAGGCAATGCCGTTGACTTTTCTGTCGACGGAATGGTTTAAAACCGAAGTCAAATAAACAAAATAAAAAATAATTATTTTTATCTTTGCCTCTGCCTACTCCAATTATTCGATAATTCTCTTAGAAATTAATTGTGTCAACAGGAATAACTGATATTAACTAAGAAAATCACGTGACTTGTTTAAATAAACAAGCCATGTAGTTTATAAACGGTGTGACTGAATACTTTAGCAGATAATGACAGGACGATTTGCCCATGTGATCATCTTTAGAAAACCACTTGGTCTAAATTTCATCCTTTCTAGAAAGCTGTGTGCTAGAATTCATTGTTAATGGATAAAAAGTAGTTCACAGTTTCTTCGCGTAGAAAGTGACTCTCTTTCGTAAACTTAATGCTTTTGGATTCGCCTGTGAAGGAAAGCGGAAAACCATCTTTATCGGGTAGATAGCTACCGTTACGGGAGATTTTTCTGTGGTTGCGAATTATAATTTCGGTTTTTTATGTCCTTCTTCTGCAAAAAAATAATGCATTTTTTCTATGCGCCCTTACGTGTTTAGACACCTGTAAGTCATCTCAAGTAGGTCTAGATTTATTTCTATGAAAAAACTCACAATACTGCAACTTAGGGAAGTAGGAGGCGAGGTACTGGCAGAAGTAGAGTTGTGAGGACGGACCGTGAAGCGTGTCGGGATAGCTCAGTTCGCGCCGGGCGCCGTGGCTCAGCGCGCCCGGTCAGAGGGCTGAACGCCCTCTGTAACAAAAAAAGCTGAGCCAAGAACACAACGAACGAAAACGAACAAACAGGATCAACGTCCGCAATGCACGGAACAACCCATAGAACAAAAAAAAAAAAAAAAAGAAAAACAAAAAAAACATTCGTTAGAGCGCTTCCCCGCTTTAGGCAAAGATCCCAGGTTCAAATCCCGGTTCCGGCAGACAATTTTAATCTTCTGAGAAGTTTCATGTCTGGTACTTGTTTTTCTTTACACTTTAAATCTTTGATGAAATTTCTGAGGTAAGAGTAACTTCGTACACAGTTTCTCACATCTCTTATACTTAACTCTTATTAGTTTCTCATATTTTCAAAGACAAAAGCGAATGTGAGAGAAAGGCCTCCAATGTTACATTCATCTTGCGGCTTACCCATTCATTTTTTCTTTCTTCTCTTTGTGTTATCCACGTGGCGCGGAAACGCATTTGTGTATGCGTGCGCGCCTGTGTTTGTGCGTGCGTATCTCTCCGTGTGTGTGTATGTGTGTGTGTGTGTGTGTGTGTGTGTGTGAAGGAGAGAGAAGGGAGGAGAATGGAGCTTGAGAAATAGGTCTGAGTAAAACAAGATATTTGAATTCAGCTTTTCTTTATGAAAGAATCATTATACAGTTAAGAGTTGCAAACTTTGTTTTGTTGCAAAATTTTTTGTATTCAAAACTTAGTCTCTAAATTTATTACATGGAGTGAAAGGGCTCTTCTATAGTTAGTGAATGGTAACGAATGTTTGTTTATCAGAGGACCTTGAGGTTAGTTTCAGTGCTACTTGAGGCGGTGGTTTTCCTCTGTGAGATTATGAGCAATAATGATGGCTCCGAGGTGCTCAAATACCTATGCGGAATGGCCGCATGGGCTAAGGCATCTTGTAAAGGACTGGGAGCCGTTCTTGTCGGAGGTTAGAGTCCTCCCTTGGGCAGGAGTGTGTGTGTGTGTGTGTGTGTGTGTGTTGACTTAGTGTACATATTTACCTTTCTGGCGGATTAAAACTGTGTCCATACCGTGATTGGAACCTAGGACGTTTGCCTTTCACAGGTAAGTGCTCTGGCGATTGAAATTCTGTGCATATCTCACGGCTCGTCCTTACAGGTTCATTTCCGTAAGTACCTCGTCTCTTACCTTCCCAAAGAAGTTATCCACATTATCCTTCCTTCAAGGAATACTAGTCCTGCGACGTTCGCAGGAGAACTTCAGTGAAGCTGGAAAGATACAGGCTAAACCAAAGCTGTGGAGACGGTCATGCACAGGTAGCTAAGTCGGTAGAGGTTTTGACCCGAAAGGCAAAGGTCCTGGGTTGTAAATCCGGTCTGACACAAGTTTCAATCTGTCAGTATATCAGCGCAGAAAGAAAAATCATTCCAATCACATATTATTCTTTGCCGATGAACTGTTTGATAACATTTCTCGATTGAGATCTTAGCGCTCTCGCTAATATTTTAAAACTAAATAAAAGCTACCAGTGACTATATTTTTATTCATTAAAATTGTTACACCGCGAAGATGACGTGCTACAGTCGCGAAATTTAACCGACAGGAAGAAGCTGCTGTGTTATGAAAATGATTAGCTTTTTAGAGCAATCACACAAGGTTGGCGCTGGTGGCGACACCTACAACGTGCTGACATGAGGAAAGTGTCCAACCGATTTTTCATACACAAACAGCAGTTAACCAGCGTTCCTGTTGAAACGTTGTTGTGATGCCTCATGTAAGGAGGAGAAATGCGCACCATTACGTTTCCGACTTTGATAAAGGTCGGATTGTAGCCTATCCTGATTGCGGTTTATCGTATCGCGTTGCTGCTCGCGTTGGTCGCGATCCAATGACTGTTAGAAGAATAAGGAATCTGTGGGTTCAGGAGGGCAAAACGGAACGCCGTGCTGGATCCAAACGGCCTCGTATCACTAGCAGTCGGGATGACAGGCATCTTATCTGCATGGCTGTAGCGGATCGTGCAGCCAAGTCAACAGATGGGGGCGTTTGTAAGACAGCAACCATCTGCACGAACGGTTCGTTGACGTTTGCGGCAGCCTGAACTATCAGCTCGGAGACCATGGCTGCGGTTACCCTTGATGCTGCATCACAGACAAGAGTGCCTGCCGCTTCAGTCACGATCTGCACTACGGTCGGGGGTTCGAATCCCCCCTCGGGCATGGATATTTGTGCCGTCATTAGTCGTAGGTAGTTTATAAGTAGTTTGTAAGTTTAGGGACTGATGACCCCGTAGTTAAGTCCCTTAAGCTTAACAAACATTTGAAGAGTGCCTGCGATGGTGTACGCAACGACGAACCTGGGTGTACAATTGGCAAAACATCATTTTTTTGTATGAATCAGATTCTGTTTACAGAATCATGATGGTCGCATCCGTGTTTGGCGACATTGCGGTGAACGCACATTGGAAGAGTGTATTCGCCATCGCCATATTGGCGTATCACCCGGCGTGATGGTATGGGGTGCCATCGATTACACGTCTCGGTCACGGCATTTTGAACAGTGGTCGTTACATTTCAGATGTGTTACGACCCGTGGCTCTATCCTTCATTCGATCCCGGCGAAACTGTACATTTCAGAAGGATAATGCACCACTCGCAATGAACCACAGACATCGGTGTCCTGGAGTGGCTTGCGCGCCTCAACGATGCAGATGGCCGTACTAAGGTGCAAACACAGTGGAGGGGTATCTGTGGAGAGGCCAGACAAACGTGTGGTTCCTGAAGAGAGGCAGCAGCCTTTTCAGTAGTTACAGGGGCAACAGTCTGGATGATTGACTGAGCTGGCCTTGTAACATCAGCTAACATGGCATTACCATGCAGTTACTGCGAACGGCTGAAAGCAAGGGGAAACTGCAGTCGTTACTTTTCTCGAGGACATGCAGCTCTACTGTATGACTATATTATGATGGCGTCTTCTTGGGTAAAATATTCCGGAGGTAAAATAGTCCCCCATTCTGATCTCTGGGCGGGGACTACTCAGGAGGATGTCGTCATCAAGAAAAACAAAATGGGCATTCTACGGGTTGGAGCGTGGAATGTTCTAACCCATAATCGCGTAGGTAAGCTAGAAAATTTGAAAAGAGGAATGGACAGGTTTAAGTTAGATATGGTAGGGATTAGTGACGTTCGGTGGCAGGATGAACAGGATTTCTGGTCAGGTGAGTACAGGGTTATCAATACAAAATCAGTTGGTGGTAACGCAGGAGTAGGTCTGATAAGGACTAAGAAAATATGAATGCGGGTAAGTTACTATGAACAGTATAGTGAACGCATTATCGTAGTAAAGATTGACACGAAACCAACACCGACGACAGTACTGCAAGTTTATATGCCAACTAGCACTGCCGATGATGAGGATATCGAAAAAATAGTAGGTGAATATGGACTGGGAAAAAGGAATGAAAGAGGAGATCGGTTGGTAGAATTTTGTGCAGAGCACAATTTAATTATCACCAACACTTGGTTTAATCATCATGAAAGAAGGCTGTATACGTGGAAGAGACCAGGAGACACTGGAAGGTATCAGAATGACATTATAATGGTAAGGAATAGATTTAGAAACCAGATTCTAAACTGTAAGGGGCAGATCTAGACTCTGACCGTAAGTTATTGGTTATGAACTGTAGATTAAGAGACAGCAAAAAGGCACTACTGCTGGAAACAGATCGGCTCTGCATGATGTAAGTGAAAACCAAGAGCCGCGGAAGAATAGCTGTGCGCACTAAGATGCCCTGCTGCGGTGCGCGTGGCCGTTCGCCGTCGGGGGTTCGAATCTTCCCTCGGGTATGAGTATTTTTGTGGTTCTTAGGATAAATTAAGTTAGTGTAAGTAGTTTGTAAGACTAGGGACTGATGACCAACGTCCGCGGTGGAGTAGCCGAGCGGTCTAAAGCGTCTCGCTGCGGAGGTTCGAGTCCTCCCTGGGGCATGGTTGTGTGTGTTTGTCCTTAGGTTAGTTTACCTAGGTTTAAGTAGTTTGTAAGCTACGGACTGATGACAAACGCAGTTCGGTCCGATAGATTTACAAACATTTGAACATTTGATTTTTTGAACCAACGTAGTTAAGTCCATTGAATTTGCAAATATTTGTATCCAAACTGATCTTCCCCGAGATCTGCGTCTACCAGTTTTTCCATTCTTCTGTAAATAATTCGTGTTAAAATTTTGCAACGATGACTTATTATCGTATACAATGAAAATAGGGGTGTCAGCATCTTGATGACCTTAAAGGTCAAATTATAAGGCTGGTATTGCAATTTTCGTTAATCCGGCTGATATCAAAATTTGATATCTAGCCCACAATCTAATAATGTGGAGACCCCTGCACTAATCCATTTACTTTGTTGTCACGGAAATACTTTCTCTTTTATGAACGCGTATTTTATATAGTCACTTTGTTCGACGGACACAAAGCCAAAAGGAGGCCACAGGTCTCCTTTCTAGCCTTACACCTGTCCCGCCAGAAAGAAGTAAGAATGCGAACCCATCAGTCACGGGGCGGAACACCAACACAGTGCATCGGCCCGCGACAGTGCACAGTAATTACTGCTACTGTTTCCACCAGAATGCGCCTCGCGACGCGAGTGTCACATTAATCACGGCCGTGAAAGGCCGCCGTGGCAGAAGGCGGCGAGGCGCGCTTCGACGCGTGGTCTCTCCTATCCTCTCCTGGCGGACAGAAGGGTTCGGTGACGGTATTGGCGGCGAAGAAAAGCGCTGTGACGAGGCCTTCCCTGAAAGCGGGGAACAGGTAGGGCGCAGATAGCGATCTGGGCGCGCATTGTGGCCGTGAATGGCCGCCTGGGAAACGTCAGGCTCGCCCGCCAGCGCCCTCCACAATGCTCCGGATTAGCGCCTGTGTCTTGTCTCCGCTCGCAGCCGCCGGCCGGAGCCTGTCCGACGACGATTCCCTCGCCTGCCACAATGACGGGCCCCTTTGGGCTATGCAATCGCTCTGTTGTATAAAGGCTGAACGACGTATTTGTCGGTCACTATTCTTTTTTTTTTTCCTTTATTTTTCTCCTCAGAGGAGTTGCCCTTATTCTCCGAGTGAAAAGAAAAGGCAGGAAATAAAAGGATCACGCGGAGAATAACGCATCGACGCTGATGTGATGGAACACCAGGTAGGCCGGCTTTAAGCCCCCGGATCGAAACTGTTGTCTTGTGTGTCGGCAACCGTTTCGGTTACGGCAGGGAGATCTTCCACGTCTCTCGCGTGATAGAAGAAGGTCTATCATTCATACGAAATCGAACTTCTCTGTCTCCAGAACAGAAGGACAGTGTGAGTCAAAAGTCGATGTACATACACCCTCTTATTTCAAAAAGCTTGCAGGAACCGGAAAACCTGAATATTCTACATGTACATCTACATTTATCTACATCTACATTTATCTACATCTACATGGGATACTCTACAAATCACGTTTAAGTGCCTGGCAGAGGGTTCATCGAACCACCTTTATACTATTTATCTCCCCCTCCATTCTCGAATAGCGATCGGGAAGAAAGAACACCTGAATCTCGAGCTCTGATTGATTTCTCGTATTCTATTCTGATGATCTTTTCTACCTATGTAAGTGGGAGTCAACAATATATTTTCGCATACGGAAGAAAACGTTGCCGATTGGAGTTTCATAAGTAGCCCACAGTGCACCGATATGCGCCGTTGTTGTAATGATTCCTATCCCAGTTCCTGTATCATTTCCGTAACGCTGTCTCGACTCTCGCCATAGATGAGTATCATCTCCGCCTTTTCAGAGTTCGAATACACCATGGTTACAGTTCCTACAACACTACACTATCACAGACGACTGGTAATACAGTGCACTACAGTTAGTCTACATGCAAAGACGAATGCAGAATAACAATAGCAGCAAGCGCTACATGCGGACACTGTGACAGCTAGACCAAACCACAACAGTGCACTACAGCCACACTCGTAAACACGGTCGTCATCGTAAACATGTCACTGCAGATGCTGCTCGCCGACCATGGCCCGTGTTTGTTACAACACGCAACTGAACGTCGGAGGTTTCAAGCGTCAACTTCAGGCTACAATATCTCCGGATGTAATTAACATTTTACAATGCAACAAACGGAACTGATTACGTATTTGTTTATATGTTCAGATGTGCTAATAAAACTAACAGGGTTCCATTTAAAAAAAACGTAGGTTTGTGTTAAAAAACATACTTCCGTGAATTTTTTTATGGTTCGTATTAACCAATTACACTAGCCCCTCTCCTGACGTTCGGTCTGTGGAATCGGTTCCTCAGTATTTGATGTGGTTTACAAAATATATCCAGCAGTAACGTTAGGTGACTCACCACACGAGGCGTATTCTCAACCTTCATCCGTTTAATATAGTTACAAATTCAACCGATTTGGTTCCTAAGCCATCTTCACAGAGCTCTGTTGAATAAAAATCGTAAAAAGGTAAGGCAATGAACAATCCTAAGATTGGTTTGAACACCACAGTACTTTACAAGGCACGGTATGCCGTTGCCTTCCTGCGAACTTCGAACTGTCTTACCCAGCCACCTATAGGGGGACCTACAGTTTAATGTGGGTTCTGAACCATGGTGCTACTCGATATTTTTCACAACAGCAACACTGCCAGACGTGAAAGATACAAATCCTAGGATTTATTTATATGCTCTATGGGTGCTTCTGTTCGCTGCGGTCGCTGATCGTTTTTGTTCGTTCTTGTTCGATGTGTTCTTAGATCAGCCTTTCTTTATTTTTTATTATTTTAATTTAATTTTTTTTTTTTTTTTTTTTTTTTTTTTAAATAGAAAAGGTTTCGAGCGATATACGAAACGCCGCGGTGGATTAGCCGTGCGCACTGGGGCGCCGTGCTACGGTGCGCGCGGTCGTTCTCTGTCGGGGGCTTGGATTAGTTTATCTTAGTTTAAGTAGTTTGTAAGCTACGGACTAATAACCTAGTAGTTGAGTCCGACAGATTTTCAAACAATTGAACCAACATTTGATATACAAAATAACAACAGCATTTTCTGACAAAATCATTCCTAAAAACAGATTCGACGTTCTAGTTATGGTTCAGAAGTTACAACAAGGTCACTCTTTTACACAAGATATCTTCTTCAGTGTTGAGGCAAACGTTTTTTGTGAGTGGTGAAGGCAACCGTCACAACGACAGATACTGAATGACAAGAATCCATAATGGTTGGAACTTTCAAAGGTAGCTGGTAGTTATGGTGTGGTGTGGAATATGGGGTACCTTTCTAACTAGTCCCATTTTCATTGACCAGAACCTAAATGCTCAAAGGTACCTCGAAATACTGCAATAAGTGGTGAGCTCCTTAGTTCTGTTTCATCTGGATGGGGCTGCACCGCAGTAGTTCGTTGTTACATGGTCAATTTCCTGCTTATTGAATTGGCGCTCTGTTGAATGGCCGTCCACATCACCTGACCTCACACCACTTGACTTTTATCTGCGGGCTCATTTAATGCAAATCGAACATGCAGGGGAAATAAGGAACAGACACAATCTCGAGTAACTTATTGAAGAAGCGTGTGCCAGCATACCTCCGAAAATTCTCTTGCGAGTAAACGACGATTGTATTCAGTGCGTTCAAATGTGAGTTAACAAAGAGAAACAGCATGCTGAACACATTAAATAACTGTTCTTTATGGAGAAACGAAACGTATTGGAACTTTTGAATCATAACAAGAATGTCGAATATGTTTACAGGAGTGAACTTGTCGGCATATGCTGATGTTATGTGATATATTACACTATCCCTTTCCAATAATAATAATAATAAGACATATTCTAGATGGTCTACTTCATGATGGCGATCATGTTCGGTATATACCGCAAAAGAAAGACCTTCTTACCCGTATCTTACCGAAATATTCATGTTTCCAAATTCCTGTAGTTTTTAAATAAAAGGGTTTTGGCCTACGGTGAATTTAGACTCACCCTATAAGGTATGTTTGAAAATTGCGATTAGGGGGACTTTGTACTTTGTTAAGTTGTATCAATGGGGAAAAAAATCTGGTTTTGCTTGTGCCAACGACCATTTGTACCGTCATCAAAATATCTGTTTTAAAGGAGCTCTGTTGAATCGGTTAGATTTTATTATCCGGCAGAAAACCCGCAGAGACTTCGTAGCTCTGTTACAGTTTATAAGCAAAGTCAGAACAATAGCGTCAGAGATAGCGACAAGGCACTTTATGCCAATCAATTAATTCCTTTAAAAAGTGAGCTGGAATTAATGATCAGCTTGTTTGTTCAAATATTTGTAAATCTATCGGACCAAACTGCGTGGTCATCAGTCCGTAGCTTACAAACTACTTAAACCTACGAAAACTAACCTAAGGACAACACACACGCCCATACCCCAGGGAGGACTCGAACCTCCACGGCGAGCAACCGCGCGCTCCGCAGCGAGACGCTTTAGGCCGCTCGGCTACCCTACGGCGGCTGATCAGCTCGTGGAATCATTTCAATTATATCATTAAGATTTGCACACAAAATACCTATTTCAGTACATGGTTTAAAAAATGCATCTCTTCTCAACTAGCTTCTATGAATCGGTTAAACCGTGTATGAAGGGGTTGTTGAATGGACAAGGTAAAATACATTTTATCTAACATTTATCATATCTTTTCGAGACATTATGATGTTTCGTCCAGTTATATTAGCATCATCTGGGACTTTCAACGTCTAGTTATCGGGGACTTAAAATTTGATACCACTTTGTCACTTAATTATATTTATACCTTAATTGCAGTATAATTAAAATAATCTACATTAAATAATTGTAAGGACGGCGTTTAATTAATTTTTCTCGACTAAATTTCGAAGACTCTAACTCACAGCCTATGTCGAGTACAAAACTACTGCTAAGTTAAAAATTGGAAACCTGTGTGGGATGCGTTCCTATTACAGCAAAACAAAAGGCGAATATGCCATCGCGAGAGTATAACTTGTGATAGAAGAGAACTTGCTTCTAGAATTCAGCATCTTCAAAAACATTACAATGTAAACTCTGTGTTTTTTAAGAGTTAATCCTAAGGCCCCAGCACATTGACCTAGTGGGAGAGGGGGATAAGTGTACCTGAAATAGGAAGTATTCCTGAGTGGGGCTGCTTGGATCCATACAGTGGTACATAGTGAGATATTATTACACGACATATGAAATACCAGGTTGGATGGCATTATGCGATGTGTCGTGATAAACGTAAGCGCGAATATGTCAAGAGTTTTATGATTTATATGTTTTTGAAGGTACCAAATAAGTCGAATTTTCCTGTTGTACATCTTCGACCCTGGTCGTGACAAATTCGCTTTTTGTCTTGAGATAGGAGCATTTTTCATCCTGGTACAGGGAACCACTTTCTTTTGAGGCGTTAGATCAGCTAGCTAGAAACTAAAACATTAGTTCAGTGACCCTTACTTTAGTTTTCAGTCAATTCGAGGATGTTTTTCTGAGACATAGAGCAGCTTTCTCCAAGGAAATACGTGTGCGAAAGATTTCTTCTATCAAAAAAATGTTCAAATGTTTGTAAAGTCTATGGGACTTAACTACGGGGTCATCAGTCCCTAAACTTACAAACTACTTATGAACTAACTAAGACTAAGGACGGTACAAATATCCATGCCCGAGAGGGGATTCGAACCCCCGCCCGTAGTGGCCGTGCAGACCGAGACTGGAGCGCCTCAGTCTCCTCGGCCACTGCGGCCGGCTTTCTTCTATCTCCTCATACATTTCTTCGATTTCCTCATCATCGGCAGAGCTAGTTGGCATATAAACTTGTACTACTGTGGTCGGTGTTTGCTTAGTGTCTATCTTTGCTACAATAATGTGTTCACTATGCTGTTCATAGTAGCTTACACGCAATCCTATTTCTTATTCATTATCAGACCTACTCCCGCATTTACACCATCTGGTTTTGTATTTAGAACCCTGTATTCACCTAACCAAAAAATCTGTTCATCCTGCCACCGAATTTCGCTAATCCCCACCATATCTAACTTTAACCTATAAATTTCTCTTTTCTTACCTACCCGATTAAGTGTTAAAACATTCTACGCTCCGATCCGTGGTATGCCAGTTTTGTTTTTCTTGATGACGACATCCTCCTGACATCCTATGGGACTTAAATACTCTGGTATTTGAATCCCGGCCGGGATTCAACCCGGGATCTTCTGCTTACTATGCAGACGCGTTGACCACTCCGCCATCGAGGACACAGTGATCAGCCCGACTGCAGAGGACTCTTCCCTGCACATCTCGCGCCACACTCAAATCCCCATTTGCCACATGGTCTGTTCTCCCTGATGCGGGAATACAGTATTGTGGCTGCGAGCATTATAGAATAAATAGGCTGTGGTATAGGAAAGAGAGAGTGTGGCGAATGGAGATTTGTGTGTGGCGGGAGACGTGCAGGGAAGAGTCCTCACCGGTCGGGCTGGTCACTGTGTCCTCGGTGGCGGAGTGGTCAACGCTTCTGCCTAGTAAGCAGAGATCCCGGGTTTGAATCCCGGCCGGGCATAAATTTTCATTCGCCACAGTTTGGTATTTCATCTAAACGTAATACAGTGAAGCCATAACATCGCGAATTGCGATTTATTTCATTCAGACAGAGGAGGCTGTGCTGAGGTGGTGTGGTACTGGGCGCCTGAGTCAGTGCGTCTGCAGCCGTGAGTCAGCCGGCGCTGTTTGCCGAGCCTGCGCGTGAAGGCCGCCTCAATGGCACGCACGCCGCACGCTGCGCACGCATCACAAACAAACCGAGTGCTTTCCACTGTTCCGCTGCCCGCGACATCGCGCTCCAATTGTAAAACGCGCACTCGCCGCCCACACCCCAACACGCGCTGCCACAGAGGCTCCCGGTCTGCAAACCGGAGCTGGCAGATCTGTATCTACATCCTTACTAAAGGAACAACCCCACGGTGTGTGACGTGACGAAGGGTACTTTACACACCATCGTCACTCTTCCTATTCTAGTCGCGTATGTTACGCTGGAAAACTATCGCCGGTAAGCATCCGAATGGGCCGTAACGTCTCACATTTTACGAGCGTTGAAACTGAGTGGCAACAATTCATTCACAACCGATACAAATGCGTTACCTGGTTGCACCTATGGGACTTACCTACGGGGTCATCAGTGCCTAAACTTACGAACTAGCTAACACTAAGGACGGCACAAATATCCATGCCCGAGGGGGGATTCGAACCCCCGACCGTAGTGGCCGTGCGGACCATGACTAGAGCGCCTCAGTCCCCTCGGGCACCGCGGCCGGCTTACTGTCGTTCAAAGTAGTCACTAGCGTTGGGTAGAAGCCGTTGCCATCGATGTGGGAGGCGTAGAATGCCGTTATCAGAGCCTGTCGATCGAATGGAGCGGTCTCCTGCCTGTCGAATCTCAGGAACTGTTCTAATGCGAATGCCACGAAGTGGTTTCTCCGCAGCGCGGGAGTAGCCGAGCGGTCTGGAGCGCCACGTTACGGATCGCGCGGTCTCTCGCGTCGGAGGTTCGAATCATCCTTCAGGCATGGATGTGTGTGTTGTCCTCAGGTTAGTTTAACTTACAAGGACAGTAATAGGCTCGAACCAACAGAAATAACACCAAAATCGTATGATAGATAATGTAAAGGTCCCTTATTGCACTAGTGATACTCCCGCATCTTCAAAACTCTGCAGTTGCCCATTAGACGCCTCTGCGTGTGCATGCCGCATTGCACTTTGACCTGCCGGTACGCCAGTAGTGACGGTGCAGTGTGCCTCTGAAGTTGCGCTTTGTGACGTTATTTGTGTAGTGAAGCGGCAGATAGGTCGGCGATTAGTAATCAATACTGCTAATGTATTGCAATTGGTTGAGATGAAATTCCGAAGAGCCCTTCTTCGTGAATACGGTCTTGGTGTAAAAGAAGAATCATTCACATGTTTTTTGGTATCTATTACAGTGCAGAAATATGAGCATAGATTAGGAACACTATAATAGATAATAGGTAACATGCGAACGATTCATCTTATACACCAATAACATCTACACGAAGAGGTTTCTTCGTAACTTCACCTCAACCAGTCACACTATATTAGCAGGATTGAGGATTGATTACCAATCGCTGACCCATCCGACACTTCACCACACAAATAACGTCACAAAACGCAACTTCAGAGGCACACTGCACCGTCGCTACTGGCGTACCGGCAGGTCAAAGTGCAATGCGGCATAGCACACGCAGAGGCCTCCAATGGGCAACTGCGGAGTTTTCCAGATGCGGGAGTATCACTAGTGCAATAAGAGACATTTACATTATCTATTATACGATTTTGGTGTATTTCTGTTTGTTCGAGCCTAAGTACTTTCCTTGTTAGTTAAGTAGCAAATTAAAAATTGTTTAACCTGGTTTCGGCAATTACTAAGATTAATTTCATCAGGAATTATAAAATAAAACAAGTCACATAATAATCTATACTACTCAGCTGTGCTTACGTCACAATGTTTAAAAAGAAATTTTGAGAAAAGGCTAGCCACTATGAGCTGCACGCCTGCACGGAGGCATGAGACATTTTAGTTAAGTAGTTTGTAAGACTAGGGACTGATGACCAACGTAGTTTGGTCCCATAGGATTACAATCATTTGAACATTTGTGGTTCCTTCATCTTCGGAATCAAATCAAAGTCACAAGGGTTTAGGTGCGGGGAGTATGGTGGATGGTACGGTACTTCCCAGTCCCATCGACCGAACAGAGCAACCACAGTTTCCGCTGTATGCGCCAATCCGGTTTCGTGCGGGAACTCACAAATCGTCCGACGTCGATCACTGTTCACTAGCACGGCAACATTATGCACTTCTTCAGAGACGCTAGAACGATTGCCTCAGTTTTCCGACCTTCGTTAAAGCCTTTTATCCAACGTGGCACTGTTTTTTACAGCAATGCCGATTCCTCGCATGCCTCTTGACGACCTTGATAAGACTGTCGTGACATAGTGACATCGTTACGTTATACTGCTCGCTCAAAAGTGACTGTGTTTCTCTCGATTCTTCGCACGCCGGTGTCGTGGGACATGTGAGTCCATTTGCTCAGATTTAAGGTAGGTATATCAACAATGTGTGCTATCAGAGACAATAGTAGATTCTATTGCATAGTGATTGCACATAAGTAATGCCACTATTCAAGTTCGAACCCTCGTAACTTTGTGAAAGTTACGCTAGATATACGTAAAACGCAATAAACTGTTTGAAACTTCCTGGCAGATTAAAATTGTGTGCCGGAACCGAGACCCGAACCTGGGACCTTTGCCTTTCGCGGGCACTCGCTCTGCCACTGAGCTATCCCGACACGACTCAAAGTCCGTCCCCACAATTTCAATTCTGCCAGTACCTAACTCAGTAGTAGAGCGCTTGCCCGCGAAAGGCAGAGGTCCGAGGTTCGAGTCCCGGTTCCTGCACACAATTTTAATCTGCCAGCAAGTTTCATGTCAGCGCACACTCCGCTACAGAGTGAAAGTTTCATTCTGGAATATACTGGTTGACTTCTCGAGAAATGTATGTCCTCGAAACTTTGATACAAGCCCGTGCTGCGATACCGAACGTGTGCCTTGCATCGCCTGCCACTGTGTTTTCCTGATCATCTGTCTCGCCATCGCGCTTACTAAATGAGTCCGTAACGAAGTGCGCTGCTGTCCATTGCATCTTCTACATGTCTTCTATTAAATCTACCTGGTACGGATCCCGCACTGATGACCAATACTCAAGCGTTGACCGAACGAGATTTTGTAACCTACTTCCTTTTACTGACGGACTACACTTCCTGAGGATTCTTCCAATGAGTTTTGGTCTGGAATTTGCCTTCCCCAAGGCCTTTTTTATATTGTCGTCCCATTTCAAACTGCCCCTTTTGCCTAATCCCAGATGTCTTATGAAAGTAACTGCCTCTAGCGTTTGTCCTACCATTGCTTAGTTATACGGAGTGAAGCAAAATGTATGCACTCGGGTTTCGCAGCGCGATTCCTCACAGGTCAGCAATAAAAAAAAAAAAAAAAAAAAAAAAAAAAAAAAAAAAAAAAAAAGTCTGACACAAAATTTCGTCCTGCGCATATTTCCGGCCGTTGAAGACTGAGATCGGTGCTGTTCCATACGTCGGTGAGTTTCAGAATTATGCAATAACACCAACAAACTTCTATGGGATGTAGAAGGCGTCTTGAGACAAAACAGAGACCTATGCGTCACTTTCATTAAGGTTAGGGCAATGTTTTGTTACTGTTTTACCCAATTCACATGTCACTGTACGGAACTTCATGTTTTTGAGAGATGACACACTTTTTAATATATTTTCAATAAACAGGTACCAATTACCTATATACCCCTTGATACAGATATTTCATCCTAAAAATATATATGAATTTTACCGTCAGTTGAATTGTGGCATCCAAAATTATACACGTACATGTAGTACGATATCGATGTCATTTAGGATATGAAAGTGCTTTTTGCAGGTCAAAGGTAAATACGACCATCTGGGAATCTTCCTCTTTACTACATTCTGTGTATGTAGCCACTGTAGTTTTTGCCAGAAACCAGAACCTCCCATTTTCAAATATTTCGGACAAAAACTACGTCAATAACATTTAAAAAAGCCGTTTTTAATATAGTTGTAATTGGAAACAGATGTTCACCTGACACGAAAATTGAAATGTTTGTAGAGCTTATGGGACTTAACTACGGGGTCATCAATCCCTAAACTTACAAACCACTTATGAACTAGGTAATACTAAGGACGGCACAAATATCCATGCCCGAGGGGGGATTCGAACTCCCGACCTTAATGGCCGTGTAGACCGAGACTGGACCGCCGCAGTCTCCTCGGCCACCGCGGCCGGCCCACGAAATTGAATAACCGAATTTGTAGAGGAGAAAACTTTCTACCACTTTCCTCTCTGATGTTTTCTTCGTAATTCTCGCCGTTACAGAGCTATTTGCAAAAATTACGGCGATATGACAGCGCTTCTTGATTTTACGTAAGCCAGGCGTTAGGCACTGCCACGTGACATTCCTCGCCCAGAACTCTCTCTGGCATACGCCATCTTGCTTCCTGTATTTTATGCTTTTCTTTTTGTAACTTACGCTTTGTCATTTCAAAGCAATGGCGCACTGAAGAATTAACAAAAACACGTCATTCTTCTTAGGATAAATGGTAATCTAGTGACTAAAAATGCCATATTAGCATCAGTTAACAAATGTCATCAGTAGTAAGAGAAATCAGGGACTGATTTCTTGATTGTCTGTCGTAGTGCAGTGGGCAGCTCGTTGAACTGTAATGCTCATGGTCAGTGGTTCGTAACCCACCACTAACCAAGAACGTTTTTTCTCCTTTTTTCCTGTTAGGGTTGCGGGCACTCTTATTAATTAGATAGAGCTATGTTCTTCAATGTTTATAATTATGTATATGTAATAATGCTCCCTCTAAAATGCTCGTTTGTTCCATTTCGTGAACATGCCGTGAAATACGTAACAACGAATTGAACAATGATCTTCTGAAGCGTATGCACGTAAACTGGGAGGATACTGTAATAATGAATATTCTGAACAACGTGCTGATACTGGTAGTTTCATATATAAACGAAATCCTAGATTTCTGTGGCAAATGTTGTTCCTTGTTTATTTTTAAGCAGTTATTCACTATTTATGGAATATATTAAAAGTTATTAATTAGAATCAATGCATCTACTAAAATAACGCTTTTAACGTAGATTGTATTACCTTTTCTGTATTTCTGATATGACTTTGTTCATGTTACTTTGTTTCAACCCGTGATTACGTTTTCTTTTGCAGCTAAAATAACGAACGGAATAAGTGTGGTAATACTGAATTCCACATAAATCTAGTACTTAATCTATATACAAAGTTACTACCATCATTATATCATTTACAACAGTCATTGTAACAGCATTTCCCCAGTTTATGTACATGTGATAAAAAAGTCTATGTTTACAATTCCTTGGTACGTATTTCATGCCATGTTCTCGATACATACTTTTTTTTTTTTTTTTTTTTTTTTTTTGTCTTCAGGGATATCAATGCTTTGCGGACGTTTGTTCATGTTCGTTCTGGGTTGTTCATTGAGAATTTTGCTCAGTTTTTTTTTAACAGATGGCGTTGAACTCTCTTTTACTCTCTTTTCATTGGTTCTTTGGTTTGATCGGTACTTTGTGGACATTGGTTTGTTTTGTTCTATTATGATAGTTACGTCGTTCACTCAGTTTTTTCGTTATAGAGCTACCATGTCGGGAATCCTCTGACCTAGCGCGGTGAGCCACCGCGCCTTATCAAGTTTCGAACCACCATCTATCATGTTCGTACATCACAAACTAATTTGTCGCCAATTACGCTACCTACATTTCTAGCTTTTGTAGATTTGGAGAAGGCATTTGACAATGTTGATTGGAATAAACTCTTTCGAGTTCTGAAGCAAGCAGGAGTAAAATATAGGGAACGTAAGGTTATTTACAACTTGTACAAAAACCATACAGCGGTTGTCAGAGTTGAAGGGCATGAAAGGAATGCAGTGGTTGGAAAGGGAGTAAGACATGGTTGTAGTCTTTCTCCATTGTTGTTCAATTTGTACATTGAGCAAGCTATAAAGGAAAGGAAGGAGAAATTTGGAGAAGGAATTAAAGTTCAGGGTGAAGAATTAAAAACATTGCGTTTTGCCGACGACATAGTAATTCTGTCATATACAGCAAAGGACCTGGAAGAGCAATTGAACGGAATGGACAGTGTGCTGAAAGGTGCATATAAGATGAACATTAACAAGAGAAAAACTGGGGTAATGGAGTGCAGTGTAAGAAACTCAGGTGATGCTGAAGGAATTAGATTAGGTAACGAAGCAATAAAGGAGGTAGATGAGTTTTGTTACCTGGGCAGTAAAATAACAAATGATGGTCGCAGTACAGAGGATTTAAAATGCAGAATGGCAATGGGTAGAAAAGCGTTCTTGAAAAAGAGAAATTTGTTAACATCGAATATTGATTTAAGCCTAAGGAAGTCCTTTCTGAAGGCATTTGTATGGAGTGTGGCCTTGTATGGGAGTGAGACATGGACGATAAACAGTGCGGACAGGAAGAGGATTGAGGCTTTTGAAATATGGTGCTACAGAAGAATGCTGAAGATTAGGTGGGTGGATCGCGTAACTAATGAGGAAGTACTGAAAAGAATTGGGGAGAAAAGGAATTTCTGGCATACCTTGACTAAAAGAAGGGATAGATTGGTAGGACACATTCTTAGACATCAAGGAATTGTGAATTTAGCGTTGGAGGGAAGTGTATGGGGAAAAAATCGCAGGGGAAGACCAAGAGATGGATACAGTAAGCAGATTCAGACAGATGTAGGTTGTCGTTCTTTTGTGGAGATGAAGAGGCTTGCTCAGAATAGGGTATTGTGGAGAGCTGCATCAAACCAGTCTCCGGACTGAAGACCACAACAACAACAACGCTACAGCGAACAGCTGCGAGAGTAATCCGTAATCCTCGCACCATAGATGATAGGTGGTAATTGCTAACATGGCATTTTTAGCACATTAGATTATAATTCATTGTCCTAAGAACGATGTGCCTTTGATAATTTTCAATGCGCAATTGCTTTTAAACGACAACGCTTGAGCTATAATAAGAAAAGTATCAAATACAGAAAGGAAGAAGGCGTATGAAAAAGAGAGTTTCGGGCGAGGGATGTGACGTGACTGCTTTCCGAACACCAAATGTACGCTATCTACCATCCAGTCTATAGTCATTTGTCCGAACGCCAAATGTACGCTACGTTCGTTCCAGCCTATAGTCATTCGTAAACAGTACAGGCAAAGAATCTAAACTTAGAACTATCTAGGCAACACAGGTGATAATATTTTAACGGAAAAATATAATGAAAGTGTGGGAGAGATATTAAAATAATAGTTTAAATTTTAAAAAGGAATATGTTTGTCAAAACTAAAGTCAAATATCAAATAATTTTGGCTCTTTGTTAAAATACGCTCAGAAAGAATATTACGTGTTGGGTGCACAGATATTATCACATTAGTAAAGTCGTCACCGTATCGTCTTTAATTTTTTTTATTTACATTTTTATTATTTTTCTCCAAAATGTTTCCAAAAAATTCATAAAACTACAAGAAAATGTAAAGTGGGCCGTAAGACAACTCGGAGCTTTTTTTTTTTTTTTTTTTTTTTTTTTTTTTTTTTTTTTTCAATTACGAAATCAGCTCAGTGAATGATCTCAGACCCCACCAGCCCGCGATTCTGGATACGCCACTGGTAGCAACTGTTACAGAATATGTACTCTAAATGTTCGCAGAGCATTAATTAAGAAAAACACAGCATTTAGCGACAAGTGACAAACACTTGTCTCAACGGACGAGGCAGCTCGGTGGAAAGTATTGGCCAAGCATCGACTAGCACGTGCCGGATCCGAAGGCTATCGGTAAACAGCACTGATGACAAGTGTAAACCCGCCATCCACCGCGGAACTTGAGCAGTGATTGCGAAGCAATGTGCTCACACATCTCAGTAACGAAGAACACACGATTGTATTGAGAACGTATTGACTTACTGGGCGGAAAACGCAGGAAACAAACACGGAGGAGCAAACAGCACATGCACACTCGGTAGCTGATTCCTACCGTCAGCGTTCCGTTTTCTGTTCGTTGCAACTGCAGTGCGTCACATAGGCAACAATAAACGCCTGCAACGTTCACAAGCACATACCCACACACGGTTCTATTTGGCAATAATATTTTCATGCACAAATGCTATGTGAATGTCAATCACATTTCTGGTACGGACTTTAGCGTGAAATCATGATATTAATACATTTGCAACACCGTAGATATGCAACCCTGGACATTTCCTACTTTACCTGTTATTTCTTCCTAATGTATTTTCACTGCTCCCAATTAGGAAGAAAGACACATATGATTCTTGAAGTTTTCCCGGCGGACATAATATCCCATCATCTTTCGGGAGTGCATCCGGGACAGCGACAATTCTTCGTCCGAAATTTCGGTTGCAAACCTTACAGCCATCTTCAAGGCGAGTCCCAGACTGAGTTCTCAGCATCTGCGCGTGCCTATGTATACGGTAAATCACGTGATGCAAAGCTACTGAGGATTAGACTGCCTATGCTCGAAGATATCACATTCGTAACTGCTGCGCTAGTCATAGATAAATATATACTTCAAAGATCAACTTGTGAGCGCTGAGTGCAGACATAAATAGAGCTGATACGTATCCAGTGCTTACAAATTAATAATTAATCATTAAAAGTGGTAACATCAATCGGAAGTGAAGACGCAGACATTCTTTCAGAACGAAAGCCTGATATAAGTGGCTTCCATGCATTGTGCATGCATCTTGACAATGCATGGAAGCCACCTATATCACGCCTTCGTTCTGAAAGAATGTCTGCGTCTTCACTTCCGATTGATGTCACCACTTTTAATGATTAATTATTAATTTGTAAGCACTGTGGATACGTAACAGCTCTGATTATGTTTGCATTCAGCGCTCACATGTTTATCTTTGAAGTATATATTTATCTATGACCAGCGCAGCAGTTACGAATGTGATATCTTCGAACATAGACAGTCTAATCCTCAGTAGCTTTGCATCACGTGATTTACCGTACACATAGGCACGCGCAGACGCAGAGAACTCAGTCTTGGACTCGCCTTCAAGATGGCTGTAATGTTTGCAGCCGAAATATCGGACGAAGAATTGTCGCTGTCCCGAGTGCACTCCAGGAAGATGATGGAATGTCCCGATTAAACAGGCAGATCCTAAATGGTGTGCTAGAAAGATTCATGTTGATTTTGAGGTAGCGGCGATATAGACCCTTCGTCAAGTTTTCCACGCAAATTGATGTTACTTCCGTATGAAGAAAAGTTTATGGAGATGACAGAATAATGATTATGGACTTAACGTTAGCATGTGTGCAGCGCTGGCATTTGTAGAACTGGAGGATGTAAGCAACGGAAGGGTTGAGATTGTACTGTGACCGTGTATTTTAGCCTTTACTAAACACCACATGATTGTTTTATTTTGATGTATCTTGAATTCTTGTTGTGGTTCTGCAAAAGATTGTACGAATACGACTCCTTTTTAATGGATCCTTCTAAGCAGTGTGATGGGGAGTAATTAGTCTGCCTTTAAATCGGACTTCGAAGTTCTAGCCGACTGCATGTTTGCCTTTATATATTAATAGCAATAGCTACTGAATAAATAGGCATACAAGCTTCATTTAACTATCAAAGCGTTGTATTTCTCTTAAAATACGGAGTCCAGCTTGGCTTTTTAACATTTAGACATGGAGTTAACATAACTTATTTAAAAAACAAATGAACATTCAACTCTAAGTATTCTTGTCCCCCGCGGTGGAGTAGCCGAGCGGTCTAAAACGCGGTTGCTCGCCGTGGAGGTTTGAGTCCTCCCTGGGGCATGGATGTGTGTGTTGTCCTTAGGTTAGTTTACCTAGGTATAAGTAGTTTGTACGCTACGGACTGACGACCACGCAGTTTGGTCCGATAAATTTACAAACATTTGAACATTTTTTGTATTCTTATCCAAGATCTTCCTTTTTTCTATATGATTTCATATTCATGAGAGTAAACATAGTCTCTTGATCTTGTACTTGTCAAGTGATCAGAACCTGTATAAACAAATTTCTTGGAACACCAATTGTCTTCCTGTATTTCTAAACCAACAAATAAATAAAATTTTATGTACTCTGCTTAATCGGAAACATGTAGTACAACAATGTTACACTACAAAATTCACGCAAAAGCTCCTGATAACAAAAGGCTCCCCTAGATTTTCGACTACTTTGTGGAGAATAGAGTAGAGGATTAGGATATCCACACAACAGAATGGAATTGCTATGGGAAAATACAGAGACTAACGAATACTATTGAATGATGGAATGGCGGATAACAAAATAATATTTTTGGAAACCCTCACTCTAGAAGCACGTATTTGATGGGGTACTTGAAGAAGGAAGCGTAGATCATATCTTCATGTACATGAAGTTGGAGATGAACTGTAAAGGGAAGAACAGGAAGTAGGACCTGAAGCTGGACAATAGGATACCATTAAAATTGTGAAGAGGCTAGCCACGTAAGCTCCTTCTAGTAAACAGTTGCTCGTATTCAGAATCTGGACTAAAATACTCTGTCTGAAATAAAAGTAAGTAAACTGGTTACAGTTTTCGAATTCACTTAAGGTGTATTGTTTCAGCAGTGGTTATGGAGTACAGGAAATGATTACATTTAGGGATCAACAATTCTAGTGGTACTGTGGTACCAGGTGTCGATCCATGCTGAACATCCTTATTTGTATGGGGTGAAGTCTCCACAGGCGCTGATCCTGGCATCCATTACATCGTGGGGTAGCGTATACTGCCTTAGGATGCATTATTCCACACCTGCTCAACCTTTTCAGGTGACGATACTGTCGCCTAGACGGGTATAATTATATCGATAGTAGTTTCTTGATTACAATGAACGAGCTTAAGAAATATCAAGACCAACTGTGAGACTGGAGTGAGAGTTTGTAACAAACAAAACACAACATATCATTCTCGACGGGGAGACGTCTCTTGATTAAAAGCAATTTCTGGCATACTTTAAGGTAGTACTAAAAGGACATTCCTTTTCACATTCCATATTAATAGCGTGGTAGAGAAAATCGTAAGTTAGATGAGGCTTTTGCGGATGATACTGTAGTATTTAGAGAAGTTGAAAAACTCGAAAATAGTAACGAACTGCAGGAAAATTTGCAACATATCGACTCTTGTGTAGGATGTAGCAAGTGACTCTCAGCGTAAACATATTATGTAGCGTACTGCGATTTATATAGAAAGAAGACTACTTTATCAGATGATTACACGACTACTGACTAATGACAGGATATCCACAAATGGAATAAGGAGAAGAAGCACTTTGAAGTGGAGTGAGCAATCATGGGTAAGACACATACCAGACTGACCGTCATTGGAAGTACAATCAGGTAGTATAGTTCATCAGAAAGAAAAAAGCTTACAAAACACTAGTTCTGATATTTCTGAGAAACTCATTGGGTCGGCCGCGGTGGCCGAGGTGACTGAGGCGCTCCAGTCACGGTCAGCACGGCCACTACGGTCGGGGGTTCGAATCCCCCCTCGGGCATGGATATTTGTGCCGTCCTAGTTCGTAAGTAGTTCATAAGTAGTTTGTAAGTTTAGGGACTGATGACCCCGTAGTTAAGTCCCATAAGCTTAACAAACATTTGAACATTTTGAAACTCATTGGCTTGGCAAGTATCGTTGGCGCGACTCAGCTTTCCGATCACTTAAGTGAGTAACATCATCGGAGAAGTTGTTCGAAATTAAGTGTCTGAGATGCAGCGAATGATTTCTTAATCTCAAGTGAGTTGGAGACAATTTAATTTGATTGTGATGACGACTTTTTGTGACGCTGAGGAAGTTTCTCAGACAGTCATGGTTTAAAGATTGTCACGAATATAAAGATATTTCTTCAGATTAATTTTATTCCTTTTTAAATACCCACATGAATCACAAAAACAGATCAAAAATGTGCATTTCGAATTTCATTATCTGTGAAGGCTTCTAGTTTTAACAATACCAGGATGTGAATGTAAGTTAAAATAAGAGGGACATAACGTTACTTTTTAAATCAATTTTATTCCTTTTTTTAATACGACCATTACTGAGATACATATTTTAAACTTCATTCCAGAATGTGTCACTTACGTAACAACTGATGTCTTCGTAACTTTTGTGTTATCCTACTCAGAAAATATAAATGTTCCATGAAAAATTAAACATCCTGTCGAGTTAGTTAAATGTTCAAATGTTTGTAAAGCTATGGGACCAAACTGCAGAGGTCATCAGTCCGTAGACTCAGGTGTGTGCGCGCGCGCGCGCGTGTGTGTGTGTGTGTGTGTGTGTGTGTGTGTGTGTGTGTTGTTGTTGTTGTTGTTGTTGTTGTTGTTGCCAACGTACGTTAAGGTAGTTTGTAAGTCTATTCAACAATGACTTCAGCATTATGGTCCCTTAGGTTTAAAAACATTTCAGTTTGAACATCAATGGCTACACCAAAGGAAACTTTTCCGGCCTTATACGCGTCGATGGAATCACGATTGGAATAAATTATCAGTGCCTGTTTCGGACCCTGAGCCAAGTCAGCAGGACTCATGCTGTACCCAGGTGACTGAAATGCTGAATATGTTTTGATAACATACTAATGAATATGTCCTGTTAATATGAACTTCCTATCTCTATTCATTCTCTCTTGTCATCTTGCGCGTTATGGATCAAGGACAACAGGGAGACAGAATATTTCTAGATTTTCGAAAGGCATTCGACACGTTGCCGCACTGCAGACTGCTAACGAATACGTACCCAAATATACGAATGGCTCAAAGACTCTTTAAATAATAAACATCCTGTACTTTGTCGTCGATATAAAATGTTCATCAGAGACTAGGATAACGTCAGGAGTGCCCCCGGTAAGTGTCATAGGAGCCTTATTATTTTCTATCTATATAAATGATCTGACGAACAGAATGAGTTGCAATCTGCGGCTGTTTGCTGAAGATACTGCGATTTACAGGAAGAGGTCGTCATTGAATGACTGTAGTAGGATGCAGGATGACTTGGATCAAATTTCTATGTGGTGTGAGGAATGGCAGCTAGCCCTAAAAGTAGAAAAAATGAAGGTGATGCAGATGAGTAGGAGAAACAATCCCGTTATGTTCGAATACAGCAGTAGTAGAGTGCTGCTTGACAGAGTTGCGTCAATTAAATATCAAGGCATAACGCTGCACATCGATATGAAATGGAACCATCATATATGAACTGTCGTGGGGAAGGCGGATGAGCGATTTCAGTTCATTGGGAGAATTTAGGGAAGATGAGATTCGTCTGTAAAGTAGGTCGCGAATAAAACGCTTGTGCGACCCCATCTTGGGTACTGCCCGTTTGGGATCCCCACTAGATGAGTGTAACAGAAAATATAGAGGGAATTCAGAGGCGGTCGGTTAGGTTTATTACCAGTAGGTTCGATCATTGCACGAAATTTACAGAGATGCTTTGTGAACTCTTATGGGAATCGCTGGAGGGGAGAAATTAGATTACATTAGATGTACTTTACGTCCCTGTAGATCCAAACTGAGGAGATGGTCATGGATGTGGAACACAATACACAATAAATACAAAATAAGAGCAGTGTACCTTCAACAGATCCCAAATGTAATTGCCGTTGTGGAAGTATAATCGATCAGAAGAACAACATTATCTTAAGAATATTTACATTTTAAAGAACATAAAACGTATTACTGCATTCTAAATGTTGAATACACTAAGTGCATATGCTAAAGTTTAAATAATTTCAACATGTGCATACAATGATCACATTACCGTACTGAAGTCAGACTGAACACAATATTGACATTTGTGAATGTTACATACAATAACCAATCATTTCTGATATGAAATTTATCAATGGGGTTAGTAGGAACTGGCCACAAAAAAAGAACTATAGACTCCTTTCAAACTGAACTTAACTGTTAGTTAAATTTATTTTGAGTGCTGGCATATAATTGAAAATGTGTAATGCGAATAGTGGATCCAGAGAAATTGACTTCAAATCTTTTTGGAAGTTATTCGTGATTTTAGTATTGATCCAATGAACTGAGCTATTGGTTTGCAGAAAAGATGAGTTTTTAATGACAAATTTCAGTAGAGAATAAACGTATTGGGAATCAGTAGTTAGTATTCCCAGATCCTTAAGTAATCTACAGTATGTTCTTGAGTTCACACCACAAATGATTCGTATCGCATGTTTTTCGGCTCTGAATACTTTAGCTTGGGCAGATGAGTTACCCCAGAAATTAATCCCGTATGACATTCTGGAATGAAAGTTCGCAAACTACACTAGCTTGTTTTATTTTTATACCACCAATGTCCGTGAACTTTCGCATAGCAAATAGGGGCTTGTTTAGGCGCTTCGGCAGTGCTTTGGTATACTCTCCCCAGTTGAATTTAACAAGCTGTAACCCTAAGAATTTGACACTGTCAACTCCTTCTATCTACTTGTCGTTGCTTTTTAGGCATATACCAGAAGGAAACATTTTACAAGTTCTAAACTGCATAGTGTTCTTTCAACGTTTATCGACAGAAAGTGGGCTACGACGTTCTTTCCGAAAAGAAAAAAAAAAGAAAAAAAAACTGTTGAGGAGGCTGGAATTTCAAGCGGTCTGCAGAAAGATTCTACTGCCACCAAGGCTTTTGAAATGTGGTGCTACAGAATAATGCTGAAGATTAGGTGGGTGGATCGCATAACTAATGAGGTGGTACTGAACAGAATTGGGGAGGAAAGGAATTTCTGGCATATCTTGACTAAAAGAAGGGATCGATTGGTAGGACACATTCTTAGACATCAAGGAATCGTGAATTTAGCGTTGGAGGGAAGTGTGTGGGCGTAAAAACCGCAGAGGAAGACCAAGAGATGGATACAGTAAGCAGATTCAGACAGATGTAGGTTGCCGTTCTTATGTGGAGTTAAAGAGGCTTGCTCAGGATAGGGTATTGTGGAGAGCTGCACCAAACCAGTCTCCGGACTGAAGACCACAACACACAAACACAGTTTGTGAATGACGCTTCGTCACTAAACAGAACGCGTGAAAAAAGTCTGTTATCGTCCCATAATTTATTTTGTGTCCAGTGGCAAAACCGTACACGATGTTCAAAGTCTTCCCCATACAAATCCTGGTGCATAGAAATATGGTAGGGGTGAAATTTATGTTAATTAGAATTCTCAACAACGACGTTTTTGAGATTTCCTATTATCGCTCAATTTTTCTGCTACTGATATGCAGATTAGCCGCAACTGCAGCTAAAACACTTACTTGGGCATCATCATTTGTTGCAGGTCGTGGTTGACGTTTCTCTTGTGCCTGAACACTTTGTCTCCAGAATGAAACTTTCACTCTGCAGCGGAGTGTGCGCTGATATGAAACTTCCTGGCAGATTAAAATTGTGTGCCGGAACCGGGACTCGAAGCTGGGACCTTTTGCCTTTCGCGGGCAGACGCACTACCGACTGTGCTATTCCGACACGACTCACGATGCCGCCCCACAACTTAGGGTACGGCCATAGTGGGCCGCCACACGCTTCCTGCTTGGCGGCGGCAGGGAGGCAGTTGGAAAACCCAGTGGGTGATGCCATTGGGGTGGCCATAGTGCACCCGCGCGGCCGCCTCAGCCCGCTCACATCGCTTTCACAGGCGCGTGCAAGAAACAATTTATGTTTCTTGTTCCGCTCTCAGCTCGCGGGTGCCGAGGTTTCAACGCTGTGCGCTGCGCGTCGTGTTTAATGGGAGCTAATAAAGACGCGTTTATCTCAAAAGTGTTGAATGAAAGGCCGTTAATTCACTGTAGCCTAATTTTATTGAACTTTTGTAGACTCGCACAACCGGTTTTGCAATGTCTTTAATTGCATCTTGTTGTTCATATTTATGCAAGAATACCAGTACTTTATTATAGCAAACAACTACACATTCAAGATAATTTACTTGTAGATAGGTTATTTAGCTCAGAATACGAAATGGTTACTTCTTTGCTAAGGGTTGCACGTGAAATTGGCTTTTTTGTGAGCCAATAACACGAGGCTACTTCATTCATAATTACTTTGCTGCCATTACAAAAAATTTTTTTGTTCGTGAGCGGTATAAAATGTCGGTACGTGATTGGGAACCTTGACAGCGAAATAATTTTAACTGCTGACCTACTATAATCTCAAAATACATACACTGTGACAGACGGTACACTGTCAGTTACAATATAATTTCAAGTAAAAATAGTCTTGGTTGCAAAGTGGTGTTATTAATAACCAATGGCGCGTTCTGCCCTCACAGCAGGCCATCATCTTATCTGCATGATAAACGTTACATAAGAATTACTACAACATTTAAAGTACTGAAACAGGGGCTGTTGGAGTAATTTGCGTAACGTTTGTCATGCAAATAATGTGATGATACCCTGCTGTGAGTGCGAAACGCGTCATTGGTAATTAATAACACCACTTTGCAACCAAGACTGTTTTTACTTGAAATTAAAATTTGACTGATTGCTGTATCAACCACATAGTTACATTGTATGTATATTGAGATTATAGGACAGCAGTTACAACTTTTTCCCTGTCATGATCCAACGGTTATTACCCCATGCCATCAACTAGTATGTACAGTTTTGGCATATTATGCAATTTGCGATCAAAACTTTTGTTTTGTTTTGTCATCATCATCATTCGTGGATGGTGCCAAGTTATAACAGCAGTTTCGTTATAGCACCACAGATTTACTTGCATTAAACTCAACTAGAGAGAAGATGCACGTAAGCTGCACATACGAACTGCATATTCCAACTTAACAGTGCCGTTGTAAACATGTTTAATGTCCCCCGCTGTTGTTCTTTGCGGAGAAAGTCTGTCAAAAATTCTTCTGGTAATTTTAGTCTTCCCATTTCTATTGCATGTCGGAAGGAACATTCAACAAAAACACTAGCATTCTCTTTTCCTTAGAACCCTACAGTCTTCATTATGAACTTGCAATTTTCCGTCATTGACAGCTAGCAATCCAATATTTGTAACTAATACATAGAACCAGATTTACTGTCCTTTTTCTTTGTCCGAACTTCTATGCTATTATAATTTTAAAACGAGTTAGAGAACTGGTATCTGTCCCAGATAAACTTTGCAAGTTTTTAAAGTCATTTTCTGTTGGATCGGGCATGTGCTTTAGTACCAAGGTTGACTGACTGAGCTGCAGGCTAGAGGCTCAGTAGTTGTGCACATGGCGCGCCGAAGGAGAGCGCGCGGCGCTAGCGCCCTCAAATTTCAACACCCTGTTCGCTTACTGGAGCGATGTATCGTTTTATTTTCAGGTTTAAAAACAATTTCACAATGTTGGCTACATTTCGTACGCAGTAATGTATAACTTAATGTTAACCAAACGAAAAGTAGTCAGCGACTATATTTTTCACTTCACAAGCTCCAAATTTTATGCGATAGGTCAACTGGAAATTAAGAATCGTAATAACTATGGTGAATACCGGAAAAACAGACACTCCGTTATGAAGCTGTTATGTTAGCCTGCAAGATGTGCAAAACTCAGTGATGTACGGCAATTAGTTTCCTCAAAATCGAGTGAGAAGTATCCTACGTCAAAGAAAACGCAAAGAACCGGGAGAGGTGGTTTTTATTTTTTTACACGAGAAGGAGAATTTTATCGAAAAACTGATACCAGTGTGCGATGTAGCTTTGTTTCATACACATACAGTATTTTTTTCAGCAAGAAAATATAAAAGTAATTTTGGTCATGTATCGGTATCAACCGACGCGCGGTAGGCTGCGCACTGTGGCCGCCACCAGCTGCCATCGCGCCGTTGCAGCGCGCGAGTGGCGACCGCTGCAGATTAAGCGGCCGAGCAGCTAGCGGGCAGCCGTTCACTATGGCCGTACCCTTTCGCAGGAGAGCTTCTGTGAAGTTTGGAAAGTAGGAGGCGAGGTACTGGCGGAAGTAAAGTTGTGGGGCGGCATCGTGAGTCGTGTCGGGATAGCACAGTCGGTAGTGTGCTTGCCCCCGAACGGCAAAGGTCCCAGGTTCCGGAACACAATTTTAATCTGCCAGGAAGTTTCATATCAGCGCACACTCCACTGCAGAGTGAAAATTTCACTCTGGAAACATCCCTGTGGCTAAGCCATGTCTCCACCATATCCTTTCTTCCAGAAGTGTTAATATTGCATGTTTCGCAGGAGAACTTTCTGTCTGTTTAAATTCCGTAACTATCCGACGGAAGGTCCGGACACTTTAATGATGTCTTCCGGGATAACGATCAACATACATAGCACAGGCCCGTTGGGCATTTAAATCACAATAGCCGCACAGAAGTACCATATCGACCTTTTCTGCAATTGGGAAACTGTCCATTTTAACACGAGTAATGAATCACGAAGAAAATACCGTCCGCACTGGCGATATGTTACGCAATACCACGTACTTATACGTTTGTGACTATTACAAAGCTATCTATCAAAAAGCGAAAAAAGTGTTCCAAATAAAACATTCATATTTATTTACGTACTATACGAATATGTAATAAAAATGGGGGTACCTATTTAAGAAAATGCAGTTGATATCGGTTTAACCTATGGCAGCGCCATCTAGCGGGCCAACCATAGCGTCATCTGTTTTCCTCCTTCAGCCGGCCGCAGTGGCTGAGCGGTCTGCGGCGCGCCAGTCACAGTCTGCATGGCCGTTACGGTCAGGGGTTCGAATCCCCCCTAGGACATGGATGTTTGTGTCGTTTTTACTATAACGCAGTATAAGGTAGTTTAGGGACTGACGGCCGCGGTGGAGTGGCCGAGCGGTCTAAAGCGTCTCGCTGCGGATCGCGCGGTTGCTCGCCGTGGAGGTTCAAGTCCTCCCTGGGGCATGGGTGTGTGTGTTTGTCCGTAGGTTAGTTTACCTAGGTTTAAGTTGTTTGTAAGCTGCGGACTGATGACCACGCAGTTTGGTCCGATAGGATTACAAACATTTGAACATTTTTTTAAGGGACTGACGACCCCGCAGTTAAGTCCCTTAACCTTAACAAACATTCGATTTTTTCCCCCCTTCAAGTTACAAAAGTTTTGTTCATTGTAGTTTTCTCGTTTGATGCTTATTTCGTGGGGTGTTTGGCCCGCTCACTATCAATGGACCACACTGTATATGGGAGGGGAACTAGAAAGCAACTGCCCTCTCTTCTTACCTTTGGGTGTAATGCGGCGTGCCGGCCGCGGTAGTCGAGAAGACTGAGGCGCTCCAGTCACGGTCTGCACGGCCATTACGGTCGAATCCCCCCTCGGGCATGGATATTTGTACCGTCCTTAGTATTAGTTAGTTCATAAGTAGTCTGTAAGTTTAGGGACTGATGACCCCGTAGTTAAATCCCATAAGCTATACAAACATTTGAACGTTTGATTGTAATGCGGCGTATGTGTGTAGTCGTAGAGATGTTATCAACACAAGTGTTAATAGTATGTACCTCAGTTTGACATCTTGTAGCTGCTATTTCTAGGTCTGTTATCCGTATTGTTTGTCTGCAGTGGCCTTGTAACAACTCGTTGTAGTGTGTCTGCAAGTTTCCGGCTGTGAGTCGGTCCCGGCAGGCGTCGCATTGTGTGCAGACAGCGGGCAGGCCAGAGACAGAGACAGAGCCAGGGGACGGCAGCGGCTAAGTAGCGGCTGCGGCGGTCAACAGCTGCGGCCGTCGTGTTGTCGCAGGCGGTTAGCGGGCTGCCGGCCGCGGCTCCCGGGTTCCACACGCTGTTTGCGCGGAGGCGGCGCTAACCGCGGCGGACAACACCACCGTCGCGGACGCTCCCTGCCCGACACCACGGGCGACGCTGGCGCTCCAACACCTGCTGCTGCTACAGCCACTGCTGCCAGCCACTGCTGCGGGCGCTTTCCAGGCGCTGCACAGTGTGTCGACACCTCAGTGGCATGTGAAAACCACCTCTCCATGTTGCGACACGTGGACCCGACAATACACAGCAGTGTTTTTCAACCTGTGGATCGCAAACCCTCGGGGAATCGCCGTACAAGAGGAAGTAATGTAGTTGCACCGTAAAACAACCTAACTAGTGAAACTTCCCGGCAGATTAAAATTGTGTGCCGGAATCGGGACTCGAACCTGGGACCTTTTTCCTTGGGCGAACAAGCGCACTACCGACTGTGCTATCCCGACACGGCTCACGATGCCGCCTCACAACTTTACTTCCGCCAGTACCTCGCCTCCTACTTTCCAAACTTCACAGAAGCTCTACTGCGAACCATGCAAGACTAGCACTCCTGGAAGAAAGAATATGGTGGAGACATGGCTTAGCCCCAGCCTAAGGGATGTTTCCAGAATGAAACAATGCAACGGAGTCTGCGCTGATATGAAACATCCTGGCAGATTAAAATTGTGTGCTGGAACCGGGACTCGAACATGGAACCTACGCCTTTTGCGGGCAAGCGCTCTACCGGCTGAGCTATCCCGACACGACTCACTATCCGTCCTCACAACTATACCTCTGCCAGTACCTCGCCTCCTACATTCCAAATTTCACGGAAGTTCTCCTGCGAACCTTGCAGGACTAGCACTACTGGAAGAAAGGATATGGTGGAGACATGGCTTAGCCACAGGCAAAGGTCCCAGGTTTGAGTCCCGGTTCCAGCACACAATTTTAATCTGCCAGGAAGTTTCATATCAGCGCAGACTCCGTTGCAAAGTTTCATTCTGGAAACATCCCTTAGGCTGGGGCTAAGCCATGTCTCCACCATATTCTTTCTTCCAGGAGTGCTAGTCTTGCATGGTTCGCAGTAGAGCTTCTGTGAAGTTTGGAAAGTAGGAGGCGGGGTACTGGCGGAAGTAAAATTGTGAGGCGTCATCGTGAGTCGTGTCGGGATAGCACAGTCGGTAGTGCGCTTTCCCGCGAAAGGCAAAGGTCCCAGGTTCGAGTCCCGGTTCCGGCACATAATTTTAATCTGCCAGGAAGTTTCATATCAGCGCACACTCCGCTGCAGAGTGAACATTTCATTCTGGAACATTCCTTACGCTGTGGCTAAGCCATGTCTCCACCATATCCTTTCTTCCAGGAGTATGGTTCGCAGGAGAGCTTCTGTGAAATTTGGAAAGTACGAGGCGAGGTACTGGCGGAAGTAAAGTTGTGAGGCGGCATTGTGAGTCGCGTCGGGATAGCACAGTCGGTAGTGCGCTTGCCCGCCCAAGGCAAAGGTCCCAGGTTCGAGTTCCGGTTCCGGCACACAATTTTAATCTGCCAGGAAGTTTCATATCCGCGCACACTCCGCTGCAGAGTGAACATTTCATTCTGGAACCTAAGTAGTGTATAATAAGAGGTTTTCAGCCAAGATCGCTTTCTTCTTTTAATTATATGACCGGTTTCGTCGTGCTAGACGCCATATTCAGACCTGTCGTAATTTTCTACGTCACTGCTGTAACAACAAATTCTAATATAGCACATTGGAATACATCCATATTGATGTGCCACGCAAATAAAATTTACATGTCAATAATAAAATGACAGAATCCATCCCTCTCAAGGTGTATGTTGGAGGTACTCAGTGCCTCTATCATAAACCTTGGCACATCAGTATGGATGTATACCAATGTGCTATATTAGAAATTGTTGTTACAGTACTGATGTAAAAAATTACAACAGGTCTGAAGATGGCGTCTAGCACGCCGATACCGGTCATATAATTAAAAGAAGAAAGCGATCTTGGCTCTAAACCTCTTATTAAACAATTCTAGATCGCCCCAACAATGTTTTCCTAACTAGTGTATGTTGATACTAGGGGTTCCGTGAAATTGCGTGCTTATGAAATATCACACCTATTTAGCGATTGGGTTCACGATTTCCTATTATAAAGGGCACAGTTCGTAGTAATTGACGGTAAGTCATCGAGTAAAACAGAAGTGACATCTGGCGTTCCATAGGGAAGCGGTATAGGTCCCCTACCCTTCCTTGTGTTTATAAACGATTTCGGGGCCAATCTGAATAGCTGATTAGACTTTTCGCGGATGATGCTATCGTCTATCGGTTAGTTTTGTCAACATGGGGATCAAAAGCAACTGCAAAGCGATTTAGACAAAATTACTACATGGCGCGAAAATTGGCAAATAACACTAAATAATGGAAGGTGTGAAGTAATACACATGGCCACTAAAAGAAATCCGCTTAAATTCAATTACACGATAAATCAGTCAAATCTTATGGTCGTAAATTCTACCAAATACCTAGGAGTTACAATTACGAACAACTTGAAGTGGAAAGGAACACATAGAAAATATTGTGGCGAAGGCCAACCAAAGGTTATGTTTCATTGGCAGAAAGCTTCGAAGATGCAACAGCTCCACCAAAGAGACTGCCTACATCACACTTGTGCGTCCTCTCCTGGAGTACTGTTGCCCAGTGTGGGACCCTCACCAAATGGGACTGACGGAAGACATTCAGAAGGTTCAGAGAAGGGCAGCTCGTTTTGTTTTATCACGTTATGGGGGGGGGGGGGAGCATCACGGAAATGTTGCACGAATTGGGGTGGAAATCATTAAAAGAAAGACGTTATTCGTTGCGGCGAGATCTATTTGCGAAATTTCAATCACCGACTTTTACCCCTGAATGTGAAAATATTTTGCTAGCACACACCTACATAGGGATACATGACCATACCAATAAAATAAGAGAAGTCAGATCGAAAACGGAACGATTTACGTGTACTGTCTTCCCGCGCGTTATTAGAGAATGGAACGTTAGAGAAAGGTTATGAAAGTGGTTAATGAACCCATATGTCTATGTTCCATCAAGAACCGACGGAAGAATTCATAAGTAATAATAAAATCTCCAACGGAAAAATAAACTATGTTTCGAAGTGTGTAACATATTCAAGTATTTATTATAAAGCGTACATTGTCCGAGAAACAGGAAAAAGACAGTTCGATCATTTGGAAACCCTTTCTATCGTGAAATCGAGTGACACGCTTTCGACGGGTAGGTATCTTTGCTGGAAAGAAAAAGAATGAAAAGAAGAGGAAATGAGCTTGAGCATGGATTCACAATTCTAAATATCAAGAGCTCTTTAAAAAGAGTTAAAAAAATTCTTCACAGGTTATGATTGAAAACGCGATTTGACACTTTACATGGAGTTAACTGAACCTGAAAGTAGTGGAAGCCTTAAACAAGCCGTTTCAAGTTGTCTTCAGATTGGACAGGTGGAATTTTAAAATAATATGTATCAGTGCCGGTCAGTATACCAACCTCTCCAAGATAGTTTTTTAATGAAATAAATCGCAACTTGTGATCTGTTATGGCTTCATTGTATTAGGTTTAGATGGAATACCAAAGTGCGGCGAATGAAAATTTATGTCCGACCGGGATTATTTATATTTGTTTATTTCATTAAAAATGAACGCTGTAATGTCCTCAAAATATATATAATTATTTCCAAAATAGCGTTTCAACAGGTGCCCTTATTTTCAAGCACATGCATCTAAGAACAGTTAAAAAATACTAAAACTGTGAAATCTAATGCGAAAAATTCGCTAACAGGCTATCTGAGCGGATTTCCGAGAATTTAGACATCGAGTATATCTGAAAATATCTACGCATTGTGCGAGAAAAATAAAATAGTTATGTTGTTGTTGTTGTGGTCTTCAGTCAGGAGACTGGTTCGATGCAGCTCTCCACCCTACTCTATCCTGAGCAAGCCTCTTCATCTCCACATAATAACGGCAACCTACATCTGTCTGAATCTGCTTACTGTATCCATCTCTTGGTCTTCCTCTGCGGTTTTTACCCCACACACTTCCCTCTACCACTAAATTCACAATTCCTTGATGTCTAAGAATGTGTCCTACCAATCTATCCCTTCTTTTAGTCAAGGTATGCCAGAAATTTCTTTTCTTCCTAATTCTGTTCAGTACCTCCTCATTAGTTACGCGATCCACCCACCTAATCTTCAGCATTCTTCTGTAGCACCATATTTCAAAAGCCTCAATCCTCTTCATGTCCGCACTGTTTATCGTCCATGTCCCATACAAGGCAACACTCCATACAAATGCCTTCAGAAAGGACTTCCTTAGTCTTAAATCAATATTCGATGTTAACAAATTTCTCTTTTTCAAGAACGCTTTTCTACCCATTGCCATTCTGCATTTTATATCCTCTGTACTTCGACCATCATTTGTTATTTTACTGCCCAAGTAACAAAACTCATCTACCTCCTTTATTGCCTCGTTACCCAATCTAATTCCTTCAGCATCACCTAATTTTCTTACACTGCACTCCATTACCCTAGTTTTGTTCTTGTTAATGTTCATCATATATGCACCTTTCAGCACACTCTCCATTCCGTTCAATTACTCTTCCAGGTCCTTTGCTGTATCTGACAGAATTACTATGTCGTCGGCAAAACGCAATGTTTTTAATTCTTCATCCTGAACTTTAATTCCTTCTCCAAATTTCTCCTTGCTTTTCTTTATAGCTTGCTCAATGTAGAAATTGAATGACAATGGAGAAAGACTACAACCCTGTCTTACTCCCTTTCCAACCACTGCATCCTTTTCATGCCCTTCAACTCTGACAACCGCTGTTTGGTTTTTGTACAAGTTGTAAATAACCATACGCTCCTTATATTTTACTCCTGCTTGCTTCTGAACTTGAAAGAGATCATTCCAATCAACATTGTCAAAAGCCTTCTCCAAATCTACAAAAGCTAGAAATGTAGGTTTGCCTTTTCCTAATCTATCTTCTAGCATAAGCCGTAAAGTGAGTATTGCCTCCCGTATTCCTACATTTCTCCTGAACCCAAACTGATCTTCCCCGAGGTCGGCTTCTACCAGCTTTTCCATCCTTCTGTAAATAATTCGTGTTAATATTTTGCAACCATGACTTATTAAACTGATGGTTCTGTAGTTTTCACACCTGTCTGCACCTGCTTTCTTTGGAATGGGGATTATAACATTTTTCTTAAAGTCTGTGGGTACTTCATCTTTCTCATACATCTTACACACAAGTGAAACAATTTTGTCATGGCTGGTTCTCCTAGAGACTTCAGTAGCTCTGATGGAATATCGTCTACTCCAGGGGCCTTGTTTCGACTTAGGTCTTTCAGGGCTTTGTCAAATTCTTCTCTCACTACAGTATCTCCTATTTCATCTTCATCTACATCCTCTTCCCTTCCTACAATATTGTCTCGAAGTTTTTGCCCCTCTACATACTCTTTCCACCTTTCAGCTTTCCCTTCTTTGCTGAGAACTGGTTTTCCATCAGTGTCCTTGATATTCATAGAGCTGTTTTTCTTATCTCCAAATGTTTCTTTTATTTTCCTGTAGGCTGTATATATTTTTCCCCTATTTATACATTCTTCTACATCCTTGCATTTGCCTTCTAGCCACTCCTGCTTAGCCATTTTGCACTTCCTGTCAATCTCATTTCTTAGTCGTCTGTACTCCATTTTGCCTGTTTCATTTACTGCATTTTTTTATTTTCCCCTTTCATCGATTAAATTTAGTATGTCCTGTGATATCCAAGGATTTTTTGTAGGTCTTGCCTTCCTAACTATTTTGTCCTTGCTGCCTTCACTATTTCATCTCTCAATTTTACCCATTCCTCCTCTACTGTTTTATTTTCCCCTGTTTCTGTTAATTGTTGCCTAAAGCTCCCTCTGAATTCTTAAGAACTTCAGGTTCCTTCAATTTATCCAGGTTCCATCTCCTTATTTTCCTACCTTTTTGTAGTTTCTTCAGTTTCAGCCTACAGTTCATAACCAACAAGTTATGGTCAGAGTCTATATCTGCCCCTGGGTATGTCTTACACTGTAAAACCTGGTTCCGAAACCTGTGTCTTACCATTATAAAATCTATCTGGTATCTCCCGGTGTCTCCTGGTCTCTTCCATGTAGAAAACCTTCTTTTATGATTCTTAAACCAGGTGTTTGTTATAACTAAATTATGTTATGTACAAAATTGTACCAGGCGGCTTCCTCTTTCATTCCTTTTGCCCAGACCATATTCACCTACTATCTTCCCTTCCCTTCCTTGTCCTACTACCGAATTCCAGTCTCCCATAACAATTAAGTTTTCCTCTCCCTTAACTGTCTGAATAATTTCCTTTAGCTCCTCATATATTTCTTCGATTTTCTCATCATCGGCAGAGCTAGTTCGCATATAAACCTGTACTACTGTTGTCGGTGTTGGCTTCGTATCTATCTTGACAATGATAATGCGAACACTGTGCTGCTCATAGTAGTTTACCCGCATTCCTATTTTCTTATTCATTATCAGTCCTACTCCTGTGATACACCCAACTGATTTTGTACTTATAATCCTGTACTCACCTGACCAGAAATCCTGTTCATCCTGCCACCGAACTTCACTCATCCCCACTATATCTAACTTCAACCTCTCCATTTCCCTTTTTAAATTTTCTAATTTTCCTACTCGATTAAGGGATCTAACATTCCACGCTCCGACCCGTATAATGCCAGTATTGGTTTTCATGATGATCACATCCTCCCCGCCCGGAGATCCGAATGGGGGACTATTTTATCTCCGGAATATTTTACCCAAGAGGATGCCATCATCATATGTTCATACAGTAGAGCTGCATGTCCTCGGGAAAAATAACGGCTGTAGTTTCCCCTTGCTTTCAGCCGTTCGCAGTGTGTGGCAAAGCCACATTAGCTGATGTTACAGGGCCAACTCAGTCAATCATCCAGACTGTTGCCCCTGTAACTACTGAAAAGGCTGCTGCCCCTCTTCAGGAACCACACGTTTGTCTGGCCTCTCCACAGATACCACTCCGCTGTGGTTGCACCTACGGTACGGCTATTTGTATCGTTGAGGCACGCAAGCCACCCCACCTCGGCAATGTCTGTGGTTCATGGGAGTAGAAAATAGTTATATGTATCATTAAGTTCTCTATTTAATTGTTTGGTTTTTCATTACTTTAAAAGTTCAGTTTTAGTTTGCAATAGTCTAACGGAAGTACATATTGGCGTCTAACATGCAGACTGTTCTTTTACGTATTTCTTTAGTTCCTTAACAAAACCCTTTTCGATCTGGTATGCTACAGTGATAAAAGTTAATTATGTGGCCCACATTGAAATATAATTTGCGACCGATGCTGTAAATGGCAAATTTATGATAAAAGTAAAACGTTTGCTCAAAATCCAGTATGAACAAGTACATATTTTTTAGAGAAGAGTGTTATGCAGTCGTTTAAATATGACGCTATACTATTTATTGTCTTTACTTTTAATCTGGCATCATATGAACATAGAAAAGGGCTTTACATTAATCCTAGAAGTCTATACTGAAAGGTTTAAGAGATTGCAGCTGTGTGTGTGTGTGAGCGCACGCACGTGTGTGTGTAAGGTGTCTGCAATTGATTTACTATATGTCTGTAACTGATTTACTATTAAATTGTTTCAAGTGCAACTGATTAATATTAATATTTTCTCTCATCTACTAACAGATTATTTAAGCACACGTAACCGATTTGAGCGCATCGAACTGATAATGAATGTACAAACGGTACAGGCAGATAATTATTAGACAATAATAATTATCAGTCAATAATGAACAACTGAATGCATAGGAATTAATTTGCTGTTATTTTTAAAATAACGCATGATTGGATAACGTTGCCTATAGTACGATACCAATATACTATCAACTCTATTATTATGTCTAACCACACTATTAACAGTCTAGTAGCTAACACATTTTATTCGCAGTTCTCTTCGAAATGGGACATAAAGGTGAAATAAAACGATGCAGTACTGTTTTTTGTGTTCTGTAATCACGCACTGCCCTAATCAGTCACCAACATTGTTACACTGTAAGGTGAAATTCATATTACACCAAATCCGTGGACATAGCAACAGTTGAATATTCACACAGAATCTATGTTTTAACACAAATAATGAAATCTGCAGAAATAACTGACACGTGCTGAACGATTGGGAAACATATTTTCAACCCCTATTTATAGAACACAAAAGGAGGAAAATACAGCTACATTGTCCACAAGGATTAAAATCTATACTCCAATTACATTAAATTTAAATGCAAACGCGTTTATCTTATCTCATGTATTGTTCGCCACAGGACGAAGCATTCAGTAAAAAATAAATAAATAAAATAAAATAAACCTTTCTAATTAAAACTCACGATGTGTATTTTCTCTCAGGGAAATAACAGAAATGTTACGAAAGAAAAACTTTAGTCGATACTAAATTAAATTAAAAACTGTTCGAAGTTTACTCAAATAACCATGGATTCCGACGTCATATGAAGGACCATTTTTAATAAGTATTCCATTCCTGATAAAACCTCATGTTAACTTCAATGAAAATTTGTTCACCTTTGTAGGCCTCTATCAGGGATTGTTAAAATTAATGCGAGTGGGATTTGTCAAAGCAAAATTAATTCTAGTTGGATATTTATAAATTGATCATTCTTATCCTCTAAAAGAAGCACTGATTACAGCTTCAGTTCATACCTGAAACAGAGGCCTCTGGGCTCTCTAGGCATGAACTGAAACGCAAAATCTCGAAACATCAATAATTTCCTATGTAGAGAACTGCGACCTCTGCTTACACTTTCAATCCAGCAAATTCTCAAATAAGAATTATACGGTAGAGAGGCGATCACAATAACGTACTCTCACAAAGGAAAATCGCTGAAAACTCCAAAGACCTGGCAGACTAATTTATGAAACACTAGATGATCCAGTGAACGTCGTATCACTTACCTCTTTATACAAATCATATTAATTTATTTAGACCCAGTAGCTTTATAAAGTCATCATCAGATAGTCTAAGTATCGGCGAACGTTAAATGTGCGAAATTTTATTGTAATCGTACGAATGATATTGATATCCCAAAGGAAACAGCTCTTTCAGTTTTCCCCAAATTTTCCTATTTTCTGGCCAAATATTCCAAACTTTTACTTCACTCAAACCTCCCCCTCGTTATGAAAGTCGAATGTGCAAAATTTCATCGCTATCAGACGAATAGTTTGATATTTCATAGAAAAATCTATTTTTTTTTAATTTTCCATTTTACGGGAAACCTTTCCGAATTTTTATTTTATAAGAACGTTACTCTTGCTTTGAACGTCAAATGATCAAAATTTTATCGAAATAGGATGAACGGTTCTCAACTTACAGTGTTAAGTAAAGTTAGAAACGCATTAAAAAAAGGAACTTTGTTCGAATTTTCTGACTTTCTTTTTTAACTGTGCCTATTTTTTACTGAAAACCTTTTCAAGGCCCCAATGAACAAAATAAATAAATAAAATTATCCCTCTCCGTCGTGCGAATAGTCAGTTACAGTGCTGAATTCACTCAAAAACACATTGAAAAACGCACTTTCAGTTTTTCTCAAATTTTCCAAAAAAATTATTTCATACAAACCTTGACCTGTCAAGCCGTGCTGAGTGATGCTCTTACTACCATGTGGCAATTGACTTTAATTCAAAGAAAAAATTGCTTTCGGTTTTTCCTAAATTTTCCGGTCTATTTTTCTAATTTTTATTATTATTATTTTTTTTTTTTTTTATGCTAACCTTCCTCTTGCTTTCAACATGAAATGTATAACATTTTATCGCAATTGGACGAACGGTATTGATAGCTCACTGGGAAAAGCTATTTTAGTTTTTCCAGATTTTCCTCTTTTCCGAACAACTTTTCCATATTTTATCACCGTTTAAACCTACCCTGGACTTACACGAATATTTCAAGACTAAAATTAGCCAAATCGGTTCAGCCGTTCTCGAGTTTTAGCGAGACTAGCGAACAGAAATTTATATATATATATATATATATATATATATATATATATATATATATATTAAATGTGCGGTTACAGCAAAGGCAAGATATTAGTGAACAAAGTCAGTAGCTCGCTGAGGCCTACTCAAATGATTTTAAGATTAATTTTTATTAAACTCGTTACGGAATGGATTTAAGAACTGTGACAGAGGAGACAAGTGATACGAATCCTCGCTCTTTCCACTCCCCATAGATGTGTGAAAGTTCCCGCTCCGTCACCAAAGAAACTGAGATATTGTAATTGAAGGCAGTCACTCTCTATGCTCAGCTGAATAGTCATTTCACTTATTGAATCGCAGTTAACCTGACACCTCCGACCGGAAGGATAACAGAACAGACGAACGAAATGATTGTTTAATAAAGCCATTAAAGCTCTATCTCTGTGCATGAAAAAATATTCACGTGACTCATATTAGATACAAGATACAGGTATCTCTTGTAGGAGGGACGTTTCAACATTCACCAAAGCAAGTATACACTATACAGTATATAGTTCCAGTTTACGAACAACAGACCTAAGATGCGTAGGAAATATTAAAACACTAATGCAAGAAAATAAAGAAAAACACAGAAATTGGCACAGCAAGGGAAAAAAATAAATAAAAAAAAGAAAAAAAGAAAAAACGAATGGAGGAACAATGTTGAAATAATTAAAAACAGCCTGCAACTCCGCCGTTATAGGTCCCAAGCTCAGCAGCCAGTCTACCAAGAGATGATAAAGGAGAAGGAAATGAATAACACCTAGCAGATGGACCTGGCTTCATCTGCCTCCGGATGGTAGCATCCTGTGAGGGCTCTTCCTTACGACTACAGGTGAAAGCTGATCAACGGTCTCAGAAGACTGAAGACAAAGTCTGTTTTAATTCCCAATGGTGGAGGACCGGTAGAGTCTAGTGGAAGGAACCCACGGAAAAGAAATCAAATTTAGGAGAGACAATCAGATCTTAACTTTGAACCTAATTTCTTACTTTTCATGTAAAACTATTTAAACTGCAGTATTAAAAGTCCGCAAAATGAAACTACTACCCCAGGTGGTAGCTCGGGAGAGAAATCCACCGTTGCGTCAAGTAGTGCATTGGGACTAAAGATTTTTATGGAGTCCCAACAATTGCCATCAAATGGTTGAATTGGAGCTACTTCCGAATCAATCTTAAATAGAAGTTAAAAAAATACTTTTAGGTACTTTAAATATAAATTCTCTGCTGAATATTGATAAACAAAAAGAACTAGAAACACTTTGACCGAAAGAGACAATTCAAATTTTAGTAGTTCAGAAAACAAGGCTCCTAGATGAAATGAGATAGATACTTGTAACTACAGAATCTTCAAAGGGAAAACCGCATTAAAAATTCCATTACTAGTTTCAAAATTCCGTGTTCATAAAACTATAATAGGAAATGTGATAGAATTTACATGTATCTCAGAGGGAATTTCTATCCTATGTATTAAATGTCAAACAAGTTATACACTTTTGCCAATTACCAAGCACCAAGACGACAGTAAGCACCCACAAAAAAGAGAAATTATGGGATACTTTCGAAACTGAAATATCTAAACTTCTAAAGATTAACATCTTACTACTTCAATGCACAGTTATGAAGAGAAAAGAAATTTTGAAATATGGTGGGATAGTACCCAACTCTCAGAAGAACCAAACAAATGAAAGTTAAAATTTATCTCCAAACCCAATGTTGGTATAATTTCAGTTACAAGGAAAATAAAGTGTGACAGTATTAAGGAATGTTTAATTTTATTCTCATCATTATCTTTCTAAAGTTAAAGCCAAATTCCTAATAAGAACTAAAAAGTTACAAAGATTAACAAAATATAATACAGAAACAAAATAATCAATTAAAAATTACTAAGACGAAATCAAAGTGCTAAACATGGAAACTGGCTAGAAATATCCAAATCAATTAATAATGATACCCAAAAAATATTGGGGCCAGTAAAAAAATTAAAGGAAAATATGACAGAATGAAATATGCATAGAAGCAGTAGCAGGGAGGTCTAAAAAAAGACCAAATTGAAACTGAAGAATATGATCAGTTAAAAAAAAAAAAATAAATAAATAAAAATCAACCAGGTTAATCAGATATACCAAAAGAGCCTACGATGTAGAGAAACTTTCGAAAATAGTATCTTTCTATAAAATAACATTCGTGATTTTTATCAAACTTTAAGAACAAATTGAAGGGGTAGCAAATTCCAAATGTCGGCTTAAAAAATGAGACTTTAGAACTGAACTAAGCAGTACTGAAAACGGTAAAGTAATAACGAGACAATCAGTTTCTGAACCGTCCTGAGCCATTTCATATTTTAGAATTCATGCATATTAATGGAATGTATTTACTCAGCTGCGGATGCCCCAATTATAAAATAACTTATATTAATGAAAATTTTGAATATTTACCATCAACTATAGAAGGAACTGAAGAAGTACGTAAAGCCTTCAGAAACGGTCAAGCTAGTGGAGATGATTCTACTACAGCAGAACTTTTGAAGTGGACCTTGTCCAAGATAGCAAATAAACTAAAATTACGCTTTGAAGAAATCTGGAAAGGCGAAAAAAATCCCAGAGAAACGCTAAGTTGTCTTGATACATCCACTCCACAAAGACGGTAATAAACTGGGTGTAAACAACTGCAAATGGATCTGTTTACTGCGTAGAATGTAAAATATTTTCCGGGATTTTATTAAGCAGAACAGAAGTACTCAAGGCTCTCATTTAGGTGAATGTCGAAGTGGTTTTAGGAAAGGAAGCACGCCTCCGCAGTCGCCCAAGTGGCGCCACCTAAAGACCTGCACCAGGCAGGCCGAACACGAGCCCAGCTGGGGTCTAACGGCCAAAGTTGCCATACGAAATCATCATGGGAAAGGAAGGTCATGCTCATAAATATTTCATTTAATTTAAGAAAAATGGAACCAGTCACTTTATTTTGTAATGGTACTTCTTCATATCAGATTCATCTTCAGATGGTGCAAAAACGTCACAATGTCGTCCTGCGCCATTTGAGTACGGACCTGGAAAGGTTAAAAACCGGTTCATTTCAAATTAAAGTGACTGATTGCATTTTTCTTAAATTGTATAGAAATTAATAGGCACGTTTTCTAAGGCATCCACAATGGATAATATTAACAAAGATTTAATCTCAAGTTTAATTCGCCACAAATTCATAGGGCATTGAAGTTATGTATGTAAATTTCAAAAAGTCTCTTCTTCGTAGACAAAGGAATTGTAGATAAAATAATTCGAGAATTGGTATGTCTGAACTGGCAAACGTAATCCGTAAAATACTTTCAGATAGTGTTCATAAAGTAAAAAAAATAAGGAGAAATTTTATAGACTTTCAAAATAAAAACAGGTGTGTCACTAAGTGACGGCCTGTGCCCAATTGTTGGGTGTTAGATAAGATAGCCAGAATTTGGAACGAAATGCTTACGGAATTCAACATTTGTCGATAAGGTTAGGAAGAGGAAGCAAAAAGATCTAAATGAACTATAATTTAGTTAAAGTAAAAATACTACAAAAGCAATACATAACGAAAATATTAGATTACGAAACACATCAAGTCAGAAATTACGAAGCAATGCTGAAATATACCAAAATACAGAAAATATTCGAACGTAATGAGAAAAAGACGACTCATGTTTTTCCGACATTTATTTCGAATCCAAAATAGTCAGCTGACCATAACATTTTTAAATATTTACTGGGGGAAAATTTCAGTGAATTACATCTTAAAAATTTCCTGCATACTTCAATACACAGAAACTGTTACTATTAAAGTTGTTACCATCATCAGATTTCCCCACAAAAAGCTGTATAACGTTTACTACGACTTGCTAGCTATGAAGTAGCATCGTGCTGCCTGAGGTTCACTTGCCTTTGGAGGTGATCTGATGATGTTCGGGACTTTTCCACTCTCCTATGCCAGTCGTCACGTTACTTAACCACAATGCATAATGTTCAGTTAAAAATTATTGTAAACTACTTTCGAGAAAGCATCACGGGCTTTATTTTGCAGAGTATTGGTCGATGCTGGGACATTTCGATGGATTCAAGACGAGATTGTTGAGTTCCTGGATCTACAAGAGCAGATGGCAGTAACTGAGGACGGTGTCCTTGCTCCAGTTCTACTCAATATCTACATGAATGACCGGCGTATTAGTCCCGATCAAGATCTTTTATATATGCCGACGATAGGGCAAATGCGGTTCAGGCGTCAAAGTACAAGGATAATGAGAAAATGCTACATCTACATGGGATACTCTGCAAATCATATTTAAGTGCCTGGCAGAGGGCTAACTGAAAACCTAGAAAATTACAATGAAAATCAGCTGAAGGGAAGTCCAAGTAGGACTCAGTCTTCCCTATTCCATCTTAACCATAGAGAGGCAAAGAGAGAACTGAATGTTTGGTGGAATGGTACAAGATTAACATATTTTCCATCCCGAGTACACTTTGGAGTTACCCTTGATAAAACACTATCATTTAAGCGACACATTGAGAAGGGAAAAAACCCAAACACGGGGTAGCTTATTTGAAATGCCAACAACGTCAAAATGGTGAGTTAACGCAACAGTTTTACGCACCACAGAAATGGTGCTCTGTTGCTTTGCTGCTTAGTTTGCAAGTCCTGTGTGGAAACGGTCATGTCACACCACTTGGACCTTATCCTGAATCAGACTTTTAGACATATCACTGGATATCTTAATCCTACAAGAGTTCAACATCTATACGCATTATCAGGAATCGCTCCACCAAAGATCCAACGCTCAGTTCAGAGCAGACTTGAACGGTCAAAACAGTTTCAAGACCAACGTCACCCATTACATGGATTCCCAACTGTATCTAAACGCCTTAAGTCAAGAAGCAGTTTTTACACTCATTGGAACCACTCGCAGACCCATAAATAACTACCAGAATAAAATTAAATCAATTAAAGTGTTTTGTGTCCATGCGCGAAGGTACAGACCGTGGATGACCTGCTTCAACATCCGCAAGTAAGTCATCCAAGAGCGTGCAGAGCGCAAGACCTGAAGATATGTAGCGGAATGGCAATGGCATATGTAGACTTCTGGAAGAATGGGATATGAGTAGAACATACTATCTTATACATAATGTTTCAGGTATTTCGTTTTAAATGTTATATATTTTATTGAATTTTTTTAGAGATTATTATTTGATGAGTGTGAATTTATTTTATTTATTTATTTACTCGATGGCTCTTTTACAGAGCAAGTTAAATCAATACATCAATCCTTGCTTTCTTACTTCTTCTTCCGTTCTACCCATATTAATTTCGTGCGTTCTGATTCCTGTCTTCGGAGTTAGTCGATGTTGTGAGGTTGCTTTATTTTTCTCTATTCTCTTTTCCTGAAGATCGCATTTTGAATTTTGTTCCGGTTTAAGTTTCTGTTGTGTGTGTCCATTATGTCGATGTTTGCTTCTTTGAGGTCATTTAAAGTGTGTGTAAAACACACTGGTTGTCCTTTAACCTTTATTATTTGATTAACGATTTGTTTTGTCAGACTGTCATTTTCCATTCTGGGCATATGTCCAAAGAATGACATTCTTCTATTCCACATGGCATGTATTATGTTCTCTACGTGTTCGTAGATTTTTTTTGTTGGGTCGTGGTCTGTTGTATTCTGTAACTTTTGTCCTTATTCCGAGTGTGCTTCACATGAGTCTCCTTTCCATTTTCATTACTTTATTAATCCCTACTTTTTGGACTAGCTTTAGTGTTTCAGCACCATACAGAGCCTCGATTTTCACCACTGTGCTTTAGTACTTCAGTTTGGTGCCTCATGATAATGCCTTCCTCTTGTATTTGTTTCTGGTAGTCTGGAATATTGAGTTAATCTTTCTTCTAGACTTTCTCTCTCATTATTGTTTATGGATAGCCACTCACCTAAATATTTGAATGAATTAAGTTTCTTGACTGTGTTTTGATTTATGAGTAGTTCCTCTGGTCAATTTTTTTACGTTAGTTATAAACTCTGTCTTTGTGAAAGAAATTTGTAAATCGACTTTTCTTGCTTGCTGAATTAGGTTGTCAAATTGGATTTTCGCATTCTCCAGTGTGTCTGTGATCAGAACAATACTGATAAGGGATTATCTATCGATGATAACATAAGCTTTCATGAAATTTACAAAGGTAACAACTGGGTCTTTGTTTCTCAGTTTTCTCATTTCTAGGATGGTTATTAGATTCCACATTTGTTCAATGCATCATCTATTTTTTCGAAATCCACCGTGTTATTCCTCTATTTATGGGTCAAGTGCATTTTCCACCCGATTTTACATAGGATTTTATAGGTGAATGGCCGAAATCCCCCCATAATTATTGGAATCTGTTTCAGGAACTTTCTTGTGCAGAGGATGTAAAATGGCCATTTCCAGTCTTCCGGAATTTCTTCTTTCTCTCAGATTTCATCTATTATATTTTTTAAGAATGATGTAATTGTCTACGGCCTTCCATAACTCCGCCTTACTTCTCCGGATCCATTATTGTTTTTTAAGGCATGTATGATTTCTTTAAGTTCTTTTAAATCTTTTGAGTATAATTTTCTTTAAAATTAGGTTCCAGGTATTTGGATTCATGTTTATAACAGTTGTGTAAATCTTCAAAATATTATGACATTATGACACCCTTATCCTATTTAGAATGGCCCATTTGATTAGTTTTTGGGCTCACTAGTTGTAATGTCGCTTGTATAAATTTGGTTAGTTGTTTTTTAAACAATTGGTAAAAAAATTCTCGTCTTTGCCTTTTGAAATCTTCATGATGAACAACTTCTTCTCTCTCTAAAAAATTCTAGTGGCTTCTCTTCTCTTTTGTAGGAAGTTTTCTCTGTTTTCCTGACTTTTGTTTGCATTCCATTTTTCGCATGCTTTCTGTCGTTCTTGAAGGACCTTATTACGTTGATCGTTCCACCCCATCTCTTTTATGCGTTTTTTTAGGTGGCGCAGTTCTGATTGCTGCTTCGATGACGCCTTTTCGGAGGTCATTCCATGTATGAAAGTCCTAATTTTGAAGTTATGTCTCTAATTTTCCCGGTTACCCTTTATTATGGTCATATTTATAGATCAGCGTCATTCCTGCGTACTACAGAGATGTACTGTTCCGATTCGATATTCGCGGATTTTATGACTCGACATTCATTAATTCCTTAGATGACTTTCTGCTTGTTGTGATGCGATCTAGTTATTTTTCCCCACATATTGGGTTTGGTGATAACCATGTCGTTAGCTTTTTAGGATTTATTTCGAAGGACGTGGACTTTACGACTATGTTGTGCTTATCACGTAGTTCTATCAGTCTCTTCCCTCTTTCGTTGGTACACTTGAGAGTGGAATATTTACCAACCGTTTACCTATTTCTTTTTCTTTCAAATTTACGCGTTGAAGTCACCCAGCAGTTTAATAGTGTATTTCGATGGTATTTTACTCATGCAGTTATCAATTTTCTCCCAGTATTCATCAACATCATATCTGGATGTCTTGGTTGACTTCCGGTTTTTATCAGTTTTGGGGCAGGGATATTTAGAAATGTGTAAATTTTGTTCGTGCATTTTAATGTTAGACAGAATGTTCTTTTGTCAATTGGTTCGAAAATTACTACTGAGTCAGTTATTTTATTAGAAGTAATGAAACCATTGCCGGAAATGGGTACTCCTTTCTGTGGTGTCACACAAGTTTGAAAGGCAGGCTTATACCTAGTCTTCAAGATAAACGATGTATATGTATGTTAGGAAAGCATTTCACTACTCTGCAGCTATGAAAGTGAAACGTGTCCATAGAAAATTATTTTTACAAGAAAATGTCTAATATTGTGCCTCCTGTTTTGTATCGAGTAACTTGCTTGCAAGAAAATGTATAATATCGCTTCTACTGTATGTATCGATATGTGTAAAGTTTCATCTCTGGCAAAGATCATGTATTACATAGCATTGTAGCTCGCACTGAGAGAGAGAGTAGCACTAGTGGTTCAGCTCGCTTAGAGAGCGGTTGGGTTGTGTGTATGGCTCCGATGTAGAGCAGAGGCTGCTTTGCCAGCAAGTCAGAAGTTGTATTATGTAGGTAATGTAATGCTGTTTATCAATAATAAGTAACTTAACCCTGTTTCATATTTCATTTACGTAGTTAGAAAATTAACCCACTTCCTTCATTTGATAATTACTTGATTTAGTGGAGTGTTGATTTGAATAACATTATTGAACATATTTCATTATTGGTGCGATAGTAAGATAATAGTTGATTTGGATTTCAATAATAACTGATCGACATTAACTCTCACAGTCAAGCATTAAGAAAGTGATTTGTGGTTTTTCTTATATCTTTCTCGCAGTCAAAATTTTTGAGTATAGTCAGTGTCTGTTTCAAAAGGTTACATGTCACAGTTGTTTACTTAAAAGATCCGTTGCGCACAAAATCAATTTAATGCACTGTTTCTTGTACATTAATATCAGGGCCATAATTAAACCAAATAGCTGAGTTAATGAACAATTTATTGTCTGATTTAACGAAAGGTTCAACATTACAAAACACGCGTACAGCTTTTATCTGGCGCCCTTTCTGCCAGGATAGTTCACAAACAGGATCGTGACGTAGTTAGATACGTAGTCTTATTTCAGTTAGTTTGTCGTTTCCACTAACCAACTTACCTTTTGGCTCTTAATTTAATTTTTGTAGCACCATCCTCTGTTGTAGCAACAGTAGCATAGTAATTGTTTCTGTAGTCTGTTACTTACCATTCTTGAGATTGTGTAGTATTGTTTATAGTAGATGAATTGAATATACAAATAATTGCATTACTACTGAATAGCCTCTCTTTTATATTGCCTGATGTTTGTTGTGATGAAAGTTCTAGTACCGCGGAACTCGTGTGATAATTAACGGTTTGCGTAATCTCGATTGTGATTGTATGTTGCACTAGCCCGATTCAACCTATTGTTCTCTCATAATTACTGTGTGTAATTTTCAAAAAAAATTAGCAGTAGGTGAAAATAAATATTATTGGTCACTTTACTGCAAAATTCTGTTAACTATGTCGAAGAATAGGAGAGTCCGCGCTGATGCTAAAACTGCTTCCGAAAATGAGACCTTGAATGAAGCAAGGAGAGAAACTGAATTTTTACAAGAGTCTTCTCACTGCACTGATACAAATACGACAGTAAATACCGTGTCTGAAAACGCGGAACAGATTAGTTCGGGAACAGACAATATGGATAATGACAAAGTACAGGATTTGACAATACAGAATTCCGATTCTTGTAATGTGGTTGCGGAAAATAATGCATCGGTTCCGCCTAGCTCTGCTACAAAAAATACTTGTGCGACGGCTATGGAAAACGTATTACCAAATGATTTCATGCAAATTTTATTGTCACAGCTCTCTAAATTAAATGAGAATAGTCAATTACTATCTCAGGAATCTCAGAAATTAAATGAAAAACTTGAGGAACAATCTCAGAAATTAAATGAAAAACTTGAGAATAGTCAATTACAATCTCAGAAATTAGGTGAAAAACTTGAGGAACAATCTCAGAAATTAAATGAAAAACTTGAGAATAGTCAATTACAATCTCAGAAATTAAATGAAAAACTTGAGGAACAATCTCAGAAATTAAATGAAAAACTTGAGAATAGTCAATTACAATCTCAGAAATTAGGTGAAAAACTTGAGGAACAATCTCAGAAATTAAATGAAAAACTTGAGGAACAATCTCAGAAATTAAATGAAAAACTTGAGAATAGTCAATTACAATCTCAGAAATTAAATGAAAAACTTGAGAATAGTCAATTACAATCTCAGAAATTAAATGAAAAACTTGAGGAACAATCTCAGAAATTAAATGAAAAACTTGAGAAAATTGAACAAACGTGCGATTCGAGGTTTGTGAGTATTCAAAGTAGTTTTAATAAGATAAACGAGGACAACAATCGGTTCAGGGAACAACTGCTCAATACTTTCAAACGTGAATCTCAGCAAATAAGACAAGATATTCGCGACGAGATTAACCCGGTAGTGGAAAGCCTAGCGTCACGAGTGGAAAATATGGAAAGCCTTGCGTCACGAGTCGAAAATATGGAAACTACTGAACTCGCTCAATTGAAGCAACAGAGTAATCTAGTTGTTGAAAAGTTGCAGAACTTCCAGTCAGTCACGACGGAACAGATCAATAAAATAAATAAACAGTTTGAAGATATTACTGTTAAGATTACCCAAATTAGTGATAACACTGACAAAAGTTCGGATGTAACGCATCCTACCCCGTTTAATGAAACTAATGAATATCTCGCCCTTGACCGTTTCAAACAAGATCAAATGACCATTAATCAGCAATACAAGGCTGAGGTCAGAAAATTAGATGATCGCGTGGCGCGAATAGAGAGGAAATTTGACCACACTTGTGGAAATCCATACGAAGATGTGGAAGAAAATTTGAACGAAAATGACAATGATGATTCGAGCCAAGTAGGTCGCTTGGTACGTGAACGAAGTGTACCTCATAGTAACAACAATGAAGACGCAGTGCGTAGTTTACGCTCACTTACGCCGCACGGGCGAAAGGAAGCGTTTGACTACAAGCATTTCCTGACTGTACGTAAATTCAAGACATTTAAAAACTCTCCGAATGACTTGCACCCTAAAGAGTGGTTGCAGCAATTCGATTATTGTCTTCCCCCGAATTGGCCACTTGAGCACAGATTAGAATTTATATGTGGTTATCTGGAAGGCGAGCCAGCCACCAGAATGAGAGCTATTGCACAAGAGTGCTATAGCGAGAATCACTTCCGACGCTCATTTCTATCCGCATACTGGTCGGAAGCGGCACAAGACCGCGTTAAAAACAGTATTGCGACTTTCAAAACTTTTGAGCGATCAAATTTCTCGAGCCCTGTGGAATATTTCCAAAACTTAGTATACAAAAATCAATTTTTATCGGCACCTTACTGCCCTGCGGAATTAATCAGAATTTGTTTGAACAAATTGCCTCTACACTTGCGTCAAATTGCCATTGCGGCACGATGCAAGAATGATATTGAAGCCTTTAGAAATCTCTTACAAGACTTAGAAGAAGAAGACGAGGAAAATTCCTCGCGCAGTCGATATTTTGAAACAAACAGATATGATCGCCGGTCGCAACAAAGCCCGCCGCGTACTAAACGTTATTCAGAGCACGACGATAAACCAAAAAATAACTCTTTCACTAATGAATCTTACAAACAAAGTCGCGACAATGAGAACGGTGAGTTTCATGATCGTGACATTAACCGTGGAAGTTTTCGTGGCCACAACCGAGGTGGTGGTTTTGGCCGCGGAGGACGCTACAATAATTACTATCATAACAGCAATACTTCGAATGATACTAATTGGCGTGATAGACGCAATACTGATAGTGATCGCGAGACTGAAAATCACAACAATAACGCTGAGAAGCGTAGTCGGGAGGGCACACGCGATAATTCTCGTGATCGCCTTCCACGATACGAAAACACAAATCGGGCCCAAAGCAGATCGCGTACCCCGGAAAGACAAGAGCAAAACATTGAAATCAGACCTGCTAATCCACGCTACAATTCGTCAAAAAAAGGGGCCGCGTCAGGTATGACTAGCGGACTCGACGGCAAATAATTCGGCCGTACAGAATTTGTGTGATCCTAACTATACGCTGAAACTTGTTCATTGTGAACTACCTCACAGAGAGGAAGATTACGATGAACAACCTCCCGAACAAAACAGAATAGTAGTTTGTGCAGAAGTGCACAATACTGATGCTGGTAGCACTTCAGTAAGTGATAAGGCAAAATCGACACAACTTGTGTCAAAACCTAAAGCCGTTACTCCTGAAAGTAATGATAGTAACAAAAATTGTACTATCAAATTTAACGAAACAAATGAAAAGGTATCGAACAAACGTTATACTGCCCAACGGTTAAACGAGATAATTGTCGATCAGCAATATAATGACGACAATTCAGATTGGGAGACAGAAGCTTCGTCTTCAGACTCTGAGGAAGACACTATATACGAAATAAAATTCTTACAGTATCAACCAACAATTGCATATGACAGACCGGTCATGTACTTTGAAAGGCACGACACAGTACTGCCACACAATAATGCAACTAACAGTAACCTTGGAACAGCAAAAGATGATGTCGAACAATTAGATTTGCAGCACACCTCTGTTGCTGATTGGATAGACAATTACATGTTTTCTAATGACGATGATAGCGAATGCGAAGTTGATGAACAACCAAAATTTGAAAAGCATTTATCTTGTGAAAGCCTCATTAATCTTGGTAACACTTGTCTCAACAAAGAAATTTCTTATGAACCTTCTACCGAACAAGACGTAAAATTTGTACAGTTAGATGACATAAAAGAGGCACTATTAGAAGAGAAGGTAGAATGTCTCGATATTCCGATTCACCCTATTGTATCTGTGAAAATTGGCAAAATCAATCTTTCTGCTGTCTTAGATTCTGGTAGCCCAGTATCAGTAATCAGTGAAGTGACTTTTAAGAAATATCAGAACTTGCTTAATGGTCCCATTCTGCCTTTGCATTGTACTAAAATTCGTGGCGTCATTTCTAGCAAACCTGTCGAAATTCGACAGCAAACATACGCAGAATTTTTATGTCAAGGTCATCTCTTTTCTGCCAACCTATTGATTGTCCCCCGTTTAACTACACAGATAATATTAGGTGTGGACTTCCTATCCAAGTACAAGGTTATTTTAGATTTCAATACGGCTTGTGCCACTGCTTTTGTTCAGGAAAATGCCATTCAAATTAAATTCGAAGACTGGATTACCAGATATGAAGAAGGTGCCAGTTGTTTAAAATTTTTATCTATTTCTAATGCGACGCAGGATGTCAAACCTGATGATGATATAACAGATAAACATTTCGAGACTGAGCGAATTGACTTGATTTCTGACATCATTAAGAAAAAATTAGTAGAAGTTGAAGGTGCCTCAGAACGTGATAAGGAAGAATTGTTCCTTATCTTGCGGCGTTATTCCCGTGTATTCGCTAACAGTCCTGGTACCATAAAAAATTTTCTCTATGAATTCAAGATCAAAGAACATAATAAATTTTTTGTACCTCCATATCCCATTCCGATAGTATACAGGGAAAGAGTTAAGGCTGAAATTCAGTCCATGCTCAGTCAAGGTATAATTGAACCTGCAGTTAGCTCGTATAACAGTCCCCTACATATTGTTGAAAAAAGAGATAAGTCAATTCGATTAGTGCTCGATTCCAGACAAATTAACACTATCATTTTACCTGAAACCGACCGACCCCAAACCCTTGAAGAATTGTTACAAAAATTCTATGGTGTCAAAGTTTTATCCTCATTAGATCTTAGGTCTAGCTTTTGGCAAGTGAAACTGCACCCCAACTGTAGGAAGTATACCGCGTTTCTCTGCTTCGGAAACTGTTATCAGTTCCGTAAATTGCCTTTCGGACTGAACATCTCCTCATCTGCTTTCATCCGTGCGATGAATGCCACACTCCCTGAGCACTTAAAACAACAAATCACAATTTACGTTGATGATATTTTAATTGCAGAATCTTCCTGGGAAAAACATAACAGTACGTTGGCATCTTTACTTGAAGTGTTTGCTCAATCCGGAATTACTGTCAACATAGAGAAGTCACAGTTTGGTCGTTCTCAGATTAAATTTTTAGGGCACATTATTTCTAAAGATGGGATCCAGCCCGACCCCGAAAAGTTAGAGGCGATAATGAAAATGCCTGTTCCCACTACTAAACGCCAATTAAGAGCTTTCTTGGGTTTAATTAATTTCTATCGCCGTTTTATAAATTTGAAAGACCTAACTACTCCCAGATTATATGAATTAACTGGAAAGAATACTGTTTGGTTCTGGGATGAAGCTGCCCAAAGAGAATTTCTTTGCTTAAAAGATGCACTCCTTCACGCACCTATTCTGCACCATCCAGATTTGTCTAAGAACTTTTGCATCTCTACCGATAGTTCAAAATTCGGACTTGGCGTTCACGTGTTTCAAGAGGATGAAGAAAATGGCTTTGCCACACAGAGAACTATTGCATTTGCTAGTCGCATATTATCCAAGTCAGAGCGGAACTATTCCGTCACTGAGCTTGAAGCTTTGGCAGTAGTTTGGGCATTCGAAAAATTCCGTTATTTCTTGTTTGGCAGACACACTAAAGTTTACACGGATCACCGTGCACTTCAATTCCTCATGTCGGCAAAACTTAACCATGATAGACTTAGACGATGGGCTTTGTTCCTTCAAGAATTCGATTTCTCTGTAATTTACATTCCTGGTAAACAAAACATCGTTGCAGACTCGCTATCTCGTTCGCCTGTTGGGCTCATCAAGGCGACGGAAGAGGCATACTTAGAAAATAACTTTACTATCCTCTATATGCAGCAAGTTGCTTTCGAAAATTACATATCTGCCACATTTTCTGACATTGCTAAAGAACAAGACAAAGATCCAATCTGGCGAGATATTAAAATAAAATGGCATGATAAATATAATGTTTCCATCAGACAATTTTACATTATCCATAATAACATTCTCTTCAAACGTAAAGCCCCTGACAGTCAATTTTGGTTAGTGTGTGTTCCGGAGGAGTCCGTGAACAAATTGATTTGGTATATTCATCTCAGTTACGGACACTATGGTGCCAAGAAGTGCTTCGCGAAATTACGCGACTCTTGTTACTTCATCAACATGGAGAAACGTATACGCAATGTATTATCTCGATGCAAATTGTGTCAGAAAGCAAAGCCGCCGACCATATCGCATTCTGCTCCACTTTTTCCGATTATACCTTCAAAATTAAAGCAGTTAGCAGCCGTTGATCTGTTTGGACCTCTTCCGAGAACTAACAATGGTTTCTCTTTTGTTTTCGTTGCTATTGAGCTCACATCAAAATTTGTATCTTTTACTCCGCTCCGCCGTGCCACGGCGAAGACAGTAACTAACGCCTTTGTCAAAAACTTCCTAAAAGATGTTGGCCATATAGATAAAGTCATCTCCGATAATGGACCTCAATTCCGTTCTCATGATTGGGCACGGATGTTGCGGCGCAGAAACATCAAACCTGTGTTCATATCACTTTATCATGCCGCCTCTAACCCTTGTGAACGAGTGATGAAAGAACTTGGAAAACTTTGTAGGCTATATTGCTACCGACGACATAACATATGGGATAGATATCTTCTTTCATTTCAAAATATCATAAATGAACTTCCTAATGATTCTACAGGTCTTTCACCAATTCTGGTTCTGAAAAACAAGCAACCTCCCGACCGTATCAAGGAATTGATACCTTTTCCTAAACACAGAAGACTACGTCATCATGAGATCATTGAATTGGCGCTTAAAAACATTAAGAAAGCCGCTGAAAAAAGGAAACGCTCTCAACGTAATTGTTATGCTAAACAACTCTATGTAGGACAAAAGGTATTAATTAGATCCCACCACTTATCCCACAAGGGAAAATCTATGATTCACAAATTCTTCTTACTATACAATGGTCCGTATCGAATCAAACGTATCATCCACGACAACGTCGTTGAGGTAGAAACTTTAAAGACGCACAAGTCGAAAGGCATACACCACATTTCCAATATTAAAATTTTCAAGGCATAAATTTGGGGTAGAGAGTCCATTAATCTGTTTTGGACACACCAAGTGGCGATTGGTGCCCCGTTCTCGAGCTGAGTGTCACTATTCTTCCGCTTTTCCTTAGTGCGCTCTATCTACCTCTTTTTCTCACTGTTACTTTTCTCTAACTCTGAATACTTATGCTCTGTGCTACGCTGGGATATTGTCATACGAAACTTTGATTATCTTGCAATTTGCATATAACGAACTCTGTGGCTGTGCAAGACAAATAAAATTAATGGAAATTTTTGATTGTGTAATCTAATCAAGTTCCTATGTTTCAGAAAATATCAGATTTTTCTTCTGTGTTACTAATTGCATAACTTACGAAGTTCTGAGCAAGTGAAGAAGATTTTGAGTTGACATGAGCATTTGGTAAGCCAAGAACATTATGGAGGATGATGAGTAAGGCAATACACTATATGTCATGGTGGTCTTTAAAATGCATTATTGTTTATGGATAAATGATGGTAAGGAAGGTATTGGTAACAGTCAAAGATGTTTGATAAATGTAATTATGTGGACGAGATTATACAATGATTATGAAGCAATTATGAGGAGAATCGCTATGTTGCTAATGATGACGAGATTATACAATGATTATGAAGCAATTATGAGGAGAATCGCTATGTTGCTAATGATGACGAGATTATACAATGATTATGAAGCAATTATGAGGAGAATCGCTATGTTGCTAATGATGCTATGTTCTGTTCTTTTCTTATGTGCTTACTCGCACTGCCCTTTTGTGTTTTCTCTTTGTGCTTATGTGCACCATTTTGTATGTTGATGCATTGTGCCCTCAATGGCATGTGTGATTGGTGAGATTCATATCCTTCTGATGATCTGTAATTATTTGTAATTATGTGTAATGAATATTTCTAATTATGCTTGCAGCTATGCGTATTGCTCTTGTAATCAAAGCTTACCGCTATGCTCACTAATTATATACCTAAGCCCTACCACTATGCTAATTAATTTTATAATGAAGCTCAATGACAATGTATGGTTATGCTTATACGTTCCACACAGCCATCTATCTTGCAAACTTGCAGCTATGCCATAAACTGCGCCTAGTTAAGTCTAGAAAGATAATGCACAGAAATATTTTGCTTTTGCTTACTACTATCTTCCAAATTTTATTGATGATCTTGTTGATGAAAATCTGCAGCTATGCCTAACGAATATTACGTCTGTGTTTATGTTATTGGATGATTTACTGTGATGTACATCTAGTACTGTGCCAAAATTTGCACTAATTGTTTTGTTTGACCCTACTGTTGACCCAGACAGACACAGACATGACCTGTTGACTTGAACCTCTTTTGATATTCTCACGAAACTACCCTGATGTGTTATACCTTAAGGCAATGAAATATGTAGCTCAGTTGAGACAAAAGCCTGGCCATGGCAACTTATGTAATTTAAGTGTTATAATTTGTGGTAATGTAATCACCATCATAGTGATATATATTAATTTAAAGAGATATGAACTAATGGTAATTGGAATGTCAATTTAAGTTATATCATGCCAAATTGATGATAAGCACCCTCAATGTATTTCATACGATTATGTGTTTGTAAAGCAATATGTACATAGTATGTAAAGCCTTGTGCTTATATGAAATGACACTAATGTTGTAGATACTCTAAAATAAGAATTAAATTACTCATTAGTATTCAAATGTATCCGTCTTCAAGACACTACTTGTAATGTAAAAATATGGTTTAATACCATGACCCCATTTGTACCACTTGAATTTGTGGGAAAATATTTCTGTAGATATGTTCTAATCAATGACTTTTCTTTCAGTCTAAACTGAAATATCATGACTATGTTACTAATTTGTGTGTAAAATGCTTTATTTCATGTACTTTGGACACGCATGGGAAGTGGCGATTTCGCACACGAGATTCCAGAATGCACACAGAACAATGGACGAGTTACTATACACCACTGATTTTGGGCCTTTTAATGAAGATGTTTGTTGGATGATGTTTGGCCACACAGTACTGTCCATTGCAGCCTTGGCCACCCACCACCAGTTTGCTCTAATTTTGGCTATGCTGATGCAGTCTGCTAATAGCTCTGTTGGTTGGAGCACACTTGGTTGTCGAATTGCATGGAGGAATACATCAGAACCTTTTCCCCATGACTTCCACTTCAATGCAACCAGCCAGCCCGCCTACAGTGTGGTGTAATCTTACAGTGTTTTGTGTTCGTGTGCAGACCTAAAATGAATGTTAGGAGCTAATGTGCTATTCGTGTGCATATACTATTCAGTGCCTCCCATTGCAAACGTTGTCCACAGGTTCATTACCAGTGTTTAGGTATATTTCATGGTTCTTTCACAGTCAGTGACCAAAATAAAATTGTGCTCTTGATAGATACATATACTTAGTCTGAAATGTCATTGTGCCTATTCGATTGACAAACGTTATATTGAAATCCTATTGTGCTGAAGCAGTAACATTATTTTGTACATGATCAGAAGCCTATGTAGTCGGAAATTTTACATGTATGTTCTAGCATCCATGAAAGTATAGCATTTTAAATGCATCACAGAATACAAAACTGACACTTTATCTTATACTAAGTGCACTAAAAATTTACATAGACTACATTGTGCACAAGATACAAATGTTCATTTTATGTTCCCAAAATACTGATCTCTTGTACAAAATGTAAACCCATGGAACTTACACTACTGTGTGTATTACTTGTAATTACCACATTTTCTTTAACGAATGATGACATTAGTTAAAATATCTTTTGTAAAACTTTGTATATGTTCATGTTTATTATTGTATATTTTTTTCCATTTGTGTATCACTTCTAGCTATCTCATTTTCTCCACTATATCATTTGTCAAACTATGTTTTCTGAAATTCTATATATATACTTATGTTTACCATTATGTATAATTGTCATATATTCCACTTATTGCTGATGTTCTGTAAATTTTGACATTTGCTTATGCCTGTCACACCCTGTACCTCTCCATGCATGACTTTTGATGGTACTGTTCTGTAAAATGGCATGTATTTATGACTGTCACATTTTTTTTTTAAATTTTCTATGTACTCCATCTGTTGTTTTGATCTTGTTAAATTTTGGATGTCATTAATGGATTTTTGGACTTGAAATTCAGTAATTTTGCTGGCTAGGCAATGCCATTGGCATCACCCACCCTACAAAATTTTAATAGGTAGGAGGGGGGTGATGAAACGTGTCCATAGAAAATTATTTTTACAAGAAAATGTCTAATATTGTGCCTCCTGTTTTGTATCGAGTAACTTGCTTGCAAGAAAATGTATAATATCGCTTCTACTGTATGTATCGATATGTGTAAAGTTTCATCTCTGGCAAAGATCATGTATTACGTAGCATTGTAGCTCGCACTGAGAGAGAGAGTAGCACTAGTGGTTCAGCTCGCTTAGAGAGCGGTTGGGTTGTGTGTATGGCTCCGATGTAGAGCAGAGGCTGCTTTGCCAGCAAGTCAGAAGTTGTATTATGTAGGTAATGTAATGCTGTTTATCAATAATAAGTAACTTAACCCTGTTTCATATTTCATTTACGTAGTTAGAAAATTAACCCACTTCCTTCATTTGATAATTACTTGATTTAGTGGAGTGTTGATTTGAATAACATTATTGAACATATTTCATTATTGGTGCGATAGTAAGATAATAGTTGATTTGGATTTCAATAATAACTGATCGACATTAACTCTCACAGTCAAGCATTAAGAAAGTGATTTGTGGTTTTTCTTATATCTTTCTCGCAGTCAAAATTTTTGAGTATAGTCAGTGTCTGTTTCAAAAGGTTACATGTCACAGTTGTTTACTTAAAAGATCCGTTGCGCACAAAATCAATTTAATGCACTGTTTCTTGTACATTAATATCAGGGCCATAATTAAACCAAATAGCTGAGTTAATGAACAATTTATTGTCTGATTTAACGAAAGGTTCAACATTACAAAACACGCGTACAGTTTTTAAAAGTTAAGAATTTTATCTAAGAAATCTGTCATTGTTTTTAGTTCCAAATTTCATGGTAGATTGCTATGTTGCTATGAATATTATTTGCTTAGATTTAATTTTGTTTGTATGCAATCTTCAGGGTTCTCCAATTCATTCAAAACTTTATGTTATGGTCCCCCAGTATCCGATTGCTCACTTGACATCTTACCAATGGCCATGGGTATGGTGGAGGACTGATCTCCTGGGGTATTGTGATTTCATAAAAATTTCTTATCCATAGCAATTATTGTTTTGATTATTGTGCTAATCGAGTTCACTTCTTACTTTTGAAGGTACGATGTACAGAAAACAGCCGCACCTCACATGATTAACTGACGCCAACCAGGGAACCGCTCAATATGAAACAGACGCTTCTGGATTTAACTTCCTATCCATAAGAGCCAGAGTCCTCTCTTCGACTGCTGCTACCGTTGAGGTCTTCCGTCATCTATATAGTACTATATCCTGGTCAGTTGAACCAAGGTTCTTTTAATGAGGTGTTACTCCTCCCCCTACCCCTTTCTCAGCCGGGCTTGGGACCGGCTATGGCGGAGTTATTTGTGAATTTATTATGTATTGTCTATAGCTCGCATACATACATATATGTTGTTGTTCTAGCGGCCTTCAGTCCTCAGACTGGCTTGATGCAGCTCTCCACGCTACCCTGTCCAGTGCGAGTCTCTCCATCTCAAAATAAGAACGGTAACCAACATCTTTCTGAAAATGCTTACTGTTTTCGTCCCTTGGTCTCCCTCTACGATTCTTACCCCCTCCCACACTTCCTTCTAATGCTGTTGACGATTCTTTGATGTCTCAGAATGTGTCCCACCAACCTATCCATTTTCTTAGTCAGGATATGCCAGAAATTCCTTTTCTCCCCAATTCTGTTCAGTAACTCCCCATTAGTTATGTAATCAACCGATCTAATTTTCATCACTCGTCTGTAGCATCACATTTCACACGTTTATATGATCTTGTTGTTTGAGCACCTTTTCGTCAACGTTTCACTCCCATACAATGCTACACTCCAGACAAATGCTTTCAGAAAGGACTTCCTAACATTTAACCTAATATTGTATGTCAACAAATATAGCATCTTCAGAAACGCTTTTCTTCCCACAGCGATTCTGCATCTTATATCTTCTGTACATCGGCCATCATAATTTATTTTGCTACTCAAATAACATAACATTTCCTACTTTCATTGTTTCATTATTTAATCTAATTCCTTCAGCATCGCCTGATTTTCTGACGCTACATTCCATTACTCTCAGTTTACTCTTGTTAATGTTCATCTTATACTCTTTTTCACTGTCCACTCCAATTGCTCCCCAGATCCTCTGCTGTCTCTGACAAAATTACTGTCTCACTGACAAACCTCAAAAATTTTATTCTCCTCCGTGAACTTTAATTCCTTCTCCAAATATAAACTTGCATTTCTTCACCGACTGTTCAATGTGCATAATGAAAAACATTGGGAAAAGGCTACAACCCTGTCTTACTCCCTTCCCAAAAACTGCGTCCAGTCCTTGCCCGTCGACTCTAACAACTACTGTCTGTTCTCTGTATTAGTTGTACATAGTTCTTCGCTCCCTATATTTTAGCCCTGCTACCTTCAGAATTTGAAAGAGTTTATTCCAGTCAACATTGGCAAAAGCTTTCTTCATCTCTACAACAGTTAACAATGTACGTTTGGCTTTCCTTAAACTATTTTCTTTGATAATGCGTAATGTTTTGCTTTCCGTGTTCCTACATTTGTCCTAAATTCAAACTGGTCTTCCTCAAGGTCAGGTATCACCAGTTTCTTCCATTCGTCTGTAAATAATTCGTGCTAGCATTTTGCAAGTATGACTTTTTAAACTTATAGTTCTGTAATTTTCACATTTGTCTGCATTAGCTGTTTTAGGAATTGGCATTACTATATTCTTCTTGAAGTCGTAGGGTATTTCCCCTGTCTTATAAATCTTGCATGCAAGTTGGAACAATTTCTTCATGACTGGCTCTCTAAACGATATCAGCAGTTCAGACGGAATATTATCTTCCCCAGCGGCCTTGTTACGACTCAAATCTTTCAGTGTTCTGTCAAATTATTCTCGCAGTATCGTATCACCTGTTTCCTTTGTACAGGTCCTCTATACATTCCTTCCACCATTGCTTTCACTTCTATGCTTAGTTCTGGTTTTCCATCTAAGCTCTTGATATTCATACCCCTTGTCTCCAAATGTCTCTTTCATTTTCCTGTAGGCGGCATCTATCTTTCTTCTACGGTTCTGCATTTTTCCTCTAACCACTCCTCCATAGACAGTATGCATTTCGTGTCAACCTCATTTTCCAGCCGACTGTACTCTCTTTTGTCTACTTCAATTGTTTTCTATTAAGCCTTGTCCTTCTACAAATATGATGCTTTGCAGCCTTCACTACTCTCTCAGAGCTACCCATTCTTCTACTGTATTACATTCCCCCGTTTCAGACAATCCTTGCTTAATGGTCCACTAAAACTCTCAACCATCTCTGATTCCTTCAATTTGTCCTGATTACATCTCCTTAATTTTCTGCCTTTTTCCACTCTCTTAATTTACAGTTCATAACCAATAAGTTATGGTCATAGTACACATCTGTCCCTGGATATGTCTCACAGTTTAAAATCTGGTTTCTAAACCTTTGCCTTACCATTATAAAGTCAATTTGGTACATTCCAATGTCTCCAGGTCGCTTGCACGTATACAAACTTCTTTCATGACGATTAAAACCTTGTGTTTGTGATGATTAAATGTGCTCAGCACAAAATTCTAGAAGGCGATCTCCTCTGTCACTCCTTTTCCCCAACCCATATTCTATTACTATATATTTTTCCCTTCTCTCTCCTCCTACTGAGTTCCAGTTCTCCATCAAAATCAAGTTTTCCTCTTCCTTAACTGTCTGGATAATTTCTTTTATCTCTTCATACATTTCTTCGATCTCGTAATCATCGACAGAGCTAGTAGGCATATAAACTTTTTAATTTTGACAACGTTGTCTGAGGAGAAAAACAGCTATCTATTTGGTATGATTAATACTACAAAAACCAGTCTTGATCGCAAAAATTAACAGTTTCTATTTACCGGTTTTGACCTGATGTAGGTCATCTTCGGAATAACAAGTAGCCCTTGTGACCAGTGCTGGACTCGGATGCTGGCAGCAGAACAGCCCAGGACAGCCCAGCCCAGCACTGGCCACATGGGCTACTTGTTATTCCGAAGATGACCTACATCAGGTCGAAACCGGTAAATAGAAACTGTTAATTTTTGCGATCAAGACTGTTTTTTTTTCTTTGTAATATTAATATAAACTTTTACTATGTGGTTTGTGTTGGTTTCTTGTCTATGTTACAACAAAGCATCACTATGTTGTTCATAGTGACTTGCGCGTATCCTATTTTCTTTTTCATTTTCAGACGTATTCCTGCGTTACCTGCGGAGTATGTTTTTTAACATTTTTGTTTGGAATAAGTGCTGGTGTAGAAGACTGCACAGTAGAAACAGCCGAAACGCAAGACATTGCTGTGAATTATAATTATTGGTGATGACTGCTGAATTTAAGTAACGAGCAAGGCATTATTGTGATTAATAAATATGTCTTATTCCATGTCTTGATGTAAAGAACGCATTTTCTTTTGACTTTTCGTAATGGTAGATCAATCGTAGAAAAGCAATTACTATATGTTCCTAAAACTAGATGAAGTACTTCATATGAATTTACCCTGAATAGTAATTAAAAAAAATAGAACTGTGAGATCATACACATGAGTAATAAAAGAGATCCGTTTAATTTCGTTTACACTCTAAATCACAACACTCTCATGGCTGTCAATTAAAAAAAAAAGTAACTATGGATCATAATTACGGATACTTTTAAATGGAAATGCGAGTCAAATATATCCCTTTGTTGTAAGATCAGCTAGAAGATGCTAAAATCCACTAAAGAGACTGCCTACACTACCCTTCCGCAGTTTGCTAGATTATTACTGCGCTGTATGGGATCGTTTCTAGATAATGGTCATCTTATGGCGCTGCAGATCTTCTTTCTTCCGTGCTTGTAATAATACAATTGGGAGGAAATCCACCTAATGCGAGACACCTTGTTTGATTTATTTTTATCACCCAAACACTGTGTAGACGCTAGAATAAACTGTTTGATTTGAGAATTACGATGAATATATTAGGCCGACATTTATTTACATACCTACATGAAGTTATAGGAAGGACTTACATACTGCTTTCATTAAGTAAAGACGAATTTTACACCTTTGTCATCAGCAACAACACAACGTTATTTCCAAAACGAACTGATTTATTGTATTATCGCCTGAATACTATGATGAAACTAAGTTTTATGTGCCAATTTACTAGATGAAAGTGAGAATGGACATCGAATAAGTAGGAAGAAGGGCAGTACGTCTTTTTATCAAAGGAATAAAACGGAGAGATTCTCGGAAATAGTCTATGACTTTAAGTGGCAAACACATTACATTATTTTTTTTATTTTTATTTATTTATTTATTTATTTTAATTTGCGTTAGGATCCGTTTACAAAATTCCGATCAGCAAGTTTTACCTCCGAATGCGAAAATATTTTGCGGGGACACACCTACATATGGAGGAAAGATCATCATTATAAGATGAGAGGAAGTCGGAGCTGAAACGTAAAGATTTAAGGTTTGTTTTCACCACATACTTTTCGGAAGTCGCTCTATGAAGCCTCTGATAGGCATAATAATCATCGTTGTGAACAGAGCTTGCGAGACTTGGCGTTTTCCGATGATAACTTTAATTTAGCAAAGGAGTAATGATTCCTGGAACGAATCACAAATTTCCAGCTAGGGATTCTATTGATAATGATTAGAACTACAATCAAATATTTGCCCTACATCTACATCTACATAGGATACTCTGCAAATCATATTTAAGTGCCTGGCAGAGGGTTCATCGAACCACCATTATACTATTTATCTCCCATTCCATTCTCGAATAGCGCGCGGGAAGAAAGAACACCTGAATCTCTCCGTTCGAGCTCTGATTTCTCGTATTTTATTCTGATGGTCGTTTCTACCTATGTAAGCGGGAGTCAACCAAATATTTTTGGATTCGGAGAAGAATGTTGGCGATTGGAGTTTCGTAAGTAGCCCACGCCGCAGCGATAAGCGCCGTTGTTGTAATGATTCCCATCCCAGATCCTGTATCATTTCCGTAACGCTGTCTCCCCTGTATTGTGACAATACGAAACGAACTGCCCTTCTGTGGACTCTTTCGATGTCCTCCGTCAAAACCACATGATAAGGATCCCACACTGGGCAGCAATACTCCAAAAATGGACAGACAAGCGTAGTGTATGCAATTTCTTTAGTAGTTCTGTTGCATCTTTTAAGGGTTCTGTCAATAAAACGCAGTCTCTGGTTCGCCTTTCCCACGACGTTATCTAGTTGTTCTTTCCAGTTTAAGTATGAAGTAATAGTAATTCCTAGGTATTTTGTGGAGTTTACGGTCTTCACTTTTCATTGATTTATCTCGTAAACAAAGTTTAACGGATTTATTTTCGTACTCATGTGGACGACTTCACACTTCTCTTTATTTATAGTCAACTGCCAATGTTCACACCATAGTGATATCTTATTCAGATCCTTCTGCAGTTGGTTTTGATCTTCAGATGATTTTACTAGACGGTAAATGACGGCGTCATCTGCAAACAGCCTAAGAGAGCTACTTAGATTACCCCCTAAATCGTTTATGTAAATAAGGAACAGCAGAGGACCAATAACACTACCCTGTGGAACGACCGATATCACCTCTGTTTTAGTCGATGCCTTACCATCGATTACTACGAACTGTGTTCTCTCAGATAGGAAATCCCCTATCCAATCGCAAATTTGGGACGATATACCATAACCACGCAATTTGATTAAAAGCCGTTTGTGAGGTACGGTGTCACTGATTGTAAACTGAAAACAGAAAGGGCTAACGAGACTCACGGAAACACGTATCGGCATTCCTGCGCGCGTCACAAGGTGGAGAGCACGCAACTGTTTCTGGGCCGCAGCTGGCATTGGGTCCATTTTCAGGAAGAGCTGACTGTCGCGCGCGACGTCCTAACCGAGAGACCCAACACGCATTACGACACAAATACATAAACAAAACCTCCTTTACTCAGTCTGTATTTGAGGTGGGAAATTGACGAGAAAACAGCAGCAAACACGGAGACAAATGCCTGCGAGCTGCTGGGAGCGCCTCAAAGGGCAGTCGATCACCGCCCGCGCGCCGTCTGGTATGCCGGCGCATTAGCACCCTCCCAGCCGCCCCCCATCCCCCTCTCCTCCTCCCCCAACCATCCGACCGCGGTCCTCGCCCGCCTTTCAACAGCCCTGCTTAACGACGCGCGGTTACCAAGTCAGGAGTCAGGTCTGTCACCGGTGTCCGGACACTTGCCACGCCGGACATTTGCCACACTTCTACCTGCTTCGAAGGGTCGGGTGCCCCTGTCTCCTCCTCCTCCTCCTCCTCCTCCTCCCCCCCCTTCCAACCGGCCCGAGAACTCCGTGGACGGTGTCCCGAAGTATGCACTATGCACACTGGTCGCTTCCTCATTTCGTAGTACTACCGTCAGTATGGAAATTATTACAACGGCCAAGGGCAGACCTTTTGCCCACTACAATCGTTACGCGATAATAAGGTCTGGATGTGCTTGCTCCGAAAACAGGATCATTGCAAGGGAAAACTGCTTTCGAAGAACGGTGACGTATTGAACGTAGAGAACACCTGTAAGGATCACCTAACGATGCGACCTTTATTAATTGGTAAAATAAAGAGTGTATCAGACGTCAGTATCCTTAAATGACTAAATGATGAAGCTAGCTGGTCACAGTTATGTTCACTAGCGTTTAATCAATAAGCGCCAGCTGCGGTGGCCGTGGAGACAGGCGCTCCAGTCACGGTCTGCACGGCCACTACGGTCAGGGGTTCGAATCCCCCCCTCGGGCATGGATATTTGTGCCGTCTTTAGTATAAGGTAGTTGATAAGTAGTTTGTAAGTTTAGGGACTGATGACCCCGTAGTTAAGTCCCATAAGCTTAACAAACATTACTAATTACTAATCAATACGCGGTGAAATTTGACTCAACGAAACAAATACATTAAACATTACTCAAATGATCCCCCTGCAACCAGAACTTATAGTTAAATCTACCGCTTTTCAATTTGCAATTACCTAATTAGGTAAAAGCTCCTACAGTTGACACGTTAAGAGAACTTTTTTCTACCTTCTAATACTATGGCCATACCGTCAAAGATTGAGTTCTAAAATTATTCCTGTAACTTCAGAGCTGCAGTTAGCTCCTAATAATATCATTTTTGTTAAACTGATAAGGTACGCTTTAGTTTTTAAAAAGAATCTAAACTTTAGAATTTCACCTAAAATACACACCCTAAACAGCTCTCTTCTTAAGAGTGACAAGTTCGGCAGCTATAGTGTTGAAATAATTCCCATATCTCCAAAATTAGACATGAATAGAAATAACTTTACAGTAGACGTAGATCTCATTAAGAACATTTAGCTGTAGTCCTTAAAAAGTAAAGTTTCTCACCATGTTGTTGATTATCAGACCAGTAAAAACTATGGAAAGAAGGCAAGGAGCTTACTATTCAAAAAATAATTGTTACAAAAGAATGAATATCATAAACTAATGTATTAGACATATTTTTCTTATGCATTAGGACTTTTGAAAACAGTTTATCATTTCTTCACTTATTTGATAGGGTGATTTGCTTCGCATCCCCAAGGGTATTTATTTTTATGTTATGTTTGCAGCAGTTTTCATTTCGAATTGTGGAATATTTACTTCGTCTATTTTGATGAAAGAATTTCTGAAAACTGCATTTAATAACTCCGCTTTAGTGGCCCTGTGTTCAGTAACATTACCGTCGCTATCGCGCAATAAAGGCATTCACTTAGTCTTTCCGCTGCTGTAGATAACATAGGACCAGAATCTCTTTGGATTTTCCGCCACATTTCTACGAAGAGTTTCGTTGTGAAAAATATTAAACGAATGTCGCATTGAAGGCCGCGCTAAATCAGTCTCTTTCCGGCAACCACGTCGAAAAGTTCCACTATTTTCTGAAAAACTTCGAATTTTTTCTAGTTCCACTGTCATCTGCTGCTGTAACTGTGTCCACTGTAGTTTGTTGTGTAGTGTTGCCAACTTTCTCAGCTTGTATGTAATTCAACTATTTCATTGAAAGTGTGTCGAAGGTATCTTTGTGTGTGTATTTGTAGTTTTTGGGTGTGTGTGTGGGGCGGGGTGATTGTGGGTTTATGATTATGTGTTGGGATTTGTGTCTATCATATTGTCAATCAGTGAAAACAGTAACTGATTCGTCAAGTTTATTTGGTCATTCAGTAGCAACTTTTTATCAGCTTTTGTTTTATATATACGATAATTTTCTTGTAATGTTAGAAGGTGTTTTTTATTATTTATTCTAATTATCTTCATGTCTTTTTCTGTTGTGGTGGGTTTGTGGTTCTATTCTTTCAAATGTTCTGCAGAAGTGGAGTGACTTGTCCCGTATTTCCATGCCCTGATACGTTCTTTGAGTCGGGTATCAAATATTCTGCTGGTTTGTCCTACATACCTTCCACCAGTACCATGAGTTACATTGTAGCTGGTATATTCCAGCTGTTTGGTAGATATCTGCGTCCTTTTTTTTTTTTTTTTTTTTTTTTTTTTTTTTTTTTTTTTTTTTTTTGGGATATATTTTTGGATTGGGTTGTCTGTTTTGACAGCTATTTTATGCCTTGTGTTTCGTAAATATTTGTTATTTTATGTGTTAGTTTGTGTTTGTATGTCATTGTGCACCATCTTAGCAAAAGATTTTTGCCGAGAATCCGAAAAGTTCTGGTCCTATGTAAAATCGATAAGCAGATTAAAGGTCTCTATACAGTCACTCATTGATCATTCTGGGGTGGTGATAGAAGGACGAAGTTTTAAAATATTTAAGAAATCATTCACGCAGAAGGATCGTACATACGCACTATCATTTGATGGTCGCACTAACTCTCAAATGGAAGACATAGTAATAACCATAGCCGATATAGAGAAACCAGCTGAGAGAGTTAAAAACTAACAATTTGCCAGGTCCAGATGGGATACCAATCCGGTTTTACAAAGAGTACTCGTCGGCATTGTCTCGTTACTTGGCTTGCGTTTATCGCGAATCTGTGATTCAACGCAAAGTACCAAGAGTCTGGAAAAAGGTACAGGCAACAGCCATGTATAAAAAAGGCAATATATCGGACCCACGAAATTATAGACTTATAGCATTAACATCAGTTTGCTGTAGAATTATTGAACATATTCTCAGTTTTAATATAGTAAATTTCCTTGAAACAGTAAAGCTTCGGTCCGTGCATCAAAACGGCTTTAGAAAGCATCAATCGTGGGAAACCCAGCTTGCACTTTTCCCTCATGACATCGTGCGTGCTGTGGATGAAGGGCATCAGGCGGACTGTGTATTTGTCGATTTTCGAAATGTGTTTGACACAATACCCCATTACAGACTGCTAACGAAGGTACGAACACATGGAATAGGTACACAAATATGTGAGTGGGATGAAGATTATTTAAGTAATAGAAACAAGTACAGTGTCTCGATGTTGAGTGTCTACGGTATCGTCATGGGTGCCTCAGGGAAGTGTGATAGGACCGCTATTATTTTCTATCTATATAAATGATCTGACGAACAGAGTTTCCTGATGCTGCGGTGTACAAGAGGGTGTCGTCATTGAATTACTGTAGTAGGACGCAGAATGACGTGGACCAAATTTCTAGGTGGTGTGAGGAATGGCAGCTAGCCCTAAATGTAGGAAAATGTAAGGTGATACAGATGAGTAGGAGAAACAGTCGCGCAATTTTCGAATACAGCATCAGTACTGCGCTGCTTGACAGAGTTATGTCAGTTAAATACCTAGTGATAATGCGGCATAGCGATATGAAATGGAACGAGCATATGAGGACAGTCGAGGAGAAGTCAAATGGTCGACTTCGCGGTATTCGGAGAAATTTGGGAAGATGTGATTCGTCTTTAAAGGAGACCTCATATAAAACACTTTTACGACCCTGTCTTGAATATTGCTCAAGTGTTTGGGATCCCCACCAGATCGGTTTAAAGGAGGACACAGAGGCAGTTCAGAGGCGGACGACGAGGTTTGTCACTGGTAGATTCGATCAACGCGCGAGTGTTACCGAAATGCTTCGGGAACTCAACTGGGAGTCGCTGGAGGGAAGGCGACTTTCTCTTGGAGAAGCACTGTTGAATGAATTTAGAGGGCCGGAATTTGAGGCAGATTACAGAACGATTCTACTGCCGACAACCTACATTTCGCGTAAAGACAACAAGTATAACATTAGAGAGATTAGAACTCTTACGGATGCAGAGGAAGAATTCGTTTTTCCCTCGTTCTATATAGGAAAGGAACAGGAAAGCCACTAACGAGTAGTGGTACTGAATACCCTCCGCCACGCACATTTGAATGGATTGCGGAGTGTGTATGTAGATTTAGATGAAGAGTACTTGATGCCCACCTCGTATGTTTTAAAATTCGGAACAAAAGTTTATTGTTTTTAATAAAATATTTTACCAAATTGCACAAATATTTTGAATTTTTTAGTTACATTTAACACAAATACTTAAGTTATAGTGATAAATGCAATCTTCACAATCGATGTCATATGTAATAAAATTGCTTCCCTTCGCCTTACAGCACGACTATTTTGTTTGGATATTTGACGACAGGATTATTCCTAATTATTATAGGTTTTTGACTGCTGATGGTTTATCATATCTTTTGTAAGGTCTGATGATGTCCCAAAACGGCGAAACGAATTCTAAATAATGAAAAACATGGTCTCAACCGAGACTGCATTCTTTCTAATTTTAAAGAAAACAAATGAAGAGACGAGTGAAAATTGGTGGAGGTGTATTACCGTCTTTAGCAACTAAATGAAAGGCGTTTTTTGTGTGCTATACGCGTTTCGCTTCTTTATTTATGAAGCATCGTCAGTGGCCTGTAACACATATTATTTTTGTATAATATTGTAGTACAGTCATACTATTATTGGTATTTTTCACAGTATGACAGTTAACAGTCTTGTTACAATTTCTAAAGTTCGGATCTACTAGGTTAGAAACAACTTATGTAGCACTAGCTTTTGCAAAGTTCATTTAATTTTCCAGTTTTTGGCCCTACTTACGGTTTTCTGTGTTATTCCATCTGTGTCTTCATGGAGATGTTTGTGAGGTCTTCAGTTAGATATGGTGTTTTCGGTCTTGATGAAAACCCTTGCATCACCACTTCACAGTGTACTCGTTTTTGAATGTTTGTTTAGAATGCCAACTGTCACTTTTCGTCTGTCTCTTGTTTGTGTTCCTTGTATCTCTGAGTGTATCAGCTGTTTTTTTGTTTGTGTTGGTGTCTGTGTAGACTGTGTGTGTGTTGTGTTATTTGTGTTAGATTTTTTGTGAATATGTGTGTGTGTGTGTGTGTGTGTGTGTGTGTGTGTGTGTGTGTGTGTGTGTGTGTGTAGTTATTTGTGTTAGTTTTTTGTGAATTTGGGCGTAGTGGGAGGGGGGAGGGGAGCGAGAGGGAGAAGAAAATTAGTGAACTAATTGTTTAATAAGTCATGTGTGCAAAATGCAAAATAGAAACACGAATTATTTGCAGCGAATGGAACAACTGGTAGAATACGTCCTCGGGGAAATCATTTTCGATTTAGGAGAAATGTAACAACACGTGAGGCAATACATTACAACTGGGGGTACAGCTCAGCGGTACAGCATTAGACTGCAGTCTACGACTTACATTAGAAGTTAGATCAAGGAAACGGAATCCTACGGTTTTAGCTGATGTAGATTTGGATAAAGCTTTGACAATGTTGACTGGAAAACTCTTAGACAGCAGTTTTAAGAGTCGAAGGGCATGGGAGGGACGCAGTGGCTGGGAAGGGAGTAGGTCAGAGGTTTAGTCTTTACCCAATGTGGTTCAGTCTGTATACTGAACAAGGTGTAAAGGAAGCAAGGGAAATGTCTGGAAGGAATGAGAGAAGAAAGAAATAAACACTTTGCGTTTTGCCGAAATTGCCGTAACGCTGCCAATAACGCTTCCCTGTGGAACGCCAGATATCACTTCTGTTTTACTCGATGACTTACCGTCAATTACAACGAACTGTGTCCTTTCTGACAGGAAATCGTGAATCCAATCGCACAATTGGGGAGATATTCCATAAGCACGCAATTTCATTAGAAGCCGCTTGTGGGGTACAGTATCAAAAGCCTTCCGGAAATCCAGAAATATGGAATCGATTTGAGATCCCTTGTCGATGGCACTTAACACTTCATGTGAATAAAGGGCAAGCTGTGTTTCGCAAGAGCGATACTTTCTGAATCCGTGCTGACTATTGGTTAATAGGTCGTTCTCTTCGAGGTAGTACATAATATTCGAACAAAGTATATGTTCCAAAATCCTACTGCAAATCGACGTCAATGAGATAGGCCTGTAATTTTGGGGATCGCTCCTATTGCCTTTCTTGAATATTGGAGTAATTTGGGCAACTTTCCAGTCTTTGGGTACGGATCTTTCGCTGAGTGATCGGTTGTAAATTATAGCTAAGTACGGAGCTATTGCATCAGCATACTCTGAGAGGAATCTAGTTGGTATACAATCTGGCCCGGAAGATTTATTTTTGTTTAGTGACTTAAGTTGTTTTACTACTCCAGGAATATCTACTTCTAAGTTTCGCATGCTGGCAGCTGTTCGTGGATTGAATACTGGAGTGTTCACTTCGTCTTCTTTGGTGAAATAATTTCCGAAAGCTGTGTTTAGTAATTCTGTCTTAGCAGTACTGTCGTCGGTAGTATTACCATTGCTATCGCGTAGTGAAGGTATTGTTTGTGTTTTGCCGCTAGTGTACTTCACATATGACCAGAATTTCTTTGGATTTTCTGCAAGATTACGAGACAGGATTTCGTTGTGGAAACAACTATAAGATTCTCGCATTGAAGTCCGCGCTAGGTTGCGAGTTTCAGTAAAAGATTGCCAGTCTTGCGGATTCTGTGTCTTTTTAAATTTTGCATGCGTTTTTCTTTGTTTCTGCAACAGTGATCTGACCTGTTTTGTGTACCACGGGGGGTCAGCCCCCTCTTTTATTAATTTATTTGGTATAAATCTCTCGATTGCTACTGATATTATGTCTTTGAAAGTAAGCCACAACTGATCTACACTCGCATTTTTAGTTTTGAAGGACTGGAGACTATCACTCAGGAAAGCGTGAAGCGAATTTTTATCTGCTTTATTGAATAGATATATTTTTCGTTTATTTTTGGTGCATTTGGGAATTTCGATAATCAGTCTCGCTACTACAACTCGATGTTCGCTAATCCCTGTATCTGTTTTGATGCTCTTTACTATCTCGGGATTATTTGTTGCTAGGAGATCAAGAGTATTTTCGCAACCACGTACTATTCTAGTGGGTTCATGAACTAACTGTTCGAAGTAGTTCTCAGAAAAAGCATTCAGAACTAGTTCGGACGATGTTTTATATTTGCCCCCGGTTTTGAATACGTAATTATGCCAACATATCGAGGGTAAATTAAAGTCGCCATCGATTATAACAGTATGCTTCGGATACCTATTTGAAATATGATTCAAGCTTTCTTTGAACATTTCTGCAACCGCATCGTCTGAGTCAGGGGGCCGATAAAAAGATCCAATTATTAATTTATTTCGGTGGTCAGGTATAACCTCTACCCAGACCAATTCACAGGAAGTATCTGCCTCAATTTCGTTGCAGGATAAACCGTTTGTAACAGCAATAAACACGCCACCCCCTTTTTTATTTATTCTATCCTTTCTGAAGACCATTTGGCCCTTTGAAAAAATTTCGGCCGAATTTATCTCAGGCGTCAGCCAGCTTTCAGAACCTATAACGATTTGTGCCTCAGTACTTTCTATCAGCGCTTGGAGCTCTGGAATTTTCCCAACACAGCTACGACAATTTACAACTGTTACACCAATGGTTTTTATGTCTACTTTCTTCCCGTGTCTGACCTGCCCCCTTTGAGACTGAAACCCATTTTGTGTATTCCCGAGGCCATCTAACCTAAAAAACCGCCCAGTCCACGCCATACAGCCCCCGCTACCCGTGTAACCGCTTCCTGAGTGTAGTGGACTCCTGACCTATTTAGCGGAACCCGAAAACCCACCAACCTTTGGCGCAAGTCGAGGAATCTGCAGCCGACACGGTCGCAGAACCGTCTGAGCCTCTGATTCAGACCCTCCACTCGGCTCTGAACCAAAGGTCCGCAGTCAGTCCTGTCGACAATGCTGCAGATGGTGAGTTCCGCTTTCATCTTGCAAGCAAGACTGGCAGTCTTAACCACTTCTGATAGCCGCTCAAAACCAGAGAGGATCTCTTCCGATCCAAAGCGACACACATCATTGGTCCCAACATGAGCCACCACCTGCAGTTGGCTGCACCCTGTGCTCTTCATGGCATCCGGAAGGAGCCGTTCCACATCCGGAATGACTCCCCCCGGTATGCACAAGGAGTGCACATTGGAATTCTTCCCCTCCCTAGTAGCCATTTTTCTAAGGGGCTCCATTACCCGCCTAACGTTGGAGCTCCCAACTACCAACAAACCCACCCTCTGTGAGTGCCCGGATCTTGAGGGCAGAGGGGCGAGTACAGGACAAGCGACACCATCCGCATCAGGAACATCCCCTGCCACAGACAGCGCCTCGAATCTGTTGGCAAGACTAACCGGGGAGGCCTCCACTTCGGTCCCCCGGGAAGTCTTACGCCGCCTGACACGCGCTGAGGGGACCTCCCAATCCACCACGGATTGGGGGGCTACCTCCTCGCGGGCAGTGAGCGGGCTGGCCACAGCCGCAGGCCGATCGGAGGGCACAACAGACGCACAGGGCGTCTGCTGTACCCCCGCGAGCGGCCCACAACAGCGGCGCCCACCCACCGCAGTCTCAAGCGTTGCCAGCGAAGCCAACGCCGCCTGAAGCTGCGAGCGAAGAGTGACTAACTCTGCCTCCATCCGTTCGCAGCAGTCACAGTTCCTAGCCATTCTAAAAACCTTTGTTTCTTCCAAGTAAGTACGTCAGAGGACTCAGTAGTTTGATAAACAGTGAGCTTTGAAAGTATAAACCTAACGCTGAACTGTTTATTAACGGCGAATCTGAAAAATATATACGCGAGCTAATAAATAAAAAATTCAGTAACTGAGCTGACAAATAAACGCGATTCTTAATAAACAAACACGAGAGCACACTAAAGTATAAAGAGCTGCAAGAGAAAGCACACACGAAATGTAAATAAGTCGCTTCTATTAAGAAGTCGGTTACCGTACAATGTAGAGCTGCTGCTGGTCACGTGTGCACTGGCCGCCGGTCACTGAGCAACTGTTAGTTAGGGAGCTACAACCCTTCAAAGTCCCGGGGGCGGAGGCTACGACAGCGTAGCTAACTGGCTGGTGGTCATGAGACAGTGGGCCGTGCCCCAGGGGATAGCCACTCGGCCAGTCCGCTACGCTATCGCAGCCTCCGCCCCCGGGACTTTGAAGGGTTGTAGCTCCCAAACTAACAGTGATAAAAATGTAGTTTAAATTGATTTGGACGCAGCTGGTTTAAACGAATCCAATACATGATAGAAAAAACTATTGTTCCATTTAAAAGTTATATCTTTGTGGTGTAAGTCTTTGGAAAATGATACAATAAACTATGTTCATAGCTCCGCAGAAAGTGTAACATTTCTTGCGTTGACCTACCGCATTAAGATTTCCCGTCACCTATTATTTTATAAGTTACAGAGGCAAACACACTTAGTGAAACACCCTGTACATTATCTCAAAGGACACAAATTTAATCTTTATTTTGCTACAGCTTTCTTTTGAATCGATAGACGAAGTTCTTCATATATTTCCGGGAATAAATCACATTATGCTATTATTACATGATTTCCGACAGAAAATATATTTTGCTTAATGAATGTTTCGCTTCTCAGGCAAGACTTGGAAGCGAATTAAGAAAGGACCCTCTTTATACACAATTTGTAAGGAAGTAGATCTTTATTTTCGGTATTTGTAAGGAAGAAGTAGATCTTTATTTTAATGTATCAAAATTATTTATTGTATTATGTGCTTTTGCATATCGACTGATTCCTGAAAACAGTTTTGAGGCTTTGGACTAATTCATTATTAATATACGGTATGAAAAAGTAAAGAGAACGAGTCTTATTCACTAAACACTAACAAAACCCAACCACAATATATATATATATATATATATATATATATATATATATATTATTTTTATTTATTTATTTATTTATTTATTTATTTATTTATTTTTTTTTTTTGAGAAATGTTGGAGCTCTTTGAAATCAAAACAGGTTTGAGGCAAGGAGGCTGTCTCTCTCCCATCTTGTACAACTGTGTTTTCGAAAAAGTTATCAGGGAATGGCGAAAAAGATATTTGTCAGTTCAACTTTCCATGTGGAAATATGGAATCAGGCTAGTTCGCAGCAAATAGTCTGGGCTTACATTTGAATGCCTCTCGTTTGCAGATGATTTAGTGGTTTTTTTTTTTTTTTTTTCGGTGAATCTGCTGATGGTAACTGAACAGATTGAAGTCCTTAAGGAAACAGCAGAGAAGGCAGGATTACAAATATCTTCTGAGAAGACAACATATGAACATAAATGCCACTGATCCAGTCTGGACAATCAGGACCAAGTTTGGCGAAATCAAAAGTGTTCAGAGGTTCAAGTACTTAGGAGAGATTTTGACTCCAAACAACGATGAAAAGACAGCAATTGAAGAACGGTCAAGAGAAAAGGAAATAGCGTTCAGATTGTGTCACAACACATACAAATCTAAATCACTCTCATACCAGGCCAAATTCCGACACTACAGCTCAGTCGTCAAACCTAAATGTTTATATGAGACAATTGCCAGGAAGGGACTTTCAGATTTGGAAAAGAAAGAATGGAAATTCCTAAGAAAGATTCTGGGCCCAGATATCAAATGAATTAACATTCAGGCTTAGATCAAACCAAGAATTTTATCAACGATTTGAAAATATCACCACCAAAATGAAGAAAAGAAGACTGTCTTTCTACGGTCATATTAAAAGAAACTAATCAGAGAGGCTCGACAACAAGATTCTTCTCTTTCAGGAGAACAGGAAGAACCAGAAGTTCCGTGGGTGAAAGAGGTGCACAGGGACCTAGAAAATCACGGGATCACAGCAAGAAGATATTGGGAACAGGTAGATCTTTAGGATAAAGGTTGCGGAGGTGAAGGATTCGGCAGGCCCGAACTGGGCAACTTATAGTGGCCATTAGAAGGGTACTCTGGAAAGGACAGTTAATCCCACACTCGAACGGGGAACTTCTGCTCGCAGGTAGCAGGACGGTCCGACCCAAGGCATTCCTGGCCCTAACTATAATTACTCTGTGCCCTAACTGAACTCGTCAGTCCTGTGAATGAGTCGTCAGTCCTGACATCTGTGTAGAATCACATAGTGTTTAGTTTCATACTTCAGTTTAGTTATAGAAGCGAATAATAGGGTAGAAAATCACGATCTGCAACCTTTATTAGTTATCGTGGTATTTGATCTGTGACGGTTATAGTTTCAAACCTTACAGAAGAGCTGTAGCAACGGAAGAACTTGGATGGCGATGCTGCGATAAACGTTCGCAGTGTGTTGTTATGTACAGTACGCCGCGAACACACATTTTCGCGTTTGAAACAACCACAAGACGACAACATCACAAAATTTGCGGATTACATAACTGAAAACTACTTTGATGAAGAAGATGCAGTCTTTCCTCCAAACGTTTGGGCAGCAGATTGCGCTTGCTTGTGGAGGACGTCTAACGCTTGCGGAAGCTTTCATTCCCAATTCAATGCTTCATGTGAATCTCCTCTCCTAAACAGCTTTCAGTTTGTGAACAATCTGAAGCATGATACTTATATACGAATCATCTCAGCAAAAAATAATATCACCATCGAAGCGGACTAAAAAAACCAGGAAGAGGCACGCTTTCCTGCTCAAATGTTCAAACGTTTGTAAAGCTGTCGGACCAAACTGCGTGGTCATCAGTCCGTAGCTTACAAACTACTTTAATCTATACAAACTAACCTAAGAAGAACACACACACACCCATGCCCCCAGGGAGGACTCGAAGCTCCACAGCGAGCAACCGCGCGATCCGCAGCGAGACGCTTTCCTGCAACAGAAATTAGAATTACTTGGAAATGGTGAAATTTGCAAATTAAACTTTATAAAGTGCGTTTCATACCAAGCAGTCGTGAGCAGAGAATGAGCCAAACTAAATGAATATGTTTTCTGGAAATATTTGTGTATGTGAAATTTGTAATAAAATCTATGTATTTGTATATAATTTGTTTGTTTTTATATTTAGTTCCATTGGTACAGTATTGACATTATCGCTTAAGAACTCTACAAATAGAGTCAGAGCTTGCACAATTGATAAGTTTAGAAGTTTAGATTTGGAAGCATTTTGCGTGATTGTGTAGTCGGTCTGTCAGGAGCAGGTAGGAGTTGCCCAGTTCGTGCGTGCCTGTCAGTCTAGCCGGAAAAAGTAAAAGTTGCCCAGTTCGGACGAGCCCGAAGAATTTCTTCGAGAAGAAAACGAGGAAGAAGAGAGTATTGTCGGCAGAAGAACGTGCACGAGTGAGCCAAAGGATGAAGGAGTACTGGCGAAAGAGGAAGGAAGAGAACTTTAGAAACCGAGGGAAGTTGTGTAATCGTAACTCATAGATGGCTCTAACGAAAATAGTAAATAAATAGTCTATGATCTATTCAATTTATAATTAATGTTACACAAGAAACACTGTAATTTTAACATCAAATATATTTCACTTAGGCATGAAAGGGAAGCATCAATTAGGAAGGAGTAAGACAGGGTTGTAGCCTTTCTCCGATGTTATTCGATTTGTACATCGAGCAGAGGGTGAAGGAAAGTATAAAATGAACATTAACAAGAAAAAAAATGGAATGCGGTCTTAGAAAATCAGGCGATGCTGAAGGAATTAGATTAGGTAACGAAACAATGAAAGGTGGTAGATGAGTTTTGTTACTTGGGTAGTAAAATAACATGCGATGGTCGCAGTACAGAGGATATAAAACGCAGAATGCCAATGGGAAGAAAAGCATTTGTGAAAAAGAGAAATTTGCTAACATCGAATATTAATTTAAGTGTAAGGAAGTCTTTTCTGAGGGCATTTGTGTGGAGTGTTGCCTTGTACGGGAGTGAAACATGGACGATAAGCAGTGCGGACAGGAAGAGAATAGAGGCTTTTGAAATGTGGTGCTACAGAAGAATGCTGAAGATTAGGTGGGTAGATCGCATAACTAATGAAGAGGTACTGAACAGAATTTGTGAGAAAAGGAATTTTTGGCATACCCTGATTAAAAGAAGGGATCGCTTGGTAGGACACATTCTTAGACATCGAGGAATCGTAAATTTAGCATTGGAGGGAAGTGTGTGGGGTAAAAATCGCAGAGGGAGATCAAGCGACGCGTATAGTAAGCAGATTCAAGTGGATATGGGTTGTCGTTCTTCTGAGGAGGTGAAAAGGCTTGCTCAGGATAGAGCAGGGTGGATAGCTGCATCAAACCAGTCTCCGGACTGACGACCATAACAACAGGCTTACGTTTATGTATTACTGAACCCCTGGTTATTTTATGGTGCAAGTACTTCCTGCTGTGTCGGCGACTCCCCTAGCAAGTCTTTGCGTCCCCCTGGGGGTCGCGACCCACTGGTTGAAAAACATTGTTCTCAGAGGCTGTGTTCTGTTCATGGTGTTCGGCACAATTCTGTAACCGTGTCAGAATGTGAGATTTATTCCAGAAACACTCACCAGAGCCTTTGCCCTTGCCGTAGGTCACCAGCAAAAACTAGCAGGAGTTTTACTTTATAAGGTGGCAAAGAAAAAAGAAAGAAAAAAAGCTCCCAATTGTTTCGGCGAACGGGCGACGGGCGCTTTCGTCGAGCGGGCGTTTACGACGGTGTCCGGTGTTGGTCCGTGAAAGGCTGGCGGCGCGCTGTTTATAGGAGGCTGCTCCCTCGCACAGCGGGGCACCCCAATATGCGGCCGCATTGTTGCACAGGTAGAACAGACAGGGGCGGACACCTGAGACTCCGCGCGGTTCGCGGAAACACTGGCCGCCCTTTGTGCCGGCTGCTCGCCTCGCCTCGCGCCTCAGCTGCGGCGGCGTTGCCGCGGAGGCGGTGGCTTCTCGACCAAACATTCCGCCACCTACTGCTGCCACGCTGTCCGTCACCTCGAGTCATGTCAAGGGGCCGTGTCAACAAGAAAGAGCACATCCTCCTGACAAGATTCTCAGAGAAAAATAACCTTTTCTGACAAAGTTCTGAGTTTCATATGAGAAATCGAAGCATATACTTTGAGCTTCCCTAGTTCTTGAGTACGTTCTCCGTCACCACGTTTACATGGGCTCCCAAAACCGGATTTCGTAAACCGATTTCCCAATTCCGCTTTTGGTTGGTCATGTAAACAGTCCAAAATCAATTCTGGAAATCCACTTCTCCAAAGCGGTTTTCCAGTTCCGCAATCGACTTTCGTGCCCATGTAAACGCAACCGTTTTTGAAGCGTTCTTGGCTTATCAGATTGTATTTTTTGGTAAGAATTTTCGGCACACATGTACAGAGTGATATTTTCTAATGTGAAATAAAAGTATTAATATTAGAGTGAGCATGAATCTGTGTATTTAAGTGAAGAAAAATAGCGATTATGCTGACTAAATCGGGGACTGAATCAGCTGTCTTTCAGCCGCCATCTTAAGTGGATTAGGAAATCCGATTCAGGCTGTGCCATGTCAACACGACAGCGAAAAACGGTTTACGAAAATCGGTTTTCGTCTTCCGGAAGATGTGTTACATGTAAACGTAGTGAATGTGGCACGTCAGGGCCGGCGCAAGGCACGTGTGAAACGTGCGGCCGCACGGGGCGGCACTTCCGGGGGGCGGCAAATCTGACGCCACCCCTTCTTAATTTTTTTTTTTTTTTTTTTTTTTTTTTTTTTTGACCAACTTAACATTCATGCCCAAGAGGGGATTCGAAACAAAACCTTGGAGGGAGCGGCTTCGGGAACTGTGGCACGATTTCTCGACTACCTGCCGGCCGCCCCTGTTGAACAACGGGAGGGAGGAGGACTGATTTCTTGCTCGCCACTGTGGCAGCGCCGTCGTGTTTACGACGGAGGAACAGACAGGGGAAAGCCCTCTAGCGGACACGCCAGTATTATTATGAGTGGAGCGCTGCCACCCCCTGCGTTTACTCGCGACTAATTTTGCAGAAGACGAAATCTAATTTGGAAACTTGAATGCAATGTTCGATACTGCGATTATGTCTTAAACCTGTAGAAATTTTGCTAAGCCCTTTAATGGCAGTGTCCGAGTGTTTTATTCTTCCCGCATTATGGAAAAAAAATCGTTGAACATTACTAGAGTCAAACTTGTCCAACACCTACAATGGCTAGAAGTATTCAGAATGGGTAAATACGCTGCTAGTAATTACATTTTTTTTTTTTTTTTTTTTTTTTTTTTTGAGCCATGAAAAACCTGTCTCCGCCTGCATGAACAACAATAATTTAAACTCTGACCGGCACTTTTGTTTGACAATACTACTCGCACACTATCACTTTGCCAACATTTATTTAGTGTATACTGTTTTCCGTTGAATACATTATCTGTTCACAACCATTGAAAACTGTTCATTTACGTTAACTGCAAGTTCATGCTACGCGGGATTAGATGGACTCTGCGGCTGCTCCCGGCGGAGGGTCGAGTCCTTCCTCTGTCATGGGTGTATGAGTTTGTCCTTAGGATAATTTAGGTTGAGTAGTGTGTAAGCTTAGAGACTGATGACCTTAGCACTTAAGTCCCATAAGATTTCATACACATTTGATCATGTTTGTAAATTCACAAGACTTATTAAAATTAGCTAGATTTTTTCAATCAGGTTTGACTCCATCTCTGAGCTGGTTCCCAGAGACTGTTTTGTACAAATCTGTAGAGAAAGTCACCAATTAGTCGCAATTTTTGTTTTTATTTTCCAGATCTGCATAGATTTGGGGTAGTGTGGCTATTCTCAGTGCTTTGAGTTATGTTTACATCTATTCCGTCATGCTGAACGTAACTGTCAACATGACAGTTTAGATGTAAGCACATATTAAAAGCTTTGAGGCTGGCCACTCGCTGGCCGAAACAGATCTGAAAAGTAAAAGCAAAAATTGCAATTGATTGGTGACATTTCCTGCAGATTTGTTTAAATAAAATTCCATAAACGTTTTGTAAAAAATAAAAAAAATAACTATATATAAAAAACGGGTGGGGCGGCAATTTTGCAGCTCGCACAGGGCGGCACTTGGGCTTACGCCGGCCCTGTGGCACGTTGTGTATTTCTTTAAACTAGCTCAACAGGCAAATCATTCAGTGTACAAATATGGAGTAAACATCTACGTCTTCAGTAAAAACTGCACTATGTTCATATATTAGTTTGTTGTGCAACAGCATATTCTACGCGTACATCTACATACACACTTTGCAAATCACATTTAAGTGGCTAGCAGATGGTTCACTAACCACTTTCATAATCTTTCTCTACATTTCCATTCTCTAATAACGCGCGGGAAGAAAGAACATCCTAAATCGTTTCGTTTTCGATTTAATTTCTCTTATTTTATTGGGATGCTCTTGTCTCCCTATGTAGGTGGGTGCAAGCAAAATATTTTCATATTCAGAAGTAAAAGTCGGTGATTGAAATTTCGCAAGCAGATCACGCCGCAAAGAATAACGTCTTTCTTTTAATGTTTTCCATCCCGAGTCGTGCAACATTTCCGTGACGCTTTCGCCCCCGTAACGTGATAAAACAAAACGAGCTGCCCTTCTCTGAAACTTCTCAATATCTTCCGTCAGTCCCACCTGGTGAGGGTCCCACAATGGGCAACAGTACACCAGGAGAGGACGCACAAGTGTGCTGTAGGCAGTCTCTTTGGTGGAGCTGGTGCATCTTCGAAGCGTTCTGCCAATGATACCTAATCTTTGGTTCGCCTTCCCCACAGTAATTTCTGTGTGTTCTCTCCAGTCTAAGTTCTTCGTAATTGTAACTCCTAGGAATTTGGTAGAAAATACGACCTTAAGGTTTGACTGATTTATCGCGTAATTGAAGTTCAGTGGATTTCTTTTAGTGGTCATGTGTATTACTTCACACTTTTCTTTATTTAGTGTTAATTGCCAATTTTCGCACCATGTAGAAATTTTGTCTAAATCGCTTTGCAGTTGCTTTTGATCCTCTGTTGACTTCATTAACCGATAAACGAGAGCATCATCCGCGTACAGTCTAAGGGAGCTATTGAGATTGTCTCCTAAATCGTTTATAAACACAAGGAAGAGTGGGGGACCTATAACGCTTCCCTGGGGAAGGGCTGGTGTCTTACAAGGAGACCACATCGGATTTTAGTATTTTTCTATATTTGTGGTTCTTGAAGTTCTGAAATTAAATAACAATCAATGAAAGCCATTCGACGAAACTCTCAAAAATTCTCGAGAAAATCGAATTTGAAGTTTTGCAAGTACACCTGACAATCACTACTTACATCAGATACAGCGTTTGTCGGTATAGCTGAAGTACCGGCCGCCGTGGCTCAGCGCCACCGGTTGGAGGGCTGAACGCCATGTGCAATAAAAAAAAGCTGAGCCAAGAACACAACGAACAAATACGAACGAACATGATCAGCGTCGAACAGCAAGGAACAGAACTACCCATAGACACCGACCACCCCCCCCCCCCCCCAAAAAAAAAAAAAAAAAAAAAAAATCTTTTGCGTTTTGGCCTTGCAACCACAGTGTCGATGGTTCGAATCCTGCCGTAACCGTTTATTTTTTATGTTTTTCGTTATGTTCGAATACTTACAAAACTTTATTAACTAATAGTAATTTCTACACAAAATGCACGTCTTTTGTTTATTCGTAATTTTCTATATTTTATAAAAGGTCCTTAATAATGATGGTTTCAATCGAGTAAACATAAGTTACATTTTTTTACAGTATTGGCTTCACTATTAGTTGACGAGGGTAGTCTTTGATTGTTCAGTTTGTGAACAGCTATGACGTTGTTTTTGGAAAGTCATATCCATAGCTACTAATGGCTTTCTTAGTAGCTAACCTATTCAACCATCGGTTTAGGTGACGACAAGGTGTTCAGTTCGTCTACAAGCACGTAAAAGATAATTGACACAACACGTTGTATTAGAGTTCACAACATGTTCTATATAACCGAATTTGAAACGGAAAAATTTTCCTGTCACAGTGGGTTTCGAACCACCGGCTCTATCGTCGTGAGGCCAGAACACCATCACCTGCTCTACACCAGTTCCTGCAGTTATTTTAGTTATTGGTACTTAACGTGTATTTGCAAAACTTCAAAGTAGATTTTCTCGAGATTTTTTTAGAGTTTCGTCGAATGGCTGTGGCTGATTGTTATTTGAGTTCTGTACTTCAGGTACCATAAATATAAACTAAAAATCCGATTGCTATGTGGTCTCCTTGTTAGTTGTGGTGGGAGACGCAGAGGCGGTTTCTACGTGACCGTTGTTTACATTTCATGACGTTCAACTTTCTTTCGCTTCGTACAAAACTGTTACGTCAAGCGGAAACGAAACGGATTTCTGTGACTAGATCTGTCACGTGAATTTGTTCAAACAATCGCGGAAGGCTAAAGCAATATGACGTTAAATATAAATTAAGTAACACTGAGACGGTTATTCGTCTCGAATACGTCCAAGACATTGAAGATAACGGTGAAGCAATGAATTAAAATAATATTTATCAAATATCTTCGTACCAATATGCAAAATAGACAGATCTGCCTCTATATTTCGTAGCTTATGGTTTCTTTCCCTTAGGTGATCTCCTAAGCACTGTTGTTAGTAGCATAGCCGTGTTCCCGGTATCTAGTATAAAACTCCCTTCCCGTTTGTCCAATATAAAATTTATTGCAAGGCCCACATACAATTTTGTATACACCTGATTTACAGAATTCATCATGCGTTGGTTCTACGCTATGACGTAAAATTCTCCCCAATTTATGGTTCGTTCGAAATCCTACCTTGAAGAGTTAGAAATTTGGACTAGTTACCATAATAATAAAGAATGGTTAATAAATGTCCAAATTTTTGGTTCCAGACAGTAGTATTTCCATCTGTTTCACAACCTAGGTTTTCTTGGATGACGGATTTTTGTGCTCTCTTCCTGTGCGGAGGTTTCCCTAAGTTTTTAGAAGTATAGGTTCTAAATATGTTGTTTTATTCTTTGACAACTATTTTCCATTATTGAAAATGTTTTTAACTAACTCGTTGTTGACTTCTTTTTATTATTGTAAATTATGGTAACTTCTGCGACCATACATAGACGTCGCCTATGCTACACATAAGTTGCTCAACAATATACTTTCCATTCAGTGGTATTTGCATGTAATCCATCGAGCTAGGAACTTTTGTTACAAGCAGAGATGTTGACCTTTAATGTATTATGAGTTTTTACATGCATCTTTTTCCATTCTCCATTCAGGCGAGGTATGTACCTTATAATTGTAAATGCCAGAGCTTGTTTTTTTTATTTTTTTATTAATTAATTTATTTATTTTTAATTTGGTCTTTGTAACTATTTTTACATATATACTGTATCCTGTACTTTGTCACCAGGCGCTCCGATGATGGGGTGGGCCCGAAACGCGTCAGCGTAAAGAGAAAAATAAAGGATTTTACAACTTCTTCATTACTGCAGACAATTTTTCAGAATTTTTGCGTTGTCATAGCAATTATATGGATCGAAGGGTATGAAAGGAAAGGAAGCATTGGTTCGGGAGGAAGTAAGACTAGCGTGTAGACTTCTCTAATGTTAGGCAAAGAGAAATTCGGAATGGGTATTAATGTATGACATTATTGTAATATAATTAATGTTTAGGGAGAGATATAAAAACAATGGTTCTTTGCCCGATGACATTGTCATTCTCTCTGGGACAGCAAAGGACCTGATAGAGCTACTGAACGAAAATGGAGATTGTCTTCAAAGGAGGGTATTAAATAAACATTAACAAGGCAAAACACGGAAAAGGAATATTTAGAGAAGTAGGGAATTGAACGTTTTGAAATGTGGTGCTACAGACAAATGCTGAAGATTGCATGGGTTGATCGCGTTACGTCATAACTAAATAGGAGGTACTGAACAGAGTTGGGAAAGGAGGAGAAATTTCTCGCAAATCGTGATTCAAAGAAGGCGTCGAGTCTAGGGGCACATTGTAAGACATCAAGGAATTGTGAAATCGCAGATGGAGAACGCACTAAGCAGGTGCAAATGGACGTGAGCTGTCGTTCATAGGAAGAAGAAGAGGCTTAAAGGATGGAGAACTGTATCAGAACAGACTCAGTGTCGAAGACTACAAATCTACATACGACGGTGGATCAAAAAGTAAGTGGCACTAACTCGCTGCAGGGGCCGGCTCTGTGTCGCAGTTTTGGGCGAAGCGGGGAAAGGGACAGTAACTGCACAGACGTCAAGTAGAACGGTTGCCGTGGTTGTTCGTTGTGTTTTGTTACTAGGGGGCTAAAACCAATGGCGCGTCAACTGGATGTTCACTCCAAATTGGAGGTGCGAGCAACAGTCCGATTTCTATGGGCCAAACGGGTGAATTGCACGGATATTTATCGCGAAATCACTGCTGTATATGGAGAGCGTGCTATTTTCCGGCAAGGAATTGTAAATTGGTGTCAACAATTTGAAGCAGGACGCAACGGATATCACAGGACCGCAGTGTCTCGACTTAGCGCCATGTGACTTTAATCTTTTCGGAAGATCAAAACGGATCTCGGTGAATAACGATTTCGAACGATGAGAAGGTGAACGCGGCTGTCTTCGTGTGGTTACAAAACGCTGCAGATTTCTATGCATCCGGAATAGAAAAGTTGGTTGACCGTTCCGAGAAATATTTAGTCTCTTGGAGACTATGTGGAAAAGTGAACTTAAGTTGTATGTTGTCATAGCAGTGTTGCTTTTGTATAAGTGGTTTAATAAATGGCTATAACGTGGAAGTGCACTTACTTTTTCATCTGCAATTGTAATACCGCTCTCAATGTGAACAAACATTCACGATTTCTCAATGCGTGCTTAACCCATTAATACATAGTGTAGCTAATCAGTTAACATACCATATTTTTCCATTACCTCTCAAACTGATCAAAATCTTATCACAAATTCATTTGAAGCTGCTTCTATACATAGTGTTACATAAGCTAGTAGCTCGTCCTAGAAATTATAAATTGCAGAGTGCTACTGGATCAGTTCGACAGTTAGCTGCAGTCGGCCGCGGTGGCCGCGGGGACTGAGGCGCTTCCGTCACGGTCTGCACGGCCACTACGGTTGGGGGTTCTAATACCCCCTCCGGCATGGATATTTGTGCCGTCCTTAGTGTTAGCTAGTTCGTAAGTAGTTTTTAAGTTTAGGGACTAATGACCCCGTAGTTAAGTCTCATAGACTATACAAACATTTGAACATTTTTGAGTTAGCTGCATTGAGTTACTCCTAACATATGCGTTTGTTTACTTCAGTATTCCTCCTTTGGCATGTAAAAGTAGTCAATCACATACTACTGCTGATTTATGAGTTACTTTATGGAAAGATTAGACGCATAATAATATTTACTGCATCGAGTACATCATGGAAGTACTATATAGCTGACCAGCTATGACACTGCGGTCGGGGGTTCGAATCCCCCCTCGGGCATGGATATTTGTGCCGTCCTAGTTCGTAAGTAGTTCATAAGTAGTTTGTAAGTTTAGGGACTGATAGCCCCGTAGTTAAGTCCCATAGACTTTACAAACATTTGAACATTTGAACCAGCTATGAACTTTTTGTTGTTAGTAGTGCATAATAATTTTAAGGATTTTTTTTTTCAATATTTTTCTCAGTATACATGCACTATACATTAATCAAGTTAGTTTTTATAGCTTCAAATAAAATGTCATGCATTAAAGGGTTAAAAGTCGATTTATAGGCAATGAAATGTGTTGATTTTGGGAATGTAGGGATATGCAAATCTTATCAGTGTCGATTATTGATAAGTGTGTCCAGTGCGTTACTTTGTTTCAGGTTTATATTCAGTCATCTAAAGCGTCTAAACCTCTGTTTTATGCATCACACCACTAATGTATGCATTTAGATAAATCTGTAGTAAATTTACTGTTTATTCACTCACTCTCGTTATCTTTTACATGCTCAGCACTTGTCCGAAACTGCCCTTAGCTCCGGATAATTAACTCTGCAAATGGAAGTACACTTCCTCGCATTACGTCAAACAATTAATAACAATTAACTCCGATACGTGATATACACGTTATTTACTCGAGTGTGTTATTTTCGACGTTGTATTATGCCAATCTACAAGGTGCGCCTGAAATGTTGAGTGAATGGCCCTACATTTTACAAACCGCATTGCGCAGGATGAGGTGTCCGCGTATACACATTGAGGCACACGTCAATAAGCGCTCCCTACCGTGCAAAGCACTGCACTGAAGCGGTGGTACACGCTGCAACCCAGCTAACAGGTTCAGTGTGAGAATTCATGCCATTGCAACACTGAACGTAAAATGGAGCAACGCATTAACATAACGTTTTGTTTCAAATTAGGCAAGACGTCGACTGTGATCCATGCGATGTTAGTGCATGCGTATGGTATTGAACAGTGAGTAAAAATTGTGTGTCTGAGTGGTTTTACGCTTTAGAGGCGGAAAGAAAGGTGTCGACGACGAGCCACGTTCGGGTGACCGTTCGCGATCAGAGTCCCACACAACACAGAACGAGTGCGACTGATCCTTCAGGATGATCGTCGGCTGTCTTTAAGAATGATAGCAGACGAGTAAAAGATCAGCAGAGCCTGCGGAGATCCAGCAACGCGTGACCTCAGTGCTCCGAGCGATTACTCAAGAAGCTGACAGCTTCCAAGAGCTGTACAACCGATGTCAGAAGTGTATTGTAGCCAACGCCGATTACTTTGAAGGCCAGTAAAGGTATTTTGTTTGTAACCCTTGTTTTCTATATTTCCTACGACCATTCCCGACCTTTTCAGACGCAACATGTAGATATCAAAATTGAAAATTTTCCAGAAATTGTAACTGGACTACTTGTAATAGGCTGCAAGTTTATGGGAAATGTCAATTTATGCAGTGAAGGCGTTCACAACCGGCTGAAATAGTTGATGTTGAATCTTCCGGGTTGTATTGTAGTGGTCGAAGAAACATTTCTGCTCCTGACATTTAGTACAGAGCTGCGCAGGACATGTTCAGAAGTGCTACTGGTAGCGGCAAGACTCGCCGCTGGCAGAAGCATCTCTGAAGATTCCCAGCGCAGCTCTGGTCGAAACGTCAGGCGCAGAAATGTTTCTTCGACTACGATCACACAACCCGGAAGATTCTACAGCAACAATGTCAGTTTACGTTACTTTATGGTGACAATTTACAGTGTTGATATATTTATCAATATTTTTTCGAAATAGCGAATTTCTCTTGGCGTCACTGTATAAGGTATAGATGTTCTACCAAATGGTGGCATAAGCTATACAAACATTTGAACATTTTTTTCAAATATAATTACGTAGGCTTCCGCGGCCAGAGTCAGATGACATAAAATTTTTCTGGGTATGGTACCGCGTCATGATGTAAGGCTATTACTTAAATAACCAACGTTCTGCCAACGTTACAGTGGCCTTCATCTGGTTACCCTTACATCATGACGCGGTACCATACCCAGAAAACTTTTATGTCATTTTTTCAAATGTTCAAATGTTTGTTAAGCTTATGGGACTTAACTACGGGGTCATCAGTCCCTAAACTTACAAACTACTTATGAACTACTTACGAACTAGGACGGCACAAATATCCAGGCCCGAAGGGGGATTCGAACCCCCGACCGTAGTGGCCGTGCTGACCGTGACTGGAGCGCCTCAGTCACCTCGGCCACCGCGGCCGGCGAACATTTTTTGAACTTCTAAGGCGAGCAACCGCGCGCTCCGCAGCGAGACGCTTTAAACCGCTCGGCTACTCCATCGCGGCTTAGTAGAACATGTATTACCTTATACAGTTACGCTAAGAGAAATTCGCTATTGCGAAAACATGTTGATCAATGTCAATTTAGCTGTATCATCCTGGGCAATATGTCGTTTCTAGTTGCAAATTATCCACACCGCGAGACACATCGGATGTATGAACAGTTCACTGAGAAGGCATTGATCGACTCCTTCAGCTCGGAATCTAAGGGTACAGCCACTGGTGTTTTATGTTTTTCTTGTTTATTAGTCGTTATGTTCCCTTGATAAAATTCGTTGTGTAACAGCGAGAAGCATGCTCACTTAAGCGTCTCCAGGTAGCACGGGGCCAATCAGCCACGCGAGGGAAATAAAAAGCAGTGTTTCTGCCGTCAAGTGGCACTTGGCCTGAACGCGTTTTATGAAGAGACCCCTCCAGAAGAACTGCTTGCCGGCCGAGGAGCGTTTTATAGCAAGTAGATGGCGGCTGCTGGTCGCTAATGGAGCCACAGTAAAAAGCCTGTTCCCTGTCGGCCGCCTATACAGCGGCGCCGCTCCCGAACCACAAGGAGGGCGTTTTATGGAGGCCCGCCGCTTCCACAGCATTATACAGCGTGTAACTAAATGGCGCTTACCGAATCACCGGCAGAAATGAGAAATGCACTATCGAAGCAGCTTTAATGTGTTCGTTTCTATTCTCGTAGCAGTGAACTTTCTAAGCGTATCGTAAATTAAATAAAACATTACACAATAGTAACTAATGGCGTGCCAGGTACAGCAAAGAATTCGTGACAGATGTTATGACGACACACCCAAGCTGTTGAACTTCACAAAACGGAGGATCAACAAAAGCTACCGGAAGAATTCTCTACAAAGTTCTAAATACTGCTGCTGACGTAATTATTGGTAAAATAACCGTATAGTTTGACTTGAAACGCTACCAATCGGTAGTGCGCTTGCCCGCAAAAGGCAAAGGTCCCAGTTTCGAGTCCCGGTTCCGGCACACAATTTTAATCTGCCAGGAAGTTTCATATCAGCGCACACTCCGCTGCAGAGTGAAATTTTCATTCTGGAAACATCCCTTAAGTTGTGGCTGAGCCATGTCTGCACCATATCCTTTCTTCCAGGAGTGCTAGTCTTGCATGGTTCGCAGGAGAGCTTCTGTGAAGTTTGGAAAGTAGGAGACGAGGTACTAGCGGAAGTAAAGTTGTGAGGCGGCATCGTGAGTCGCGTCGGGATAGCACAGTCGGTAGTGTGCTTGCCCGCGAAAGGCAAAGGTCCCAGGTTCGAGTCCCGGTTCCGGCACACAATTTTAATCTGCCATGAAGTTTAAATACAAATATAAATAAATATACGAGGGTAAGTCAATTATTATCCGCAATTTAGTTATATTTTTGTTTATGTTGGTAGTACTGTCGTTTTACGTTAGTGTTGTTATATCTTTGCAATTTTCAAGCTGCTACGTTAGTTTCGTTGTCGCTGCCGTGCTGTTAATCATGGCTGCTCCGCTGTCTATTTGCACCACAATTTGTGGGCGGAAGGTGTATCAGGGGCCGAAATTCATATAAGACTTTCAGTACAGTACGGAAGCAGTGTTTTGCCACAACGAAGTGTGTGCGAGTGGATAGGGCTACCAGATATCAGCGCTCAAAAAAGAGGACACGTCCAGAGTTGTACAAATAAACAAAAGGATTATAATTTGAAATTATTAGAAGCTGAGTTATCTTGTGTATTTGCAAATGTAATGTCTTTATCTGGCCACCTCGCAACTTTTATTACACGCTAATTACACTCCTAATTATTCCAAATTCTCTGAAATCCTAAGTTGAGCTCGACGTACGGGCGACATCAAAAGATGAGCCGGCCGCGGTGGCCGAGGTGACTGAGGCGCTCCAGTCACGGTAACCACGGCCACTACGGTCGGGGGTTCGAATCCCCCCAAGGGCATGGATATTTGTGCCGTCCTAGTTCGTAAGTAGTTCATAGGTAGTTTAGGGACTGATGACCCCGTAGTTAAGTCCCATAATCTTCACAAACATTTGAACATTTTTCAAAAGATGATAATGTAGAAAAAAAATATTATAATGTTGGAAGATAAGTAAAATTGTATAGTGTTTTCATTTATGAGAGTTCAAATGATTGTACCTTTGCACTTTCAGACGGAAGCAGTGGTACAACTACAAAAAAGTCATTTCCCCATTTTGCAAAAAATCCGCCCGGACCATTTTTAGGGTCCAAAAAGGAGGACATGTCCGGGTAAAAGAGGACGTCTGGTAACCCTTCGAGTGGATTGAAAAATACCGAAATGGTCGCACGAGTGTTAAGCACGATGAAGGAGCCGGACGACCGTTTACCGCCACAAATGAAGAAACCATTGAGCGATCACGTGAAATGATTATCGTAGAGAGATGATTAACTATTGATGAAGTGGCTCATCGTCTTCAAATTAGTCATGGTTCTGCCTACGAAATTATTCACAACGGACTTGGGTTTCGTAAATTTTGTGCAAGATGGGTCCCAAAACAACTCACACAGTTGCGTAAGCAAACGCGCCTCGACATCTGCAAAAAACATTTGGATCGCTATGGTAACGAAGGGGACAACTTCTTAGACAGAATCATTACTGGTGGCGAAACATGGATCCTACATTACGAGCCGGAGAGTAAACGGCAGAGTATGGAATGGAAACGTCCGTGCAAGAAAAAGTTCAAGACCCAACCGTTCGCAGGAAAACTGATGCTTACGGTTTTCTAGGATGCACGAGGTCCTGTACTGGAACATTATGGTGAAAGGGGCACAACAATAAATAGTGTACGTTACAGTGAGATGCTTACTGACAGGCTAAAGCCTGCAATTCGAAGCAAACGCCCAGGATTGCTGTCAGAAGGTGTTGTGTTGTTGCACGACAACGCCTGTTCGCATACTGCTGTCCACACTGCTGAAACGCTCCAGAAACTCAAATACTGGATCATCCTCCATATAGTCCCAATCTTGCCCCTTCTGACTATCATTTGTTTGGTCCACTCAAACAGGCATTAAGGGGCTGTCGATTTGACTCGGACGAAGCAGTGAAGGAAGCGGTGCATTCCTGGCTCGCAACTCAACCGAAAACCTTCTTTTATGAGGGCATAAGGAAGCTTGTAGAGCGATGGATGAAGTGCATTGAAAACAAGGAGACTATGTCGAAAAATGATGATCTTGAAAGTTTCGTATTTTATTACAATAAAATTTTATAACCACTTTGCGAATAATAATTGACTTACACTCGTACAATAATTAACTTCGAGAGTCGAAGATTATAGATACCACCAAAGATCGTTTTTCTTTCTCTCTAATGAAAAATAATCTCTGAAAAACCTACATTCCCTTGTTTTACCGCCGGAAAGAAAGAACATTGAACCGCATCATTTGTCTGTCATTTGCTGCTGTCGAGTTAAGACGCATTACTAGGAGCTCTCACTGTTTACCATTAAAATTGCTGTAAGTATAGTGCTAAATTCAAAGAAAATATACATGGAAATATATAAGTTCATTAATTTAATGGCGGAGGTGTTCTTATTCGATTTCCCGCCTCCTAGTGGCGTAGGTAATTTACCATTTGCGTGTTACACAATTGGACGCCTTTACGGCTGATAAATAACAGTGCAGTTATTGTTAAATGTCTTTTTAACATTAGAATTCAATCTTCCCCATTCACAATAGTATTATATTTTTTTCTTTATTAGAACCCATACCTGCAGTCATTTATATTAAGCTATAGCATATGACGAAGTCTGAATTTTCTATCCACGCGACGCAGAGGATACCGTGCTCACGGGTGCGGTTCCTTTAGGGGTATGCTTGTCCACTGTTGGTCCAACTGATCTCTACGAGACGAGAGTAACTCGGGCATTCGATCCTTGATTGTCGTGAGTGCACTCGTGCTCTCCCGATAATCCATTTGTAGTCTGGGCAACGTCCCAGAGATAAATTGGTCCCAAACCCCCGGTTCCGACCAAGGTTTTCGGGAGGTTTCCCTTGGTTGTAAGGCGTATGCCGGAACTGGTAAGACCCACTTATTCCCAATTGGTATCCCCCCTTTGCCCCACTATCAGCTTGTCTGATAATTGGCTGAATAGAACCGCGACTCTTTATGGGCCGGATCTCAAACAGCCCGTTCCACTCCTCGGAGTGGAGAATGAAGGGTTATATCTCCGCGATATTTTACCAACCGCAAACGCGGAGCTCTCAACTAAAATTAATCGCACGGTCCACTGCACATCAAGATTCCACCCGTCCAATTCTTGATCACGATGGTGTTTTACCTTCAATTATTCTCATTTTACATTTATAGATTACTGGCTGATATCACCAAAACGATGTATCGTAATCGTGGCCGCGGTGGAGTAGCCGAGGGGTCTAAAGCGTCTCGCTGCGGAACGCGCGGTTGCTCGCCGTGGAGGTTCGAGTCCTCCCTGGGGCATGGGTGTATGTGTTTGTCCGTAGGTTTAAGTAGTTTGTAAGCTACGGAGTGATGACCACGCAGTTTGGTCCGATAGATTTACAAACATTTGAACATTTCGTAATCGTGAAGGTAAACGTAGTCGTGAAGGTATAACGTAGTTGCCGCCAACATTCTCCTTATTTCTGACGTTATCCAAAATTAATCAAAGAATATTTAATATCATACCCTCCATTTCTCCCCGATTCAAAGCTTTCACGTGATATTTTAGTTAACGTCTCAAACCCCAACAACCGATAGGCGCTACATTATAGACTTCATTGACGAAAATTGTATTCATAGTGACCATTTGTAGCATTTCTTCGAACAATTTAATCTTCAATCTCACAGCTGGGATATATATAAGTACTCCTAGCGCTATTTTGTCAAAAACTGACATTTAGAGAACCGTGTTTATAATGAAAACAGCAACCAACCCAAGTGTGGTAGAAATGTTTATTTTCTTAAACCATGACAGGTTCCGGATTTATACAAATCCATCTTCATGCTTTTGAGCTCGGCCCTGGTTTTGCATCAGTTATAGTGTTGCAGCCGTGTTATGTCTCATCCAGTGCACTATCCAGACGTGGCGGAGCTATTTTTAATTCCAAAGTTTTGAAAACCCCTTTGAAAGGACAAACATTTTCATAGACGGCATTTCGCACGATCCTGCAAGAGGGGTACGAAGGATGCATCTTTTAAGTATAAACGTCGTTAGGAGCGGGGTATCATCCTTGGAGGAGAATATTACTAAGAAGACAATACACGTTAAGTAAAAAGTAAGTATAGAGAAATCGTGATGATAAAGTTTCTAAATTTTTTGAATAGGGTGTCTTCAGTTTACAGTGTATCGGACATTGCAGCATCATGTTCGAGTGGTGTAGTCGTACACAAACAGAAAGTCGGACCTGCTGCATCCCCATACAGACGAACCGAACAGTCTCCTTGCAATATTTAACAACTATTGTTAAAGCTGACCTCCAAGCGTTATGTTTTAGTGCTGTCTAAGGACGGCCTACGTAGATGAATACAACTATCTTCGGAAGTAGTTATCGTTAAAAACTAAAATGAAAGTATTTACTTAATTTTAAGAATAATAGTTTAGTTAATTAAGGAAAACACAATCTAGAGGAAACTAGTAGATGAAGACATCATCTGCTGAAAAATGAAAAAAAGATCACCGTGACTTCCTCGGCTTGTGACTCTTAATACCACCGTGCATCCTCGTGGACTGAATCTGAATGTATACTGTTGCCATAAGGCGCTGTAGCAGCCGGGCGCCGTGGCTCAGCGCGTCCGGCCAGAGAGCTGAACGCCTCTCTCTCTAATAAAAAAGCTGAGCCAAGAACTCATCGAACGACAACGAACAGAAAGGAACAATGACCGCAATGAACTGATCTATCCATAGAAGGAAAAAAAAAAAAATTGCACAGCGGAAGAATACCAGACTATAAATCCAGAGGTCGCGGGTTCGATCCCCAACAGGTCCCAGGATTTTTATCTGTCACTTCCCACTTCTTTTCCCTCTGGGTTGTTGATGTGAAAAATATCGAGTAGCACCGTGGTTCGGAATACACGTTAAACTGTAAGTCCCCCCTCCCCCCCCCCCCCCTCCCCCCCAATAACTGGCTGTGTAAGTCAGTTCGAAGTTCGGACGAAGGCAACGGCATACCACTTCCAAAGAGGACAATGCCTATTAAAGCACTGTGGTGTTCAAATCAGTCTTCGGATTGTGGACTACTTTTCCTTTTTTTAAATTCCTTTTATTTCAACATTTTATTGTTTGATTTTTTTTCTGTGAATCTATACGTGCGGGGTTGAATATAACTAATATAAAATGAAAAAAAAAAAAGTTTTTGTAAAAAATCATGCCAATTTTCACACATGGAAACAGAAAAGATTGCAACAACTATCGAGGTATCTCTTTAATTAGCGGTGTAGGCAAAATATTCTCAGGTATTGTTGAAAGGAGAGTGCGAGTATTAATTGAGACAAGTTAGATGAAAATCAGTGTGGCTTTAGGCCTCTTAGAGTCAGGTAATGGAAAAGTGCTAGGAGTGGAACAGGGAATTATATCTATGTTTGATAGATCTGGAAAAGGCTTATGACCGTGTTCCCAGGAGGAATCTACTGTCAGTTCTTCAAGATTATGGTATAGGAGGCAAACTTCTGCAGCCAATTAAAGGGCTTTACGTAGACTTTCAGGCAGCAGTTAGAGTAGATGACAAATTAAGCTCATGGTTCAGGGTAGTTTCAATGGTAAGACAAGGATGTAACCTGTCACCACTGTTGTTCATATTATTCATGGATCATATGTTGAAAACAATAGACTGGCAGGGCGGAATTAAAATAGGTGAAAACAAAATAAGCAGTCTCGCATATGCTGATGACTTATTTGTAATGGCCGATTCGATTGAAAGGTTGAAACTAATATTTCAGAGCTCGATCAGAGGTGCAAGGATTATGATATGAAGATCAGCATCTGAAAAACGAAAGTAATGTCTGTGGGAAAGAGATTTAAACAGATTGAGGGCCAAATAGGATGTTTTTTCTCACAGGATGGCAACATAGCGAAAGAACTGGAATCGAGGTGCAGCAAAGCTAATGCAGTGCGTGCTCAGCTAAGATCTGCTCTCTTCTGCGAGAAGGACGTCAGTACCAAGACTAAGCTAGCAGTGCACCGCTCTATCTTTCGATCAACTTTGTATGGGAGTGAAAGTTGTGTGGATACAGGTTACCTTATTCATAAGGTAGAGGTTACAGATATGAAAGCCGCAAGAATGATTGCAGGTACTAATAGATGGGAACAATTGCAGGAGGGTGTCCATAATGAGGAAATCAAAGAAAAACTGGGAATGAACACCATAGATGAAGCAGTCAGAGCGAACAGACTGAGATGGTGGGGTCATGTAACACTCATGGGAGAAGCAAGGTTACCTAAGAGAATCATGAGCTTGGAAGCGGAGGGTAAGAGGAGTCGAGGTAGACCGAGAAGAAAGTAGTTGGATTCGGTGCAGAATGATTTAGAAGTAAAAGGCATACCATTAGACTAGGCATCAATGTTAGCATTGAATAGGGTATCATGGAGGAATTTTATTATAGGTACTATGTTCCAGACTGAACGCTGAAAGTCATAATGTCTTTAATATCGATGATGATGATAAAAAATAAATCTAAAGTAATGAACCACAGACGTCACATTTTGAAAAGTATCACTTGAAATTGGGTGAGGGGGTCGAGCAAAATTTCTGAAAATTTCTCGTCATCCACTAAGTGGGGGTCAAAGAAACGGAAGAAACTCCTTACGTAATTAATGGACGGCCCCTTACAAAATGGAACAAAAGGAAACCCGTTACACCATTTAGAAGTTGGTAACTAGTTTCCCACTTGTTCGTCCATTTTCAAACCATATGCCCTATCCCAATCGTAACAATACACTGCATGAAGCAGTCAACTGTTAAAACATGATTACATTGAAATTTAAATTGAAATTTTAACAGTGGAAAACGTACAGATTGAATCAGTCATTTGCTTCATGCAGTGTATTGTTACGGTAGGAATAAGATGGTTTGAAAATGGACGAACAAGTCCGAAACTAGTTACCAGCTTCTAAATAGTGCAACTGTGACGAAAAAAGATAAATAAATGTTTTTCATGACATATCAAGTTGCTGATCCTGCCCCATCTTCAAGATTAATTTACATAAAAAAGGAAACCTACTTGCACTGACAGAAATCTGCTATTATCTTCGTAAGAAGTCTATATCCATATCGGAGTATTATATCCATTAAATAGGTATCGAAACTGGTTGCGTGGATTTCTAGCTCTCAGTAAGAACTAACAACAACCGAGAGCTAGAAATACACGCAACCAGTTTCGAGTCGTATTTAATGGATATAATGCGATCTTAGAAAATCAGGCGATGCTGAAGGAATTAGATTAGGTAACGAAACAATGAAGGTGGTAGATGAGTTTTGTTACTTGGGTAGTAAAATAACATGTGATGGTCGCAGTACAGAGGATATAAAATGCAGAATGGCAATGGGAAGAAAAGTATTTTTGAAAAAGAGAAATTTGCTAACATCGAAGATTAATTTAAGTGTAAGGAAGTCTTTTCTGAAGGCATTTGTGTGGAGTGTTGCCTTGAACGGGATGAAACATGGACGATAAACAGTGCGGACAGGAAGAGAATAAGGGTTTTGAAATGTGGTGTTACAGAAGAATGCTGAAGATTAGGTGGGTAGATCGCATAACTAATGAAGAGGTACTGAACAGAATTGGTGAGAGAAGGAATTTTCGGCATGTTGCTGTTGTTGTGGTCTTCAGTCCGGAGACTGGTTTGATGCAGCTCTCCACAATACCCTATCCTGTGCACGCCTCTTCATCTCGACATAAGAACGGCAACTTACATCTGTCTGAATCTGCTTACTGTATCCATCTCTCGGTCTTCCTCTGCGGTTTTTACCCCACACACTTCCCTCCAACGCTAAATTCACAATTCCTTGATGTCTAAGAATGTGTCCTACCAATCTATCCCTTCTTTTAGTCAAGGTATGCCAGAAATTCCTTTTCTCCCCAATTCTGTTCAGTACCTCCTCATTAGTTACGCGATCCACCCACCTAATCTTCAGCATTCTTCTGTAGCACCATATTTCAAAAGCCTCAATCCTCTTCCTGTCCGCATTGTTTATCGTCCATGTCTCACTTCCATACAAGGCCACACTCCATACAAATGCCTTCAGAAAGGACTTCCTTAGGCTTAAATCAATATTCGATGTTAACAAATTTCTCTTTTTCAAAAACGCTTTTCTACCCATTGCCATTCTGCATTTTATATCCTCTGTACTACGACCATCATTTGTTATTTTACTACCCAAGTAACAAAACTCGTCTACCTCCTTTATTGCTTCGTTACCCAATCTAATTCCTTCAGCATCACCTGATTTTCTTACACTGCACTCCATTACCCTAGTTTTGCTCTTGTTAATGTTCATCTTATATGCACCTTTCAGCACACTGTCCATTCCGTTCAATTGCTCTTCCAGGACCTTTGCTGTATCTGACAGAATTACTATGTCGTCGGCAAAAGGCAGTGTTTTTAATTCTTCACCCTGAACTTTAATTCCTTCTCCAAATTTCTCCTTGCTTTCCTTTATAGCTTGCTCAATGTACAAATTGAATAACATTGGAGAAAGGCTACAACCCTGTCTTACTCCCTTTCCAACCACTGCATCCCTTTCATGCCCTTCAACTCTGACAACCGCTGTCTGGTCTTTGTACAAGTTGTAAATAACCTTACGCTCCCTATATTTTACTCCTAATTGCTTCCGAACTTGAAAGAGTTTATTCCAATCAACATTGTCAAAAGCCTTCTCCAAATCTACAAAAGCTAGAAATGTAGGTTTGCCCTTTCTTAATCTATCTTCTAGGATAAGCCGTAAAGTGAGTATTGCCTCCCGTGTTCCTACCTTTCTCCTGAACCCAAACTGATCTTCCCCGAGGTCGGCTTCTACCAGCTTTTCCATCCTTCTGTAAATAATTCGTGTTAATATTTTGCAACCATGACTTATTAAACTGATGGTTCTATAGTTTTCACACCTGTCTGCACCTGCTTTCTTTGGAATGGGGATTATAACATTTTTCTTAAAGTCTGAGGGTACTTCAACTGTCTCATACATATTACACACCAGGTGAAACAATTTTGTCATGACTGGTTCTCCCAGAGACTTTAGTAGCTCTGACGGAATATCATCTACTCCAGGGGCCTTGTTTCGACTTAGGTCTTTCAAGGCTCTGTCAAATTCTTCTCTCAGTACAGTATCTCCTATTCCATCTTCATCTACATCCTCTTCCCTTCCTACAACATCGTCTCTAAGTTCATTTCCTTTGTAGAGCCCCTCTATATACTCTTTCCACCTTTCAGCTTTCCCTTCTTTGCTGAGAACTGGTTTTCCATCAGTGTCCTTGATATTCATAGAGCTGTTTTTCTTGTCTCCAAATGTTTCTTTTATTTTCCTGTAGGCTGTATCTATTTTTCCCCTATTTATACATTCTTCTACATCCTTGCATTTGCCTTCTAGCCACTCCTGCTTAGCCATTTTGCACTTCCTGTCAATCTCATTTCTTAGTCGTCTGTACTCCATTTTACCTGTTTCATTTACTGCATTTTTATATTTTCTCCTTTCATCGATTAAATTTAGTATCTCCTGTGATATCCAAAGATTTTTTGTAGGTCTTGCCTTCCTACCTATTTTGTCTTCTGCTGCCTTCACTATTTCATCTCTCAATGCTACCCATTCCTCTTCTACAGTTTTATTTTCCCCCGTTTCTGTCAATTGTTGCCTAAAGCTCCCTCTGAATTTTTTAAGAACTTCAGGTTCCTTTAATTTCTCCAGGTCCCATCTCCTTATTTTCCTACCTTTTTGTAGTTTCTTCAGTTTCAGCCTACAGTTCATAACCAACAAGTTATGGTCAAATTCTATATCTGCCCCTGGGTAAGTCTTACACTGTAGAACCTGGTTCCGAAATCTATGTCTTACCATTATAAAATCTATCTGGTATCTCCCAGTGTCTCCTGGTCTCTTCCACGTGTACAACCTTCTTTTTTGATTCTGGAACCATGTGTTTGTTATAACTAAATTATGTTCTGTGCAAAATTCTACCAGGCGGCTTCCTCTTTCATTCCTTTTTCCCAGACCATATTCACCTACTATCTTCCCCTCCCTTCCTTGTCCTACTACTGAATTCCAGTCTCCCATAACAATTAACTTTTCCTCTCCCATAATTGTCTGAATAATTTCCTTTAGCTCCTGATATATTTCTTCGATTTCCTCGTCATCGGCAGAGCTAGTTGGCATATAAACCTGTACTACTGTTGTCGGTGTTGGCTTCGTATCTATCTTGACAATGATAATGCGATCACTGTGCTGCTCATAGTAGTTTACCCGCATTCCTATTTTCTTATTCATTATCAATCCTACTCCTGTGATACCCCAAATTGATTTTGTATTTATAATCCTGTACTCACCAGACCAGAAATCCTGTTCATCCTGCCACCGAACTTCACTAATCCCCACTATATCTAACTTCAACCTATCCATCTCCCTTTTTAAATTTTCTAATTTTCCTACCCGATTAAGGGATCTAACATTCCACGCTCCGATTCGTAGAATGCCAATATTGTCTTTCCTGATGATCACATCCTCCCGGAGATCCGAATGGGGGACTATTTTACCTCCGGAATATTTTACCCGAGAGGATGCCATCATCATATGTTCATACAGTAGAGCTGCATGTCCTCGGGAAAAATAACGGCTGTAGTTTCCCCTTGCTTTCAGCCGTTCGCAGTAACTGTGTGGCAAAGCCACATTAGCTGATGTTACAAGGCCAGCTCAGTCAATCATCCAGACTGTTGCCCCTGTAACTACTGAAAAGGCTGCTGCCCCTCTTCAGGAACCACACGTTTGTCTGGCCTCTCCACAGATACCCCTCCGCTGTGGTTGCACCTACGGTACGGCTATCTGTATCGTTGAGGCACGCAAGCCACCCCACCTCGGCAATGTCTGTGGTTCATGGGAGTGGGCATACCCTGTCTAAAAGAAGGGATCGCTTGGTAGGACACATTCTTAGACATCGGGGAATCATAAATTTAGCAGAGGGAGACCAAGAGACGCGTATAGTAAGCAGATTGCCAGCCGCGGTGGCCGAGGAGACTAAGGCGCTCCAGTCAAGGTCTGCACGGCCACTACGGTCGGGGGTTCGAATCCCCCCTCGGGCATGGATATTTGTGCCGTCCTAGTTCGTATGTAGTTCATCAGTAGTTTGTAAGTTTAGGGACTGATGACCCCGCAGTTAAGTCCCATAGACTATACAAACATTTGAACATTAAGCAGATTCAAGTGGATGTGTGTTGCCGTTCTTATGAGGAGATGAAAAGTCTTGCTCAGGATAGAGTAGGGTGGAGAGCTGCATCAAACCAGTGTCCGGACTGAATACCATAACAATACTCCGATATAGGGGCCTGGGACTTGAGTCGAAACAAGGCCCCTGGAGTAGAGGATATTCCGTCTGAACTGCTGATATCGTTAGGAGAACCAGTCGTGAGTACGCAGTAACAACGCCTTCCTACAACCTGCCTTGCAGTGATGTAGGAAACCGCAGCGGCTGTGTACACAGTGCCGGCTTTTACACCAGACGCGGCGCCTCACAGCTGTCGGTGGTTCAGCGAGCGCGGCTGCGGACCCACAATGGCTTCACGGATTGTTGGTATGCAATGCGGCCGCGTGGCGGCGCGGCGCGGCGGTTTGTTTTGATTTTGCGGCGATACAAGCGCGGCCCGGCATTCTGGCGCTGAATGGCGGCGTGGCGGCGCCTTGTTTTAATATTTGAGCGAGCAACAATGCTGCGCCGCACAATGGCGCTGTGCCCGCGCTCGCGGGCTTTCTAGCCGGCCGCCACAATACGCGCGCTGCGGCCCAGTCACAGCCGCTCCTAGCGCGTCACACGCCTAATCTGCGCTAACAACGCAGGTATTTCGTAAATTACACAAACATTACAAACGCAGCAGTTCTACCTCTACACTTATATCTACGTGGTGTTCCACGAAGAATCTATAAAAATGTGTGTGCCAACCGTCCCGGGACAGTCCCTCATTTGCACTCGTTGTCCCGCATTCGGATCATTAATTAAAATGCCCACAAATGGAAGAACATGAGGCCCAATCAAGACATCACCAACAATTTCTGCCCAAACGTTCACAGATTTTTTTATTTATTTATTTATTCTTTTTTTTTTTTTTTTTTTTTTTTTTTTTTTTTTTTTTTTTTTTTTTTTTTTTTTTTTTTTTGACATGATTGCAGAATTGCGTGCGGATTCTCGTCAGCCCACACATGTTGATTGTGAAAATTTACAATTTGATCACGTTGGAATCAAGCATCATCCGTAAATAGAACATTTGCACTGAAATGAGGAGTGACACATTGTTGGATGAACCATTTGTGCCTCCGCGGTGGCCGAGGAGACTAAGGCGCTCCAGTCACGGTCTGCACGGCCACTGCGGTCGGGGGTTCAAATCCCCCCTCGGGCATGGATATTTGTGCCGTCCTAGTTTGTAAGTAGTTCATAAGTAGTTTGTAAGTTTAGGGACTGATGACCCCGTAGTTATGTCCCATAGGCTATACAAACATTTGAACATTTTTTTTTGAACCATTTGCAAAAGTGTACCTGTGGAGGCCAATCAGCTGCTGATAGTGCATGCGCACGCTGTACATGGTTCGGAAACAACTGGTTCTCCCGTAGCATACAGTGACGTGGTCAACGTTACCTTGTACAGCAGCAACTTCTCTGTCGCTGACATTAGGGTTATCGTCAACTGCACGGAGAATTGCCTCGTCCATTGCAAGTGTCCTCGTCGTTCTGGGTCTTCCCCAGTCGCGAGTCAGAGGCTGCAATGTTCCGTGTTCCCGAATTCCTGTAATTTTAAAATTGTTGGTCTAAGAGCACAAGCCGAAACTATTTCAGTACGGCATACTCCTTGCAAGTCAGTTTCACAGTGCATCATAAAATCTTCTTCTACATCTACATAGATACTCTGCAAATCACATTCAAGTGCCTGGTAGAGGTTCATTAACCACTTTCATAACTTTTTTCTACCGTTCCATTCTCTAATAGCGCACGGAAGAAAGAACACCTAAATCGTTCCGTTTTCGACCTAATTTCTCTATTTTATTGGGATGGGATGGTAGGTAGGTGCTAGCAAAATATTTTCACATTCAGAAGTAAAAGTCGGTGATTGAAACTTCGTAAACAGATCACGCCGCAATGAATATCGTCGTTCTTTTAATGATTTCCACCCCAATTCGTGCAACATTTCCGTGACGCTTCCCCCCCGTAGCGTGATAAAACAAAACGAGCTGCCCTTCTCTAAACCTTTTCAATGTCTTCCTTGAGTCCCACCTGGTGAGGGTCCCACAGTGGGCAACAGTACTCCAGGAGAGGACGCACAAGTGTGATGTAGGCAGTCTCTTTGGTGGAGCTGGTGCATCTTCGAAGCGTTCTGCCGATGAAACGTAACCTTTGGTTCGCCTTCCCCACAATATTTTCTATGTGTTCTCTCCAGTCTAAGTTGTTAGTAATTGTAACTTCAGCGGATTTCTTTTAGTGGTCATGTGTATTACTTCACACTTTTCTTTATTGTCATTTGCCAATTTTCGTACCATGTAGAAATTTTGTTTAAATCGCTTTACAGTTGCTTTTGATCCTCTGTTGACTTCACTAACCGATAAACGACAGCATCATCCGCGAAAAGTCTAAGGGAGCTAGATTCAGATTGTCTCCTAAATCGTTTATAAACACAAGGAAGAGTGGGGGGCCTATAACGCTTCCCCGGGGAACGCCAGATATCACTTCTGTTTTACTCGATGACGCACAAGCACGCAATTTCATTAGAAGCCGCTTCATGCCCCCAGGACGAAATGTGTACCCCAAATGTCTGCGTATAGTGTATATGTGTGTGAAAGTATAATGTAATGTTTGCGAGTCGTGTAACTGAGGCGGGACTTAAGGACCAGCCCGGTATTCATCTAGGGGGATGTGGAAAACCGCCTAAAACCCACATCCAGGCTGGCCGGCACTCTGACCTCTTTCGATAATCCGCCTGGCGGATTCGAGCAGGGGTCGGTACGCTTTTCCGTTTCGGAAAGCGGTGCGTTAGACCACACGGCTAACCGAGCAGGTAGTAAGCTACTTCCTACTTACCATAATGTATTAAGAACGATGCACTAAGAGCTGGAATAAATAGAAGTGGTACAGACAACGAAGGCCATCGAAAAAACCTAACGGAGAAAGAATATGTAAAAATTGTCGGACTCTTAAATTCAAATTAGGAGCATGAGAAAATATATATGAACTGTAAAATGTTCAAATGTTTGTTAAGCTCACGGGGTCATCAGTCCCTAAACTTAAAAACTACTTATGAACTAGCTAATACTACGGACGACACAAATATCCATGCCCGCGGGGGGATTCAAACCCCCGACCGTAGTGGCCGTGCAGACCGTGACTGGAGCGCCTCATTCCCCTCGGCCACCGCGGCCAGCTATTAACTGTAAATACAGACTAAAATTAAGAATAAAATGTCACTCACGTTAGATATGCTATGTACTTTAAAAGTAAATGAGTAGGCCTACTCTGCTAGCCTAAATTTCTTTCTTAGTTTCACAATAAGTGGCACAATGAGTCTCGTGATCTTAGCCAACCTTCAAATCCTCGAAATGTCCCGCATTGAGTTTTGAAAAAGTTGGCCGCCTTATCTAAGAGTTGTTTGTTGTTGTAGTCTTCAGTCCGCAGACTTGTTAGATGCAGCTCTCCACGCTACCCTGTCCTGTGCAAACCTCTTCATCTGAGTACATTCGCCAACCAAATCAAATGTTTCAAATGTTTGTATAGCTTGTGGGACTTAACTACCGCGTCATCAGTCCCTAAACTTAGAAACTACTTATAAACTAAGAGTAAGGACGGCACAAATATCCATGCCCGAGGGGGGATTCGAACCCCCGACCGTAGTGGCCGTGCAGACCATGACTGGAGCGCCTCAGTCCCCTCGGCCACCGCGCCCGGCATTCGGCAACCTACATCCTTTTGAAACTGCTTACTGTATTCGTCGCTCAGTCTCCCACTACGATTGTTACCCCACAAACTTCCTTCTAATGCTAAGTTGACGATGTCTCAGAATGTTGCCGATGTCTCAGAATGTGTCTCACCAACCTATCCTTATCTTAGTTGGTATATCCCAGAAACTCCTTTTCTCCCCAATTCTTTTGAGCGCCTCCTCATTGGTTACATGATCTACCCATCTAATCTTCAACATTCGTCTATAGCACCACATTTCGAAAGGTTATATCATCATTTTGTCTGAACTCCTTATCGTCCACGTTTCACATCCAAACACTGTTACACTCCAAACAAATGCTTCCAGAAAGAATTTCCTAACATTTAAACTAATATTGGATGTCAACAAATTTCTCTTATTCAAGAACGATTTTCTTCCAATAGCCATTCTGCATTTTATAGCTTCTTTACTTCGGCCATCGTAAGTTATTTTGCTACCGAAATAACAACAGTGATTACTAACGAACTGTATAGTTAAAAAGAGAATATGTTCAAATATTTGTAAACCTATTGGACCAAACTGCTATGGTCATATGTCCCTAGACTTACACACTCCCTAACTAACTTACACCAGGGACAACTAAGGACAGCACACACACACACACACACACACACACACACACACACACACACACACACATGCTCCAGGCAGGACTTGAACCGCCGGCGGGAAAGGCCGCCTAGTCCGTAGACCATCTGAAGATGGACTTGAAAAAGTTCGAAAAACCCGTGCACGGAATAAAGCGAGCTCCATTTCATAAAAGTGACTGGTTGCGTTTTTCTGTACCTAGAAATTTATACTGATGTAGAATTCTCAATACCGACATTTTTGAGATTCCCGATTCTCGCTCAGTAAGTCTTCTACTGATATGCGGATTAACCGCAACTGCAGGTACAACACTTACTTGGGCATCATCATTTGTTGCAGCTCGTGGTAGGCGTATTACTTGTGGCTGAACACTTCCGGTTTCTTTAAATAACGTAACTATCCGACGAAAGGTCCGCACATTTGGATGGTGTCTTCCAGGATAACAGTCAACATACATAGCACAGGCCCGTTGGACATTTTGATCACGATAGCCATACATAAATATCATATAGACCTTTTCTGCAATCGGTAAACGGTCAATTTTAACACGAGTAATGTATCACGAAGCGAAAACCGTCCGCAATGGCAAAATGTTACACAATGCCATCTACTTATACGTTTGTGACTATTACAACCACATCTATCACAAAGCGAAAAAAGTGTTCCAAATAAAACATTCATATTTATTTACACACTAGAGAATGTGAGAAAGGGGGGGGGTACCTATTTAAAAAAAAAATCAGTTGATATCCGTTTGACCTATGGCAGCGCCAACTAGCGGGCCAACCGTAGCGCCATCTGTTTTCCCCCTTCAAGCTAGAAAAATTTTGTTGTTTGTAGTTTATTTATTTATTTATTTTATTTTTTTTTTATGCTTATTTCGTGAGGTATTTGGTCCGGTTACTATCAATGGACCACCCTGTATAAAATGTGTAATTTTGAAGATATAAATTCACTTGTATAATTGCTGTATATTCGGAAAATTTGTTGCGAATACAGTTAGTAGTAAAGAAGTAATAGATAAAAACTGATGTGTGATGGTGCGATTTTCCATGAAAGTTACTTTTTACGTTCTCGTATCTCATGAACTACATGTCGTACGTGATACAATTTCGAAGGTACCTTCACCTGTATATGTGTGTACTGTCTGTAAAATGTCTTTGTAGTGTAGAAATTATAAATTGTAACGTTATACGGAATGCCGTAGTTTTATTCCATGAAAAGCGGAAAAGTAGTAACCGATATCTTTTTTTTTTTTTTTTTTTTTTTTTTCTCCATAGTTCTGAAGTGGTTGTCAGCGAGAAAAGTATAATAAAGGTTTGAAATTATTTTTTAAGTTTGTTTCAACTTGCAAGTCGCTAAGTAGTCTCATTCACATACAGTGTATGTATGATATGGAGCTATTTGCATCCCGTATTGTTAATGACATCTCTTGAACCATGTGTCGTATGTGATTGTTTCCCCTGCAGCAACTGTTACTTCACGATAAGGGATATGTGTACCAAATTTAGTTGAGATTTGTGCAGTAGTTTAGGAGGAAATATGAAGCATTATCAAATGATGCATCAGTTTTTTGCGAACCTCATTGTTTATGACGTCATATCTCGTGAACTGTGTGTTGTACGTCATCCGTACACTTACGGCAGCCGTCCTCACGGACGGTGCAAATTTCATAAAGACTGGAACAGAACAGTAGATTTCTAAGCAGTACGTATACAAAACACACGGACACTCTGCTTTACACATAAAAAGTCAAGGACGTCTTAAATTCCCACCACACTACAATAGCCATTACAAATAATTAATATTTATAAATTGGGCTCGGTAGGTGCAAGATTGAACGTAAATTGATCAGTTTGTATAGTAAGAAATAATTATGAGTTATTAACAAATAAGGTAAATGATTAATGCAAACGTAGGCTTCCGCGGCTGTTGTCACTATCAATAAAATTCTTCTGGGTATGAAACCGCGTCGTCATTTTATAAATTCCACCGACGTTTCGGCCACTGTTGCAGGCGGCCTTCATCAGGGTCTGTGTCTGACTGCTGAATATACGATATCTTGGTATTTATATAGCTGCGGATGAGGGAAAGGAAGGGGGACGTTGGTTTGGTTTTATTGGTGGTTATATTATTTCACGCCATTGGTGGAAATCGGCAATGATGATTGGTGTTTTAGAGGCTTGTTTTCCACGTGATTGGGGTTACATTCTTCCCCCTTATTGGTCAAAATGGACGTTTCCTATTGGCTTTTGCATTACAAGTTGCTATTGGCGGAATGGACCTGGGAGAACGGACCGCGTTTGTGGCGTGCCGCTGTTGACTTGTCGCCTGGCGCAGACGGCGGCGGGCCGGTGCTCTGCGTGTTCGCGGCCGCTGTGGTCTCCGGGGCAGTCTGCGCGAGTCATTCCGCGCGCGGTGCCGTCACGTAGCGTTGCAACTGCTGGCAGCCAAGACGCCGGCAGCCTGTAGCCATCCTCTCTGTTCATACTGGCGGGACGCTTCGCTATTTCTATAGCCTCTCTAATCTTCCTCCTCGTTGAGAACGGTTGTTTTGCCAGCACGCGGGCCTCGCTGAAAGACAACTGTTTTCCGCACTGATTGTGATGCTCAGAAACCGCTGACTTTGTGTGCTGTCCAAGCCGTATGTATGTTTCATGTTCTGAAAGCCTCGTGGAGATTGCTCGCCCTTAATCATTTACCTTATTTGTTAATAACTCATAATTATTTCTTACTATACAAACTGATCAATTTACGTTCAATCTTGCACCTACCGAGCCCAGTTTATAAATATTAATTATTTGTAATGGCTATTGTAGTGTGGTGGGAATTTAATACGTCATATTTTTCGCTGGAACACGGCTGTCTCACATGAAGCACCTAATCAAACAGACCCGTGCAGCCGACCGCGGTGGCCGAGAGGTCTGCGGCGCGCCAGTCACATTCTGCACGGCCACTACGATCAGGGGTTCGAATCCTCCCTCGGGCATGGATATTTGTGCGGTCCTTAGTATTAGCTAGTTCATAAGTAGTTTGTAAGTTTATAGACTGATGACCCCGTAGTTAACTCCCATAAGTTCCACAAACATTTGAAATTAGACCCGTGTAGCTTCTTGCCACAATTCCGCAGAGCGACCGCATTCAACAGTGCTGCAAGTCACATAAATACAGTCACTACAATGTGTCGCTACCGTTGGTCTTGCTTAGGATTGTTTATTTTTGCTGATAAACATCGATGTTATTGTACATCGAGGTTTTCCTTTCGACATTTGTCGAACATCGATTTCTTTTAACGATGTTAATATTGATATCAAAATCGATGCTTTTCTAATATCGATCATCCCTAGAATATGCTGTTTCTGCGTACCTATGTCACTCTTTATCTGACGGCCAATGAGGGTTCATTATTGCTCTGAGCGCTCTGCTTTGAATACTGTAACCACTGCCAGCATATAAATGACTGAAGAGAGTTATTTAGTGAATTTTATTGTATTTGTTGGAAGCTGTCATCACTGATGATGCTGGTATGTGACAAGCAAGCGATTTCTACATCTACATGGGATACGCTGCAAATCACATTTAAGTGCCTGGCAGAGGGTTCATCGAACACCTTCATACTATTCATCTACCATTCCATTCTCGAATAGCACGCGGGAAGAAAGAACATCTGAATCTCTTCGTTCTGATGACCATTTGTACCTATGTAGGTGGCAGTCAACAATATATTCTCGCATTCGGAGGAGAATGCTAGAGATTGGAGTTTCGTAAGTAGACCACGCTGCAGCGATAAACGCCGTTGTTCTAATGATTCCCATCTCAGATCCTGTATCATTTCCGTGGCGCTGTCTCCCCTGTATCGTGGCTATACAAAACGGGCGAACCTTCTTTGGACTCTTTCTATGGCTTCCGTCAAACCCACTTGATAAAGATCAGCAATACTAGGCAGCAATACTCCAATTAAGGACGGACAAGCACGGTGTATGCAGTCCCTTTAGTATTTCTGTTGCATCTTTTAAGTGTTCTGCCAATAAAACGCAGTCTCTGGTTCGCCTTTCCTACGGCATTATCTACGTGTTATTTCCAGTTTGTCTGTTGCAATAGCAATTCCTAGTAATTTAGTGGAGTTTCCGACCTTTACATTCAATTGATTGATCGTGCTCGTCCAAACTGGGCAACTTCTACCTGTTGGTGATAAATGGAAGACTCTAACTGAGCAACTGTCCTCTAAGTGCACCCTGAGTGGCACGTACGAACTGAGCAACTCCTACCTGCTGCTGTGGCAGACCGACTGCACAATCTCGCAAAATGCTTCCAAATCTTAACTTACGGAGTGCGCAACCTATGCCCCTATTTGTAGAGTTCTTACGGAATAATGTCAATACTGTGCCAAGGAACAAGACATAAAAAACAAATTATATACAAATACATATTTATTACAAATTTAACAAACAAAAATATTTGCAGACAACAAATGCATTTAGTTTGGCTCATATTCTGCTCACGGCTATTTGGTATAAAACACACTTTACAAAGTCTAATTTGCAAATTTCACCATTCCTAAGTAATTCTAATTTCTGATGCAGGAAACGGTGCCTCTTCCTGGTTTTTGAGTCCGTTTAGTTAGTGATATTATTTTTGCTGTGTCGATTCTTAAAATGTTTGTAAATCTATCGGACCAAACTGTGTGGTCATCAGTCCGTAGCTTACAAGCTACTTAAACCTAGGTAAACTAACCTAAGGACAACACACACACCCAAGCCCCAGGGAGAACTCGAACCTCCACGGCGAGAAACCGTGCGCTCTGCAGAGAGACGCTTTAGACCGCTCGGCTACTCCACCGCGGCGAGTCGATTCTTACATCAGTTTGTTAACGCTTCACATTTTTCGCAAACTGAAAGATGTTTGGGTGAGGAGATTCACATGAAGCATTGATTCGGAAATGAAAGCTTTCGTAAGTGTTAGTCGTCCTCCACAAGGAAGCGCAATCTGCAGCATTTGGAAGAAACACTGCATCTTCTTCAGCTATGTAGTTTTCAGTTATGTAATCCGCCGCCGGCCGCGGTGGCCGAGGGGACTGAGGCGCTACAGTCACGGTCTGCACGGCCACTACGGTCGGGGGTTCGAATCCCCCCTCGGGCATGGATATTTGTGCCGTCCTTAGTATAAGGTAGTTAATAAGTAGTTTATAAGTTTAGGGACTGATGAACCCGTAGTTAAGTCCGATAAGCTTAACAAACATTTGAACATTTTTTGTAATCCGCAAATTTTGTGATATTGTCGTCTTGTGGTTGTTCCAAACGCGAAAATATATGTTTGCTGCCTACTGCAAATAACAGCACACCGCGAACATTTACAGCAGAATCGCCATCCACGTTCTTCCGTTGCTACACCTCTTCTGCAAGGTTTTAATTTATAACCGTCACAGATCAAACATGTATTACCACAATCACTATTAACAGGTTGCAAATGGTGAGTTTCTGCCGTATTATCCGCTTCCGTGACGAAAGTGAAGTACAAGAAAAAACACTATGTGATTCTACACAGAGAGCTGGTGTCATCCACAGGACTGACGAGTTCCCTTGGGGCTAGGAACGCCTTGGGTCGGACCGTCCTGCTACCTGCGAACGGAAGTTGCCCAGTTGAAGTGTGGGATTAACTGTCCTTTCCAGGGTACCCCTCTAATGGCCACTAAAAGTTGCCCAGTTCGGGTCTGCCCCATTTATCTTGTAAGCAAAGTTTAACGGATTTCTTTTTGTACTCACGTGGACGACTTCTCATTATTTAAAGTCAACTGCCAATTTTTACAACAAACATATTTAGATTTTTCTGCAATTGGTTTTGATCTTCAGATGATTTTATTAGACGGTAAATGACGGCGTCATCTGCAAACAACCTAAGAGAGCTACTTAGATTTTCCCCTAAATCGTTTATGTAGGTAAGGAACAGCAGTGGAAAAATAACACTACCCTGTGGAACGCCGTATATCACCTCTGTTTTAGTCGATGCCTTACCATCGATTACTACAAACTGTGTCCCGTCTGACAGAAAATCCCCTATCCAGTCACAAATCTGGGGCGATATTCCACAATCACGCAATTTGATTAAAAGCCGTTTACGAGGTACGTTGTCAATAGCCTTCTGGAAATCTAGAAATACGGAATCAATCTGAGATCCCTTGTCGATAGCACTCATCACTTCCTGTGACTAAAGAGCTAGTTGTGTTTCACATGAACGATCTTTTCTAAATCCGTGTTAACCTTGGGTCAATAGATATCCTTTTCTAGATAATTCATAACTTTTCAATACAGGATATGTTCCAAACCCATGCTGCACATTGACATCAGTGAAATAGTGTCTTACTCCTACTGCCTTTCTTGAATATCGGTGTGACCTGTGCAACTTTCCTGTCTTTTGGTACAGATCCTTCGCTGAGCGAGCAGTTGTATATGGCTGTTAAGTAAGGATCTTTCGCATCAGCATACTCAAATATAAATCTAATGGGTATACAGTCCGGGCCAGAAGACTTGTTCTTGTTACGTGATTTCGGTTGCACCACTACTCCGATGATATCTACTTCGGCGTTATTCATTCTGGCCTCTCTTCGTAATTCGAAATCTGAAATATTGGTTTCGTCTTCTTTGGTGAATGAATTTCGAAAAGGTCTGTTAATTAACTCTAGTAGCGCTATCATCGGCGGGATCGCCATCCCTATCACGTAGTGAGGGTATAGTTTGTGCTTTGCCTCAAGTATATTTGACAATATGACCAAAATCTCTGCCGGCCGCGGTGGCCGAGGGGACTGAGGCGCTCCAGTCACGGTCTGCACGGCCACTACGGTCGGGGGTTCGAATCCCTCCTCGGACATGGATATTTGTGCCGTCCTTAGTGTTAGCTAGTTCATAAGTAGTTTGTAAGTTTAGGGACTGATGACCCCGTAGTTAAGTCCCATAACCTTTACAAACATTTGAAAATTTTTGAACCAAAATCTCTTAGGGTTCTTAGTCTAATTTCAAGAAAGAGTTTCGTTGTGAAAAGTATTGTATTTATCTCGCATTGAAGTCCTCACTAAATTTCGAGCTTCTGTGTAGGAACGCCAATCCTGGGGATTTTGTGTTCGTTTAAATTTTGCATGCCTTATCGCGGTTTTTGCAACAGTGTCCTGACCTTCTTTTATTAATTTACTTGGTATAAAACTGTCAACTGCTGTCGATACTACTTCTTTGAATTGGAGCCACATCTGGTCTACACTCACTTTTAGGGTTTGGAATGAGTCGAAATTGTCTTTCAAGAAGCAGTTTAGTGTATTTCTATTTCCTTTTCTGAACAAATATACTTTTCGTCTATATTTAGTAAGTTTGAGACTTTCGATATTCAATTTCGCTATGACAGCCCTGTGTTTATTAATACCTTTATCCGTTTTGATGCTGGTTATGAACTCGGGATTATTTTTGCAAAGAGATCAAGTGTGTTTTGACATCAGTTTACAATTCTAGTTGGCTGATGAACTAATTGTTCGAAGTAATTCCCAGAGAAAGCGTTGAGTACAATTTCACACGATGTTTTATGCGTACCTCCTTATTTCGCCAACCGATTGAGGGTAAAATAAAAACACCGCCTACTATTATCGTGTGAGTGGGGTACGTGTTTGTAATTAGACACAGGTTTTCTTTGAACCTTTCAGCTATTTTATCGTCAGAGTCGGGAGGCAGGTAAAAGGCACCAATTATTAACTTCTTATGATTTTCAGGTACAACGTCTACCCATAATAGCTCACAGGAACTATCAACATCAACTTCACTACGCGAAAGACTACATTTGTGCCGCCGCGGTGGCCGCGGGGACTGAGGCGCTCGAGTCACGATCTGCACGGCCACTACGGTCGGGGGTTCGAATCCCCCTTCGGGCATGGATATTTGTGCCGTCCATAGTCTTAGCTAGTTCTAAGTAGTTTGTAAGCTTAGGGACTGATGACCACGTAGTTAAGTCCCATAAGTTCTACAAACATTTGAACATTTTGAACTACATTTGACGGCGACGAACACGCCTCCACCTATTTTGTTTAATCTATCCTTTCTGAACACAGTTAGATTTTTTGCAATAACTTCGGCTGAACTTATTTCCGGCTTGAGCCTATAATGATGTGTGTTTCGGTGCTTTCTATTAACGCTTGGAGTTCTAGTACTTTTCCGACACAGCTCCGACAATTTACAACTGTTATAACGATAATTCCTAGATCTACGTTTCTCCTGTGATCCACCTGCACGCTTTGAGACTGTCCTTTTTGTTTTTCCCCGAAGCCCTTTATCCTAAAAAACCGTCCAGTCCACGGCACACAGCGCCCGCTACCCGTAACTGGTCATGTTTCGTGTCAGATACCGAGCTAAATTTTTGAAACCCCACTGTCACCAGATTGTTGTGAGTACATCATTGTTGGTTTATTCTACCTTCAAGTGAGTTCGTTACAAGTCGTTCTGAAGCGCGGTACTCCACAGAGCGGTGAGCTGTTGGATTTTGTACGCGATTTTAAAAAATGTATTTTTAATCCCTTCTCACCAGTCGAGGAACTGTTTTGGGATGTTCTCGTATTCTATTTTATAGGTAGTATGACGTCTGTTAGGTTTCCTATGATATCTAATAACCCTGCATCCAAGCAGTGAGTTTATTCGATTCATTATTACTAGAAAGTCTGCTTATTGATAACCACGTCAGTTACCTAAACCTTTTTTTTACTCTCATGAACATTAGTCTAGTGAATACCTATGTTATCTTACCGTGGATCCCCATGGAATCCATAGCTAACCAAATTGGAATACATCAAAAATCTTGCCACAGAACGTTTAGAGCATCACTTCTAATCGTCGACTTCAAAAGAACCATCTGCTTTGTGAATTGCGGCTAAACGTCAATAGAATACTACAGATACCACTTCCATATGAAGTCAGACGAGATTTAGGCAAACATGTGAGGTGGAAGAAGTGACCACCAGGCTCTGACAGAAAAACAAGAAAGATCTTTAACAGCTGCAACGTACCGATTTGCAGAGCCTGCACAATCCCTGTATGTCGTGATTGCGCTGAGTAATGGCTTGCAAATTCTTGTGTGTGTAATAATTTGTCAAAGAGTAATGTGTTTTTATAACGGATCATTTCTTTAATACTATAATACTAAAATTTGGTTTATTTGTTTATAGCCGCGGCGGAGTGGACAGGCGCACTGAGGCACTATGCTCCGCTGCGCGAGGCTGTTCTCCGTCGGGGGTTCGAATCCTCCCTCGGTTATGGATGTTTGTGTTGTCTTTAAGTTAGTTCATAAGTAGTTTGTATGTTTAGGGAGTGGTGACCCCGTAGTTAAGTCCCATAAGCTTAACAAACATTTGAACATTTTGTTTATAAAAAATTAGCAGATATATGGATTACCAGCTGTAAACCCGGCGTTGCCCGGCTGTTTACTTATTCTACTCTCTCGTAGTCCACTTCCCCTTCCCCCCTTCTCTCTGTATCCATCTTTGTCTCTCCCATCTCTCTGTTCGTTTCCATCTTTCCCTCTCTTCGACAAAGTTTTTTGCAAAGTACCCTCTGTTGCGCACCATACTAACATTTATGTACCAAGTGATCTTGGGTTAAAGGTCATGTGCGCAAAACTTCATCAAGATCGGAGCAAAACTATACATTTTGTCAAAGACCGTAAGTTAATTAACCTCCAATATGCACCGAACGAAATTTTAAACAGACAGTGACGTTCCTCATGTTTTAAAGGTCAATGTGCATAATTTTATCAATATCGGAACAATCTATAGATTTGTATGCAATAGAAACCTAGGGGTCACACTGAAAAGCGCACTTTGACGTTCTCAATTTTTCCAGTTTTATCTCATATAACCGTTGTTCTGAGAATACCGTAAAAAAATAATAATAAAAAAAAGTACATAAATAAAAAAAATTAAATAAAATAAAAAAAAGTCATTTAGGAATCCATTTTTCTGTTGCGAGGCATCGTATGAAACTTTACGTGGACCGTAACCTGCCTCTTGTTTTGAAGTCAAACGTGCAAAGGCCGGCCGCTGTGGCCGAGGGGACTTAGGCGCTCCAGTCACGGTCTGCACGGCCACTACGGTCGGGGGTTCCAATCCCCTCTCGGGCATGGATATTTATGCCGTCCTTATTAGTAGGTAGTTCATAAGTAGTTTGTAAGTTTAGGGACTGATGACCCCGTAGTTAAGTCCCGTAAGCTGTACAAACATTTGAATTTTTTTTTTTGAAACGTGCAAAATTTCATGAAGATCGGAATGAAACTATAAAGTCATTCAATCTGTAGGAGAAATATCCTCCCCCATGCATCTTAATTCGGCACGATCGCAAAATACTTTCATAGCTAGCGTCTTCTACCTATAAACTACATACCGGCAAAATGTCAGCTTCGTAGGTGCAGTAGTATTAGACATTTACTGTTTAGTCAGTGAGTGAGTGAGCGCGTGAGTAACCTTTCGATATATATATATATATATATATATATATATATATATATGTGTGTGTGTGTGTGTGTGTGTGTGTGTGTCCTAGATAAACATTATTTACCAGGTTCGTAGAGTGGGATATTAGGAAACTGCCTACGAAATTTGTTGTAGTAAATAACTGCCTCATGCTTATTAGGGCGAATTTTATGCATTTCATTGTCTTTGACGTCATAGCACCTAATCCATATGTCGTAATACGATATTATTTCGAAGGTACCTGCAGTATTGTGTATGTAAAATGTCTCGAAATATGTCACGAATAGAGTTAGTAGGAAGACATACAAAATGAAAACGTCATGCATGATGAGGCGGTTGTTCAAGAACATAATTGTTTATGACTCCATATCTCATGAACTGTGTGTCGTTTTATGATAAAATTTCGAACGTGCGTTCAGTGGTATGTGAGCATGCTGTCTGTATCATTTCTTGTGCATACTGTCCGTAACGTTTCTCGCGAATACAATTAATAGTGTACGGGTAATAAATTGTAATGTCATGGCAAATGCTTTCCGTGAACAGCGGAAAAGTAGTATGCGAGAAATTTTTGTCCTTTCATCATTTTGCTACGGTTGTCAGCGAGGAAAAGTTTCCTAAAGGATTGAAATTATGTTTAAAGTTTGTTTCAAGTCGCTAAGTGCTCTCCTTCTGAAATAGTGGTCTGATAAAGTCACAGTATCACGTGCCGCAAGACGGGGAAGTTTGTCATTGTTTATGACGTCATATCTTCTGAACTATCGGCCCTATCGCAAACGCCTTTTTTAGCTGACGTGTTCTACCTATAGATTCCTGCCAAATTTCAGGTTCACGGGTGGTTATCGAGATTGCGTGTTTAGTCAATGAGTGAGGTTATTTATCGTATGGCTTTACAACTGCAAGAACGGTATTGACATCATAAATTTACATAACATCACATATCAACAGAAATACACATATACATATACATAATAATATGAACAAAACAAACACAAGTGATTATTAAATGTTGGCAAAGCTGAAATTTAATAACAGCTACAATTCACTAAGAAGTTATGTCCAAACGCGACAGCCACTCAATAGCAGCAGGACTGGCCTCCATAAAGGCTCTCCAGTCACCACAGAATCCTCTCAGTGGGCAATCTTGCAATATATGTTGTAGGGTTTGTTCGTCACTTTCACAGTCACACGTTTGGTTAGCTCCTTACTTAACAGCCATATACAACCGTTCTCACAAAGAAGGAACCTGTACCAAAAGATTGGAAAGTTGCACAGGTCATACCGATATTCAAGAAAGGCAGTAGGAGTAACCCATTAAACTACAGGCCTATTTCAATGACTTCAATTTGCAGCAGGGTTTTGGAACATATCCTGTATTCAAATATTATGAATTATCTCGAACAGCATGATCTATTGGCCCAAGGTCAACATGGATTTAGAAAATATCGTTCATGCGAAACACAACTAGCTCTTTATTCACAATAAGTGATGTGTGCTATCGACAAGGGTTCGCAAATTGATTCCGTATTCCTTGACTTCCAGAAGGCTTTTGACACTGTACCTCACAAACGGCTTTTATTCAAATTGCGTCGTTACAGTATATCGCCCCAAATTTGCGACTGGATAGGGTATTTCCTCTCAGAGAGGACACAGTTTGTAGTAATCGATGGTATGGGATCGACTAAAACAGAGGTGATATCGGGCGTTCCACAGGGTAGTGTTATTGGTCCTCTGCTGTTCCTTATTTACGTAAACGATTTAGGGGAAAATCTAAGTAGCTCTCTTAGGTTGTTTGCAGATGACGCCGTCATTTACCGTCTAGTAAAATCACCTGAAGATCAAAACCAACTGCAGAACGATTGAATAAGAATTGGCAATTGACTCTAAATAGTGAGAAGTGTGAAGTCGTCCACATGAGTACGAAAAGAAATCCGTTAAACTTTGTTTACATGATAAATTATTCAAATGTAAAGGCCGTAAACTCCACAAAATACCTAGGAATTACAATTACTTCTGACTTAAATTGGAAAGAACACATAGATAGTGTCGTGGGAAAGGCAAACCAGAGACTGCGTTTTATTGGCAGAACCTTCAAAAGATGCAACAGAACTACTAAAGAAACTGCGTACACTACGCTTGTCCGTCCTTTTATGGAATATTGCTGCCCAGTGTGGGATCCTTATCAGGTGGGTTTGACGGAGGACATCGAAAGAGTCCAAAGAAGGGCAGCTCGTTTCGTATTGTTACGATACACGGGAGACAGCGTTACGGAAATGATACAGGATCTGGGATGGGAATCATTACAACAACGGCGCTTATCGCTGCGGCGTGGGCTGCTTACGAAACTACAATCGCCAACATTCTCCTCCAAATGCGAAAATATATTGTTGACTCCCACTTACATAGGTAGAAATGATCACCAGAATAAAATACGAGAAATCGGAGTCCGAACGGAGAGATTCAGGTGTTCATTCTTCCCGCGCGCTATTCGAGAATGGAATGGGAGATAAAATAGTATACAGGTGGTTCGATGAACACTCTGCCAGGCACTTAGATGTGAGTTGCAGAGTATCCCATGTAGATGTAGATGTAGATCATTGTCACCCCACTTGTACAACATGGATTTAGTTCTTGCTTGTCCAGTTCTCACACGATTAAACTGACACCAGTTTCTACGGGGAAGCTGCATTCCTGAGAGTTGCTGGCTGGGCTCCTCTATGTTGTTTTGGTTAATGTCAATATTGTTCCACTTAGTTTTCCAGGATTTGTGGCATTCATAGGTATTTCCTTAGGCAAGTGTTCTGTCTTCCCATATTGGCGCTCTTGATTTGAGGCGATATCGACAGTGGACATCTCGTACTTCGTGTACATATCGTACCCTTGCCTTATCTGGACGATTTATTTTTTGCCATTCGTGAATCGTTGCCTATTGTCCTCGGATTTTGAGAGGACATGAAGCCATTCTAGAGGTGTTGACTTTAATGTCCCTGTTACCGTTCTCATGGGTTCATTGAGCTGGACGTCAATCTTCTTTATATGGGCACTCCACATGAGTAAGGTAGTGAATGAGTGTCCTTTCTCTTTTATGTAGATAGAGAGGTAACACGCGGCAAAAAATTTTATGGAGTTACATATATTTGAAAATGTGTGTATTCTATTAACTGTGAACAATTTTCTGCTGCCAAAAATTGTTCAGAGATGTCAATAAAAGTTACTTTTGAAATGTAAGTACAACCTTTTTATCTCTGCTTCATTGAGGTATGAGGGCAAATGTTTGTAAAGCTTATGGGACTTAACTGCGGGGACATCAGTCCCTAAACTTATAAACTACTTATGAATTAACTTATACCAAGGATAACAGAAAAACATTCATGCCCCAGGGAGGATTCGAACCTCCGACGCGGGAGCCCGCAAGTTCCGCAACGTGGGGCTCCAGACAGCTTTTTTTTATTTTTTTATTTTTTTTAGACTTTGTCTTTCGATGGGAATTTGGCTCAGCTTTTTTATCACAGAGGACGTTCAGCCTTTTGACCGGGCGCGCTGAGCCACGGTGCACGGTTAAAATGATGATGAGGACCCCTACCGTTCGGCTACTAGTATGAGGGCCATGGTAATTATTGGGTATCTATAACGCAACCTGAGGAACTGCGTTGCAAAAATATCACCTCATCAGTTTAGTTTTCTTCAAGCGGAGAACCCATGTATACAGGGTGTTACAAAAAGGTACGGCCAAACTTTCAGGAAACGTTCTTCACTCGCAAAGAAAGAAAATATCTTATGTGGACATGTGTCCGGAAACTCTTATTTCCATGTTAGAGCTCATTTTAGTATTTATCTTTAAATGTAAATTGAAATAATTCGTGCAGACAATTGTCAAAATACCCAATTGTTTCGTTAGTATGTACTCTACTTCCTCGATTCACCGCCAGTTGGCCCAATTAAAGGAAGGTAATGTTGACTTCACTCCTTGTGTTGACATGCGACTTATTGTTCTACAGTACTAGCATCAAGCACATCAGTACGTAGCATCAACTGATTAGTGTTCATGATGAACGTGGTTTTGCAGTCAGTGCAATGTTTACAAATGCGGAGTGGGCAGGTGCCCATTTGATGTATGGATTAGCACGGGCAATAGCCGTGCCGCGGTATGTTTGTATCGAGACAGATTTCCAGAACGAAGGTGTCCCGACAGGAAGACGTTCGAAGCAATTGATCGGCGTCTTAGGGAGCACGGAACATTCCAGCCTGTGACTCGCGACTGGGGAATACCTAGAACGACGAGGACACCTGCAATGGACGAGGCAATTCTTCGTGCAGTTGACTATAACCCTAGTGTCAGCGTCAGAGAAGTTGCTGCAGGCACTATTAGCAGCTGATTGGCTTCCACGGGTACACTTCTGCGAATGGTTCATCCAACAATGTGTCATTCCTCATTTCAGTGCAAATGTTCTATTTACGGATGAGGCTTGATTCCAACGTGATCAAATTGTAATTTTTTTCAATCAACATACGTGGGCTGACGAGAATCCGCAGGCAATTGTGCAATTACGTCATCAACACGGATTTTCTGTGAACGTCTGGGCAGGAATTGTTGGTGATTTCTTGATTGGGCCTCGTGGTTTTCCAACTACGCTCACTGCAGCACGTCATCGTGATTTCATACGTGATACTCTACATGTGCTGCTAGAATATGTGTCTTTACAAGTACGACACAACATGTGGTTCATGCACGATGGAGCTCCTGCACATTTCAGTCGATGTGTTCGTACGCTTCTCAACAACAGATTCGGTGACCGATGGATTGGTAGAGGCGGACCAATTCCATGGCCTCCACGCTCTCCTGACCTCAACCCTCTTGACTTTCATTTATGGGGGCATTTGAAAGGTTTTGTCCACGCAACTCCGGTACCAAATGCAGGGACTCTTCGTGCTCGTATTGTGGACGTCTGTGATACAATACGCCATTCTCCAGGGCTGCATCAGCGCATCAGGGATTCCATGCAACGGAGGGTGGATGCATGTATCCTCGCTAACGGAGGACATTTTGAACATTTCCTGTAACAAAGTGTTTGAAGTCACGCTGGTACGATCTGTTTCTGTGTGTTTCAAATTCATGATTAATGTTTAACACGAATTATCTACAGGAGAATGGAAAAGCTGGTAGAAGCTGACCTCGGGGAAGATCAGTTTTGATTCAGGAGGAACGTAAGAACCTGGGAGCCAATACTCACTTTACGTCTTATCTTAGAAGGTAGATTAAGGAAAGGCAAACCTACATTTTTAGCTTTTGTAGATTTCGAGAAAGCGTTTGACAATGTTGACTGGAATACACTCTTTCAAATTCTGAAGTCAGCAGGGGTAAAATACAGGGAAAGGAGTGTTATTTACAACTTGTACAAAAGCCAGACCGCAGTTATTAGACTCGACGGACATGAAAGGTAGGCATCAGTTGGGAAGGGAGTAATACAGGGTTGTAGCCTTTCTACCATGTTATTCAATATATACATCGACCAGGAGGTGAAGGACATCAAGGAAAAATTTGGAATAGGGATTAAAGTTCAGGGGGAAGAAATAAAAACATTGCGTTTTGCTGATGACATTGTAATTCTGTCAGAGACAGCAAAGGACGTGGACAGTGTGTTGAAGAGAGCGTATAAAATGAACATTAACAAGATGTTCAAATGTTTGTAAAGCTTATGGGACTTAACTACAGGGTCATCAGTCCCTAAACTTACAAACTACTTATGAACTACTTACGAACTAGGACGGCACAAATATCCATGCCCGAGGGGGGATTCGAACCCCCGACCGTAGTGGCCGTGCAGACCGTGACTGGAGCGCCTCAGTCCCCTCGGCCACCGCGGCCGGCCATTAACAAGAGCAGAACAAAAATTTTGGAATGCGGTCTTAGAAAATCAGGCGATGCTGAAGGAATTAGATTAGGTAACGAAACAATGAAGGTGGTAGATGAATTTTGTTATTTGGGTAGTAGAATAACATGCGATGGTCGCAGAACAGATGATATAAAATGCAGGATGGTAATGGGAAGAAATGCATTTTTGGAAAAGAGGAAATGCTGAAGGAATTAGATTAGGTAACGAAACAATGAAGGTGGTAGATGAATTTTGTTATTTGGGTAGTAGAATAACATGCGATGGTCGCAGAACAGATGATATAAAATGCAGGATGGTAATGGGAAGAAATGCATTTTTGGAAAAGAGGAAGAATGCTGAAGATTAGGTGGTTAGATCGCATAAGTAATGAAGAGGTACTGAACAGAATTGGTGCGAAAAGGATTGTTTGGCATCATCATCATTTTCCATCTCCAGTTTCCCGGGTGTGGGTAACAAGCGCTCTCCACCCCCTCCGATCTTGATATAACATTTGGTCGGACATCATACCAGTTAAAACCGTTCTTCTCTTTGTCTGATTTAACTGCCTCTATCCATCGTCTCCTTGGCCTTCCTCTTGGTCTTCTTCCTCCCACTTCCATTCTGAAGTATTACATGGCCATACCACTGCAGTCTTCGTTTCCCAAAGATGTTCGCAATAGGGACCCTGATACCAGCTGTTTCCCTGTGTACCTCATTTCTGATCTTGTCCCTCCTGGTAGTTTGGTTCATAGTCCTGATAAACCTCCCCAAGATGTTCGCAATAGGGAACCTGATACCAGCTGTTTCCCTGTGTACCTCATTTCTGATCTTGTCTCTCCTGGTACTTTGATTCATAGTCCTGATAAACCTCATTTCTGTTGCTTGGATTCTGCTGTAATCCTTTTTTAACAATGTACATGTTTCCATACCATATATAAGGATTGGAGTGAAGTAAGTGTTATAAAAAGTTAACTTTGCTGCCTGGGGTACTTTTTTGCCCCAAAGTACATTCCGAACTTGCATGTGGAAATTTGATGCTTTTTGTGCTCTGTATCTGTACTCCGTTGCACAGTGGTAGAGTGCCAGACTACAAATCTAAAAGTTGCGGGTTCGATCCCCACCAGGCCCTAGGATTTTTATCTGTCACTTTCCACTTCTTTCACCTCTGGCAGTACTGCTCATGTGAAAAATACCGACTAGCACCGTGGTTCGGAACCCACAAGAAACTGTAGGTGCCCCTATAACTGGCTGGGTAAGTCAGTTCGAAGGTCGGAGGCAGGCAACGGCATACCACCTCCAAACAGGACCATGCCTAGTAAAGCACTGTAGTGTTCAAACCAATCTTCGGATTGTTGACTGGTTATGCTTGAGTTCTGTTGTGCAGGTAGAAATTTGATGCTTTTTGTGTTCTTGGCATACCCTGACTAAAAGAAGGGATCGCTTGGTAGGATACATTCTTCGACATCGAGGAACCGTAAATTTAGCATTGGAGAGAAGTGTGTGGGGTAAAAATCGCAGAGGGAGACCAAGAAACGCGTGTAGTAAGCAGATTCAAGTGGATGTGGGTTGCCGTTCTTATGAGGAGATGGAAAGGCTTGCTCAGGATAGAGTAGGGGGGAGAGCTGCATGAAACCAGTCTCCGGACTGAAGACCATAACAACAAACGATTGATGTGATTTGAAGAGAAGTAATAAAATGAGCTCCGGACACATGTCCACATAACATATTTTGTTTCTTTGTGGCCGGCTGCTGTGGCCGAGGGGACTGAGGCGCTCCAGTCACGGTCTGCACGGCCACTACGGTCGGGCGTTCGTATTCGCCCTCGGGCATTGATATTTGTATAGATGTGGCGTCTTTTCCGAAAGAACAGACGCCACTTCTGATCCTGCAGTTGTTATTATTTAATATTCATGGAATATATGACATCAACTGCGATTGGGCAAAGCTGAAAATGTGTACACAGCCGGTGACAGGTAATGATCCTATCGTTAGTGGGGAGGGGTGGGCAAGTCTGAAGCCCTTACTCTTACAGGAATTAGTTTCATAACTACGAGTTTGAGTACTGTGGGCAGGGCGAAGCTGGGAATTTGTATCTGACGGGAGGCGTGCTTAGGTAGTCCTTGCAGGTGCGGTGATCACTGTGTCCCCAGTGGTGTAGGGGTTAGCGCCACTGCCTAGCAAGCAGGATACCCGGGTTCGAATCCCGGATGGGTACACATTTTCAGCTTTGCCAAATCGAAGTTGATGTCATATATTCCATGAATATGGATATTTGTGCCGTCCTTAGTGTTAGCTAGTTCATAAGTAGTTTGTAAGCTTAGTTAAGTGCCGTAAGTTCTACAAACATTTGAACTTTACATATTTCTTCGGTTTCTTGGCCTTGTCTTCCGCAGTTGCAGTTATACAATTTTGTATAGAATGTGGGACCGTCTTTTGCAACTGTAAATTAGTCTACTTTAGGTAGACTAATTTACAGTTGCAAAAGACGGTCCCACATTCTATACAAAATTTGAACTTTCTTTGTGTGTGAGCAATGTGTCCTGGAAGTTTGGCCGTACCTTTTTGTAACAGCCTGTACACAAACGTAAGTATAACCGGTAGCAGTGCTTTACGCGTCTGTGGGCAGACATGCTCGCTTCGCCCCCGTTCGTGGGCCAGTTCACCCGCTGGCTGGGCGGTGCCCGCTTCGGTCGCGTCGCCACCTGTGTTGTTGGGGTGAGCAGCTGGGCCCCCCGCGCGGCGGGCTCAGTTTACCGGTGGGGCGCGCAGCGGGACGCGCGCCGGCTTTCTCTACTCGGCATTGTGGCGGCGGCGTTCTGGGAAGTGGCGAAGACTGCCCGCCAGGGGCCAAGGCTGCTGCGACCGCGGCCACGGGTCGTAAAGCGGCCCTCGCAGCTTGGCCCGCTATGGAGTTGTCGCCTCGCCGCGTCGCGTTCCTGGAACGGCGCGCGCTGGCGGCTCGCGCTTTCTCGCTCGGCGCGGATATTTATCGCCGGCCATAAAAGCCGGCCCCGCATTGAGCCACTGAGCGCTGCGCGGCCAGGCCGTCAATAGGCCGACACTTCCGTACGAAACAAAGCGAGGGGCGCGCCCGCTCACCGGCCAGCGCTGCCGCCCATCGGCGCGTGGGCGGCGACGCCCCAATCGCAATCGCAATCGCCCGCGCTGCCGCTTCCCGCACTCGTGACCACGGCTCTCTCTGCGCTGTGCCCGAATACTGCCCAAAACAGGTACCACCTCCCTCTCTTACACAGGGTGACGCAGGAAAACGGGGACATTTCCACAATTCAATAAAACTGGAAGTCATGAAGGAAGGAAATGTACTTCATAGTAACTGACATACTACAACTTTTGTGTCCCAGCCTCGTCCCCGCTTATGTGTCTCCTTCCGTCGTACGTGTCGGTGGCCGAGTAGAAAAGTACCGACCCAGGAATAAAGGAAGCACGCTTGTGCAGGTACGAAGGTGAGCAGCCAGTGGGACAGCAAGAACTAGAAACACTAGAGTAAATTAGAACGAGATATATATTGCACAGAATTTATACAATACTTAACTTTTACATAGTACTGCAGAATGCTGATACATAGTTGTTAGAGGCCTACCTAGTGCCTGTCCAATAGCCAAGTCTTCACTGGTGCCTATCTGATTCCGAACTGTTAACTGGTTCCTATCTCAGTCCCAAGTGAACGATGTCGTTCAGTGGTGGCCACGAGCGGAGTTGCAGCAGAGGGCGCTCGTGGTTGTCGTCGTAAGAACGCCGCGCCGTGCGTGCATGGCGGCGCGCGGCGAAAGTAGGTGGCGCGCACTTTGGACTTGTGCGACACCACAACAACTACTGTATTCCATTTATGAAACATTGTTGTAATTTGAAACTTCCTGGCAGATTAAAATTGTGTGCCGGAACCGGGACTCGAACCTGGGACCTTTGCCTTTCGCGGGCAAGCGCACTACCGACTGTGCTATCCCGACACGACTCACGATGCCGCCTCACAACTTTACTTTAGTATTGTTGTAATTTATCATTTTTTGAAATAGGTCCTACAGCAGAGGTCGGCAAGTAATATTAGATGGGGTCCAAATACTTTTGAAAAATTTTATCCGTAAGTAAAATCTCATATTCCACATTATTTTTTTTTACTTCAAATTTTATTCACAAAATAATATGAAATAAAACAAACAGACATATTTGTATTCAAAAATCCAGAAAATTAATATTCTTCACTGTTGTTGTTGTGGTCTTCAGTCCGGAGACTGGTTTGATGCAGCTCTCCACAATACCCTATCCTGAGCAAGCCTCTTCATCTCCACATAAGAACGACAACCTACATCTGTCTGAATCTGCTTACTGTATCCATCTCTTGGTCTTCCTCTGCGATTTTTACCCCACACACTTCCCTCCAATGCTAAATTCACCATTCCTTGATGTCTAAGAATGTGTCCTACCAATCTATCCCTTCTTTTAGTCAAGGTATGCCAGAAATTCCTTTTCTCCCCAATTCTGTTCAGTACCTCCTCATTAGTTATGCGATCCACCCACCTAATCTTCAGCATTCTTCTGTAGCACCATATTTCAAAAGCCTCAATCCTCTTCCTGTCCGCACTGTTTATCGTCCATGTCTCACTCCCATACAAGGCAACACTCCATACAAATGCCTTCAGAAAGGACTTCCTTAGGTTTAAATCAATATTCGATGTTAACAAATTTCTCTTTTTCAAGAACGCTTTTCTACCCATTGCCATTCTGCATTTTATATCCTCTGTACTGCGACCATCATTTGTTATTTTACTGCCCAAGTAACAAAACTCTTCTACCTCTTTTATTGCTTCGTTTCCCAAACTAATTCCTTGAGCATCACCTGATTTTCTTACACTGCACTCCATTACCCTAGTTTTGCTCTTGTTAATGTTCATCTTATATGCACCTCTCAGCACACTGTCCATTCCGTTCAATTGCTCTTCCAGGTCCTTTGCTGTATCTGACAGAATTACTATGTCGTCGGCAAAACGCAATGTTTTTAATTCTTCCCCCTGAACTTTAATTCCTTCACCAAATTTCTCCTTGCTTTCCTTTATAGCTTGCTCAATATACAAATTGAACAACATTGGAGAAAGGCTACAACCCTGTCTTACTCCCTTCCCAACTGATGCTTCCTTTCATGCCCTTCGAGTCTAATAACTGCAGTCTGGCTTTTGTACAAGTTGTAAATAACTCTCCTTTCCCTATATTTTACTCCTGCTTGCTTCAGAACTTGAAAGAGTTTATTCCAATCAACATTGTCAAAAGCCTTCTCCAAATCTACAAAAGCTAGAAATGTTGGTTTGCCTTTTCTTAATCTATCTTCTAGGATAAGCCGTAAAGTGAGTATTGCCTCCCGTGTTCCTACACTTCTCCTGAACCCAAATTGATCTTCCCCGAGGTCGGCTTCCACCAGATTTTCCATCCTTCTGTATATAATTCGCGTTAATATTTTGCAGCCATGACTTATTAAACTGATGATTCTGTAGTTTTCACACCTGTCTGCACCTGCTTTCTTAGGAATGGGGATTATTACATTTTTCTTAAAGTCTGAGGGTACTTCACCTGTCTCATACATCTTACACACTAGGTGAAACAATTTTGTCATGGCTGGTTCTCCCAGAGACTTCAGTAGCTCTGAGGGAATATCATCTACTCCAGGGGCCTTGTTTCGACTTAGGTCTTTCAGGGCTCTGTCAAATTCTTCTCTCAGTACAGTATCTCCTATTTCATCTTCATCTACACCCTCTTCCCTTCCTACAATATTGTCTCGAAGTGCATTTCCTTTGTAGAGCTGCTCTATGTACTCTTTCCACCTTTCAGCTTTTCCTTCTTTGCTGAGAACTGGTTTTCCATCAGTGTCCTTGATATTCATAGAGCTGTTTTTCTTATCTCCAAATGTTTCTTTTATTTTCCTGTAGGCTGTATCTATTTTTCCCCTATTTATACATTCTTCTACATCCTTGCATTTGCCTTCTAGCCACTCCTGCTTAGCCATTTTGCATTTCCTGTCAATCTCATTTCTTAGTCGTCTGTACTCCATTTTGCCTGTTTCATTTACTGCATTTTTATATTTTCTCCTTTCATCGATTAAATTTAGTATCTCCTGTGATATCCAAGGATTTTTTGTAGGTCTTGCCTTCCTACCTATTTTGTCCTCTGCTACCTTCACTATTTCATCTCTCAATTTTACCCATTCCTCCTCTACTGTTTTATTTTCCCCTGTTTCTGTCAATTGTTGCCTAAAGCTCCCTCTGAAATTCTTAAGAACCTCAGGTTCCTTCAATTTATCCAGGTCCCATCTCCTTATTTTCCTACCTTTCTGTAGTTTCTTCAGTTTCAGCCTACAGTTCATAACCAACAATATTGTTTCCTTAATTTTGACTCTCAAACTAATATGGAATACAATAGATGTAAAATAGAAATGTATACAAAAAATTGAAAAAGCTTATATTATTTCCCAAACAATCTTCAGGCTTCGTCCGCAATGAGCACAAAAAAAGTTTATATGGATATGCCCTGACCGCTGAAGTAGAGGTTTTGGAGATTTTCAAAGTCGATTTATACAATTTCATTGTTCAGTAAATAAAGTTCCAGTGCTGCATTCGTGTGTACAGAGCTTTTAAGTGGATCACCTGCCCGCTTGCTCCGTTCTGCCGCCGCTCTTCAGTGTACTCTCAGGCGTTGTACATCATGATAACTTATTTATTTACTCTACCACAATAATCATTAAAAGTTCTAATTATTCAGCAATTGATTGTAAAATTCTAGAAAAAATAGTGGCTCTCATACGAATTGTTATCAACAGAAAAAAGTATTATTATTGAGTGTGTAACTTATACTTTATGGCGGTCCGGACATGCACCGCGGTCCGCCACTTGCCGACCGCTGCCCTATAGTATTCATCTTAAGGTATATAGCTCTTCAATGTCCCAGTTTGCTTACAAAAAAATTTGCTTTTTTTACGTATGATCTGCCTTGAGCAAACACAATTGTTTTTAGGTGTTCCCAAACATGTTTCGCTGGCTTTGCAGTATCATCAGGAGGATATTTATCGTATTTGACAGACGCTATACAATAAATATCCCACTAATCATGCTGCAACGCCAGCGAAACATTTAAACATTTATGCGAACAACTAAAAATAGCTGTGAAATAAATTACAATTTTGCGATCAGTTATGGCTTCACTGTATCAGGTTTAGAAGGAATACGAAAGAGCAGCAAATAAAAATTTGTACCCGGTCGGTCGGGATTCGAACGCGAGATCTCATGCTTACTAGGCAGACGCATTGACCACTTTTTTTTTTTTTTTTTTTTTTTTTATTTATTTATTTATTTATTTTTTTTTTTTTTTATTTTCATCTCGTAGAGACTATGGTTCGCGGTCGTTCGTTCGTGCTTGTTCGTTGAAGGGTTGGCTCAGCTTTTTTATTACAGACCGCGTTTAACCCCCTCACCGGACGCGTTGAGCCACGGCACCCGGCTACCACTCCGCCACTGAGGACACAGTGGCAAAGAGTAACATATTTGTGACAGTGGACAGCCCGACTGCAGACGACTCTTCCCTGCACGTCTCCCGCCACACCCAAATCTTCATTCGCCACGATGTCTCTTTTCCTATTACCACAGCCTATTTGTTCTGTAGTGCTTGCAGCCACAATACTGTATTTCCGCATCAGGGAGAACAGACCATGAGGTATCGAGAGACAATTAATTGTCGTCAGGAGCCCAGCCTCGGCTTGTATACATTTATTTATTTATTGACGACGTTACAGCGTTCAGTCAATGAAATACAGTATTCTGGCCGCGAGCATTACAGAACAAATATGCTGTGGTAATAGGAAAGAGACAGCGTGGCGAACGGAGATTTGGATGTGGCAGGAGACGTACTGAAAAGAGCCCTCTGCAGTCGGGTTGGTCACTTTGTCATCGGTGCCGGAGTGGTCAACGCGTCTGCCTAGTAAGCAGGAGGTCCCAAATTTTTATTCGCTGCACTTTGATATTCCTTCTAAATCTGGTACAGTGAAGCCATAACGGATCGCAAATTTGCAATTTATTACATTGATTGAATATGGTAACGTCGTCAAAAAATATATAATAAAAACAATTGTGTTTGTTCAAGGCAGATCATACCTAAAAAAGCAAATTTAGGCCCTTTAGATTAAGCCGGCCAACTTTTTTTTCCAAAATTAAATGCGGGATATTTCGACGATGTGAAGGAGACCTACTCATTTACTTTGAAAATGACAGTTTATTCGTAATTTTCAATTTTTATTTACGCTTCACCCGCGAGGTCGTAGGATTTTTATTTGTCACTTTCCACTTCTTTCACCTCTGGCAGTGTTGTTGATGTGAAAAGTATCGAGTAACATCGGAACCCACGTTGAACTGCAGGTCCCCCCATAACTGGCTGGGTAAGTCAATTCGAAGGTCGGAGGAAGCCAATGGCATACCACCTCCTATCACGACCATGAATAGTAAAGCACTGTTGTGTTCATACCGATCTTCCGATTGTTGACTCCTTTACCTTTGAAATATTTTCTCATGCTGCTATTTTGACATTACCTGACATCTCAGGTTTTGGAGGCGATCTGATAGGTTAATAACCTTCAAAACTGCAAAGCCAAGATCGCAAAATATTTATTTACTTTATGGCGACCGGTTTCAATGAGCAATTCCACCATCATCTGGTTATACCCAATTTTACAAGTTGGACATCTTATTAAAAGAATAAAAAAAATTAAACAAAAAAAGTAGATGAAATAGTATGTGCAACATGGCACCTAGTCTAAATATAAAAATACATAAGTTGAAACATTAACACCTTGTAAAAGGCTCTTACAGAGCACATAGACTAAGCAAAAAAAAGTTTAAACATTTACAGCTGTTTTCCGTTATTTCCATAAATCAGGCAAATGCCAGGATGGTTCCTTTCGAAGGGCACGGCCGATTTCCTTCCCCATCCTCACCCAAAACTCCGAACGTCAGCTCCTTCTCTAATGACCAAGCTGTCGACGAGACGTCAAACTCTAAATTTCCTTCCTACGTACTATATAATCTCCATTTCTTTCTTAAATAAGAAGACCAACTTGTAAATTTTGACATGCCCAGGGGATGGTGGTATAGGCTACTGAAACCGGTCTTCATAAAATAAGTAGTTTGCAATAATGGCTTTGCAGTTTTGAAGATTACCCCTAGCGAATTTGGCATTTTAAAATAGTCAGCTAATGTCTATAGTTGTTTTTTTCTGTCATTTATTCGTAGATGATGCATTCTGAAGTTGACTTGCAAGCAGCGTGCCGTACACTAATAGTTTCGGCTTATGCTCTTAGACCAACAATTTCAAAATTACTGGAATGCGGAAAGCTTTCGCCATTTTGCGGAACATTTTAAGTAATTGTCCCAAATGTGGACCATATTGCCGTTTTAGGACGGAATTTACATTGATAAATGTATGTATCATTAGCATTTTATTTAAACATAAAGCTAAATGGCATTTAATATTATTTATTTTCCTTTTCGCTAAAAGAACAATGACACTTTCCCAGTAATGCTAATAGACCTCTTAAGTTGAAATTTGCACTGAACTTTTCTGTGCGGATTTCGTTCTCTGCTTTGCGGAAAAAAGCAGCATTTACATGCAACTCTAAACATCGATATAATCGTAGATGCAAATTTACACTGAGGCAACAGAAGTCTACGATACTAATTTTGCTTTGAAAATAATCACGCGAACTTCCTGCTGTAAGTGTATAAGTTCTATCTGTAGACAAGTTTTCACATTGTGAACATGACACAAAAATCAGTAAAACTGCTAAATCCTCTGGTAGCTGAAAAGTAATATAGTAACTTGATCTAAGAACACATCAATTCGTTGAGTGTTCTTTCTGTAAACAAAAATTGTACTTTCCTAGTGAGAATGTTTGAACAGTTATTGAGACGTTTGTATCTCTGTTACTATATGACAATGACTTTCTTCAGTGATGCCTCTTAAAAGCTATTTATTTAGAACTCTTAAGCCCAGAATGAACATATTAGGCCTCTTCCACATACGTTGTCTAACCTGCCAATCATGCTACTTTCATCGCTTCAAAAACAGCTACTCTCTTTCTTACTGGAAGACTCCAGCTCAAAGTTTCAATTAAAAAAAAAGTATTTCACACATTTTGATTGTTTACGCTTAGATCCAAAGACGATGTGGCTATATTCGAAATACAATTATGTCTAATAAATGTAAATGTGTTTAAGCAAGATGCCATGGGTAATTTCTGATTTCTATCACCGTCAAACAGAACCATTTTCCTCCGAACTTGGCATAAACTGAAACAGGTAGAATTAAGTTGCAAGATTTCCAAGAAAACTGAAGAGAAACAATTGGCAGCCGAAGGTTGCATATCAATTACTTTGCCTGTTGACTGTGTAACTATATATATTTGAGAATACACTCATCTCCTGTACAGTACAATCAAAAAGTTCAGATATCCATATCACTGCTCCACTTCAAGAAGTCTATGAGTATATTTTTATTCAGAAAATTAAAGAAATAGGCAACTCTGGTGATGAAATTACGAGAAGCGTTATACAAGCAGGAAGGGAAAACGTTATGGTGGCTGTGCAAACTTCATTATCGGTATTAACCAATAAGAATGGAAGTTTTGCAGGAAATAATCTTGATGTGTTTGCATCCTTTTACGCATTAATATTAGAAAACATGTTTATCTTATGATCATAGTTAAGTACCAATAATGAAAGAAAATTTAAGGCTCAACTTAGAAATAAACACTGAAAACATATTATCATTGTGTAAGACGAATGGACAGAACTGTTGAACTATGTCTTGTGAATGTTCCCACAAAATCTGTCATTTTAAAGTGCGAACAGTTTTCTAGTATACAATAAAAGCAAATTATAAATTTCAGATCTCGAAAACCAATGAAGTAATGAACCTAACGCCTTCGGCATTGGTACATCTTTACAAAGTAGACACGAAATCTTGAAATGTTTGTAAATCTATTGGACCAAACTGCTATGGTCATCAGTTCCTAGAAATATACAGTACTTAATGTAACTTACACTAAAGCCAAAACACACACACACACATGCCCGAGGAAGTACTCGAACCTCCAGCGGAAGTGACCGTCCAGTCCGTAGCATTATGCCTTAGACCACGCGGCCACTCCTGCGCGGCCAAAATTCTGTTGCTATCGCCAATGAAGAAAAAAAAATTAAATTTTTGAGTTTATGCCAAACATAATAACGATCGTTCCTCTGAAGACAGCACTTTGTTTCCACATTTTCTGCACTTCCAGCCAGTTAGCCCGTGTTTTCTTTTATTTTTATTTATTTATTATTTGTTTTTTAATTATGGTGTCCTGTGGGACAGCAAGACTTTTGGTGTGTGAATGCTAAACATCTGAATGTCGCTTTATTTATTATTTATTTAAACTTTGAGAGGAAACTGGGGTACTTTTCGTCCTTAGTTCCTCAATGGAGATGACGTATCTCATTTCTTATGTGGTGGCTTGTAGGCTTTTAGCTGGCATATTGTTCATTCATCATGTTTCGGAGACCGATGGTTTTTTCACTGGGTGTATTTTCAAGGTGGGTGCCAGCGTTCTGGTGAGCGGAATACCTTATATTTATGCCAACGTTGCGGTTGTATTGTCTCCACCACGCGGAGTTGCTGTACTTCGTCCCGAAGTAAGTCGACCTTGGCGAATAGTGTGGTATCCTTGAGATAGCGCTTCTGTGGTAGAGCATCGATTTCTCTTGTCCTCGTCCATGGGGCGGTCCTAACGTCCATCGGAGGCATTTTGTAGCGTTTGGAGAGACTTGATATTTGTATTGCGAGTGACAACCCATGCTGCGCAGCGGTAGAGGACTTTGGTTGCTCCGTCGACCGATAGAGCTAGTATTTTGCGTTGAGGTTTTTACTCGTGAAGAACGGGATTGGAGAGTTCACCATCTTCATCACGCCCTTTTTGCATTGTTGGGCGTGCAAGGTGAAGGTCAAGGACTTGTCTAGTGTTATTCCTAAATACTTCGTAGATGTCCTCAATGGGACACGGAGAATCGGCAGTCTCTGGTGAAGAACAACGTTGCAGTCTTTGTGGGGTTGATGGATATCTTGTTAAATAGTGCCCATTCTTCCATGGCATCTATCTGCCTTGCCCTCTGGTGAGCACCTGGTCAGAGCTGCGGCCAGATGTGATAAAAGCTGTGTCGCCACATGTAGGATGCAGGTAACCAGTGGGATCGTCGGTAGAACAGCAGGGGTGATATCACCGACCCCTGTAAAATTTCTGCAGTTGGAGTCTTGACCGATGATGGGTTTCCGTCCACTGTTACGTAGGAAACTGTTTGCGATTTTTATATACCAACCCGGGAGTGGGGTTCGAAGGAACAGACTCCACACCTGCTTCGCAGCCATATTGCATTTTCAAATTATTGTTGAAGGAAGGGAAGGAAGAAGAATTAGGAAACAAAGGGTTGATAGTAGCTGCATTAGGGCATTGAAATTAAACAATGGCGACAAGTGAAAATGTGAGCCGCTTTGGGCTAGCGGGCGCCTCAACCACTCGTCTACCTGTGGTCACCTCCCGACCGTCTCAAACTTCCACAAGTCTCACGTTATGGCTGTAGCGTCACTACTACCCATGCCCTCTTAATCCTCCATTACGGATTTCCGTTCGAGATCGAACTTACGACCGCATCTGCGGTGACATAATTGAAGCTAACGCCGTCTACGCGCGTAAATACTTATTATATTGGTGTGGTGTATGTTCTTTTGGACATGTGTGAAAGAACAGGCACCCCACCAATACGATTTGTGTACTGCAAGTTTCATTTTATTTGCCAATGAGTTATTTTATACAACTTAGAATATCTTTGCTGATTGTATTTCCTCAAGGAGTATTAAGCGTGTGGCTTACTCAAGGTTGGTGAAAGGTGAAAAGGACTCTCACTATATGTGTGTGATTTGAAATGTTAAATGGTCTCACACAGTGGGTATTTGAAAGGTTGAAACACTCCTTTTTTTTAAGTACTCATATTCAGTGCATAAAGTTTGCAAAAAAGGACCAAACATGTTGTAAATATTTGTACCTTCGTATAATTTTCTTGTACAGTTCTGTAACTGCTGAATATTGTGAACGTTTTCCTTTGTATATGTAAAATCTCCATTTCTGGTTGATTCAAGCTGTAGTTTTCAGGAGACTTCACTGGACAAAGATGGAATCACAGTCATGGTCGTTCATGATGTGTAAACTACGATACCAGAACTTATGGAAAAATGAAGGATTGTAAAAACTCATTATGCTTCTAACAATTTGTAATGTATGCCACATTTGCCTGTTTGTACACTGTGTTTTGTATTACAGTGACATACATTTTGTAGAAATAATGGAATTTGGTTTAGTATGAATATATATGAAATGTCATTCTGTAAAGTTGTACTTTGTCTCATTATGCAATTTTTCAAAACAGAAATGTCATTCTATAATGTTTTACATTTTATCTCATTCTGTATTTTGTCACTTAGTATGTTAATTAAGAGGAGCTTTGTCTCTTCCCGTTGTCAAACCCCTTCTGGGGGGTACTGTAATAAAACAGCTGCTTGACATATTCCCCACCCGCAGAAGAGGCTATAATTAATTCTAAATTGTAATTATAATAAATACACTTGTAAAGTCTGATTAGAAGTTTGTTGATGTAAACAATGGCACGCCCGAGGTCCGCTTCTCATCTAATTCCTCGAGCACGAAAAGGCCATTAACAGTGACATGTGCTGTGAGATTCTCCGTAGCCTACCAAGTCCATCAAGAGCGAACGGCTGGGCTGCTCTCGGAGGGAGCGATTCTGCTGCATGATAACGCGCGACCACACGTCTCCAGTGTCACAGAAAGTGAACTGGCCAAGCCAAGTGGGAGCAGCTTCAACACCTGCCCTCCAGGCCGGACATGTCGCCCTGTGACCTCCGTCTACTTGGTCAGCTAAAAAACGAAAAAAAAAAAAAATAATTAAAAGGGAACCAGTTGAATTCGGACGACGACCTGAAGCACAGAGTAGAGGACTGTCTCTTGACACATCCACAGCAATTCTGAGTGCAGGGAATTCTTCGGCTCGCTAAACAGTGTGATAATTTTGCTCGGTGCTATGGTGATTACTTTTAAATAAAGACTTCAGCTATACCCACAGTGTCGTTTCGTATCTTTGCTTTTGAACACCCCTGTTAGTTTGTAAGTCTGAGGACAGATGGCCGTAGTAGTTTAGTCACACTGACTTACAAAGGTTTCAGAAAAGTACTCGTACGTTAATGGATAAAAAAGCCGCCCTCGGTCGCAAATTAAGAATTATTTTGACCTGATTTCGGCAATGACTAAGATTGCCTTCATCAGAATCTATAAAATAAAACAAGTTACAAAATAAAATATACTACTCAGCTGTAAAGCTTACGTCGCAAAATTAAAAAAAAAAAAAAAAAAAAAAAAAAAAAAAAAAAAAAGGAATAGAATAGAAAATGCTAGTAGCCACTATGGGCTGCACGCCTGCATTATCCGTGGTTGGCATTTTCTAAAAAAAATTCTTTTTAAATTTTGTGACGTAAGCTTTACTGCTGAGTAGTATATTTTATTATGTGACTTGTTCTATTTTATAAATTCTGATGAAGGCAATCTTAGTCATTGCCGAAATCAGGTCAAAATAATTTTTAATTTGCGACCGAGGGATGCTTTCTTATCCATTGACATTGTAACGGTCGCCGATAATAGCAGCTATCATGCAATGAAGGCTTTCACGACCGGATGTCATAGTTGCTGGTAGAACTTCCGGGGTATAAGGCCGTGGTCCATAAAACTTTTCAGTTTCTCTTAACGTTTCGTCCAGAGCTGCGCCGGACATCTTCAGAGGTCTTCTTACCTGCGTTGACAGTCTGGAAGACTCAACGGAAGTAACAATACCTGGACGAAACGTTAGGAGAAGCTGAAAAGTTTTATGGACCACGGCCTTATAACTCGGAAGTCCTACCAGCAACAATAGCAGCTATGTTTAAAATTTTACTCGTAAGTTGGTAAGGCCAGTAACCGTTCATCGACACCACGGATGGGGAAGAAACGACTATACTTTCGTATGAAGCCATTTGGACTATCACCAAAAAGTGGTCAGCGTGGTCAATGTTTGTCACGTTTCTCGCCCACACATGCTTCTACGTTGCCGTGTGAGGTCAGTATTCTTCGAGCTTGTGAATCGACTGATCGATTGGAGAAGCGCCCTCATTTGGCCACTGTAGTTTAGTCACATTGATTTACTAAGATTTGAGAGAAAGTAAACTTGATGGTAAGGTTGAAGGCCATTAACCGTTCATCGACACCACGGGTGGGGAAGAAACGACTACAGTTTCGTATGAAGCCGTTTGGACTATCACCAAAAGATGGTCAGCGTGATCAATGTTTGCCACCACTTTCTCGCCAACACACGTTTCTACATTGCCGTGTAAGATCCGTGTTTTTCGAGCGTGCGAATCGACTGATGGATTGGAGAAATGCCCTCATTTTGCCACTGTAATTTAGTCACATTTACTAGTAACTTGGTAATGTTAAAGGCTATTAACCGTTCATCAACGCCAGGGGTGGGAAAGAAACGACTACAGTTTCGTATGAAGCCATTTGGACTATCACGAAAAAGTGGTCAGCGTGGTAAATATTTGTCACCAGTATCTCGCCAGCACACGCTTCTACATTGCCCTGTGAGGTCAGTGTTCTTCGAGCGTGCGAATCGACTGATCGATTGAAGAAGCGCCCTCATTTGGCCACTGTAGTTTAGTCAAATTGATTTAGAAAGATTTGAGAGAAAGTACTCGTAGTTGGTAATGTCGAAGGCCATTAACCGTTCATCACCGCCACGGATGGGGAAGAAACGACTACAGTTTCGTATGAAGCCATTTGGACTATCACCAAAAAGTGGTCAGCGTGGTCAATGTTTGTCACGTTTCTCGCCCACACATGCTTCTACGTTGCCGTGTGAGGTCAGTGTTCTTCGAGCGTGTGAATCGACTGATCGATTGGAGAAGCGCCCTCATTTGGCCACTGTAGTTTAGTCACATTGATTTACTAAGATTTGAGAGAAAGTAAACTTGTTGGTAAGGTTGAAGGCCATTAACCGTTCATCGACACCACGGATGGGGAAGAAACGACTACAGTTTCGTATGAAGCCGTTTGGACTATCACCAAAAGGTGGTCAGCGTGATCAATGTTTGCCACCACTTTCTCGCCAACACACGTTTCTACATTGCCGTGTAAGATCCGTGTTTTTCGAGCGTGCGAATCGACTGATGGATTGGAGAAATGCCCTCATTTTGCCACTGTAATTTAGTCACATTTACAAAGATTTGAGAGAAAGTACACGTAAGTTGGTAATGTCGAAGGCCATTAACCGTTAATCACCGCCACGGATGGGAAAGAAACGAGTACAGTTTCTTATGAAGTCATTTGGACTACCACCAAAAACTAGTCAGCGTGGTAAATGTTTGCCACCAGTTTCTCGCCAGCACACGCGTTTTGCCCTGTGAGGTCAGCGTTCTTCGAGTGTGCGAATCGACTGATGGATTGGAGAAACGCCCTCATTTGGCCACTGTAGTTTAGTCACATTGATTTACAAAATTTTGAGAGAAAGTACTCGTAAGTTGGTAATGTCGAAGGCCATTAACCGTTCATCACCGCCACGGATGGGGAAGAAACGAGTACAGTTACATATGAAGCCATCTGGACTATCACCAAAAGTGGTCAATGTTTGTCACCAGTTTCACGCCAACACACGTTTCTACATTGCCCTGTGAGGTCAGTGCTCTTCAAGCGTGCGAATCGACTGATGGATTGGAGAAACGCCCTCATTTGGCCACTGTAGTTTAGTCACATTGATTTACTAAATTTTGAGAGAAAGTACTCGTAAGTTGGTAATGTCGAAGGCCATTAACCGTTCATCAGCCCCACGGATGGGGAAGAAACGACTATAGTTTCGTATGAAGCCATTTGGACTATCACCAAAAAGTGGTCAGCGTGGTCAATGTTTGTCACGTTTCTTGACAACACACGCTTCTACATTGCCCTGTGAGGTCATTGTTCTTCGAGCGTGGAAATCGACTAGTCGATTGGAGAAGCGCCTTCATTTGGCCACTGTAGTTTAGTCACATTGATTTACAAAGATTTGAAAGAAAGTACTCGTAAGTTGGTGATGTCGAAGTCCATTAACCGTTCATCACCGCCACGGATGGGGAAGAAATGAGTACAGTTTCGTATGAAGCCATTTGGACTATCACCAAAAACTAGTCAGCGTGGTTAATGTTTGCCACCAGTTTCTCGACAGCACACGCGTTTTGCCCTGTGAGGTCAGTGTTCTTCGAGCGTGCGAATCGACTGATCGATTGGAGAAGCGGCCTCATTTGGCCACTGTAGTTTAGTCACATTTACAAATATTTGAGAGGAAGTACTCGTAAGTTGGTAATGTCGAAGGCCATTAACCATTCATCACCGCCACGGATTGGGAAGAAACGACTACAGTCTTGTATGAAGCCGTTTGGACTATCACCAAAAAGTGGTCAGCGCAGTCAATGTTTGTCACCAGTTTCTCGTCATCACACGCTTCTACATTGGGCTGTGAGGTCAGTGCTCTTCGAGCGGGCGAATCGACTGATCGTTTGGAGAAGCGCCCACATTTGGCCACTGTAGTTTAGTCACATTGATTTACAAAGATTTGAGAGAAAGTACTCGTAAGTTGGTAATGTCGAAGGCCATTAACCGTTAATCACCGCCAAGGATGGGGAAGAAACGAGTACAGTTTCGTATGAAGTCATTTGGACTGTCAACAAAAAGTGGTCAGCGTGATCCATGTTTACCACCACTTTCTCGCCAACACACGCTTCTACATTGCCCTGTGAGGTCAGTGTTCTTCGAATGTACGAATCGACTGATCGATTGGAAAAGCGCCCTCATTTGGCAACTGTAGTTTAGTCACATTAATTTACAAAAATTTGAGAGAAAGTACTTGTAAGTTGGTAATGTCGAAGGCCATTAACCGTTCATCACCGTCACGGATGGGGAAGAAACGACTTCAGTTTCGTATGAAGCCGTTTGGACTATCACCAAAAGGTGGTCATTGTGGCCAACGTTCGTCACCAGTTCCTCGACAACACGCTTCTACATTGCCCTGTGAGTTCAGTGTTCTTTGAGCATGCGAATCGTCTGATCGGTTGGAGAAGCGCCCACATTTGGCCACTGTAGTTTAGTCACATTGATTTACAAAGATTTGAAAGAAAGTACTCGTAAGTTGGTGATGTCGAAGTCCATTAACCGTTCATCACCGCCACGGATGGGGAAGAAATGACTACAGTTTCTTATGAAGCCATTTGGACTATCACCAAAAAGTGGCCAGCATGGTCAATGTTTGTCAGCAGTTTCGCCAAAAAAAGGTTCTACATTGCCCTGTGTGGTCAGTGTTCTTCGAGCGTGCGGATCGACTGATCGATTGGAGAAGCGCCCTCATTTGGCCACTGTAGTCACATTGTTTTGCAAAGATTTGAGAGAAAGTACTCGTAAGGTGGTAAGGTCCAAGGCCATTAACCGTTCATCACCGTCACAGATGGGAAAGAAACGACTACAGTTTCGTATGAAGCCATTTGAACTATCACCGAAAAGGTGGTCAGCGTGGTCAACGTTCGTCACCAGTTTCTCGACAACAGACGCTTCTACTTTGCCCTGTGAGGTCAGTGTTCGTCGAGCGTGCGGATCGACTGATTGATTGGAGAAGCGCCCTCATTTGGCCACTGTAGTTTAGTGACATTGATTTACAAAAAATTTGAGTGTACTCGAAAGTAGGTAAAGGTCGATGGCCATTAACCGTTCATCACCGCCACGGATGGGGAAGAAACGACTACAGTTCGTATGATGCCATCTGGACGATCACCAACAAGTGGCCAGCGTTGTCCATGTTCGTCACTACTTTTCGCCACAGACATATATTACTAGACTGGCAAACTTGCCTTTCTGACTGAAGCCTGATATCGCCATCTTACCTCACCTCACGTCAAAAAGTTTCCATACCGTAATATTATGATCTTCTGACACGCTGTAATGTTGTAAGCTTTAGCCTATTAGTTGGTTTGAACATGGTTTACATTTGAGCTAATAAATTCGCAATAGTTCAATTCAATAGATTATAGGCCTACATTGTCGAATCGTGTTTTGAAAAGAACGTGTTACGTACGCTTAAATTTTACTTACCGTCCTGGCGGCCTCACGTGATTATGTTGTCGGTCGTGTGACGTTGCTATTAGCCATATGCTTAACGATGCAAATGTTTTGTCATGACAACTTCGTTTTACGAGGGCAATTACTGTTACTAAGTGAACGAGAGCACATACAAAAATCTGTCAACCGTAGAGCACGAACAGTATTATTTGTTTACTTTATCATCTGTACGAAACACTAACTCACACTGTATGGATTACTAAGAATATAAACACCTTGGTTAGGGCTTTCTAACGTTTTGTTGGTGTTTCTAACATAATCATACGAGGCCACTGAGATGGTAAGTAAACTTTTACCGCTACATACATTTAAATCAGATTGTAATTATGGGGAAAACACTGAGAGGAATAAAGATATCCACAACAAATGAATCAAACATTTAACGTTGTTGTTTCTGCAATTCCAGTGTTAAACTACGACTTTCTACATAAAAGGTCGCTACTCATAACCTCACTTTGAAAATCGGGTATTAGGATAACGTGACGTTGACGTGACGGACAGTGTGAATTGGCCTTATATCTTCGGTTGGCCGTACGAAAAATTACAGCTACACGTGAATCAATCAATATGTCAAATCTCTAAAGACAGCGTAGTTACGTGGGTTCATCCGTATTTTTATGTATGTTTTCAGTAAATACACATACGACTGTTCACACGTTTGTAGTATAGTAATATGGCGGAGAGACTTCAGTGACACCAATGATACTGTATATGGCATTGCCAGTCTAGTAATATATGTCTGTGCCTTTCGCCAACACACGCTCCTACATTGCCCTGTGAGGTCAGTGTTCTTCGAGCGTGGGAATCGACTGATCGATTGGAGAAGCGCCTTCATGTGGCCACTGTAGCTTAGTCACATATATTTACAAAGTTTTGAGAGGAAGTACTCGTAAGTTGGTAATGTCGAAGGCCAGTAACCATTCATCACCGCCACGGATGGGGAAGAAATGAGTACAGTTTCGTATGAAGCCATTTGGACTATCACCAACTATCAATGTTTGTCACCAGTTTCCCGCCAACACACGCTTCTACATTACCCTGTGAGGTCAGTGTTCTTCGAGCGTGTGAATCGACTGATCGATTGGAGAAGCGCCCTCATTTTGACACCGTAGTTTAGTTACATTTACAATGATTTGAGAGAAAGTACTGATGATGATCGTGTGGCATTTATGACCGTTGGACCCCAACTGGGGTCGTGTTCAGCCTGCCTGGTGCAAGTCTCTTTATCTGACGCCACTTCGGCGACTTGCATGTCAATGATGATGGAATGATGATGAGGACGACACAACACCCAGTCCCCGAGCGGAGAAAATCTCCTACCCGACCGGGAATCGAACCCGGGCCCCCTGCGTGGCAACCAACCACGCTGTCCACTGGACTACGGAGGCGGACCGAGAAAGTACTCGTAAGTTGGTGGTGTCGAAGACCATTAACCATTCATCACCGCCACGGATGGGGAAGAAACGACTACAGTTTCGTTTTAAGCCATTTGGACTATCACCAAAAAGTGGTCAACGTGGTCAGTGTTTGTCACCAGTTTCTCCCCGGCACAGGCTTCTACATTGCACTGTCACTGTGAGGTCACTGTTTTTCGAGCGTGCGGATCGCCTGGTCGATTGGAGCTGCGCCCTCATCTGGGCCGGCGGCTGATGGTGTGCGGGCAATCGGGCGGAGGCGCGTGGCGGAGGGTGCTGGCGCTGATTGGCCGGTGTTTACGACTGGCCGGCGCCGGTTGTCTCGGCCGCCCCTCGCGTGACGACACGCCGTTTACTATTGAGCCATAAACGAGATGAATAGCGGCGCGGGACCCCGGCATTATTCGTGCCGCGCCGAGGGCTCGGGGTCGCCGCCGATATATATCCGGGCCCGGCTGATGCAGTCGCCAGGCGCGCGCCCACGGCGGAACACCGCGCCGACTCGTGGTGGCCACCGCATTATTCTCCCATCACGGGAATTTATGAGCGCCAGACAGCCCGCTACGAGCTGCGCTGTGGCTGCGCGCGTTATCTGATTGCTTGCCACCAACTTTACCGTTCTCCGCCGGTAACTTACCTCACGTGCATAAATTCCCTTTGATTAAGCAAGTTAACATTTAATTATCTTTATTAGCTAACACTGTGTGAAAATTACAGAACTATCAGTTTAATAAGTCATGGGTACAAAATAATAACGCCGGCCGCGGTGGCCGAGGAGACTGGCGCTCCAGTCACGGTCTGCACGGCCCCTACGGTCTGGGGTTTGAATCCCCCCTCGGGCATGGATATTAGTGCCGTCCTAGTTCGTAAGTAGTTCATAAGTAGTTTGTAATCTTAGGGACTGATGACCCCGTAAGTAAGTCCCATAAACTATACAAACATTTGAACATTTTGAACAAAATACTAACACGAATTAAGTACAGACGAATGGAAAAACTTGTGGATTACGACCTAGGGGAAGATCAGTTTGGATTTAGGAGAAATGTAGGAACACAGGACGCAATACTCACATTACGACTTATCTTAGTAGATAGGCAACTCTAAACATCGATATAATCGTAGATGCAAATTTACATAAAGGAAACAGAAGTCTACGAGACTAATCTTGATATGAAACTAATCACGCAAACTTCATGCTGTAGGTGTATAAGGTCTACCTGTAGACAAGTTTTCACACTGTGAAATGACACAAAAATCAGTAAAATTGCGCATGTCGCGGTGGCCGAGAGGACTGAGGCGATCCAGTCTTGGTCTGCACGGCCACTACGGTCGGGGGTTCGAATCCCCCTTCGGGCATGGATATTGTGCCGTCCTTAGAATTAGTTAGATCATAAGTAGTTTGTAACTTTAGGGACTGATGACCTCGTAGTTAAGTCCCATAAGCTATACAAACGCTCCGATCCGTGGAATATCACTGTTGTCTTTCCTGATGACGACAGTCTCTTGAGTAGTCCCCGCCCGGAGGTCCTGATACCTCCGGAATATTTTACTCGACAGGATGCCATCATATATTCATGCAGTAGAGCTGCATATCATCGGGAAAAGTAACGGCTCTAGTTTCCCCTTGCTTTCAGCCGTTCGCAGTAACTGTGTGGCAAAACTGATGTTACAAGGCCAGCTTAGTCAATCATCCAGCTGTTGCCCCTGTAACTACTGAAAAGGCTGCTGCCCCTCTTCAGGAACCACACGTTTGTGGTACAGATACTCTTTCTAAGGGGTCAAGAAACACCGACCTACTTACATGTAATTTTCAAGCATTTTATCGTAATATACACATTTTGATGAGCAATTTGATACCTCAAATATGATATGTGTAATTAGTGACAGTAGTTACTGCACTTCAGAAAGCCTTGCATGTAATCCACTTCATGTTTAAAATGTTTAAATCTTTGTATAGTCTATGGGACTTAACTACAGGGTCATCAGTCCCTAAACTTACAAACTACTTATGAACTACTTACGAACTAGGACGGCACAAATATCCATGCCCGAGGGGGGATTCGAACCCCCGACCGTAGTGGCCGTGCAGACTGTGACTGGAGCGCCTTAGTCCCCTCGGCCACCGCGGCCGGCCCACTTTATATATTAAGAGGTTGGTACCAGCCAGAAATTTTAAACTGTGCGGCATGGCAGAGAGGCCATGTTTTCTGTCTCATGTGGAAGGCCCCTGATCTGAGCAGGAGAGCTTTCAGAGAGCTTTTAGCAGACAATATGAGTTTACGGCAGTCCAGCCTTCAGAATTTCTTTTGTTTAGCATGTGGACCTGGATCGACAAACCACCCGCTGCTACAGCAAGGCACCAGAGAGTTGCGTCACAATTTTAACTTGCACCCTAAGCGTATAAGCCCACATTTCTCATTTGCTGGAATGACTGTAACAAGGCGACCGAATCGTTGGTATCACGCTTCTATTTAGCTTTCTAGATCAGGTGCATCTGAGCTACTAACTTGTGAAAATATCGGAAGATATATACAGCAGATGAAGCCACAGAATGACATTCTCGCTGTCTCTCAGCCTCCTTGGCGATGACTCTCTGCGTGTCTGCCTCTTGGGCCACAAGCGGACGCTATCTCGAAGTCAGAAGTGTGGCCCAAGGGATGCACGTCTGTGAGAATAATTGGCCACTTGCTGTGGATTTGCCTAGGAGGATCAACAGCATTGCACAGAGCTCAGTGTTGAATTGCTCGCTTCACTTGTAATTAAGGCACTTCAACAAAATGAGGAAGAGACAGTTTTGCCCATCCACAAGATAAGTTCACCTCAGCACAGCAGGCAACAGCGAGGAGGGACAATGATTGGCTGGTTTGCTGAAACTGCATAGCCTTTCAACTTAGTTTTGACTAGGTACGTTAGTGAGTCTTGACTTAAGATCGATAGGAATTTTTTACTGTTTTACTTCAGCGAAAAATCAAACCAGTTAGTTTTGATAGGATTTTAGAGTCAGGGACACAGCCGCTGCCAACGCAGCGAACGGTATTCATGTGCTTATGAAAGTAATTTTTGTTTTTGTGAGGTCGCTTCCATGCAATGGCATCGAGACCAGTACATCATTATTCAGTCCAGTTAATGCGACAATCTTCACCATTTAAAGTCAGTTGTAGAATCAAGTATAGGCGCATTGTCTCAGCCACCCTCTTATAGATATATTTTTCTTCTGATAATTATTTTGTTTACATTTTTGTTCAAAAATTTCCATAAGTCTGTAAATCTAACGGACTCAACTGCGTGGTTAGCAGTCCGTAGATTAAAAATTTTGTTTAGGGGTATTTCCATTATCAACTGAAAATCTTTAATTTTTTTCATAATTTCATTTGTATTTTTCTGATAGTTTAAAATAATAAATTAAACTTTTATCTCTCAACAGAAAAACACTTTTCATTTGCTGAGACACTGCTTAATATTACGTAACTAATCCTGGTGAGGTCATTTAGCAGTAATTATTTTCTTTTCTTTTTGCAGGAGTGGTATATTGGTTCATTGTGAAGACATTTAAGAATCTCTTTGAAACGTGCACTGCTTAGCGACGTATAGCCTGTGTGTCACGGTAGAGCTAACCGTTTTAGCGTACAAACCTTTGCAGATAAGTTCTGCATAATACGAGTTGGATGATATTGTCTGTTAAATTGTAGAGACAGGCAAGTGGTACGTAAAGGTAAATACGCTAGACCTTTCCAAAGAATATCTCCTTTTAATTTTTATTGGATTGTAATACATTAAAATTATTTATTTTGAATAACTGTTTAAAACTTGGTTTTTCCCAAGGATACTTATTCTGTAACTGGCCAAGCTAATATCTCCTCAGACAACATTACAGTTTCATCGTTCACTTTAGTGTACTTCAATCACTTTCTGATATCTTCCAGTTTTGTACCAATTGAAGTAGTACAGTGGATTCACATTCGAGAGGTCAGTGCTTCAAATCCACTTCTGCCCATCCTGATTTAGGTTTACTGTGATTTCCCTAAAGCACCCCAAGCAAATGTCAGGATGGTTCCTCTGAAAGGAATTGGCCTATTCTCCTCCCCATACTTTCCCAAAAATGCGAGCGTGAGCTCCGTCTCTAATGACCACACTGTCGACGGGCTGTTAAACTCTAACCCTTTCTCTTCCTATTTTATCTTTTTAATGGTGGCTGTTTCATTCACGTAAGCCTTGTTTCTGCCACTGGAACTGATCGATTCTTCCTTAGAAGCCCATGAAAAAAAGTATGACTCACTTATGCTGCTGTATACTCCTATGCTTCAATAGTTCACAGAAAAGTTCCTGTTACAAGGTAGTTAATAATGCACTGAAATTGGAAAGTGCGTAAGGTCCAGGGGGTGTCGAAGGGGATATCCTATTGGTTATAGGAATTTCGAATGGGAAGGAATCCTGACAGGGATCGAAAAATGTAAGGTTCTACTGGATATGGAACAAGGACATCTCGGCAGGGAACGCCAAATGAAAGGTTATGTGGAAATTGTTATCAGAGGAATGAAGCACTGGTGTGGACGATCCTCAAAAAGTATCTGAATAATTCATCTTTTATGTTGAAAAAATGATAATTCTGAATAATAATAAGCTGATAACAGAATATTTATTGTTATTTATTTCTATTTTGGGCCTGTATCACGCAACTTCTCATAATTCGCTGTCTCACAGGAGCATTAGATGAGAGTTCCAGATAGGAATTACTTTTCCCTTCCAAAAAGAATGAAACGGCGATCTAACACTCATAAATGAAAATTGTTAAGAAAACAACCTTCCTGAGCGAAAATTTTATTGCAAACGCCACAGTGTCCTTACTAAAAACATGACAAGCAACCACTATAAAATTACATTCAAATGAACATCAGTGTTCAGACACAAAATATTGAAATCACTAACCTACTACGATGCTTTTTTATTAAAAAATTCCGTCAACATTGATTTAATACTGACTGGCAAGTTAAATTAATCCCTACTAAAACATGACAAACTTCGGAACTGAAAGAGAATTTACGAACAAGTTCGTTGTCAGAATGAAATATTCAGTGCAGGGTTGTTTATGTAACTCCCCTTTCTCGCTAAAGGGGGAACCGAATGCAACGGTTATCTGTTGCTGGCGAGTGCAGCCATACGTTTAGCAGTCGCGGAACAGAAGTTTGATCTCGCCGTGCCGATGTGGAATGCCACCTGTCAGATGGTAGCTGAAATGTACGCGGCCACCAAAGAAGTCTTGCTGCGGTACTCGGAAGCTGTACTACCTAATATCAGCCACTGTGTTCACGGTAGCTCACAGTGTCAACGACCGCAAACAGTTCTGCCAAGTCTGGACCACTCCAGTTCGCATATACTATTACGCATAGATATTGAAGGCCAAGGCGACTCCAGAAAGTTGAGCACTTCGAAATTAGAGCTTGGTTGCCACGAATAAGTCTGGCTCACCTTATTCTCACCTAACAAGAACTATCAGTACAAGTTCAAAACCCAGAGCGACTCTGAAATTTGTACAGAGTCCTCACGTCCAAGCTCGGTTAAGTAAGCGACATCTTCACGTCCGTACCCTACAGAAGCACGAAGCGAAGTTCGCATCCGCATCCATTCTAGGCGCGCAAACAAGCTGTGCCACGTCTCCTCCAGGAAACCAATCAAAATCCAGCTTCCCCAGCAATGGCCAGTGAAATTCCCCATTTGCCTAGACGAATTCTATAAACTCAAATTGGCAGCAGCCAATCGAAGATAGATGTTCGAATGTTTGTATAGCTTATGGGACTTAACTACGGGTCATCAGTCCCTAAGCTTACAAACTATTTATGAACTAGCTAACACTAAGGACGGCACAAATATCCACGTCCGAGGGGGGATTCGAACCCCCGACCGTAGTGGCTGTGCAGACCTTGACTGGAGCGCCGCAGTCCCCTCGGCCACCGCGGCCGGCCGAAGACAGATATCCCCTCCCTAGACTCTGCCTTGAAGCCTTCTTGGCACGTTTCTTACGCTATCGACGTAACCGTCCGCCAAACTCGCTCCCAGGGCAACCATTGTTGGAATCCCTGTCCGTTCGCAAGACCGCCACATTGACCTCAGTTCTCCCTGTCTGCTTCCCATCGCCTGGCGCCGACGTCCCAGTCATTCTTAGGGAACAAAACTCGGGGCGGACAAATCTCAAGTGTTCTACAATTTTGTCGCTACGAGCCATGTCTGTCGAAGAGAAGATGTCGACTTGGCACCCTTTGCGAGTTCGACAGGAATTAACATGCCATTGTAATACATAGAATATATGGGAATTGGGTGCATTTTCACCTAAATCGAATAAACAACCAGAAACCCTTAAAAAGTATTTTTTGACAAGAAAAAGTGTCAGAGTTGGGACTCCATCACCTCCAAAAGTCCGAGGCATTTTGCTCTGATTGTTGTCAGCATGATATTGAAGTACCTGCGAAGCAGCTTGCTAGCCTTACTTGCCCAGAGCCCAACTGGGTTTTAGCCCTAATGGTTGAGGGACTAACCGGTGGATTTGGTAGTCTTTGCCGTCTGAGCACAAAGGTGGCCACGACTCAGAATATGTCAGAGATGCCCAACCTTATTCCAAAGTGACTGGTGCACCAACTGTCAGGACCACTTACTTAACCACTCATACATTACCCATGAACTAAGACATGACTACAGGAACACACACCATACCTTATTCACAAGGTAGAGGTTACAGATATGAAAGTAAAAAGAATGATTGCAGGTACTAATAGATGGGAACAATGGCAGGAGGGTGTCCATAAGGAGGAAATCAAAGAAAAGGTGGGAATGAATACCATATATGAAGCAGTTAGAGCAAACAGACTGAGATGGTGGGGTCATGTTACACGCATCGGCGAAGCAAAGTTACCTGAGAGACTCAAGAGCTCGGCAGCGGAGAGTAAGAGGAGTCGAGGTAGATCAAGAAGAAAGTACTTAGATTCGGTGAAGAATGATTTTGAAGTAAAAGGCATTACATCAGACGAGGCATCAATATTAGCATTGAATAGGGGACCATGGAGGGTTTTTATTAGAGGTACTATGCTCCAGACTGAACGCTGAAAGGCATAATCGGTCTCTAATGATGATGATGATGATGAAAAAGTGGACTCGGTGCCTTTTGCAAATTCCTAATTCCATTGTAGTACACGATTTTCGCTAATAAACAAAAACTATTTAATTAGTTGCAAATGGTACAATATTTGAGGCAGAACTATACAGCAGACCTCAGTCTAGAGCCGTTAGCGTTCAGTATTTTCGGGAAAAGTTACTCGCGCGTCCAGGCAGATGAGCGGCTTCCGGCGAAAAGCGCGAGCCCGCACTGGAAATGTCGATGCCGGCGTGCTTATTGAACTGTCATGTGATTAAACACCGGTGAAAAGTTGTTGAAGTTATTTCGATTAATCCCGGCGATTGTGCGCCGGGGGGAAATACCATTAGCGTGCGATATTAAATGATCACCATTGTGGCGGCGCGCGGGGACATTTTACGTTAATTGGCTGTGCGATTGGCTGCCCCCGCACAAAGGTCGCCATTGTGGCCCCTCGCCTTCAGCTGTGTGACGTAATTAGCTCCATTCAACACCTAAAATATACCGCGGCGCCGGGGCCGGAGCGTGAGTTTTGAATTATTACCTACCGCGCGGAGCGCCGGAAACAAAAACGTTTGTCCAGCGGCTCTCGGCACGGCGCGGCCGCTGAAAGCGCAGAAAAGCAGTTTGCGCGGCGCACACACACGGCTTTGTTTGCGCATTACAGCGGCGCGTGGCGCCACGCACAGCACAGCAGATAGCGCGGCCGCTGTGCTCCAGCGCCAACACTTTCCGGGTCGCGTTACCGGCTTTGTGTCTCTCGCGGACCGTTGTTGTAGCGCCCGGCTATCGCCGACGGCACCGGCTATGCTGTACCACTATCGAGGCACCTTACCGAACGACAATAACCACCGGTATCAGCAAACCAATAGCAAGTGTCGCGTTCGAGACAGGTTCTCGTGAATACGAGGACGGATTACGGTTACGAAACAAGAACAGCATGATTCCCCGTGGTTACCGGTGGATTTAATCCGTTATGGTGGACAGCGCGAGAAGAATTAGCCAATAAATCTTTATGAATTATGTATACAGGGTGTTTCACTAAGTGTGTTTGCCTCTGTAACTTATATAAGGCTGCTTATATAAGGCTTCTTCTCGTAATTTCGTGGACGAGGAGACTAAGGCGGCCGGCCGCGGTGGCCGAGGAGACTGAGGCGCTTCAGTCACGGTCTGCACGGCCACTATGGTCGGGGGTTCGAATCCCCCCTCGGGCATGGATATTTGTGCCGTCTTTAGAATAGGGTAGTTTGTAAGTTTAGGTACTGATGACCCCGTAGTTAAGTCCCATAGGCTTAACAAACATTTGAACTAAGGCACTTCAGTCACGGTCTGCACGGCCACTACGGTCGGGGGTTCGAATCCCCCCTCGGGCATGGATATTTGTGCCGTCCTAGTTCGTCAGTAGTTCACAAGTAGTTCACCAGGGTTGCATTTTTCTTTAATTTTATGAATAAAAATATACTCATAGACTTCTAGAAGTGGAGCAGTGATATGGATATCTGAACTTTTTGATTGTACTGTACAGGAGATGAGTGTTCAAAAAAAAAAAAAAAAAAAAAAAAAAAAAAAAAAAAAAAAAAAAATGTTTAAATGTTTGTATAGTCTATGGGACTTTACTACGGGGTTATCAGTCCCTAAACTTACAAACTACTTATGAACTACTTACGAACTAAGACGGCACAAATATCCATGCCCGAGGGGGGATTCGAACCCCCGACCGTAGTGGCCGTGCGGACCGTGACTGGAGCACCTTAGTCCCCTCGGCCACCGCGGCCGGCGAGATGAGTGTATTCTCAGATATATATAGTTACACAGTCAACAGGCAAATAACTGATACGCAACCCTTGGCTGCCAATTGTTTCTCTTCAGTTTTCCTGGAAATGTTGCAACTTAATTCAACCTGTTTAACTTTATGCCAAGTTCGGACAAAAATTGTTCTGTTTGATGGTGACAGAAATCATAAATTACCTATGTCATCTTTTCGTGTGCCACAGTGGCTAAACACATTTATTAGACATATTTGTATTTCGAAGACTTCAGGTTCCCTCAATTTATCCAAGTCCCATCTCCTTATTTTCCTACCTTTTTGTTTTTTCAGTTTCATCCTACAGTTCATGACCAATAAGTTATGGTCAGAGTCGATATCTGCCCATGGGTATGTCTTACAGTTAAAAACCCGGTTCGGGAATATGTGTATCACCTTTATAAAATCTGATACCTTCCGGTGTCTCCTGGTCTCTTCCACCTATAAAATCTTCTTTCGTGAATCTTAAACTAGGTGTTTGTTATGATTAAATCATGTTCTACCAGGCGACTTCCTCTTTCATTCCTTCTGCGCAGTCCATATTCACCTACTATTTTTCATTCTCTTCCTTTTCCTACTACCGAATTCCAGTCTCCCATCACAATTAAGTTTTCGTCTCCCTTAATTGTCTGAATAATTTTCTTTAGCTCCTCATTCATTTCTTCAATCTCTTCATCTTCGGCAGAGCTAGTTGGCCGTTGGCAGTGATATGGATATCTAAACTTTTTGATTGTACTGTACAGAAGATGAGTGTATTCTCAGATACATATAGTTACACAGTCAACAGGCAAATAACTGATATGCAACCCTTGGCTGCCAATTGTTTCTCTTCAGTTTTCCTGGAAATCTTGCAACTTAATTCAACCTGTTTAACTTTACGGCAAGTTCGGACAAAAATTGTTCTGTTTGATGGTGACAGAAATCATAAATAACCTACGTCATCTTTTCGTGTGCCACAGTGGCTAAACACATTTATTAGACATATTTGTATTTCGAATACGGCCAAATCGTTTTTGGATCTAAGCAAACATCTAACAAACAGGTAAGCGAAAACAATCAAAATATGTGAAACACGCTTTTTAAATTGAAGCTTTGGGGTGCAGTCTTCCGGTAAAAAGAAGAGTAGCTGTTTGTAAAGCGATGAAAGTCGCATTGTGGACAGGATAGGCAACTTATGTGGTGGAGTAGGCCTAATATGTTCATTCTGGGCTTAGGGTTATAAATAAATTGCTTTTAAGAGGTATCATTGAAGGAAGTCATCGTTCACTGTGTTTGCATCTGTGACTTATAAAATAATAGGTTCAAAATGTTTGTAAAGCTTATGGGACTTAACTACGGGGTCATCAGTCCCTAAACTTACAAACTACTTATGAACTACTTACGAACTAGGACGGCACAAATATCCATGCCCGAGGGGGGATTCGAACCCCCGACCGTAGTGGCCGTGCTGACCGTGACTGGAGCGCCTCAGTCACCTCGGCCACCGCGGCCGGCAAATAATAGGTGACGGGAAATTTTAATGCGGAAGGTCAACACAAGAAATGTTACACTTTCTGCGGAGCTATGAACATAGTTTATTGTATCATTTTCCAGAGAGTTACAGCACAAAGATATAATTTTTTAAATGGAACAATAGTTTTTTCTATCGTGCATTGTATTCGTTGAAACCATCTGCGTCCAAATCAATTTAAACTACATTCCTATCAGTGTTAGTTTGGGAGCTACAACCCTAATCTTCTGTAGCACCACATTTCAAAAGCCTCTATTCTCTTCCTGTCCGCACTGTTTATCGTCCATGTTTCACTCCCATACAAGTCAACACTCCACACAAATGCCTTCAGAAAAGACTTCCTTACACTTAAATTAATATTCGACGTTAGCAAATTTCTCTTTTTCAAAAATGCTTTTCATCCCATTGCTATTCTGCATATTATATCCTCTGTACTGCGAACGTCATATGCTATTTTATTACCCAAGTAACAAAACTCATATACCACCATTCTTTCATTATCTAAGCTAATTCCTTCAGCATCGCCCGATTTTCTAAGAATGCATTTCATTACCCTGTTTTGCTGTTCTTAATGTTCATTTTATACGCTCTCTTCAATGCACTGTCCATCCCATTCAACTGCTCTTCCCGGTCATTTGCTCTCTTCAACAGAATTACAATGTCATCAGCAAAACCCAATGTTTTTATTTCTTCACCCTGAACTTTAATACCTATTCCAAATTTTCCTTGCTTTCCTTCACCGCCTGCTCTATGTACAAATTGAATTACATCGGAGAAAGGCTACAATCCTGCCTTACTCCCTTTCCAACTAATGCTTCCCTTTCATGCCCTTCAAGTCTAATAACTGCGGTCTGCTGTTGTACAAGTTTTAAATAACTCTCCTTTCCCTGTATTTTACCCCTGCTGACATCAGAATTTGAAAGAGTGTCTTCCAGTCAACATTGTCAAACGCTTTCTCCAAATCTACAAAAGCTAAAAATGTAGGTTTACCTTTCCTTAATCTATCTTTTAAGATAAGCCGTAAAGTGAGTATCGCCTCCCGTGTTCCTACGTTCCTCCTGAATCCAAATTGATCTTCTCCGAGATCAGCTTCTACCAGCTTTGCCATTCTCCTGTATTTGAACTTTTTTAGATTCTGAAGGTAGCAGGGGTAAAATATAGGGAGCGAACAGTTATATTCAACCTGTACAAAAACCAGACATTAATTATTAGAGTTGAAGGTCATGAAAGTGGTTGGGATAGAAGTAAGACAGCGTGTTAGCCTTTCCCCAATGTTGTTTAATCTATACATTGAGCAAGCTGTGAAGGAATGCAAGGAGAAATTTGGAGAGGGTATTCAAGTGTAGGGAGAGGGAATAAAAACCTTCCGCTTTACTGACGTTATAGTAATTAATTAACATTCGTCTGTGGCTTAGTTGTTCAAAATGTTCAAATGTTTGTAAAGCTTTTAAGCGACACTGTTATGGTCATCAGTCCCTAGACTCACAAACTACTTAAACTAACCTACACTAAGGACAACATACACACACCCATGCCCGAGAGAGGACTCGAACATCTGACGGGAACGCCCGCCCAGTCCGTAGCATGACGGCTTAGTCCACGCGGCAGCTTAGTTGTAATAAACAAATTCGTTACCCTGCGTTCACTGTGGCATTTAAAGAGTTAGCTTCCCGGTGTAATTTTTCTGGAAATCAGGATTGCAGATTTCTATTTAAACTAATTGTATGCGTAAGGACTCTGTAGACCGACTGACAGCCACCTTAGATTTTTCGCGATAGGGAATCGGTTGTGCAGGGAAAAAGAGTCAGTGCATAGAAGATCTTGTGTGCCGAGGAACTACCCGAGACATTATTATCAAATTAGGGTTCCCTTAAAAAAGTCAACGCATCTCACATCATCATCATAAGTCGTTGTGCTCATTGCTGAGCGTCGTGACCCCGTGAACCAAGCGTCTCCATCCCGGACGGTTGTCAGCTTCTCTCAGTGCCTGCTGAAGAGTCAGGCCGGCGATTTAGATTTGGTCTATCCATCTGCTCGCTGCTCTTCCTCTTGGTCTTGTGCCCAGGATCTATATTTTCTATATTTTCTCCGTCTCTTCTCACAATGTGCCAAAGAACTGGAGAATTTTTTCGGCGACTCGAGAAGAAAGGCGTCTGGAGATATTGAGTTGTTCTTCTTTCGGTCCATTTTATGCGTAGCATCCTACCCCAGCACCAAAGCTCAAATGCATCAATGCGCTGTTTGTCTCTGTCCTTGAGTGTCCATGTTTCATAACCATGAAAGAAGACAGAAAACACGAGTGTTTCAATTAGCCGGATCTTTGTGCTATGTGTTATTGCTCTGGTCTGCCAGATCTACATCTACATAGGATACTCTGCAAATCACATTTAAGTGCCTGGCAAAGGTTCATCGAACCACAATTATACTATTTATCTCCCATTCCATTCTCGCATAGCGCGCGGGAAGAAAGAACACATGAATCTCTCTGTTCGAGTTTTGATTTCTCGTATTTTATTCTGATGATCATTTCTACCTATGTAAGTGGGAGTCAACAATATATTTTCGCATTCGCAGGAGAAGGTTGGCGATTGGAGTTTCGTGAGTAGCCCGCTCCGCAGCGATAAACGTCGTTGTTGTAATGATTCCCATTTCCGTAACGCTGTCTCCCCTGTATCGTGACAATACGAAACGAGCTGCCCTTCTTTGGACTCTTTCGATGTCCTCCGTCAAACCCACCTGATAAGGATCCCACGCCGGCCGCGATGGCCGAGGGGACTGAGGCGCTTCAGTCACGGTCTGCACGGCCACTACGGTCGGGGGTTCGAATCCCCCCTCGGGCATGGATATTTGTGCCGTCTTAGTTCGAAAGTAGTTCATAAGTAGTTTGTAAGTTTAGGGACTGATGACCCCGTAGTTAAGTCCCATAAGCTTGACAAACATTTGAACATTTTGAAGGATCACACACTGAGCTGCAATACTCCAAAAATGGACGGACAAGCGTAGTACATGCAGTTTCTTTTGTAGTTCTGTTGCATGTTTTAAGGGTTCTGCCAATAAAACGCAGTCTCTGGTTCGCCTTTCCCACGTTACTATCTACGTCTTCTTTCCAATTTAAGTCTGAAGTAATAGTAATTCAAAGGTATTTTGTGGAGTTTACGGCATTCACTTTTGATTGATTTATCTTGTAAACAAAGTTTAACGGATTCCTTTTCGTACTCATGTGGACGATTTCACACTTCTCATTATTTAGAGTCAATTTTCAATTTTTACACCATACTGATATCTTATTCAGATCGTTCTGCAGTTGGTTTTGATCTTCAGATGATTTTTCTAGACGGTAAATGACGGCGTCATCTGCATACAACCTAAGAGAGCTACTTATATTTTCCCCTAAATCGTTTATATAAATAAGGAACAGCAGAGGACCAATAACACTACTCTGTGGAACGCCCGATATCACCTCTGTTTTAGTCGATGCATTACCATCGATCACTACGAACTGTGTCCTCTCTGACAAGAAATTCCCTATCAAATCGCAAATTTGGGGCGATATACCATAACCACGCAATTTGATTAAAAGCCGTTTGTGAGGTACGGTGTCAAAAGCTTTCTGGAAATCAGCTTCTTCATAGCCACTCGTCCTAGCGTGATCCGTCTTCTTATCTCCTCTTCGCAACTACCTGTGCTGCAGATGGTTGACCCAAGATAGATGAAAGACTGCACGACTTGCAGCTCTTTTAATTCAAAAATGTTCAAATGTTTGTAAAGCTTATGGGAGTTAACTATGGGGTCATTAGTCCGAAAACTTACAAACTACTTATGAACTACTTACGAACTAGGACTACACAAATATCCATGCCCGAGGGGGGGGGTTCGAAGCCCCGACTGTAGTGGCTGTGCAGACCGTGACTGAAGCGCCTCAGTCCCATCGGCCACCGCGGCCGGCGCTCTTTTAATTGACCTGTGACCTGGATCTGTTCTTCTCTATCTATTTACATGAGTTTTACTTACTGGAGTTGATGTCTAGTCCATATGCTAGACAACCTCAGTAAGTCCAAACTCATGTCAATTGATGGAGAAGAACAGATCCAGCTCACAGATCAATTAAAAGCGCTGGAAGTCGTGCAGTGCAGCTCACATAACCAGGATAAATTTATTACGATGCTGGTTCAGAATATCTGAACGGTTTCCAATGCTGCCATGCCACTGCACCTACTAATTTCTACTCCAAACCGTCCAGTAACTTAATTTCAGTGGATGTGGTTATTGGAGGTTTGCAGAGGAATAGGTACAGTACCTGCGGGGTGGTCCGCCGGTTCCCAGAAGGAAGACACGTGCTTGCTTGCTGTGGGCCGGCGGGTGACGGCTTGTACGAGGAGGGCTAGGACTGCAGCCAGCGTCTCGTTAGCGCCGGCTCGAGTTGTCTCGTTACCGAGTTGCAGCCGCTGTTCCCTGCGCGGAACTTCTCTTCGTCTTGACTTAGGCGTCTGTGTATCGGCACAAAGCTACAGCGCGCTGCGGACCAGTAGCTGCTCCTGCTCCTATTCACTGGCTATCGCCTATGTTCGCCTTAACTGTCATGTGCACAGCTTCAGACCCGAGCGCTTCAAGTAGACGACCCATCTGCAGTGATGCAAACCTATACAGAAAGTTGTCTTCTAGTGACGCTGTAGGGGAATTACAGTGGCGTTGTTAAAGACACCGACTAGATTCAATGAGCATAACCTCCTGATAACTGGCCACAACTTCTATGATTTTTTTATCTTCTTTCAACTGAGTTTATTTCCTTGTTAAGGGGAGTCGGAATGCCCTATCTCACCAATATTACATTTGCTAACTTTATGTACCTTTTTCTCTGGAACTGTTATATGTAGAACTTTAAAATTTTAGCAGATATTTTGAGCATATAATGTTTTCTTTTTGTTGGTATAGTATTTATGAACTTTGTTACCACTAAGCCATTTTAATTAGGAAACATTTAACTTAAATTTTCCTGGTTAAGAGACTAAGCCAGATTTTATTTTGATTCTAGATCAGAGGCCTCTTTTAACTTTATAGCATTTCTGAAAATATGAATGTTTTTGGTTTAGTGGTTTGTTAGATAAAGGTATATGTAACTAAAAATTTCAAAATGAAAATGCGATTAAATTAATTTATTATGAAAATTCACAAATACCACTTATTCTATTATCAAAATAGTCCAGCACAGCAATCAGAACCTTTCTTCTCCTTGCTGTACTTGCTTTTTCTGTAATAATTTGGCTGCATATTGAGTCTGCCTTACTCACTTGTTACCCAGAAGTAGAAGACCCCTGATAGTGATGATACCAGGAACAAAGCCAAGGCTTTCCCTAACCTTTTGTGCACTCATTTGACAATCACTGAATAATATAACAGAATCACAGACTCTCCATTTCAAAGTTCTTATGTCAACAAATATGCTCGAGTACAGAAGTCCATATGATGTTGTTGAACAGCTCGTTTTGATTCTGGGTACAACCATGAAGACATTTTCTCACAAGATTAGGCACCAACAGAAAGATCAAAGATTGTATATATCTAACATTTTCGTAAATGTGAAGATTTAAATGTGTAACCATCACAAGTTGGGTAATTTTGCTGGGCGCAAATATAATATTGCAAAATTAAATAAAAGTACTTGCTACTACAATTTCTTTACGAATTTTGCGCCAGTTTAAGCAGAAAACTTCAAATTACTATATAAGCTTCAAAACGGTTGATATGAGTTTCTAACATTTTGCTGCATCCCAACTCCTCTTAAACACAAGATACAGAAAAGAAATAACAAACGTTTTACATTCCCTTCTGGTGACATATAATTAAGAATTAGAAGCAAAGTGAAAAATGTTCTTTTTAGGTTGAAAGTGGCCTGTCATTAAAATAAGCAAGATCTGCAAGTGTAAGTTAAAATTCTTACTGCTGCTCTAAATTACTAAAGTACATGTGCAACGAAAAATTATCCAACTGCTCACTCCTTAAGGGAGCAGCCAACCTTTTAACAAACACAAAATCTACGTTAAAATAAATGAATAGATAATTAAACATGGGATGGGGAGTATGAAATTATAAAGCAGAGGTTTGATACTTTAAATCATAATCTATTCGGTAAAATAACAAGCAAATAAATGTGGGGAAACCAAATTATGCACACAGCTTGTACAAAAGTGATTTAAATCATATAATATTACTGCCCGTATTAAAATTGTTTCTGCCCTTTATGAATATTGAGGTAATGCGGGACGAAATTTTGAAATACACAATGGGTAGCTGAAAGCACATTCATTCATTCATTCACAGACACGACCATAATGCTTGGGAATACATAACAATGCTAGAACATATGAAAGCAGCAGCAGAACAAAGTGTCGGCAGCTTCTTGACGAGATGACGGGTGTCTTGATCACAAATTTTGTTATACTGTGGACTAAACGAACTCATGTTTGGGAAGGCAGTGGCTCGCTATTCTTAAGTACCATTAGGTGTGCGAGAACGCCGAATTTCATAGCACTTACAAACAGAAATTAATTTAGAATAAGCGAGTAAAGCACATGCAAGAATTTGCATAGAAGAAAGCTAGTATTAACAAAAGAATGGTTGAAAGCTGAAGTAATGACTGTTATGAAAGCACATGGTGCAATCGGTCATACAAGACAGGAAAGACAGAATCAATTCAGAAAATCTGAGAAATATGTAGCCAACTCGCAGATACAGACGCGATGTGAAAAGTTAGTTAAAAACACGAAGGAAATTCAAACATACTAGGTTCACACAAAGGCTGAAGGCCACACACGTGTTTTACCACTTCAGCAAAACCGGACACACAATCATCACTGGAATGAAAATGCAAATAATAAATTTACATTGAATTTACTTCAGTTCTGTAGATGAAGAAACACTTCGCCTCTCATAGCGAAAGAATTACTCAAGAGAACTATCATTGAAAAACCAAGACTGCCTGATCGTACATAAATCAAAGTCCTGACAGCATGCCTGCCCCTCAGCATGATTCGGCAGAGTACTGACTTCCACAGTCGTCAGGGCCAGAATGAAGAGTGAAGACTTTAGCTCTAAGGCCATGGAAAAACCTCCCCTTGCAATACACCGGATGTAGAGCGCGCTAAAAGCGACGCAGAGCGCGTTCTGAAACTATTGTTCACCAACCCCTGCTACCTGGCCAAGACAATTCCCTCTACAACCGCTCCCAGAGACGTCTCCTGTCACCTCTTTCATCCTAGATTAGATTGGCACGATACTAAGAACATGACCACCTCGTCATCTTGCCAAATAAGCTTATCTCTAGCCATCCAGCAGACTCTAGCCCAGACAACAAACGAAACCATTCATTCTTAACTATAGCAAAACGTTGCGTAGAGTGCGAGGTGACGACTGTAAGCCATTGCGCGGCAGTCAGTCAATATTAAAAGCAAGCATTCACATGAACACACAAGTTCAATCACATGGGTGGAGACATATATAAATATGGGGCAAGCATGTATAAACATGGGGCATTGATCATTAATAAAAAAATAATTAACACACAAATAGATACCATTAATGGTTCAGAAACAGTTCAGGTTAATAAATAAATCAAAATGGAACAACACATTCAGTTAAAATTAACTGAAGATATTATTTAGCAGCTGTGAAAATATAATATGCAGCTTTTACCTTGCAAACTGCAACCGGTGTAATTGGAACATGATTTTTGTGAATTTTACACTCTCCAAATCACGTACATAGTAAAAAATACATTAGTTAACAACACTTATCAAAAATGTAAAAATCCCCATAAAATTCACATTTTCCTCATTTGACATTATCAATCTATTCATCAATGAACCAAATAAAGAGACAGTAGAATTTTTTAGAGAAAAGGGTATGAAAGACAAAAAACATACCACAGATTACAGAGATAGTAGACTTACTTGAACTAATTCCCAAACTACTTGTCATTCAATAATAACATATATCAAAAGCAAGAAGGTATAGGCACAGGTAACTGCATATCAAGCATTCTGGCTGATATATTCATCAACAACTTAGGAAATAAATTATTTAGAGGAAAAAGTTAACTTACTAAAAAGTTGTTTATTACAGAATATATGTGGCTGACACTACTATTTGATGGCACTAAAGATGAACTTGAAGAACGTCTTGTATTATTCAATTCACTTCTCATAAAAATAAAATTCACAATTGAACATGAAAGAAACAATGCCATGAATTTCTTAGAGAAAATAATTACAAATGAGCAACAGAACATAAATTTTACATTTACAGGAAACCAACTTACACTGTTGTCACAATACACCAATCTTGACACCATACAAATACACATAAAATACTGCATTTAAAGTCATATTGCATGGATCACACACACAGTAGCTTTAAAACCTGAAACACAAAATACAAGAAACTGTTACAATCAAAACAATTTCGTAAAATAACGGGTTCTCAGAAAAATCAACAGACAAACTACCTAGAAAAATACAAACTAAAATCACTAACAAAAACACAATCACTAAAGCCACAAAACACAAAACTGTACAAGTATTGCAACACTAATATTACAATATCTTTCTCCACTAACAACAAACTAGGACACCACTTACTACACGCAGTGAACGAAAACAATCCATTTACAGAACGCAGTGGGATATATAAATTACAATGTAACAACTGACCCACATTTTTTCATAGGCAAAACTGGAAGAACTTCCCACACACGTACAAAGAACACTCTGATGCTTTTAGAATCAATGAATTCGACAAATCCGCAATAAAACACAGACTGACATCCACAGTAGCCTAACAGTACTCCATAAGTAAGTGCAAGACATCAAACTTCATATACTTGAACAGTTAAAAATAATTTTACACAAAGAAAAATAAACAGAAAACATGTTAAATGAACAAACAGAATTTAGCAGCCACAGATTTTTCAGGCATTTCAAACGATTTTTGTTCCTAATTTCACAAATCATTACAAGCATGTGCCAACCATAATTAATGTCTCTACAATTCTCTTATGAAGTAATACCATAGTGTATAACGTGTAGACAATAAAATAAAAAAAAAAATCAAACATCTCTATGTATATAAAATTGAACGTGTTTGTATGTAAACTTATAGAGTATCATTGTGAGATATTCATAGCCAACATATTCAGGTTGTTACGTTTCTACAGGGTACTGCGAGATGGGGACTGTATGTGATGGTGAAAATTAAAATTCTTCTGAGCTATTTGCCGCGACATGATGATAAAATATTTCCAACATTTCAGATCCGTTACAGGAGCCTTCCTCAGGGAATACAGACTTGTTTCCTCCTGTGCTTATCTTATAAAGCCAATTCTGTCCCCACGGGTTCGTTCTGATCGGTTGAAATTTGCAGTAGGATTTTGGAACATATACTTTGTTCGAATATTATGAACTACCTTGAAGAGAACGACCTATTAACCAATAGTCAACACGGATTCAGAAAGTATCGCTCTTGCGAAACACAGCTTGTCCTTTATTCACATGAAGTGTTAAGTGCCATCGACATGGGATCTCAAATCGATTCCATATTTCTGGATTTCCGGAAGGCTTTTGATACTGTACCCCACAAGCGGCTTCTTATGAAATTGCGTGCTTATGGAATACCTTCGCAATTGTGCGATTGGATTCACGATTTCCTATCAGAAAGGACACAGTTCGTTGTAATTGACGGTAAGTCATCGAGTAAAACAGAAGTGATATTTGGCGTTCCACAGGGAAGCGTTATAGGTCCCCTACTCTTCCTCGTGTTTATAAACGATTTAGGAGACAATCTGAATTGCTCCCTTCGACTGTTCGCGGATGATGCTGTCGTTTATCGGTTAGTGAAGTCAACAGAGGATAAAAAGCAACTGCAAAGCGATTTAGACAAAATTTCTACTTGGTGCGAAAATTGGCAATTGACACTAAATAAAGAAAAGTGTGAAGTAATACACATGACCACTAAAAGAATTCCATTGAACTTCAATTACGCGATAAATCAGTCAAACCTTAAGGTCGTAAATTCTACCAAATACCTAGGAGTTACAATTACGAACAAACTTTGACTGGAGAGAACACATAGAAAATATTGTGGGGAAGGCGAATCAAAGGTTACGTTTCATTGGCAGAACACTTCGAAGATGCACCAGCTCCACCAAAGAGACTGCCTACATCACACTTGTGCGTGCTCTCCTGGAGTACAGTTGCCCCTTGTGGGACCCTCACCAGGTGGGACTGACGGAAGATATTGAGAAGGTTCAGAGAAAGGCAGCTCGTTTTGTTTTATCACGTTACGGGGGGGGGGGGGGGGGGGAAGCGTCACGGAAATGTTGCACGAATTGGGGTGGAAATCATTAAAAGAAAGACGTTATTCATTGCGGCGTGATCTGTTTGCGAAGTTTCAATCACCGACTTTTAGTTCTGAATGTGAAAATATTTTGCTAGCACCCACCTACTTAGGGAGACATGACCATCCCAATAAAATAAGAGAAATCAGATCAAAAACGGAACGCTTTAGGTGTTCTTTCTTCCCACGCGCTATTAGAGAATGGAACGGTAGAGAAAAGTTGTGAAAGTGGTTAATGAACTCTCTGCCAGGCACTTGAATGTGATTTGCAGAGTATCTATGTAGATGTAGAACAGGAAAGGCCGTGTAAGACGGGATATACAGGGAGCGATACCGCACAATAAACTTAATTTCGGTGCGGGCAGTGGCGGGTTGGACAAAGACTGTTTTGGCTTCCCTGAGAAAATCAAACACGGGAGTGGCAGATACAACTTGTGTTTTACTCGATGACTTCCCGCCGACAAATAACGGCGAGCGCACGGCCGGGAGTCAGTGGTGAGGGAGCTCTTAAGCGGCGGCAGACGGCCGCGTGTATCGCTTCCCCGCCCTGCTCTCCCCCCAGCGCTCACGCGCAATTTGCGGCGGCAGCGGCACATATGTCGGCCGGCAGAAACATTTAGCCGCCCCCGACAGTAGCGCGCCTAACGCAATTTGCCCCTCGGAGATGATGGAACCAATTACGGGCCCCGGTCCATTAATCTCGGCCATATTGTGTGTCAGAATCGGCGGCCGGCCTCTCAAAAAGGCGAGCGCTCACTCACTTAACGCTGGGCCGGGCCGTGTGATTAATGGGCTTCACCACGGCGCGCAGCTCCCCAAACACCGCGACACTGTCGCAGCCGCCGGCCACCAGACCAGCGCAGAGGCTTCGCGCAGCCACTCATCCGTCACTAGCACTTCCAAAACTCCAGGGGCGTCTGATCCGTAGCTGCAGCAGTGTAGCAGGGCCGACCGGCACCATTAAGTAGCCAACAAGTACGACTGCCATCGATATATACAGAATTACCGGTAATATTTTGTTACGGTTTGATTAGATTGTATACGAGGCGCATCCAGAAAGTAAGTTCCGTTTCGCAATAAAATGAAATTGTTCAAATGTTTGTATAGTCTATGAGACTTAATTACGGGGTCATCAGTCCCTAAACTTACAAACTACTTATGAACTACTTACGAACTAGGACGGCACAAATATCCATGCCCGAGGGGGGATTCGAACCGCCGACCGCAGAGGCCGTGCAGACCGTGACTGGAGCGCCTTAGTCCCCTCGGCCACCGCGGCCGGCAAATGAAATTGTACACAGATACAGAAGAAATTTTTATTCCACAAAATTCTACAACTCTTAACTACTTTTCCACATAACTGCCGAAATTTTGTAGGCACTTGTCATAGCGTGCCACAAGTTTTAGCATGCATCCTTCACAGAAGGTTGCCGCCTGTGTATTCAACCATGTGGTAACAGCTCTTTATCATCGTTGAAGTGTTGAGCACCAAGGAGAGATTTCAGGTGTAAGAAGAGATGAAAGTCGCTAGGAGAGAGGTCCGAGCTGTATGCAGGATGATCAAACAGATCCCATTGAAATTTCCGTAAGAATTGTTTGGTTACATTCGGTGTGTGAGGTCAGGCATTATTGTGAAAATAAAAAATCTTTTGGCAGTAATCCTCTTCTTACACCTAAAATCTGTGCTTGGTGGACAACACTTCAACGATGATGACGAGCTGATAGAGCATATTACCACATGGTTGAATACACAGGCGGCAACATTCTATGAAAAAGGCACACAAAACCTTGTGCCATGCTATGACAATTGCCTACAAAATTTCGGAAGCTATGTAGAAAAGTAGTTTAACAGTTGTAGATTTTTGTATAATCAATATTTTTTCTGTATTTGTACCCGTTCGTTTTATATAACCAAACGGAACTTACTTTCTGGACGCGCCTCGTGGAACTAGCAGAAAAGCCGCCTTTCCCCAGGTATTTATTTATTTATTCCTTGCTTGAGTTAATAATTCTCCTATCCTCTCTCTCTCTATCCATCTACCTTTTTCTAAGAACATGTTATATTTATCGGAGAATATATATTAGGCCGCGCGGGAGTAGCCGAGCGGTCTGGAGCACCACGTTACGGATCGCCCGGCCTCCCGCGTAGGAGGTTCGAATCCTCCCTCGGGCATTGATGTGTGTGTGCTGTCCGTAGGTTCGTTTAAGTAGTTTGTAAGACTAGGGACTGATGACCAACGTAGTTTGGTCAAATAGGATTACAAACATTTGAACAGTTTTGAATATATAAGAAACTAGTTGAAAACCCGGCTTCGCCCGGGTATTTATTTATTTATTCCTGCTTTTAGTTAGTACTTCTCCTAGCCTTTCTATCTATCTGTCCATCTCCTTTTTTTCTAAAAACATGCTATATTTATCGGAGAATAAATAAGAAATAAGGCTGTCTCGCATAATGTACAAAATTATAAGTATCCAAACAAAGAAAGAAAGTAATCAAAACACAAATGACGTATAAAATGCGTACGATCTCATATTTATTGAGTTATATGTTGTACAATTGTATAATTTCGGGGGTATGTATTCATTTGTATATGTGCTGGAGGTCTATATTAAAAGAAATTTCTGATTTACTGCTTTATATGTTTATTCTTGTATTTCCTTATTCGTATGCTTATCCTTACAGAGAAAGAGCTGGAAACATTGTAGCACGGATAGACCAAAGATATGGTCTGTGGCATCACATTTCGGTGTATGTAACCTCCTTGCTATAGAGTCGCCAACGTCATCACTGGTCTTCAGTCCTTTTTTTTTCTTTTCTTTTATTATTATTATTATTATTATTATTATTATTTTTTTTTTTTTTTTAATAATTTCACGACTTTCAACCACCATATCTTCCAACTCCTTATAGCTATCGGCATGGAACTGCTGTGGAGTACAACGGGAGACTTCGGACAACAATTAAACACAGACTATGCGTTTGAGTTCTGTAGTTTTCGCTGCAGAGCGAAATATTAACACCCACCCACACACACACACACGTAGAATTTTATATGTATATATAAACCGATAACTTTCCATCACAATATACGTCACCCTTTTATCATTATCAACCCTCAAGCAACAATGCCAAACCATTTTCAAAGAGTAAATATAATTTTCAAAGAGTAATTACTGATCCGCATTTCTCGTTATATTCTTCAAATTACTAAATATCTATCAGATCGCTATAAAACCGTGCTTAAAACCTTCTTCAGGTATAAATTAGTAACTGTACAAATATTTAACTCTATGCGTCTTGTCGTTCGGACGTGATAAGCGTACACCGAACATACATTCACATTAATATATATATATATATATATATATATATATATATATATATATATATATATATATATATATATATATATATATAAAACCGTGCCTAAAACCTTCCCCGGGTAGACATTAGTAACTGTACAAATTTTTAGCTCTTTATGTCTTGTGATTCAGACGTGATAAACGTACACCGAACAGACATTCACATTTATAGATATAGATAACGCTACCTTGCATAATGTACAAATTTATAAGTGCCGTATAAGTATTTATAAGTATTTATAAGTGCCGTATCTTTCTTTGGAAAGATAGTAGTCAGAATACAAATCACATATAAAATTCGTACGATCTCATATTTATTGAATTATGTGTTGTAAAATTGTATAATTTTTCAGTTATACATACATTTCTATAAGTTCTGTATGTCTTTAAAATCTCTTAGGAGTGCAATTAGTACTAAAGAAGTAATAGAGTAACACTTGGTGCGTGATGGGGTGGTTTTTCATGAACGTTACTGATGATGTGCTCATATCTCATGAAGTACGTGTCGTACTCTGATACAATTTAGAAGGTACATTCAACTATATGTGTGTATACTTTTGAACATTGCTGATCAACAGCAAACTGCAATCAAATGTTTTAAAACAATTTTGTATATCACCAACCAGTTGCGTAATTTTTACGTTCTTGACCTAGGTTTCGTTGCCAATCAGGACAACTTCATCAGAACAATAAAAACAGTCACATGAAACACATGACGTCAGAAATATTACGAGCAGGATTGCTCAGGTCGATTACAATAAAAATTAACATTTTGACCATACAAATAACACCAGTTCCTTCGTGCCCTTCGTACCGCACTGGTGTCATTTGTATGGCCAGAATGTTAATTTTTTATTGTAGTCGACGTGAGCAATCCTGCTCGTAATATTTTTGACGTCATGTGTTTCATGTGACTGTTTTAAATTCTTCTGATGATGTTGTCCTTAGTGGCAACGAAACCTAGGTCAAGAACCTAAAAATTACGCAACCAGTTGGCTGATATACAAAATTGTTAAAAACATTGTGTGTGTATACAGTCTGTAAAATTTCCTGCGGCTACAATTTGTAGTGTAGAAATTAAAAATTGTAACGTTATAACGAAAGCCGTAGTTTTAGTCCATGAATAGTCACGTTGTATTATGTGGCAGTTTCTTGCAATTCATATTGTTTATGACGTTATATCTCCTGAACCATGTGTCGTAGGTGGTTCTTACCACTACAGAATGGGCACCTCACGGTAAAGAAGATGTGTACCAAATATGGTTGTGCAACGTTGTCGAGTAATGTAGCAGTTTTACTCGCATCTCCCTGGGTATAACGTCATATCTCGTGAACTATGACTTGTACGTGATGCTTACACTTACGGCGACCGTCCTCGTGGATTGAAGCTTAGGTGTGCGAAATTTCATAAAGACTGGAACAAAACTGTAGATTTGAATGCAATACGTACCCACAAACAAACACACAAACTCACGAACATACGGAAACTCTGCTTTTTATATAAAGATGATGTGCTCAACGTCCACAAAATAATAATTTCAAACATTAAACGAATCGGCATTGGCCGTAAAAATCTTTTGCATTTACTGTCGCAAATCGATTTCAGTTAACTTAGTAACCGTCAGTGGCAGCACGTCCTGTGTGTTCACTGGAAAAAGCTCGTCGTAAAAAGTAAATTAAATTAAATTAAATTACATTAAAAATGCAGCCTAAATGAATGAATAAACTAAAAAGTGTTTTTAAAATATTATTCCTCGTTTCGGTCTTGTATCAGATCATTTTATATGCACATTCAAGGTATTTTTATCGCATGAGATATCACCTGTTCTAATTTCAATTAAAAGGTTAGATACACTATGTGTAGGCTTATATAGCAGATGCCGATCTGGCATGAAACTAAACCAGTGTCAAAAATTAAAGCAAGAAATATCCATTTCCAATGCTGTGTCGACTACACTATATGATCACACAAACTGTCAACGTGTAATCGTGTTCCACATGGGAGCTGGTATTCCGGGCAATGATGATGTCAGGACAGTCCTATATCCACAACAGTTGTGTACACTTGTGGTTTTGTTGGTTAAAAATGTACCAGCTGCTTTTGTGGATGTTTTTCTTCCTTAAATAGTTTACAAGCCACTGCAGGCTCATCATCAGCGGATACGTTACAGGAACATTTATTATCTTCCACAAAGTGTAGGTTTTATCTCTCATGGTTGTTCTGGTAAAACAACTGAACTTTAGTAATCGGGAACAGAAGGAATTAGACGTTGGGTTGTTGTTGTTGTTGTTGTGGTCTTCAGTCCGGAGACTGGTTTAATGCAGCTCTCCACAATACCCTATCCTGAGCAAGCCTCTTCATCTCCACATAAGAACGGCAACCTACATCTGTCTGAATCTGCTAACTGTATCCATCTCTTGCTCTTTCTCTGCGGTTTTTACCCCACATACTTCCCTCCAACGCTAAATTCACAATTCCTTGATGTCTAAGAATGTGTCCTACCAATCTATCCCTTCTTTTAGTCAAGGTATGACAGAAATTTCTTTTCTCCGCAATTCTGTTCAGTACCTCCTCATTTAGTTACGCGATCCACCCACCTAATCTTCAGCATTCTTCTGTAGCACCACATTTCAAAAGCCTCAATCCTCTTCCTGTCTGCACTGTTTAACGTCCATGTTTCACTCCCACACAAGGCAACACTCCATACAAATGCCTTCAGAAAGGACTTCCTTAGGCTTAAATCACTATTCGATGTTAACAAATTTCTCGTTTTCAAGAAGGCTTTTCTACCCATTGCCATTCCGCATTTTATATCCTCTGTACTGCGACCATCTTTTGTTATTTTACTGCCGGCCGCGGTGGCCGAGGGGACTAAGGCGCTCCAGTTACGGTCTGCACGGCTACTACGGTCGGGGGTTCGAATTTCCCCTCGGGCAAGGGTATTTGTGCCGTCCTAGTTCGTAAGTAGTTCATAAGTAGTTTGTAACTTTAGGGACTGATGACCCCGTAGTTAAGTCCCATAGACTATACAAACAAAAACATTTGTTATTTTACTGCCCAAGTAACAAAAATCATCGACCTCCTGTATTGCTTCGTTACCTAATCTAATTTCTTCAGCATCACCTGATTTTCTTAGACTCATTCCATTACCCTAGTTTTGCTCTTGTTAATCTTCACCTTATATGCACCTTTCAGCACACTGTCCATTCCATTCAGTTGCTCTTCCAGGTCCTTTGCTGTATCTGGCCGGCCGCGGTGGCCGAGGAGACTGAGGCGCTCCAGTCACGGTCTGCACGGCCACTACGGGCATGGATATTTGTGCCGTCCTAGTTCGTAAGTAGTTCATAAGTAGTTTGTAAGTTTAGGGACTGATGAGCCCGTAGTTAAGTCCCATAGACTGTACAAACATTTGAATTGCTGTATCTGACAGAATTACTATGTCGGCGGCAAAACGCAATGTTTTTAATTCTTCCCCCTTCTTCTCCAAATTTCTCCTAGCTTTCCTTTATATCTTGCTCAATGTACAAATTGAATAACATTGGAGAAAGGCTACAACCCTGTCTTACTCCTTTTCCAACCACTGCATTCCTTTCATGCGCTTCAACTCTGACAACCGCTGTCTGGTTTTTGTACAAGTTGTAAATAACCTTACGCTCCCTATATTTTACTCCTGCTTGCTTTAGAACTTGAAAGAGTTTATTCCAATCAACATTGTCAAAAGCTTCTCCGGGTTGTTATATTTTATTACACAAAAAATGTTCAAATGTTTGTATAGTTTATGGGACTTAACTACGGGGTCATCAGTCCCTTAACTTACAAACTACTTATGAACTACTTACGAACTAGGACGGCACAAATATCCATTCCCGAGGGGGGATTCCAACCCCCGACCGTAGTGGCCGTGCAGACCCTAACTGGAGAGCCACAGTCTCCTCAGCCACCGCGGCCGGCTTTATTACACATTCACAGATGATGCGGCATGGCTAAGAGAAGCCTACCGGACTCTGCAGTGGACGAAGAAAGGAAGCTGGACAAACTGAGCTAGTCTAATGGCTTAATGTGACATGCTTTGTTATTTCTCTGATGTGACTACAGTTTGTAGAGACTGAAAATGCATCCTGAGGACGAGAGCAGGGCCGACAATTTTTGACACCAGAGACGTTAGAGTGTCTTTCACTGTCCGAGACGCACTGTAGTTTTACCCTCCAAAACCTCGTCGCAGAAGCGAGCGTCTCCAATGGTCAACATATCACCTGCACGGTCAAACAATGGTCAAACATTCTACTCAGAGATGAGTACCGATTTGGCCTGGTGTGAAGATGTCAGTGAATTCGAATCTGGAGGGAATACGGAAGATGATTTCAGCATCCAAAGATAGTGAAAAGTGACGGAAATCGAGGAGGATATCCAATGGTGTGGGCAGGGATCATGATGACCACTCGAACACCCGTTCATGATTTTGTATAGATGAATCTGTAAGGTTTAACTGCTGTCAGGTATCGTAACGATATTTTGGGACCTCGTGTAGTTGCGATATAAAGAAAGGAACAAACCTAGGTTCTAATTCCCGACGACATCGTGATCATCAGAGACGGCGCAGCCGGCCGCGGTGGCCGAGGGGACAGAGGCGCTCCAGTCACGGTCTGCACGGCCACTACGGTCGGGGGTTCGAATCCCCCCTCGGGAATGGATATTTGTGCCGTCTTTAGTCTTAGTTAGTTCATAAGTAGTTTGTAAGTTTAGGGACTGATAACCCCGTAGTTAAGTCCCATAGACTATACAAACAATTGAACATTTTTGAGAGACGGCGCACACGCACGGAGAGAATTCGTCAGGGATGGAGAAGGAAATAGGCCTTGAACTTTTAAAGGAACCATCCCGGCATTTGCCTGGAGTGATTCAGGGAAATCATGGAGAACCTAAATCAAGGCAGCCGGAGGCGGGTTTGAACCGCCGTCCTCCCGAATGCGTTTAGTTGCGAGGTGTTGCGGCCCAGAGATGTACGATTATGTTTGACCGCATAGAGCACGGTATACGTATCCTCAGAAGCAGAAAATATCACACGAATGCTGCGGTTTACTCGCTCTCCTTATTTTAATACTACTCAAAACTCCTCCATGTAGGCAGTTTCTTGAGCAATTTTTCACTTTTTTCATTGTATTATATTTATCCGTCTCGCAATTTCACAGCAGTAACTCATTGTCTACCGTTATGCATATTGTAGCTGTTACCGTTCTGTACTCTTTACATTGTTTCTACACTCAAGAAAAAAAGAAACTGGTTCAGGCATGCGTCTGTAAACACAGTGATAGGTGAACACTCAGACAACAGTTATCTAGTGCAGACATTAGCTCCGTTACTGCTCCTAGATTGGTAGGCTTCCTCCAATCGCCAACATTCTCCTCCAAATGCGAAAATATATTGTTGACTCCCACTTACATAGGTAGAAATGATCATCAGAATAAAATACGAGAAATCAGAGCTCGAACAGGGAGATTCAGGTGTTCTTTCTTCCCGCGCGCTATTCGAGAATGAAATGGGAGATAAATAGTATAGTTCGATGAACCCTCTGCCAGGCACTTACATGTGATTTGCAGAGTATCCCATGTAGATGTAGATGTAGCTGTAGATGTAGATGTTTCATATAGTATGTGATATAAACTATCCGGACATCTGCCTGAAAAATGACTTAAAGTTCGTAGCGCCTTCCATCGGTAATGCTGGATTTCAGCATGGTGTTGGCCGACCCTTAACTTTGATGACAGCTTCTACTCTCGCAGGCATACGTTCAATCAGCCGCTGGAAGGTTTTTTTTGGTAAATGGGAAATCGTCTAACCGTAACTATGGTTAGACACCTGCGGGAAAGTCTTTACTGGGTACTGCATGGCCTCGGTAAACATGTGTGTGGCGTCACTTATGGCACTAGACCTCTCTGAGGCCAAGTCACCAGGTGTCAACTGGCAATGTCAGAACTGATTCCCTGCTTTGATATAGACACATGTGTGGTGTACCCCGCAAAACAATGAGTTGCCGGCTCCGCTCGCGCACTGGCAGCCGGCGCTGTCGGCCGCTCCTCCGGTAGTCGCAGCATCCGGTGGCAAACAGGCCACTCGAGGCTCGCGGTCGCTATCGACCCATCTCGCTCGGTCGACTATCGCACACAATGGCGAGAAACAGCGGCGGCCAAGTAGGGCCCCGCGTGGCCACAATGCGGCCCGCGGCTGCGGCTGCGGTGCAAGTGTTTTGTGCCCGGAGTGACCGCGTCGAGAGCTCCAGCACCGGAGGCCCCGGCGCCCACAATGGCCCCTACACTCTCCATAATTACTCGAGAAATATCGATAAATGATACCCGCGCATAAACGAGAGGGCGCATTGTCTAGCGAGGCAGAAAGCCAGCCAGTCAGCCCCTCAAAGGCCTCCGCTCGCGGCGACGCCGATTTTTATCTGCGGCCAGACGTCAACTTTAAAGGCCCGGGCCAGCCGAGCACTGAAAACAAAGCGGAGGAGAGAGAGAGAGAGAGAGTTGTTATTGCCGTCAGCAATCGCTCTCTGTAAACGCCATTCTGCGCTAATGGGTGCCGAAGTCGATCGTACGCGCAGGAGTCGATACGGAGCGAAACAACAGTGCGGTGGCAGACAACGGAGAGGGAGGGGGGAGGTGGGGCCTCGCACACTCGGACCGCTCTGGCGAGGGTGCTCGCGTCAGCGGCCTCTGAAAGGAACTGTGGCGGTACAAGCGGCCGCCGCGTTTGTGCGCTCTCGGCGTATTAAGTTTCTTAATTTAGTGTGGCGCGGCGGGGAGCCCTCGAGCACGCATTGTGTTGTCGCCTGGCGAGAGCAGAGCGGCGCATTCGCTCGCTGTGTTTAGCGCGGGGCACATCACGCGCAGGCGCGGCCGGCCCGCAGCTGCGACACTTGTCAGGCTGACGCCCTCTGCACTGCCGACCCAGTGGCTCAGCGGCACCGACAGCTCTATCGTCAAAAAATAAACGCAAATGTTGGAAATCTGACTTTATTTTGACATAGAACAGTGTAAACAGATGATGGGACACTACACTCATGAACCAAAGAAGCTGGTACACCTGCCTACTATCGTGCAAGGACCCCGCGAGCACATAGCAAGTGCTGCAACTCGACGAGGTATGGCCTCCACTAAAGGCTGAAGTAGTGCTGGGGGAAATGGACCCCATGTATGATGGGTACGAGGGGTTGTAGATTTCTTCTGAACAGCGTCTGGCAGGGCATCAATATCTGCTCAGTAATGTTCATGTCTGGGGAGTTTGTTGGCCAGCGAAGACGTTGAAACTCACAAGTGTTCCTGGAGCCACTCTGTAAAAATTCCTGATGTGTGCGGCGTCGCATTGCCTTGCTGGAATTGTCGGTTGAAATACACAATTGACATGAGTGGATGTAGGTGTATGAGTACGTACATCTCACCTGCCAGTTGCACACGACCCACACCATTAGTCCATCAGCTTGAACGATCCCCTGCTAACAGTCAAGAGACCATGGATTCATGAATTTCTCACCATGCCCATACTGGGCGGTCCTTTAGGTTAGAGGGCCTTGGGAACACACAGGAAGGGTACAGCTCAAAGATAGCGGAGAGAGTGTCATGGGAATGATGCACGAGTTGCGAGTGAAACTCATTAAAACAAAGGCTTTACTTGTTGCGATGAGATCTATTTGCGAAATTTCTTTCACAAACTTTCTCTTACGACCGCGAACATATTTCGTTAGCACTCACTTACATAGGAAGACATGATCGTCAATAACCGCAGCGGAGCGGCCCAGCGCTTTGAGGCGTCATGCTACGATGCGCGAGGCCGTTCCCCGTCGGGAGCTCGAATCCTCCCTCGGGCACGGATGTTGGTTTCGTCTTTAGTATAAGGTAGTTCATAAGTAGTTTGTAAGTTTAGGGACTGATGGCGGCACAGTTAAGTCGCTCAGCCTTTACAAACATTTGAACATTTTTGATCATCAAAATAAAATTAGAGAAATGAGATCGAAAACGAAAATATTTGTGTATTCCATTTTACTGCGAGCTATTAGGGAATGGAACTGTAGGGAAACATCATAAAAGCGGTTCCATGAACCCTCTGCCTTGCATTTCAATGTGACTTGCAGAGTATTTATGCAGATGTAGATAGTAATGCGGAAGGAATTAGATTAGGTAACGAAACAATAAAGGAGGTAGATGAATTTTCTTACTTGGGCAGTAAAATAACAAATGATGGTCGCAATACAGAGGATATAAAATACAGAATGGCAATGGGTAGAAAAGCGTTCTTGAAAAAGAGAAATTTGTTAACCTCAAATATTGATTTAAGTCTAAGGAAGTCCTTTCTGAAGGCATTTGTGTGGAGTGTTGCCTTGTATGGGAGTGAAACATGGACGACAAACAGTGCGGACAGGAAGAGGATTGAGGCTTTTGAAATATGGTGCTACAGAAGAATGCTGAAGATTAGGTGGGTGGATCGCATAACTAATGAGGAGGTACTGAACAGAATTGGGAAGGAAAGGAATTTGTGGCATATCTTGACTAAAAGAAGGGATCGATTGGTAGGACACATTCTTAGACATGAAGGAATCATGAATTTAGCACTGGAGGGAAGTGTGTGGGGTAAAAACCGCAGAGGAAGATCAAGAGAGGTTACAGTAAGCAGATTCAGACAGATGTAGGTTGCCGTTCTTAGAGGCTTGCTCATGATAGGGTATTGTGGAGAGCTGCATCAAACCAGTCTCCGGACTGAAAACCACAACACACACACGTCAATCCGTTTAATACATTAGGAAACAAGACTCTTCAGACCAGGTAAAATTTCCGGTCATCAACAGTACAACATCGGTGTTGACGGACCCCGGCGACGTGTAAGGCTTTTTGTTCTGCAATCAGCAACTATGCAAGAGTAAGCCTTAGGTATCGAAAAACCATATCGATAATGCTTCGTTGAATGGTTCGGTTCTCACGCAGCATCTTGTTGATGGTCCAGCACTGAAATCCGCCCCAAATTCCAGAAGGGTGGCACTTCTTTCACGCTGAACGATTCTCTTCAGTCGTCGTCCGTCTCGTTCTTGCAGGATCTTTTACCGGCTGCTACGACATCGCAGCGACGCCGCAGCGATAAGGGCCGTTGTTGTAATGATTCCCATCCCAGATCCTGTATCATTTCCGTAACGCTGTCTCCCGTGTATCGTGACAATACGAAACGAGCTGCCCTTCTTTGGACTCTTTCGATGTCCTCCGTCAAACCCACCTGATAAGGATCCCACACTGGGCTGCAATATTCCAAAAATGGACGGACAAGCATAGTGTATGCAGTTTCTTTCGTAGTTCTGTTGCATGTTTTAAGGGTTCTGCCAATAAAATGCAGTCTCTGGTTCGCCTTTGCCACGATATTATCTACGTGTTCTTTCCAATTTAAGTCTGAAGTATTAGTAATTCCTAGGTACTTTGTGGGGTTTACGGCCTTCACTTTTGACTGATTTATCTTGTAAATAAAGTTTAACGGATGTCTTTTCGTACTCATGTGGACGACTTCACACTTCTCATTATTTAGAGCCAATTACCAATTTTTACACCATATTGATATCTTATTCAGATCATTCTGCAATTGGTTTTGATCTTCAGATGATTTTACTAGACGGTAAATGACGGCGTCATCTACAAACAACCTAAGAGAGCTACTTAGATTTCAAATGTTCAAATGTTTGTAGAACGTATGTGACTTAACCACGGGGTCATCAGTCGCTAAGCTTACAAACTACTTATGAACTAGCTAAGACTAAGGACGGCACAAATATCCATGCCCGAGGGGGGGATTCGAACGCCCGACCGTAGTGGCCGTGCAGACCGTGACTGGAGCGCCTCAGTCTCCTCGGCCACCGCGGCCGGCTACTTAGATTTTCCCTTAAATCGTTTATGTAAATAAGGAACTGCAGAGGACCAATAACACTACCCTGTGGAACGCCCGATATCACATCTGTTTTAGTCGATGCCTTACCATCGATTATTATGAACTGTGTCCCCTCTGACAAGAAATCCACTATCCAATCGCAAATTTGGGGCGATATACCATAACCATGCAATTTGATTAACAGCCGTTTTTTTGAAGTACGGTGTCAAAAGCTTTCTGGAAATCAAGAAATACGGAATCGATTTGCGAACCTTTTGTCAATAGCACCCATCAATTCGTGTGAATAAAGAGCTAGTTGTGTTTCGCATGAACGATATTTTCTAAATCCGTGTTGACCTTGGGTCAATAGATCGTTCTGTTCGAGATAATACATATTATTTGAATACAGGATATGTTCCAAAACCCTGCTGCAAATTGACGTCAATGAAATAGGCCTGTAGTTTAGTGGGTTACTCCTACTGCCTTTCTTGAATACAGGTGTGACCTGTGCAACTTTCCAATCTTTTGGTACAGATCCTTTTTTGAGAGAGCGGTTGTATATGGCTATTAAGTAAGGAGCTATCGCTTCAGCATAATCAGATAGAAATCTAATGGGTATACAATCCGGACCAGAAGACTTGTTCTTGTTAAGTGATTTTAGTTGCTGCACTACTCCGATGATATCTGCTTCTACGTTACTCATTACGGCATCTGTTCGTAATTCGAAATCTGGAATATTGGTTTCGTCTTCTTTGGTGAATGGGTTTCTAAAAGCTATGTTTAATAACTCTCCTTTAGTAGCGCTGTCATCGGCAGGATCGCCATTACTATCATGTTTGTGATTTTCCCCGAGTGTATTTAACATATGACCAAAATCTCTTTGGGTTTTCAGTCAAATTTCGAAAAAGAGTTTCGTTGTGATAAATATTGCAGGCATCTTGCATTGAAATCCTCGCTAAATTTCGAGCTTCTGAGTACGATCGCCAATCCTGGGGATTTTGTGTTCGTTTAAATTTAGTATGCCTTTTCCTTTGCTTTTGCAACAGTGTCCTGACCTGTTTTGCGTACCAAGAGGGATCGCATTCTTCTTTTATTAATTTATTTGGAATAAAACATAGTTTATAATAATGAAACTTTCACTCTGCAGCGGAGTGTGCGCTGATATGAAACTTCGTGGCAGATTTAAATTGTATGCCGGAACCGGGAATCGAACCTGGGACCTTTGCCTTTCGCACTCTGCCGACTGAGCTATCCCGACACGACTCACGACGCCGCCTCACAACTATACTTCCGCCAGTACCTCGCCTCGTGCTTTCCAAACTTCGCAGAAGCTCTCCTGCGAACATCCCTTATGCTGTGGCTAAGCCATGTCTCCACCATATCGTTTCTTCCAGGAGTGCTAGTCTTGCGAGATTCGCAGGAGAGATTCTGTGAAGTTTGGAAAGTAGGATGCGAGGTACTGGCGGAAGTAAAGTTGTGAGGCGGCATCGTGAGGGATAGCTCAGTTGTTAGGGCGCTTGCCCGCGAAAGGCAAAGGTTCCAAGTTCGAGACCCGGTTCCGGCACACAATTTTATTCTCCAGGAAGTTTCATAGTTTATCACGTTTCTGCATCTGCAAGACAAAGTTGTGTGTCTTCCGCGACTTTGATTTGCCATGTACACAAGTTTTGCCTTTCATATATAAATCATCACTTGGGTGTCACAACTGACACCATTTTATAGAGTTCAACGGTACATGGTAGGATTCTCCTCGTCAGTAACAGTTAGGGTTTCCAATGTTCTCGAAATCTACTAGCTACGGTAAGATTACGGAACGTAAACTTTCCAAGCAAACTTTAGTCACTGAGATATAAGGCCAAGAGTGATCCCACAGGTAGCTTTCTACGTATGTATCTTACAATTGAGAGTGCTAATAAAAGCAAATGAGAGAGATCGTGTAAGAGAAAGAATTTTTTTTTTTGCGTAAATATGCCTGATATTGTAACGTAATTTTTATCTCTTATTCTGGAATAACAAAATCAGAGCTTCAACACCTTCCCTTCAGTGTGCAATCATCCGCCAGGTCGTTACAGCTAATGAGCTTCGAAATTTTTTTACGTATCGTTTGTACAGCGCGGCACTGTTTGCTGAAAACGCGCGTTCACCGGATGCGTCCAATTACCTGTAGAGTCGCCGGCTCAGAAGGAGTGGATTACACGTCTGAGTAGGTGGGACGCGGCGGACACGCGAGTGGCTGTCATCGGCTCGCGATTTGCCTGCCGGTGAGAGCGACTAATCCGGGCTGCACTGCCGCCTCACTGGAGGGACAAACGAGGGCGAGGCGGCGTGGCCGCGTGTCTTAACGCCGAGTGACGGGGGAGGCACAGTGGTAATGAACGGAGGGGCACGGGAGGGAAGGCAGGGAGGCGACTGCTGGAGTAAGGGCGTGCGAGCGAGCCAGACACGTCTACCTCTTTGTGTCCTAAAGCGCCCTCTTTCTGTAGCAGCTTTTGTAATTAACAGTATTTCTTTACAATTTCCGATTTACACACATACAGATGACATTAATTTCGAATTACACAAGTGCCAGTTCTTGATAATCTTGTATTGTGGAATAGTTATACTCTTGGGTTGCAAATATATTGTAGAATGAAAAAAAAAATCGCAATTTTCGATCACTTATGTCATAACTGTACTAGGTACTGATGGAATATCAAACGGCGGCGAATGAAAATTTGTGCCTGGCCGGGATTCGAACCCGGGATCTTCTGCTTACTAGGCAGATGGGTTGACCACTTTTCTTTTTCTGCAGGTAAAAATTAATGGCTCTCTTCCACGATGAAAATCAAATTTTTCTTCAATAAAAAGACTAAAATAAAACTTCGTTTCTCCATCGAAGCCATTTTCTTTCCTAGCTCTCTGAACGATTCCGAGTTCGTCTTCTCGAAAATTGATTGTTACCGTTTAGTTTCCATCGTTTTACAATTCAATTAAATTCTTTGTCTCTTCTCTTTATTTATCTGCTCTTAACTCGCTAACCGTGAGCTGCCAGGTGCTGTATTTTTATTGTTACACATGTTAACACATAAGGGAATGCTGAGTACATAATTAAAAGAAAGGCGTCTTCTCGCCGTTTAAACGTTTAAACGTTTAAACTTATGGAATAAAAGTACTGGAAACAATAGAAAAATAAATGGATTGAAATTGCTCTTATTCCAAAGATATTAAACTACATTCAATCTTCGTGTTTCCTGTTTTTAAATGTCTGGGGTGCTCAGTAGTTTCGAAATTCTTCTCTGAAAACTGCTTCTAGAAAGTTTGCATAGTTTCGCTTGTAATGTTTTTTTCTTGATAACTTGTGAAGTTCCTGAACTATATACATGGAGATATCCTCTTTGCTTTTAGCTGTACTGGACATTAAATAGTGAACGAAGTGTCCTTTCAGCCAGTTAACAGAGTTCCTCTTGGTTTTAGGGTACGGAACAGTATCTGGGTGCAAGAAATCATCAGGTGTAATATGAAGAGCCGATGTTCTTGTCATGATTGCAAGCTTCTTCCGAATAAATTCCCAAACGTCGTGGACCTTGGAGCACACAAAAAGATGTTCGTCGCTGTCCAATAAGTTGCACGTTGCGCACAATGGTGAGTCCGCCAAGTGTATGGAATGTAGCCTGGAGTTGTTGTGCACTTTCCGGTTCACTAAGCGATACCAGGAGGCTCTGACCGCAGTTGTCAAATCACGGTAGTGGATGTTCTTCCAAATGATTGGCCATCTGTGATTAGGATATTTTTGTTCAATAATGTTCCGGTTCTTGGTTTCCATTAGCTTCTTATAAACTTTACGCACCGTCATAAGCTCATCATCTTGCATGTTTATCTGCAGGTAGCTCAACTCAATTATAAAGGTTTGGAAATGGAACATAGCGCTCGGAATATGTTGGACGTTAATTGGAGGCTGCAGACTGGTAGGCGTTATCTCGTTTAACAGGTGGGCTGTTAAACTGTTAGGTAAGTTCTTCCATATCTTATATGTATTACACACGTACAGCGCCCGTGTCTTAGTTTCAACATGTGTAAGGTTTAATCCGCCGTCCCAAACAGCCAAAGTGAGCGTGTCGTATTTCACTTTAAAGATGTACCCTCGAGTGACGAAGTGACCCAGGGCGGACATAATTCGTTGCATTGTCCCGTGTGGCATCGGTAATACTTGTGCAACATAGTTCATCTGCGATGTTACGTAAACATTAGCGAGGGTAACCCTTTGTAAGTCATCAAGCTTCCTGATGTAATGGCTCTGTATGCATGCACGCAGACGTGCGAGAAGATTGCGGTAATTGACAGCGATCGTGTGCCTTATGTCACTCCGGTATTCGATGCCTAAGCATGTCAGTTTGGAGACTGGAGTTAAGTATTCATGGTGCTGCACTGCAATCCCACTTCCTATGTTCATTAAACCACACTTTCGTTCATTTAACTTCGCCCCGGAGGCAAGTTCGTATTGCTTAACGATGAGGAGTGCTGCTCCTAACTCCTGTTCGTCCATGACTAAGAAACCCACGTCATCCGCGTAGGCATTGCAGGCAATCTTGAGTCCACTGATTGTCAATCCTCGTAGACGTTGGTGCAGTGTAGCAAGCAGGGGTTCTATGGCGATAGCAAAAAGAGCCATTGACAAAGGGCAGCCCTGTCTCACCGAACTCTTTAATTTAATTTCTTTTGTGAGCTGTCCATTCACTAATGCTCTTGTAACACCTTTACTGAGGATTTCACTGATGAAGTTCGTGAAGCGCTGCGGGAAGCCCATAGCACACATGGTGCTCAAGAGGTACTGGTGGTTCACTTTATCAAATGCCTTCGCAAAATCAAGTGATACTAGGGCACATTGAATTTTGCAAGCCTCTGCTGTAGCAATCACGTCTCTGTATTCGCATAAATTTTGTTGGATTTTCCTGTCAAGACCCACGCACGTCTGGTATCTGCCTATTACTGAATTCAGCAAAGGTTTCAATCTATGGGCAATTACTCGTGCCACGATTTTGTAGTCACAATTTAGTAGCGTCAGAGGTCTAAAATCGTCAATAAGTCTGCTTCCCGGATGTTTAGGGACGAAAACTGCTATTCCTTCTACCAGCTCTTTAGGCAGATTAAAATGTGGCTGGAACAATTCATTACACATAGCTAGTAATTTTGGCAGCAATTGTTCACGAAAAATGTAATAAAATTCCGCGGTGAGACCGTCAGGGCCCGGTGACTTGTTTTTGGGGCTTCGTTGGATGGCATATTCTAGTTCCTCCTCATCAATTTCTGTAAGGAGATTCTCAGCTTGTGCGTCACTTAATGTCCCTTGAAGGTTGTGTAGCAGCTCCTGTTGCATTATTGCGTCGTTGCTTCCCGTTGCCAGCAGCTCTTCCAGGTGAGTATGGATTGCATTTTTTATTTCGTGTTGCTGCACCAGGGTGGTCCCATCACGTAACCGGAGTTGTGTGATAATTTTTCTTTTTCCTCTATTATTCTCTCGAATGACATGGAAAATAGAAGGTTCTTCCTGCTCTATCAGGTTATCAGACCTAGACCGGACTTTGTACCCACCACACTGTTGCCGTTTAAGTTTTAGAAGTTTAGCTTTAATTCGCTTTATTTGTACATAATTGTCGATTATCGTCGCGTCTGATTTATGTAACTCTCTTAGACAGGAGAAATAAAATTCTGTAGTCTTCTTTTGCCAGTAATACTTTTCTCTTGCATAAGTTTGAAACATTCTCCGTATCCTTGGTTTGGCATGTTTGAGCCACCATTCCGTCACTGAATTGTACTGTGATACTTTACGTTCACATTCCCTCCATGTTTCATTAAATGCACGCTGGCATTCTGCATCTTGGAGAATGGAGTTGTTCAGTTTCCACGTGCCTCTGGCACGGTATGTGCCCTGTTTGCTCATGTTAACAGTACATATATATGCAGCATGGTCTGATAAAATTGTCGGCCAAATTTCGGAATGTAGGACGGAAGAAGTGAGTTGTTCGGTGACATATATTCTGTCCAGCCGACTTGCAGAATGGCTCGTGACATAAGTGAAACCTTGTAACATGCCGTGCAGGTGTTCCCAAGTGTCAATTAAACGTAGTTCATTAACGATACGTTTCAGCTCCATCGATGTATTGAAATTGGGCGTCTGGTCTTTGCGGTGCAGCACACAATTAAAGTCACCTGCAAGTATTAGATGATCATAATTCCGACCAAATAGCGGCACTATTTCTCCAGTAAAGAATTCTGCTCTGCGTCGCCGGTTGCTATTGCCGGATGGCGCATACACGTTAATTATGCGAGTTCGGTAAACTGTGACTGCAATTCCCCTGCTATTCGGTAATTTTTCCACATCAGTCATTATGATGCCTTCTTTTGCCAAAACAGCTGTTCCGAGATCCTCTCCACTTCCCGGATTGGTGATAGCAGTATATCCGACAATGTGTTCGAGTTCTATGGCGGCCACTTCCTGTAGCAATATGATGTCAACATCGGCAGCACGTAACAGATCCTGTAACATGGACAGCCGCATACCCGACCGGATCTTATTGATGTTGAGGGTGGCTATTTTATATGCTTGCGACTGATTCATGGCTTTAGGGTTGCTATTAGTTAGTTTGTCCTGTTAGGATGACTGGGAATAGAGGCCTCATGTTCCTCAATCGGGGCTACCATAGTGGCATCTTTTGTAGTTGTGAGCTGCTCCTTCAAGGTGGTTGAGGATTCCGTCCCCAATTCCTGGACCACGGCCGTGTCAGCGTCCTCCTCTGCTCGTTCCATTTCCTCTGCCCATGATTTTGGACATGTGGACTGGTGCAAATCCTCTGTTTGTTGTACCTCTGCAGAGGAATCCAGTGCTAGCAGTGTAGACGGGATAGAGGTTGTGTCACCACTGGACTCTTGGTGCGAAATCGATCCGGAAGAGGCAGACATCTCGACATCCATTTCTCCCGAGACCGGCTTATTCACATCAGCAGTCACAGAATTTTCATTACGGATCTTGTTAATAATCTTCTTTGCTTTCTCCCTCAGTAAAGGTGCGACTTGATTAGCGCCCTGGTGGGCTCGTCTCCTTTTGTTTGTCTTCTTTGTCAAAGACGACTCCGTTGATGATTCCGAACCATCAGTATCAGAGGTTCGTTTTTCCGTCGAGTGGTTCTCGTCAATAGATCCAAGATCCATCAACTCCCGTATTTCATTAGGTCCAGGTGTAGGGACGGGTTTACCCAAATCTGTTAGTTCACGGTCTGGTTCACTCGGCGCTGCTTCATCACTCATTTCCATGTGTGTGTCTAAAAGAATCTGCACAGTCGATAGTACATCAACGTTTGAGCTAGCAGGTACGCTTGTTGTGACTGTCGGCGCAACAAGCGTTCTGGTGGAGGGACATCTAAAGGTGGAGTCGGGGTTTGCACTGCAGCTAGCACCGACGAGTAAGTCAGGGGCAGCGCCGTTGTCACGGAAGGACGCGCGGCCTCCCCGGCTGGTATCTGCGCCACGCGGCGTTGTAAACATTGCGCTCTGACGTGGCCTGTCGCGCCGCAGCCAGCGCAAGTCTTCGGCTGCCCATCATAAATTACAATTCCACGGTGTCCGCCTACAGTGATGTAAGAGGGGATGTGTTTTGTTAAATCTATCTTAACCTGTCGCACTCCGCTTAACACAGGGAATTTGTGACTCTGAGAAAACTTTTCTGCAAAATTGTTTAACACCCTGCCATACGGCGCGAGGACCGCATTAATTTGTTCCGCTGTTGTTTCAGAGGGCAGTTCAAATATCCGCACTGTTCGGATACCAAGACCCGCGTGCGTGACAGTCACATCTCCGACAGCACCGTCCCTGTATTTAAATTTCAAGGCCCCTCCACTGCTTGCTACTACTCTATCACATACGTCTGAATTTATCACTTTAAGAAAGACCACACTCGTCACGATAGAGAAATTAATTCCAATGACTTCATCAGCAGATATCTTCGCGGTTTCTTCAAACCAGTTTTCTACTTCAAAAGAGCTCGGTCTAGGGAGAGTCGTGTCAAAGGTGAACTTCAGTGTATCTATTCTCTTAGTTTGATTCATGGTTCCATGGTATTCTACACTGCTAAGACTACGCTGTATGCACGCGACTCACCACGTAGAAGTAAACAAACTCGCCACGGCGCGCTGCTCCGCCGGAGGTCCGCACACCGCCGTAGCCGCGACGAGGCACCACTGCCCACTCCGCCGCCGAGGAAACAGTGCCCAGCCTGACTGCAGAGGACTCTTTCCTGCACGTCTCCCGCCACACCCAAATCTCCATTCGGCACGCTGTCTCTTTCCTATTACCACAGCCTATTTGTTCTGTGAAATAAATCGCAATTTGCGATAACTTATCGCTTCACTGTACTAGGTTTAGTTGTAATACCAATGTGCGGCGAATTAAAATTTGTGCCCGGCCGGGATTCGAATCCGGGATCTGCTGCTTACTAGGCCGGCCACAAATTTCCATTCGCCGCACATTGGTATTACAACCACAAAAAAAAAAAAAAAAAAAAAAAAAAAAAAAAAAAAAAAAAGTTCAAATGTTTGTATAGCTTATGGGACTTAACTACGGGGTTATCAGTCCCTAAACTTACAAACAACTTATGAACTAACTAAGACTAAGGAAGGCACAAATATCCATGCCTAAGGGGGGATTCGAACCCCCAACCGTAGTGGCCGTACAGACCGTGACTGGAGCGCCTCAGTTCCCTCAGCCACCGCGGCCGGCCCCGATATTACAACCAATGCTAGTACAGTGAAGCCATAAGTAATCGCAAATTCGGATTCATTTAATTAAAAATGAACACTGTGACGTCGTCAAAAATATATATTTGTTCAGTGTCTCGATACCCCATAGTCTGTTATCCCTGGTGCGGGAATACAGTAGCTGCGAGCATTACAGAACAAATAGGCTGAGGTAACAGGAAAGAGACAGCGTGGCGAGTGGAGATTTGGGTGTGACGGGAAATGTGCAGGAAAGAGTCCTCTACAGTCGGGCTGATCACTGTGTCCTCGGTGGCGGAGTGGTCAACGCGTCTGCCTAGTTAGCAGGAGATCCCGGGTTCGAATCTCGCCCGGGCACATATTTTCATCTATACATAGTACAGTGATGCCATAATTGATGACTAATTCTGATTTATTTCTTTAAATGAACGCTGTAACGTTGTCAAAAATATATACTGTAGAATGCTATATGCCCTTGAACTGTACAGACAAACACCATTTATTGGAATTCAAGGTCCTCTTGGCTTATGTACAGTGTTTGATATGCCATATTACATACTTCCATCTGTGGTTCTGTGTGCCCGTAGTAATTTTAAAAAACCTTATGTACTAGATTGTGAACAGCACACATGTTGCACTTTTATTTCTACTCCATCCATGATGTACCTATCACAACGTTCTTAAATATTTTGTATTTTGTTCGACAATGTCAACAAGTTTGTCGAAACTAGTCACAATAAATATCTTATAAATACGGGATTTAGGCTGTCTTCCATGTTAAGCATTGTTCTCATAATTTAATACATCGCTCTCCCATCCCGGCAATGTCGGGCCTTAATAATTCCCGATCAACTGAAAAATAAAGAAGACCTGAACGATTTATCACAAAAGTAGTAAGGGGCATTGAAATAAACACTCGACAGTTAGTAAGCTCAAGCAAATCAGTATACTGTAATCACCGACTGTTCCGTCTGTTCTTGGCAGAACCTCCTATTCATTTCGACGGAAGCATACGAGGTAATTGTACTATATTGTCGCGTTGAAATGGAAGTAGGCTTGACTTCGGTTGTCAACTGAACACAGCACTTATATTAAAAGCAGGTTTATTGCGAACTGAAACATACACGCAGCACTGACCTCCTCCCAGGCAGAGTGCTTCCCTATTTATTCACAGACAGAATGTGCCAGAAATTAGAAGAATAGTTAACGTAAGAAACATGTTGAAATTACAAGTGAACATAAGAAACATTCAGAACAGTCTGGTAATGATAAATTCAAAAAGATAAGTTTTTGCCGGTGGACGGGATTGAACCGGCGACCTTCAGCACCGCAATTGGTGACGCTATCCACTGCGTCAAGCCGGCAGTTGGATGACTGAACGTCTTGCGGCAATATTGTGCAAATTTTATGCTTTTACAAACCATCATCAGGTAACTAGTTGTGTGTAAGAGTACCTGATGGTGCCCTAACAGCCGAAAACAATAAATTTGCAGAATGTTACACAATTATCTCGTATGTTTCATTCCAATATATAAAACCATCCCCTTATTTGGTGGGAATTGTTTGACGCCGCGATGGAGTAGCCGAGCGGTCTAAGGCGCCTCGCTGCGGAGGTTCGAGTCCTCCCTGGGGCATGGGTGTGTGTGTGTCTGTCCGTAGGTTAGTTTACCTTGGTTTAAGTACTTTGTAAGCTACGGACTGATGACCACGCAGTTTGGTCTGATAGATTTACAGACATTTGAACATTATTATTATTATTATTATTATTTTGATCTGTTTGACGATGTTGGCTGTCTGTGAGCGAGCGTTTTCGTGCAACTTGAATATCGACCATACCGAATATCAGTTCTCCAGACTTCTTCCTTGTCCTTCGATTCACGCTTGCTTTGACGATATTCCTAACCTCCAACGAACCGTAACGAGACTTTTGAACCCCAACTCAACGGAAGACTTCGTCCAAAGTTTTCAGGACATGTATTGCATACCTCTAGCGGTGCAGTTACGGGCGACGAGTCGACATTTCTAAGGGCAGTAAGGTAACTTTAGTTCACAGTTTATCCACGTTAATATTTCAGGACTATTCACCGAACATTATTGACAGAGGTTGTATATATAAAGTGATTATAATTAAACTTCCAAAACGCTATTAAAATAACACCGCTGGTCATAATGAAGTCAAATTGCAACGGAATATTGTCGGAGAAGGGTCAAAACGTATGACAGAATAAAAAAGTAATAAAATTGATCAATAGGTGGCGCTGTGTGTGTCATAATATGTCAAAGAAAACACGTTTCATACACACGGTTTTTCGTCATTTCGCGTCTGAGTCATTTGTCATCACTGTCTCAATGCTTGTAAAGCTATTTTACGAGAATGATTGTGCACAAGTCGCTCTGCAGAAGTTCCAGACGCGAGGCACTAAAGCATGGCCGGCCGCGGTGGCCGAGGGGACTGAGGCGCTCCAGTCACGGTCTGCACGGCCACGACGGTCGGGGGTTCGAATCCCCCCTCTGGCATGGATATTTGTGCCGTCCTTAGTATTTGTTAGTTCATAAGTAGTTTGTAAGTTTAGGGACTGATGGCCCCGTAGTTAAGTCCCATAAGCTATACAAACAAAACACTAAAGCATTTGAAAAATGTCGTTGGTCCGGTGTGCAGAAAATGATTCAGAAATTCGAAATGGTGTCAAATCTCTTAGACGGGAGGAACGAGTTGATTTGAGGTCGGTGGAAGAAGTGGCCACAGCAATGCAATAGGAATCGAGTGTGGTGTGCAAACGTACAGTGCACGGAGAATTGCCCGGACAATGGACTATGGACAAACCTGTGTAAAATACTGCGAACCATCCTTCCCTGCTATCCGTTCAAAATTACCCACGTCCACGAGTTGCTCCTGTTGACTTGCCACCAAGAGAGAAATTTATTTTTATTTTTGTTTATTTATTTATTATTTTATTTATTTATTTATTTTTGTTATTGAATCTATCATCGATGATGGAGGTCGGACTGCGGCTATTATTATTTTTTTTATTATTATTGGCTTTCCAGCCGTATGTTTGACAGAAACATTTATTTCTTGGCTACTAGTTTCAGCATTCCATTATGCCATCTTCAGGCTCCGATATCGGAGTATTACATCCATTTCAATAGGGATCCAAACTGGTTTCGTGGACTTCTTGCTATCAGTAAGATCCAATAACAACAACTGTGACGACAAGGACGGAGGCTACTTTGGGTGAGTACGACTGACTTTTTTATGTAGCTTCGGGGCACGGCTTACGTCTTTGCGGTGAGTTGCAAAATAAGTAACATAGTTTCTGTTTGGTTGGAAAGTAGACTGTACGATGCTGCAAAAAGGAAAGAAAGGAAGAATAGGGTTTAACGTCCCGTCGAAACATCAGCGAATACAGACGGAGTACAAGCTTGTATTGTTTTTGTGAAGGATGGGGAAGAAAATTGGCCGTGTCCTTTGAAAGGAACCGTCTCAGCACTTACCTGGAGCAATTTTACAACGCAATATACAGTCGCCTTCAAGCGACACAGACTGATTTATAAGTTATTGGGTGATTTGAAAAGGACAAAAATATATTCACAAGTGGCTATATATTTTAAACCGCTATACACAGACAAGGTATTGTTTCGTTATTACCAAAAAGGCTTCTATTGTAACTCCTTCGTTTCTCTTGAACCTGCAGCACGTATTACACTGGTCAATACAATTAGTGGGTCAGTTGATATGTCTAGGTTCTGAACTATTGTCATCGGCGGAATGAACTAAAATGGTTCGACGTCTGTTAGATCTACGAAATGGAGACAACATTAGGGCAACCGAGATAGTGTTAATAACACAAAGTTGTTCCAGAGGAGTTTGTTGTTCACTATTGTTTACTCTACCAAACGAATTAAACACACAGTTCAGATAGTATAGTGAGTACGTTGTGTAAACAATAACAACTTGACTTACTGGAAGCTATGGCATGGAGAGCCACAGCAAGGTTGGAAGCAGGACAAGAGGGAGATAGGTTGCAGCTACTGGATTGTCGCGAAGTGTAATTTCCAAGTACTGGACGCAATTACAAACAATAAGAACCGTTAAAAGAAATCAAGGCCAAGGCCGTCCACGGGTAATATCAGCATGAGATAACATCTCTGGTTAACACCCCGTCGAGAAACGACGCTGAATGCAACTCAGTTGCAAAACACACTTCATGCAGCAACATGACGCGCAGTATCACACAGTCCAAAATCGCCTTGGTGAATGTGACCTCTACGCATGGAGGTCAATGGTGTGCGTCCTATAAAAATCGCGACACCTTTTAGCCAACAGAAAATGGGCGGAGGAACACCCAGATTTGAGTCGTAACGAATGGCGCCAGGTTCTGATCACAGATGAGTCAAGATTTTGTGTTCAACCGGACAATCGTCGTTCTCTCATCTGGACAGAACATGGAACTCGGAACAACTTATGTGTAGAAGACATCACCATATGATGGTGGTAGACGAATGGTGTGGGCACGAGGCACTATTGGCGACGAACCTCTATGTTGTTCATAAAGGTGCTTTGACTTTCAGAGGCGTAGAGACGAAATCCTTCGACTTTTGTGATACTCTACGCAGGTACCGTAGGAGATGGGTTCCTTCTGGTGAACGATAACGCTCGTCCCCACAGAGCTGCACTGGCGAACGACATTGACAAACTTGAACGAATGGAGTGGCCAGCTTCTTCACGTACATAAACCAGATTGAGAATTTCTGCCATTGACTTGGCAGACGTACTTCAGCCAGGCCAGCACCTTTCACAGCGGTATCAGAACTGGTTATTGCCCTCATGGAAGTATGACCAAACATTCATCAAGAGCTAATTGATAGCCTCATACTGTACGGCCGTACCAGGTGACCACACGCCATATTAGAAGCCAACGAGAATGACCTTTTCGCTATTTGGTAGCCCATAGTGCCTAAATCTAAGTAAAGACAAAGTAAATCTCGAGTAAAGAGATGAGACAGCAAAATATCGCGCTGTAGCACACAAATTACAATTGTAACCAATATCTAAATAAAATACGTTACCATATCTATATTGTGTATGATATCTGATCACGTAGTTGTTTTGAGCAGTTTATGTGTCTTAATACGAGTGTTGGAACTTAAATAGTGGCAACAGCTGAGGAGACAGTATGCAATGGAATCTGCTCTTTTCGCTGATAGCACACGATGTCAACATACCTACCTTACCTCCGAGCAAATTGACAGAGTTGGATCAAGATTGAATGTATCAAAGGTCATACATCACGATTGTGTCATCTTCAAGAGGCGTGCGGGGAATAGGCATTGCCGTACAGAACAGTGGCACGCTGGGCAAAAGCCTTCAACGAAGATCGGTAAACTGTGGCAGGTCGTCCTAGCGTCTCTGAAGAAGAAGTGTATACTGTTGCCGCGTTAGTAGACAGTGATCTACGACAGATGATCCGTGTGCCGCAATATGGTGACATTTACGGTGATTCTCGTTTACGACTGTGGTGGTGTTACCATAACGCATTACGTCACTACACGGCAGACCGTCAATGCACAGTGTTACTGTTATTTTCGGAGCATCACCTACGACCAGCTTGGCTAAAGAATCGGCAACACTTCCTTCGCAACCCACCCTTAATTTCCTCGACAATGAGCGGGCGCATACAGCGCAAGCTGTGGCTGCTCTGTTCAGTCGATGGGACATTCAAGTACTGTACCATCCATCAACAGAACAGGCTCCTCTAACAGCATGCTACGTCTTCCAAATCTCTGGCAACAGGTTCTACACTCTGCAGGTGACTACTTTGAAGGACAGTAACAGGTGTAAATTTGTAACGCTTTTGTATCGGTTGTGACTAAATAGTTGCCAACCTTCGTACCTCACAAACGGCTTTTAATCAAATTGCGTGGTTGTGGCATATCGCCCCAAATTTGCGACTAGATAGGGGATTTCCTGTCAGATAGGACACAGTTTGTAGTAATCGATGGTAAGGCATCGACTAAAACAGAGGCGATATCGGGCGTTTCACAGGGAGCGCTATTCGTCCTCTGCTGTTCCTTATTTACATAAACGATTTGGGAAAACATCTAAGTAGTCTCTTAGATTTTTTGCAGATGACGCCGTCATTTACCGTCTAGTAATATCATCTGAAGATCAAAATCAACTGCAGAACGAACTGTGGTGTAAAAATTGTCAATTGACTAAATAATGAGAAGTGTCAAGTCGTCCACATGAGTACGAAAAGAAATCCGCTAAACTTTGTTTACAAGATATATCAGTCAAACGCGAAGACCGTAAACTCCACAAAATACCTAGGAATTACTATTACTTCAGATTTATGCTGGAAAGAACACGTAGATAATATCGTGGGAAAGGCGAACCAGAGACCCTTAAAAGATGCAACAGAACTACTAAAGAAACTGCATACACTACGCTTGTCCGTTCTTGTTTGGAGTATTGCAGCCCAGTGTGGGATCCTTATCAGGTGGGTTCGACGGACGACATCGAAAGAGTCCAAAGAAGGGCAGCTCGTTTCGAACTGTCACGATACAGGGGAGACAGCGTTAAGGAAATGATGAAGGATCTGGGATGGGAATCATTACAACAACGGCGCTTGATCGCTGCGACATGGGATGCTTACAAAACTCCAATCGGCAACATTCTTCTCCGAATGCGAAAATATATTTTTGACTCCCACTTACATAGGTAAAAATGATCATCAGAATAAAATACGAAAAATCGGAGCGCGCGCCATTCGAGAATGGAATGTGAGATAAATAGTATAAAGGTAAAACTTCCTGGTAGATTAAAATTGTGTGCCGGAACCGGGACTCGAACCTGGAACCTTTGCCTTTCGCGGGCAAGCGCACTACCCACTGTGCTATCCCCACACGATTCATGATGCCACCTCACAACTTTATTTCCGCCAGTACCTCGCCTCCTACTTTCCAAACTTCACAGCTCTCCTGCGAACCATGCAAGACTAGCACTCCTGGAAGAAAGGTGATGGCTGAGACATGGCTTAGCCACAGCCTAAGGGATGTTTCCAGAAGGCAAAGGTCCCAGGTCCGAGTCCCGGTTCCGGCACACAGTTTTAATCTGTCAGGAAGTTTCATATCAGCGCACACTCTGCTGCAGAGAGAAAGTTTCATTCCAGTATAAAGATGTTTCGATGAACCCTCTGCCAGGCACTGAAATGTGATTTGCAGAGTATCCCAGGCAGATGTAGATGTCGCGTCCGAAAGTTTCGTATGGCAACAATACATTGTACAATAACAGTACACAACACGGATTAAAATCCATTTGTCACTACTGCAGTATGAGATGTCCATTGCGGTCTCCATGTGCACCAACTTTGAGACACGTACTAGGAGTGATGGTGGGCCTACTACCCTCGAGTGACAAGCACAGCCCGGGGAGTACAGAGGCGGAGAGAAGTGGAGCGGAGAGCCGTCAACAAGGCGGGGTTGGAACACTTGCGGAGAGTGACACTTGCGGGGAACCTGGGGCCCTTTGGGTGGCTAATGACTTTTCCTGGGTACAGGCACACCAAGAAGTCTAGCAATGCTGTTAATTTTTTCCACACTGTCAACATAACACGAAACTCAGTGAAATTGCACAACCCTTTGCAAGCTGAAGAGCAATATAGTAACTTGTTCTAACTACATATTAATTTGTTGAGTGTTCCTCCTGAAAACAAAAAGGTATTTTAATAGTGACAATGTTTGGAGAGGTATTAAGACATTCTCTGCTACTACAAGACGGTGACTTTCCACAGTCATACCTCCTAAAAGCATATTATTCAGAACACTAAGCATATCAAGACACCTGCGCAAGCAATAAATATATTAGGTATCATGCACAGATACGTTGATGTGATTGACCGCTATGTAGTTAATCACGCAACTTCCATCTCTTTAAAAATAGCTACTATGGTTTTTAATAGGAGACGTAACCTTAAACCTTCAATTAAAAAACATTAATAATAAGTCAATGAGTAATTTACATACATGAAGCGTTTATTCGTAGAATCCATAACGACTTGGTTGTATTCGAATTTTCAAATACATCTAAGAAATATATGAAATACGGAATGTGTAAGGAATTGTCACACACCGAAAAATGCTGAAGATAAATTCTATTTTCTATCACCGTCATATAGAACCATTTTTACTCCGAACTTGGCATAAACCAACAGAGAGAAACAAGTTGCAAGACTTCCAGGAAAAATGAAGCGAAATTGGCTGCCAATAGTTGGTTATAAATTACATTGCCTGTTAACTTTATAAATATAAATTACGGAATACGCGGAACTACTGTTCAGTACAGTCAAAAAGGTCTAAGGTAATAGGCAGTGGTTTACAATCAGATATCCGTATCACTCACCTCCTCAAGAAGTCTGTGTGAAGATTTATATTCAGAACATTCAAGAAAAAGGCTACTGTGGTGTTGAAACTACAAGAAGCAGCTCATTTACTCAGGAAGCGAAAACGTTACGGTGCCCGTAAATTTGAATGGCTGTATCTCTTGTAGTAACATTCATTTTTTTTTTTATAAAATGTTAAAATCCTCTTAATACGGCACAGGTAGCTGCTGGAGGGCGTAGAGTAGGGTTGGTGTATCCCGCCAGCCGCGGTGGCCGAGGGGACTGAGGCGCTTCAGTCACGGTCTGCACGGCCACTACGGTCGGGGGTTCGAATCCCCCCTCGGGCATGAATATTTGTGCCGTCCTTAGTCTTAGCTAGTTCATAAGTAGTTTGTAAGTTTAGGGACTGACGACCCCGCAGTTAAGTCCCATAAGCTATACAAACATTTGAACTTCTGGAACACCCTGTACATTACCTGCAGAGTCCGGGTCTCCCCGCAAGTGTCTACACATTCCCTTTCCCCGCAAGTGTCACAAACTCAACGTGGCAGCCCCTGGCGCGTCGTAACTCAGCGGAGCGCCGCGGGCGTCGCTGCGGTCGCCGGGGAAGCCCCACGCTAGCTGAGCGAGGGTCGCGGGGTTATCTCAATCAGGGCGCCGCCGCCGCCCCAGCCGCCCCCACCGCCCCCGCCCGTTACATGCGGCTAAACTGATTTAGCCGCGCCGCGCCGCGCCAGGGGGAATAAAAAGCAATTTGATTTACATACATAAAAGCGCTTAATCCGGGGGAACGCCCGCCGGGGGCGGGAAATAATATTTACTCCGTAGTTAAACAGTAAGTAAACAGTTTTCGGGGGTGAATAGTTTAATGATAACCGATTGTAGCGCCGGCGTAAGTGATAGCCGGCGCTCTCCCCTCGCCCACAAGTGTTCAATCAGCGCGCGCCGGCATGATTCGATTTCGCGAAACGGTGTCGTCCCTGCCGCTGTACCCGGAGGGGTGGACTCGTGTTCGGAAAGAGTCTTAGCACGTGGTTGTCAGCCCTTGTGGGCGCAGTCAGTTCAGCTGCAGATGTAAATGAACTCTGCGCTCAAATCACTTGCGTGGTTCTTCTTCTTCTTCGGTGTTCAACCCTGAGGTTGGTTTGCAGCAGAGCGCCATTCCTCTCTTCTGGCTGCCTTCCTCTTCATTTCCTTTGCGTGTTACACACAACACATTCATGATGTGTTGCGTGTATGATATTCTTGGTCGCCCCCGTCGGTTTCTTCCCTCAGTAGCTCCTTCTGCTATTGTTCCGATGATGTTATTGTGTCTGAGGATGTGCCCTATATGTCTGTCTCATCTTGTTTGGATGTGCCTCCATATGGATCTATTTTCCTGTACTGTCCTAAGCACTTCTTCATTTGAAAATGTTCAAATGTTTGTATAGCTTATGGACTTAACTATGGGGTCATCAGCCCCTAAACTTACAAACTACTTATGACCTAGCTAACCCTAAGGACCGCACAAATATCCATACCCGAGGGGGGATGCGAACCCCCGACCGCAGTGGCCGTGCAGACCGTGACTGGAGCGCCTCAATCCCCTCGGCCACCGCGGCCGGCCACTTCTTCATTTGTCACTCCCTCTTTCCAGCTGATCTTCATCATCCTTCTATAACACCACATCTCCAGGGCCTCTAGCTGTCTTCTCTTCCGTCTTCCTATTGTCCAAGTTTCGCAAAAGTATAGAGCCACACTCCAGACAAACGTTTTGTTTTCTTTTTTTCTTTTTTTTCTTTCTTATCTCTATAATGATGATCTTGCTGGTCAGTAAGTTCTTCCTCAGATTGAATGTAATTTTTGCCTGTTCTATTCTGTTTGCTTGTAAATCTATCGGACCAAACTGCGTGGTCATCAGCCCGTAGCTTACAAACTACTTAAACCTAGGTAAACTAACCTAAGGACAACACACACACCCATGCCCCAGGGAGGACTTGAACCTCCACGGCGAGCAACCGCCCGCTCCGCAGCGAGACGCTTTAGACCGCTCGGCTACTCCACCGCGGCTGTTGTAGTCTTTTTTTGTGGTCTTTAAATTGCTGTCTGGAAAAATCTCTTCTTCGATTCCACCTCTTCCCGTTCCACGAATTTCTCAGGCCAACCTAATCACAACTAAAGAGTGAGGTCCCAGTGGGAATAGGTGAGTATTGAAATTCTCCATTCCTGTTTTCAGGTTTATCGGTTTTGCACTTAACAACCACATGGGTTTCGGATTTTACAATTCTTTTATATTTATGGTACGTGAACTTCAGAACTTAAATAACAATCAGCTAAAACCGTTTGACGCAACTCTCTAAAATTCTCGAGATAATCGAATTTGAAGTTTTGCGAAGTACTCGTAAGTACCAAAATCAAAGGAGTTGCAGTATCTGTCAGTGTAGCTAAGGTGGAGCCGTGGCTCAGCGTGCCTGGGCAGGGGCTAACCGCCCTCTGTAATGAAAAAACCGAGCCAAATATTCAACGAACAATCAAGAACGAACCGAAACAACGTCCGCTAAGCATAGATCTACCTAAAGAAAAAGGGGGAAAAAAGGTAGCATTCTGGTCTCACAACTATAGAGTTGGTGGTTGGAATCCCACAGTGATACTTATTATTTTAGTATTAGAATTCAGTTACATAAAACATTTTGGAATGTAATTCCACGTGTTGTGTCGGTTTTTGTTTATGTGTATGTAGACGAGCTGAACACCTTGTCGTCACGTAAAATGATGGTTGGATAGATTAGCTGCTTAGAAAGCCATTAGTAGCTATGGAGATGACTTTTCAAAAACAGCGTCGTAGCTCTTCACAAACTGAACAATCAAAGATACCATCGTCAACTAACAGTGAAGCCAAAACTGTAAAAAACGTAACTTATGTTTTTTTTATTGCCACGCGGGAGTAGCCGAGCGGTCTGAAGCGCCACGTTGCGGATAGCGCGGCCTCCCGGGCATGGATGTTTGTGTCGTCTTTAGTATAAGTTAGTTCATAAGTAGTTTGTGAATTGAAATGAGCGTATGGCTTTCTTGGCCGGGAGAACCCTTGCGAGTTTGTTCGGCCGCCTTAGTGTAAGTCTTTTTATTTGACGCCGTTTGGGCGACTTACGTGACAATGATGATAAGATGATGATTAGGACAACACACAACACCCAGTCCCCTGCCGGGAATCGAACCCGGGCCTCCTGCATGGTAGTCAGCGACGCTACCGCTGAGCTACGGAGGTGGACATAAGTAGCTTGCAAGATTAGGGGTTGATGACCCCGAAGTTTGCGACAGTCGGAAGCCAAGCGCCCTGGCGAATGGCAGGGGGCGCATAGAACACAGTATCCCGCCCATGGAGCACGACGGCTAATAGGGCAAACGCTTCGGAAACGCCAGGCATATACTGCCAACGCCACCTAGATACAAGGCCTGTGCGCTGCCTGCCAAGAGTAGTCATAACACAAACAAACTATTTGTCTTACGTGGCAATGTGCTGAATTTGGAAATACGTACAAGTTGCACACTATGTTTTAGAAAGTTTTCCGTGTTACTTATGTGGTTCAGCGCGAAGAATTTTGTTGATATGAGACAAAATGCCTAATATGAATCGGCCGATTCCAGTATCGATAAGATATCCTACTTCCTCTAAAGGCGCACCTTTTGAGTCGAACCATCTACCCTAGCGTTGATGTGTCAGTACTCTACCAGGTTTGTTTTCATCATCATCATCATCAGAATGATTATGCCTTTCAGCGTTGAGTCTGGAGCATAGTACCTCTAATAAAATTCCTCCATGATCCCCTATTCAATGCTAACATTGCTGCCTCGTCTGATGTTATGCCTTTTACTTCAAAATCATTCTGCACCGAATCTAAGTACTTTCTTCTTGGTCTACCTCGACACCTCTTACCAACCGCTGCCGACCTCATGAGTCTCTTAGGTAACCTTGCTTCTCCCATGCGTGTAACATGACCCTACCATCTCAGTCTGTTCGCTGAAACTGCTTCATCTATGGTGTTCATTCCAAGTTTTTCCTTGATTTCCTCATTATGGACACCCTCCTGTCATTGTTCCCATCTATTAGTACCTGCAGTCATTCTTGCTACTTTCATATCTGTAACCTCTACCTTATGAATAAGGTAACCTGTATCCACCCAACTTTCACTCCCATACAACAAAGTTGGTCGAAAGATAGAGCAGTGCACTGCTAACTTAGTCTTGGTACTTACTTCCTTCTTGCAGAAGAGAGTAGATCTTAGCTGAGCACTCACTGCATTAGCTTTGCTGCACGTAGATTCCAGTTCTTTCACTATGTTGCCATCTTGTGAGAAGATACATCCCAGATACTTGAAACTGTCTACCTGTTCTAATTTTGTTCCTCCTCTTTGACACTCAACCCGATTGAATCTCTTTCCCAATGACATTACTTTCGTTTTGGAGATGCTGATCTTCATATCATAATCCTTGCACCTCTGGTCGAGCTCTGAGATATTAGTTTGTAACCTTTCAATTGAATCGGCCATTACAACTAAGTCATCCGCATAAGCGAGACTGCTTATTTTGTTTTGACCTATTTTAATCTCACCCTGCCAGTCTACTGTTTTCAACATATGATCCATGTATAGTATGAACAACAGTGGTGACAGGTCACAGCCTTGTCTTACCCCTGAAACTACCCTGAACAATGACCTTAATTTGCCATCCACTCTAACTGCTGCCTGAGAGTCTACGTCAAGCCCTTTAATTGCCTGCAGAAGTTTGCCTCCTACACCATAATCTTGTAGAACTGACAGTAGCTTCCTCCTAGGAAGCCTTTTCTAGATCTATGGAACATAGATACAATTCCCTGTTCCACTCATAGCACTTTTCCATTATCTGCCGTAAGCTAAAGATCTGGTCCTGACAGCCTCTAAAAGGCCTAAACCCGCACTGATTTTCGTCTAACTTGTCCTCAACTAATACTCGCACTCTCCTTTCAACAATACCTGAGAATATTTTGCCTACAACGCTAATTAAAGAGATACCTCGATAGTTGTTACAATCTTTTCTGTTTCCATGTTTGAAAATTGGCGTGATTACCGCTTTCGTCCAGTCAGACGGAACCTGTCCCGATTCCCACGCCTTCTCAATTATCCTGTGTAACCATTTGAGACCTGATATTCCACTGTATTTGACGAGTTCCGGCTTAATTTCATCCACCCCAGCCGCTTTATTGCACTGTAATCTACTGACCATTTTCTCCACTTCCTCAAATGAGATCCTGTTTCCATCGTCGTTCCTATCCCATTATTCCTGAAAATCTGACACATCATTGAAAGTTTCACCTACATTGAGCAATTCTTCAAAATATTCCCCCCATCTGCTCATGGCATCCACAGGATTGACTAGCAGCTTTCCTGACCTGTCCAAAACACTTGTTAATTCCTTCTTCCTCCCTTTCGAAAATTGCTAATTACGCTCCAAAATGGTTTTCCCGCGGCTTGACCCAGAGTTTCTAGCTTGTTTCCAAAGTCTTCCCATGATTTCTGCTTGGAGTCTGCAATTATCCGTTTGGCTTTGTTTCTTTCTTCAACATAACTTTCTCTAGCTGCCTTGACTGTGTCATTCCACCACGCTGTCTGCTTCTTTCTGCCTTTACACACTACTGTTCCAAGACATTCTCTGGCTGCTTCCAGTAATGTGTCCCTGTACCTTGACCAGTGACTGTAAATCATTACATTCAACTAACTGGTACCTTTCCGAGATCATTGTTATGTATTTGTGCCTAATTTCATTGACTTGAAGCTTCTCCACTCTTATCCTTCTACACATGGACTTGACTTTCTGCTCTTTTGGCCTCACAAAACCAATTTCAGTGCAAATTAAATAATGATCAGTAACATCAAAGTACCCCTTAAAACACGTGTCATTGACTATCTTCCTGAATTCCTGGTCTGTTATTATATAGTCGATGACAGATCTGGTTCCCCTTCCTTCCCAAGTATAGCGGTGAATGTCCTTATGCTTAAAGAAGGAGTTTGTTATAACTAAGCCCATACTGGAACAGAAATCCAAGAGCTGTTTTCCGTTCCTGTTGGCCTCCATATCCTTTCCAAACTAACCCATAACCTTTTCATAACCTTCTGTTCGATTTCCTATCCTGGCGTTGAAATCACCCATTTGTAAAACACTATCCTTATTCTTCACTCCAACTACATAACTAAGTGCGTTGTAAAATCTGTCCATCTCATCTTGATCTGCCCCTTCAGAGGGTGAATATAATGACAGAATCCTAATTTTCTTGCTGGAGATGACCAAATCTATCCACATCAGTCGTTCATTCACATACCTTATAGCAATTATGCTGGGTTCGATTGCTTCCATGATGTAAAACCCTACACCCCACTGTGCTCTTCCTACTTTCACTCCTGACAGGCAGACCTTGTATTCTCCGACTTCGTCCTCTTTCTCTCTCCTTACTCTAACGTCACTAACAGCTAAAACATCTAACCCCATCTTACTTGAAGCCTCCGCCAGCTCTATCTTCTTCCCATTGTAATCCACATTGATATTAATAGCTCCCCATCTCATCTCATTCCAGATCGTTTGCCAAGTCGTATCGGAGGAGTCCCTGGTCTGTCAATTAGAGGTGGGACTCCATCACCTCCAAAGGTCGGAGGCAGTTTGCTCTGATTGTTACTAGCATGATATTGAAGTACCTGGGAAGCAGGTTGCTAGCCTTACTTGCCCAGGGCCCCACTGGGTTTTAGCCCTAACGGTTGAGGGACTAACCGGAGGATTTGGTAGTCTTTGCCGTCTGAGCACATAGTGGCCACGACTAAGAATATGTCCGAGTTGCCCAAGCTTATTCCAAAGTAACTGGTATCCCAACTGTCAGCACCACTTACTTGGCCACTCATACGTTGCCCGTGGTTCATGAACTAGGACATGACTACAGGAACCCACATCATTTTTTTTTTTTTTTTTTTTTTTTTTAGCTGTGGTAAGTTCTTGTCCTTGCGGACGCTGGTCTTCTTTGTTTGTTTTCATTCGAAGATTCCAAGTGTTCTTGGCTCAGCTCTTTCTATTACAGAGAGCGTTCAGCCCCTCTGACCGGGCGCGGTGAGCCACGGGCCCGGCTTACCTGAGCTACACCGACAGATGGTGCAGTTCATTCACTGATCTGTTAGTAGTAGAAAATCGATTTTCTCGAGAGTTTTTGAGAGTTGGGTCGAATGACTTTGGATGATTGTTATTTGTGTTCTGAACTTCACGTACCATAACTAACAAGAGATTGTAAAATGCGATACCCGTGTGGTCTCCTTGTTGGATACAGTTGCCACTGGCACAGTGTGGGCAGAGCGCAGCCACGGGCGCTGCCGCCCCCCCCCCCCCTGCCACACACCACTTGACGCGCCGCGTCAGATATTGGAGCGCCCGCATTGTCGCCGCCGCCGCCCCGGCGCATTACCATCACAAGGCGCGCGCCACGCGTAATAATCGCGACCGAGCGGGCACTGTAGGCGCTACAGGCGGGCTGCGCACCTGGCCGTACCAGGTCTCTAGCGACGAGCCGCGCAAGGGCTGCGGGCTGCCCAAAACTGACGATCCTAAAGCAGCGGCCGGCGTCTGCACGAGCGCCTGTTTAACACTAGCACGGCGTTTAATGAAGGGGAAAGTGACGGTTTCTGACAGAAATCTGTACTCTTATATACTCGGCTTCAGAGATGCCTCGTTACAGGAGGAGATTTCGACGTTCCCGCGTACCAGTATATAACGCTATAGATGATATTGAAATTACTACATCGCATGGTGTTGGAGGTCAAGTGATCCTTCAGGGCGCATCGATGATTTGTGGAGCTGTTTTCAACTTTACTATAGCTAATAACACTCAAGCGCGTGAGTAGAAAAAACAATCCCATAATGTTCGAATACAGCATTAGTAGTGAGCTTCTTGATGCTGTCGCGTCGTTCAAATATCTAGGCGTAACATTGCAGAGCGATATGAAATGGACGAACATGTAAGGACAGTTGTGAGTAAGGCGGACAGCCGACTTCGTTTTATTGGGAGAATTTTGGGAAGATGTACTTCACCTGTAAAGGAGACCGCGTATAAAACGCTTGTACGACCACGTCTTGAGTATTGATCAAGTGTTTGGGACCCGCAGCAGATCAGTTTAAAGGAAGACATAGAGGCGGTTCGGGGACTAGCAGCTAGATTTGTTACCGGTAGGTTCGACCAATGCGCGACTGTCACGGAAATGTGCTCCGGTAACTCAGTTGGGGATCGCTGTAACAAAGACGACGTTCTTTTCGTGAATTTCTGTTAAGTAAATTTAGAGGGCCGGAATTTGAAGCTGAGTGTAGTACGATCTTGATACCGCCTACTTACATTTCGCGTAAATATCACAAAGACAAGATAAGAGAAATTAGGGCTCGTACGGAGGCATATAGCCGGCCGCAGTGACCGAGGTGACTGAGGCGCTCCAGTCACGGTCAGCACGCCCACTACGGTCGGGGGTTCGAATCCCCCCTCGGGCATGGATATTTGTGCCGTCCTAGTTCCATTCGCTGTCTAGCTGCCGTCGAGTGAAGACCTGCCTGCTAGTGCTGCGCGTAACTTAGCTTCTCGTGTGTGTTTGTTTACGTTCAGTTAATTGTTCTTTCTGTGAGTGTATACATCTGACATTTGTGGAAGTGCGTCTCTAAGCTTGCCGTACGTCCACGTTTCGCCTTTTGGCGGGATCTCGGTTTTCACCGAAATCTACACGCTACTGAAACATCATGGCTGATTCCCTGAGGAAGAACACGCTGATCTTCTCGTTCCAGAAAGAAACCCGGCATGTTCAACCAACTGCACTCGAAATCCTGGATTGGCTGTATGAGGTAATGGGCATTGATAATGATCTTGCACATACCACTCAGTTAGATTCTGATGAATACTGTCTTTTTATTAAGTTTTTTAGTTCTGTGACAATTGATAAAATTTTGGGAAAGTGGGGTAGCTCTGTTGAGTTTGAACATAGAGATGGGTCCAAAAGCAAGGTTTCAATTAGGAAAGCTGATACCAAGTATATAAAAGTGAGAGTCTTAAATTTACCGATAGAGATGGATAATATTTTAATTAAGGAGGCACTTTCCAAATATGGTGACGTGCTCTCGATAGAAAATGAAAGGTGGTCAAAACACTACAAATTACAGTGTTACAATGGTATACGTTCTGTAGAAATGGATGTAAAGACGAATATTCCGTCATATATGACAGTGCATGGATACAAAGCACACATTGTGTATTCAGGACAAGAACCAACTTGTCAGATTTGCAATGAATCTGGACATTTTAGGTTAGACTGTCCACGACGGTACACGGTACTGAAAAGTAATTATGTAAAGCGGCAACGGCTCACCCTTGGTGAAGTGATGCCTCCTACTGCGATACCCTCCTCTGTAAATGACGTCACGGAAAGTATCACGGATATGACCAATGTTGATAAAGAATTTCCACCTTTAACGACACCTGCAAGTTATAGTCTATCTGTCCGAGAAAATGATCAGCAACCCAAGAAAAGACCGCTAGAAACAACTGAAGATCGTTCTGATGATGATTCCTCTTGCACTCTTCCCGTTCGTAAACAAAAGCAGTGCGAAGCGGGAGACGAAGAGCCCACAGTAAACACTGCTATGGAAGTGGAAACTGCAGTGAAGGAATCAAAGGCATTGGACGAGGAAGAAAAAGGTGCAGTAGTAGACGAACCTGTCACGATTCTGCCTGGCGCGGAGGAGAAGGAAATAAACTCCGACGAGCCGGTAGAATCAGGGGAAACAGAGGAATCAGGAAAATAGCAACAAGACGCCGCGGCCGCAGTGATACCCGCCGCGCATGAGGCGAACAGCAGGGCGGCAGTTTCCCCAGTCCCCGCCTGAGCGTCCCTCGCAACCGACGGACGTAAACAAGGAAACTGTGAAGGAGGTGCCGGCGACTCAGGATGGCCGCCGCCGCCGAATAAAGCCGCAACCAAATCTGAAAGTGGCTCGTAATCAAGGAAACCAACAACCTGCCATGGGCGCTCCGAAGCCACGTAATATAAAATACGAAATAGTCACTGCAGATGCCTCGAAAGAAAACACAAAAAATGATTCCTTACCAGTTACTCCACACAAGGATCAAAGAGATAAATCCCAAGCACCGGAGTCTAGAGAAAATACTTAAGTGTAGATCAAATAGTGTGCCAATGATCATGAACTGTTATTTCTTTTTTCGTTCTTCTGTAAATCTTCAGGTTTTCTATATCAGTCAAGTTTTCGTTATAAATTCTATGATTTCAATTACTGTCAGCACAGTAGTGTCTTAAAACAGTTTATTATTTGTTACCATTATTCCTTGAGGGTAACTTAAAGCTTTAGTTAATTATTTTCCCTCTCGCTTATCTAATGATGCAAGCGTATACTGTAGCTACTATGAATATCAATAAGATTCACTCATAGTGACTAAAATTTAAATGTTAGAATGGCTACAAGTAATATTACAATGGCGCAATCTTATACGATTACTACAGTAAACATAAATAAAATAAGATCAGAATTAAAACTGGCGGCGCTTAAAGAATTTCTATACGACTCTGGAACCGATATTGCCTTGCTACAGGAAGTTTTAATGCCCGATCTTAGTATACCAGGATTTATTTCTTACATTAACGTCTCACTTGAAACAAGTGTAGGAACGGCTGTATTAATACAACATGGCATTCCAGTAACAGATGTGGAACGATTGGAATCCGGAAGAGGGATAGGGTTAAAGATCTACGATGTGACAATAATCAACTTGTACGCTCCTTCCGGGTCTTCACATCGATCTGACAGATCAAAGTTTTTTTAAAGAAGACATCATATACCTGTTACGAAGAAATCCAAGCCCACTCATAATTGGTGGTGATTTTAATAGTGTTTTAAATCGTAAAGATCAGATCCCCAGTTTTAATTTTTGTAATGAATTAAATCATCTAGTTACGAACCTGAATTTAAAAGATGCGTGGGAAATCAAGTATCCTACTGCTGTCGAATTTAATTTCGTCACATCAAATTCATGTAGCAGAACTGACGGTATATGTTGCTCAAGATCTTACATCCTCCGTAACAAAAGTAGAAACTATTCCTACGTACTTTTCGGACCATTCCAGTTTGTTGATCTGCATAAATTTGCGACCACAGCCTATACGTCAGTTCAGGAGTCACTGGAATTTAAACGTCTCGTTGTTGCAAGACAGTGATTTAGAAGACACACTAAAGGAAGCCTGGACAGTGTGCCTGCGTGCGCTTAACAGATATGCAACCACTATCGATTGGTGGACAAAAAGAGCGAAGCCGAAGCTGAGGAAGGTTTTAATGCAATATAGTAGTCAGAGGCCAAGATGTATTAAGAATAATATAGAGTTTTATTATTCAATCTTAAGAGAGTTATATAGCCAGACATCTGCGTCGACCCTTCCCCTGGAAGACATTAAAAAAGTCAAAGCGAAATTGCTCACTATTAAAAGGAAGCAATTAGAAGGATTAAAAATAAAATCAAAAGCGGAATCAGTTACAGAGGATGAAATGACTTCTCTCTATCATTTACTAAAGCATGCTAAGAACAGGAAGAGATCGTTTATTGATGAAATCAGTACAAAACATGGCATTACTCTAAAAACCCAGAAGGATATTGTTAATGAAGTGCATCGTTATTATAATGAATTGTATTCTGGAAATGCAGGAGGGGTTGAAAATTCTGATAATTTCTGTAACATTATAGTCCCACAGCTGACGGAAAGTGATAATCAGGAATTCCTTTCTGAGGTTAATGAAGAGGACGTTTATGAGTCTCTCTGCAGTTCACCATTAAAAAAATCCCCAGGACCCGATGGTTTGCCAGTGGAATTTTACGTTCGTTACTGGCCAATTGTCGGTGAGAAAATTACTGAAATGGTGAATGAGGTTATTAAGGCAAAAATGATACCACCTGAATTTAAAGAGAGCAAAATTGTACTCGTCCCTAAAAGTAAAGGGAACAAAGACCTAAATAACTTTCGCCCAGTTTCGTTGCTGAATTCAGACTACAAAATTGTTGCTAGAGTTGTAAATAAAAAGTTTTCATCATTAACACACAAAATCATTAGTCAACATCAAAATTGTGCCGCGGGGAGAAATATATTTCATACTTTAGTTGATTTTAGAGATGTCATTGCAAACACCTCTGTAACGAACATAAAATGTGCGTTGACTTTTTTGGAATTCCATAAAGCCTTCGATGTGGTAAATCATGAATACCTGCTGCAGACTTTAAAGCGTCTGGGATTCAATCAACAGGCCTTGTCTCTGATCCGAAACATTGCCACAGGAATAAATGCAAGAATAGCTGTCAACGGCCAAACAACAAAACTGCTACAAGTCAGACGAGGTGTTCCTCAAGGAAGTCCCCTTTCCATGACCCTATTCGCCATCTCACTGGACCCGTTTCTCAGACATGTTCATGACAAATTAACAGGCATCACACTAGGAGGACATAAAACTGTTACAAGAGCTTATGCTGACGATGTAGGAATTGTCATAAGAAATATGGAAGATATAGACACATTAGAAACAGTAACGAGAACTTACTGTAGTTTGTCTGGAGCAAACGCAAATGAAAAGAAAAGCAAAATCTTAAATATTAGAGGTTTTGACAAAATAAACATGGAATGGGCAAAAGTGGTGAAGCAGCATAAAAGCCTAGGAATAACACTAACAACAAACGCCATGAAAATGGCTGCAGTGAACTGGAAAGACACCTCCGAAACACTTCGAGGTGCTATAATGGAGAACTTATCACGTTCCTTAAATCAGTTTCAGAGGGTTAAGTACATAAACTTATGTATCCTGTCCAAAGCATACTATACAGCCCAAGTATTTCCAATACCAAGGATGATAGCCCGGAAAATTATGTCCAGAATTACAAACTTCCTGTGGAAAGGAGAAATATTTCGAACAGCAGTCAAGGTAGCCACCTTAGATCCGAGACATGGCGGTTTAGGTCTAACTGACATCACAAGCAAAGCTTCGGCACTTTTCGTCAAGAGGCAAATGAATGTAATAAGAGAATCTCAAGACAGTATTACCAGTCAGCTCTTTGAAATCGTTAAACCAGAAAATCTACAACCCCCTATTGATGTGCGAAAAATAAATAGTCGTCTACAGCATGTGAGAACATTTTATATTGAACTAAGTTATTTGAGTACTGGACTTCGACAAGCTCAACAGATAACATCAGGAGCAATCATGAGGGAAAGGTGGAAAAGTGAAGGCAGAAATAAAATAGAAAGACAGTATCCAAATTTAGACTGGAATGCTATCTGGGAAAACATCAACTTAAAAGTCCTGACCTCCGATATAAGAACAACGTGGTACAAATCAGTGAACAACATCATTAGTACTCACGAAAGACTCTACGAAATTGGTCTCAGTGATACCATTCTGTGTCAACGATGCCATCTAACAGATACAATAACACATAGATATGCATGCGGTGGGAATATAAATAATTGGAACTGGATTAAAGAGCAAATTGCATTTATTACAAGGACATCACCCAACAATATAACATCAACTGTTCTTCATAGACCTCAAGAACGGTACTTTCCAGACGCAAAAAATAACGCCGTGTACTGGCTGATAGGAAATTATGTAAATTATGCCATCAACAACCTGGGACCAGACAACATCATAGACTTCCAGATGTATATACGGAACGAATACTACAAAATTAATAGGTATATGGATCACAAGAAAAAGTTCGGTAACATGTTGAAAATTGTATTTGAAAGAATGGGGATCGGATAAAATACTAAATACATGACTCAATGACAACACGCTATTTCCCTTACCCTGTTTTCTGGATGGACTTAATTTAGGAAAAAAGTGGCGGTGGCATTAGATTTTTTTTTTTTTTTTTTTTTTTTTTTTTTTTTTTTTTTTTTAGGCGAGGCAATTAGATTGGGTATTGTTAGTTAGGTGCCAACGCCTGAAGTGGAGAAGCACAGGAAAAAAAAGTTGGATACAAAAAATAAATAAAACAAAAAAGAAAAAAGGTTCTTGTTTGATAATAATAAAAAAATTAAAAAATATTGTCCTGGTGCAAGTCTTTCAGAAGGACCAAAAAAAAATTTAGGCAACGTAAAAGCCGTCGCTTACACGGAGAGAGAGAAAAAAAATGGCAGTCAGTACTGCGTGTAAAAAAAAAAAAAAAAAAAAAAAAAAAAAAAAAAAAAAAAAAAAAAATTCCGCTCGGCGGAAAAAAAAGAAAAAGTTCGTAAGTAGTTCATAAGTAGTTTGTAACTTTAGGGACTGATGACCCCGTAGTCAAGTCCCATAAGCTCTACAAACATTTGAACAATTGCTTTCCGTACATTTCAAGTAACTGAGGTGCACAATCGTGACACTGGGACTTCTTATTTTACGTGCAATATGCCTTTTTCCTGTCTTTACGTTTGAGTACGTTGGCCTGAAAAATTCGTGGAAAGGGAAGAGGAAATGGAATCGAGGAATAGATTTTTCCAGACAGCAATTTAAAGATCACCAAATGAGAAACTTTATTAAATTTAAAAGAATACCTGCACTAACGCTGGTGGCTTTACTAGATAAGAACTCGGATATTAGATAAAACTTGGTAATCAACCAATACCTGATATTATTGCAATAGTAACAACATGATAAAGCTTTTGACAATGTCGACTGGAATAAACTCTTTCAAATTCTGAAGGTAACAACGGGAAAATATAGGGAGCGAAGATTTATATTCAACTTGTACAATAACCAGAGATCGGTTATTAGAGTCGAAGGGCATGAAAGGGATACACAGGTTGGCTAGGGAATAAGACAGATTTGTAGCCTTTCCCCAATGCTGTTCAATCTGTACATTGAGCAAGCAGTGGAGCAATGCAAGGAGAAATTTTGCGAGGGAATTAAATTTAGCCGACGACATAGTATTTCTGTCAGAGATCTGGAAGAGCAATTGAATGGAATGGACAGTCTCTTTAAAAGAAGATATAAGATGATCATTAACAAGAGTAAAACAAGGATAATGGAATGTAGCGTTAGAAAGTTACGTGATGCTGGAGGAATTAGATAAGGTAATGAGACACTAAAAGTAGTGGATGAGTTTTGTTATTTGGGGGGCAAGATAGCTTCTGATGCCCGAAGTAAATAAGATATAAAATGCAGAATGGCTCTGGGAAGAAAGGCGTTTCAGAGAGCGAAATTCGTTGACATACAATATTAATTTAAATGTTAGGAAGTCCTTTCTGAAAACATTTGTCTGCAGTGCAGCATTCTATGGGAGTGAAACGTGGACGATAAGGAGTTCAGATGAAAAAATTATAGAAGCTTTTGAAATGTGGTGCTGCAGACGAATGATGTTCAGATATTGTCATTTCAGGATAACAATCACTAACTTATTATGATATTTCATACAGCAGTCATAACAATACCTTTTTACTACTGGATCAGTTTGCAGCTGGAAACGATTTTTCAATGTAGTATTATTTTTCTTTAACTAATAACAGTACCATTTTATTACTGGGTCATATTAATTTGCTGCTGGTTAAGATGTTGTTGTTGTTTGGATGTTTTAGGGGGACAAAACTACGGAGGTCATCAGTCCCCCACGTCTCTGGTTAAGAGTTTTCAGTATTCTTTCGAAGTAATCTAAAGTTAATAAGCATCCTTCAATTATTAAGTCATGTATGAGCTTTGATTTTTTGACACTCACACATGACAACACATAGCCGCAGATTACATATTTAGTTTTATTATTCATGACAGCAAACCCGTAATCAAATACTTGTAGTTACATTTTTTCTGATTTGATTCGTTTTCGCTACTGCAACGTTCATCAGACGTGGATGGCTGAGCAGATCTTACAAACATTTAAGAAAGAAATTACGTAGTTTGCCTTTCGAATAACATTGCTTTAACACGACCCGGGGGGGGGGGGGGGGCGCCGGACATTTTTACTCGGAAAGGGGGCCGCAGGTTTAAAAAGACTGAAAAACACTGGCGTACTGAACTGGCACGTTGGGTAAAAGCCTTCAACGTAGGTCGGCAAACAGTGGCAGACATGTATCGAGCACGTCGTCCTAGCGTCTATGAAGAAGTTTTATTATACAGTGATCGACGGCAGATGATTCGAATTAGCGGATACGACTGTGCTTCGCATCCAAAAGGGGCGCCTTGGCATGCGAATTATTGCATCACGATGGGTTTCGCATGAATTGCAGAAAAAAGAAAGAAAGAAAGAAATGGATGCGCTACGACGCTACTCAGACGCACTTGGAGCGGTATGAACGCGAAGGAGAGGCTTTCTTACGTCGTATCAAAACACTGGATGAGACACATGGACCACACCATACGAGCCAAAAGTGAAACTCCAATTCAACGAATGGCGTCAATATGAATAATCGCGAAAATCGAAAGTGCTTCAGAGCCCCATTGTGATGAATGTTATGCTGACTCTCGTGTACGACTTGTGATGGTGTTATCCTAACACATTACGTTCCCCTACGGCAGACCGTCAGTGCACAGTATTAATGTTCGTTTTTGGAGCATCGCCTGCGACCAGCTTTGCGAAAGCTGCGGCAACACTTTCTGCGCAACCCAACCATCACTTTGCAAGGCAATGTGCGGGCGCTTACAGCGCAAGCTGTGGCTGCTCTGTTCGGTCGATGGGACTGCGAAATACTCTCCCCGGACTTAAGCTCTGTGACTTTGATTTGATTCCGAAGATGGAGCAACCACTTCGTGGCAGTCGCTTGAGAACTGTTGCAGAGATTCCACAGGCAGTAGACCGCTCCATCAACAGCACAGGCTTTGCTAACGGTATACTACGCCTTCCACATAGCTAGCAACGGGTTCCACCAACGCGACGTAGATACAAGGCCTGTGCGCTGCCTGCCAAGGGTAGTCATGACACCATCAAACTATTTGTCTTACGTAGCGTTTTGCCGAGTTTGGGAATACGTACACGTTGCACATAGTGTTTCAGAATGTTTTTCTTGTTATCTACGTGATTCTTGGCGGACATTTAGCTAGTATGAGAGAAAACGGGTAATATTCATCGTCCGATTCCAATATCGGTAAGAAATCTTATACAAAAAAAAAAAAAAAAAAAAAAAAAAAAAAAAAAAAAAAAAAAAAAAAAATCTGTGAGTCACATAAATAACATTAAGAACATTCTGAAACACAGTGTGCAACGTGTACGTTTTCCAAACTCAGCACAACGCTACATAGGACAAATAGTTTGCTTGTGTGATGACTACTCTTGGCAGGCAGCGCACAGGCCTTGTATCTAGGTGGCGTTGGTTTTACACAACGTTGGTGACTACTTTGAGGGACAGTAACAGGTGCAAACGTGTAACGGTTGTGAATAAACAGTTGCCACTATTTAAGTTCCAACCGTCGTACATATTTCGCAAGCCACCATACTGTGCCTGGCAGAGAACACCTCGGAAGACCGATACTCATTTCCTTTCTGGTTCCACTCCCAAACAGAGCGACGGAAAAAACGACTGCCTTCGTATGAATATTAAATTCTCTCACTTTGCTGTCTTTTCGCGCAATGTGACTTTGCGGCGGTATTGATCGAACCGGCCTGTAGCATCTCGGCTCAGAATTGCTTCTTTTCTCCCTTTAAACCTAAATGCTGTTGATCCCACACACATATGCACTAGGCCTACTCATGAGTAAATCGCAGTAGAGTGTTCTAGACGCGGTCTCCTTCCCCACGACCGTCCTTACACGTTCGCTCCGTTTCATAACGCTCTGTTATCTTTAGATGTTTAGTCGACACGACTGTGTCTAGCAGCTCACTGTTAATATACAGCGTGATTCAAGAAGATACGCAAATATTTTAGTATTTTACTCTACAAGTAAAACAAAAAAGTTCATATAAACATAGGCTCATAAATGTTTAGTTACAGACTTACGGCTAATAAAATATTTTGCTTGAAATTTAGCAAACTCGCCAATATGAAGCCAACACAAAACTGTAGGAAGTTAAAGCACAATTCCCATTTATTTATTTGTTTACTGTTATTGATCTCGTTTATCTAATAAAACATTTCCCGGATGTATATCCGCATTAGTTTTCTATAAATTGCAAAAGAAGCAAAGAAATAATTTCGGAAAATATGTAATTTATCATCTACCTGGCCATTTTTTTTTAATTTCAGAGAATTTCGCAAAGTTTTTAACAAAAGTTTTAGAGAATACAATTTTGGAGATTTATGGTAATAAAGTTAACTAAAAAATGTATGAATGTGTAACATAATCTGCTAATATTAATACCATATCACACATGAATTCAAGTTACACCGTAAGAAATAAAGCTCAGTGTTATGCAAGTTGCACAGTGTACTTACAGTTTTACAATACATCCACAGTCAGTGTTCAAAAATGACTCCATAGAGTTCAATGGATTTCGCTGCACGTGTATGAATAGATTTTATTAGTCGTTTCAATTTCACAGGGTTATTTCAATTTCGTCTTTTCCATTCAAAGTGCGAGCTAGCACATGTACTCACTTCCTTTCCCTGAAAAATACAAAAATGTAACTCGTTTCAACGTTAGAAGACGACTGAAACCACTCACTAACGATTGTCAACATGCTGAATAGAATGTAGACAAAATTACTTGTATAATATCTGGAATTTCTGGAAAACCACTGCAGATACATATCTGGAACGTGTTTTATTAAATTCACCAGATCAATAACAACAAAATACGTAATAGCGTATTTGAATTTTCCGCTACCAGTCACAATGCTTATAGATGTTAAAATTATTTCTTTAACCTACATGTTTCGAGGCATTTGCCTCATCTTCAGGCTATTTGGAATTCACAAAACTATTACTACAGGTATATTGTATTACATATTTTCAGTCTGTTGCAATGGACCTATGTAAACACAAATAAGACTTTTTGAGATGATGTCTCTGTGTCCTGTGTCCTCACTAAACAACGAAAGTTTATATTATCAACCCACGATCATTATGTGAAGTAGCATTCTTCCTCTGCTGCTGCTTGGATGCATAACTGTAGGACTTGTTGGCTTGCTGGTGACACCACATAACATCTAGCCGCACGATTCCACTATCAACACAGCTGACACTAAACAAGAGGGCGGTCAAAACAGAGCGTTGTTTCGACTGGTTTAGTATCGATATATCAAAACCGCTTGGAGTTTCTTCTTTGCCTTTTCGATTTCAATATTAAGTAAGGGCATTTAAATTTATAAAGTTTCTCTATCCAGTGAACTTTACACCTTTAGTATGTAAGTCTGTAAGATATATTTATTCTGTTTAAATACAAATGTGGCAAAACACATCACAAATCTAGTCTATTAAATAACAGCAAGAACAGCAGAAGACTATTCGGTTGTATCAAATGGAATCACATCGGAAGTAAACGATGTCTATTTATTGTAAAAGAGACAGCTCTTTCAAACAAAATGTTTGTAAAACCAAGGGACTTCACAGCTGCGGTTATGTTCCTAGGCTAAACTACTTAACCTTTACACTACCGTTTTTGTTTTCGTAAAATGTAAAACAAATTCCCACATATACATGTTTGGTAGGCTTGATTGATTTCATTGATTGATTTTCTCAGGGAAGCCAAAACAGTCTTGGTCCAACCCGCCACTGCCCGCGCCGAAACTAAGTTTATTGTGCGGTATCGCTCCCTGTATATCTAGTAAAGCCAACCAATGCCCTTGAACAGTGCAAGGAGTCCCTTTACCAGTTCTTTATTAGACACAATTTCTTCGGGTCTGGTTGTCCCAAATGTTCTGTGTCTTTTACTCGCCAATGCAATGCATTCGAAGATTAGATGTGATGCAGTTTCATCATCGTCGTCACATATGCTACATTTAGTTATTCCCATTGTGTGTAGGTGTTTTTTGAAATTCCCATGCCCTGTCAGCAATCCAACCATGAGTCTAATCTCTCTCCTGTTCAGGCACAGGATTGCAGAGCGTCTTTTAAAATATGGCTTTGGCATCATTACCATGCCATTTTTTGTTGATTTTGGTCCAGTATTCTACGTGCTGTCTTCTGAGCCAGTTACGTTGCTCCAATTTGATCATTGCCTTGGTGATTGTCAGGACAGGTTCCGGACCAATAAATGGAGTCTCTGCCCCCATCCTGGATAATCTGTCGGCATGTTCGTCGCCACTGATCCCCGAGTGGCCAGGGACCCTCAATAGATTTACCCTATTGCTTTCCCCCTAGCTCCACCAGAACCCTGTGACATTCTGCAACAATTTTAGACCTTGTTGCAGGAGCTGCCAGTGATCTCAGGGCTGCCTGGCCGTCAGAATAGATATAGATGCTACGGTCTTTGTAGCACCTATGCAAATTCTCTTCCACACACGCCCTGATGGCAGTGATTTCGGCCTGGAATACTTAGGCCAGTTTCCCTAGAGAGATGACGCCCTCCAGTCTTGGCTGCACCCCGTAATCCCCAGCCCCAACGCCTTGGTCTGATTTCGATCCGTCAGACAATAACCCCCTTACGGTGTCTAACTATTTGCTCCCACTGCTCCCTACTTCCAATTGTTATATTGAAAAGCTTGTTGAAGCAGTATGGGGTTATAATATAGTCGGCTGGCATTTCCCCAACCTTTCCTACATTTACCTCACTCCCTATTTTAGTGTCTGATTCTGGATATCCCAAAGAGTTCCAGTTTTTGCCAGTTTTGAGTCTGTATGCACCAGCCGCTGCATCCATCTTGACCCAAAGGTGTAATGCGGGCATATCCAACATGGTTTCCATCCCAGCAGTTGGTGTGCTGCTAATTCCGCCTGTTATGGCTAAGCAGGCTAATCTCTGCACCTTACCAAGCTCCTTAGCAGCAACCTGCTGTTCTACCTTCTTCCACCACACGACCGCCCCATAGGTGATCCTGGGTAAAATCACCGTGGTGTATATCCAGTGCATACCCTTGGAGCTCAGGCCCCAATTTTGGTAGGCTTTGTAATGCCATATGATGGGATACATATGTCCCCTTGGTAGTCTAAGGTAACCCTCACTAATTATTTTTTCTCCAAATACATTTATACATCGCTATTTTAATGTCATCGGTAGACGATTATGCCGTTTTGTTTTGCAACTTGAGGATGGGTAGTGCGTCAATCATTCTTAGCTTCCTCTGTAGTTTTTGACGATAATTGCACAAGCAACCTCTGTAGTTTTTGAAGATAATTGCGGAAAAATTAAAAGACATGAGAGAATGACCATATGTCAGTGAGTAGAGTACCTCTGCACGGCAGGTGCACGATATGGGCTTGGTTTGTAGTGTGGCAAATGTCAGGACGTGCTTGCAGTTGGTTGACGTGGTGTGTCCGGGAAAGCCACCAGCCTGCTTTGCAAATCTGGTAATTGGTGTGCCTATCTGCAGGTGCCATCTCAGTATTTATGGTAACCTGGAGACCTGGGTTACCAATAGATCCTGAGAACAGCAAAAACTACATGTGCGATCTCAATTTTAAGAATCCTGCTTCCCTTCATCACTGTCAAAGATGCGTGGTAGTAATATGAAGCAATTTCCGACTGGTTCTCTGACATCCTTTCGTGGGATACAGATGTCCCGTTGGTTTTCATAGGGTTAAGCTAACCTGAACTAAGTTATGCTAAGGACAAAACACACACATACCGGAGGGAGGACTAAAACCTCCGACGGCGAGCAACCGCGCTCTCCGCAGCAAGGTGCCTTTGAGCAATTCGGCCGCTCCAACGTGTATGTATCACCTGCTACGAAGGCACAGTCGTTCCAGTAGATACTCTGAAGGTTAAAGTCGCTTCAAACTGATAGGCCCCCTATTGCATGATCCTTGGAATTTCGTGCTTCTGAGCTTCTTCGAATGTTTCTAGAGCTGTCGCGATCAGGTGACCGGAAAAACCACGCAACACTGTCTCCTAGATCTGTGCTGCGTTAACTTCTTGTTTATATATTTATTTTTAATATTTGACTATGGACTACAAAGTCGTGGATTCGGTCTACAGACAGTCCTAGGATATTTATCTGTTACACATGACTTATTTCATGTATGGCAATGTTTTCTGATGTCCTACAGTTTTTAGGGTAAGTCACTTGAGAAGTGTGAAGAGGGCAACGGCATACGACCTTCAAAAGGACCAAGCGTTGTTAAGCAATGTGGTGCCCGTAGCAGTCTTCAGATTGATGACTACTTTATTAGTTTCGAAGCTCAGCAATCTTAGCTTTAACCCTATTTGTGCACTATGTCGGTAGTACCCTCTACCTATGGACTGGCTGCTATAACATTTCTGAAGGAGATACATCGTAAAGTTACATTAACGACAGTGTTCCAAGGCGAAGCCATACTGCTTCGAAAGCAGCTGATGTAAGGGAAAAAAGGAAAAGAAATAAGTAACTGAGACTATAAAAAATATTATGAGTATCTGCCTCATAGTATATTTAACAGCTTACCACCCCAGTTTCTAGATCTGTGGGAACAACACGATTAAACATTTGTCCTGGAGCTTCCAGCCTTGTCAACTATTTCCAGCTGATAATAAATTTGATCGAGTAGGTACCGGTTACTGTAAACTGTTACAGAATGACATATCGTGAAATTTGTTCTGATCTTGACGTCACTGGTGCCTAAAATCCCGAATTGATATTTTGTACCTACAGTCCCTTCGAAACTGCACTGGCTCGTATCACGCTCTTGTCAGAATCAGGGCATCTTTTTTCAAGTTACATACGCTGACATTGTCAATACCACTTTCTGAAACCGCATAGCGCTAACTGCTTCAGTTTGAGATTCACGTTTTCATATCACAACAAATTCTAATGATGTGACTCACATTACCTGTAATAAGTAGTGGAAAATTACACAACGAGTCCTTTTTCGCTAGACTGAAGCTCCTCTAAACGTCTGTGCACGATCGTCGAAGTTCACTGTTGCCGTGAGATAATTTGAGTTTAGTTGCACGGTAATTGTTTTACAACGACTAGACCGTTTCAAATGGACGAACAGATATGAGAAAAACAGTCATTCTTGTAATTGCCAATCACACAAAACGATTCACAGCAAAAGCTGTTCCGCGAATCGTAATCTGTCAAATACGTATTCTACTTTAATGACTACCCGTCAGCAGATTGTTATTCACGGCAGTCACGGAAATCAGTCGAAAGTGAGATGTAATTCGCTACGCGCTGTAACATCATTAGGTGCTTAAAAACGTGTTAAGCGTTCTACACGCTAATGCAAAAAAGGAAGTAGGTTGCAGCCTGGCAAAGTGGAAACCTTAAGAAGTGTCACGTCATTGTCTCCGTTGTCCAAAATGCCATTAACCGAAGTATACTATACAATTTTCAAGAACATTCTGTTTCATGATCACACCAAACACATGATCACCTGTCAGTGATATGTGTTCTTGGTATATCGTTAATTCACGACGCCGCCAACTAAATAGAAGTTCCGCCAACTGTTGCTGTTTTATTTTTTCATATTTAAATATGTTATTAGATGTGAGAGTACTACATAAATAATGGAAACTTGCGGCGTTGTGCATGAGAATAGCGGTCGATTAAACGATTACCGGTACTTGTAAGAGAGACAGTGTAGTTCATCTAATGACCGCATGGACTGAGGCGTCATGCTACGGACTGGGCGGACCTTCCCGCCGGTGGTTCGAGTCCTCCCTCGGTTATTTGTGTGCGTGTAAGTTACCTAGTTTAAGTAGTTTATAGGTCTAGGGACTGATCACCTTAGCAGTTTGGTCCAATAGCTGTGCGAACTAAGATGTTGACCTCAAATATCTGTTGAATTTACAACAAGATGAATTCTAAGAAACTCCTCACTGAACAACGAATTGTCTCTTGTCATAGCTATATTAATTACATGTATATTGGTATCAACTTCGTTTCTTCAAATGGAACTTATAGTGAAAATGAGGATATCGGAGACTATGCGCGATACCACCGACGTGTGTTTGTGACATTGCAGTATTGAGGTGGTGAAAATAATATGTGAAGCAATATACAGTGCTACTGGTGGTCTGATTACCTAACATGTATAACTGGAATGACCTGTGGTGAATTAAAGCTCTTGTAATTAGGAGTAGCAAGAGACAGAATGTTGTAGATTGTGAACTTGTAGCGAATTGTGTCAGTTTAGATGGGATTTTGGACAATGTGTATGTAAGAGTAGTAAGGACACTGTTTATGATTACATACAAACTATTTTGCCAGCACTGAACATTAATTTATGCCGACGATCACGTAATGTGATTGAGTGATGAACATTCTAGAAAGTTCGATAGCGGAAACTTCAATATAAGAGACAGTTGTGTTAAACAAACTGTGAATACAGGTTCCTGAGGAACTATTTAGTGTGTTAGAACATATAAAATGCGTTAGTCGTGTCGATAAAAATAAATAACGAACTTTTGTCAATAATTAGAAAAATGACTTATGTAAATAGCTTTGTAATTACAAAGAGTTAGAAATATCTGTTAGCTTATTTTTGTAATGCTCATTGTCTTATGCTTGTGGGAATGTCAGTATAAATCTTCGTTTCGTCAGTAATACATTCTAGTAATTTTATTTGTTAATATTGTTTTTTGGACAAACGATATATTTTTCCAAGAAAATCTGTAAGAGATTCATTTCTTTAATTACAGTTTTGTCAACTTGATTTGCTGTGTACGATTCTGAATGTATTTTGTTATAATTCAACAATTTGTAACTAAATATATTTAATTGTATCCAACAAGGAGAGCGGCCATTAGAATTGTTAACAAAAGTATATATAGAGCTCATGGAATGTCGCGGGGAGGCCAGTTTTTTGAGTTGATGTCTGAGCAATAAAGTTTGTGACTGTGTATTGTTTGTGGTTGGCTAACGTAGAAGTTTGGAGAGTCGATATGGCGGCAAGGTGTAATGCAATTTATTGAAATAAATGTTTCGAAAATGGAAGAGCATCACGAGTTTTTATTTTGATGAGCTTCTCACCCAGGAAGAACCCAGTTTAGTTAAGCAGCGCAAGCAAAACCCCCGCAGTCATCGTTGCAATATAAAAGCTGAGTATTGAATCACCCCTATGAACCACAGACATTGCCGAGGTGGGGTGGCTTGCGTGCCTCGACGATGCAGATAGCCGTACCGTAGGTGCAACCACAGCGGAGGGGTATCTGTGGAGAGGCCAGACAAACGTGTGGTTCCTGAAGAGGGGCAGCAGCCTTTTCAGTAGTTACAGGGGCAACAGTCTGGATGATTGACTGAGCTGGCCTTGTAACATCAGCTAATGTGGCTTTGCCACACAGCTACTGCGAACGGCTGAAAGCAAGGGGAAACTACAGCCGTTACTTTTCCCGATGACATGTAGCTCTACTGTATGAACATATGATGATGGCAACCTCTCGGGTAAAATATTCCGGAGGTAAAATAGTCCCCCATTCGGATCTCCGGGCGGGGACTACTCAGGAGGATGTTGTCGTCAGGAAAGACAATACTGGCATTCTACGGATCGGAGCGTGGAATGTTAGATCCCTTAATCGAGTAGGAAAATTAGAAAATTTAAAAAGGGAAATGGATAGGTTGAAGTTAGATATAGTGGGGATTAGTGAAGTTCGGTGGCAGGATGAACAGGATTTCTGGTCAGGTGAGTATAGGATTATAAGTACAAAATCAGTTGGGGGTATCACAGGAGTAGGACTGTTAATGAATAAGAAAATAGGAATGCGGGTAAACTATTATGAGCAGCACAGTGATCGCATTATCATTGTAAAGATAGATACGAAGCCAACACCTACAACAGTAGTACAGGTTTATATGCCAACTAGCTCTGCCGATGATGAGGAGATTGAAGAAATATATGAGGACCTAAAGGAAATTATTCAGACAGTTAAGGGAGAGGAAAACTTAATTGTGATGGGAGACTGGAATTCGGTAGTAGGAAAAGGAAGAGAAGGAAAAATAGTAGGTGAATATGGACTGGGCAGGAGGAATGAAAGAGGAAGTCGCCTGGTAGAATTTTGCACGGAACATGATTTAATCGTAACAAACACCTGGTTTAAGAATCACGAAAAAAGGTTGTATACGTGGAAGAGACCAGGAGACACCGGAAGGTATCAGATAGATTTTATAATGGTGAGACATAGATTCCGGAACCAGGTTATAAACTGCAAGACGTACCCAGAGGCAGATATAGACTCTGACCATAACTTGTTAGTCATGAACTGTAGGCTGAAACTGAAAAAACTGCGAAAAGGTAGGAAAATAAGGAGATAGGACTTAGATAAATTGAAGAATTTAAGAAATTGGAGAATCTGAGAATTTCAGAGGGATATTTAGGCAACAATTGACAGAAACAGGGGGAAATAAAACAGTAGAAGAGGAATGGGTAGCATTGAGAGATGAAATAGTGAAGGCAGCAGAGGACAAAATAGGTAGAAAGGCAAGACCTTCAAAAAATCCTTGGATATCACAGGAAATACTAAATTTAATTGATGACAGGAGAAATATAAAAATGCAGTAAATGAAACAGGCAAAATGGAGTACAGACGACTAAAAAATGAGATTGACAGGAAGTGCAAAATGGCTAAGCAGGAGTGGCTAGAAGCCAAATGCAAATCTGTAGAAGAATGTATAAGAAGGGGAAAAGTAGATACCGCCTACAGGAAAATAAAAGAGACATTTGGGGACAAGAAAAGCAACTCTATGAATATCAAGAGTTCAGATGGAAAACCAGTTCTCAGCAAAGAAGGGAAAGCTGAAAGGTGGAAAGAATACATAGAACAGCTCTACAAAGGAAATGAAGTTAGAGACGATGTTTTAGGAAGGGAAGAGGAAGTAGATCAAGATGAAATAGGAGATGCTATACTGAGAGATGAATTTGATAGAGCCTTGAAAGACCTAGGTCGGAATAAGGCCCCAGGAGTAGATGACTTACCCTCAGAGCTACTAAAGTCTCTGGGAGAGCCAGCCATGACAAGACTATTTGAACTGGTGTGTAGGATGTATGAGACAGGCGAAATGCCCTCAGACTTTAAGAAAAGTGTAATAATCCCCATTCCAAAGAAATCAGGTGCAGACAGGTGTGAAAATTACAGAACCATCAGTTTGATAAGTCATGGTTGCAAAATTTTAACACGAATTATCTACAGGAGAATGGAAAAGCTGGTAGAAGCTGACCTCTGGTAAGATGAGTTTGGATTCAGGAGGAACATAGGAACCCGGGAGGCAATACTCACTTTACTTCTTATCCTAGAAGATAGATTAAGGAAAGGCAAACCTACATTTTTAGCTTTTGTAGATTTGGAGAAAGCATTTGACAATTTTCAAATTCAAATATTTGTAAATCTTATGGGGGTCATCAGTCCCTAAACTTACAAACTACTTATGAACTACTTACGAACTAGAACGTCACAAATATCCATGCCCGAGGGGGGATTCGAACCCCCGACCGTAGTGGCCGTCCAGACCGTGACTGAAGCGCCTCAGTCCCCTCGGCCACCGCGGCCGGCCATTTGACAATGATGACTGGAATACACTGTTTCAAATTCTGAAGTCAGCAGGGGTAAAATATAGGGAAAGGAGAGTTGTTTATAACTTGTACAAAAGCCAGACCGCAGTTATTAGACTCGAAGGCATGAAAGGGAAGCATCAGTTGGGAAGGGAGTAAGACAGGGTTGTAGCCTTTCTCCGATGTTGTTCAATTTGTACATCGAGCAGGCGGTGAAGGAAAGCAAGGAAAAATTTGGAATAGGGATTAAAGTTCAGGGGGAAGAAATAAAAACATTGCGTTTTGCTGATGACATTGTAATTCTGTCAGAGACAGCAAAGGACCTGGAAGAGCAGTTGAATGGAATGGACAGTGTGTTGAAGAAAGCGTATAAAACGAACATTAACAAGAGCAAAACAAAAATGATGGAATGCAGTCTTAGAAAATCAGGCGACGCTGAAGGAATTAGATTAGGTAACGAAACAATGAAGGTGGTAGATGAGTTTTGTTACTTGGGTAGTAAAATAACATGTGATGATCGCATTACAGAGGATATAAAACGCAGAATGGCAATGGGTAGAAAAGCATTTTTGAAAAAGAGAAATTTGCTAACATCGAATATTAATTTAAGGGTAAGGAAGTCTTTTCTGAGGGCATTTGTGTGGAATGTTGCCTTGTACGGGAGTGAAACATAGACGATAAGCAGTGCGGACAGGAAGAGGATAGAGGCTTTTGAAATGTGGTGTTACAGAAGAATGCTGAAGATTAGGTGGGTAGATCGCATAACCAATGAAGAAGTACTGAACAGAATTGGTGAGAAAATGAATTTTTGGCATACCCTGGCTAAAAGAAGGGACCGCTTGGTAGGTCACATTCTTAGACATCGAGGAATCGTAAATTTAGCATTGGAGGGAAGTGTGTGGGGTAAAAATCGCAGAGGAAGACCAAGATACACGTATAGTAAGCAGATTCAAGTGGATGTGGGTTGCCTTTCTTATGAGGAGATGAAAAGGCTTGCTCAGGATAGAGTAGGGTGGAGAGCTGCATTGAACCAGTCTCCGGACTGAAGACCATAACAACAACATTGAATTATGTATCAAGCACATCGCCCCATAGTTATAAGTACCATTAAAAACTATATTACTCTCTGGTACTAGTATCGTAGACCTCAAAAAGACGAATTAAACGGCGTTTCACCCATCGAAAAAGGATAAGACGTTTCGGATAAATTACTTTACTTGGAACCTAGGATTTATCTGTTTTGAACCTCAAGCCGATTACTTACTTTATGCGGGAATCCGTAGTTCCATGCTCAAATAAGTAAATGCACCACGTCGAACAAGCAGGAAGATGTGATGCCGGTATAACACGGGCAGAGAGGAGGACGAGCTTGTACTCTGTGTAGTTCACGTGTGACGAGTGCTGGGTGATTTAGAAAAAAAGTATATCACAAACCGAAAATATTTATTTACTGTATGAGAATTCAAACACTACCCCCCCCCCCACTCCCCACCCTCCCAATGCTTTAAAATAATTGAACTTTTATCCAGATGTGGACTACCACTGTGAGTGTCTTCATCAGAAACTCAAATAGCTCGTTACTCACACGAACTGATGGGTGCTATCGACAAGGGTTCGCAATTCGATTCCGTATTTCTTGATTTCCAGAAGGCTTTTGACACCGTACCTCACAAACGGCATTTAATCAAATTGCGTGGTTATGGTATATCGCCCCAAATTTGCGACTGGATAGGAGATCTCCTGTCAGAGAGGAGACAGTTCGTAGTAATCGATGGCAGGGCATCGACTAAAACAGAGGTGATATCGGGCGTTCCACAGGGTAGTGTTACTGGTCCTCTGCTGTTCCTTATTTACATATACGATTTAGGGGAAAATCTGAGTAGCTCCCTTACGTTGTTTGCTGATGACGCCGTCATTTACCGTCTAGTAAAATCATCTGAAGATCAACACTAACTGGAGAACGATCAGAATAAGATATCACTATGGTGTGAACATTGGCAGTTGACTCCAAATAATGAGAAGTGTAAAGTCGTCCACATGAGTACGAAAAGAAATCCGTTAAACTTTGTTTACAAGATAAATCAATCAAAAGTGAAGGCCGTAAATAACTAGGAATTACTATTACTTCAGACTTAAATTGGGAAGGTAATGTCGTGGGAAAGGTGAACCAGAGACTGCGTTTTATTGGCATAATCCTTAAAAGATGCGACAGAACTACAAAAGAAACTGCATACACTGCGCTTGTCCGTCCATTTTTGGACTATTGTAGCACAGCACAGTAGCATCAGGTGGGTTTGACAGAGGACATCGAAAGAATCCAGAGAAGGACAGCTCGTTTCGTATTGTCACGATACAAGGGAGACAGCGTTACGGAAATGATACAGGATCTGGGATGGGAGTCATTACAACAACGGCGTTTATCGCTTCGGCGTGGGCTACTTACGAAACTATAATCGTCAATATTCTCCTCCGAATGCGAAAATATATTGTTGAGGCCCACTTACATAGGTAGAAATGGTCATCAGAATAAAATACGAGAAATAAGACCCCGAACGGAGAGATTCAGGTGTTCGTTCTTTCCGCGCGCTATTCGAGAATGGAATGGGAGATAAAATAGTATAACGGTGGTTCGATGAATCCTCTGTCAGGCACTTAAATGTGATTTGCAGAGTATCCCATGTAGCTGTAGATGTAGATGTTTTCGGCACGGTCGCCGGTGGATCAGGCTGGCGGCGGTGTGGGGTTGCAGTCGGTGTCGGTCAGCTGGCGTCAATCGGCGGCTCAAAGCGGCCAGCAGCGCCATTACCATAACAAGGGCCACACGGCAATTACCGGCGGCCGGGGCGCCCTGACGCGCACCAATGGCGCCGACGCACGGGCTCGCTTTAAAAAGACATCGGCCGGCGGGAGAGGCGAGGAGAGGCGGCAGGTGGCCGATGCAGGGGCAGGGGCGCCCACACCGCGCGTGGAACACCGCCGACGCCACACCGGTACTACACGTGGCCTACGAGAAAGACAGGCCCCAGCGCGCACGTCGTGCCACGTAAGCAAGGTAGTTCCGAGCCGGCTCAGTGGCTGACCGCTATGACGCAGTGGGCTGTGCCCCAGTGGCCGGCCAATCGGCTAGCGATCGCGCCGGCTCGGAACTACCCGAGGCCAACGAGAGAGACAGGCCGCGGCGCGCCTGTCAAATTACGTAAGCAAGGTAGGCCTGAGCCGGCGCGATCGCTAGCGGATTGGCCGGGTGCTGGGGCACAGCCCACTGCCTCGTAGCAGCGGGCCACTCAGCTAGCGATCGCGCCGGCTCAGGCCTACCTTGCTTCTCTCGTTGGCCTCGGAAACTACCTTGCTCACATGGCATGATGTGCGCGCTGGGGCCTTTCTCGCCGGCCAAGGGTACTACAGCTCAGACGCGTGAGGCACGTTTCTTCTTAATGGACAAGTCTCGCGCTCAAAAATGTTCAAATGTTTGTATAGTCTATGGGACTTAACTACGGGGTCATCAGTCCCTAAACTTACAAACTACTTATGAACTACTTAAGAACTAGGACGGCACAAATATCCATGCCCGAGGGAAGATTCGAACCCCCGACCGTAGTCTCGCGCTCATCATGCATATCTTATGAATCCCTTCGTTCATGATAATGACGTCGCAGGATTATAATGACGAACACGTCCTCCATACCAGAACCCTGTCAGACCAACACCATCTACATACAAGGCCTTACGACAGCCAATGCCACGTCACACCGAACAGGCCGCTACCAGCAGCTAACTGGCTCGCTGCCGGGGCACAGCTCACTGACACCTAGCGGCCAGATAGTCAGCTTAAGTCTCATTGACTTCATTATTGGTGGTGGAAGCGGGACAGTGGCTGGTCAAGAGTCTGAAGGAACTGAGATACGAACAGCCGTATGTATAATACAATATTTATTGTATCACAACCATTTTCGGCATTCCACTATCTTCAAGTTGGTTCTGTGTTGCGCAGTGCTCACGGTGTGGACCCAGCGTAAGGAAAGTTGCTCTTCAATCCCTCTCCGCAGATACCGAATTACAGAATTCCACGAATCAAGTTTTGGTATCCCTACTTATGGATTTTATGCTCTGATGTAGGGACCTGAAGATGGCATAGTGAATGCCGAAACTTGTTGTGATACAATAAATATTTTATTATACATACGGCTGTTGGTATTTCAGTTCCTTCAGATAGTCAGCTGGCTGGCTGTTGTGAGGCCTCATACTATTTGGTCACGACAACTTGACCATTTTGTTGGTACTGCCACAAGCGGCGAAAGTCGGCACTAGTTGAGTAATATTCATTTCTTTACAAATGCTACCAACGCTACAATGCTCGTTGAGGCGAAGTGTTACTGTACAAATTGAGTGCTTATGGAATATCGTCCCAAATGTACGAGAGTGATTGGATTCACGATTTCCTATCAGAAAGGACACAGTACGTAGTAATTGACGGTAAGTCATTGAGTAAAACAAAAGTGAAAATCCGGCGTTCCACAGGGAAGCGTTGTAGGTCAACTACTCCCACTCTTGCTTGTGTTTATAAACGATTTAGGAGAGAATCTGAATAGCTAAAAAATGTTCAAATGTTTGTAAAACTGCGTGGTCATCAGTCCGTAGCTTACAAACTACTTAAACGTAGGTAAACTAACCTAAGGACAAACACACACACACACACACACCCTTGCCCCAGGGAGGACTCGAACCTCCACAGAGAGCATCCGCGCGCTCCGCATCGAGACGCTTTAGACCGCTTGGCTACTCCACCGCGGCAATCTGAATAGCTCCCTTAGACTGTTCGCGGATGATGCTGTCGTTTATCGGTTAGTGAAGTCAACAGAGGATCAAAAGCAACTGTAAGGGATTTAGACATAATTCCTACATGGTGCGAAAATCGGCAGTTAACACTAAATAACGAAAAGTGTCAAGTAATACACAAGACCACCAAAAGAAATCCGCTGAACTTCAATTACACGATAAACCTTAAGGTCGTAACTTCTATCAAATACCTAGGAGTTAGAATTACGAACAATTTAGACTGGAGAGAACACACAGATAATATTGTGGGGAAGGCGAACCAAAGTTTGCGTTTCATTGGCAGAACGCTTCGATGATGCAATAGCTCCCACCAAAGAGGCTGCCTACATCACACTTGTGCGTCCTCTCCTGAAGTACTGTTGCCCAGTGTGGGACCCTCACCAGGTGGGACTGACGGAAGACATTGATTAGATCGAGAGAAGGGCAGCTCGTTTTGTTTTCACACGTTACAGGGGGGAAAGCGTCACGGAAATGTTGCACGATTTGAGGTGGAAATCATTAAAAGAAAGACGTTATACGTTGCGGCGAGATCTATTTGAGAAATTTCAACCACCGACTTTTATTCTGAATATGAAAATATATAGCTAGCACCATCCTACTTAGGGAGACATGACCATCCCAATAAAGTAAGAGAAATCAAATCGAAATCGGTACGATTTAGGTGTTCATTCTTTAAGCGCGCTATTACAGGATGGAACGGTAATGAACCCTCTGCAGGCACTTAAATGTGATTTGCAGAGTATCTATGTAAATGTACGTTACACACTGTTAGCGTATCGGGGCCAGCACTGCATTTAGCAGCCGATGCTGCCTTCCCATCACAGCTCCACTCCCCGCGGCGGCTATAATATGGGGCCAAGACACACTTGCTGCAGCTCCCAACGGCCAGCGCGAGATTCGGCACGTTACTGTGTCCAAACAGTATCTAGATGGTGTTGATCAAATATGCATGGGATACACTGAAAAGGGCTTTTTTTAGAACAATCTGAGGGATCTACGTCGAATCACTGTTGAGGAGTGGGAAAATCTGGACCAACAGTCCCTTTATGATCTTGTATATACTATGCCACGACCAATACAGGTAGGCATCAGTGCAAGATGAAGTATTACCGGGTACTAGCGGTACTGGAGTACGCTACACTCTGGAACACAACATCAGAATGTCTAGGATAGTTGCTGATAAAACTCTTCTGGGTATAGGACCGCATCGTCAATATATCAAATATTTCACCGACGTTTCGGCCACTATTGCAAGCGGCCATCTTCAAAGGTAACACTCAGAAGATGGCCGCTTGCAATCATGGCCGAAATGTCGGTGAAATATTTGACATATTGACGATGCGGTCCAATACCCAGAAGAGTTTTATCAGCAATGACAACGGCTGCGGAAGCCTTCGTTTACATCTAGGATAGTTGTTCGCAATGTGTGGGGCCGGGGATGTCATCAGGTGAGTCGCCGGATGACCTTTAAAATATCGAAGTGAAATATGTTATCGACTGGAAAAGTGTATTTTGGAAGTCTTATAATTTTCATAATTTTATTTGCCACTCAATACATAAACATAACATTGAAGTCCTGTCGCTTCTTTATTTAAATTGCCAACGGTTACAGGTTAGTGTCTAGAACATTAAGTTGTTTTCGAACTCGTATTTCTACTTTAGGCCCACTAAAAGATGTTTGCCGCGGAGGAGCGGCCGAGCGCACTGAGGCGCTATGCTGCGATGCGCGTGGCTGTTCCTCATCGAGGGTTCGAACCCCCCCTCCCCCACTGGGGCATGAATGCTTGTGTCGTCTTTAGTATAAGGTAGTTCATAAGTAGTTTGTAAGTTTAGGGACTGATGACCCGCAGTTAAGTCCCTAAAGCTTAACAAACAATTGAACAAAAGTTGTTTCTTCAGCTGTATTACTTGAAAATCACTTTATCCTATTATCTCGTCGAAAGCAATACTTGTAAAGTACTCTACGCTACCCCTTTATTTTCAACCAAACTGGAATGACGTTGAAGTCTTTAAAGGAAGTTTTCGTAAAAGAATCACACAGTAATTCCATCAGGAAGTCTTCCCTTGATGCTCAAAGTTTTGACATTTTATGGTTGTGCTTCACAAACGAATTTCTTATTCATAACAATCGTCAATTCTTGGAACGTAGCTCATAAACTGATGTTCAAGTAATACTGTTGCGTAAACTGTTGGGCCTAAAATAGAAACATAAGCTTGAAAAGAACTTAATATAGCAGAGACTAACATCTAGACAATAGCATTTTAAATATAGAAGCGACGGGACTTCAATGTCAGTAACCCTCAAATTGGTTACAACTAAGCAGACGAGGCGCAGGGTAACATTGCAGGGGTAACATTGAAATCCACATGCAAGATTATAAAAACCGCACTACAATACCCGAAGAATGCATTCTACGCCTACAGCAGTCTTCTAGTATTAAAAAAACCTACCTTATATTGAGAAGTATATTTTTGATATTATAATTATACATTCAGACATTCTATGGACGTAAATTATGTACTGTGGGAAAGCAAGAAAAGAATCAGATGTGTTGCTATGGAAAGATGATGAAATTAGGTGGACTGATAAAATATTAAATAAATAAATAAATAAATAAATAGAGTTATCTACAGAATCAGTGAAGAAAGAAAAATACAATCAAGGCTAGAGGCAGTATAATAGCACATAAAGTACGATATTAGAAAACACAGAGGGACCCTGTATAGTGTACACATTATGGTGTAATGACCTATTAATTGAGAACATTGACGTAAATTCTACTAACAAATGAAGAGATTTGTGTTACAATAGAAGTCGTGACGTTCTTCGACAAAACTTTCATAAGATTGTTAGCCGGCCGGACTGAGGCGCTCCAGTCACGGTCTGCACGGTCACTACGGTCGGGGGTTCGAATCCCCCTTCGGGCATGGATATTTGTGCCGTCCTTAGTATAGGGTAGATGATAAGTAGTTTGTAAGTTTATGGACTGATGACCCCGTAGTTAAGCCCCATAAGCTTAACAACCATTTGAACATTTTTAAGATTGTTAAATGGAAAAAGAAGAATAACTGAACACTCGGCATAACGGTGCAGAGCCTTAGTGCAACAATCAGTTGTAATGAAAATGACCATCCATTGGGGACCAGTGTAACAAATTATAGGTAAAGAGTACGCTCGCAGCTATTTCTACCTAAAACGTATATGAAATGTGAAAACTTGTAGACACGGAAGCGGTTCCGTTAGGGGGATGACCGTCCATTGTTAGTCGAGCTGATCTCTACGTGTTTACGAAAGTAACTCGGGCGTTCAATCCTTGATTGTCGTGAGTGCACTCGTGCTCTCCCGATAATCCATTTGTAGTCCGGGGCAACGTCCCAGAGATAAATCCAATTAGTCCCAATTCCTCGGTTCCGACCAAGGTTTTCATTGGCCGCTACTCTTTATGAGCCGGATTTCAAACAGCCCGCTCAACTCTCGGAGTGGAGAATGAAAAGAATAAGGTGTTTTTTTTTTTTTTTTTTTTTTTTTTTTTTTTTTTTTTTTTTTTTTTTTTTTTTTTTTTACGTTTACGAGGAAGACAGCACGCTTGGTTATTCTTGTAGAAGAGCTCTTAAAAAAGGGGTTGTAAAGATTCAAATGGTGCAAAAACGTGTACGACTACTTTTTATTTTATTTTGACATTGTTAATGCCCCTACGTTCTTTGGGTGAAGTGTAACTTTCGAGCAAAAGGATATTCGTCTAACCTATTCTTCGCAAATCGTCCTTTCACGTTCTTATCCTTGATCCGGCTGAAGGAAAGACGGAAGAGGATTTCTTTGTAACGTTAGCAATGTAGCCAGTGAAAGGGACGAATCCGTTCACGAAAGCTGTGCCGGCGGCAAAGGTCAAAAGAGGAGACGGAAGCTAACACGAGAGCATCACTCGCAATATCTCCATCATGTCAGAGTTGCTTACACATCTGCACATACGATGGCTCGGAACATCGTTTCAGTATGTGTGGTTCATAGTAATTTGGAATGTACTACTTCGATTTTAGAATTCATTCATTCTTATGCCCTTATCATCATATCAAAGGAATACTAGACACTTGTTTTTTTCTGTCGCTCTCTTGATTTTATAACACTGAAAACTATCAGGAAGGACAGACATCAGAAATGGTCATTCTACATCAACGTAGTTTTATTTTTATAATGTTGGCAAAGTACTTTCAATAAGGTATTCCGCAATAGTCTTTATGAGGGTATGAAAGCAACGTTGTTGTGTTAAGTTTAAATAGTTGGATTGGAATAGTAAAGTTCTTGATTTTCGATGGTTTACCAACAACGGAAATCTATCCAAATTTTGTGAAAAGGAGACTGCAAATTCTTTTTAAGATTATATGAAAAAGACAACTGAATTAAAACTTGACTGTACCTTTCTTGAAAACGAACACGCGAAAGTTTAAAGAAAACCTCGATTACAGAAGAAAAAATCAAGGCAGTACACAGTATTAGGTAATGGATGCTACGTCAATTAAACGATATCATTGGCTCGTCTAAAGGAGTAGTACATTACTTTGTGTTTGACGAATGTGGGTGACACATTTGTGGAATGCAGACACGAAAAAATGTTAATTATTTTAAAAAAATAATCTTGAAAAGGTCAACGAGTAAATCATGGATACTGCGGGAGTCTTCTGAAATAACCTGCAGTTAAATATAAATAAAAAACTCCCTACATTGCAACAAACTACGAATCTATTCACAAAGTTGGTATGGGAAGAGGAACTAAAAGTTTTGAACTGAGAATTTTATTTTACATATCTACGTTACTTAGTATATTTGGCTACTCTTATAAGCTACACCAAGGTAAAGATACAAAGAAATATTTGTCAGAAAATAGTTTTGTGTTCAGCTGAGAACTCATGACAATATAAAATACGTTATACAGTACAAATGTTTTACATATACGTTGTTCTGCAGCTGACAAGAATCTCAGAATCTTCATGGTGATGACATCGGCTGTATAAGAGTTATTGTTTGATTTATAATAACCGAGTTGCATCTGACGTAATGCCTACCGATATGTACTGACCGTTGTGAACTCTCAGTTCACCATGATGTACCAGTCTCTAGCAATCGCAGACGTAGCTGCAATGAAATTCCAGGGTTAAAACATTCATAATGTAAAAAAGATAAAAACTACATCTACTGGAAGGTAAATAAATAGGTTAATTTTGATCTAACAGTCAATACCCTCTTACCAGCGAGGAAGGAAAAGCAATGTTAGTATGTTTCTTCAAAGGAAACAAAAGACGTATCGAATGCCTAAATCCATGCAGCGGTTGATAAATATATAACCTCTTCACAAATGTACCTAGACGTATATGTAGAAAGATTCTATTGAGGAAATTATTCTCTTTGTTAGATATTTTCGCGTGCGCGCGTGTGTGCTCGTGTAAGAGGGCGTGTACGTTTTTGTATGTGTGCGGGTTTGGGTGCTGTTTTATTTTAGTGTAGTCGACCTTAATTCAAATGATGTTCTCAAAACTTTCAAGAATAACTAAAAAAACTGTCACAGACTTAGTTTTATTATCAGACATCTTGTACTAACCTTGAAAAGCATTTGATCATGCATTGTCTCATTTTAAAAGAATATTTAACTATGGTGGAAGCAACGATTCTAATGAGGGAAGAGTGATGCGGTGCCGGCCGCGGTGGCCGAGGGGACTGAGGCGCTCCAGTCACGGTCTGTACGGCCACTACGGTCGGGGGTTCGAATCCCCCCTCGGGCATGGATATTTGTGCCGTCCTTAGTGTTAGCTAGTTCGTAAGTAGTTTGTAAGCTTAGGGACTGATGACCCCGTAGTTAAGTCCCATAAGTTCAAATGTTTCAAATGTTTGTATAGCTTATGGGACTTAACTACGGGTCATCAGTCCATAAACTTACAAACTACTTATGAACTAACTAAGACTACAGACGGCACAAATATCCATGCCCGAGGGGGGATTCGAACCCCCGACCGTAGTGGCCGTGCAGACCGTGACTGGAGCGCCTCAGTCCCCTCTGCCACCGCGGTCGGCCCTATAAGTTCTACAAACATTTGAACATGTTAGTGATGCGGTACTTGAAAGCTGCTGTGGTATCTCGGAAGCGAATAATGATTGTTCAATAAAAAGAATATTGGCCTGGACTTCATTCATTTTTCTACTTTCGTGCAAAGTTTGAACTGATTCGTAGAATTTGTGATAAAAATAAATAAAAACATCACAAAAAAATAACGAAACATAATTATACAGTTAAACAAGAAGGTACAACACCACAGCTGCAAAGTAAGCCGCTAAGCAGCCACACAGGACTATATTTCATCATAATATCCAGGTGAAATTAATAAATATTGTTTTAAATAAAGTTTAACAAACTATTTTTAAATAAAAAATATTGTTGTTGCAGATGACAAGCTGTAAATTGTCGTCATTGCTGAATAAGGGCAGTAAGAAAATTTTGACAATGACATTATGTAGGTATTGTAAACAAACATAGGCCTAATATATTCAACATAGTTCTCACATTAAACAACTTATCCACGTGACTATACAATAAAAAATTTATACCATGTTATTTTAGAAAATAAACCTCAATACCCACCGCAACAAATTTGGGTGATAAAAATGAAACAATGTGTCTTGCATCAGGCGGATTTCTTCTCCATTCTATTAAAGGAAGCACGGAAGAAATAAGAGCTGCGCCATCACAGGTTAATCGTTTCAAAGTTTGATTGTGTACTGTAACGTAGATGCAGTAAGACAGATGTTCTAATGCCGATACGAATCCACTCTGTTCCGGGATAGAATAATACACAAATAATTGTCATTCGATGGTCGTAAACCAAATAGTTAAACAGGAACTGAGCAATAAAACGTCTAAAATCGCGATTTTCCACTCATTTTCTTCAACGTATTTCTTATAAGATAATTATTATTTGAGGATCACTGTAAGCAGGATTACTGTAAGCAGTTCCATTACCTAATTCAACTTATTGACTGTCATTTTTCATGTGACAATAACCGACAAATAATTTCTATTGGCCGGCCGCGGTGGCCAAGCGGTCTGAGGCATGCCAGTCACTGTCTGCAAGGCCATTACGGCCGGGGGTTCGAATCCCCCCTCGGGCATGGATATTTGTGCCGTCCTTAGTATTAGCTAGTTCATAAGTAGTTTGTAAACTTAGGGACTGATAACCCCGTAGTTAAGTCCCATACGTTCTACAAACATTTGAACATTTTGTTTCTGTTGTGGGAGTGTTTTGGTAAGGCTACGTAGGTAGACACAACTTTAGTAAGATATAAAATGCATCACAAACAAATGAATACTCAACTTTGGAAGTTGAAGAAATGCAATATTTCCAGACTGATAGAGTCCTGACATCTGCGCGAATTCTTGTAACTTCCCTTAACAGTCCGGAATACTTTCTGAGTCACAAAAAGTGAAGAAGTGTTGAGCCACTGCGAAATACTGTCAGTGTGAGAACTGCGTTCTGCGAAGCGTAGCAGTCTGGTGAAACGGAGCACTTCCCCCTGAATCGTAATACACAGTCCTGATTCGAAGCACAACTTCCCCACGTCGAAGGACACCATCATACAGTCCGTATGCGTCGACGGTATATTATGGCCAATCAGGTTTGTCTCACGCGACAGTGATCATACGTGCTCAGACTCTGACGGCAATGGAAGGAGTGTTAATTTTTCGTTTCTTTTCTATCTGCCTTCGTTCCTATTTTCATACCCATACGTTTCCCTACAATCGTATCATCTTCAGTGGGACTTATTATTGCTTTAAATTGAACAACAGACATATTTTACTATATACAGGTTATTTATAAGTTCTTAATGGTAATTCGAAATGTATATCCGTCCGACAGGCCTCGAAAGGTTCACTGGGTTCTGACCGGTCGCCATGTCACCCTCTGCCCGAAGGCGTAGACAAAATTTCTACATGGTGCGAAAATTGGCAATTGACACTAAATAAAGAAAAGTGTGAAGCAATACACATGACAACTAAAAAAAATCCGCTGAACTTCAATTACATAGTAAATCAGTCAAACCTTAAGGTCGTAAATTCTACCAAATAACTAGGAGTTACTATTACGAACAGCTAAGATTGGAGAGAACACATAGAGAGTATTGTGAGGAAGGCGAACCAAAGGTTACGTTTCATTGGCAGAACGCTTCGATGATGCAACAGCTCCACCAAAGAGACTGCCTACATCACATTTGTGCGTCCTCTCCTGGAGTACTGTTGCCCAGTGTGGTACCCTCACCAAGTGGAACTGACGGAGGACATTGAGAAGGTTCAGAGAAGGGCAGCTCGTTTTGTTTTATAGCGTTACAGGGGGGAAAGCGCCACGGAAATGTTCCATGATTTGGGGTGGAAATCATTAAAAGAACAACGTTATTCGTTGCGGCGAGATCTATTTGCGAAATTTCAATCACCGACTTCTGCTTCTGAATGTGAAAATTTTTTGCTAGCATCCACTTACATAGGGAGACATGACCATCCCAAAAAAATAAGAGAAATCAGATCGAAAACGGTGAATGGAACGGTAGAGGAAGGTTATGAAAGTCGTTAATGAACCCTCTGCCAGGCACTTAAATGTGATTTGTAGAGTATCTATGTAGATGTAGATGTCAACGGATGCGGTATGGAGGGGGACGTGGTCAGTGGCCCGCATTCCCGGCCGTCACGTCAGTTTTCGTGATCAGAGCCGCCGAAATGCATACAAGAATCATATATAGAGGGTGTTACAAAAAGATACGGCCATTCAGGAAACATTCCTCACACACAAAGAAAGAAAATATGTTACGTGGACATGTGTCCGGAAACGCTTAATTTCCATGTAAGAGCTCATTTTATTACTTCTCTTCAAATCATATTAATCATGGAATGGAAACACACAGCAACAGAACGTACCTGCGTGTCTTCAATTTGTTACAGGAAATGTTCAAAATGTCCTCCGTTAGCGAGGATACATGCATCCACCCTCCGTCGCATGGAATCCCTGATGCGCTGATGCAGCCCTGGAGAATGGCGTATTGTATCACAGCCGTCCACAATACGAGCACCGCTGTTTAGTCCCTTCCAAAACCCAACAACAGCAACAACAATACGAGCACGAAGAGTCTCTACATTTGGTACCGGGGTTGCGTAGACAAGAGCTTTCAAATGCCCCCATAAATGAATGTCAAGAGGGTTGAGCTGAGGAGAGCGTGGAGACCATGGAATTGGTCCGCCTCTACCAATCCATCGGTCACCGACTCTGTTGTTGAGAAGCGTACGAACACGTCGACTGAAATGTGCAGGAGCTCCATCGCGCATGAACCACATGTGTCGTACTTGTAAACTGACTGCAAAACCACGTTCGTGATGGACACTAACCAGTTGATGCTACGTACTGCTTGATGCTAGTACTGTAGAGCAATGAGTCGCATGTCAACACAAGCACTGAAGTCAACATTATCTTCCTTCAATTGGGCCAACTGGCAGTGAATCGAGGAAGTACAGTACATACTAGCGAAACAATTGGGTATTTTGACAATTGTCTGCACGAATTATTTCAATTTACATTTAAAGAGAGATACTAAAAATGAGCTCTAACATGGAAATTAAGCGTTTTCGGACACATGTCCATATATTTTCTTTCTTTGTGTGTGAGGAATGTTTCCTGAAAGTTTGGCCGTACCTTTTTGTAACACCCTGTATATGTGTGTACACCTTGTTTTTACATCTCACTGCAACCACTTGCACGTGTAAAAACGAGGTATGTTTTTCTTCATTGCTGCGTTATGATCCTTCAAGATCACTTGTCGCTTGTTTTGCACGTCTTCTTTCTTCCAAATACCTCTTCATTATCTCGCATCTTCTTTCTTCTTATGTTAAGACAACTTTGATTTTGGTGTCCGGCCACCTGTGACCATTCACTAACTCTTCATACTTGTCCTACAGCAGTGCCTGAAGATTCTTTTCTTTTATTACTACAGCCTTCCAGGCACCTCCGTCTTCCTTCACCTAATGGTTTCATGTATGACATGTTGCATTCCTTATCTTCTTCGTCAACCTCTCATCGTTCATCCTCATGAAGTGTGCCACACATCGTAACCTCCTCGTATCTCGCTCGGTAAAGGTGCAATATGTTCATATAGTTCCTGTCGTGATTCCTGTACCCAGACATACCCATGTTTTTGGTCTCCCATATGTCTCTCAAACGTTCCCGCTCCTCCTTCTCAAACTTATACGTATGTCTTGTGGAGTGTGATCGTTTCTGATGCATAGAGTGCAACACTTCTTACGGTCGTTGTGTATTGTCGCAATTTATCTTTCCGAGACAGATTTTTCTTGCCTTATATTGTTTTCACCGAATACCGAAGCTTCTGCAAAGGTTGAGCCGTGTCTGTTGCGCTACTGATCCTCTGTATTCCTCCAGTTAACGAAAATTATTGACTTTCTCAACCACTTGTATATCTATCTTCCAGTCAGACAAAGTGTTCAAGGTCTTTGTCGTATACAATAATATTCCACCCGCTGCTTTATATACAAGTATATTTATTACACTATAGAACCCATTTCGGTTTTAGCGCTATCTTCAGGTAATGTCAAGTGGTCGTTACAGCCACATAAGTCATTGGTTTTCTTGATGTCAATTTATTTATTGCTTCGTAAATTTTATTAACGTAATATTTGTTCTTCATAGTTTTACGATTTTCTTATTGATTTTCAAATGCATATGTTTCCAGGTCGTTGACAACCGCCGATATTTCGACAGGAGCACACCGAGGGCAGTTGTGCCTTGAGAATGGCAGGGTGTCTTGTCGAAATAGAAGCGGTCGACGACGTCACCCGGCAGTATACCCGTAACTTGTTTGAAAATTAATTACGCCGGGAAACAGATAACCAGCAATCTTGAGTGCCACCTTTTCTGCTATTTTTGCTAGATTTTTTAGTCTGTCTTTGCCTCTTCTTCTACCTCTGCGAATGATAAGCAGTCTACTAATGTATTCTATTTGAACCTGTATGCTACTTGTACAATCTTTGATCTTCAAGTTACTCTTTAGTTCTCCCCACTGTCTCACTACTTGGTCCAAAATCAGGTTAAGTAATTAAAAAAAAATAATAATAATAAATAGAAAAAATAGAAACGGTATATATATATATATATATATATATATATATATATATATATATATATATATATATATGAAGTTATAATAACCTGTACAAACGAAAATATTTATCTGTTCTGTATCGAAAAATATCTATGGAGTGAACTATAGTATGAAATTAATAATAGTGGAAACGTAATAACTTGCTCAATACATCATATAATATATTATACGATGTATTGAGCAAGTTATTACTTTTTGTACTATTATTAATTTCGTAGTATATATATATATATATATATATATATATATATATATATATATATATATATAAGCAGAAAATCACCAATATATTAAGCTGCAAAAACAAATCGTAAATATATAAACCAAATTTTATAAATTGGACGTAAAGAAATATTTGTACATATGTTTATATGTATGTACATATTTCAGATGAAAATGGCAAAAAAGCCGAAACGATCGTCTTTAAATAACACCTGTAAATAAAATAAAATTGCAGCATTCAATGAAATAAAAGTTTAAAAATATTACTGTTGTTTAATTTAAAGCTACAAAAAGAGACCCACTGAAGATGCTACAACGGTAGCAAAACGTATATGGGTATGAAAAAGAAGACCATTGTTTTGCTCAAGGCAGATCCTCATACAGAAGAAATAGTTATTAGGGGAGATATTTACATGTTGCATTACTTAAGGAAGCAAAACAGTTTGTTTTTTCCTACAGGACTTAATGTGCACTGCCTACAGTAACGTGCACGTAGAGTCACACAGACAGACGGAGAGAGTGTTTAAAGAGAGAGAGAGAGGGAGGGGAGGGAGAGAATAAAAAGGGAGAGGGGAAGGGAGGGATGAGACGGAGTGCGAGTTATGGTCGCCTCCTCGGGTCGGCGCCTTTGTGAGAATTCCGGGATTATTAGTGTTGTTGGTCGTATTTCAGGTGCCGTACCGCGCCGCGCCGTGCACCACTCGCGGCGAGTACAACGGCACAGAGTTATTGCCGGATTAGGACACCTGCGGCCGAGGCATTTACATAAACAAATACTGACACACGCGCGCACTTACGACGGAACATACACACGGAAATATCGGGAGGAAGGGACGGGGCGCAGCCGGAGAGAAGGAACGACGAACTGAGGGTGGGAGCGGAGCGGGAAGGGGTGGCGGTCCGCCGAGGGGTGGACGAGGGGGTAGCAGGGTCGCGCGGGCAGCAGAGGCCGCGCGCTGGCAAACATTTAAACCGCGGACACCAGTGACACCCCAACACTAGGGGTGGCCACCACACTCACCACCAGGCCGCCGGACCGCACTCAACTCCTCAGATAGGGTGGCCAACTGCTGAATGAAGGATCGACGGACAAGACAGTCAAAAAGGAGGGGTCACTCCACGATTTGGGTAGGGGGGGGGCAATTATTTTTATTAAAAAAAATTATTATTTTATTTATTTATTTATTTTAATTTTTATTTTTTTTTAATTTTTATTTATTTATTTATTTATTTTTTTACAAAAGAATGTTTGATAAGCTTAAGGGACTTAACTGCGGGCTCATCAGTCCCTAAACGTGCAAACTACTTATGAACTACGTTCTACTAAAGACGGCTCAATCATCCATGTCCGACGGCGGATTCGAACCTCGAAGGACAGCGGCCTCGCGCATCGTAGCACCGCGCCTCAATACGCTTGGCCACTCCGCCGGGGGGGAGGGGGGGCATTTTTAGCTGTAATTTCAAACAACAATAATTTTTGCGTACCTGTTAGTACATGGATAAATGTATTTCCCTCATCTTTATTACTTATACATCTACTTACATACTCCGCAATCCACCATAAGGTGCGTGGCGGAGGGTACACTGTACCACTACTAGGCATTTCCTTTCCTATTCCACTCCGCCGGTCGCGGTGGCCGAGGGTACTTAGGCGCTTCAGTCACGGTCTCCACGGCCACTACGGTCGGGGGTTCGAATCCCCCCTCGGGCATGAATATTTGTGCCGTCCTTAGTTGTAGGTAGTTCATAAGTAGTTTGTAAGTTTAGGGACTGATGACCCCGTAGTTAAGTGCCTTAAGCTTAACAAATATTTGAACATTTATTCCACTCCCAAATAGAACGAGGAAAAACAGAATGCCTATACGCCTTCGTACGAGCCGTAATTTCTCTTATCTTGTCTTTGTCATCACTACGCGAAATATAAGTAGGAGGCAGCAAGATCGTACTACACTCAGCTTCAAATGCCGGCCCTCTAAATTTCCTCAACAGAAATTCACAAAAGGAACGTCGTCTTTCCTCCAGCGATCCCCAACTGAGTTGCCGGAGCATTTCCGTGACACACGCGCATTGGTCGAACCTACCAGTACCAAACCTAGCTGCTCGCCTCTGCGTTTTATACGCGGTCTCCTTTACAGATGCAGTACGTCTTCCCAAAATTCTCCCAATAAACCGAAGTCGGCTGTCCGCCTTACTCACAACTGTCCTTACATGTTCGTTCCATTTCATATCGCTTTGCAATGTTACGCCTAGATATTTGAACGACGCGACAGCATCAAGAAGCTCATTACTAATGCTGTATTCGAACATTATGGGATTGTTTTTCCTACTCATGCTCACCACCTTACATTTTTCTACATTGAGAGCTAGCTGCCATTCTTCGCACCAACTAGAAATTTTGTCTAAGTCATCCTGTATGCTATTACAGTTAAAGACGACACCCTCCAATACATCACAGCATCATCAGCAAACAGCCGCAAATTACAACTTACTCTGTCCATCAGATCATCTATATAGATAGATTATAATAGCGGTCCTATCACACTCCCCTGGGGCACTCCTGATGATACACTTGTTTCTGATTAACACTCGCCGTCGAGAAAAAAGTACTGCGTTCTATTACTTAGGAAGTCTTCCAGACAGTCACAAATCTGTGAAACTATTCCATAAGCTCGTATCTTCGTTAGCAGTCTACAGTGTGGCACCGCGTCGAACGCCTTTTTGAAGTTTGCAGTTTCTTATCCAGTCTGTGACCAGAAGACACTTCATCTAAATGAAAACATACAAAAGCGAAAAAACTCTGAAGCGATAAAATAAACAAGATGTTTTTGGGTATTTTATAGCCTAAATGTCATCACATTTGTTTAACAAAAATTGCTGTTTTAATGCTAGCTTTACTTTCTGTGACGAAATAGAAGCAGAGTCATCATTATTCGACGACGAATCTATTTAGAAATTTCAAAATTACATAAAAGTTTAAATGTTCAACCAGAATACGTATCCAAATATGCTATAACTTTCTTCTTTGTACTTTCAAAGATAATAGTGTGGGAAAAAGTTACACTATCTTTAGTTGAAACCAGATGCCAGGAACTTTTTTATGAACTTTCGTAGCTATGACAGTAACACCAGAAGACGTTCAGAAACAATTGTGGGGGGCAGCTGACGTTCCGCGCGGCAAGATACCTTAAAACGCGAGAAGTCCCGCAAAACAAAGGACGACTGGTCACCCTAGAGGCAGAGCATAAAGCTTCTCATAGGCAATTTTCCTAAGTTAAAAGCACGGTTCGATTTGTAGTTATTCTGAATGATTAAAATACCATTTTCGGTCATTGTTCTTATGAAATATTTATTATTTTTCTGAAATTAAAGATTTAAAATAATTAAATTTCAAAATTAGTATAAATGATTGAAAACGCCTTCTCATTGGCTGCAGCTCTGGTGACACGAGGAAGACAAAAGTGAAATTTGTCTATAAAATTGTGTTGTTGTTGTGAAATAAAGAGCCTTTCTAATGTATTGTTACAGTTGTGCCGCGACAGAATAGCCGTGTGCACTAAGGCGCCTTGCTACGGTGCACGCGGCTGTTGCACGTCAGAGGCTGGAGTCCTCCTTCAGGCATGGGTGTGTGTGTTGTTCTTAGGATACGTTAATGTAGTCCGTAAGTTTAGGGACCGATGACCACTGTAGATAGGTCCCATAACTTTACAAACATTTCGTTTCAAGTTCGTGAACGGAAGACTAAAACAATAAAATAAATGGCTGTTAAATGTACACAATAAAATTATCCTACAATGTAGTCGGAATACGTTTGTTTCAGGTGTGGTAAGAGTGTCTGTCGTGTACCTGTACCTACTCCTGATCGAAAGCAGAAAAACAGAATTTCTAAGCACTATAAAGTTAAACAAATAAAATTAATATTAAATTCCTAGATTTCTTTCGGCCCTGACATTTACTAAATTAACTGTGTCTCAACTGATGAGATAATTTTTTATAAATAAATTTCATTTGAATGCTAGCTTTAGAAAATCTTTGCATTACTGTTAGCCCTGACTGTAAGGTAACTCAGATAATTTTTCTGTATATGGCTACATATTTTCATAACGAAATTCAATTTCATTACTCGAATAAAATCTGATGAAGATGCTGGAGCTACGACAGTGCTGAGATCATCTTAAGGCTACAAATAATAGGTACTCTTTCTGACAAGCGGTGCATTCTGCCATGCTGGTTTCTCTCAGACAGGAATTTACATGAGGATTTTCTGTATTTTTTATTGAGCTTGCATGAATGCTAATGAAATCTTATACACTGTACCGTATTCTGTTTTTAAAGCATTGATTGTCATTATGAAAAGTAAGATGCACCATTACAAGATAAAAAAAAAAACTGATCACAAGAAAAGGAGGCCGCGGTGGAGTAGCCGAACGGTCTAAGGCGCCTCGCTGCAGAAGGCATGGTTGATCGCCATCGGTGGTTCGAGTCCTCCCTGGGGCATGGGTGTGTGTGTGTTGTCCTTAGGTTAGTTTACCTAGTTTGTAAGCTACGAACTGATGACCACGCAGTTTGGTCCGATAGATTTACAAACATTTGGACATTTTTTGAAAAGAAGGCAATGTTTTCAGAATACCCTAACAATGTCTGAGAAAAACCTATACGCGCCGCAAATTAACTAAGAAAATTTTTACCTCTATTACAAAAATTCATCTCAAAAACATTGCTTCGCGATCGTCCTCAAATATTTTCCTCAAATGGCGGTAAAAGATGTTTCATCAGCGGATCTCCCCCCTAGCCCCATATCGTTGGGAAATAAAACACGCAAAGAAAACAAATGTCTCTAAACGAATTAGTACAAACTGCTATGGTTATCAGTGCTTAGAAACTGATTAATTAACTTACACTAAGGGCGTCACACACATCCTTGACAGAGGGATAACTAGAACCTCCGGTGCGAGCGTCTGCCTAGCCCGTAGCATGATGCCTTAGACCACCCGGTTACAGCCGCGCGCCAAACTCACTGATCACTGCCATTACTCCACTGCCACTGCGGGGAATAGCTTAGTCCAGTCAAATAAGCCGAAAAAAGGCGTCAACCTCGGAATGAGAGGTAACAAGGTGAATATTTCCATAAACCTTTGTTTTGGCATTCTAAATGATGTGTCAAAAGTCTCATAAAATCTCGTGTCCGCGTCTTAAGATATTAAAGGTCAAAGGTCACGAAAATCAGTTTTTCGCAAATATCTCGCTTCCTATGCGTTATATGGTATTTGCATCTCTGATAAACGTTGTAGAGCATGAAATTCTCTACAATTTTTGTTTTAAACATTTGTTGTGCAATTCATCGTTTTTTAGATAGAGCGCGGAGAGCGCACAGGCCACAGCGATCAGACATATAAGACGTAATGCAAGTCAACCGCGAATCCCAGTCAATGGTAGGAAGTTAATAAATCATTGCAACAATTACAATAATAAACCTTCATTCTTTATGAATTATGTTCAATATTTCATAACATTATTCATAAATCAAAAAAAATTGTTCAATAATATTTACTTATTTCATGAAATTATAAAGTTATGAAGGCAAATATTTCAAGTATATTTTAATTATATTCTAGTATATCTTAATTATGTTTCATTTAGAAAAGAATAAAATTAACTATAATTAAGACTTAATTATATTTGAAGCAAAAATATATTAAATAAAAAAACTAGGAAATACGTATTATGGAAATCTTTATTTAGTAGTCATGTATGATTCATTTATTACAATTAGAAGTTCAAACGTGAGGAGGATTTTTATTCACTTTAATTATTGATCATACATAGGTCTCAATTTTCATCTTATTGATCATCATCGTCGTCTTCATCCGGTCGCTCGAAAACGTCCATGTCATTATCATCATCCTCGTAATCGACGATCGCCGTCTCTAAACCTTCCAAAATTTCGGGGTCATATGCACTTTCTTCATCGAGATCGTTCTGGTGTGATGACGCATTGAGGCAAGCTTGCCCATTACATTGGCCACAAGTTAAAGAACATTGCATCCCCGATTTCCTGCATCCGCAGCGCGACCCACAACCATTTTTGCAGTTGCAAAATGTTGTATTCAGGAGCTCGTCTGGTGCAGGTGGTAATATTGTTAGTATTGGCTCCAAATGTTCATTCTGCAGCACCCAACCCTATTCCTGGGGTTCTATATAGTTTCATAACCACGTTTGTACTTGGTAGTAAAGACGATTGATATGTTGATGAGCTGCTGCACTAGTTGGTGGCAGATTTGATAGTTGCACAGGTTTATTAAGTTTTGTCGATTTAACAAATTGCGTGTATCGAAGATGATCTATATTATCTTCAGATTTTGGAGCGTTATATATTGTTTTTAAATGATCTATTTTTCCTTTTCTATTTTTTATAATGACTTTTCGTAAAAAGTGAAATAAAGTTTTTGGTATTTCTTCATTAATATCATCTAGCATTTTACTTGGATATGGATAAGAGTTGGTTTCAACTGTAGATGATCGAATATCGTCCCTAATAATGGCTCCAGCAGCTTCTACAATACGTAACCGTTCTTCTTCAGTAGTGCTTTTTTTTATTATCGTACCAAGATTTTGATAATATGTTAGCCTGTGTATCACGAAAAGATATGATAGTGAATGATCCTACCTTTCTCGTGATTATTATATCAGTCAAATATCTTTGCTACAGTTTTGAGATAATGGTCTTATCATCTGGTACATACTCTGTAAGAACATCTTTAAGCTCTTTCATTGTAAACTGTGAATCTTCATTATTTTCTACATAATAAAAAATTTCTTTCATTGCTTGAGTGACTTGATCGTCTAGGCGAGGCTTTTTGTCTGCAGGTGATGCTTGCTTTAAGAAATTAACGTAGCAATTTCTGTGGTACTTAGCTTCAGCAGCGATCAAGTCATACTCATACTGTATACGATCTTTTACTAACTCTCCCAAGGTATCACTTCGTTCTTCTGCTTTTTTAATGACATTGTCTTTAAATTCAAGAGTACTTCCTTGTCAAATCGTGCGTCTGTACTTCTCTTTTTTCTTCGTCTCTGCTACTTCATCAGCTGCTTGGCCACAAAATACACATAATGTTTTGAAATCGAACACTTCACCTCTTTTTTTACGAGGTGCACATGATGATCTTGAAGGTTCATCCTCTTCTAGGCGTCGCTTCGATGCTGCTATAGAATTTTTACTGATATACACTTTTCGACACACGGTATGCACATTCACAGAAGCTAAACTATTTAAATAATCTATATGTCCGTCATTTTTTGCAATACTTGCCGTTTTTAAAGTGTGTAAGCACAACATGCACAACATTACCTTCTGAAAACGACTTATCACATATGAAACACAACTCAGTCATAACTCTGTACGTCCGCCCTTTCCACGAAACAGTTTAAAATTAGCAAGCTTTGTTACTGGCAAGTGAGCCCTCGACAAAGAAACCGGCCTTCAACAATGGAAGTTGTGTTTCAACTTATAAACAGAGAAGGTGGCGTTGTAAGGGTCCATATTTCCAGGTATAAACTTAATATTACTAGAAATATTTTACAGTTTACACATTTAAGAGAAAAAATACTAAAATTATTTTCTACATAAATGTAGTTACGATATATTGGAACAGAATTAAAATATACTTTAAGTATGTAATTCGTGACATTGTAATTACTTGAAATAAGTAAGTATTATTACAATTGGGTATTAATTCGTAAATAATGAAATTTTATTTACTTTTATAATTGTTTTATTCAACGTACCATTGACTGTGATTCGCAGCTGACCTCGCATTACGTCTTATATGTCTGAGCGCTGTGACCTGTGCGCTCTCGGCGCTCTATCTAAAAAACAACGAACTGCACAAAAATGTTTAAAACAAAAATTGTAGAGAATTTCATGCTCTACAACGTTTATCAGAGATGCAAATACCATTTAACGCAAAGGAAGCGAGATATTTGCGAAAAACTGATTTTCGTGACCTTTGACCTTTAATAACTTAAGACGCGGACACGAGATTCTATGAGACTTTTGACACATCATTTAGAATGCCAAAACAAAGGCTCATGCAAATATTCAGCTTGTTACCTCTCATTCCGAGGTGAAACCCTAATTTGACTGGTGCCCGCGATGCGTAGCGAAAACCAAGAAGTCTCTCAGATAATTTCAATAGTAATCTAACCAACGTGTATGTTGTGCACCGAATAAGTACATATCATAACCTGTTTGTTTATAATTTTGTAACCAAACGCTCATTAAAAGTGCTTTCTGCTTGTTGCATACGTTTTTCACTAATCATAAAGGCAAATCTATTATTTATTCCTATTTTTATCAATGGCGAGATTGTTTTATTACTGTTCATACATTATTTTTAGATTTCATCTGCTGCATTTAATATTTACTTGTTGACGAACATTATAATTATTTCCCTAAAATGTTGTGCATGAGTGTTAAAGTAAACAGATTTTTTTCCCTTTCCTCCCCAGTGGATACTTGACACTTAAGTGGCTTCTTTGTGCTACCTACCTATTAATTCTTTTGCGTGAAAGATACTACTGTTCAAGTTGTAGGCTGAGTAGGAAAAGGGTTTTCGAATTCGAATTGGATAATCTTCTATATATAAAAATGAATTGCTGTCGTCGAATTGGATAATCTTCTATATATATAAATGAATTGCTGTTCGTTAGTCTCGCTAAAATTCGAGAATGGCTGAACCGATATGGCTAATTTTAGTCTTGAACTATTCGTGTAAGTCCAAGGAAGGTTTAAACGGTGATAAAATATGGAAAACTTGTGCGGAAAAGAGGAAAATCGGGAAAAACTGAAACAGCCTTTTCCAGTGAGCTCTCAATACCGTTCGCCCAATTGCAATAAATTTTGTACATTTCATGTTGAAAGCAAGACGAAGATTCGCAACAAATAAAAATTGGGAAAAGTCTCCCAGAAAGTAGGAAAATTTAGAAAAAACCCAAAGCGATTTTTATATGAATAAAAATAAATTGCCACATGGTTCTAAGAGCATCACTTAAGTACGGCTTGACAGGACAAGGTTTGTATGAAATAAATTTTTTGGAAAATGTACCGAAAAATTGTACAATTTGAGAAAAATGAAAGTGCGTTTTTCAATGTGTTTTTGATTGAAATCAGCACTATGACTAACTATTCGTACGACGGAGAGGGGTAATTCGTAGAGACAGTTAAAAAGGTAAGTAGGAAAATTCGAACCAAGTTCCTTTTTGAATGTGTTTCTAAATGTACTCAACACTATAAGTAGAGAACCGGTCATCCGATTGCGATAAAATTTTGATCATTTGACGTTCAACGAAAGATGAACGTTCCTATAATCTAAAAATTTGGGGAAGTTACCCGGAAAAATTGAAAATTCGTGAGAGACCAAAAGAGCTTTCTGGAATGGGATATCAATATCATACGTTTGATTGCGATAAAATTTTGCATATTTGACGTTCAGAGCAAGAGTAACGTTCCTACGAAATAAAAATTTGGAATAGTTTCCCGGAAAATAAAAAATTCTGAAAAATAGAAAGAGATTTTTTTATCAAATATCAATACCCTTTATCTGATTGCGGTAAAATTTTGCACATTCGACGTTCAAAGTGAGAGGAAGGTTTGAGTGAAGTAAAAGTGTGGGACAGTTTGTCAGAAAATAGGGAAATTTGTGGAAAACTGAAAGAGCTCTTTTCTTTGGGACATCAATATCATACATTTGATTGCGATAAAATTTTGCAGATTTGACGTTCATAGTAAGAGTAACGTTCTTACGAAATACAAATTTGGAAAAGTTTCCCGGAAAATTAAAAAATTCTGAAAAATAGAAAGAGATTTTTTTATAAAATATCAATACCCTTCATCTGATTGCGGTAAAATTTTGCACATTCGACGTTCAAAGCGAGAGGAAGGTTTGAGTGAAGTGAAAGTGTGGGACAGTTTGTCAGAAAATAGGGAAATTTGTGGAAAACTGAAAGAGCTCTTTTCTTTGGGACATCAATAGCATTTGTACGATTGCGGTAAAATTTTGCAGATTTGACGTTCAAAGTAAGAGTACATACATATTAGCAATTGCGAAGCATTGCCGGGTCGACTAGTAATTGGATAAAAAAGAAAATGGGAACGAGTAGTAGGGAACTGTTCCAAAAATATGAACTAGATCTCAAAAATGAACTAGTTTGCCCATCTCTAATCACATCATAATACACAAGAATGCAAGTGACGTATCTTTGGCTCAGAATAATGTCCCCGGCGGAAGTTCGAATCCGCCCTCGGGGATGGGTTTGTTTTGTTTTTAATATTATTTGAAATGAAATGAAATGTTTGATAGTTTATGGGACTTAACTACGGGGTCATCAGTCCCTAAACTTACAAACTACTTATGAACTAACTTACACTAAAGACAACACAAACATCCATGCTCGAGGGAGGAATCGAACCTCCAACGCGGGAGGCCGTGCAATCCGCAACGTGGCGCTCCAGACCGCTCGGCTACTTCCGCGCGCCGTTTAATGATCAACATTACGGACGGATTGGGGGGGGGGGGCGATCTGAAGGCGAACTACTCGGTTTTGAGAGGAATTTCGTTACGCGTATTGCCAAATGCATTATAAATGCATTGAAGTTGAAGGACGTCATTTTGAGCATTTACTGAAGTCATGAGGTGATTACAGGCAATCATGCAGTAACAGCATGAGTTCTCATAATGTGAGGTAGTTTCACAAAAGTACATGTATCACATTGGGACAACCGAAATAAAGTTCAAACGTACGTACGTTCTGTGTTTTAATTTAAAAGCCCTATTTGTTACCCACTGTTTATCTAAAATAGCGAGCAATATGATTGTGAATATTACAGCGCCATCTATCACAAAGCGATAAAAGTGTTCCAAATAAAACATCCATATTTATTTACGTACTAGACGAATATGTAATAAAAATGGGGGTACCTATTTTAAAAAATGCAGTGATATCCGTTTGACCTATGGTAGTGCCATCTAGCGGGCCAACCTAGTGCCATCTGTTTTCCCCCTTCAAGCTAGAATAATTTTGTTCTTTGTAGTTTTTTCGTTTGATTCTTATTTCGTGAGATATTTGGCCCGGTCACTATCAATGGACCACCCCGTCTGTGTGTGTGTGTGTTTTTAAAGTAGTCTGACAAAGCCCTTAAGGACATGTTCACCTCCTCAGGCTTGTGCCCCCCCCCCCCCCCGCTTCCAGAAAAAAAATCTGTATGTGACACTGCATCGCCATGCTCCCGGTATTATGGTTCCGAGCGGTACACCACCATAGTACGCAATGCCGATACACTAACCAGCCAGCGTTACGTGTATGGTGTATGATCCTGTGGTCGTTCCATACCTTCAAAGCTTTCCGACGCCCACATTGCCGCAGAGTAATGTGTAACTACACCTATAAAGCAGTTTTCAGGTCTCTTCTTCTCTCGTCTGAATTCATTACTGATCTGGCCACCCAATGAGTTTGTGACACTTGCGAGGAGTGACACTTCCGCGGAAAGGGAATTTGTAGACACTTGCGCGGAGACCCGGACGCTGCAGGTAGCGAACAGGGTGTTCCAGAAGTAGGGATACACCACCCCTACTCCACGCCCTCTAGCTGCCAGCTGTGCCGTATTCAGGGAAAGGCCCACCGAGCGAGGTGGAGCTGTAGTAACGGCCCGGAGATATCACAGCCTCATTCAACAGGGAGATAACACGTCATACAAATATCACTCGATTTACAATACAGCACCATGTGAAGAGGAATGTGATGAAATCGGAATTGAGCGCAACCGTTGCTAACTACGATTTCGGATTTACTGCATTTTGAGTCAGAATTCGCATGTTTCGCAAATGCGAATTTTTCCTGTCCCTAGTAATACCTCTAAAAATAGACAGCTGATCAAGGCACTAAAAGCAAGGGCAGATCTTTGGGTGTATTACTACAAATAACTAAAACACAATTTGATCGTGGAATTATATACAATCTCATTATAAAGGTTTTTTGTATGTGGTTTTGAGCAGCTTTTAAATATGTTAGGAATAGCATTATGAAATATAGACAGCTACACCTTATGTTTATTATGAGATATCGATTTCGGCTAATTTCAGGTCATCTTCAAGTCTCTAACAACAGGTGTTACTTATGCATTTTTCCAGTGGCACTCATAGTCTTTAACTGTTTACACACGAGGTCTAACGTTGTTAGTCGCGTTAGCGATGAAAACAGAACCCAGAATCTTTGCGTCTAAATGATACATATATTGGTGTGATGTCTTATTTCGAAAGAACAAACATCACACCAATACATATATAACTCTCGGTAAAGTGGAACGGTACGATGTCGTTACATAGCAGAGCACGGCGACTGGAAACGCAGGAGAAGTGCAAACAACGTTCTCTCCTCAGAGGTATGATTCTAATTAGGTTCGACGTAGACTTCCACAACATACAGTCTACACGGCGAAGATTACACCAAAAAATTTAACGTTTCGTCTACTTTGGCGATAGCAACCAAATTTTAAAATCGTGTCTACTATGTAAAGATTTAGCAACACAAAACGCTTCAAGTCCATAACTTCACTGGTTTTCGAGTTCTCAATTTTTAATATGTTTTTAATGTTATTACATAAAAAACAAATTTGGGACTCACACTACAATTTTCATATGGCAGATTTTGTAGGTACATTCACAAGACATAATTCAACGGTTCTGTGCATTCATTTTAAGAGAAATACCAATCATTTGTTTTCAGTGTTTATTTCAAATTTCTACATTTAAGTTTCTTTAATTATTAGTACTTAAATGTGGTGATGAAATAAATAAATTACGTGTATATGTCTTATGCGGCCAAACTACTTTGGTCATCGGTCGCTAGACTTACACTACTTAATCTTACTTAAAATAATGTAGGCAAAGTACAAACAAACATACCCATGTCAGAGGAAGGACTCGAACATCCGACCGGAACGGCCGCGCAATTTGTGACACAAATTACATGTTTGATAATAATAATGCATAGAAGTATGAAATCACGTCAAGACTACTTCCTGCAAAATTTTCGACAAAAAAAGTTGGCACTGAGTTTAGAAAAACAAAATTCTGGTATACTGGATTTTAACGTTTTATCAAAAAATGAATGTTACTACAAGAGATACAGCCATTCAAATTTACTGGCACCATAACGTATTCCCTTCCTGAGTAAATGAGCTGCTTCTTGTAGTTTCAACATCTTTTTCTTGGATGTTCTAAATATAAATCTTCACACAGACTTCTGAGGAGGAGAGTGATACGGATATCCGATTGTAAACCACTGCCTATTACCTTAGACCTTTTTGATTGTACTGAACAGGAGTTCCGCGTATTCCGTAATTTATATTTATATAGTTAACAGGCAATGTAATTTATAACCAACTATTGGCTGCCAATTTCGCTTCATTTTTCCTGGAAGTCTTGCAACTTGTTTCTCCCTGTTGGTTTATGCCAAGTTCGGAGTAAAAATGGTTCTATATGACAGTGATGGAAAATTGAATTTATCTTTAGCATTTTTCGGTGTGTGACATTCCCTTACACATTCCGTATTTCATACATTTCTTAGATGTATTTTTAATTCGAATACAGCCAAATCGTTTGGGGTCTACGAATAAACGCTTCAAGTATGTAAAACATTTACTTGTTATTAACGTTCTTTAATTGAAGGTTTAAGGTTGCGTCTCCTATTAGTAGCTATTTTTAAAGAGATGGAAGTTGCGTGATAGTGGGGTTAACTACATAGCGGTCAATTACATCAACGTATCTGTGCAGGATGCCTAATATATTTATTGCTTGCGCAGGTGTCTTGATATGCTTAGTGTTCTGAATAATATGCTTGTAGGAAGTATGACTGTGGAAAGTCATCGTCTTGTAGTAGCAAAGAATGTCTTAATAACTCTCCAAACATTATCACTATTAAAATACCTTTTTGTTTCCAGGAGGAACACTCAACGAATTCATATGTAGTTAGAACAAGTTACTATATTGCTCTTCAACTTTGTAAGGGTTGTGCAATTTCACTGAGTTTCGTGTTATGTTGACAGTGTGGAAACGACAACAGCAGTGCTAGACTTCTTGGTGCGCCTGTACCCAGGAAAAGCCATTAGCCGCCCCAAGGGTCCCGGGTTCCGCGCAAGTGTCACTCCGCGCAAGTGTTCCAACCCCCACCCAATTCTCCCGATCGGTAACCGCGCGGGAATGGCCATGCGGTCAGGCAGACCCGAACTGGGCAAACTTTAGTGGCCATTAGAAGGGTACTCTGGAAAGGACAGTTAATCCCACACTCCAACTGGGCAACTTTTGCTCACAGGTAGCAGGACGGTCTGACCCAAGGCGTTCCTTGCCCTAAATGAACTCGTCAGTCCTGTGAATGTTTAGTTTTGTATTTCGGTTTAGTCGTGGACGCGAGCAACCTGTTATTAGGGCTCGTGGTAATATACATATGATCTGTGACGGTTATCAATTCAAACCTCACAGAAGAGTTGTAGCAATGGAATAACGTGGATGGCAATGCTGTGGTAAACATTCGCGGTGTGCTGTTAAGTTATTACCAGTAGGCAGCGAACACACATTTTCGCGTTTGGAAGGCATCCATGATCACGTACCTGTTGCAGAAGACGTTAAACAGGGAATGATATATAATTCTCTAAAAACAAAAGGCGACGCTTTGGTTCAAAGAACGTCAAAACTGATAGCAATGCAATTGATGCCAGTCCAACAACCATGAACACATTAACAAGGTAGGACGTAAGATTTATTCGTAACAATATTATTCAAACTCTTCTAAAGAGTATGCCGAAACTGCCGAAATCGGTGATGGAAGTGCAGTGACAACTACAAAAGGCGAGGAGTTTGTTCTTAATAACGACACAGATGTTTTTGCTGATCTGGTCAGCAAACAACCACAAGACGACAACATCACAAAAATTGCGGATTACATAACTGAAAACTACATTGATGAAGAAGATACAGACTTTCCTAAAACGTTTGGGCAGCAGATTGAGGATTCTTGTGGAGGACGACTAACGCTAGCGAAAGCTTTCATTCCCCATTCAATGCTTCATGTGAATCTCCTCATCCAAACATCTTTTAGTTTGTGAAAAGTCTGAAGCATGAACAAACTGATACTTATATAACAATCAACTCAGCAAAAAATAATATCACCATTCAAACGGACTAAGAAAGCAGGAATAGGCACCCTTTCTTGCAACAGTAATTACAATTACTTAGGAATGGTAAAATTTGCTAATTAGACTTTGTAAAATGCGTTTCATACGAAGCAACCGCGAGCAGAATATGAGCCAAACTGCAAATGTTTTTGTATGTGAAATTTGTAATTATTTGTAATTTGTATTTCTATATAATTTTTTGTTATTTATATTTTGTTCCTTCGCGCAGTATTGTTATTATTCCTTAAGAACTGTACAAATAGGGGCAGAGGTTGCGCACTTGGTAATTTTAGATTTGGAAGCATTTTGTGCAGTTGGATTGCCAGGAGCAGGTAGGAGTTGTCCAGTTCGTGCGCGCCTGTCAGAGATTGTGCAGTTGGACTGCCAGGAGCGGGTAGAAGTTGCCCAGTTCGTGCGTGCCACTCAGGGGACACTTTTGGGACAGTTGCCCAATTCGAGTCTTCTATTTATCGCCAACAGGTAGAAGTTGCCCAGTTCGTACGAGCCCATGTGGTCTGGCGTCGGAGGTTGGAGTCGTCCCTCGGGAATTGGCGTGAGTGTGTGTTGTCTTTAGTATACGTTACTTTAAGTATAGGAAGCGGTGACCAGTTTCGTCCCTTTGAATTACAAACATTTGAACACATCTGTCGACCTGTCAACGTCTAATCGATGATTGCAGGTCGACTTAGCCTGGCACACTTCGGCGAGATCACGTACAGATTGTTTTTGATTTAATGCCTCGGGGTAGCAATACATGTGGGGACAGGACTGATTTCATCAAGTCTTATTGAATCAATCACTACTGGTGGAACCGGGGCTGCGGCTGGTCAAGTAACGTAGGAAGTACGATACATGCAGCCGTATGTTTAATAGAAACATTTATTTCTTGACTACCAGTTTCGGAATTCCATTATGACATATTCAGGCCCCTACAACGGAGTATTATATCCATTAAATAGGGATCGAAACTGATTGCGTGGATTACTAGCTCTCAGTAAGAACTAACAACAACTGAGAGCTAGAAATCCAGGCAACCAGTTTAGATCCCTATTTGATGGATATAATACTCCGATATAGGGGCCTGAAGCTGGCATAATGGAACGCCGAAAGTGCTAGTTAAGGAATAAGTGTTTGCCGGCCGCGGTGGCCGAGCGCTCTGCCGCGCACCAGTCACGGTCTGCACGGCCACTACGGTCGGGGGTTCGAATCCCCCCTCGGGCATGGATATTTGTGCCGTCCTTAGTGTTAACTAGTTCATACGTAGTTTGTAAGTTTAGGGACTGATGACCCTGTAGTTAAGTCCCATAAACTCTACAAACATTTGAACATTTTTGAATAAGTGTTTCTGTTAAACATACGGCTGTTGGTATCCTATGTCCTACGTGATTTCATGTTCCTCCATATAGGGCTGAATTTTCGGTCAATTGATTTTCATAGAATGCTTTACGTCCAAAATTAACTGGAATGTGGTGTCTTCGGTCCTTCTTGGCGTTGGCTTTTGAAAGGCCAGGAAATTATCTCAAATGTTTGTATATCTTATGGGACTTAACTACGGGGTCATCAGTCCCTAAACTTACAAACTGCTTACGAAATACTTACGAACTAGGACGGCACAAATATCCATGCCCGAGGGGGGATTCGAACCCCCGACCGTAGTGGCCGTGCAGACCGTGACTGAAGCGCCTCAGTCCCCTCGGCCACAAGTTATCTAAGTAATCCTCTGTCCCTGAAGTAGCCTTATACGGGACGTACGTTTCACAACGGCGCTGCACGCCGCTCAGCAGTGGTCAGTACAGTGTCGGCAGAGCAGAGCAGAGGCCACGGAGAGCAGCGGCCGGCGGTCGTTACGGGCCTTTCACCTTCACCTTCAGCGCTGTGGCTGTGGCTGCGGCGTCACATTGTGAGCGCCGATTCACGCCGCTAAACGAGCTGCCGCCTGCCGCCTGCCTCCCAGAGGAGCCTTGCCGCTCTGTATCGATTGTGGCGTTGTTGCTCGTTACACCGGCCGCTGCTCCGCGCTCTGCACGCTAATAACCTCAAAGGCCGCGGCTGCGCCGGAGACGGGCCTTGCATCCAACTGCTTTGCTCATAGACAGCTGTTCCAAGAAAACCGTCTGCTTTATCCGTACCGAGCGAGGTGGCGCAGTGGTAAGACTGCACTCGCTTTAGGAAGGATGGTGGTTCAAATCCACCTCCGGCCATTCCGATTTAGGTTTTTCCGTGATTTCCCCAAATCACTCCAGGAAAATGGAAAAATGGAAATGAGCGAATGGCTTTCGTGGCACGGAGATCCCTTACGGGATTGTCCGGCTGCCTGATTGTAAGCCTTTCTATTTGACGCCGCGTGGGCGACTTACGTGCCAATGATGATGAGATGATGATGATTAGGACAACACACAACACCCAGTCCCCTGTCGGAAATCGAACCCGGGCCCCCTACGTGGTAGTCAGCGATGCTGCCACTGAGCTACGGACGCGGACACTCGAGGAAAATACCGGGATGTTTCCTTTGAAAGGGTACGGCCGATTTCATCCTACATCCTTCCCCGAAAATCCGAGCGTCAGCTCCAATGACCACGATGTCGACGGGACGTTAAAACCCTAGGCTGATCATTACGATATTGTGTCTCAAGCAAGTACGAGGTAACATCGCGCCAAAAGTATCTGAACACCTGGCTGAAAACGAATTACAAGTCCGTAATGCTGAAATTCAGTATAATGTTGGCCCACCCTTAGCCGTGATGACAGCTTCCACACTCGCAGGCATACGTTCAATCAGCTGCTAAAAAGTTTCTTGTGAAACGGCAGCCCATTATTCATGGAGTGCTGCACTGAGGAGAGGTACTGATGCGTTCCAAAACATCCTAAATGTATTTTGTAGGATTCAAGTCAGGCCTCAGGACTCTGTGCAGGTCAGTCCATTACATGGATGTTATTGTCGTGTAACCACCTCGCCACAGGTCGTGGATTATGAACAGGTGCTTGATCGTGTTGAAAAATGCAATCACCAAGTCCGGATTGATGTTTAACAGTGGCAAGCACGTAGGTGCTTAAAACATCACCGTAGACCTGTACTGTGATATCACCACGTAAAATAACAAAGGTCTAAGTAGTTCTTTGTTAAGCTTATCGGTCTTAACTGCGGGCCCATCAGTTCCTAAACTTACAAACTACTTATCAGCTAACTTATGCTAAAGACAGCACTAACATCCATGCCCGAGGGGATTCGAGCCCCCTACGGGGAACGGCTCGCGCATCGGAGCATAGCGCATCAATGCGCTCGGCTACTCCGCCGCGGCAAAGGTTTAAGTCCCATCCATGAAAAACATAACCACACCATAACACCAACGCCTCCGAGTTTTACTGTTGGCACTACACGCTCTCGCAGATGACATTCACCGGTATTCGCCATACCCACGCCCTGCTACAATATCGCCACACTGTGTGCCGTGATTCGTCAATCCACATAACTTTTTTTGCACTGTTCAATCATCGAATGTTTACGTTGCTTACACCAAGCGAGGCCACGTTTGGCATTGACTGCGTGATGTGTGGCTTATGGGCAGGAAATCCAAGTTTTCTCACCTCCCATCTGTCATAGTTGTTACAGTAGATCCGGGAGCAGTTTGGATAGTTACATAGATGCCTACCTTTTCTACCCTGTTCAACTGTCGACGGTCTCTGCCACTCAAAATAAAAGGTCGGCCTGTACGTTTTCCTGCTGTATGTGTCCATCCATGCTTTCACTTCATCAGAAACAATTGTCCTAGAGATGTTCAGCAGTGTGTAAATCTCGCGTACAAACTTCTAACACACGTGGCACACAATCACGTGACTACGTTCGAAGTCCGTCAGTTACTTACAGCGTCCCATTCTCGATATCTGCAGAGGTCCCTGATATGGAGTACCTGGCAGTAGGTGGCAGCACAATGCACCTAATAAAAAATAAGGATTGTTAGAGAATTAGGAATGAACCTGAACATCGATAACACCACAATGGTGAAAATCGGAGTGAAAAACGGAAACTTGACAAACTGAACATATAAATTTTAACATATATTCACAGATATCTCATTACACTTAGTCACACGCTGCCATGTTCCACATATTCGACCTGTGAAATGTTTCAACTAATCTTTTGTTTTATTTCATATTTCTTGGGAAAATGTGGTATTTTTTATATTGTCACATATTTTATCAACGTCAGGAACTTACACCATGTGTTGTAACAATTATCCTCATGTTAGTTTTAAACCAAAGCACTAGTCTCGCTTGGAAGTTACTTTGAAAGTTAAACTTGTATTGTTTACCTGATGACCGCGTAACAGCCGAAAAGCGGTTTGTAAAGCCAATATATTTCCAGAATAAATCACAGTTATCTTGTTTGTTTCATTTATAATGGGTAAGGAAGTGTTTGGGAGAGTAAAAGATTTGTTGACAGCGAGGAACATCGCTAACAATACCCGGGAGAGGGTCGCCAAATGTTCTGTGTGGAGCGTGGTGTCTCTCATGATTCTGAAACGTGGACAGCTAGACTGAAAGTTTTGAAATGGCTATGGAGAAGAATGGAGAATGAGAAATGAGGTGTTGAGCAGAGTGAAAGAGTAAAGTTTCTCGATGAGGATGATACAGAAGACAAAATCATCTTCGACGAGATTCATGTTTCGTAGGAACTGTCTATCTCGAGCGTAATGGAGGAATAGGTAGAAGAGGAAGAAGAGGGTTTGGTACGAGTATATCGAGAAATTGCAACAATGAAAAGGGGTAGCGGAATGCAGGAATATGCTTATAGGTGCATACTGAAGGAAACTGTAAATATAAACAAATGTAGAGTGCTGCCTGCCCACAGAAAGAAAGATCCTTTATTATATGATTACGCAATAGCAGGTCAAACACGAAAAATAGTTCCATAAAATATCTGAGAGCAGACGTAAGGAGCAATCTGAAATGAAAAGATCACATAAAATTAATCATCGCCCAGGCAGATCTCAGGCTGAGATTCATTGGAAGAATCCTAAGCAAGTGTAGTCCGCCAGGAAAAGAAGGAAGTTAACCAAAATCAAACTCTTCCAAACATGAGGGATGAAACCTCTGAAATAATCAGACACTATACTTACAAACTAAACAAACTAACTTAAGCTGAGAACAATATACACACACCCACGTCCAAGGGAGGACTAGAGAATCCTACGGGGATTCGTGAGGAAGGTACCTTAGACCCGATGGGTAAATGGGTTACAAACTTTCGACCGTTGTTTGACTCTTAATTATCAGTGTAAAATCCGTACCAGAGAAGACGATTCGTTCAAGGGTCATTTAGAAAGCGCGAAAGCGTCACAGAGATTATGAGGAAACTCTTGTTGCAGACGCTGAGACGATCTTTATCGTGTTACGGGCTCCTGTTAAAGTTACGAGTGCGTACGTTTCTCGAGGAATCAACTGATGCATTGCTTCTTCCTACGTATATCACCTGCAAACACCAAATGGAAAAAGCCACGGTGGAGTAGCCGAGCGGTTGAAAGACGACAGTCTGTCGTCTTCCATATATTTCTTTTTGGATATTTCTGTGAAGTTATAATTTATTTAATGTCGCTAGATTATCAATTTGTTAAAACTTGAACCCCACTCTTTTCAAGGCTTCAGGAATAGCATTTTTATTTCGTGTGTTAAAATATTAGTTAAATTTGCTAGGTTTTTCTTATCTTTGTTATGTTAATAATTTATTATTATATTAATTAATGTGGCATAAGTACGGCTTCTCCACTACGCCACTGTCCCTGTGAGAATGTGCAGTTATTTTACTTTTAAGTAGGTGCGATAATCTATGGCTGTCTGAAAGTGGGGAGGGATAGCTCGCTTTGCATTGTTCTCTCTGGCTCAGAGTCGATAGCTGCTCTTGCTACCACAGAAGTTTCCACACCCTTTGGTTGTGGGCTAGTCAGTGAGCCTTACATCCAGCGCGAGTCTCCGTGTCCATACCCACCACCGCTGTTTCTTGGAATATCCGGCTTCCGGTGATTCCCGCGTCCGGTGGCCGCTTGGTCTGATCATTCTGCGCTGGTTGTCTGGTGAGGTAAGGTTGGTTCTGCTTGGTAGCGTTACATTGACTAGCACATTTAACTTAGATTCGTGAACTTAGAATCATTTTTGAATATTTCCTCCAATCGTGTGCGGAAATGTGTTATCGTTTTTTCAATTCAGTGATTTCCAATAGACAAACGTGGTGTGTGTGATTCCAGTTGCAGTTTGACAACGGCCTGATATGTTAAAACCTCTTGTGATCATGTGGCGGTGTATGAACTCTGTGTAAATACTTTCTAGCTTTGTGGGTCTCGATTTCTAATAGGTGATATGTTCATTTTTGTACAGTGCATGTAAAAATCTTCTCCTCCTTTCCTTCCATGAGTGTGTTCCATGTGGTTGGTTCATAGAACAAAGCCTTCAGCTTCCGCTCTTGTTCTTTCCATGCCCATCACGCAAGTAACTATGCGGGTATCCTGATTTCCACTAATATTTCGCGATCTTCTCTCCCTGCCTATTTTAATGTTGCTGTTTCTTCTCCGACTTGTAGTACAAACTCTGTCTGTGTCAGTAATTCTCTCTGAGTCTTGTACATACTCCTTCAATAGCTTCCTTAAGTAATTCTAAACTTTTCTATGGGTTACATGCTGTAGTTAATTTTCTTTATTTATAGGAATCTGAATTTATTCAATTTTATCGGTTTTCGGAACCACGTGAGTCCGAGTTCCGACTTCCGGAGTTTGGAGCTAGTCGCCTGAATTCACGCCACTTCTCATATAAAACCAGTACATAGATCGATTACTAAAAGACTGCAACTTAAGAATCCACCGTGATTTTGTATAATGAATGCGATTTTCAACCACTTCACCTTCAGTCGAGTGCATTCATGTAACCCATGTCGCCGTTAGCGTGTTTGTTCGCGGTTCAATTCCGATGTAATTCAACTTGGCTATACACGCGCACCATATCGAAACAGGCAAACAGACCAGAACCAGCTTCAAAGTATTTTTGAATATTGTGTTTTGTGCTACCTCCGACTTGCTGAATTTCGCCTACGATAGCGGCGCCTGCTTCCGCCTCGTCTCAGCAGCCACGCTGTGGCATTACGTGTGTGAGAGAGAATGAGTGTTATTTGTGAATCTTTCCCCCCAGTAGCGTTAAATCATGAATAATTTAGGCTGGGCACCGTTCGCATTAATCCATGTAAGAGATGCATTTTTATTGTATTAACAAAATTGGTTCCCCATTTTGCTTATTTTGTATCTGAATAAACAAGTTTAAGTTCAGTATAATCCGTAAGTTGCCTATAAATTGTAGTTTTAGAGCACCTTCCCTCTTTTATTTAATATTGTTCTTCACAAGTGCTGAGAACAATCTCAGATGCAAATTTTCTAAAGTGAAAATTCCGTTGCGCCATAAATGTTTTCTTAGCCACATTTTTCAAGATTTAATTGTGGTGGCTTGCTTGTTAATGTCTGTGTGTAATAACGGCTGAGCTGCTATGCATATTGACCACTGTAGTATTAACTTCCTGTTATTGAAGTAATTTGAAATGAGTCAGTTCTCAGTTAGGACCAGTAGTTCACACGGACCTCATTTGCTAATTTTAGTGATAAAACAAAGCTCTTGTTTCGTATAGTGGTCGACTTTTACGGTCTAAGGCGCCTCGCTGCGGAGCACGTGTTTGCTCGCCGTCGGAGGTTCGAGTGCTCCCTGGGGTATGGGTGACAAAGTGAATTCAAACCAAGAACAGTTGCCAGCATGCGAAATTTAGAAGTAGATGTTCCTGGAGTAGTAAAACAACTTAAGTCACTAAACAAAAAGAAATCTTCCGGACCAGATTTTATACCAACTACATTCCTCTCAGAGTATGCTGATGCAAAAGCTCCACACTTAGCTATCATATACAACCGATCACTCAGCGAAAGATCCGTACCCAAAGACTGAAAAGTTGCCCAAGTCATTCCAATATTCAAGAAAGGCAATAGGAGTAATCCCCAGAATTACAGGCCAGTCTCACTGACGTCGATTTGCAGTAGGATTTTGGAACATTGTTCGAACATTACGAAGTCAATTTGGAGTAGGATTTTGGAACATTGTTCGAACATTATGAAGTACCTCGAAGAGAACGACCTATTGACCAATAGTCAACACGGATTCAGAAAGTATCGCTCTTGCGAAACACAGCTTGCCCTTTATTCACATGAAGTGATAAGTGCCATCGACAAGAGATCTCAAATCGATTCCACATTTCTGGATTTCCGGAAGGCTTTTGAAACTGTACCTCACAAGCGGCTGCTATTGAAATTGCGTGCTTATGAAATATAGCCCCAATTGTGCGACTGAATTCACGAATTCCTATCAGAAAGGACACAGTTCACAGTAGTAATTGACGGTAAAACAGAAGTGATATCTGGCGTTTCCCAGGGAAGCGTTATAGGTCCCTTACTCTTCCTTGTGTTTATAAACGATTTAGTGACAATCTGAATAGCTCTCTGAGAATGTTCGCAGACGATGCTTTCGTTTATCGGTTAGTGAAATCAACGGAGGATCAAAAGCAACTGTAAAGCGATTTAGAGAAAAATCACACATGTGTGAAAATTATCAATTGACACTAAATAAAGAAAACTGTGAAATAATACACAGGATCACTAAGAGAAATCCGCTGAACTTCAGTTACGCGATAAATCAGTCAAACCTTAAGGTCGTAAAGTTTACCAAATACCTAGGAGTTACAATTAAGAACATCTTAGACTGGATAGAACACACAGAAAATATTCTGGGAAAGGCGAAACAAAGGTTACGATTCATTGACAGAACGCTTCTAAGATGCAACAGCTGCACCAAAGAGACTGCCTACATCACACTTGTGCGTCCTCTCCTGGAATACTGTTGCCCAGTGTGGGACACTCACCAGGTGGGACTGATGGAAGATATTGAGAAGGTCCAAAGAAGGGCAGCTTGTTTTATCACGTTACAGGGGAGGGGGGGGGGGGAGCGTCACGGAAATGTTGCACGATTTTATGTGGAAATCATTAAAAGAAAGACGTTATTCGTTGCGACGAGATCTATTTACGAAATTTCAACCACCTACTTTTACTTCTGAATGTGACAATATTTAGCTAGCACCAAAGTACATAGGGAGACATGACCATCCCAATAAAAGAAGAGAAAACAGATCGAAATCGGAACGATTTAGATGTTCTTTCTTTCCACGCGCTGTTAGAGAATGGAACGGTAGAGAAAGGTTATAAAAGTAGTTAATGAACCGTCTGCCAGGCACTTAAGTGTGATTTGCACAGTATCTGTGTTGATGTAGATGTATATGTCTGTGTTCTTTGCAACAAACCTGTACTTATTTCAGCGTGACAACAACGAAAGTTATTAATGATACGTTATTTCGACGTGGAATGCTTTTGTGGCATCTGAAGTAGGCGCAATTTTTGTTGCAATATTCTGTTGTTACTTTCGTGTTTCTTCTGAAATTTCAAGTACCAAACATTACTTGCTTCAGTATGGAAACAAGGGAAGTTATTAACGATACCTTATTTCGAAGTAGATTGTTTTTGTGGCATATGACCTAGGCGCATTTTTAACTGCAGTATTTTGATGCAACTTTCGTCTTTGTACTCAAATTTCGTCCACCAAAGTTTACAACCAAGCCCTTTAATAGGAATATTATACGTTTGTAGACTTAATTGGTTTAGGAAACACATGATAAGTGTATACTAAACTTTATGAAAGCAGTTATTACAACACATTAACAGCAGATGCAAATCCAGGGTCAAGATTGTTCGTCATTACAGTTACTGGTCACAGTATGTTACGCAGCTCGTTTTAGAACACGTATTTGCATTATAAACAACGCAAATATTTTCACAGCGGCCCTTTCGTTGTTATTGTAAACCTCGGCTAACTGTTAAACTTCGAATTGGAACTGTAATACTGATAGGTTGGTGAGATTTCATAATCGCATTTTTAGGGCATTAGTACCAGGCTCGTCAATTCGCAGCTTCGAGAAAGTCTTACAGTACTTGATCCAAATTCGTATGCAATAGTGAATAACGAGGAACTGTAAATAGGTAAAATTCTCTAGTCGATGTGGCATACCAGTTGTCAGCCGATACCCCAAATAACATGGCTGACGCCCGTTGCCTCAAACATGGCGGACCTATCGCCACTCTATGAAATTTAAGCCAGTTGTTCAGTGGTGACTTCGGCTATGGCCTCATATGTACGCATCGGATGTCAGTTCCGTGTTTGATCGCTCCTGCAGTGAAGTTCCGTCTTCCGTGCCTTCCGTGCTTTGGGAGAGCCGAGTCATGTGTTCATCGCCATTCACATCATCGCAAAGTGGAGCTGCTTTAGCCGTCGGCACATATGAACTGGTTCTGCTTGAGGCCGGCACATTTCAAGATAAGTGCTGTTCTTGTGGTGACTTCGCTGCGCTTGTGATGTTCGTATCAGGACCTGCTGCCTTAAGACCTGAGTGTTGCTGATACTTGGTCGCTTTTCCTTACCTAAGACATTTTTAGTTCCTTTCCTTCACGTTCTCTGTTATGGAGTTTCCATTGTGTCTGTCTCGCTGAGTTGGCTTCTTGGTTGAACCTCAGCAGCTGGAATTAGCCAATGTCTGTGTTATGTTTGTTTCGTGCTGATCGCCTGAATGGTTGCTCGTGGTATGGGAGATTGTACCTTGCCACTTTTGTTATTCATGTTTAATGGCTGATTTATTTTCTAAATGTGTTTGTGAATCTATCGGACTCGACTGCCTGGTCATTAGTCCGTAGCTTACAAACTACTTAAACTAAGTTGAACTAACCTAAGGACAACACAAACACCCATGCCCGTTGGAAGGGGGGGGGGGGAGGGGAACCCGTACCCCCGACGGCGAACGGCCGCGCGCACTACAGCACGGCGCCCCAGTGCGCACGGCTAATCCGCCGCGGCTTATTTTCTGAGATTGGATTAGATTAGATTAGATTATTACTTCTTCCATACATCACAAAATATTACAGGACACAAATATTTAAGTTTCTTTTTTAAAAAAAATTATATATATATATATATATATATATATATATATATATATATATATATATATATATATATATATATATATATTCATCCAATGAGTGGGAGTTGTCATTCAGAAATTCTTTTAATTTATCTTATCTTAAATGGTAGTTGGCTCTCTGTCAGGCTTTTGATGCTGTTTGGTAGGTGACCAAAGACTTTTGTGGCAGCATAATTCACCCCTTTCTATGCCAAAGTCAAAAAGTCAGACTTAACCCTGCATAGTGAAGATCATCCTTTCTTCTGGCGTTATGCACACTGCTATTTCTTTTGAACTGGCTTGGATTATTAAGAATATATTTCATAAGTGAACATATGTGCTGTGAAGTTACTTTAGGATCCCTAGATCCTTAAATAGATCTAGCAATTAATTGCTCCAGCAATTATTCTGATTACACGTTTCTATGCAATGAATACTTTCTTACTCTCTGATGAATTACCCCAGAAAAAGATGAGATGCGAAAGCAGAGAATTAAAATAGGCATAGTAAGCTAATTTACTGAAATTCTTATCGCCAAAATTGGCAATAACCCTAATAGAATATGTAACTGAACTCAGACGTTTCAGCAGACCATCAACGTACTGCTTCCAGTTTAATCTCTCATCAATGCACACACCTAAAAATTTTGAAAATTCTACCTTTGCTACAGACTTCTGTTCAAAATCTATATTTATTGCTGAAGTTGTGATGTTTACTGTACGGAACTGTATATACTGTGTTTTATCAAAATTTTAAGAGAGTCCGTTTGCTGAGAACCACTTAACAATTTTGTGAAAAACAAACCTGTTGGTTAAAGAGCTCTTATATCTGTTATTGGCGCCATTACTGCTTTGCGCATGTAATTAACTTATTTTATTTTATGGTATGCTGATTCGAAGGAAATTGTTTGAAGTTATTTATTCTTTGATTTTTTAATTTCACTTAATCTTTCTGCTTACTTGTACTGATTCTTAGTGCCTTTATTTGATTTTAACATTATTTTTCAATAACATGGTAATAAATGTAATTCTCCTGCAATTGCTGACGCCGGCCGCGGTGGCCGAGGAGACTAAGGCGCTCCAGTCACGGTCTGCACGGCCACTACGGTCGGGGGTTCGAATCCCCCCTCGGGCATGGATATTTGTGCCGTCCTTAGTATAAGGTAGTTGATAAGTAGTTTGTAAGTTTAGGGACTTATGACCCCGCAGTTAAGTCCCATAAGCTTAACAAACATTTGAACGATTTTGAACAATTGGTGACTACCGCCTAGCCACCCAAACCCCTTTACCCATCTGGTATGTAAACGCAAATATTATAACACATCCTGCCCTCCCGCTTACGCCCTATTTGTTTCAGCGTCATTACGGCTTAGGCTTGTAAGTGGGGTTATCATTTTATCAGTTACCTCATCTCTTCGAATACGGCTCATTAGCCTATCTTCGGTCTGTATACATACCAAGCACGAACTCTGACGGGAATCGGCGAAATGACCCGAGTAATGAGTAAAAATGGTCAGAGGCAATACTTACGTTGTGCGCGGCTAAAAATTTGCGTTTGGCGGCGGCTTTCTAAGGTAGTCCATAAAGTCGTGCTAGTAACTGTCACCCAGTGACTTAGTAATCAGTGCAACTACTTCGAATCTCGGCTGGGCAGGAATTTTCAACTTTTCAAGTTGATTTCAGCGCTTGTGTGTTTGCTCTTAGCAGTGGCAACACCATCACTGTCTCTGAAAAACCACACGCCATTCCCGTCCCCTCATCCCCGTATCTCCAACTCATCAAACTCAAAATTACAGGACACAAAGGAAATGAAGAAGTTGGCTGCCATTGGGCAGTGAATTACACCGTTAGGGTAAGTTGGAAATCTGTATGGACCAGACTCCTGTTTACTAGGCTGGTGCGCTATTCACTACATCCTATAGACACAGCGGCCACCTCAAATAGATTGCTAAAAACGGTTCGTATCCTGAAACTACCGTTGGAGGTTCGAGTCCTCCCTCGGGCGTCGGTATGATGACTTGCTCCTAACGTAAGTTTGCATTGCTAGTTCGTAAATCTAGGGACAATGACCTTAGGTTTACAAACACTTTAATGGTATCCACTCGTTCGTGCCACTTCAGAGGAAGTTCACTTATATATTCTGATATATAAAAACAGGCAGGGGCATTACAAAGAAATTTAACTTCGAGACAATACTGTAGAGGTATTATACTGAGAGCAGAAACTGACAGAGCACTGAAAGGCCTAAGTCGAAACAAGGCCCCATGTAGTAGACGACAAATCTTCATAGATACTGACAAAACTATCTCATCTGGTGTGTAAGATGTATGAGCAGGTCGAAATACTCTTAAAGAAAAATGTAATATGACATAAAAGTTTTCTGGGTATTGTACCGCGTCTGGGTATACCCAGATGAAGCCCACTGTAACGTTTGCCGAAACGTCGGTTATATAAGTAATAGCCCTACATCATGACGTGGTACAATACCCAGAAAACTTTTATGTTATCTGACTCTGGCCGCGGAAGCCTACGTAAAAATGTAATAATTTCCGTTCCAAAGAAAGCAGACACAGACAGGTGTGAAAATTATTAGTTTCTCCATCACTGGATGCTTGCTGTTGCCGCAACTGTGGTTCAAATTTTAATGAAAGTCCAGCTCCAGTTGCATTCATTGGTGCTGAATTTAAGCCCACACTAACGGTTTCGGCCTCTATGTTAGATAATGATGTACAGAACACATCAGAACATGCCGATTATAATGTTTTGGAATGTTAAATATGACACGCCCTGCCGGTCACGGTGGCCGAGGGGACTGAGGCGCTCCAGTCACGGTCTGCACGGCCACTACGGTCGGGTTCGAATCCCCCCTCGGGCATGGATATTTGTGCCGTCCTTAGTATTAACTAGATCGTAAGTAGTTTGTCAGTTTAGGGACTAATGACCCCGTAGTTAAGTCCCATAAGCTCTACAAACATTTGAAACATTTTTTTTGACACGCCCATTTTTCTCATGTCGCCATTGGGCGCCAAAAGTTTTAAATTCTCTGAGTTCTATTGTTTTAATTACTTGACGTTGCTTTCTCTATGGCATAACGTAAGTTTCCTTCTGCTTCTGTACAGTACCTTTTTACATATGTAACATTCTGTCTTGTACCATGTAATTTTTGTAAACTTATTGCTACAAATTATATGCAGATCTGTCACACTTGAAAATGGCCTAACATAGAGGCCGAAACCGGTAGTGTGGGCTTAAATAAAGCACCAATAAATGCCACTGGAGCTGGAGTTTCATTAAAGTTAAAAAAAAAGGGTGTGAAAATTACAGAACCATAAGTCTAATAAGTAATTGTTGCAAAATTTTAACACGAATTATTTACAGAAGAATGGAAAAAGTTTTAGAAGCTGACGTCGGGGAAGGTGTTTGGATTTAGGAGAAATGTAGGAACACGGGAGGCAATACTCACTTTACGATTCATCTTAGAAGATAGATTACGAAAGGCAAACCTCCATTTCTAGCTTTTGTACATTTGGAGAAAACTGTTGACAATGTTGATTCGACTACACTATATAAAATTATAAAGTTGCGGTGCGAGTAAGTCAAGGTTGTAGCCTTTCTACAATACTATTCAATTTGTACATTGAGCAAGTTGTGAAGGAAAGCAAGGATAAATTTGGAGAAGAAATTAAAATTCACGGGTGAAAAAATAAAAACGTTGCGTTTTCCTGATGACCTTGCAATTCAGTCAGAAACAGCATAGGACCTGGAAGAGCAATTGAATGGAATCGACAGTTTGGAAAGGAGCGTATAAGATGAACATTAACAAGAGCAAAAGAAGGTTAATGGAATGCATTCTAAGAAAATCAGACAATGGTGAAGGATTTATATGAGACAACGAAACAATAAAGTTGTTAGTTGGGCAATAGAATAACATATGATGCTCGCAGTTTTGAAGATATAAAATACAGAATGGCAACGGGAATAAAAGTGTTTTTGAAAAAGAGAAATTTGCCGACATCGAATATTAATTAAGTGTAAGTAATTTTTTTCTGAAGGCATTTGTGTGCAGTGTTGCCTTGCACGGGAGGGGAACATGGACGATAAATATTTCAGACACAAAGAGGACAGAGGCTTTTGAAATGTTTTGCTACAGAAGAATGCTGAAGACTTGATGGGTAGATCGCGTAACTAATAACGAGCTACTTAACAGAATTTGTGGCATTCCTTGACTAAAAGAATGGATCTGTTGGTAGGACACCAAGGAATCGTAAATTCAGCATTAGAGGGAAGTGAATGGGGTAAAAATAGCACAGGGAGTCGAAGACACGAATACACTAAACTGATTCAGATGTATGCGGGTTGCCGTTCTTATGAGGAAGAGGCTTGCTCAGGAAAGAGTAGGGTGGAGAGCTGCATCAAATCAGTCACCGGACTGAAGACCACAGACAAAATTCACAACTTCATCGTAGTGAGTACCATTTGGTAATTACATTGTGCTGCAGTTGTAAAACTGCAAGATAAGCATACAATGATGATGATAACGTTAGTGTTTAGAAGCATCTGAAAGAGGTACTTATAAAAGAAAGAATTTTACAGGGAAATACTACTTAGTTTATTAACTGGTCGCAAGCGACAAATCATTAACAGTATATAAATACTGATGGATGTGGCGAATTTATTAGCACATTGAATTTGCATTCCGGAGGATGGCCATTCAAACTTCCTCCTCCAACCAAATTTGGGTTTTCTGGAATTCCTCTAAGTAGCCCCAGGAAACTCCTGGACTAGTTCGGTTCAAAGAGCATGACCGATTTCCTTCCCCATCCTTAACGAACATAATCTGAGCATGTCGACCGGAAACTAAACCCCAATCTTCCTTGCATTTTTAATGTAAGAAAAAGGGGATTAAATTATTTATAAACCTGCTACTTATTTTTGACTGTGATATCAGGAATATATATACAACAGGGAAAATACGCTAGAGAGTTTCTCACAATTGCATTTCTAGAACAACGAAGTACTCGTCCTAACTACTTTGTGTTAACAGGTTGATATGGGTGAATTATGGGCCGTGTGACTTATTCATTTGAAGCTATATTGTAAGTCAACACTTCCTCAAAATTTCTATTTATTAATTTCAGCACTGAATACATGACTCACAAATTACTTATACGAACTTACACTGACGACTACACACACACACACACACACACACACACACACACACACACACACACACACACACACCTGTGAGAGGAGTCGAACCTCCAGCGGGAATGATCCCGCAGTCCGTAGCATGACGCCTTAGACCACGCGGCCATTTCGCGCCGCGGTATTTTATCTCTATTTCTAAATGAATATTTAAAATGTGTGAGTCCACCGAAAGCTAATCTAAGTTTATGTCTAGTAGCAGAAGGTAATTAATCGTCGAATTCCTACAACACAGGTTTTATATACAGAATTTCCTCGCTCTAACTGGATTACAAGGGAAAGTTATCGTTTCCTCTCTGAACGTATACTGAGTTTACTGACTACTGATACAAAGTTTTAAGCGGTAATTTTTTTATAGGAAATATGTCATAGCCGCAATGCCTAAGAATATTTCGGCATCGTGACGGTTGCGACTGATGATAAATGCTGTATTTTTTATTTCCTATTTTGGCTGGTGGTAGATACGTGTTAATGTAAGGGAAAACTTCTTACGTCATTCTCCCCCGTCTTCGTCTTCTACCATCATACACTCCACAGTTACAGAATGGAGTTACTTCTGCTGCTGTATATCGTTCTATCTTACACGCCATCTAGGTGTTTAATTTTCTTCTTCTTCATCTTTCAGTTTGTCTTCCCTACGATGACGTCATATATTAAGCACTGTCAATATATGTCGGATCCTGTTGCTCTTTCTCTGAAATACTACATTGAAAATAGTTTTCTTCTGTCCTATTCATATCAGACATTTGTCATTCGTTCTGCCAATTTGATCTCTAGTATTTTCCTCCGGGACATACTGCGTAAGTCACTTGTTTATTGTACCATTACGTAGTTTGAAGATTCTCAGATTCTCACTATCATCTTCACGCGGAGAACTGTTTACTTAACTGCTGTTAATGAAAGCACAAACGGCTTTCCAATGCTGCAGACGAAGGGCAATGTAGGTCAAGTTGCTTTTTTAGGAGGAAGTAGAGGGAAGTATATGGTTTAATGTCCCGTCGACAGCCTGGTCATTAGAGACGGTAGAGGAGGGAAGTAGGATCGCAAAATGTATGCATTCTTCTCATTTTCGTATATGGTCTCGGCTGTAAATTATATTGACACTTTCAGTTGAAATATCTTTGAAGCTGTGTAACTAAACAACTTTGGACTTCAAAATAAAGTTAACCATTGAGTCTAGTAGTGGCAAAATAAATGACGGATGTAGAAAGTTGTTTCATTAATACTGCGTCTATTTCTGTGATACACTGCTCCTCACCCTAACTTTATAATGTTGATTTGACAACATATAACTTTTGAATACACCTTGCACCCGATCAACTGGAATGTTGAATATATCTGGATTTAACGAATCTCATTGATATAGGTTGATTTTATTTTTGTTTCTTGTAAATATCTTTGACATCTTCGACCCGTAACTATAATACGACTTGTCGACAAATCTTTTGTTGATTTCTGCCGGTCGCAGTGGCAGTCACGCTCTGAACGGCCACTACGGTCGGGGGTTCGAATCCCCCCTGGGGCATGGATATTTGTGCCGTCCTTATTGTTAGCTAGATCATTAGTTTGTAAGTTGAGGGACTGATGACCCCGTGGTTAAGTCCCATAAGCTCTACAAACATTTGAATATTTTGTTGATTTCTTCTATATTGATTGACATAATGTTTAGCTGCGGCCTTGAAATGAGCTTATATATGGATCTTTCTGGTGTGAAAGGATCGGCCGTCATTTCTTAACGCCCAGGGTACCCGATTGCTATTGATGAAAACACACGACTTTCTGATTAGACGTTTCTTTAAAAAACATGAAAGTATGCAATATGATGGTATTGTCAATATTGTAACTTCTTCTTCTGGTTAACATTAACCCCATGCTGCCATTTCTCGGAGAGTATGGTTTTATCTTCAAAGTTTCATTGGCAGGTGAAGAATCAGCTACTTCTCTGAATTATTGGAATTTTTTCCTCTTTGTCAAGTAAAGTAGAAAGATCAATCGTTCTTCAGTTTGTTTCTTTAGTCTATAATCCTACTATTTTACTACTTCAGAGAAAGCAGTATTTATGCTGTTAACCTTGCTAAATTATGAAAAGTAGACGTAGTTTTCCTCTTCATCCACAAAATTTTGCCGTAAGAAATCAGAAAGATGATGCTTCCACCTTCAAATGTCTTTTCTTCCTTTTTAAAGCCATAAATCACAGCCAAATATTTCATAGTGCTATGAAATAACATAGAAAACCAAACAAAGTACCTCATAATGTGAGTATTCCTATTTTGTGGAGAAGAGTCATGGTGGCTCAGTTTGATTTAATTATTACTGTCGCAATTTTGTTTAATGATGTAATACATTGATACTCTTTTAATAATGAAATAATACAGAGAATCGCAGTTTTTCAGTTGGACATTATTTATACACAGGTTTTTCAGTGCACAATTGGGTTAGGCGATAATCGACAGCTTGTTTTTCACTGTGCTATTTCGAAATCAGGTTTGGTTTTAAAGAGGCTACACGGCAGTAAAATATACAAGACAATCAGATATCATATATTTCTTCTGTCAATTATAAATTTGTAAAACGTCTCAGTGATCTTTTGCATTACGAAATTTTTAAACTAAAATAGACGAATTGTTAAAGTACATAAATTTGTTACACACACAACACGATTGATGAACTGGCACCACAAGAAGGCGTTGTTGTGATGTCAGTTCAGAAAGTCTCTCGTGTTGTTTGTGTAATCAAGTTACGTATCTTAAAGCTTTGACATAATAAAAAATCAAATGTTTGTAAAGTCTATGGGACTTAACTACGGGGTCATCAATCCCTAAACTTAAAAACTACTTATGATCTATTTACGAACTAGGACGGCACAAATATCCATGCCCGAGGGGGGATTCGAACCCCCGACCGTAGCGGCCGTGCAGACCGTGACTGAAGCGCCTCAGTCCCCTCGGCCACCGCGGCCGGCTCATAATAAAAGATCACTGGAATTTCGCACGTATACAATTGACAGAAGAAATTTCTTTTTTCTGCCATGAATATGGTTTAAAAGCGAAAGTGGTTGCGAAATTATTAGACAGCACAGTCTAAGGCAGTTCTTAAAAGAGGTTCGAGTTGATTGGTCAACATTGTCAAGAGCGTTATTAATTAAGGACGAACTCTGAGCTCCAGTGGTGAATATAACATATACTCTTGGGGTAGTGGGGGGTGGGAGGCAGGACTACTGTAAAGGTAAGTATGTGGGAAACCACCCCCCACTCAATTTTTTTTAATCAGGTAAATTACCAAGCCTTTTCTGTAAACGGAATAACCAAGCACGGATCAGGTCATCCTGCGATTTTTTTTCTCTTTTTTCAGCTCCACTTCCCCCACCATCAAAATAGTGGATTTGCTTTTGCCTCCTCCCCTCACCAGTACTATCTGATGAATGATGATCGTGTGGCATTTATGACCGTTAGACCCCAACTGGGGTCGTGTTCAGCCTGCCTGGTGCAAGTCTCTTTATCTGACGCCAGTTCGGCGACTTGCATGTCAATGATGATGGAATGATGATGAGGACGACACAACTACCAGTCCCCGAGTGGAAAAAATCTCCTACCCGATACCCGACCGGGAATCGAACCCGGGCCCCCTGCGTGGTAATCTACCACGCTGTCCACTGGACTACGGAGGCGGACACCAGTACTATCTAACAGGGTAATGCCTTCACTCAGATAATTATTTTTTTCTGCCCCCACCCTCCCTCCACCAATCCCTTACATACGCCATTGCTGAGCTCGTTTGGTGAAACAGTTTCTAGGAGGCAACACGTCGGTGTTGAAGTCTTGCAAGTAATTTACCCAAAAGGTAACAGTCGAGTGACGCCTAAACGTCACCATTGAGGAAAACAATTTCTTCAAGCGCCACGTTCCGATTAATCGCTCAACGGGTACACCACCATTTTTCTCACGCAGTTCTTATAAGCGCTACTTCGGAGGCCAAATTGGCGTCACAGTCTCGTACGACACAGACCTCTGTTTTTGTGCCTCTTCCGGAGCTGACCGAAACGGCGTGGACAGACATTTTGCCCTCAGTCAAGAACGTTATTAATGGCGCTAAATATTCTGTGTGAGATTAATGCCTCGTGCTAACGATTTTCTGATTAGAAATTAATGGCCCTTGCGGGAAGGATCACACAGCGTAAAACGCGAGCAACATTAGGTGCGGCCGGCGTGTGGCAGGGAGTGCTTTGTCGCTACAGGGGAACACCGCACCACTATTGCTTCGGTTACGTGCACAACGGGGAAACAGCTTTTTTTAAACCAGAGGCACTTACCCTTGTATTTTTGTGTCCGGGTTCTACGGATACGGAAAACGGTGTATCATTCACAACTGCTTTACAGATGACGCGCGCTATTAAAAGTTTTTGGGTTGTTAGTGACACAGAAGGAAGCTGGACTCCACATAGATAATTTCGGTAGTTGTACGTGGACCAGTGACAAATCCAAGATTTTGGTCTTGGAGAGTCTCAGGTGATAGAAATCTTGTGACGCCATACCTTCTGCCTTTTTTTAAGACAAAGGTCTTTTCTTAATCTACTGTTATAACAAATTTGATGTTCGAATATTCGATGCCAGATTCGATGACTGCAATATCTGGAAAATTGAAAAAAAAAGAATAATAATAAAAAAATAATAATAAAGAGAGAAAGACTTTCGTTGTCGTCGAGAGAAATAAATATTATAAAAACTAATGTTGTTTTTAATGTTTAAACTCAGTTGTCTAGAAAAAGACTAAACACTACGGGCATATAACTGATTTACAATTATTTTACTTTTTGATTATATTTATCATGTTCTGCAGAAGCAAGCCTCCATAGTTACGGAATGAGACAGTACTCGAAACTGTATCAGGACTCTAGTAATTGAGTGACACGAAATGTCTAAAGCTAAGTAAACACAACAACGTTACATAGTGATTAGCTTAATTTTTCATAATTTACAATGGCTCGACAGAATACAAGTAGTGAGCCAAGAGTAACCACATCAGTTTGCAGTTGAAAGTGGGTGCATTGCTATTAAGATTGTTTTAAAATGATTTATTGTTTGTTTTTTTGTTATATATATATATATATATATATATATATATATATATATATATATATATATATATGCGTGTGTGTTTCGATCCATCAGGATCATCTTCAAAATCTTCGTACTTCCGACTGCAAGACGTCTCGGCTATGTTATGGTAATTACTGTGATTGTTATTACATAGACGAGACGTATTGCAGTCGGAAAAAAAACACAAAAAAAAAAAAAAAAAAAAAAAAAATAACTTGAAACTGTAGACTGATAATCGGACAATAAATCATTTAAAATATTAGCGCAGTTGCTGACTCTCACAAGTTGATTATGTCGACTACAGTGACATTTTATTTATTTATTTATTTATTATGCTTGTGACACATTACTGAAAATGGATGCAGCAAACTATTGCACGCCTTTCTGCACAAGATTCGAGGAGGCGTAATACAAATGAACATTCGATATCTGTCTGGTATTAACTGAGTGAAAGGTGCTAACTCATGGGACTAAACTACTGATTTTAACAACAGAGAAAATATCAGGTTACTGAACAGGGGTCGACTAGAGGTTCGCGAGCTTACACCACATGTTGCTCGAAATGCCCGTTTCTGAGACAAAAATATCCGTGTTGAATGAGAAGATTTGCCCCAAAAACACGACATTAACTTCTACGTTGTCCCTCTTATTTAGTTCCCACAGTAGTGACTCCGAAACAATTTAAAATTGAAACAATTTACATCCTAATTATTAACTAGGCCATTATTAATTGACGGCTGCTCCGTAGCCAAGTGACAGGTCCCCATGCGGGGAACAGAGTAAATAATACAAGTTTTCTTAAAATTTGGATTAATTTTGGTGGCATTAAAATTGTCTAGATTTTGTCGTGTTATATATGCTTGTTTCATGTACGATATTTTTCCCTTTAAACATTGAACCGAATGAAAGTGTGCGGCTATTTCAAATTGTTATTTTTGTATAGAACTTTAGGAGAAGCTATTTGATGGGAAACACCGTATTTTGCCTGGAGTCTGGACATGAAATGTTCAGATAATCCAGACAAATCCCGATCAACTGACAACCCTACTGTGACACTTTCGCCGGCCGCGGTGGCCGAGGGGACTGAGGCGCGCCAGTCACGGTCTGCACGGCCAGTACGGTCGGGGGTTCGAATCCCCCCTCGGGCATGGATATTTGTGCCGTCCTTAGTATTAGTTAGTTCATAAGCTAGTTTGTAAGTTTAGGGACTGATGACCCCGTAGTTAAGTCCCATAGACTCTACAAACATTTTAACTTCTTTTTTTTTTTTTTTTTTTTTTTTTTCTCACGTTCAGAGAAATAGCAATAATCCAGGCACATCTCCCAACTTTCAGAAGCAGGAATTCAGAAGATCCCAAATCGCAAAAATGTAATAGAGCAATGATGCCAATGATCTTTCTTTTTTTGAAATTTTTTTATTATTGCGCAACTAGTTTCAGCAGTCTAGCTGCCATTGTCAGGTGCCTCATTTACATAAAATAATGCTTGTAGTCGCCTATGGTAAGTGCTGTAGTTTAAAAATGGCTTGTTTCATTTTCATTTTTAAAAAAACGTCCCTAATTGTGGAGTACTGTAGGAGACATTTTCAAAATAACGAACAAACTCCAAAGACGCATCAAAGCAGATCGCGCCCTGAAGATGTGCAAACTATATGCAAAAATTTAACGCGTGTATGCTGATTGGAAACGTGTTTAACGGATTTAATATGATCTATTAATTCAGTTCTTCCTCCGTAAGCTATGTTTATATTCAAAAGAATGAAGTGCGAATGTTTTGTAAATTCAAAAGAATATGCATCCCAGAAAAACTGATGATATCGTTTATTTGTTGAACTCATCTCAAAAATAAAAAATAAAAAAACACTAAATCTCACAAAAACTCGACACACAATTGCAAGAATAGCAGAACCACAGCAAACACAGCGTAAAAGCAAGCATAAGGAAAACTTTCCCGCTGACAAGCAGTGGAGCACAAAGAGTATGTGAGATGTGATTATCGACAGAACGTTGTTTCAGATACACAGAGTTAAGAGTCCAGCAATATTCTGCGAAAAGGATTATCGATAATATTATCGGTCGACTTTCAGTCGTATCTCAGAATAGCAGCTATTATCGAAAGTCCATATGAATACAGAGAGTGGAAACAAGCCCGGGAGTTGAAAATCCGAAAAAAAAGATGTTCATCTGGAAAACCTGAATACTACCCCAAAATCCAGAAATCTTCCGGGAAAACCGGATAACTTGGCAGGTATGATCCAGGGCTTACGGCATCCCGGCACCTCCCCTGATTTGTGTATTAATTTGTATATAGTATCAACAGATTTAAAATAGTGCAGTGAATTTAATCACTTCATGTCTATAATCTACCGCTGCGCCCGCACAAGGGCAAGTGACAATGGCTGAGGTGTTGTTGTTGTGGTCTTCAGTCCGGAGACTGGTTTGATGCAGCTCTCCACAAGCTCTCCTGAGCAAGCCTCTTCATCTCCACATAAGAACGGCAACCTACATCTGTCTGAATCTGCTATGGCTGAGGTACGTAATGCGAACTGTTGCAGTGAAACTCTTTGGAACTCGTAGCAATTGAAAACATTACGTCATATACCGACTTTTGCCGATATGTACAGAGCAGAACTACGGAAGAAAGTGACACTGGTACGTAACAGAGAGTGACACCGGTTTCTTGAGTTTTAATGTTTTGATTTTAAGAAATAATATTTTCTTTAACAAAATGAAAAAAAAAAAGAATTAAAAAAAACGTGAATTACATAACATCATTAGGTAAATAATAATAATAAAAAAAAGATTTCTCAGTATAAGTTTTGTTACAAAATCTAAGCATATGATTTCAGTAGCTTGTGGGGTGGGGGAGAGGGGTGGCGGGGATGTTGTGGGGTTGAACAGCTACGTTCCTCCACAAAAAATTTAGGAATTATGAAAAAAAAAACAGGAAATACTTTGCCACCTCTACACGATCTGATAGGCTTCTCCAAAGATAATTGAACGCTCCAAATGTCTCTATCATAAACTAAATTGAAGGAAGGTGTGTCCGCCGGACGTAACAATCGGAAAAGTTGCTCGATCTCAGCTTTGTGCCTCAAAAGTAATTGTAAATCAGAGCCGCCACAGGGTGCTGTAGGGGGGGGGGAGGGGGGGGGGGAAGGGGAGTGACGTCTCACCGTTCAAGGCGGCAGGATTCGGGAAACGGCAGTATTTTACTATGATTTAAAAAGTGTGAATCAACATGAAAATTAAAAGTCTTCTAGGAATGAAGAAGGCCAAAAATACAAATCATTCATAAAATTTAGTGTCTTACTGGAAATTATTTATCGTATTGTAACACAGATGACAAATGAAATGCTCGTGATTGTCACCTTGGGTGCGTCTTTCTAAAGAGCAGATCTTGCTGGTGGGACTTTTGCCAAATCATTTTCCACCATACACTTGCAAACAAAAAATTACGTGAATTACAATTTTTTTTATATCACCATGATTGTATTTATGGGAAGATTCTCCAGAAAAGGTGCATCTTAAACGTATGGCTGGTTCTGATTTTCAACTGAATTTCGTAGATTCAGCGTAATTTTATAATTTTTCTGTGTATAGTATCATTTCACACTCACATTTGTGCTATGACCGAAATTATTAAGAAAACTAAAATGGAATGCAATATTTATCCATAGTAAAGTCATTCACTTCTTGCATTTGGGCGTCAAACCGAAAGAGGTGATTTTTGCCCTGCTTCGCTATTTCATACGCAGTTCCTGCTGGAACTGTTACCAACATAATAGCACACAGTGGATTCGTAGGACGTACGTAGTCGGTATGATGTGAGCGATGGTTTATGAAGCAATTGGCACTCTCGTAAAAGAACACAGCATCAACTAACTTCGACAGGAAATACACTGACAGAAATTTTTCATAGACGTAGAAGGTACTGGAATTCTGTATTCAAATTACAGTGTACAAAAAGGTTGGATGTCGAGCCCAGAATCATTGGATTCAGAAGCAAACACTTGATCGACTGCCGCGCGGAAGTAGCCGAACGGTCTGGAGCGCCACGTTGCGGTTCGCGATTGGGAGGTTCGAATCCTCTCTCGGGCATAGATGTTTGTGTTGTCTTTAGTTAAAATGTTTGTAATTCTATGGGACCAGACTACGTTGGTCATCAGTCCCTAAAGTTACAAACTACTTATGAACTAGCTAACACTAAGGACGGCACAAATATCCATTCCCGAGGGGGAATTCGAACCCCCGACCGTAGTGTCTGTGCAGACCGTGACTGGCGCGCCGCAGTCCGCTCGGCCACTGCGGCCGGCAGAAATCAACGAAAGAAAAAATAATTGCTGGTGCTTTCTTTGTCGACAAGTGGTATTATAGTTACGGGTCGAAGATGTCAAACTACTTGAACGAAGTTAAACTAACCTAAGGATAACACACACATATCTATGCCCGAGGGAGGATTCGAACCTCCGACGGCGAGCAACCGCGCGCGCCCCTCAGCAAGGCGCCTTAGAACCTCGACCACTCCACCGCGGCACTACCACACTGTAACGGACTTTCAGCGTCTCAATTGCAGACTCTTCAAAGAAAATGAAGTTTTGTGTTGCTACTGTCACTCTCACGTAACTGAAGACTGCATTTACGAAAAACAGTTTCTTTGCGCTAGTAGGGAGAAGGGGCAGGGGCGATTAATGTAAAGATAAGTTATGTAGTTTTAAGTAGACACCCCATCAAATTTTGTATCAATTTAGTTGCTCATATTCAGAGGATAATTTGCGCTAATGCCTCTTTGCCACGATCAAGCTGTTTTTATTGTTGTCCTACTTCAGATGACGTACTTATTTTTTTCTTTGTATTTATTACTTCTATACCCCCTGCGTTGCACTCAACGAATTTTATGTTTGTTGACTGCAATAAAATTTATATGGCATGTTTTTATGTAAATATTACTGGGTACGCCGCTCCCGCCAACTATCTAAAGTACTGCTTTTACCAGTATTGCTAAGAAATATTGAAAGCCAACTTTTTTCATTGTAGACTCATTAAGCTCCGCTTACAGTTGGGATGGTGCACTGTGTAAGAGCCCTACTCCTTCCTCTGTATTGTTATTCTTATAATTATGATTTGTCTGTTAATTTTTTCAACGTTTCCCATCATTCTCTTTTATTTCTCAGTGTTGAAACCATAATCGACTGATATTAGGAAACAACTAAAGTACATTGTAGAAACAATTCACCCAGATTCGTTGTGCGATTAAGTGTAATATGTGAAAATAGTCACGTCTGAATTACGTTGTGGAAAAGGACGGGTGTGTGTGTGTGGGGGGGGGGGGGGCACTTGAAAATTTCTATTGCAGCGACATCTGGCGTCGGCTCTGCTTTAAATGACCGCTTCTGGGCAATAATTGTTACTAGCTCTAAGCCCATAGCGGGGGCCATATTGTATTACATGTTGTCAAAGCTGAAATTATGCTCTATTATGTATTATGATTCTCTAAACACACATTTGAATCATTCAGTTAGATGTTTTTTGTCCTGAAAATCTGGGGGATGTAACTTATATATAAATAGAAAACAGGTTCATAGCCGTTTGACAACTAACAAGATGCGGGGCCTCTTCTGGTCAATTCACCTAGACCCAGAACAAGGAAGTATTTGTTAAATTTCGTTGGCGCATATCACTCTGAAACTTACGATGCACACGTATTGCTATAAAATACGTGTGCATCATCAGTTTCAGAGTGATATATGCCAAAGAAATTTAACAAAACAAAATTTTCTCGGGTAATTTTAACCTGACGTGACTACTTAAGGGTAGGAGAAGAGATAACTTGGATTGGCCTTCTATTCTCTATACGCTTCGAAACAAAGTCTTTTATTATTATTATTTTGGTTTTTTATTCACCCAAACATGTTTCGGAGAAGTTTCTCCGTGAGCAGTGGGATTTTTTTAAATTCAATCTTAAAACGACATTTCATGTTTTATGCAGCTGCCTGATGCAATGGTATTAAAAAAATCGCACTGATGACTGAGAAACTTCTCTGCGACATGTTGAATAAAAAACAATAATTGTATTTGCTTAAGGCAGAAACCATAATCCTTACTATATTTTAGGAAGGAAACACAGGAAAGAAGAACTTGAAACACAAAATCATCATTTCGAAATATTTCATGTTTATACGGAAGTCATATACGCTGATAAAAATGCAGCGTAGTAATACTAAAAACAAGTACCTGTCTTCAGTTATGGGCTGAGTAGCCCCCTCCCCCCCCCCCCCCAAAAAAAACACCTCTTGACCTTTCCGCCAGTGTGCTGCACTGTCTCCTACCGGGTAAAACGCATCTAGTTTCGTACAAGATGTGTCGTTTACATGCTGTTTATTACACTTCTCACTGGATAGATACATTGAAAGTATATTTGTATGCTTTGATATGGCGGGAACTCCATAACTGAACGTCAATTACCTACTAACTTTTTATTTATTTATTTTAATTTGATTCTTCTAATGTAAAAGGTTTTCCTCGTTTGAAGTGTAAAAGTTTCCTTGGATACGATTTAATAGCTGGTCCTCTATTTATCGGAAAATGCATGTGAACCACATGTCATCTACTTACACAAGTTATCAACAAGTTGTTTGTATCGCAGCGTCATACTATTTGTCAGTTTCCGTAGACTAGTCGCCGATGTGTCTCGGCGCTATACGAGCTTCATCCGCAGTCAGTCAATGGCTTTCCTTTACCCCTCGTAATTCTATAGTCTTATTATAGTCTTAAGCTAATTCAGATGTTTGTAAATCTAAGGGACTTAACTACGGTGGTAATTAGGCCCTAAGCTTACAAACTACTTACACTAACTTAAAGTAACTTATGCTAATAACAACACAAATACCCACACCCCAAGGAGGACTCGAACCCCCAATGGCGAACGGCCGCGCGCACCGCAGCTGGGCGCCTTAGTACGCACGGCTTTTATGCCGCGGCTTTAAGCTAATTAAGTGTGACACATTACCGTAGACAGCTGAGCGGTATTTGTAAATAGACTTACTAAAGCGGGCGAATAACATTGTTTCCGTTTTTGCCTGAAAATACCACAATACGTCCCATACTGTTATATTGTGTCTCATTCACAATGCGATTTTTAAGTAGAAACGGTTTTTAGAAGCTTACAATTGCACTTACTTCTAAAGTGTTTCGTCATCTCGACGTTTTCTTCGTCATTCCCAACGAAGGACGAATACTGTTTTTGTTAGCATTTCAGTCTGATATTCAGAATGAACTGCAATACTTACATCTTGATTTTTATATTTATGTCAGGTCAGTATATCAGGTAGATCCGGTTAACTAATACATCTGTTTTTTGCCTTTGCAAATTCTCACAGTGTTGTTCTCATCATGTCTCTCAAGTATACTGTGTTCTGCTGTTATTACTTAATGAATAGCTCAAGATTTTATCAATGCTGCGAAGTTTACCAAAGTGGAAAAGCTTTTCGAATTTTTAGAAATCGTAAAGCGTTCTTAGATATAATGACTGAAGAAAGAAATTAATTTTACCAGTTTCATTTAGCCATAGGGGCTGACGTGTGTAGTAAATCGACATGAGAAAATTCCGCAAGTGTTTCTAATTAAGAACTCCTTTACATCGAGGAGATACTATGAGTTGCTAACCCGTCGTCGTTTTGCCAGAGGTTGATTTCCTCGATTAAATTAGGTGATAAAGCTGCATTCACTCAACATTCTGTCATTCGCTGACCACACGTAACGTTATGTTTCAAAAACTGTTTATTCACACCTCAAAGTAATAATTTGAAATATAAATCTGATGAAAAGAAATAAATAAATGAAAAGAATTTGTTCATCATATTTCTATTTATATTTTTAATTAATATTAACATTTATTTCGTCTGAAACACATGAAAAATTATAGGATCCTTGCTGTTACACCCTTGAATGGTCATATTATGTCAAAATCAGAGGTATGTACACTGTTGACGAAAACTTATGAAAGACATTTTTAGCAATTTACGCACTACAATTAAATTCAGGATAATGTATTTTTGCTGTTTATCTTTATTGTACATAACGTAACACTAGAGAAACATCTTTTCAATTTTTGTTTTTCGGGTTAAGGAATCGTGGATATCAAGATATTGAAATGTATTTCGTATTGGCTCAGAAAGCAAGTGCATAGCAGTACTTGTCGCAGCAATATCAGTCTTCATCTTATGATCTGCATACCATTTTGTCGGAATTAACTCCCTATTTCTTCTCCTATAGAATGTGACTATATATGACCCAAGTACTAAAGTGGAAAACTGCAGTTCTCAAAATTAAGAAGAGTGCATGACACCCTTAAGGAAGGTCTTCCTTTAATTAATGGATAATGGCATCACCTTTCCTTATGCTTCATTAACTGATTCGATGAAAAATTGGAATTAACATTACTTTTGGACATCATTGCATTATTCAGCAGATCTTAGAAATTTACTTTATTTCATCTATTGAAAAGTATCTTAATAATTTATGTTGCTATTTTAAAACGCTTTAACGCTACCAGTGACCAGCAGCAAACGAGTAATAATGAGCTTTCCACTACTCACAAAAGCAAAAGTATACCCACAAAGATACATCTCTTGCCGAAGAAGCATATGTTTTGACACTTACCTAACAAAATGTGCTGATAAATAACCTATTCTATGTGTCTAAATCCTGTTTCGTTCGTTAGTGCTTTTACATGTTAATACTTTGCATCTGTATCTGCAGCGATGACTTTTTTAGTTAATTTGTAATGAATGTAACTTTTCAGCAGTGTTGCTAAGTGTCATGAAGTAGGTTTGATCGAAGACACTTCATAGAGACAAAAAAAATCAATCAAAATATTTTAAAGGTGAGAAAGGAGGTCGTATCTCTTCATATAATGTTTCTTACTAATCAGTTTCTGGTATGTTAGTATATCATCAAGCATGACATTGTTCCAAAACCATCAACACAATCGAAGTAGATAACACTGAATGTTGTACTTTATGCTTTTCAATTAATTAACGATAATATCTAGATACTGTAAGAATGTGGTGTATATGCAAAGTATAAGTTCTCTGTGAATGCGACCAACAGAACAGGATAGGATTTAGGTGTGTCTGTTACAAGAAAATAAAACTGTAAAAGTGTCGTTGCATGTATACTAAAACAAGGATATATATGATACATAAGAATAAACGATGAAAGCAATTGGAAACATAAATTCTTGTACAAACATACATTTTATTAACAAAATTGCACACCATAATACAACATGATGGTGCATGAAATATGCACAACAATACCGCTATATAAATGGAATGCAGTCAGAATGGCACAAAATTATTGGAACAGCTGGGGAGAATGATGTGAGCGAGTTGAACTTGCTCATTGATGAGTATAACTGCATTGTTTCGTGAACACTCACAGAAGAATCTCATAGCTAATGAGTTTGTTTGCAAAGTACAATATAATAATTCACTATAATGAGATGGTAACTACATATTTTGATAAACTAACAGTAATAACATTGTGAGAGCTTATACATAAAAAACGGATGATGAATAATGCTCTCTTTGATGACAACAAATAGACACACACGCACACACATTTCTACGACTATTAACAGCGTAAAATTAGTTCATATCGTTTGTACAAAATCAGTAATAAATACTTTTTACTCTCGTAAATATTTTTACAGACAATAAAATAAACGAAGTCAGTTAACTTATTTACAGTACAAATATAAAACAAACTTCAGAAGTGAGTAATGCATTTTCGATCAGATATAGCGGAATGGTGAAAATCTGTTCAATGTCGTTGTCTCAATGCAGGGAGGCTTAATGTTAAAACAGTTTGCTTGGTACCAGCATAAAAGGACATTTGATCAGTGTAGAGTAAAACTATACTTTTTCTAACACACAGCAGTTAATTTTCAATTTCCCATTACATTTTGAAATTACAAGAGCTTTAGGACAGCACTGTGCATTGTCTATGAGTTACAAACAGATTGGCACGGCGCTGTTTACTGACTGTATTATTAATATTGGTCTACCTCGTAGCTGCCAGTAATAAGGACTGACAATTTAAGGCAAATTAAAAGTTTCTAACGACAAGTTTAACAGTTTAAAATTTTCAAACTGAGGTGAAGGAAAATACATATAATAAATATTTACTGATGCGTCAATGACACAGCTACTAAAGAATTAAGTTGGTTTTGAGACGCTTATTTATAAATAATTAGAAAATAATGCGAAATGAAATACAAGATAAATTATAAACGACAGAGAAAGTATAGTGATTGTACTTCTTTAGAAATAACAGAAAGGAAAGTAATCACAGAAATAATAAGTTTTCGTATTAACTACGAGCGAGCCTCGTGCAGATGGAGTGTATGTCTCTAACGTGAATGATAATTTGTCTGGTGATTTTAAGATGCAACCCTAGCTCGTACAGCTATAACAATTATATGGTCTTATGGTGTTACAGAGAAACAAGTAGTAAGTAGTACGGCGTGTTAGAAGGTAATGTTGGCATATCTAGACACGATAACTGCACAGAAGGTGGATTTAATAATGTCCGTAAAATGACACTTCTTCTGTTGAAAAATGAAGGTACGAGTTACACAGTTGAATATTTCCATCCGACCGGTTTGGCACAGTGTCCTTCTGCAAAAGTTTATAAATCACCTTATTGGTCACCACCATGTTAAGGTCACTTTTATACTTCATCAGAATGGGACTTAGTGCCCGAAACCAATCAAAATGAAATCTTTCAATTGCGTAACTTCTTGCTGCTTTTTAACGACAAATTATACAGTATATGTAATTGCAGGCTTTCTCAGCGTATTCCAAAGAAATCTTCATCGCGTGATCAGCTGACTGCTGGCATGGCCTCGGCGCACGGCGCAACGTCTCTGATCAGTTTCGTACCAGTCAATTTCCAGCAAAGCAAATGATGAAAGAGTACGAAATTGACTGAAACATTGCGACAAGACGGCATCCCACTCAATCACCCGAGGAAGATTTCATTAAATTAATACAGTAACTGAGGTTAGACAAAATACTAAATGACACTCTTTGGACATAAACCACTTACACAGAACGCGGCAAAGTTATACAGTCATGGTAATGAGAGAAGGTTAAATTTTACTTACAGCAGCGTCGGCTTAGTGTGGTAATGTTGGCAACAAAATATTCTCTTTACGAGGGTAATTAAATTAGTGACCCGATATGGGTTCATACAAGAATATAGAGCGCGAATAAGTTATACAGTCATGGTAATGAGAGAAGGCTAAATTTTACTTACAGCAGCCTCGGCTTAGTGTGGTAATGTTGACAACACAATATTCTCTTTACGAGGGTAATTAAATTAGTGACCCGATATGCGTTCATACAAGAATATAGAACAGAAGCAGCATTAATTTTTTATATCATAGCGGACACAAACGATCATTTCGATTTTTTATAAATTTTGTTTCTAAAAAATAAATAAATGAAAAAAATGGAACGGTCGCTGCCAACATCGGAATACTACACCGCCGAAGGCGTAAGTAAAATTTTGCCCGTGACAATATACTGCTGGCACCAAGAAAGGAAAGTAAAGATAGCATGGTCGACGAGATTGCTTTGGTTACTCAGAGAGAGGTAACGTGACAACGTAACAACGTCCGCAGTGCTGTGGCACGAGAGTTTAGCTTTGGTAGGGTGGGGCGGCGGGCCCCGCTCGCGGCGCGAGTCCACACTGTAGTACTCACTAGAAGATGACGGGCACGGGCCGGCGCAGCTCCACGTCGCCGGAGGCGGCGGCGGCCTGCGCGGCGGCGGCGTACAGCAGCGGCGGGGGCGGCGGGGGCGGGAAGAAGCCGAGCGGCGCCGGGGGCGGCGGCGGCGACGCGTCGGGGGCGGCCTTGGCCGGCGGCGACGGCAGCCGCACCGGCGGGTACAGCGACGAGTAGAACGACGAGATGAGCGACGCCGCCGCCGCCGCCGTCGCGCCCGACTTGTCGCCGGCCACCAGCTTGGACAGGTGCACGGCGTCGAAGGCCGAGCCGAGGTACGCGTGGTGGTGGTGCTGGTGGTGGTGCGGGGGCGGCGGCGGGGGCGGCGCCGACGCGAACATGTCCGCGTGGTGCTGGTGGTGGAAGTAGGGCGGCAGCGCGAAGCTGGGGAACGGCGACGCCTTGAGCGACGCCGGCGACAGCAGCGACGCCGCCGGGCCGACGACGCCCACCGCGCCCGCCTTGGGCTTCCGGCGCGGCCGGTACTTGTAGTCGGGGTGCTCCTGCATGTGCATGGCGCGCAGCCGCTTGGCCTCGTCGATGAAGGGCCGCTTCTCCGTCTCGGAGAGCAGCTTCCACTCGGCGCCCAACCTCTTCGAGATCTCCGAGTTGTGCATCTTGGGGTTGTCGAGCGCGATCTTGCGCCGCTGGATGCGCGACCACACCATGAAGGCGTTCATGGGCCGCTTGATGTGCGGCTCGGCCGCCTGCGGCGTCGCCGGCTGCGGCTGCTGCTGCGGTCGCTCCTGAGGGCTCCAGGCTTGCACGTCCATGGCTGCTGCCCGAGCCGCACTGAGGCGCGCCGACCGCGTGCTGCCGCTCCCTGGAGGGGCGCCGGGGCGGGGCCGAGCGCGCCGGGGGCGGGGCCGCCGCCGGCCAATCGCGCGCCGACACGCCCCTCCACCGCCGCCGCCGCCCCTGCCGCCGCCCCTGCCCCGGAATCGGTAATGTGACCCCTGTGTATACCTCCGAAAGGTGTTTGCGAGTCGTAAAATTATACGACTGCCCTCGACGGCGACGACGCATAATGGCACCTGCAAGAAGACGGCAGTAACAGCCGGCGCTAATGCACTCTGTAAACAAAGACGCATACACCGCCGGCACAGGGACCTGCGAGGAGGAGTCGCGCACCTGTGTTTGTGTGAGGTGTAAGAGAAAAGGTGCCGGAAAGAAAAAAATAAAACAGAAAAGCGTGTGACGCCTTTGGCGGGTGTTTCCTCGCGGCGGCAGCAGCCTTGATTTCCCTGGTGTGCCGGCGTCGTATATGGCTAATGGAGCGTGCCACGCGCGCTGTCCGCTTTTCCGCTGTGCCGCCGCATTGTGTCCTGACCTCCGGGATGCGTTCCGCCGACCCCGCACAATGCGAAGCGCGTCCGCGGAGACCGCCGTCGCCAGGACTGCTGTCACTCGCCTCTCCGACAACAGTGGCTGGCTCCTACCTGCATTGGGCGCGCACCCCAGGTCACGCGCCGTCATCGCGTCGCGTTTTGCAATTTACTGATGCGAACCGAAAAGGAGCAGCGCCACGCCCGTAACGAGAAAAGTCGCGTCATTCCTATTAACGATATTTTAGATTAAAATTTTAAACAAGGCTGCGAACTGTCAGCGACCGTTGTAACGTCAAAGGACAAAAGTGCAGCCCCCGCTCGGGAATATAAAATTGTTTAACTACGCATAGTGGCTAGCTCTTCTTATAATTTCTTTTAAAAAAATTCGTGACGTAAGCTCTACAGCTGATACGTAACTTTTATTCATCTACATCTACATCAATACTCTGCAAATCACATTTAAGTGCCTGGCAGAGGGTTCATTAACCACCTTCATAACTTTTCTCTACCGTTCCATTCTCTAATAGCGCGCGGGAAGAAACAACACCTAAATCGTTCCGTTTTCGATCTGATTTCTCTTATTTTACTGGGATGGTCATGTCTCCCTAAGTAGCTAGCTCCCTAAGTAGCTAGCAAAATATTTTTACATTCAGAACTAAAAGTCGGTGATTGAAACTTCGCAAACAGATCACGCCGCAATGAATAACGTCTTTCTTTTAATGATTTCCACCCCAATTCGTGCAACATTTCCGTGACGCTTTCCCCCCCGTAACGTGATAAAACAAAACGAGCTGCCCTTCTCTGAACCTTCTCAATATCTTCCGTCAGTCCCACCTGGTGAGGGTCCCACAAGGGGCAACAGTACTCCAAGAGAGGACGCACAAGTGTGATGTAGGCAGTCTCTTTGGTGGAGCTGGTGCATCGTCTAAGCGTTCTGCCAATGAAACGTAACCTTTGGTTCGCCTTCCCCACAATATTTTCTATGTGTTCTCTCCAGTCAAAGTTGTTCGTAATTGTAACTCCTAGGTATTTGGTAGAATTTACGACCTTAAGGTTTGACTGATTTATCGCGTAATTGAAGTTCAGTGGATTTCTTTTAGTGGTCATGTGTATGTCAAATCCCTTATTATGTGACTTACAACTACTACTTCAATGCTCTACATCAGTTTAGTATTTACATTCTACTTTTTATTAAAACTTAACAGAAACAAAATAATGTACACCTTTTAACCTCTTCAGTCCCAGTGCCAAGGTTAATTTAAAATTTTGAAAATGTCAATATTTTTTTGTTCATTAGGTTGCTTAGGCACCATATTTCTCTCTTTTGCAATTTGGAAAATTTTCATTTTTTTAACGTGAACGGTACACAATTGTGTACCTTGGGTCTTAATCGTAAACATATTTCTTAAATTTTCTTTAGGGAACATACTGTATTTAAGGGTAAAGTTAACTACAGTATGTTGTATTTGTACAACCTAAATATTTTTTTTACAATAAGAAATTTTACAACACATATTTACAAGTATTTGTTACTGCCAGATGGTGTTGTATGAGTCCCCACGACACTTTTATCCCCAACATGATTTCTGATGCGGTTGATTTGAACTAACTGAACTAGTCTGAACAGATTTGAGATTTGTCTAATATGTCACAACCTCTCGGAATTCAACTGTCACAACCTCTCGGAATTCAACTGGAAATAATTCAGTAAAAGCTTCCAAGTCTCATTTGGGTCCACTGGAATCACTTGCCTCTCCAGAGATGCGCCAATGTCAGGCATGCAAAAAAGTAACGAACAGACCATGGATAGGCACCAAACCTACGTTTGCTGTATTTCATTCTTGATTCTTCAAACTTCACTTATAACTCACTACAACAACGTTACATTCTGTCATAACGACGCAGCCGGGCTGCCAGATACACTAATATAAAACTTCTGATTCGTGTAGCTCAAGAAGTACTGCTGCAAGGGCTATGCAAGTGGCGTCATTTGGAAGCAAAAAGGTACTCGATTGTGCACTCGCGGTCTGAACACACAAAATACGCCACAGGTAGAGGAAACGGTTTACGAACCAAGGTGCACATATGCGCACTTATAAACTGAATTATAATAAAAAAAAAAAAAAAAAAAAAAATCCCTCAGAGGGAGTGAATGCGCATATGTGAGTGAAAGAGAAGTAGAATGACAGCATCGCCATCTGGCGGATTCTCCGCGTAATAACTGACCGCTTTGCTGACCTTAGTATGCACTTGACCATCCTACACGACGGATGTTCTGGGTGGAATTTTAAACTTATTTTGTGTTTGACATATGTCTTTGACAGTGATTATTTTAAAAGAAATGTTTTAGTTTTACTTTTTAATAACTTTTTAACAGAAATTGTGAGTATGAAGATAGTGTTCTCATTTATGTTTTATCAAAATGTTTGATGAATATTGATTTCATTGTCTTGCTGTAGCCTTTGATAATGACAAAACATCGAAACGCGTAAGGCCTCAATAAATTGAAATTTGTGGTCAAGACTCTAAAGTTTATTTCAAGTGCATCAATATCGACACGTCTCACAAATGTCTAATGGAGACAGCAAGGAAGTAAAAGTGATTCTTTTATAAATTTTGCAATCTCATGTTTTTGGTTTATGTTTTCTGATGAAGGCAATCATAGTTATTGCCGAAACCAGGTTAAATAATTTCATCTCCGCGAGCGACTGCTCCACTTTTATCCTATGATATTTTAGATTTCTTCTTCTAAGGAACATAACTCGCTCATGGTTGCGATGCAACTTCAGTTCAAAGGAAATGTTATTTTTATTTGGATTATCTATTACGGATATTTCAGAACCGTGACAGTTAATACTAATATGGTTTAACAAAAATTTCACTTGAAATGAAACTTTTCCATTAACGGTTTTTCCAACCTTTTCGAGTTCATCTTCAGACGGTGCATGTTACAGGATCATTTTAAGCGTGATGTTGGGTGCTGGTTTGCGACTGTGTGGCAGGGTTTTTATGGTTAATTACCATTTCACGCGTCACTTTGTGTTTATATAACAACACGAAATGAACGCTGGTGAAATGTTTACAGTATAGTATAGAGCCCAACAGTGAAAAAGTGTTCCAGTAACTTTCGGGTGGGCAGCAGAATACTGTGGTCACTCTGACACGATATTTCGTCCTAGAGACGTTTGGCCATCTTCGGGTGAGTAGTGAGTATTCACCTGAAGATGGCCGGACGTCTCTAGAAATACGCCGGGAAAACTTCAGACGTTACAGTGAAAAAGTGATGTGGATTTGTTATATAAACATAAGGAGACCCGTGAAATAGAAATTAACCTTACAGTTGCAAGCTAGCACCCAACATCACGCTTACAATGATCCAAGTAACATGCACCATCTGAAGATTAATCTGAAAAGGTTCGAAAACCGGTTAATGGAATGACCAGTTTCATTTCAAGTAAAAGTGACTGGTTGCGTTTTTCTTCAATAATATTGAAATTTTGTTTTGCCAAGAGTGATTCTAACACTTTCAGTACTTATTGACATATAATAATAATAGACTAAAAAATTTTCACCTTGATGGTATGATATAAAATATTTATCTAAATATGTCACATATCGATTTCAATCAATGATTGAACATCATCAATGCAATTTCGGTTCTTGAGGATTCATGTACACCGCATAATAACTTTTCTACTGTCAAAACAAAAATAAATAAATAATAAGGCCGTGAGAACTCTGTATTACAAGTTTCAACTGTAACACACTCTTCAAACACTTTCCCATTCATTACTTTTGTTTGAGTGCAGGAAAGTTTTTATGCGTTATACATCAGTCCTCAAGATTCGAAACTCCACCATGTTCAACTATTGAATGTAATCGATATGTGGTATTTTTAAATAAATATTTTCTTTCATACCACCAGCTGAAAATTTATTATTATTATACTGTGGTGGTGCCACCTTGGGCGTAGATGGGTGGGGGGGTTAAGGGGCTCAAATCTCCTCCCGAAATTTTGACAAAGGTGATAAAAAGGGATGGAATTGGTTTTAAAATATATGGCAGTCTAATGTTTGACAAATTACCACGTTTTTAAACTGCAAAAGATCAGCTAATGTGCGCAATGTGATAATACGATTTTTTCCCTCATCGTCTTTTAATAATCCTCACGCGACATATATCCTCCTGTTATTGTTATTTGAGACTTTTTCTTTATATTCGGGGCTCTACTCTTTGTTCAACTGCTCATTCTTGAAATACAAACCTGAGTTCACTGTGGATGCGCCCTGAATGTCGGTTTAATGTAACTTCTATCATGACGTTCATCACATTACCAAATGGAACTATTTCTTTAAGTTCCAAGTTTGAGGAAAGCAGCAAAGAAATCATTTGACTTGCTTCGTTTGTAAGTAGGTCGGCAGTAACTGTAAGCAGAAACCATCCGAATTCTATTGACGAGTTGCGAATACAATTAGCTACCATAAGGTTAAAGAGAAATCGAAACAAGTGTAGCAATGGCAGTATGTTTCGGCGGTAACAACAATAAGAGATGAATTACACTAAGGACTTTCTCTTCGATTTCGATAATATCGCCGCATTAATTTGGGTCTCACAGAGAAAATTATCTTGTTCCAGGTAGGACTTTGTGGTTGAAAACGAATGTGTTCTAATATTCTATAAATCGAATTTGGTGATACAGTGCAGAGAGTAAAATGAAAACAAGACGCATAGGAAAAGTTAATAAACTGTTTGTTTTTTTTGTCCGAAAATAAACACCATAACTGTTAACAGATTTATCCCACTGTGAGGCAACAGGGTCACTTTCCAAATTGGAAAAGGGTTTTCGTCCTTAATGTCTTCATCCGAAGGATTTATTTATTTTGAACGATGTTCATTTGCTGAAAACCCCTCCAGAAATCAGATCCTGTCTACGCCTATTTGGCCACACAACCCATTATTTCACATTCTATGTTTTGGAATATCGACAAAGTTGTGCGATTAGATCCGTGATTTCCTGCCGGGAAGAACACAGTAGGCTACGTCTTAGCTTACGGAAAGTCATCGCGTAAAGCAGAAATGATATCTGGCGTTCCCCAGGGAAATGTTCTAAGGCGCTTACTGTTACTTGTAATTATAACCCATTTAGGAGACAATGTGAGCAGCTCTCAAGATTGTTCGCGGATGAAGCTGTTATTTATCCATTAGGAGAGTCACGAGAAGATCAAAATCAATTGCAAAATGATTTAGCTATCTGCACGGTGCAATAATTGGCAATTGATCCTAAACAATGAAAAGTGAGAAGTTATCCACGTGAGCACTAAAAGAAATACGGTAAACTTCATATACACGATAAATCAGTCCAATGTAAAGGCTGTAAATTCAATACCTACGAATTACAATTACTAAAAACTTATACTGGAAAGAAAACATAGAAAATATCATGTGGACGGTGAACCAAAGGCTACGTTGCCTTAGCAGAACACGTACAAGATGCAACAGTTCCACTATTAAAGAAACTTACACTTACTCATTCTAGTTTGGAGTACTGCTGCCCATTGAGGGATCCTCACCAAGTGGGACTGACGGGTGATGTAGAGGAAGTTCAGAGAAGGGCAGTTCGCTTGTATTACCGCGATATAGGGGCGAGAGTGTCACAGAACTAATGCACAAGTTTGGGTTCAATATAATTGAAAGAAAGGCGTTATTCGATGCGGCGACACTTATTTGCGGAATTCCTGACATTAACTTTCTCTTCAGAATGCGAATATATTTTGTTAGCACTCACATACATAGGGAGACATGATCATCTTAATAAAACAAGGGAAATCAGATCGAAAACGGAAAGATTCATGTGTTCCTATTCTCCGAGCGCTATTAGAGAATAGAACAGTACAGAAATATCATAAAAGCGGTTCTGTGAACCCTCCGTCAAGGACTTAAATTTGATTGGCGGAGTATTTATGTAGATGGAGTCGTCATACAAGTATATTATCAATAATATATTGTCAAACCCCCAAAATATTTAAGCGATCCTCCTCGTACCATCAATAATATTATTATCTACAGCTGGCTATACGATTTTCTTGGAAATGCTGGACCGTGAGAAAGCGTGCGCTTTAATCATATAACGTTCGCTATAACTATAACCGATAACTATGAAATGGGGAATGCGTTCGTGAGTGGTTAAAAAAATGGAATGACTTTTCTCATGTGAACCTGCTGTCAGAAATTCGAACCAATGACACAGCAGATTATTTTCAAGTGAGCCCAGATTCACACGACCAATTACTTACGATGATACGAGAGAGAACCAAAAGACAAGGCGATTATGAGACCCGCAATTTCTGACGATGTAAGATTAAGCGTAACTTTACGATTTTTGGCCACAGGAAGGTCATTTGAATATGACCGCTAACTCGATTAGTAAAACTGTAGAGTAATTACATAATTCTTTCCAACGACTTGCGTTTTTCTTCCGGATACTGCAGGTGTAACCGTCAAACGTCTTGCTTATATCCTTGTCATCAGCTGCTCTCAAGTTCCAGAAAGATGGATTCCTCATATAACATTCGAAAAAGCATTAATTGTTTATTCATGTTTCCTACGCTATGGAGACTAAGAGCGTATCGAGATAGGAATAGCAAATGTAAACACTAAGAAACACTTGTTCTGCTCACTTTCAGGTTACTCCGAAGTTGACGTGAATCGGAGCTGGTAGCTGGTTCTATGAGTATCTCTGCTGTCATTGCAGATGGTGCATCTATGAATCGGAACTTGTTGTTAATACATTCAAAAGTTTGCGCTCTAGATTGTTGTAATAATAATAATAATAATAATAATAATAAGGATGTTGTTTCCCAAAATGTTTTCAAAAACACGTAGCTTAGCATTGACTGTTGTAGAATTTCGTTTATATAGAGTAAGGGCGTGGATTGTCGGATACCGATTTGATTTTTGAAATTTAACCTACTTACAAATAGTTATAACTGGTATTAGTTATCATTAAAATAACCTACAACTTTTGTAAAGCGTATTGGGGCTGTCACATAATAAATATTGGCTGCTAAGTTCGCCAAGGCAAAATAAAACGATTATCAGCAGTCAAAGGAAGGGAGAGTAATGTAGTATACAAACATCACGTCTATGTATGAAGTGGAAACGTGCACGTAGTTATATACAGTTTACATCAGTTTCTAACAGTAATCACACTCATATTGTGGACCATATGAACCTGAACAGTCGGCATGGCACCAGTCTTTACAAAGACTCCATTGCACCCACTGGTCACCATGTACATCTCCAGAGAATTTTCGTGAGCAATATGCACATGTCGCATCTTCTGTCTGTTTGTCAGCGTTGTGGACATCAGCAGGTATCCGAGATTTCGCGACTGCACAAGTAAATAATAACAAGCCGTCTAACTGACACATATTGTCTGCAGGTTTTCTACACTTAGGGAATTAAAGTCACGTTCATGGTCTATCAAAGAGTGCATGTTACAGGGGGCACATATATTAATAAATAGTAACAAAAACTCATTTTACTTAGCCTTCAAAAGTTTTTAATTTGCAGAAAACTGGAAATGAGGCTTCTCGCACACAACATTTGAACCAAAGAACGTTAGTCCATTTGCAGTGTCCCAGATAAGAATTCGCCAAAATCTTTGCATAATAATTACCTTGAAACGCTTTTTTATTTCCCTTTATAAGCAGTTTTCCATGTATCAGAAAAAATATGGTAACTTACGCTCGCAAAGTGTGATAAAGGTTGAGAAACTCCTCGGAAAAGACAAAGAAACATTGCTGCAATTTAGTGTTTAAATGTCGGTTTCAAGCACTCTTGCCCATCCAAGGACGAAACCTGAAATGCGTCTTAGAAAATCACGCTCAATTTTGATTGGGCATGAGAACAAGAGTGTCAAATTAAGGGTTAAATAACTGCAGTAATTTAATCTTCCAGGAGGCGTTTATTTAATATTTCGAAGACCTTGTAATTCACGACCCTCGTCGATTACGAAAGTCAAGTAACGAAGACAGAAAAGATTGTTGTGAAGAACAATAAAAAAATGCTCCTATCACAGCACAACAATAGTGTCCAGAGACAAGATGTAAAAGAACAGAAGTTGAATGTTTTAGTATATACGCGCTGTCTTACTTGTTAACCCTAATTTCCCAGCTTTCGATGGGGAGGCATCTGTAATACCTGCTAATTCACGCACTTCAATGACATGTAGTGTCATATTCTGTGACGTGAGAAATACCATCTTACTTGGCTTTATACTGTGCGCTATGTCATGACATTATGAATCATCTTACTTTACATTACTCTGAATGCGTCAAGATTTTTTTTTTAATTTTTTTTTTTAATTTAAAACATTGGTAACTGAGATGCCATATATAGTCTAAGTCGAGTAGCTTCTTCTCCTCTTTTACATATTTCGCTCTCGTGAGGACATATTCACTTTTTTAAAGCTTTTATCTATTGCTGCTTTTCAAGATACCTATATTCACTTTTTGTTTTGCTGTGATAGCAGCATGTATCACTCTTGAAGAAATATATTACAAACGAGCAAGAGTCTTTTTGATTCATTTTAACATCCACGGATTTAATTATCACAAATGAGAACACACACTACATTGAGCTATAGATGTTTGAAAATGTTTTAACAGTTAAAAATATTTCTTATACAAAACTAACAAAAGTCCCTTTTCTGAACTGCGCAGTTCTGTCTTTAGGAGTGGCAGGAAGGAGATGGACGTACGCTCGCCCAACCAAACAACTACGCAGATTTAATCTGAGAATCAACAAAAAATTGTATTAAACATAGGGTCTGATAGCTTCTGGCGCATTAGAAGTCTTGATTATGCCTTTTATGTAATTAGTGATACCATGTGACTACTCGCAGTATTTGTAGATTTGCTCATGCGAGAAAGCCTTGCGATTAGATCTCACCGTACCAGCTACAAAATTTCGTTATTTTTTATCTTTTTTTTTTTTTTAATGTTCAAATGTTGCTAAATCTATGGGACTGCATTGATGTGGTTATCAGTCTCTATGCTTACAAACTACTTAAACTAACTTAAACTAAGGACAAAACAAATACATACACACTCACACATACACATTGCAATGCTAGAGGAAGGACTCGAACTTCCGACGGGGCCGTAGAGTGCTCGGCCATTCCAACTCGGCTGACTTTTATTAAGAACACACATTTACAGAGGTATTGGTATCTAAATAAGGCCAAGAACTGGTAAATACTGAATTACGTTCCGTGTGAAAAGTGTTATCTATTACTGCACACAACTTACACACTAGCTCTTAGATTAAGCTTAACTGAAAAAAAGAAAGAGAAAAAAGGAATGTAGTAGAATCTGTTATTTAAAAGAAGATAAGTATTTGTCGGAATATTAATTTGTATAGTACATTAGAAAATATGGGTATAAAGCCTCCTCCGTCCCCCGTAATCAACTACTATTGTTAGGATTAAGATAAAAGCTCTTTCACTAATTTGATTTTGAAACAGCGGCTTCATTACGCCACAGCTCATTTCGAAGTTACAGTTTCATCGTCACGGCTCTCTGTTGTTACGTAACGACAATAACTTTACGTAACAAATTTCACGATGTCATCTCATCAGAATCGGGTATCTGAGAGTTTTTATTTTTTATGTAACATGAAAATGTAGTCCCCCCCCCCCCACACACATGTTTTCACTAGTATAGTGTTATCTTTGAAAACTGTTTAGACCACAATATTGATGTAACACTGAAACATGAAGGTGATAGAAACTGCTTCCTGACGTCATCTGCTAAGGGGAAAGATAACTCAGTTGGAGATACGTGTTTCTGGAGTGTTAACATTGTAATAAAAGTCGCAACCATAAATAACGCAATCATGAAATAGGGGGAGGGGAGGCGGTTATTACCACTTGTGGGCTCTGTGTGAAGGCTTTCTTTATTTGGACTGACAAGACCTAGCGCCGTTACTTAATATTTCAGGTGTGAGCACAATTAGTGCTGTTTAGTAGTTATGTACAGTGAGATTTCACTACTAAGTGAAAGTACACTAACCCTTCTTTTGTACAAAATGTCGAGAAACATTCATAACTAAAATTTAGGTTCCATTATGACAGTTACGAAATATGGCGCTTAGACTAGTGATGCATAACACCGTCCATTCAGTACAGAATTCACACACATTAGTGTTATCAGAGATTTTCAGCTTTGATAAAACTGGGAAATACAGTGTCTTTTCTTTAGCAGTCAGTTCATATCTATTATTTGCTTATCACGCTGTTCACGGTAAATTATGCCCATGCCTAGAGACTGTGGCGACTGTGCAACCAAAATGGATATGAAGATTCAAAGCACCGTGCCGAAAGAGGGTCGTTAATTTTATTCTCTCCGTGCCTCTTTCAGTCGTTCGAACTGCAGTCGTTTCGAACTGGCTTGTCGAATACGTCAGATCACAGAGCAACATAAACATAAGATCAGCACATTTGCCCCCCATAGTGCCCTAAGGACGCCCCGTTTCTTTGTAGCACAAGCAACTCATCGCAGTTCACCATGTTTTGTGGACAAGGATCGCGATGGCTCAGATTAACACGGCGGAGCCACTGTAGTGGGACTGACGAACGTGTTCGCACTACATTGCACGTTTCAATTTCTACAGATAAATACATCAGTCGAAAAATTATTCATTCCTGCCATAGAAGGAGCGATAAAGTTCGAAATTTCTAGGCCGAAACGATCCGCTTAGGAGACTGAGAGTTTCTCAAACTGTTCGAAGCACAACGCAGTGCGAACGAAGTGACAGACCTGCGAATTCGACTGTCCATTTGCCGTGGCTGCACAGTAATGTGAGGAACGTATGAGGACTTCCTTTCTCCAGTCCGAGGACGGAAAATATTGTCACTACTGGCGAGTATATATCGGACGTTTTTGGACATTAGATACAGATAGTTTTGCATACTTCCTGTCAATATCAGTGCATCAGTAACGACTTGTTTTGGTAGTCATTAAAGAGTTATATAAGCAAACTTTTAATTCTGGAACTTTCCACGCCGTTACGTAAACATAACAACTAGGCCTGCTGAGGATACTACGATACTGACAATGGTGAAGTATAAAATCTATTTTAAAAACAGTATATGAATAGGTTTTTTTTTTCTCTTCACTGTCTCGTCCAGCATGGAAACCAGAAAAACATTTGATATTTGCTTACGAAAATTAAAGTAATAAAATTACATTCCCGTAACTTTAAACTGTGTACTGTCGCAGTAAATGGCGAGGAAAAATGGCTGGGAGAGAAGGAGAAGAAAAGAACATGGCGAAAATAGGCAATAAAGAGTACAGAAAGTGTCACGAGTTGCTTCAAAACGAAATGGAAAAGAACCGTATCTAGCAGGAGATGACTGTGGTAACTTACTTCAGTGTTTGAGCACATTTACAGCCTGATTAACAAAAGTGATGCGCCGAGGAATGGTCAGTATCACCACCATTTCACGCAAATCACTGTTTTCCCAAGCGTGTCATCTCTCTGAATATAACAATGTCATATTGAAGGATGAATGAGGTCAGGAACTGGAGATATTGTGAATCGTTTATCTTTATTGTGGCCGTCACAACTGCAAAAATTATGTTTGTTTGAATCGTTTCGGGGAACGTCCATTATCAAACCCTTTGCTTTAACCGATATACACAGTCAAGTGTTTGATAATGGACGTTGACCGAAACCAATCACAGAAGACTTAAGTTTTGTAACTGTGACCGTCACAAAAATTGTAAACGATACAAAGTTTTTATTCATTCCTCCTGAATTTTAATTCCTTTCACAAAATTCTCCTTGCTTTCTTTTACTGTTCTCTTAGTCTAAAGATTGAATTGTATCATTCTGTATTTTTAAATCCTCCAAAGTTTGATGTCATTTAGTCCTTGTTGCATTTTTAGCTAGGTTTTCCATCTTTCGGAAAGAATTTGCGTGGTCTTGGATAAGTGGGACGTGCGTAATATAGTTTCTATTTATAAACGATCCTAGCTACTCTGAGGTGCATTCACTATTGGCTTTACCATTCTTTTTAATTTTTTCAAAAGATAATAAGAAATTGTACACTGCTTCATTCCATTCATTCCTAACTAAATATTTTTTTTGAATTTTCTTATTTTTAATCGTTGTTTCACAATCCTACTACTTTTCTACAAGTTGCACTCTTCCTTCGGTTCCAAAGTTTTGTAATATACTATATCCAAACCCGGACTGATAACTCCATTACTTACTTGAATGAGAAGTGCTAATTTTTACAGTCTATTAGAAATGATACGTTATAAACTACATCTGTAGAAAATAATCGTTTATATCTTATAAGAGTTTCGCTAGTGTCAATCACGCTGTTGTTTAATTTTGTTCACACACACGTTCTTCGTGAAGTGATTCCGAGATGTACAAAAAAAGCACTCGATTGCGAAATTCATTTTCCAAAACGATCAGTGCAGGAACTTAATAAAAGAACATCTTGACTGTAAGTAGAAGAAATACTTGGAGTAATAGCAGCCCATCACTTCTAAAGTCCATTTTATTTCAGTTTGCAGGATTTCGTGATGGTTTTTTTATTAGACAGATTTGAACCTGATCTTGAACTCCACTAACTCCAATAGTATACACCCGCGTTTGAATGAGGCCTTCTCGGGAAGTCGTGCGTTTACATGCTCTGAGTACGCCAGTCGATCAGGCTCGGAAATGCTTGTGGAGTAGGTAAACTGTGCTGGTATTGAGCAGGGCTACCCCACTGCGTGCTTAGGGCAGCAGAGAGTGTCTGCCAACGACAGACGCGTGACTGAACAAGACCAGTAAGTAAATTGATGTAATGGAAAAAATGAAAAGTAGGTAACAATGTCAGGCCGGCCGCGGTTGCCGAGGGGATTGAGGCGCTCCAGTCACGATCTACACGGCCACTACGGTCGGGGGTTCGAGTCCCCCCTCGGGCATGGATATTTGTGCCGTTCTTAGTTGTAGCTAGTTCATAAGTAGTTTGTAAGTTTAGGGACTGATGACCCCGTAGTTACGTCCCATAAGTTCTACAAACATTTGAACATTTTTATCAATGTCTCGTTGGTGACTGCATCAACAGAGAAGGAGCACAAGACTCCACTGGGGAAGAGCGAAGAATAAAATCGGCATTATAACAGCGTTTGCTTCATCTTATTTACGGATGTTAAGGGATCCCCTCCTTGTACTAGGCCTTTTTGAGTGTGTGCAAGCATAGCCACGAGTCCATAGAAGATGGCACAGGTGGCGAACATACTTACGAAGTGTGATGCAGGATAGCTCGGAATTACACTTGGTTGTTGCTGGCAGGTCTTCCTCTCGAAGTGAAGTTCGGGATACCAGTTAAGATGCTTTTGTTGCTGCGGCACCGTAACACAGAGATAATATTTACACTTTCAACCGAACATTGACATTTAGGCAAAATTGAGAGTGCATGATTATTGTATGGAAGGTGTATTATGTGTGTTACAAACTGATCAGATTTGTGTGCAACTAAGAGCTCGAATACACTTCGTACAGTTTCGTAGGTGTTCGTATTTCTTCGTTATCATTATTGATATGTTTACTAAAGTGATTCGATTTAAGCGAAAAAAATTGCTTTTGTATAGTGCTGATGACAAATAGGCTTCTCCTACTTTCTGTGGGTCAAAATCGGTTATTCAATAATAAATAATGAAATTTTCCTACTTCACATCACAGATTCAGCAGATTCAGCGCTGCGAACAGCTGAGGCATTCTAAGCCACAGAATCATACGTGCGCTGGCGCGGAACAAAATTCGTAAAGGACAGAACAGAAAAATTAATAAATGGTCTCTCCCACATAACAGAACCCTTACAAATTCATGAAATCTTTAAACTGGAAGATCGGGAGAAAATATGAACCGCCAACTTACCAAATCCGAGTGCTGTGTCATAGCTCGCGGTCCCGTTACTAACTAATAATACTGTTCCAACTGATGAATCATATTCTGGGTCAATTCAACATTGAGTAAAAAATTTTTCATTGCGCAAAAGCGTGTAATCAGAATAATTGCTGGAGCCCACTCAAGATCATCCCGCAGATATTTATTTAGGGATCTAGGGATCTTCAGAGTAGCTTCACAATATTATATATTCACTCATGAAATTTGTTATTAACAATTCGAGCGAATTCAAAAGTAGTACCAGTGTGCATAGTTACATAGGAGAAAGGGTGATATTCACTGTTCGAGATTAAATCTAACTTTCGCGCAGAAAGAAGTGAATTATGCTGCCACAAAAGTCTCCGGTCACTTGCGAAGTAAAATCAAAAGTCTGACAGATAGCCAAGTAGTTTTTAAAAAGAAATTCAAGTAATTTCTGAATGGCAAAAAAAAAAAAAAAAAAAAAAAAAAACGCGGGAACGCTCGGACACCGAACTTTGCGGCAATCAGTGGCGAGCCAGTGTGTGTGTTGGTCCTGCAATCCTACAGAACCCTCTGATTATGTCTTCCGCAGACGGGGATGCAACGTTGGGTTTTGACAACAAAAAATGTTCAATTGTTTGTATAGCTTATGCGACTTAACTACGGGATCATCAGTCCCTAAACTTACAAACTACTTACGAACTAGCTAACACTAAGGACGGCACAAATATCCATGCCCGAGAGGGGATTCGGATCACCGACCGTAGTGGCCGTGCAGACCGTGACTGGCGCGCCGCAGTCCTCTCGACCACCGCGGCCGGCTTGACAACAAATTCAACCGACCACTGCATAATGAACCGACTTATTTTTATGGACAGTGAAATTCATTTCAGGAGGGTTTCGAAAGAAGACTGGACAAAAAGTGCAAGTTGGAATTCACGTTGCACTTGCTCGATGTAGCACTGTTTGTCACGTAGTAAACGTCAGCAATTGCGTGCATTTAAGTCCCTGACGCGTGTTGCCTGGCAAAGACTGCGGTGGAGTAGCCGAGCGGTCTAAAGCACCTCGCTGCGGAGCGCGCGGTTGCTCGCCTTGGAGACATTTGAACATTTTTGATTTTGCCTGGCAAAGTGAAAAAGCAACCCGCATATGTGAGCTGCCTGTTCAGTTGCCTACCTGTAGGCGCGTACGAATTACAGGCGACCACACGGAACGGATGATTTTCCTACATAATCTTAACGTGCCTGGCGCTTAGAGCAACTACGTAATCAAGTTCATTATGAGTACAAACGTACGAAGTACGTAGTTTTTGTGCAGTTCTCTTCTGAAACTCCAGAAATCCAAATAACCCTGTGTAATTAGCCCAGAGTTTAGTGCTGTTTGGCTCACCTGCAGTGCAGACTGATCAACAGCCGACGCATATTACAGTCATTTGTCTTTCCAAAAAGTGAAACATCAAGAAGAATACTTGAAGAATACACTTGAAATGCATGAACGTATACATTAACCACTTGGATCTATAAGACTGTAGCACCTTCAGCCTTTAACAGTTTGATTGACAATCAAGTCAACTGACGAGATATGGACATTACTGTAGAATGACGATCACGTCATTTGACGCGATCTTCGTATTCGTACTTTTAAACACTAAATCATGTCTAATGACGACCTAGATCTATCTTAAATGCCTTACTTAGAAAATATAGTGTCTAAAACAGCCTATAGATCTTTCATTTAGTTTCTAAATCATCCGACTGGTCGCAATCATTGTATGAAACGGGGCAGGTAGAAAGTGGTGTCCGCTCACTCAGTAGGTAAATCAACGGACCAGGCTTCATGCTCTCTTACGCTAGACGAAATTTTACATGAATTTGAGAAAGATTTTATTGATAAGGGCAGTGAGGACGACGAAAGAAAGACAAATAGCGTCTAATATCTTGTGGGTATTTCGATTTTGATGATTCTTGAACCAACTGTACGTTGTTCTCTCGATTTTCTGAACAATGATTTTTTTCTTTATGTTCCAAAAATGTTACAGCCAAGATCGCTTGAAATTAATTTTATTTGGACGGCCGGTTTCACTGGTCTCTGCCAGCATCATCTGGTCAAAAAAATCGTTTTACATGGCCGTCACCTTGTAAAGACAAACAGTTGTTTTATAAAATAATTTAGAGTGCAATACATAATGATGCTGGCAGAGAACAGTGAAATCGGCCGTCCAAATGAATTTAATATCAAGCGATCTTGGCTGTAACATTTTCGGAGGATATCATACTTGGATCGTCTCCTCATAATATAAACAGATTTTTTTCCCTTTGTTTTTAGGTTCATAAAATGAAGGTAGTGATTCCAAGATGAATGTAGAATCGCAAAATATTCTCCCTGACAGTAATGAGAGGAGGCCAAGACAAATGGGCGGCACAGCAACATGTAGTATTCGTTCTACAGAGGGGTAGCCTTGTACAGACTGTTTGCGAATTATAGACGTTTTTAGTGGTGCCCTTGGCGTCAGAGTTGTATGTGAATTAGATGCTGTGTGTTCAGTTCTCGATTTATTTTCGTTTCGTGGACAGGGACCTTCTTGCTCATTTCAAAGGGTAGACAATTTTTTATGTCAGACAGAAGATAAGGAAACCAAGTGCTGCTCGGCTTAGCAGAATGTTGGCATTCCGAGGTATTGATTTATGAATTTTGTTATTAACGGTTTCAATACTTCATAGTGTCGTTTTCAGCCCTCCCTGACCAGCGTAAAATTGACTTATTGTGAAGTCAGAATGGGGGTTATTTCTAATGTGCTGGTGTTCGTAGATTGTACGTAAAATACGTATACTATGTGGAAGACGCTCAACGACGATGTCACTTCAGGCATGACTTATCTACTGATACCGAAACTGATAGTATCGGTGGGTAGCTTTCACACAAAGATTACGTATTTTGCCTACAATCTACGAATACCAGCACATTAGAAATAATCCCCATTCTGACTTGACAATAAGTCAATTTTACGCTGGTCAGGGAGGGCTGAAAACGACATAATGAAGTATCTAAACAGGAAATAATAAAAGTCATACCTTAATAGCTGAAGGTGCTGCATTCTTTTAAATTAATAATACAGCCGAAGTCACTATCTTTCATAGAGATGGACGTACAGGAACTATCTTAGATAACTTTCTTTCATGTTCACTTCTTTCTGTTCTTAAATGAAGCACTTTTTCCGCCTTTAGCTGACTTTCTGCCAGAAAGGTATTAATTTTTCCACTACTGACGTGCTAGAGCACATTAAAGGTAAAATGTCTTTTATTATGTCGAAATTATTTTTAAAGTAATTATGTTTTTCATTTTATGGAAATTCCGCAACCGAAAGAGACTGGACTTGCATTCTTGGAAGATGGTTGGGCCGTTCAAATCACCAATCAGTCAATAGATTCCGTGGTTCCATCAAATCGCACAAGACAAATGCTGAAATTGTTCTTCTTAAAAAGGATACTAACTTTTCTGTTGAGTCCTTTCCCATTGTAGATTGTATTGCGCCTGTAAAAAGTTGCCAGTGACGAAAAGTTACACTTATTTCCTTCATTCATAATTTGGTAATGTTCTTAGTCATTCATCAAGGTGAAACACAGGCACCAAAAGTCAAATTTTAATTTCCAAATATTGTTTCCAGGAATCTATAAGCTTCTGCAGTCATATTTATATAGGGATATTCCCGTATTGCACACAACCCTGTTTAGTGCTTGGGATATGTTGCTTAATTCTCTGTAATGTGAATAATAATTTGTCTTAGTTCAGGTCCTATTCAGTGGGTAAAAATAGAAGACACTGATTATTAAATAATATGTAAACTAAATATGGAAGGTTATTAATTGGCAGAGAAGCAGAGTTAGTGTAAATTACCACTTTACCTGTAATACAGTTATCGAACGATGAAGGAATTAAATCTGAATAAAAGAACTTATAGTAGTAGATGACTTTTGTTATTTGGACAGAAAAATGAATGTCAACGATCTGTTGTTGTGTTCTTCAGTCCGGAGACAGGTTTGATGCAGATCTCCATCGTACTCTATCCTGAGCAAGCCTTGACCTCCTCAAAAGAACGGCAACCCACATATAGTTGAACCTGCTTATTTTTACTCCACACACTTCACTCCAATGCTGATTTCACGATTGTTTGATGCCTAATAATATGTCCTACAAAGCGATCCCTTCTTTAATCATGGTATGCCAGAAATTGCTTTTCTCCCCCAATTCTATTCACTAATCCTCATTAGTTTCAGCATTCCCTTGGACTCTTATAACTGTTATTTGATTTCTGTACAAGTTGCAAATAACCTTCCGTTCTCGATATTTTACCCCTGTGATTTAAGAATTTCAAATAGTGTATTCCAATTAACATTATCAAAAGCTTTCTCTAATTCCGAAAAAGCTCGAAATGTAGGTCTGCCTTTCCTTAATCTATCTTCTAAGACAAGACTTGAAGCCAGTATTGCTTCACGTGTTCCTATATTAATCTTAAATCCAAACTACTCTTCTCCGCCATCGGCTTCTACCTTTCTTTTTTTCATTCTTCTATAAATAACTAGTGTTAGCATTTTGCAACCATGACTTCTTAAACTGATAGTTCTGTAATTTTCACACACGTCTGCACCTGCGTTCTTTGGGATTATTAATTCTTTCGTAAAGTCGATATTTCGCCTGTCTCATACATCTTTTACACCAGGTGAAATACTTTGTCATGACTAGCTCTCCAAGAAACTTCACTAGCTCTGACTGAATGTCGTCTACTAGGGGCTTTGGCACGATTAGGTCCCTAGTGCGCTGAGGAAATTTCGAAGCCTCATCCAGGAGGCTGTGGGAAGTTAGGCTGCTGCTGATAACCTCATCTAATAATGTGGTAAGAGGACGCACTTGGTGATTGCAAACTGCCGCCTTCAACCTCCTGAAATGTACCGCATTACCACGTCTATGGCTGTATCGCACTATGCCGGGATGTTACCTGTGTAGCTGAGTGGGGTCATGCGCGCTTATGACAACGGCATTACGGAGAATGAGGTCGATTCTCGACCTCCGGTTGCGAAGAGGCGAGGTGCTCCACATTGCGTGCGCCTGCAGTCTTCGGGGTCGGCAACCCGCACGACAACGTCACAGAATAAGGAGTATACAGAAAGGAAACTCCCGCTGCAGTCTGTCGTCCAAAATTTACTGCGCATGTGCGGAACGGCCATCTTGAAAAGCAGTAAACGCGTGATCACTCCCTACTCTGTAGCGTGGTAATGCGCCGTCTTTATTTGTTAATTGTGTATTTTAACTGCCTGAATCGCATAGAAGTAATCAAGTATTTGGTGCAGTGAAAAGAAAGAACTGTGTGTCAGTAGTTGGAGCTGTCCGTTTTTATTACGAGCAGCAATAAAAGAAAAGGCGGCCGATGGTGTTCAGCACCTAATTGCCGCAATAATTCGAATACAAATAAGGATACAAGTTTCTTCACCTTTCCAAAACAGGCTGAGCAGTAAGTGAACGTCGCTATATCTGCAGTGAAAGTTAAATGTTATCAGTTTCGAATGAGAGCAATGTGTGCTTAATTATTAAACGATAACTCTCGCTGTCGCTGCAGCAGTTCAACGGCATCGAAATGTTGAAGTACATTTACATTTTATAAGTTTAACGTTGTAGGGAATAATATAAAATGAATTACAAAGAATAGTGCGTAAGTAGGCAGGTAAAATTTTACTTACGGCAGTGGAGGCGTAGCGTGCTAATGTTGGCGGCGAATGCTCTTCGGATACTCAAACAAATTGATTAAGGGGAATAATTATTTTATACTGTTTCTGCTCTGTGGTTGACAGATTCCTCTATATGCCCTTCTCCGATCAGTAAATTAATGATACTCCTAAAGCAAACATAACTTTTATATATGCCCAGACGTCATTAGTTCTGTGTAATCACGTTGAACTGCTAAGTCTCACTCAATATTTTGTGCGAATTTATTCGTGTCAAATAAAACCTGGCAGTTGAAAGTCACTTTCTTATTTATAACTAATTTCCCACACATAATTTCGCGTTATTTGGAATTTTTCTAGAGATAAGCACCAAATAAAAAGATCGACTCCACTGTACATTTTCGTAGTTGTATTAAAATTTAGGGCTATTTTTTTTTTTTCGTTGGATTACAATTAGGTGCGAGAAGATGGAGCAAAATAGATGAAAGCCGTTTCCTTTCGTAAAAGTCGGTGAGATTAGCTGCAGTTCGTAAAAGTCCATTTCCAGCGAAAGTACTAAGTGGCTATAGTTCCGCGTTTACTGCTTTTCAATATGGCGTCGAGCGCAACGCTTGGTAACATACAGATCAAAGGCGCCGCCTCCAGCTTTCCCTTCTGTATGCTCCCTATTCTGTGACAACGTAGGACGCTTCGTTACGCTCCGAACCGACTTCGGGTTCTATGTCGGTATGCCGCACAGAAGACACACAGTAAGAGCATGCTTATGGAGCTTCCGCCGGAGGTTCGAGTCCTCCCTGGAGCATGCGTGTGTCTCACTTCTTGGTTAGTTTAAGTAGTTTGTAAGTCTAGAGACCCATGACGAGAGTACTTCAGTTCTATAAGTTTACAAACATTTAAGCCTTAGGGGGAAACAAACCTTGATGGAATATCACGGAGAATATATATATATATATATATATATATATACACTACTGTCCATTAAAATTGCTACACCAAGAAGAAATGCAGAAGATAAACGGGTATACAGTGGACAAATATATTACACTAGAACTGAAATGTGGATTACATTTTCAAGCAAATTGGGTGCATAGATCCTGAGAAATCAGTACCAAGAACAACCACCTCTGTCCGTAATAACGGCCTTGACAAGCCTGGGCATTGAGTCAAACAGAGCTTGGAGAGGCGTGTACAGGTACAGATGCCCTTACAGTTTCAACACGATACAACAGTTCATCAAGAGTAGTGACTGGCGTATTGTGACGAGCCAGTTGCTCGGCCACCATTGACCAGACGTTTTCGGTTGGTGAGAGATCTGGAGAATGTGCTGGCCAGGGCAGCAGTCGAACATTTTACGTATCCAGAAAGGTCCGTACAGGACCTGTAACATGCGCTCGTGCATTACCCTGCTGAAATGTAGGGTTTCGCAGGGATCGTAACACGTATGAAATGTCGTAACACACCTGAAATGTAACGGCCACAGTTCACAGTGCCGCAGATGCGAACAAGAGGTGACCGAAACGTGTAATCGATGGCACCCAATACCATCACGCGGGTGATACGCCAGTATGGCGATGACGAATACACGTTTCCAATGTGCGTTCACCGCGATGTCGCCAAACACGGATGCGACCATCATGATGCTGTAAACAGAACCTGGATACATCCTAAAAAATGACGCTTTGCCATTCGTGCACCCAGGTTCGTCCTTGCGTACACCATCGCAGGCGCTCTTGTCTGTGATGCAGTGTCAAGAGTAACCGCAGCCATGGTCTCCGACCTGATAGTCCATGCTGCTACAAATGTCGTCGAACTGTTCGTGCAGATGGTTGTTGTATTGCAAACGTTCCCATCTGTTGACTAAGGGATACAGCCATGCGGATAAGATGCCTGTCATCTGGACTGCTAGTGATACGAGGCCGTTGGGATCCAGACGGCGTTCCGTATTGCCTTCCTTAACCCACAGATTCCATGTTCTGCTAACAGTCATTGGATCGCGCCCAATGCGAGCAGCAATGTCGCGATACGATTAACCGCAATCTCGATAGGCTGCAATCCGACCTTTATCACAGTCGGAAACGTTGTAGTTACTACAACGTTTCACACGCAACGCCGGTGAAATGCAGCCAACCTTGTGTGAATACTCTGAAAAGTTGAAACTTGCTGGCAGATTAAAATTGTGTGCCGGAACCGGGACTCGAACCTGGGACCTTTGCCTTTCGCGGGCAAGCGCTCTACCGACTGAGCTACCCCGACACGACTCACGATGCCGCCTCACAACTTTACTTGCGCCAGTACCTCGCCTCCTACTTTCCAAACTTCACAGAAGCTCTCTTGCAAACACGCAAGACTGAAAAGTTAATCATTTGCATATAACAGAATCTTCTTCCTGTCGGTTGAAATTCACGCCTGTAGCACGTCATCTTCGTGGTGTAACAACTTTAATGGCGAGGAGTGAATATATATAGGGTGTTTCACTAAGTCTGTTGGCCTTTGTAACTTATAAAATAATAGGTGACGGGAAATTTTAATGCGGTAGGTCAACACAAGAAATGTTACACTTTCTGCGGAACTATGGACATAGTTTATTGTATCATTTTCCACAGAGTTACACCACAGAAATATAATTCTTTAAATGGAACAACAGTTTTTTCTATCGTGTATTGGATTCGTTTGAACCAGCTGCGTCCAGATCAATTTAAACTACATTGCTATCACTGTTAGTTTGGGAGCTACAACCCTTCAAAGTTCCGGGGGCGGAGGCTGCGATAGCGTAGCTGACTGGCCGAGTGGCTATGCCCTGGGGCACGGCCCACTGTCTCATGACCACCAGCCAGTCAGCTACTCTGTCGTAGCCTCCGCCCGCTAAACTTTGAAGGGTTGTAGCTCCCAAACTAACAGTGATAGGAATGTAGTTTAAATTGATTTGGACGCAGCTGGTTTCAACGAATACAATGCACGATAGAAAAAACGATTGTTCCATTTAAAAAATTATATCTTTGTGCTGTAACTCTTTGGAAAACGATACAATAAACTAAGTTCACAGCTCCGCAGGAAGTGTAACATTTCTTGTGTTGACCTGTTGTTGTTATGGTCTTCAGTCCGGAGACTGGTTTGATGCAGCTCTCCACCCTACTCTATCCTGAGCAAGCCTTTTCATCTCCTCATAAGAACGACAACCCACATCTATTTGAATCTGCTTACTATACGCGTCTCTTGGTCTCCCTCTGCGATTTTTACCCCACACACTTCCCTCCAATGCTAAATTTACGATTCCCCGATGTCTAAGAATGTGTCCTACCAAGCGATCCCTTCTTTTAGTCAGGGTATGCCAAAAATTCCTTTTCTCTCCAATTCTGTTCAGTACCTCTTCATTAGTTATGCGATCTACCCACCTAATCTTCAGCATTCTTCTGTAACACCACATTTCAAAAGCCTCTATTCTCTTCCTGTCCGCACTGCTTATCGTCCATGTTTCACTCCCGTACAAGGCAACACTCCACACAAATGCCTTCAGAAAAGACTTCCTTACACTTAAATTAATATTCGATGTTAGCAAATTTCTCTTTTTCAAAAATGCTTTTCTTCCCATTGCCATTCTGCACTTTGTATCCTCTGTACTGCGACCATCACATGTTATTTTACTACCCAAGTAACAAAACTCATCTACCACCTTCATTGTTTCGTTACCTAATCTAATTCCTTCAGCATCGCCTGATTTTCTAAGACCGCATTCCATTATTTTTGTTTTGCTGTTGTTAATGTTCATTTTATATGCTCTCTTCAACACACTGTCCATTCCATTCAACTGCTCTTCCAGGTCCTTTGCTGTCTCTGATAGAATTACAATGTCATCAGCAAAACGCAATGTTTTTATTTCTTCCCCCTGAACTTTAATCCCTATTCCAAATTTTTCCTTGCTTTCCTTCACCGCCTGCTCGATGTACAAATTGAATAACATTGGAGAAAGGCTACAACCCTGTCTTACTCCCTTCCCAACTGATGCTTCCCTTTCATGCCCTTCGAGTCTAATAACTGCGGTCTGGCTTTTGTACAAGTTGTAAATAACTCTCCTTTCCCTATATTTTACCCCTGTTGACTTCAGAATTTGAAAGAGTGTATTCCAGTCAACATTGTCAAAAGCTTTCTCCAAATCTACAAAAGCTAAAAATGTAGGTTTGCCTTTTCTTAATCTATCTTCTAAGATAAGACGTAAAGTGAGTATTGCCTCCCGGGTTCCTATGTTCCTCCTGAATCCAAACTCATCTTACCAGAGGTCAGCTTCTACCAGCTTTTCCATTCTCCTGTAGATAATTCGTGTTAAAATTTTGCAACCATGACTTATCAAACTGATGGTTCTGTAATTTTCACACCTGTCTGGGCCTGATTTCTTTGGAATGGGGATTATTACGTTTTTCTTAAAGTCTGAGGGTATTTCGCCTGTCTCATACATCCTACACACCAGTTCAAATAGTCTTGTCATGGCTGGCTCTCCCAGAGACTTTAATAGCTCTGCGGGTATGTCATCTACTCCTGGGGCCTTGTTCCGACCTAGGTCTTTCAAGGCTCTGTCAAATTCATCTCTCAGTATAATATCTCCTATTTCATCTTCATCTACTTCCTCCTCCCTTCCTCCAACATCGTCTCTAAGATCATTTCCTTTGTAGAGCTGCTCTATGTACTCTTTCCACCTTTCAGCTTTCCCTTCTTTGCTGAGAACTGGTTTCCCATCCGAGTTCTTGATATTCGTAGAGTTGCTTTTCTTTTCCCCAAATGTCTCTTTTATTTTCCTGTAGGCGGTATCTACTTTTCCCCTTCTTATACATTCTTCTACAGATTTGCATTTGGCTGCTAGCCACTCCTGATTAGCCATTTTGCACTTCCTGTCAATCTCATTTTTTAGTCGTCTGTACTCCATTTTGCCTGTTTCATTTACTGCATTTTTATATTTTCTCCTTTCATCTATTAAATTTAGTATTTCTTGTGATATCCAAGGATTTTTTGTTGGTCTTGCTTTCCTACCTATTTTGTCCTCTGCTGCCTTCACTATTTCATCTCTCAATGCTACCCATTCCTCTTCTACTGTTTTATTTCCCCCTGTTTCTGTCAATTGTTGCCTAAATCTCCCTCTGAAATTTTCCAGAACTTCGCTTTCCTTCAATTTATCTAAGTCCCATCTCCTTATTTTCCTACCTTTCTGTAGTTTTTTCAGTTTCAGCCTACAGTTCATGACTAACAAGTTATGGTCAGAGTCTATATCTGCCCCTGGGTATGTCTTGCAGTTTAGAACCTGGTTCCGGAATCTATGTCTTACCATTATAAAATCTATCTGATACCTTCCGGTGTCTCCTGGTCTCTTCCACGTATACAACCTTCTTTTGTGATTCTTAAACCACGTGTTTGTTACAATTAAATCATGTTCCGTGCAAAATTCTACCAGGCGACTTCCTCTTTCATTCCTCCTGCCCACTCCATATTCACCTACTATTTTTCCTTCTCTTCCTTTTCCTACTACCGAATTCCAGTCTCCCATCACAATTAAGTTTTCCTCTCCCTTAACTGTCTGAATAATTTCCTTTAGCTCCTCATATATTTCTTCGATCTCCTCATTATCGGCAGAGCTAGTTGGCATATAAACCTGTACTACTGTTGTCGGTGTTGGCTTCGTATCTATCTTGACAATGATAATGCGATCACTGTGCTGCTCATAATAGTTTACCCGCATTCCTATTTTCTTATTCATTATCAGTCCTACTCCTGTGATACCCCCAACTGATGTTGTATTTATAATCCTGTACTCACCTGACCAGAAATCCTGTTCATCCTGCCACCGAACCTCACTAATCCCCACTATATCTAACTTCAACCTATCCATTTCCCTTTTTAAATGTTCTAATTTTCCTACCCGATTAAGGGATCTAACATTCCACGCTCCGATCCGTAGAATGCCAGTATTGTCTTTCCTGATGACAACCTACCGCATTAAAATTTCCCGTCACTTATTATTTTATAAGTTACAGAGGCAAACATACTTAGTGAAACACTATATATATATATATATATATATATATATATATATATATATATATATATATTGAGTCCTGTTGTGTCTCCGCCACCACATGCCATCATGGTGGTACCCATCCAGGGACGGTTCTAGAGGGGGGGCAGGCCGTGCCGTCGCCCAGGGCGGTAGATTTTGGGGGGGGGGGGGGGCGTCAAATTCCTGAATTTTTAAATTAAACAAGACGAAGAAAAGTGGAAGTTTCATGCAGAAATGTGAAAATAAGTTGGAGATAGAAATTTTTACAGACTGATACACATTGATAAAGACGACAGTGACATTGCGTTATCCTATAAGCAAAATAAACATGAAAGGTTACTATGTGGAAGGTTGAGCCGTGACGTCACTGTCGATCGTGAGAAGCGGTAGAAGGGCAAGGCGTATTCTTGCGTTCGATTACGGCAGTGTTACGTTTAACATAAATTTATGAAAACAGGTGCGATATAAGCATAAACACAAAGGAACAGAATGCTACTGTTTACTACGGCCAGAAAACTTACACTGAATTCTAGTAATGAAAACTGTATATTACGGCCTTCTTGACCTATGAATGTTGTCATCTGTACATATTGTTATAGTCTGTAACGAATGAATTTCCTCATTAACAATTTTGTAACAGTTAAAGATTAATTAAATACCTAGTACATGATATAAAGTGGAAGGGCTTTTAGAAAAAATCACAATATTTCATTGTAAATTAGACGTTGCTATACTCACTAAAATGTTATCTTACTTGATTTGATGTAAAATAACTTGTTGATTTCCTGTTGATGCCAGCCAAAGTCCTTTATTGTACTCTGTTACTTTTGCCCAAAAACATGTTCAACGCGTAGAAAACCACTGGTTGTTGGCTTGCACCCATAACGGTATCGTGAAATAAGCAAAATATGATTATACTATTACAGTTATTTGCATAGTGTAGATTTGTTGTAGAGTATGCCTACATTTGTTTTGTCTAGTGATGAAATAGGTTGATATTAATTTCTTCTGCCTGTGAAAACTCTTTATTGGAGGCTTCACGTAGTACACAACCTTTTTTTATTGTTCCCTGAGATATTTTTAATTCGTTTAATTGATGGTATTGGTATGGACAGTAGCAACAGTAGATTATATTGCTTATTGATTATAAGAGGTAATCTGTCTTATGCTGACTGCAATTAAGAGAATTTATTTTTCACCAGACGCGTTTCGCTTTTTTATTTTAAAAGCATCTTCTGTGGTGGTGTTGATGTCTCTTCTTTTCGTGTTACTACTGCTTCTCCGTCTTGTTGGCTGGAGTTCGTTTTTTCCTGGTGTGTGTTTCAGGGCTGTGTACAGCACTTTTCACGTGTTTTTGTTTCCTTTTTTTCCCTTTTCATCTCAGCACATCACATCACTTCACTTTTTGAAATGTATACTGATTACATATCGCCTGTTATACGTGGAATACCTGTCTGTTTATTTGTCATTTCACTCCCCCCACACAACCAAACATTGTATATCGCTTATATTTATCTTTTGACCTCCCGGTCCTAGTTCAGTGCGCAGTGAACAGAGGTCCTATAGTTTCCTTGTCTAATTATAAGCTGCGACGAGTATGTGCCGCCTGTTTAGATAATCGCCTCTGTACCAACTGCGGAACTTGTGATGTACACGGCAATTAGTCGGTAAAATGTTCCACCTCAATTCAAGGAACTAGAAAAAGTGAACAGAATTTAATTTTATGCTCTGCCGCTGACCTAAATTAATCTTGGTTGACATATTAATTTTGAAGTTATGGCTTAAAATGTAAATGGAACACTGACGCTGCTATGATCTTTAAAGACTTTTCATGACATAGAGACGTATGAGTATAATATGTAAAAATAAGACGACATATATCAGTAAAGCTGAGTAAGTCGAAAAATGCCCGGATGGGCGGCGATTGAAATTTTTGCACGGAGCGGCAAAATCCCTGGGGCCGGCCCTGTATCCATCTGAAGATGGTCTACAATAGACTGAAACCGTTTATGAAATAGAAACTATAATTTTTGCCATCTGGACTGTTGATGTGCGCCTTGATTGCAGAGTGGTAGAGTGCCAGACCACAAATCTGAAGGGCGCGGGTTCGATCCCCGCCACGTCCTACGATTTTTATCTGTCACTTTCCACTTGTTTCACCTCTGGCAGTATTGCTCATGTGAAAAATACCGAGTAGCACCGTGGTTCGGAACCCACGTTAAACTGTAGGTCCCCCTATAACTGGCTGGGTAAGTCAGTTCGAAAGGTCGGAGGAAGGCAACGGCAAACCACCTCCAAACAGGACCATGCCTAGTAAAGTACTGTGGTGTTCAAACCAATCTTCGGATTGTTGACTGCTTTACCTTTATATATATATGATGCCACATGCGTGTTGTCTTCTGTAGTTTTATTTTCCCGCATACGTTAGGGCTGTCCACATGGACAGTGCGCGTCACTGACCTGTGCCTCTGTTGTTTGCTACGAGGGAAGGAACTTAAATAGTGGCAACACTGCTGTGGAAACACTATGCAATGGAATCTACCATTGTCGCTGATGGCACACGTTGTTAACGTACCTACCCTACCTCCGAGCAAATAGACTCGCCCGTTCCAGGTCACCGGCGTGCGCACAATTGAGGGAAACACAGTCACTTGTGAGCGATCGGTACAACGTAACGGTGTCACTATGTTTTAGAAGCAGGAACATTGAATGTGTGAGAGGTCGTACAGCAGGATAATGTCTTCAAGAGGCGTGCGGGGTATCGGCATTGCCGTACAGAGCAGTGGTACATTGGATAAGAGCCTTCAACGAACAACGACTACTGCAGACCATCAGTGCACAGTATTACGGTTGGTTTTGGGAGCATCACCAGCGACCAGCTTTGCTAAAGAAGCGGTAACACTTTCTGTGCAACCCACGACAATACGCGTGCCCATACAACGCAAGTTGTGGCTGCTCTGTTCGGTCCATGGGACTGCGAAGTACTGTAGCCGGCCGCGGTGGCCGAGGGGACTGAGGTGCTCCAGTCACGGTCTACACGGCCACTACTGTCGGGGGATCGAATCCCCCCTCGGGCATGGATATTTGTGCCGTCCTTAGTATAAGGTAGTTGATAAGTAGTTTGTAAGTTGAGGGACTGATGACCCCGTAGTTAAGTCCCATAAGCTATACAAACATTTGAACATTTTGAAGTACTGTACCATCCACCATACTCCCCGGACTTAGGTCCTTGTGACTTTGATTTGATTCCAAATATGATGGAACCACTTCGTGGCATTCGATTCAAGTACTGTGCCAGAGATTCGACAAGCAGTAGACCGCTCCATTCACACCATCAACAGAACAAGATCGACTAATGGTATATTACGCTTTCCGCTTCGCTGGCAAAGGTTTCTTCACAACGGTTTCTTCACAACACTGGTGATTACTTTGAAGGACAGTAACAGTGTTCCATTGCGACTAAACATTTGCCACCATTTTAGTTCTAACCCTCGTATTTGCGAAGCTCCTGATGTTGGCTGGAACGTTATTATTTTGGTGTACACCCCACGTACGGTAAACATATCTTAAATGATAAAATGCGTACGTACAATTATCATGTTATTTAATTTGGATTGCAGATATCATGTTTAACTATAATAATAATAACAAGAACATCATTATCAATACTTTGAAAGCGATTAAATCTGGTTCATTAAATTTGCTTTTCTCGTCGAAATTAAAACAAAGAGTATTTGCAGCATACCCAGGGGTATCAATGTCTTCGGTGCATCGCCTTAAGCTGCAGCTACAGCAGGCCCCTCCAACTCGAGCACTCGGTGCTTGCCTCACCGTGACGCAACACGTGTGTGACACATACTCGCTCTCGCGTCTTCTTGGATGCGCTGAATATCCGTTCTGCACCTTATCAAATAGGACACTGTTAACCTATCTTGCGAAAGTTTAGCATGGTCTCAAAAGTTTCGGATTTTAACATTTTTTAATGCTTAATAGGAAGACTTTTTAAGCCTGATCCTCCCCCCCCCCCCCCCCCGGGCATGGATATTTGTGCCGTCCTAGTTCGTAAGTAGTTCATAAGTAGTTTGTAAGTTTAGGGACTGATGACCCCGTAGTTAAGTCCCATAGACTATACAAACATTTAAGCCTGATGGGAAACCTCAATCCTTAATATAACACTGTTCCGTAAATATAAAAGCGCTGTCACTACGAAAATAAACATTCCGTAACACGCGAAGGAACAGACAGGGATCGTTGGCGTGACGTCACGAGTGCTGGACTGCTGTGCACATCGCTCTCGATTTTTTATATAATTTTAGGATTAATATAATTATTTTAATTGTTATTTCGTGACAATATTCAATCTAGAGGTGTTCTAGTAAAGGTTCGTCAGTTATTTTAGCGTTTGTTGTGCCGTAATTGCTTTAAGTGGTGTTATTTGTGTTCGCGTGTGCGCCGGCATCGACGTCGTACTGCTTTGTTTACATCTGGTGGCGAGTGGTTCCAGTCGTAGCGGTCTCAAATCAAATGTTCAAATGTTTGTTAAGCTTATGGGACTTAACTACGGGGTCATCAGTCCCTAAACTTACAAACTACTTATGAACTACTTACGAACTAGGACGGCACAAATATCCATGCCCGAGGGGGGATTCGAACCCCCGACCGTAGTGGCCGTGGTGACCGTGACTGGAGCGCCTCAGTCACCTCGGCTACCGCGGCCGGCCGTAGCGGTCTCCGAAAGCTAAGTTCCAATAAGTGTTTGTGTATTGTAGTTAAATTATTAAAGTTTTAGATTTCAGGAGGTGTTATCGCGCTAGTTGTTTATTAACTTTAGTACTTTTCAACAGGTGACTTGCTGTTTTTAACGTAGTTGAGGTTGGGAAACTTTAAGGTACGGTATTTGATAACTCTTGTACTCTCACAGTGTTTAGTTGTTTTATTAGTGACGCTTGAATTTGAACTTGTTTATACAAGCAACAGTGTAAAGTTTCTGTGGTAGTGTTATTTGCTCTTTTCTGATACTATTAGTTGTTGTTACTTGATTTGTAGAGACTGAGGTTTGTTGATTGCTGTAGTTAAGAGGTACTTCCTACTTATTTTGTAGAAACTTAACTTCATAACGTAGACGTCTAGTTTTTCTTAACAAATTATTGTAAAATTTTACCTTGAGTGAAAAGTGTGGGCTCTGTCGTAGGGTCGTGCGTAGTGGGCTGCAGTGTGGGATTTGTAGGAAGTATTTTCATGGGGGGGGGGAGTGCAGTGGGGAAGACAGTGGGCATTGTGGTGAGGTTCTCTCCTGGAACTGTAGGATTTGCAGCAGGAATAAGTTGATAGAGGAGCAGGAGCGTTTGATCTGCGCCCTTCAGGTGCAGTTGAAAAACGCTGAAGAGGAACTAGGTAGGTTGAGGAGGGGAAGGGGGGCTGGGGAATGGGAACTGGCAGTTGGCACGAAGGTAGCTAGGAGAAGGTATTCAGATAGCTTTACATTGCAAGTTGCAAATAGGTTTGACCAACTGTCAGAGTTGAGTGGAGATGAACCTCCTGTAGCTGTAGGTGTAGGAAGTACGCAGCAGACCTCAGCTTTTGGTAAGCCGAAATCTGTAGAGAGGTCTCTTAGGAAGAAGAAGGTTCTGCTGCTAGGTAGTTCTCATGGCAGAGGTGTTGGCCAACAGTTGCAGGAAGTTCTTGGGAGTGAGTACCAGGTCACCAGCATAGTGAAGCCTAGGTTATCTCAGGTCACTTGTAACATAGGGGACTTATGTAGGAATTTTTCAAAAGAGGATCAGGTAGTTATAGTGGGTGGGGCCGGGAATAGTCTTGATAGGGACGGGGAATATGATATAGGTGGTGATCTGGAAAGGATAGCAACTGAAACTGGTGGCACGAATGTGCATTTCGTGCAGCTGTTTCAGCGTCATGATAGGCCTTGTCTTAATACGGCTGTCAGCCGTGTTAACATGGGGCTTGAGAAGGCGCTGATGACGGAGGGCATGGATCACATTGCAGTGGTGCCAGTTGAAACTATCCAAAGGTCGGATTTTACTAGGCACGGTCTGCACCTCAATACTTATGGGAAGGGGAGGTTGGCAAAGCTCATAGGTAACAGTGTAGTAGGGGGTGGGGGTTTCACTCATGGAAAAATTCCTGTAGTAGTTGGTGTTAGGGCTGCACCTTTTTTAGACTGAAGACAGCTGATAGATATTCCTGCTTAAAGGAAGTCCCTCTAAGAAATGAACCACCTTTGACAAAGTCTAAGAATATAAGTAATAAGGGAATTACTGTTTTTCATCAAAATATACAGGGTATCAGAGATAAAGTTAATGAAATGCTTATTGATACTGATTCTGACATTATTGGAATTTCAGAGCACTTTTTAAGTGGTGTGACAATTAAGAGACTTCCTTTGCCAGGATACAGGTTAGCTGCCTTCTACTCTAGGAGTTCCTTGCAGTGTGGGGGAGTGGCCATGTATGTAAAAAACGATTTTTCATCGGAGTCAATCGATTTTTCTAAACACTGCACAGAACAGATATTTGAATGTTGTGCAGGAGTTGTTAATGTTAATGGAACTAAACTAGTAATAGTTGTTATTTATAGATCCCCTGACTCAGATTTTAAAATGTTTCTGCCCAAGCTGGAATTGGTTCTGGGTTCACTGTATAGGAAGTATAAAAATTTAATTGTGTGTGGAGATTTCAACATTAATTGTGTAGGTGATAGCTCAAGGAAAAGTCAGCTGTTAGATCTATTTAATTCCTATAACATGATGCAAACAGTATTTTTTCCAACGAGAGTGCAAGGAAATAGCAGTTCTACCATTGACAATATTTTTGTTCATTCTTCATTATTAGAGGGGCACTCTGTCAGCAGAATAGTAAATGGCCTATCAGACCACGATGCCCAACTTTTAATTCTAAAAAGTATTTGTTTTCAAACTAATGTTAAACATAAATATCAACTACTCAGAAAAGTTAATCCAGTTGCAATTGAGACCTTTTTAAGCCTAATTAAGGAACAAGAATGGCAGGATGTTTATAGTGCTGATAATGTAGATGATAAATATAATGCTTTTCTGAACACATTTATTATGCTATTTGAAAGTTGCTTTCCGCTAGAACGCTCAAAACAGGGTACTTTCAGTAACAGACAGCCAGGGTGGATGACAAAGGGGATAAGAGTATCATGTAGAACTAAGCGGGAGTTGTATCAAAATGTTAGAAGCAGTCAGAATGAAGATGCAGTAGCTCATTACAAACAGTACTGTAATGTTCTGAAAAATGTCATTAAGAATGCAAAAAGTATGTGGTACGCAAAAAGAATAGCAAACTCTCGGGATAAAATTAAAACTATCTGGTCAGTCGTGAAGGAAGTGTCTGGTCAGGAGCAGCAGGTAGAAGATATAACGTCAGTGCGTAGTAGGAATGTTTCTGTTACTGACAAGTTAGATATATGTGCAATATTCAATAATCACTTTCTGAATATAGTAGAGGAACTAAACAAAACTCTGGTTTCTACAGGTAATCATATAACGTTTTTAGAAAATGCGTTTCCGAGGCTGTTACCTGAAATGATCCTTCGTGATACTTCCATAGGTGAGATTGAGTCAATAATTAAATCACTAAAGACTAAGGACTCTTGTGGATATGTTGGGGTATCTAGCAGAATTCTAAAGTACTGTTCTCCATATGTTAGCCCAGTACTAAGCCATATTTGTAATTTTTCCTTTCAGAATGGTCAGTTTCCTAACAGATTAAAGTACTCAGTAGTGAAACCGCTTTATAAAAAAGGAGAAAGGGATAATGTAGACAACTATAGACCTATTTCTATGCCATCGGTTTTTTCCAAAGTTATTGAAAAGGCTGTATATTCAAGATTAATTGATCATTTCAGTTCACATAATTTCCTGTCAAACGTACAGTTTGGTTTTAGAAGTGGTTTAACGACCGAAAACGCTATATTTTCGTTTCTCTGTGAGGCACTTGATGGGTTAAATAAGAGTCTACGAACATTAGGCGTCTTCTTTGATTTAACAAAAGCGTTTGATTGTGTTGATCACAAAATATTGTTGCAGAAGTTGGAACATTATGGAATACGGGGAGTAGCCCACAACTGGTTCACCTCTTACTTTAATAATAGACAACAGAAGGTAATTCTCCGCAGTGTAGAAAATGGCTATGACGTGCAATCCCAATGGGGCACAATTAAGTATGGGGTGCCCCAGGGGTCTGTTTTGGGACCATTGCTGTTTCTTATTTATATAAATGATATGCCTTCGAGTATAACAGGTGATTGTAAAATATTTTTGTTTGCTGATGATACCAGCTTGGTAGTGAAGGATGTTGCTCGAAATATTGACACAGTATCAAATAATGCAGTTCAAGAGATAAGTTCATGGCTAATAGAAAACAAATTGATGTTAAATCACAGTAAAACTCAGTTTTTACAATTTCTAACACATAATTTGACGAAATCTGACATTATGATTACACATAATGGGCATGTGATAAGTGAGACTGAACAGTTCAAATTTCTAGGTGTTCATATAGACAGTAAGCTGTCATGGAAAGCCCATGTTCAGGATCTTGTTCCAAAACTAAATTCTGCTATATTTACCATTAGAATAATATCTGAGATAAGTGATTTTTCAACACGAAAAGTGGTCTATTTCGCTTACTTTCACTCACTTATGACGTACGGCATTGTTTTTTGGGGTAACTCACCTGATGCGAAAAGGATATTTCTGGCTCAAAAACGGACGGTTCGAGCAATATCTGGTGTAAGTTCGCGAACGTCATGTCGACCCCTTTTCAGTAGTCTGGGAATTTTGACTCTGGCGTCACAATACGTTTTTTCTTTAATGTCGTTTGTTGTTAATAATACCAGCTTATTCCCACGAGTTAGTAGCATTCACTCGGTGAATACTAGACAGATGTCTAATCTACATTTGCACCACACCACCTTAACACTTGTGCAGAAAGGGGTGTAGTATTCTGCGGCATCCATTTTCAATAAGCTGCCACAAGAACTTAAGAATCTTAGCACTAATCCACATGCTTTCAAATCTAAATTGAAGAGTTACCTCGTGGCTCACTCCTTTTATTCTGTCGAGGAACTCCTAGAAAAGTTAAACAATTAAGCTAATTTATTTTTTCTTTATTGATTCTTTTCACTTCTTCTTAAGATTGTCGTGTGCAAAGGACTACTTAAAATTTTTCTATTACCATTCTTGTGTAACAATTAATGTATTGACTAGTTCCATGACCATGGAGTCTTACTCCTGAAGTAGGTCCTATGGAACAGAAAAAACAAATAAAAAAAAAATAAAATAAATAAAAATAAAATAAATAAAAATAAATAAGAACTGATTACTAAATTAAAAGCACTATTGCCACGATCTGAAGAAAACCAAAAATATACCTTTTTTTATTGTACTTATGGCCACATCCGGAAGTATACAGTTATTACATACACATTTTTAAGATAGGTTTGAAGAAATAAAATAAAACTGCACTCAGAAGTTTTTATGATGCCTCTTCCTGTGCAGGCAGAGGATGCCCCATCAAGTCTCCAAATTGAGCTGACAGGAGTACAGTACAATTCAATTTCGGCAGACAAATATTACCATTAATCTACAGCAGTGATTTAAATTACTTTATACATAGCCTTTGACGAACAAGAATTCGCCGAGGCGGAGCGACCGAGCACATTGAGTCGCTATGCTACGATGCGCGAGACCGTTCCCCGTCGGGGGTTCGAGTCCCCCCTCGGGCATGGAGGTTTGTGTCGTCTTTAGTATAAGGTAGTTCATAAGTAGTTTATACGTTTAGGGACTGATGATCCCGTAGTTAAGTCCCTTAAGCTTAATAAACATTTGAACAATAATTCCTGAGGATTCATGTCCTTGTCATAAAATGTGTTGCAGTGTTCTGAGCAACATTCCTTTGTGAACAAAGGTTTCCAATCATGAATATTAACGAAATAAAAACAAGGTCAAGTTTAATTGTTGCAAGCTGTATTTCGAATTATAACTGCCAAAAGTATTGTACCTAATATGAAAAAATTAGTTTCTTCAATGCGATGCCAAAGATCAACAAAGAATGTTGAAAATTTGTATAAAATAAGGAGCGCAATAAAACTTTCTCCCTATAAACAGAAATTGACATAATTATTATTGGTTTTAATAATTTACAAACAACACGACTGTCACCTCCTTCCGCGCGTCGTCAGCGCGTCCTCCTGCTACCTCTGCCCTGATAGCGCTGTGCCTGCCTCTCTTGTGCCACTACCACAGAGTAACATATACAGAGAAGCAGCCCCTCTATACCCGGGCCGCTGAAACATTCCACTTGACGTTTCGCGTTACGGCGAGTTAAGTTGGCTACACTGCTTTAGCGACGTTGCAACACTAGCCTCTATACGCACAGCAGACGAAACGGTTGCATCCCGTAAATGTAAGCTATTGAGCAATAAAAGTGCATATAATAATTCATTCTTGAGCAGCAATTCATTAACGGCATATTAATGAAGACCAGAGCACAACAATGTATACACTTTCAATAACAGAGTAAAGCAATATAGAAATAAGCGTTGAATTACGACAGATACGAAATAAACAATAATCAAGATAGTAAATTCTCGCTCTATGTTTTATAATCAGAATGCTTTTCACTCACCAATTTACGGCGATAAGGTACAATTACATCCAGATCCCTATCTTCACTGTTGTCGTCACTGCCAAAATCGTCGTCATCACCAAGACAAATCATTAACCGTTAATGATTACTGATGATCCCTGCCATTGTTTGCGCTGCCCGAATCAGTTTTTCAACGTGCGCGACCCTTTTTTATCCAAGATGCAGCATCCACATTGACAACAGATTCATGCAACAGCTTTTCGACCTCTGTTATTGTGAAAGACTTATTGTTCCTTAAGTAATTCTTCACGTCACTCCATACCAATTTTATAGGGTTAAAACGGCAGTGAAATGGGGGCAGATTTATTACATCGTGACGCTGCTCCTTTGCGATTTCGTCTACTGCATATGTGGGCGTAATAGGCTTATTTTGTTTCAAGAGCGAATATAAAAGAAGTTTTGAGATTGACATATCCGCTGCAATATTTCTTTCTTGTAACCACTGCACCATAACTTCTTTCCGATCGTTTGAATGAACTTCCTGCTAAGAGCATAAGCTTCGAAGTTTTTATTCATACGAAATTGAGAACTTACTCAGAAAATGTCACCAGACAAACGTCTTTTCGCTGACATTATCCAATTACTTGAACTCAGAAAGTCAAGTTAAACCACTCATAGTAAAACAAATCGCAGCGAAAAAAAGCACACACAACATAAACACGCGATAAACACGATACACAATTTTGTTTACGTTAGAACTGAACGAAGCCGGCAACGCGGGAATGTTGACGTCACGGCACGTGATCACTGGAAGTGTTTATCGCGCTGTGATTGGATCGTTCCTGGCGACTAGCGCCTCGCGCTTCTTGTTCTTCACTTGTTATTTGTAAACGTCAAGTGCAAAGTTTCAGCGGCCCGGGTATAAACCACTGTCCTACGCTCCCCTCGTAGTTCCGTAAGATGCTAGCAGGTGTCAGGCGGTTCCCTGGCTTAGTACCGGTAGATGACACTAGAGGCGCTTCTGAGGATAGCGTGGAGGGGAGGCTGAGGGGAGAGCTCGTGCCGCCTGCCACGAGGCCACGGCTGTGTCCGGCTTGCTGGCGTTTGAGGGGAGGTGGTGGTGGGGGCAGCCGCTACCTGCCGCCTGCTCTGGACAGTTTAAAGGGCTGCTTCTGACCGCAGCGCCATCATGGGACATCTTACGGAACTGCTTCAGAACCCCCCGCCCCGCACACCTGAGCGTAGGACCGGGTCCTTACGGAGGTTTCCCGTCTGTGCCCACTACCACAGAGTAACATATATTTGTCTGTGCAACTACACACCACCGACTGCTGCAGCAGAGAACCGGTGCTTTTCCCGGTGCTCGCCAAGCACCCGAGAGGCCCGAGCTGCACCAACAGCTACATGGAAACCACTTCCAACATCGTGTATCGTTCTGCAGACGTCTCTTAAGTAGACGTAACTCGGCTTTCAGTTAAATGTTTCTGAGTGTGAGAGCGCATTGTCAATCTTTACGAATCTTCCCGACCTTTCGGCCGTCTTCTGGGTACTTGTTTGATTGCTGAATGAGTTAAGGGTTCGTTCTTAAATAATAGTGCAAACTGTGGTTTGAGGAGGGCGATGTTAGGCTTTCTTTATTGGTATTTGTAATATTTCACGTCATTAGAGGAAATGAGCGTCGTGTTTGGTGTTTGTTTTGAGGGATGTTGCTATCATTGGTGGTTGTTCGCGGTTACCTATTGAAAACAGTTGTGTTTCTTCAATTCCGTGTGAGCTCCTTTGAACCTGTGTTGGATACGAAACAGGAGAAAACTAGCTACGCCAAGTTTTATCTGTATACTCATGAAGTTTGCGTAGTCTCAGATGAAGATAACTACCCTTGCTCAGTGCTAAGTGCATGTAAATTGGTTCTAATTCGCTGTACACCACACTGAGTCTAGGCTCGAATCGCTACTACGTGAATAAGATACTTAAATTGCGCAACGGAAAGCATAACACACACGAAGCCAACGCACTAAACAGCTGGGTGGTAACCGCCTTCTGTTTTCATATCTGTGGACTGAACACAAATTATCCCATTGGGCTGGGTTCTACTTGTATCATTTATCATAGCTGGGTTCTGTAAAGGATGGTTACTGGATTTGAAAAAGGTCCCTAACACTGACTCGATCGTTAGGGCAATAATTTCCTTTATTATTATCGTTCAAAAGAATTAAACAAACTAAAACAAAAACAAAGGTTCGACGTGGGTCTATTACACGCAAGAAAATACACATCAGAAAATTCTTGAAACTCACAGAAAATAATTTACGATTCAGATAATTTTTTTAAACTTTGCTCTAATGGAGGTAATCATGAAACAAGCAAGCATCACTGGTACTGGCTACTATGCACTGGCGCACCACGCAATCACAACACAATGACCGTTACGTGAAATGGCACAAAAATACGTAAAACAATACCATTGCTCTCTACAAAAGTACGAATTATTGCTAAATCAAGATTAAGAGCTAGCAGAAACGACTTCATAATTGATTTACTGTGCATAAAAGCGAACTAGCGCGAATCCTGTGCTCAGTTGGTAAGTACATGGAAAATTATTAATTGACACAGATTTAACCCACAAAATATGTAGCATCCCTTAACAAAAGTCACTAAACACCCCATGAACTAATCTTGGCGCAAAAACTCGCCAAAAGCGCGCAGCATTGTAATTTCATTTAGCAAACAGCAGCTCCTTGGTTCGCGACCGTTCATCTTCCCCGTCCAGCAAACACTGCAGAAGCGTGGCTTCCAAGCTGACTCTAAAGGCTCGCTGTCGAACGCTCTCACGGTGGCCTCTACACTTCGCAAATACACCACCCTCGCCAGCTATTCCTGTGGCTACTCCAACTACAGGCCATCTCCGAGCCAAGCTAAATGCTTGAAGTAAATAACACCCACTACTGCCGATACCGTTAGGAAAGCAGTGATAAATTTGGTGAAGGAATTAAAGTTCAGGGGGGAGAATTAAAAACATTGCGTTTTGCCGACGACATAGTAATTATGTCAGATACAGCAAAGGACCTGGAAGAGCAGTTGAACGGAATGGAGAGTGTGCTGAAAGGTGCATATAAGATGAAGATTAACAAGGGCAAAACTAAGGTGATGGAGTGCAGTCTAAGAAAATCAGGTGATGCTGAAGGAATTAGATTAGGTAACGAAGCAATAAAGGAGGTAGATTTTTGTTACTTGGGCAGTAAAATAAATGATGGTCGCAGTACAGACGATATAAAATGCAGAATGGCAATGGGTAGAGAAGCGTTCTTGGAAAAGGGAAACTTGTTAACATCTAATATTGATTCAAGCCTAAGGAAGTCCTTTCTGAAGGCATTTGTATGGAGTGTTGCCTTGTATGGGAGTGAAACATGGACAATAAACAGTGCGGACAGGAAGATGATTGAGGCTTTATAAATATGGTGCTACAGAAGAATGCTGAAGATTAGGTGGGTGGATCGCGTGACTAATGAGGAGGTACTGAACAGAATTGGGGAGAAAAGAAATTTCTGGCATACCTTGACTAAAAGAAGGGATAGATTGGTAGCGCACATTCTTAGACATAAAGGAATTGTGAATTTAGCGTTGGAGGGAAGTGTGTGGGGTAAAAACCGCAGAGGAAGACCAAGAGATGGATACAGTAAGCAGATTCAGACAGATGTAGGTTGCCGTTCTAACGTGGAGTTGAAGAGGCTTGCTCAGGATAGGGTATTGTGGAGAGCTGCATCAAACCAGTCTCCGGACTGCCGATTCCAACCTTCTCACATTATGGACCCCATTACAAACACGCCACATTCTCCCACACAAGGAAACGAAAGACGAAGTGTGACACCGCAGGCAAATATAAAAGTAGTAGGCTGTGGGGGTACCACCCCAGTGACATTCGCCCTTCTTTTGTTTGTCATCGACACCACTGGTCGCCATATTGGATGACGTCATCCAAGTATCGTTATGCCCCCACCCCCTCCGCGAGTACTTGCTCGACGTCCACCCGCAATTAATTAAATTAAATTTGCATATAAATTTAATTGTAACAATCTATGCTTTTATCAGTAACAAGGGGAACTAGCTCCACAAGTGAGCTCTTGCATGAGCACAGCCCCCACCTCCGCCCCCGCTACCGCCCCCACTTCCACTCCACCGGCAGCCGTAAAAGTTACCGCCTCCGCGCGACCCGGTCCGGGACTCAAACCCGTCACCCCCCCCCCCCCTACCCAATTTTCTTTCTCTTATTTGAGAAGGTTATTATTTACAGACGTACACCAACATTGGGAGAAAAAAAAGGAGCCAATTATTGCGTACTTCGGACAGTACAATTTCCTGGAGTAACATCGAACACGTCCGCCTCCACAAGTGGACACTTGTGCGAGTGGCGCGTCCACCACTCCATCCACCACCACTCCCTATTATTTTTATTCCTAATTTTTATCAATTAATGTATGCAGCCACAATTAGAACATCCCGTATTAACCCTGCATTTCATTTTAACAGTAATTTAAGGGCAGCAACCACCACCCGCCGCCAGCCTCGCCCCCGTCACCCCCAGCGAAAGTCCTAAAGATTGCCATCCCCGCGCGACCCGGTCCGAAACTCGGACCCACTCCCCTAAATTAATTATTTATTTATTTTTTTAAATTTTTTTAAATTCTTTTTTGTAAAGGTCACTCCTTATCAGTGTACATCAACATTGAAAAAAAAAAGAGCCAATTAATCCTTACTTTGGACAGTACAATTACCTGGAATAACATCGAACATATATTTGAGAGTTTCGTAAACAAATCACTACTGCTCCCGCTCTCTGCCGCCCCCAATTATTTTTTATAACTAATTTGCATATTAATTGGGACATCCTATGTTTTAATTAGAACATTACGTCGGTACATACATTTTAATAAATCGAACGTTAACTCAGAATATAGACATAGAACAAAGAAATTCGCGCTTATCTACCGGCGGCTATCTTCGCTGCCCGCGAGAGGAAGTGCGAGGAGGAATCAGTTGGGAAATAGTGTGCGTACTCAGAACAGACATGGTGCGAGCGTGCTGACAATGTTTACCGAGTGGTGTGCCTCTTGGCGGGCGATCGGTGTCGCCGGGTGTGTTCCGTATGGCGTCGGCGGCCTCATGTACGCTTGAGCCTCCCACGACCTACCAGTTTCTCCGGAGTCTTCAACGTGGATTAAACAGACTCACTTAAAACTCCGAGTAGTCTACTCAGGCGCCCTGGCACCTCATGTGCAACTATTATTGGACACTTAAGCAGTTGATTCGCTTGGCCGTGTCTAATTATTTTGGTTACTTGGCGTCTTTCCCTCCTGGCTCGCCATGTCTTTGTGTCCACGTCTTAGTTTAGGGTGGTTAGCTGAACCCCAGCGGTTTTCTACGCCTATTTCCTTGTGAATACATGTACTTTGATGACTGGTAGTGGTTTTTGAGCTTGATAGCACCGAGCTCTACTGTTTGAGCTGCTATTCGACCGTGAAATTTGATCTTATATCGTTTCTTAGCTGCTATTTGATGATTGCAACATACTTGTCTCTGGGGGTTTTCCTGGTAAAATTTACGTGACTGTTACCTCGTGGCCCGTCCATGGGACAGCCCTACTACTACGCGGAGTGTTTTCCTTCTACCGGCAAATTATACCAATCCATAGTCGTATTTTTGGGCAACGTAGTAGCACTTTAGCGCTTCCTTCGGATTAAGGCTGTAGATCCTTAATTCGTTCGGATACTCCTTAAACCATACCCTTTTCCCCCCTTTCTTTCTTTCTTTTTTTTATTTTTTTTTTTTATTTTATTTTATTATTATTTTTTTTTTTTTTAAATCTCTTCTGACCACTCGCCGTTCTCTTGATGGGAAAGAAGTTACTGCTTCGAGTTTGCTGCAATGCGCATTGATTAGTATAATCCACTGATGTTGCTTCTCCTCTGCTGTAATTTGAACTGCAAATTTTATTTTCGCCCTTACGATAAGACGAAGTCTTTTCTTAAATTTTACATCTTTTGGCAAGCTTGTGTATCTATCAGGTTTTGACCTTTTAAAAGGGCTTATTGGTTTGACATTTTGTCCGTTATTGGCAAATGCCTATTGTAAACGATTGTTTGCTATTCTAAATTGTGCCCTTCAAGCAAATTAAAGCCTTTTCTTAAATTTTAATGATTCTGGCTACCTTAAAATGATTGCCAATTGACTCTAAATAATGGTAAGTGTGAAGTCGTCCACATGAGTACGAGAAGAAATACGATAAACTTTGTTTACAAGATAAATCAATCAAATGTGAAGGTCGTAAACTCCATAAAATACCTAGGAATTACTATTACTTCAGATTTAAACTGGAAAGAAGACGTAGATTATGTCGTGGGAAAGACGAACCAGAGACTGCGTTTTATTTTCAAAGATTCAATAGAACTATTAAAGACACTGCATACACTACGCTTGGCCGTCCATTTTTGAGTACTGCTGCCCAGTGTGGGATCCTTATCAGGTGGGTTTGACGGAGGACATCGAAAGAGTCCAAAGAAAGGCAGCTCGTTTCGTATTGTCACGATACAGGGGAGACAGCGTTACGGAAATGATACAGGATCTGGGATGGGCATCATTACAACAACATCTACATACATCAACGCTGCGGCGTGGGCTACTTACGAAAATACAATCGCCAACTTATCCTCCGAATGCGAAAATATATTGTTGATTCCCACTTACATAGGTAGAAATGATCATCAGAATAAAATACGAGAAATGAGAGCTCGAGCGGATAGATTCAAGTGTTCTTTCTTCCCGCGCGCTATTCGAGACTGGAATGGGAGATAAATAGTTTAATGGTGGTTCGATGAACCCTCTGCCAGGCAATTAAATGTTATTTGCAGTTTATCCCACGTAGACGTAGAAAGATTACGTTTTTGTGTTTCCTGTTGGCTTTTAATAAACATTTCGTGCTTGAAATATTGAATGTAAGGTAAAACATACCAAACCTTCCTAATTAGGCATTGGTTTATCCTTATGTATCTGATTCTTATATTAATTCAACAGGAGAATCAGTAACCCCCTTGTAATGACCCTTTCAGTCCCGTCTCATCTACATACATCAAACCACACTTGTGACCGATTTACTACTCACTATGTATTGCATCTTTCATGGAGCCAAGAACATCCTTTATTCTGTTGTCTCTTTTGTAGAGTAGGCCTGTCGGAGAATTTTGCCTACACGTTCTGTGACCCCTTCTACATATGGTAATACGGCTATGTTTTTAATTTCTCCTTGCTCTTCTCTATTGCCTATTGGCCGCAAAGGTGAATCTGAAATTTTTTAGCTCTGTCCTACGGTGTTGGGCTTCGCTGAACCTATGGGCCCTCAACGTAAGAAGAGCGGATGTCTTCTGCATGGAGTGATGATGAGAGGAGGCGTGGAGATACCTTCCCTTTCAGGTTGATAGGAGGGGTAAATGTTGGGAGGGGAAGATGAGGGAAGTTAATCAAGCAGAGAAGGTGGAATGTGTGGAACACAGGTCGGATGCATTAGTGAAGACATGGCAGAGGCCCTTTGTCAGTGAGGATGGGAGAAACCAGTTATGAGTCGGGAGGATTCATATGAAGGAACTGGAGGAATGAGGGAAGGAAACGAGACCATAGAGGATCTACATGTGAAGGGGTGGTGGACGCATTAGGCGACGCAGAGTGCATGGTGTTCTAAGATTTGAAAAGCTTTATAAAAGATAGGGGAGGCGGAACTCCAGCCGAAGTGGAAGCTGTAGAAAACGGGATGCTTATCGAAGTGGTAGGTATACAGGTTTACAGAAGTTTGAAGGCCACATGTCTGGCCAGGACGGAGCTTCAGGAGGTGGACGCAAGGTGTCATTCTTTCGTTGGATGGTCTCGAGGTAGGGATTCCAGGTAAGAGAGCGGTCAAGGGTTAGCTCAGCGTACTGTAGGGTGAGAATGAGATAGAAATGACAATCATGGAAGGTGAGATAGATGTCTTTGAGATTGAAAGAAGGATCTGAAGGAACTGAGATACCAACAGCCGTATGTATAATGAAATATTTATTCTATCAGAACCAGTTTATTATACATACGGCTGTTGGTATCTCAGTTCCTTCAGACTCTTGACCAGCTGCTGTCCCGTTTCCACCACCAATGATGGATTCAATATGAAAGAAGGATGGTGCAACATATCATGACTGGCAGGAATTTATCAGAGTTGACTGAGAGAAGCTACAGGTTGATCCAAGTGCAAAAATGGGACGTTTGGAGGAGTTGCATTCAAAGGAGCTTTGGGTAGCAAGGGCAGGGAAGGCAATGTCGTTGGAATATTGGAGGAGGTAGACAGGAGGTTAGGCTTGCAGTAAATCTGCAGAATAGAGGTGAGAGGATAGAGCCCTGAGGCACACAGGCAGAGGGATAGAACAAGCAGTAGTTGGATTTGTAGACAGAGGAGGAAGGATCGTATGAAACAGGCATAATTAGTAGGAAGGGTTTAGGTTTGGTACAGCATACAAGATCGTAGGCCTTTTTTATGTCTATGTAGATGGTGGAGTGAGGAGAGTTAATCTGGAGGAAGAGGTGATGTGTGAGGAGTAAGAGCTGGTCACTGGATGAGATGAAAGGTCAGACACCACATTGGGAGAGGGGATTGAGATGTTTTTGATGGATGTGGTGATGTATACAGTGGTAGAGATTGGTCTTCAGGACCTTACTCAAAGTGATGATGAGGTAGTAGGAGAAGGTAGCAGATGGGGGATTATTAGTTTTTGGGAACATGAGGATGCAGTAGAATTTTCACAAGACAGGGAAAAGCCAGTGTACAGAATGACATGGTATAGGAAGGGAAGAGCATTTTGGAACATGTGAGGACATACACAGAGGTAATATTGGCCTAGAGAGGTGTCTGGTTTGGAGCTTAGTGTTAGCCTATGTCAAGGGAAGTAATGGGAATGATGAGATCAGATGGAGGGATATGATTCAAGTACTGGAAGTCAAGGCCGACTGGTAGTAGTGTCAATGCACTCATAGACTGTGGGGAAGAGTGAGTAATCAAAGTGATGAGTGCCAGAAATGCAAAAGGTTCAGACAGGTAGGAGGCAAAGTGTTCAGACTTACTTGCAATGTCTTGGAAGGAACAGTCATTGTGAAGGAGGAGGTAATGGCTTGAGGGGTGACTACCAGTAATGTGGTGGAAAGCTTTCCAAATACGTGGGTAGTTGAAAGGGGGGTATGGCATTAAGATGGGTGCATGTCTGTCAGTAGTATAGCTGTGGGCGTTCCAGCACAGTGACCTTGAACTTTCGGCCGTCGACGATAGGGTCATTGACCCCTCCTCCCTCGGCCAATTGCCTGACCGCAGATCAAAGGATGCCGTCAAACTCGAACAATAGCGCACTTAAGGATGATTGATAGGTCTTCCTGGAAAAAAGGAAGATGATTGACAGTTTACATTTAGGTCCTTTTGATTCGCTACTTGTCCGACTGCTTATCAAAGGACGCCGCCATAACGCACTTAAGGATGATTGACAGGTTGCAACACCTCCCTTGGCCACACACGACCCCCCCCGCCCCCCCTCCACCCCTCGGTGCCGCCGCCAGACAGGCAGCACCTCCGACAGGTCCAGACCTGTAGACCCATCGACATGTCTGTACTCGCACCCTGGACCACACACCTGGCCGGTTCGACGCCCCCCTCCACCCCTCGGCACCGCCGCCAGACAGGCAGCACCTCCGACAGGTCCAGACCTGTAGACCCATCGACATGTCTGTACTCGCACCCTGGACCACACACCTGGCCGGTTCGACGCCCCCCTCCACCCCTCGGCACCGCCGCCAGACAGGCAGCACCTCCGACAGGTCCAGACCTGTAGACCCCTCGACATGTCTGTACTCGCACCCGCGACCCCTACTCGCTCGGCCGATTGCCGGACCGCCGCCTCCGCCGCCGACAGATGCTACCCCCTCCTCCTCCACACTAGCGACCGGTTCTCAAAGGACGCCACCACCCGCCCTACCCGCGAGAACAAACAATACCGCGACGATTGTCTTGACCGCACCGACACCGCCCCCACAGGCCGACCCCTGCTCTCTTTTTACGGCGACCGCGCTCCGACAGGTCAGCAGCCAATTACATTGCATATTTATTATTAAGCGCGCCGCAGCGATCCGTACGCCAGATCTCGATTTATGTAACAACAACAATTTCCGCCGTTTATTATTATTCTTGGAAAAAAATAAAGCTACCATAGTGTTCTTCGTATGCTAAAAAACAATTTAGAACAGAAATGCTTAGTTGGTCTCGTATACTACAGCATGTAGTATTAAATATTAAAACTCGTATGCAAAATTTGCAAGTAAGAATTTACACTCCCATCTCTATCCACGCTCTTCGCATAGACTACAGCCGACAGACGTGTTTAATAATAATAACAGCGCAGGTTACGGTAACGAACGCCACAAACTTACGTATCCATCTTAACATATGCTCTTTCGATATACAAAAACAATTCTAACGAAAAGAAAAGAAATGGTCCGTTTTCGGAATTCGACCGCAACCTTAGATCTATAAATGTATCTCTTCGTTTAGACGATGCAAGCAACAGCCATCGAACGGAATGTAACTTGTATGCCAACCACTCTTTCGATAAAACAGCACCAGCAGCAGCAGCAGATGACGGCATATTGTTTATACAAAAATTCCAAATAACGAAAATCGGCAATTACATCTAGCACAACGTCTCTAAATATACATCTGCAAGCACCATTAAACTCTTATGAAAAATTTGCAAGTAAGAATTTATCGTTGCGCAAACGCTCCCATCTCTCTCCATGCTCTTCGCTTAGACTACAACCGACAGGCGTGTTTAATAATAATAGCGCAGGTTAGATAATGAACGCCACAAACTTACGTATCCATCTTAACATAAACTCTTTCGATATACAAAAACAATTCTAACCAGAGCCAATTAACGAAAAGAAAAGAAATGGTCCGTTTCGGAACTCGACCACAACCTTGCATCTATAAATGTATCTCTTCGTTTAGACGATGCAAGCAATAGCCATCGAACGGGATGTAACTTGTATGCCAACCACTCTTTCGATAAAACAGCAACAACAGCGGCAAGCAGCAGAATACGACATAGTGTTTATAGAAAAATTCCAAATAACGAAAATCGGCAATGACATTTAGCACAAAGTCTCTAAATAAACATCTGCAAGCACCGTTAACAATCGTCCAGAACGCAGAGCGCTCTCTCGGCAGACTACATAAAAGAAACATATGCTAAGTGTTTAAACAAAAACACCTAAGTTACATCTCCAAATGATCAAAACCTTCTATGCAGACGCACCATTCTGACAAGGATAGCTCGCAATGCATTTATTTAATGGAGCTGAGCCATGCCGAAAGTTCCGAAATTTAACACTCTCTCTCTCTTTAGCGATCTTGCCCTGTTACGTTTCCTTCTTCTTAGATCGAGGTATAACTGCGCATTCCGAGAGTTCGGGTACTTTAATTTTACCTCTTATTTCCTTGCTACAGCAGTACACATCCCATCTAAGAAATCTCTATGTCCTGTTACGATGCAAACTACATTTACCTGACACCGATATTCCAGCGCCCCAGAAGACATTTAATCCCTATTGTGCAACGGAGAGTCGAAATAAAAGAAAAATACGTGAAATAATTTACCGATTCCGACCGTCTACACTAAAACTTTTCGAAATTATTGGCCTAACAACACCCTTATTCGACAATACAGCAACCACAGAACCGAAGTTACCTGCCCAATGCAACACAGATTTCCAGCTCGACCCGCCCTTTACCCACAAAATTCCTACTCCGAACTAAGATTTATTATTTTAATTACAAGTAGATGTCCACCGCAAACGAAGACGCTAACCTACACGCCACAACACATGATTCTATATAGGACATGGAGTGTTTACAATTTTTGTTTTGTTTATTACAGTACAACTGAGTACATGCAACGTAATGTTCGCAAACATATCGCAACCAACTCCCGCACACTTCGATCATAACCTGCTCTCTAAGGAATGGATGGGAGTCATATAGGTAAGAAAAGTGGTTGCAGTGCCTTTCCGCTACCTACTTTCGGCTACTCTCAACATACCCAACACACTACTTTCCGCCCCTAAATTCTTGCATGTAGAATAGTGTATTATTATCGTTATTTCTTTCTGTATTTTTTTGGTTTTGTTTGGTGTATCTTTAACAACATCCAGTCTGCTCCTGGCAGTCCACTTGATCGCAGATTTTAACTACCATAATGTTATCGCAAAATGGCTCTGAAATGGGTGTAGGCACACTTAAGTTCTTCTTGCTTAGGAGCGTAGCATTTTCGGCATAATTTATGTTACCGATGTCAGTAACAAGATTGTCCAGGTTTTCCAGTAAGAGCCACAATCCAAAGCGTTCGTCCGTTGGAGTTATCTTCCTTCCCAGCAGCTGAGGGATGCTTAGCACGTTTGAGGAGCCCATGTTGACACTTCCAGCTACCACAGAAGACTGATCTGCGGAGTCTGTCGAACATCCTTTTATACCCCACAGAATAGGTCACGTGACCGTATTCCTTCGCGTACACTTGGATCCATACAGTGCCATATGCTACAGCTAGGGTTATGCTCTGTACCCCAAACGAATCGCGGCATAAATTATACAGCATGTTCCCAATAAAAAAATTAATAATAACAATAAAAAATTAAAAAAGTCACCCTCCCTCCTTCCTTTGTACGCTAGGGAACGCGGACTAAAGGCGCATATCGTTTCGGCTGTAAGTGACTTATTTGTTTGGAATATCGCGTATCTACGAAAACCAAAAGATTTATTAAATGATTCTCTTACAGAAAAAAACATAAATGCATTACAATGTGATGTGTGAATGAAATTCAAACTAGTACCGAAATATTAATAAGTACTATGCACCAAGTATGAAAACTAAGCCAGCTTACCCGGAATTTCTTCTCGGCGACACTTTTTCCCATTGCTGCTGCTGCTGCTGGTGGCGATGTCGCTGCTGCTGGCGGCGATGGCGGCAGATCTCTTCATGTTGTTATTGGTGATCTTCACTGAGTAATACGCAGGAGAAGAAGGAGTCCCATGGCATAGCTGCTCGTCCTTATATATGCTCCCCCCCACCATCAACCCCCAATGCACTACTCGAATCAAATGAGTGACGGTTCAAGCATACAAGTCTCAACATGTTGGTAAGAGCCTTATACGTGCTCACCCGCCCCCAACCCCCACCATCAACCCCCCAATGCACTACTCGAGTCAAATGAGTGACGGTTGAAGCATGCAAGTCTCAACATGTTGGAAGGGAAAAACCCTGTTTTCCAGAACTGGTCGATATTTGGGTGTTTCCTAAAAGCACGTTGCACAGGTACACATTTTTGTTGTTTTCCCGGAATTCTGTGAAAAGAGAAAACCGCAGAGTGGTGCATTCTATTTTGCGAGAAAAGATTCTCGGGGAATAACAAGCATCTTTCCGAAAATGGGTGAAAGCACTTTGCTCTGAAGTTTTCCAGGAAAGCTTTCAAACAGTTGTGTTCCGCTACAGTAAGAATTAGGCGCAGCGCGAGCCGCGGCCTCAGCCGTCTATTGTGCACTCGTCACCGGCCGTCACAACGAGTGTCCGCGAGCGCAGCGCGGGCCGCGGCCTCGGCCACCCATTGTGCACTCATCATCGGCTGTCACACCGAGCGGCCGGCAGAATAGCGGCCACGCGGTCCCTTAGACAGTCGGCCACCTGCGCCGTTTAGCGCGTCAAAAATATTCTGCGCGTGCAGTGTTTCGTATTTTTACGAAAATATTCCTCAATGTGTGCGTTCCTGAAGCACTGGGTCTACGACCCGTTCCAATTCCTTTAATACTAAGTACGATTACTTCGCGAGGTGCGGCGCGTAGGCATATTTTTTTTTTTTTTTTTTTTTTTTTTTTTTTTTTTTTTTTTTTTTAAATTGCCGGGCGGGGGCAGTGTCGATGCGGTCAAGACAATCGTCACGGTATTGTTTGTTCTCGCGGGTAGGGCGGGTCGCGGCGTCCTTTGAGAACCGGTCGCGAGCGTGGGAGGAGGAGGGGGTAGCATCTGTCGGCGGCGGAGGCGGCGGTCCGGCAATCGGCTGAGCGAGTAGGGGTCGCGGGAGCGAGTACAGACATGTCGAGGGGTCTACAGGTCTGGACCTGTCGGAGGTGCCGCCTGTCTAGTGGCGGTGCCGAGGGGTGGAGGGGGGCGTCGAACCGGCCAGGTGTGTGGTCCAGGGTGCGAGTATCGACATGTCGAGGGGTCTACAGGTCTGGACCTGTCGGAGGTGCCGCTTGTCTGGCGGCGGCACCGAGGGGTGGAGGGGGGGGGCGGAGGGCGGGGGCGGGGCGTCGTGTGTGGCCGAGGGAGATGTTGCAACCTGTCAATCATCCTTAAGTGCGATATGGTGGCGTCCTTTGATAAGCAGTCGGACAAGTAGCGAATCAAAAGTACCTAAATGTAAACTGTCAATCATCTTTCGTTCTTCCAGGAAGACCTATCAATCATCCTGTGGCGGTATCCTTTGATCTGCGGTCAGGCAATTGGCCGAGGGAGGAGGGGTTAATGACCCTATCGTCGACGGCCGAAAGTTCAAGGTCACTGTGCTGAAACGCCCACAGCTATACTACTTCTGTCGTCAGTCCTGGCGTTTCTATATGGTAAGGAAATTAAAGTTTCCGGTGGCATTATAATGTGTCCCAGTCAAGGACGCCTGTGGGAAAAGTGTGGGGTGTGGGTGGATGGCTTTGGTGGAGATGTGGGCTTGGACAACGTTACAGTCTGGTGGAGGAAGGAGGAGGTGTGGTCTATGAGGGTAGAGAGGGGGAGTGTAGGGCTGCCATCTTAGGTCTCCATGAATTGCCAGTAGGCAACCCAATTGAAACAGGAGTAATCAGGGATTAATTTGGGAACCAAATAGGAAGTGGGGCATGGTCACTGCCTATGAGGTTAACGGCTTCCACCTTGAGACATCCAAAGAGGTTTGGAGAGGCAACACTGATATCAGGGGTCGTGTAGCTTTCTGGGTTGGTGGATTGAGGAAAGATTACCTCGAAGTGCGGTGATGAATTGATGACGTGGCCTGAATTCAGCAAGGAAGTGGGAGGAGAGATCAAGGTCGCTGGCAATCATATAGGTCAGAAAGGACCGGCCCACATGCGAAATGAAGTCATATAGGAGTGGAGAGGTGGAACAGCCAAACATGGTAGAAAGAGTAGCAAAGGGGAAGGAGAGGCTTAGGATAATATGTTCACTGGGTTCATTCAGGAGATATTGTAGTAAGACAGGGTCAGGAAGATATAGGAGAGAGGAGTGTGGGATAGGACGTAGACGATGGCACAGGAGATGGTAAGGGAAGGAAAAAAACAGGCTATGGATGAGGTACTCATACGGAATGTTTAGGAGAGGATATGGCCAAACCAAGTGTTAGTGGAGGTGGCCAAAAGGCACTCTGCCTCAGGCAGGAGGGGTATGAGGAATCTTGGTGCTGGAGATGGTGTTAATATGGTGATGAGAAAGGAGAAAGGCGTCCACACAGCATTGAGAATGGGTGTTCAGAAGAATGAGTTTATTGGTGGGAGGGGGTCAGATGTTGACATAAACAAGGGTTAGTTGTTACTGCGCCTTAAAAAGGAACAATGGGAGGAAAAGAAGTGGATGTGTGTCTTGGACGTTGTGGCTTTAAAATCTAGGTGGCAGAGGAGTGGGTAACAAGGGAGACTTTATGTAGGGTGTGGGGAGAATGATGGAGAACTGTACTACGTCAGCTGCTGTGGGGGTAGGCAGAGGGAGTTGTTGATGGGGTTGGCAGAATCGGTGGGCCGGATGGGGATTGTGAATTCTTCCTTGACAGGATTTGAACGACATGTAGGAATAGGTGGAATGAGCTCCACCACAGGTTTTGCAGGAGGGGAGGGGCAGTGAGGTTGGAACAGGAGGTTTGGAAATGGAGACCTGTGCAGAGTGTATGTACAGGAAGGAGAAAGAAATTTTCAGAAAGCTGTTCATTATAGGTCTGTCAGTTGAAACAGTGGTAATATTGGGGATGGGGATCATAGGAGGGCTGAACAGGATGGAGGCGGTTATATATAAGGGCCCCATTGCGGAGGAGGTGGTTTGTGGAAGGCGCATCTTCAGTGAAGACACACATGAGATAGGTGGAACCCTTCGCATTGTTAATGCTATGGGCAGAGTGGATGTTAAGGCGGTGATATAGCCGTAGTTCCTCCAAAACCTCAACCTCTGTGATCCCCAGGTTAAGTTAATGACAGTGAGGGTGGGAGGGCAATGGGGGAGGAGGTTGGCAGCAGGAGGGGGTAGGAGGGGGAGGTGGAAAAGGGGCAAGGGAGTCATGGACGACAAACCGAATGTATGGGATATTGTGGCAGAGGGGCAAGGGAGACATGGAAGACAAACCGAATATGGGGGATCTTGTGGCAGTGGAAGGAGTGGAGAACAGGGATTTGAGGAAGACCAAATCCCTCTTGCAGATGATTTAGGAGATGGGAGCAGAGGAGGCATATTGGCAGAAGAGTGAGGGCATAGAGGTCGAAGAATTTGGGGTCAAGGTTTGAAAGGACAAAAGTAAGGTGGGAAGGGGGAGGAGCAGGACAGGGGTTCAGCTGGGGGGAGAGGAGCAACTTGCGACAGATGGGCCACAGGTGAGGGGTCAAGGTCTTTCTTGGTGGCGGCATAGGAGGCAGAATCGGAGGCCGACTTTTTGTAGTTTTTTGTGGTTGCTGGGGTATGTTGGGAGGCGGTGAGTGGGAACAGGGTTGAGGGGGATTTGTTGCAAAGGCAGCCCTGTAATCACAGTGTATTTTAGGGGTGGGCTGAGGGGGAATTGATGTTGGCCCACAGGTACGGATCAGGGGGGAGAAGGTCTGCTGCCTGGGAGCGATAAGGAGAGGAAAGGAGGAAAGGTTTATAAGGAGAAGGTGAAAGGGGTAGCAGGGATGGGGTGGGTATGGGGCTTGAGTGAAGGCAGGGTTAGTTGGTGCTAGTGTGGAGAGAGAGGAGAGAACTTAAAGCAGTTGAGAGATGACACTCCAGGCGAGGGTGGTGAGGGGGGGCATGGGAGAGGGCTGTGAAGATGATGATGGATGAGGCAGATGTCAATGGAAAGGACATACTGGGACAGCCAAACAGTGACAGTGTCGGTGGGGAAAGCACACTGGTGGCTGTGGTAGCGTTCACATTGGCATTGGTACCACTGATGGCGGTGGCAGAGGTTGAGCCTGTGGGCTGTGGCGGCTACATCTGGTGCTGCGGCGGCGCCCATTGTGGGAGCAGGCCACAGGTACAGACAGCAGGAAGCACAGGAATCACTGGTAGCTAGGACGGTGGCTGTGAGGGCTCAAGGGGTGGCGGCGTCGTCTTCGGTGGCAGTGGTGGAGAGCAGGAGAGGCCAGCCACCCACAAGTGGTGGGAGCGAGGATGGAAAGTGACAGCTGACCGGCTGACAAGGGGCGGCAGGTAGCAGTGACAGTGGTGGCAAGCAGAGGCCGTACAGTTGATCTAGGCGTGGTAGTCAGCAGCATCAGTGGTGACAGCAAGAGTGGGTCAGCTAACCACAAATGTGGCAGGCAGAGGCAGTAGTGGCAGTGACAGCAATGGGTCAGGTGGCAGTTGGCTGGGCAGCATTTAATCTGGCAGCAACTGGCTGGGCGGTGGCAGGTGGGTCCAGACAGCAAGTTTTAGGTCATAGAACACAATTATGTGTGTCTGCTATCAGATGGTGGATTAGTTACCCATTTTGTTTTCTTTATTGATATTTTATAACCTCAGCCTCAGCGCTGGTCTTCAGCTGAGTGACAATTAGTGGACAAGGATAATTGATTATTAAAATCAGAGAATAAAAAGAAGAATTTAAAATAAAAAAAGTTGAATGAAAGCAGATTTAAACACTGATGGCCTGAATTAAAACTGCCGCAGTGGTAAAACTAACTGAAGTCAACACTGATAACGAGAATGGAAACGAGACGGGAGCACAGAATAAAAACACTTGGCGACACTTGCCTGCTTGGCAGTCGCTGAAGTTTTAAAATGCGGAGATATATCACAAACACTATAACACAATGCACTTGCACACAAGTTACAAAATTGGAAAGTAACCCCATAAGGGACAGGAGGAGGAGGGGAAGCACAGAGAGGCGGGAATTGGAGGGGAAGGGGAGGGGAGGATGGTTGAATGATGGGACATTGGGAGAGAGTATAGGAAGAGAGATCTAAGAGTAGGAGGGAAATGAAGTGGTGAAGCAGACAGCAGGCGTATCATATGCAGGTAAGGATTAAGGCTGGTATGCAAGATAGATGTTGAAACATAAGGTGCCATCGGGTAGGGGAAGCTGATGGAAGTTGGAGAGGATATGGAGAGTGTGGAGGTAGAGGGAAGGAGCCAAGGACGGATATGTTGGTAACAGTGCAATTCAAGAGGAGGGGGGAACCAGAGGCTGATGGAATTCTATTTTCAGGGAAACGTAGAGGGTATGAATATGCTATAGGAATTTGAGAAAGTGAGCAGAAGGAATAAGTTTGTATAGGATCTGCGTGCAGGAAGGGAGACAGATATGGTAAGTGAGGCAGAGGGCATGGAGCTCAAGGATCTGGAGCGATTTGTAGTAGGCAAGGGAGGCAGAAATGTTAAAATGTTTGTAAAGCTTATCTGACTCAACTGTGAGGTCATCAGTCCCTAAACTGCTTATGAACTACCTTATACTAGAGACCGCACAAACAACCATGCCTGCAGGGGAGATTCGAACTCCCAATGGGGAACGACCTTGCGCATCGTAGCACAGCACCTCAATGTGCTCTGCCACGAGAGGGAGGCAGAAACCCAGGCTGAGTGGAAACTACACAGGACAGGATACATGGGGGTTCAGTCGCCATATCCGACTGGAAAGGAGCTTAAGCAGGTTGAATCAGGAGAGGGCTTTCTGACAGACAGCCTGAAGATAGGTTTTATAGGAGAGGGAGTGGTCAAGAGTGAGGCCAAGGCATTTGAGGGTAGAAGTTTGAGGGATGGGACGGTCATGGAGAGTTAGGTGGTGGTCTCAGTAGCGGAAGGAATAGGTGATTTGGTCTATGATGATTGCCTGGGATTTAATGGGGTTGATGGTAAGGAGCCACAGATTGCATTAAGTGGAGGAATCAGATAGGTGAGACTGGGGCAGGCAGTGGGAGCGATCGAGGTCTAGGTTGAAGGTGTTAGAGTACTGAATGAGATGGACAGGAGGCTGGAGATGTAGCATGTCTGCCAAATAAACCAGTTAGAGCAGAGGGGGGAAGGACGGAGCCCTGGGGTACCCCAGCAGAGGGGTGAAGTAAATGGGAGTTGGAATTGCTGACAGTGACGTAAGATGGGCGGTGGAGGAGAAAGGAAGCAATGAATCTGCCATAATTAATGGGAAGGATGCTAGGTTAGGAGCATATTTGGTCATATGCCTTCTCGATGTCGAGAGAGACAAAACTGGCGGCATGGAATTCATCTGGGTGGATAGGAGGTGGGTGAGGTGGAGGAGTTGGTCATTGACAAAAGAGGATGGTAGAAAACCAAATTGGGAGTGGGGAAGGAGCTGGTTTTGACAAAGATTCTGATGGATACAGGGAGAACGGATGGTTTCCAGCACCATGCTGAATACCGAGGTGAGGCGGATGGTTTGGTAGGATGAGGCGTTGAAGGGAGGCTTGCCAGGTTTTGGGAACATAAGGATGGGAAAATTCTTGCACAGTTTGGGGAAAAACCCAATGTATAGGATGACATTGTTTGAGGAGGCAAGGCCAACATGGAAGTCGGGCAAGAATATATATTAAGAGTCATTACTCTCAGTTCAGGTAATATAACCTTAATTACTTGTCAAATTGTATATGATATTCCATGTAGATATTGATAAGATATAAAGAAAGACATAATGTAATGCCACACAAATTTACTTGAATTGCGCTATTTCTTATAATGATAATTATGATGTTTCATTTGTGCAGGCGATATCATAGCTATCTGGTGCCTATGACTGTGGACAGTTCACATTTGCTGTAATAGATTTCCCTGGCCGCAGCACAATAGTCGTGCACACTAAGGTGCCCAGATGTGGTCGCTCGAAGTCAAGGTTCGAGTCCTCCCTCGGGTATGGGTGTTTGTATTGTTCATAGCATAGCTACTTTTAGTTAGTGTAAGTAGTTTGTAAGCTTTGGGACTAATAACCACCATAGTTAAGTCCCTTAGATTTACAAACATTTGAACATTTCAAGAGTTCCCTGTAAAGTGTTTTCCCCATCCCTCCATCCATACAGCCAGAACACTCCATTAGTGAAAGCTAAAAATGCCTCCACAGAGCCTATTACCCTCATTTGTAACTCCACTGATGGGTCTTAATGTTAAGACATTGAGAGATGGCAGCCCATCTCTCATCTTTATTGTCCATGTTTATTGTTGATGTATTGTCGTCCTGTACATACAATTTTCTATTGCTGTCGGGAATATGATGAAGAGAAGATTTTTGCTAAGGTGAGATGCAGAACTGACTTGGACCGGGCTGGGCGCGCTGGCCTTGGGTGTGCACACTGGCAGGGCAGTAGGTCGTAAAAATGTAGCATTGTTTCCCAAACTGTGAAGGAGAGCACAGAGTAATATATACAGAGAAGCAGCCCACCCTCAACCACTGTCCTACGCTCCCCTCGTAGTTCCGGAAGATGCTAGCAGGTGTCAGGCGGTTCGCTGGCTTAGGGTGCCTCTCGCACGTAAGAGGGTAGCGTGGAGGGGAGGCTGAGGAAAGAGCTTGTGCCGCCTGCCACGGGGCCACGGCTGTGTCCGGTGTACCGGCGTTTGAGGGGAGGTGGTGGTGGGGGCAGCCGCTACCTGCCGCCTGCTCTGGCCAGTTTAAAGAGCTGCTTCTGACCGCAGCGCCATCATGGGACATCTTACGGAACTGCTGGAAACCCTCCCTCCCCGCACCCTGGAGCGTAGAACCGGGCCCTTCCGGAGGTTTCCCGTCTGTATATATTTGTCTGTGAGGAGATGCATCGACTGCGCTTTTTAGAAGAAGCTAGCAGGGCCCACGGCTGTGGCCGAGTGCCCGAAAGGGAAAGTGATGGAATGTTTGCTGGAGGCTAGGCAGCCGCTCCCACGGGCGACGGTTAGAGCCGTTTAGTGAGAATCGCGCCAAAAGTGTGTGTGTGGAAGGGATGTCGTCTTTGATTGGCTGATGTTCAAAGTGTCAGCTTTTCGAAATCAGCGGTTGTCTTGTGCGATTTTACTGGCTGGAGTTCGAGAACTCGACGCTGATTGGCTTTACGTAAAAACGGCGTTTCTCGGGGGTCTTACGCGGAGACGCGGTCAAGAAGTGGACTTCGTGTTTCTTAGCGCTGGAGTACGGACGCGTCTGGTAGCGTACTGTCCTCTCAGTGTGCGGACTTGCAGATTTTGCTTACTGAGCCTATACTTGGACGAGTGAACTTGTATAAATTTCGGGGTACACTCTGAGATTTATACTTGAGCTGATTTGTTCTTGTTTTCGGTCTTAATAAGGTCAGCCAGCCAATACTAGTGCACCTAAGCACTAGTTTCGATATACTCAACTTCTAGAGTCATTTAGACATTCAGTACTCGTGCGTACTTGTCCACGGTCACTGAAGTGGTCCTGACGGCAGAATTGTTTGAGATCGTAGGCACTGAGTACTGCCGAGCGCACAGAGGCTGATAGCAGGGAGTACAGCTCCTGAGTGACGGAGCGAGCGAGTTTTTTTTTTATTTCGTGGTCGCACAAATTTTCAGCTGACAGTCGCCCTGCCCCCACGCCACTGCAGCGCAGCAGCTTCACACGCAAGTCGTCAGTTTGGTAATGTATGGCAAAGCGCTCGCCAGCAACATATAGTCGATACATCAGATTGTGCCTTATAGTGGGGATTGTGTAGTTAGGAAAGTCAACCCTGCACTGGTATTCCGACTCAATTATCCCGCTGAGAACATTATATTATTTCACGATAGGGGTTTCTGATTTGCCAGTCGTTACTAATTTCCAGTTTCGTAACAATTTGAGTAGCTTCATATGCATTAGATTGTTCTTTCTTGTTTGGTTATAAATGTATTCTTGTTGTTTATGATTTTAGTATTGGATTAATCATTGTGTGCCTTATCCTGCTTAAAGGTGCAGTATATATTGTTGGATTTGAAAGATGTTTTTTTTTAACATTATTAGTAGTCAGATCCCATTAGTTCGTTAGATTTTTGGTGGAGATAAATTATGAATTATATTTTATGCCACTTGCAGGAAACGGAAGAGTTTCATTACAATTAGGACTGAAACAGGGGAATATTTTATCATTCAAATTATTTGATATGATGTTAAATATCACTAATTAATTCAGGGTCAGCCTATCCTGTGTTCCTATTGTATTAACCCGCATTAACCGTCCCCAGCCGGAATAATTCCAATCCATTTCATTTTTTCACCACCACACCTTACAACTTTCTACTCTCACCAAATTACATAAACATTCTTACTACCTTATTGATAAATATTTCTAAATAGTTAAATATTTTATCACCCCGTTTTATTAAGCAATCTCAATAAAAAACGTCGATGTAAACGTCTTTGTCATACACTGTTTGATTTATTGTTTTCTTCAAGCGATGTCACATACCAATTCTTTCGGTACCTGCAATATACACTCCAGAAATGAAAATAAATGATGACAACAGGGAATTCAATGTGGTTACAGGAATATTATCTAAATGTGCTGTCAGGTAGAACACAATCAGCTGAGAGAATCGTGCATACAGCTGCCAGTCGCCAGCTGATGACAATCGTGTTCACACTACCTGTCTCAGCCCCTGTTGTATAGATAACCATCTCAGCTGTGTTAGGAATGCAGTCGATAACCATGTTCAGCTTCCCTGGACACAGTAAGCGGCTATATTCCCATCTTAAATGACACACAATTATCTACTGAATATTATTTCATAACGCCACGGCAGTGATGAAACATGTTTAGTTCTCAGCGATTAAATAATCTTAAATGGACTGAACCACTATTTATGCAAGTCTTCAACCCTGCACATCTCAGAATAACCCTATGTAGTAGTCTTTGAAAACTAATTACTCAACTTCACACAAGCACAAACTTTGAAATTATTAGGCGACTCAGTCAAACAATCGCCAACGTATCACTCACTTGAAATAACATCTCAACCTAGCACATTCTGAATAACCTTTCAAACCCAATACGTATCGATCTACATTTAACTCCAGACACATGGAAATTACCAGTCTCTATCGATAACGCAGGCAACAAAGTCCACTTCTGTTTAAACAAGCTCTTAGCCTGACAGACGAACAATTTTTTGCTTACAGAACAAGTGTGTCATATCTACCGTCATGTCATTATGTATGCTGCAGCGATTGCACACACTTGTAATGCACCCCAGTGACAATAATCGAGACAACTATCCAGCCCTCCAGACTCCTATGCCTTAAATAAATATTCAAATGTGTGGTTCACGATGGCTGTGTTGTGACTCTTACTTAATTGGTCACATGAACATGGTGGGGGGGGGGGGTGTTGAAGTCTAAGGACACCTGAACCATCAAGTATTTAATGAATTAGTCCTTGTTATTCATGAACTGTGGTGTTAAATGTATCAGAACGTATTATGGGTGCGTTTTATTAGGAATACTAACTGCAAACAATAACAGGTAGGTCTATGTTGTAAACAGTACGGTGCTGTGTATGTAGTATGTGATTGTGCATCAAATGGACTAATATCTACCCGTGGGTAGTGTGGACAAGCTGAACATATATTTAAACACAAAAGGATTGCTCATATGTGTACCCAAAATTTTTGGATGTTGTAGTAGAACGATTTGGGGTAGAACACGATGCACTGGGGCTTCAAATAACTTGATATAAGATAAAAGGAACTTAGTGTTGCTTTGTAGCTTTCCTGGTGAACTGTTCTCTGCGTCATTCTTATATGACACATTTGGCACACGTGATTGTTAAATGAACTGGGTATCTGATATAGTGAGTGACAGAAAGCTATTCAGAAATATGCCCTGGTGGCCTTTGCATAGCTTATGTTGTATCTTTCGATGGGATGTTACTAGTTGGGATATTACTTGTCGGATTTGGGATTAATACTATCGAGAGCTACACTAGGATTAGCATAGAAAAAATGAATGTACAACACATCACATTTATATTTTAATGATATTTTTAAAATACGTGGATCTGCATTCCTCCCGTAGGGGTTTTAATTTATCTATATTAACCTCTCTGCGTCCAGTGTAGGGAGAGAACTTGGAACAGAGTAAATCCGCATGTTGTGGGCTAATAATGAGGAGCGGCTATTCAAGAGAAGTAGGTGAAGTGTCACTTCATCAATATTTTCTCTTGCCACACTTAAAAAAAGGTTTCTGCTCCAAAATTACTTCCTTAAAAAGCTGGTTAATTTGAAAAGTGTAGAAACGAATCGAAATATAATTTCAGATGCATTAAAGGAAAATGCTAGACTGTATACCGTGCAGTTCACTGAAAACGTGCGACTGAACAGACTTTTCCTACAATTAGTGACCGATGCAGTATTTTATTTAATTAAACAAGAATTAGTATTACGCGCTCATGATGAGTGACTAGACTTCATAAATCATGGGAACTTTAAGGAACCTTTGACGTTACTAGTATCAAGGAGTCCTGTAGAAATACAGAACTAATATTCCAAAATAAAAATAGAAAATAAAAATTTGTTCAGTGGAGGATCAAAACGAATGCAGAATGAAGTAATCGACTGCATGTAGGACTACGTCAGTGATTATGTAAAATCTCAGTTTGAAAGCATTGCGTTTTTTTCTGTCCAGGTGGACGATACAATAGACATTACACATGTGTCAAAGTTTTCTGTAATAGATTCGTCAATGCTAAAGGACTTGTAGTGAAGCGTTTCTTAGGTTTCTGTTATGGAAGTGCCGACAGATCATCATAAACTTTGTTTGCTTTATTGGACAACATCTTGGGACCATTTGAGTACAAGAACAAATTAGTAAGGCAGTGTTAAAATGGTGCAAGCGTGATGTCTGGTCATTTAAATGGGCTCCAGAAAAAAAATTAAGGACACAACTCCTTTTACAGTACTTGTACGAAAGTGTCTTATCTTTTTCTCTTCTGTTACCGTACTGGAATTCCTACCTTTTTTCATCACTCGGCATCGGGTCCAAGAATTCCAACTGTAGCACTTATTCGTTGGAGCTCTAACTCGAAATTATTGTGTGTGTGTGTGTGTGTGAATGACTGGAAAAAGCTGAAAGAGGTTTTCGACCCCATAATTTGCTGTGAAGAGTCTGATGATAATTCCATTTGACTTGCCATCGGTTTTTTGAACGACATGAACGATTTTGAATTGACTATTTATTTTGTTTGACAGATATACTGTTCGATGTCTTGCAGAAGACATCGTTCGACGTTAACTACTGTATATCTACATGTAGGACTACATACGATATGCTAAGAAACAAGAGGAACGAACAATATTTTTCAGTCATCTTCCAAAAGGCCAGAGAAATGACAGATACGCGTCTCTAAAGAAAATACTGTTCTCTCTCTCTCAGGACGGAAGTATTCAAATGTATCGAGCCCTGTATTACGAAATCTTGGATCATATTTTGATGGAAATGGACGAGAGATTTCGCGACTGTGAAAAAATACAGTTTGCCTTGCTGATAGTACAAAATTTGCAGAATACCAGACATGTTTTCCTTCTGCTGCGCTTGAAACCTGCAAACAGTCTTTGAGCCTGTATTCGCCAAGACACAATACTTAAGAAACGAACTCTATTTTGTATGTTGATGAGAAGTACAGAAATATTTCCCCCGGAAAGATGTTAGAAATGCTTAATGAGATTAAGGACATTTTTACAGATACTTATACTCTGTTCTCCGTTATTCTGGCCATCTCTTCTACAACAGAGTCTGTTGAAAGAAGCATTTCTTACTTAAAGCGTATAAAAACATACATGAGGAACACTATTTCAAAAGAAAGACTTTCTTCTTTGACGAATATTTCAATTAAGAAAGAACTTCTAGGGCAGTTAATAATAACAAAACCGTTCTGTGAAGACATCATCGACAAGCTTGCAGCCTTAAAGGACCGACGGATTGGTTTGGTGTACACGAAATAGGTAAGTAAACTTATTATGAAAAGCTGCTGTAGGCATGAGTGTATTTTTCCTTTTTCCTAACCCCACAGTCACGAGCCGCCACTGTTAATGATAACTAGAAGCCTGGCTCTGTGGCTGGGTTCGGCTTGGTTGTTACTATGGCCACTTACGGAGAATGTTGCTCTCTTAGTGGAGCAGTTCAGAACTTTAGTATTAGTGGTTAGAATTACTCAAATGACGCGAAGTATTACGTTTTTGAGGTGGTAGATGCGACTCTAAAGAAATCAGCTTAGAAATATAGTCAGGTGGCTGTGGATATTGGCAAAGATAAAATTTTTCGACTGAATGTCACAAGCATCAAGTGGCGTTATTACATGTGGTGCATGAAAAGTAAGGAAAAAAACACCAAATACACACAAAGCTTATTTAAACATGTGTGGACATTGACAATTGTTTGATCGCTACAACTAACAATTTTCAAGTGTGAAGTTGAGTAAGTACCTTCAAAGAGTGCATATCACTGATTAGTTTCAGTTACGACACAAACGGGACCGTTTCGTTAGTGTTTTGGGTGTCGTATTAGATCAAATTGGGATATGAGACGTAGTCGAGGGCCTCCGAATGAGTTGATATAAGAAAAACAACTTGGTAATCATGTGGAGATAGATCTTCCCAAGTAATCCTTTCTGTGTGAGTTGTATATTGAGAGTAACGAGTGGCATTGCGATGAAACACAACGTTTTGAATCGTTAGGAGATCCTTTTGTTATGTAACTTACATAATTGTTCATGTAGACTTTAATAAGTGGATAGAGAGAAACACTCTATGGAACGAGAATATCGAGTACTTAGAGTGTGTGTGGGTGGATGTGTAAGTGAGAATCTGTTGTGTGCGCATTGAGGCGCTATGCTACGATGCGCGAGACCGTTCCCCGTCGGTGGTTCGAAACCCCCCTCGGGAATGGATGTTTGTGCTGTCTTTAGTGTAAGGTAGTTCATAAGTAGTTTGTAAATTTAGGGACTGATGACCCCGCAGTTAAGCCCCTTAAGCTTAAAAAACATTTGAACGAAACTGTTATGGTAATCAGTCCTTAGACTCACAAACTACTTACACTTAGGACAACACACACACACACACACACACACACACACACACACACACACACACTTACACACGCCCATTCCCGAGGGAGGACTCGAACATCCGGTGGGAACCTCCGCCCAGTCCGTACCAATACGCCTTAGACCACTCGGCCATTCCGCGCGTGTACTGTTCCAAATTTGGCTTTGATCCGATACTGATATCACTGATGGATAGTACTTTAATGTAAAGTAATTAATTATATCCTTTACAGCTTCTACTGAAGCGATGCTTAGCCACGACGTGCCGCACTGTCAACAATACAAGCGTCCCTGACTGCGACTCATAACGTTGCTTAGCATTAGTTATAGATGCGCCAATTGACGGACAACGAGAATACATCCGTTCGAAGTCAGATAAACGTCGAGGAAACTATGTGGTTCAGTAAAACCACGATCTGGAGGTAAGCCATCAAAAGACATCTTAGTTCTGCCAATCAACCAAAATACAGAAATCCGGTATATTACACCTGTATACAACGTAAATTCTTAGAGGCACTTTGGAGTAAAGAATATGACACTGTATACATGGCTTGTATTAAACACATTTTCATTACAGTAGTCTGAATGATGTAAATCTTGTAATTACAGGAAAAACAGAATACTACAAAATACGCATTCGTCCATTAAATTGCTGTGCCAAGAAACCTTTTACTTACGGTCATGCAGAGAATGTTTTGCAAGCCAATTGTGTCGTCATGGAATCTTGAAATACACCTTTCTGTAATTTGTAAGATGCGATCCATATGTAAGTCGCTGCCTCCGTACTATGTGCGGAAAACATATGTTGATTGAAATAGTGAGCGGAACATTTTGCTGATTCTGCTGAGGTGATAAGTGAAAGTTCTTCAGCAAACGACTTTAATCTGAGTCGCCCTCTCATAGTGTCAGTTGCTACCAAATATGTTCAGTACTGATACATGTATTAAGTATTCTTGTGATTGTGAGGGTAGTTACTTGACAGACTCTGTGGATCAATACCAGTGTCCTACAAGAGCGATGGAATTGTCGGCGACGACGACGACAACGCTGAACTGACATTCATCAGAAAGACAGCACTGATGTACCACCTCTGACAATAAAGTTCGGTCAAAAATCCTGTAACATTGACTTAGATGAACCATGAATTACACTTAACCTTACTGCCCTTCGAAATACTCACCTCCCGTAACTATACCTCTCTGAGCTCTGCGATGTTCTAGTTGCAGCACTAGCGAAACGTTACGAGGCTTTTGAACACAATCCCAAAGTTTCCAGGACATGTATCGCAGAGATAAGTGATGCATAGTTATGGGAGGTGAGTATTTCGAAGGCTAGTATGGTAAGTGTAATTCATAATTCATCTACGTTGATGTTACAGGACTATTAACAGAACTTTATTGTCGGAGGTTGTATAAATGTGACTTCGTCAGTGGAGTATAATTCTTTCGTAAGAACTAACATTGCCGAAGAAGATCTTAAGAAATGTGCTTCAAGAACTTGTCACAACATGGTGCCACAATTTTATTAATTAATTAAAATTTAGTACTTTTAATTCAGTAATTTTATTCGTTATCATTTTGAAAGTTTGTTAGCAGTGAAAGCTGCTAAAAAAAATTACGAGAAATGTTGTAACCACGTAGTAACTGGTTCTCGATGTACTATTCTTATAAACTCTGCCTTTTTTCCCTTGTTTCCTTCACGATTTTAAGCATTAGTCTTTCTCGTCTTAGTAAATATTACTTACATCTTCGACTACGATGTTAACTTGTTGATATAAATCGCTAGGAGGACGCGATTTAGATATTAAATGCATCTTCCAAATTACCCTTTCCCATTCATACAGCAAAACAAGTAATACGTTGTTATAATATATACTCTACGCGTACTTCATATGTTAAAATTTTACTTCTGTGACAGAGTCTTACGAAATACAATTGTTACTTCTGCTGACGTAAGTAAGTTCTCTAATTGAATACTTACTGTTATAACGAACAGCTATGTTTCTGGAATGCAATTCTTGGCTGTGGTAATCTAGGATGCTGTGCTTGGGTACTGTAACCTGTTCACGATGCATGACCTCTCATGATCCTGAATGCTGTCTTCTTGCCTCGCACTCTTCATTATTTTAACTTTTTATTTTTGTCGTCTGCCTTACGCTCGATGATGAATTTCCCTCCTTGAGTAACTTCTTCATTCCGGAGTAACAACACTTGCTGTTTGTTTTCCAATCTCACAAAATTAAAATTTTCAAATGTTTGTGTAGCTTCTGGGACTTAACTACGGGGTCATCAGTTCCTAAACTTACAAACTACTTATGAACTAACTAATGCTAAAGACGGCACAAATATCCATGCCTGAGGGGGGATTCGAACCCCCGACCGTAGTGGCCGAGCAGACCGTGATTGGAGCGCCTCAGTCCCCCTCGGCCACCGCGGCCGGCCCAATCTCACAGTTTTTCCTCTATACTGCTCCATTTATTACCACGAAGGTTTTTTCCCGATGCCTTAAAACGGGTCTTCTTACCCTGTTCTTCTTCTTGTCTGCGTTTTGCAGATATTCCTATTTTCGACAGTTCTCTGAATAGCCTCATCCTTCCGTATAAGTCCACCTACGTTTGTAGCACCATATTTTAACATGTACAACGTAGTTTTAACTTCATGTTGAAGATTTTTTAATACATCTAAGAATGTGGGAATAGCCGTTTTAAAAAAGTCAATGTTCCAATGTGAAGATGTATCCATCTAACTATGGAATTTGGTCACTAATTCCCCCAAAAACATTTGCCAGGTCAATCGCCATTTTTATTTTCTCCGTTACTGACCCATATCAAAGCTAGAGCACTCATATTGCTGAGAGTGAAGTGTTGTAACATATTTCTCGATCTTGGACCGCTTCGTCAAAATAGATCAACTCGGCGGTGGAGGATGAAAAGTACAAATGTTCAAATGTTTGTAGAGCTTATGGGACTTAACTAAGGGGTCATCAGTCCCTAAACTTACAAACTACTTATGAACAAGCTAATACTAAGGACGGCTCAAATATCCATGCCTGAGGGGGGATTCGAACCCCCGACCGTAGTGGCCGAGCAGACCGTGACTGGAGCGCCTCAGTCCCCTCGGCCACCGCGGCCGGCCCAATCTCACAGTTTTTCCTCTATACTGCTCCATTTATTACCACGAAGGTTTTTTCCTGATGCCTTAAAACGGGTCTTCTTACCCTGTTCTTCTTCTTGTCTGCGTTTTGCAGATATTCCTATTTTCGACAGTTCTATGAATAGCCTCATCCTTCCGTATAAGTCCACCTACGTTTGTAGCACCATATTTTAACATGTACAACGTAGTTTTAACTTCATGTTGAAGATTTTTTAATACATGTAAGAATGTGGGAATAGCCGTTTTAAAAAAGTCAATGTTCCAATGTGAAGATGTATCCATCTAACTATGGAATTTGGTCACTAATTCCCCCAAAAACATTTGCCAGGTCAATCGCCATTTTTATTTTCTCCGTTACTGACCCATATCAAAGCTAGAGCACTCATATTGCTGAGAGTGAAGTGTTGTAACATATTTCTCGATCTTGGACCGCTTCGTCAAAATAGATCAACTCGGCGGTGGAGGATGAAAAGTACAAATGTTCAAATGTTTGTAGAGCTTATGGGACTTAACTAAGGGGTCATCAGTCCCTAAACTTACAAACTACTTATGAACTAGCTAATACTAATGACGGCACAAATATCCATGCCCGAGGGAGGATTCGAACCCCCGACCGTAGTGGCCGTGCAGAACCTGACTGGAGTGTCGCAGACAGCTCGGCCACCGCGGCCGGCGGGATGACAAGTAGCAGCTTCGAAATATCGCATTGTTTTCAGTGGACAAAGTCACAATTGTCTGAACATTCGTCCGTCTTCTCATTGGTTCGCAAGAGAAGACAATACGATATAAGAGTCACTTATGTATGCACAGTTTGGTACATCACTCTCGCTGGTCGACAACATCAAGCATTACTTTTCACACATTTGGCATTTCTTGACTTTTGGGAACTCTATGAATGGTTGTTGTTGTTGTTGTTGTTGTTGTTGTGGTTCTCAGTCCGGAGACTACTCTGACGCAGTTCTCCACCCTGCTTTATCCTGTGCAAGCCTCTTCAGCTCCTCAAAAGAACGGCAACCCATATCGCTGCCTTCACTATTTCTCGTTTCAAAGCTACCCATCCATCTTTTACTGTTTTACTTCCCTCCGTTTGTATCTGTCGTTGCATAAAGCTACCTCTGAAACCCATAAGAACCTAAGATTCCTTCGATTTAACCAGCTCCTATCTCCTTATTTTACTACCTTACTGTAGTTTCTTAAACTTCAATCTACGCACAGTTCATAACAAATTGGATATGGTTAGTGTCGATGTCTGCCGCTGGATATGTCTTACAGTTTAAAACCTGGTTTCAAATATCTTTCCATTATAATATCCATCGGATACCCTCCCGTGTCTCTGGCCTTTTCCCTGTATATTCAGCCTTCTATCATGATTTTAAATCAAATGTTTGTTATGATTAAATGATCCTCTGTGCAAAATTCTACCGTGCGGTTTCTTCCTTCATACCTTTTTCCCAGTCTATATTCCCCTACTATTTTTGCTTCTCTTATTTTTCCTACTACCGAGTTCCAGTCCCCCGTTGCAATCCATTTTCCCTCTCCCTTAACTTCTTGGGTAATTTTTTTACCTCCTATCTCCTCATCATTTGCAGAGGTAGTTGGCATATAAACTTACACTAATGTGGTAGATGTTGGCTTTATATCTCTCTCGGCTTTGATAATGCCATTATTATACTGTTGATAATAGCTTTCCCACACTCCTGTATCATTGTTCATTATAATACCTACTCCAGCATTACTCCCAAAGGATTTTGTATCTATAACCCTGTAATCACCGGACCAGAAGTCCTGTTCACCTTGGCACCGAACTTTAGTAAGCCACACTATACCTAACGTCAAACTATTCATTTCTCTTTTTAAATCTTATAACCTTCTTACCCGTTCAAGGGATAGAAAATTCCACAATCCGATCTGTAGAATGCCTTTTTCGTTTTTCATGATGACGACGTGCTCCTGAGTCGTCCCTGTCCGGGAATTCACTGGTGATATTTGTCACCTCTCTTCTTAAAGTTTGTTTTTCAATTGTTCTTTAGATGTGATTGCAGCCTCTCTTACTGCTTTTTCAAGGCATAGATTCTCAATCAATCTGCCATGCACTTCACTGTGACTTGCAGAGTATTTATGTGGAAATTTAAGGCTGCTGATTGAAGAGGAGGGTGAATCGACTTTGACCAGTTAAACAGTAACCACATTCTTACATTGCAGGCCGTATGTCTCGGGTCATTATTTTGATAAAGCTTGAAACGTTCACCAGTTCCCATTTTTTCGGCCATCTTCTTGATATTGTTCCTCAGCCTTCTGAAGTAATTAAACTTGTGCATTTTACAGTCAATAAAAGCCAGTTCACCAACTCCATTAGGCGACATGAACACCATTACTTCTACACCGCCATGCTTCACAGTTGCGTTCAGATTTTGCTCTTGAAGTTATTTATTAGGACGCCGCCAAACCGTTATCCTGAAATCTGACGGAAATATGATAAATTTATTCTCATTAGCGGCTCGGTAGCACAGTGGTAGCGTGCCAAACTATCAATCCCATGGTCGCGGGTTCGATCCTCGCCAGGTCCTAGGATTTTTATCTTTCACTTTTCCATTTATTTCACTTCTGGCAGTGTTGCTGATGTGAAAACTGCCGAGTAGCACAATGGTTCGGAATCCACGTTAAACTGTATGTCTCCCTGTAACTGGCTGGGTAAGTCAGTTCGAAGGATGGAGGAAGGCATCGGCTTACCACCTCCAAACAGGAGCATTCCTAGTCAAGGACTGTGGTGTTCAAACCAATCTTCGGATTGTTGACTGCTTTACCTTACAACAAGTATCATGTCATTGCTTCACAGACTGTCTTCTCTAACATGCTCTGTGGCAGACAGTATTTTCTTTTTTCATTTACTGTACATGTGAAGTGCATCCCGTCTTGCAATGTGGCCATGGAAGTTACCTCTTCTGAGCACACTCTGTAAGTTCCAGGCACACTTCCTTTCCGACATCGTTTGCGATCTCAATGGTGATTTTTCAAACACATGGGTTTCTTTTTTGTTTTTCTGATGATGTAACACCCTCCTCTCACAGAAAGCCTTCTTCGGCGTCAGGCAGGCGACGGTCAATCCTATCTTCCTCCCGGAATGATCTGATTGTATCAGAAACAGTACTTTTATTCATTCGTAACATTTCAGGCGTGATGAGAAATAATTAGCTGCCGCTGTTGGGATGTGCTCTCTCTTCCTCTGCCGCCCACCGTTAACTCAGGTCGAACTATTATACGTGTTGGCATGTGTTGTATATAGCCTGGTTCCTTATTGACCGATGTAACAGTTCTTTAGGTAGAGTTCAGCCTAGCATCAGTTGATGTAGTCAATATATATCTTCCGTTGTTGAAGACTAATCTTTGTTTTGTTGCTATGTATTCTTGTGCAGAAATAGTGTTAAGGGCAAAAGGACCGACTGAAGTCGTGCCTCCTCATTACTTGTAATCTTCATAAGGTATGATCTTTTCTTATAACATTTTCGTAAGTATATGCTCTGAATAAAACTTCACATTGAAGAAGCAACTTTGAAATCACTATTTATTATAGTGATAAACAAATATAGACTGACATTCAAATAGTTAATACATGCTTAATACTTTTAGCACAAGAACAATCCAATAAACAGTCTTTTTTTTTTTTTTTTTTTTTTTTTTTTCAATATCTTCTATGCACTGTTTGTTCATGGAATACATTGATTGGGACTTCTTTGACGGGGTTTAAAATGGCTTCTTTGCCTACTTGCTGCTGGAGCCTCTACCAGAATCTGGAACAGACAGATTCTGGCGGCAGCTTCTGTCCTAAATAGGCCCACTTATATTTAATAAATTGAGGTATCAAAGGTTTGGGTAACTCAAGGCGATAAAAAGAAATAGGGATTAGGTTTGTGACACAGCAAGGTGTACACAGCACGTTGACTGGCTGAATATTTACATTGACACTGCCCGTGGCTTCTCTACGCACCACTTCTGCGCGACAACTGCTAATGTATGAATAAGTGTGTCGAAGCACTCGAATTGCGTTCTGGGCTCTCAACGTCACTACTTCTCTCCCGTTTCTAAAAGTAATTATTTTACTATGATGGTGAATCTGTCAGATTGGGATATTGAAAACTAGTTTCCCTGTACAGTACTTGCCATAAATCATGGGGCCAGATTGCCTAGGGTGACCAGTGTTTGGAAAAAAAATTAGGATATATGGTGTATTTTACGGTGAAGTATAAGAGCATTTTCTGTATTTTAAAAATATTACGCAAGAAACTGAAAGGAATAATATTACACCAATCAGACAGATCTACATTACATCGGCACCCATGTCCCCTGAATATTTTTCACTGTGCTGAATCCTATTTGACATTTTTTCGCATTGTCACAGTTAAAGTGTCTACAATTAAAATTTACATTTGGAATTCCTTTTGTAGATTCGCGGTTATCATTCTATTTTTCTCTTTTGTCCATTGTGCCTATGTTAACGACAATCACAACACAAACGTTACTGCAAAGAACTGTGCAATTTTAGCCAGTTCACTAAACTGTCCGACGCGGTGTAGTAGCCTAGCGGTCTAAAGCGTCTCGCTGCGGAGCGCGCGGTTGCTCGCCGTGGAGGTTCGAGTCCTCCCTGGGGCATGTGTGTGTGTGTGTTGTCCTTAGGTTAGTTTACCTTAGTTTAAGTAGTTTGTAAGCTACGGACTGATGACCACGCAGTTTGGTCCGATAGATTTACAAATATTTGAACATTTCACTAAACTGTCCACATTTATTTTGATTTGCATGAAAATCTGAATATTTGCCGAAACACTTATCGTCATTAATTGCAATACTTTTATCCAACAGAAATTTTGTACATTCTTCCGCGTAAATACAGTATACATGTTGGAAATCGAGCCCCTGAAAACGAAGAAAAGTCAAAGACATTATTGATAGATCTGAAGCATTGAATTAAAATTTGTGGTGCGGCCGGGAATCGAACCCGGACCTCCATGCTTACTAGGCAGACGTCTTTTTTTTTTTTTTTTTTTTTTTTTTTTTTTTTTTTTTTTTTTTTTTTTTTTTTTGTTCTCTGGGTAGTTCTCTTCGTTGCGGACGCTGATCGTTTTTGTTCGAGGTTGTTCGTTGAATATTTGGCTCAGCTTTTTTATTACAGAGGGCGTGGAGCCCTCCGACCGGGCGCGCTGAGCCACGGCGCCCGGCACTTAACCGTTAGACTACCACACCACTAACGATTAAGGCGCCTCGGAATAGTCTAGGTACGATTTCCCTCCACAACACAAACTTTAACTCAGCTTCTTTGTTCCAAAGATAATTGCCACTACTGCCAAGGCTCTCCATGCAGCGGAATAGCACCTCAGCAATGGACATGGTGGAACAATCCTGTTATGGTGATATAAATATCAATTAATTTGAATAAATAATCCCTGAGACGGATTTGATATTTATATTTATATTTATATCACCCTAACAGGGTGAATAAATAATCCCTGAGACGGATTTGATATTTATATTTATATTTATATCACCCTAACAGGATTGTTCCACCATGTCCATTGCTGAGGTGCTATTCCGCTGCATGGAGAGCCTTGGCAGTAGTGGCAATTATTTTTGGAACAAAGAAGCTGAATTAAAGTTTGTGTTGTGCAGGGAAATCGTACCTAGACTATTCCGAGGCGCCTTAATCGTTAGTGGTGTGGTAGTCTAACGGGCGCAGTCGCGGCCGAGCGGCCGTAGCGAGCGGAAGCGTGGTGTTTACGCCTCGCGGCTGGTGTCCGGGCGCTGTTGGTGAGTTTAACGCCGTAGCGCGTTGCACTCTTGTCTCACATAGAACACATAGTAGACGTAACCACAATGGAACCTAAAAGAACAGACACTTTGAAGATCTCATTTGATAATACCCTTCCGCGACCGAAATCATTTGATGTAGAAGACTTTTTGATGGAAAAATTGCAGTTAACTAGTGACGACGTTATAGGAATACATCTCTCGATTTGTAGCAGTACTTTGTATTTGAAGTTGCGTAATCCTACCAAATGTGATCAAATTGTCGAATTATATGCGAACAAATTGAAGTTTAAACATCCTGACGGAAGTATCGGTGACGTTCAAGTTACGCATGCAGGACTTGGAACGAGAACTATTCGCATATTTGAACTCCGTTCGAAATCACAGACGAGGAAATTAACGCTGTTTTGAGACCGTACGGCACTGTACTTAGCAATGTAGCTGAAAAATGGTCATCTGCTCATAAATTTCAAGTTTTAAACGGCGTAAGACAGGTCAGAATTGAGATGATCAAACACGTTCCGTCATATATAACCGTCTGTGGATACAGGGCTATAGTGATCTACGAGGGCCAGCCGCGAACGTGTTCTGGATGTGGTGCCACCGGCCACGTGCGCGCTCAGTGTTTACAACGGCGAGTGACGCAGCTGCCGCGAGGCGAGATAGTAGCACAACCCGCTATGACGCAGTTTCCCCTGACCTATGCAGCGGCAGCTCGCGGAATTACGGAACCGACGACAGATGCGCCTCTCCAAGACTTTATTAGTAACACCGAGGAAGACGCACGCATGGAAACCGTTCGAGTAGACGAACCAGTCGGAGATGCACTTCCTGAACATTCTGCTGAGCGGGGACAGAGCAGTAGTACAGAGCCAGCACGGGACCGTCCACGGAATGAGGGCTTGCCCCTCGCACACACCACTGACTCGCAGCCGGCCGACACCAATTTGTCATCGCCGTCAGTTCAAGAGATGGCTGAAAACTATTCAAAAGACACCAAAAAGAGGCGTATCGCCCATCACGGAGTGGACAAAACGGCGCCCGCCCTACGGGAAAAGGCCAAACAAGTCAAACAAAAATTACAGGGCGTGCCAACCGCAGGGCAAGAAGAAAATCTGCAAACAGTCAAAAAATCACGGACGACGAAATTGACGGACGAAGTGACGGAACAAGTTGGGGGGAAAGCAACGGCCGCTGATATTTTGCAGGTTACAGTCGATACAGGTAACGAACCTGCTGAAGCATCGACGGGAAAAGAGTGCACACGTAAAACCACCCAAATGCCAGCTTGGGGGGATGATGAAGACAGCGGCGCTTCGGATCAAGAAATGCCTGAAGCTCCGAACGAAAAGGGACTAAGGATGAAAGAAAATAAAATCAAGCCAACACAACGCCATGCATATCTGGATGCACATACAGCGACTACCGCGTCTGACGACAGGGATAATAATAAGGAATCACCGATGGATGTAGTACACCATGATAGTCATGATGCAGTTACTCCTGCCAACGGCGGCACCACATGTGCATCCTCATTTAACAGCATGCATTGTCACGTGGACAGGAACGCCAGTCGTTCGTCGGCGATACAAAGTGCCGTCGCGGGGGCTGACAGGACTGATTCCGACATGGAAGACAACTTTTATTAATAGGAGCACTTCATCTTATTGCAATGACAGCTAATATTCCTCTACAATCATACAGTATAGCCACCGTTAACATCAACCGAATCGTAAGCCAAACGAAAGTAGAATGCCTACGCGATTTTATCTACGCTTTTGACATAGACGTTGTCCTGCTTCAAGAAGTGTGTACAGACAGGGTTGAACAGATCGCGGGATACAGTGCAATTCTCAACCGGGGCACTGAAAGTGGTACTGCCACATTATTGAAAAACGGCATTATACCGCGGAACGTGCGAAAGCTAGTGACTGGACGGGGAATATCAGTGGAAACAGACACAGCACAGATCATTAACATCTATGCACCGTCGGGTTCCAATGCCAGACAGGCTAGGATACATTTCTTCCAAGAAAGTATAATTGAGTTAATAAATCCTGCGACCGCAAACACCATACTAGCCGGTGATTTTAACTGTGTCATTTCCGCAAACGATCAGATGCCGAATCCTAATATATGTATTCAACTGGGAGATTTGGTGGAAGGATTGCACCTTACCGACATCTGGCACAACCATCCACGTGCGAACGCAGGGTTCACGTTTATCACCAGCCACTCGAAGAGTCGGATTGATAGAATATATATTTCTCCTAGTCTGACCCGGAGTGTACTCAGTGTCGAAACCTGTCCAGTCAGTTTTTCTAACCATCTGGCAGTTTTAGCAAATATTAACATGGCCAGACAGAAGACATATCAAGGTAGAGGTGTGTGGAAATTTAACACTGCACATTTAATGGACAGTACATTAGAAACGGAATTACAGCGAGTGTGGGAACTGTGTCTGAGGAACTCACATCGATATAGATCTAAGCTCGAATGGTGGGTCAAACATGTGAAACCCAAACTTCGATCATTCCTCAAGAGGTACTCATTTGAAAAGAAGCAATGGGAAAGACACACTATGGAATTTTACTTTCGGTGCTTACGCGACTTACATGCCGATGAAGTCAATGTGTCTCGCCATACCGTCGAAATCAATAGACTCAAGGCCAAAATAACGGACTTGAAACGAAAACAGTTGGAAGGCATGAAAATACGATCGAGGGATTACTGTGGAATTGAGGACGAAAAACCAGCACTCTTCCATCTCCTGTCGGAAGTCAAGAGGGGACGGCGTCAGCATATCAGTGCTCTCACCGCGGACGACGGCAGACAGATCACTTCTCAACGTGAGATCTTAATGTTTGCCCAGGACTATTATGCTAAACTGTATGCTTCGAGCGACACTTCTGACATCACCAGATGTGAAGCGTTTTTGAATGTTATTCCACCAACGGTGACGGACAAAGAAAATGTTGATCTGGAAGGACAATTCACAAAAGAGGAAATCTTCGACGCTTTGAAAGCAAGCCCTCGGAACAAGTCCCCTGGACCCGACGGTTTGCCTGTTGAATTTTATGTAAAGTATTGGTCCTTATTTGGCGGTAAACTGACGGAAATTTTTAACGAACTACGTACTATTGATATGGTTCCCAGTGAGTTTTTAGAGGGCATCATAGTATTGGTCCCTAAAAAGTGTGGAACAAAAGAATTGCAAAATATGCGCCCTATTTCACTGCTAAACGCGGATCTCAAGATAGTTGCTCGGGTTTTGCTTCAAAGACTGAAAGCTGTTGCTGCTCGTATCATCGGTCCCTATCAGTCGTGCGCAGTCCCTAGAAGATCTATACAGCAAGCGCTCGAGGAATACCGCGATATCACGGCCGTCAGCGCGGCATCCAACTGTAGAGCGGCCATCTTGTCATTAGATATGGACAAAGCATTTGACAGGGTTCAACATGAGTACCTGTTTCAGGTGATGTCCAAGATGGGTATGCGGCCGTATTTCATAAATATTATCCGGCGACTGTATACTGGTGCGGCTTCCCGAATTCTTGTGAATGGACATTGTACAGCAAAAGTACCCATTCTAGCTTCGGTGAGACAAGGTTGCCCCCTTTCAATGATGCTTTTCGCCATTTCAATTGAGCCATTCCTACGAACCCTGTACGTACAGCTGCCGGGTCTGGAAATTGGAGGCCATAAATACGTCTGTCGAGGTTATGCAGACGACCTGGCTGTGTATATGAGTGACCCCTCTGACCTCACTACAATCCGAGAGGTAATCGGAACGTATAGCTCTTGTTCGGGAGCGCAAATCAATCTACGCAAATCTCATATTCTGCAGTTGGGGAAAGGGATAGAATTCGTCGGAAATGGCCCCTTCGAACTGAGCGACGTTATCAAATTACTTGGGATCAGTTACAATAACTGCCCTGTCAAGACGGCAGCTTGGAACTGGAAAATGAGGCTCAACAGCTTACGAGCGATTTTAAGGGAGAATTCCACCCGCTCTTTAAATATATTTCAGAAAACCATGTTGATTAATCTTGTGATATTGCCAAAAGTGTACTACCTCGCGAGCATATTTCCCTTACCTGCAACAATCGGGGCACGTATTGAATCCACGCTTGCGTGGTTTATATGGCGAGGTAGTCTCCTCAGGGTAGCCTACTCCACGGCGACCCTCCCTGAAGCAAAAGGCGGCCTGGGACTCACCGACGTCAAGAAGAAATGTAAAGCGCTGCTTATATCTAGAACAGGTAAGGCCCTAGCTACTGGAGACGGCAATCTTACAGCGTACATAGTAAACGCAGTGACTCCGCCTGACAGAAGGGCGCCAGTTATGGTCGGACACATCAATTATAAGCTACGACATGTTCAACAATACATTCTTGACAACAGTTATATTCAAGAAAGATTAAGAAACTATACCACCAAGGAAATATACAAAGTGCTGACAGAAGATAGTGGCGTCAGTAAAGTACAGAGGAACAATCCCACAATCGCCTGGAATAGAGTGTGGAAAAATATACATTTGAAAACCTCGTCATCACATGTACGGGCTACGTGGTACTGCGCAATTCACAACATCATAAGCACAAATGAGCGCCTCTGCAGGATAGGCATGTCAAACACTGAAAAATGCCTGGACTGCCAGCAGACCGACACCACACAACATCGGTTCACTTGCGGTGCTGCTAACGACGTATGGCAATGGGTACGGCACAAGATAGCAGTTATGAACCGTACATCAGAAAGTAATGTAACTGTAGAGGAACTGTTAGCGCCTACCAGGTGGCCGTATCCAGACCAAAAAAGGATGTCCACCTACTGGTTGATGGGCAGGTTCATCAATTACTGCCTGGGCAATGAGAGGAAGTCCTTACCGGAATTTCAACATGATATCTTGCAAGAGTACTCAAAATACTCTAAACTCCGGAAATGGAAAGAGATGATGGGAGGCTATTTACCTGCAGTTCTTGAAATAAGGTGACCAACGGATAAGTGAAGATTACATTTTCGACTACACATGAGCATGATAAACTATTATTCTCTTACGTATCCCACTGGAAGAAAGGTTTTGTTGGACATACATTCGAAGGAAAATGTTATGCATCGAATCGTTTTTGTTTGTCACTTTTGTTTATTTTAAAGTAGCAGGAGTATTGCTCTTTATTTGTAGGAAGATACTTTCTCATTTAGTTACAAAGTTATTTTCGATGCATAAAACCACTCCGGTTTCCTCAAAAATGATGAGGTAATGGAATCCTATATACTTTTGTTTGGAAGATTTCTTCCTCGTCGGTTGGTTCAACGTGAACGGGGGTGTGGAGCAGTAAGCAGTACAGCGCTTTGAGTAGCGAGAAGACAAACACGTGAAGTCAAATTCAGTAACTGATAATAGGAGATTAACGCGATCCAGCATATACCGGAAGACAAATTTTCTTCGAGAAGACACTCTCAAAGCAAACACGTAAATGCGACTGTTCCCTTCCGACGTCCAGCGACGACATCACAGAAAACGGCATGGAAGCCAGGCCGAGAAGAAAAAAAAGAAAAAAAAACAAAAAAAAAACGGTTAAGACGTCTGCCTAGTAAGCATGGACGTCCGCGTTCGATTCTCGGCCGCACCACAAATTTTAATTCAATGCTTCAGATCTATCAATAATGTCTTTGACATATTTGAGACGTAAATCCGTCTCAGGGATTATTTATTCAAATTAATTGAAGAAAAGTCATTTAATTATTCCAACCACATATTCAGATAAATTAATTGTGAGTAATATAAATCGATAATTTCCGTTTTAAATGTCAGAGTGTAGTTTTAGAAGCATAATTGATAGATTATAAACAATGAAAAATTTCTGTAAATCAATAGCGGAAGTAAAAAGTTTTTGCATTGTGCACGGTACCATATGAAAGAATAAAACAAAATATCATTCCCCAAAACTAAACAAAAATCGGACATTAAAAGAAATCGCAAAAAAAAAGAATACGCTAGATTAAATGTCCAAAATGCGGACATGACCGCATAAATGCGTACGTCTGGTAAACCTGTGGGTTACTTATACCTACACACGTGCACCAGGGCAGACAATTCTCATACTGTACCAGAGTTGCTTGTGGCACCACTGTTTAAAAAGTAAGTCATTTGTTAAATCTCTTTCATTTATGAACCTGTATTTAAAATTTGCAGTATTCTTACCACCCATGTTTGATATCGATTTTGATCAGGATCTTTAAATATGTGAAAAGAACCATAAAGAAACCTGATGAGCCCTCAGGACTCGAAATGCATTGTGTACAAATAAAACACAGTTATTGAGCCTGAAGACGAGTTCGTTTTATTTTGCAACCCCGGTGTTGCAAAGGCTGGTTAATAGTGAGTGTTCAATAATGATGTGAGTCACTGTATTCTCTGTAAGAATACTCTAAAAAATGTTGAAAAAATATGTATTTTTAAAGTGGCCAGGTTTATAAGAATATATTTTAAAATATTGCCTTTGTTTTTTATTTTATGTATTTAGTTTGCCAGCTAGTTCAGTAAATGAATGAAACATCAACCTTCTCGGGGATGTGATTATTCGGGTTAAATTTTAGTTGAAGGTTTTGAACTGGTGCGAGTATTCTTACATGAATTCAATGTGGAACCTATCCTTTATATTAAAATTCTGAATACGGTATTATTCTCAGTTACGTATATCATCGAAACTTTAATTGAATGTCCAACTTGAAGTAAAATCGCAGTCTGAATTCAGTGAAGCTAAATGAAAACTGTCTTTTAACTTTTTAAGGTATGGCTATCAGGAAATTATTTAATGACATATTATTCACTTCTCACTCAGAATAATAATAATAACAGTAACTCTGAATAATATGCACTTTGTAATTTATAGATCTTTGTAAGGTACCACATTTTACCATACATTACCACAGAAGTTGGCGTAATTTTTATATAAGTCCAGTTTGGTTTTGCAGAGCTGAAATAGAAAATTATTATGTTTTTTTATTAAACCTTATTTTCCACCCGTCCTTGCTTGATCAGTTAGGAATTCTATATTTGCCACGTAATGGCGGCGCTTGATGCAATCTGTGTCGTTAGCTTCTTGCTGAAACAAATGTTAATGGCGTCTTTAGCATTTCATATAAATTATCAGGATATTTCTAAATAATTAAACTTCGTACACTTATTTAATACATATATTTAAGACTTTAAAAATGTTCAAACACATTTACAGACCTCATTACAATGTTTCCTCCATTTTCATAAAAAACAATCTCGTCACGATTATGAATTGAGCAGCGCAGATAAGAGACAAGATACAACCACATACAACAAATACACTTGAAATCACATGGGCCATCAAGCATACCATAGCCAGAAAAGCGCCTGACCATGATGGCATTCAAAACCGTGTTCTCCAGGAGCTCACGGATAGAGCAATAGAGTACCTGACATACATCACAAATGCCATCCTGCAACATCAACGCTTCCCTGGCTTTTGGAAGGCGGCCAAGGTCCTGATGTTCAGGAAGCCAGGGAAAGACAACTCCCTCCCACAAAATTACCGACCTATCAGTCTGCTGAGCTCGCCCAATAAGATAGTTGGAAGGTAGTTCTTAAAAGTCTCACTCGGCACTGCATCACCAATGACACCCTAAGACCGGAGCAATTCGGATTTAGGAATCACCACTCCACAACACAGCACAACACAAGTTGAACACATAACAGACGGCTTCAACAAAATCAAAGCCACCGGGGCGGTGTTCCTGGACATCGAAAAAGCTTTCGATCCTCTATGGCACAAGGGCCTTATACGCAAACTTAACGACGTCGCGTTTCCCAACGGACTCGTGCATTTCATACACTCATATCTCACCAACAGAAGCTTCAACACTGACGTGCAGGGAAAACAGTCTACACGACATGGTATTCAAGCCGGAGTACCCCAAGGCAGCATCCTGGGGCTTCTCTTGTTTAACCTCTACATTAACGATTTTCCATCCACACATAACACAATGACTGTAATCTACGCAGATGACACCGCCATCATGGCGCAAGATTGGAAGCCATCAAACATAAATTCACGCTTACAGACAGCACTCAGAACTGCCGAACCTTGGTTGGAGAAATGGCGTGTTAAAGTAAACGTCGACAAGTGTGACGTAGTTCTGTTCATACGCGGACCGAAACACCTGCGCAAACATATTAATACTGTAGACCAATTACTCTACATTCGCGCCCAGTACGTTTCCGTGAGAAAGTCAAATACCTCGGTGTCTGACTGGACCGGAAACTCACATGGGGGGACGAGATACAACATATGACCAACAGAGCAAACACGAGGCTCAAACAAATCTACCCGATGCTCAACAGGGAAAGAAAACTGAACAGCCGGGTGTCGAGGAACCTCTACATGACAGATATTAGACCTCTGATGACTTACGGTGCTCCGTGCTGGGCATACGCGGCGCCAACACGGCTGCGCCGCCTGCAGCTCATACAGAACAAGGTACTACGTATCATCAGCAACGCTCCACGATACACACGCACCGTGGATCTTCACAATGAATACCGCCTAGAGCGCCTCTCGGTGGTATTCAAGAAACTCGCCACACGACTGTACAAGAACTCGAGACAATCAAACAACCCCTTCAGCCTACGCTTGGGGAACTACGATCACAATCATAGGTGGAAACATAAACGCCCCAAAACACTTCTCGTCTGAGACTAACCACCTACGGTCGTAGGGAACACCAACTCGCAAACACGATGAATATGGCAAACCCCTGCAGAACAGCAAACTGACTGGCAATGCTAGCTGAGCCCACAGCCGACCTACAGACAAGGCAGGGAAACCATATTCAGCGCACTAAACACAAACAAACCTATACAGTCCCACACACTTAGCCAGTTCTACGATCGAACTGCCTAACTACCATGACAAACTTGGCTATGTTACAGGTATTCTGCCACAGCCGATGTTCACAGGTATTCTTCCGCAGCCGACCCAGGAGACTTCACAGGAGCTCAGCTGCAGCAGAACCTCGCTTCAAACGGACTGATTTTTTTTATGACGAACCTAGCAAAGTTAACGGTACTGAGATATACCCTTCAAACCTTGCATGATCTGTCGCAGATAGCATACCACTACTACCCTTCAAACCTACCCCACTGTCGCAAAGGTTTTTTTCCCTTGGCTCTTGCCTTGGCACTTTTTTCCTCTGCCCTTACATACCTTTATCCTTCGTATACCTTTCGACCAATTATATCTCCAGATGCACCGTATTAATGGGTGATCGTGCCCACACGTATGGATGACATCGCGTTTCCCACATCCCATGATCCACCTTAGCAAACTAACCTAATTACTGGGGTGACAGTAGAACTTTTGTGATGGTCACCACGTTGGTGTGGGCGTGGAGGGTCCCCATCCTTTGCCAGATACAACAAGACACAACAAGCTACAACAAGATTACTTTTTAACATTACAAACATTTATATTCCTTCAAACCGTCTTGATTGCAAATTTTTTATTAGTTAATGACGCGTTTCGCCCTTTAGCAGGGCATCTTCAGATTATCTGCGTGACAGAATTTACACAAAATTACAAGGCGGAATTACAAACGGTTATAATGGTACATGGGCTTATTTTGTGTTAAGAAGACAGTATAAATGGTAAACAAAGCTTACAATGCGCTCTCCGTGGTGTGACACCGTAAGTTGTTATTGCGGTGTTTCTATTTTCTTGGAATATTTTTTGGTTTTCCTTGTGGCCCTACAAATGTTCGGGAAACAACGAATTACAATTGGAACATACTCGGTAAAGATGTGAGAAACATAAAACCGATTTTTAAGATTACCTTAATAGAAGCGGTGGTCTCTGGTGATACAAGATAAGCCCATGTTTACAATTGCGCTCACGGGCGATGGGCGGGCGTGGTGTGCTGCTCCGCCGACTTGTACAGACTAAGGGAATGTGGGGAGGGAGTGACATAGGAAGCCGATGTATAAGACGGGACGGGTGAAATCTAGCTATCTGAATACAAATTTAACGAAAGGGAGGTTATTAAGCAGGACAGAAGTTTATAATTTATGTTGGTATTTGTAAATGAGAGGAATTTTATTTGAACAGAGACATCATAATGTCTAGGAATGTTTGATCTTTGCCAACTGATCGTTTAGGAGGTGTGGGTGTCCAAAGTAAGCGCGCTTCGCTATCTCTAACTCTTCCAGTAAATTTAGCTTACGCCCCTTCTGCGCTATATGTAAGATTTGCATGTTGTCAATGGTAGGTTGTTGATGATCGGATGCTTTAGTGTCTTCTGCAAAAGGGGAATGTTTTTTGAGTTGGCCTTTTTTTGTAAGAAGGTGCTCAGTAAAACGTACTTTAAAGGTCCGGCCTGTCTGTCCTATATATTCAGCTGGGCATTCGCGACATTGTAGATTGTAGACTCCTGAGGAAAGGCATCTGTCCTTGTTAATAAAACTCTTCTGGGTATTGGACCGCATCGTCAATATATCAAGTATTTCACCAACGTTTCGGCCGCTATTGCAAGCGGCCATCTTCTGGGTGTTATGTCTTTTGTGTCCCAGCCTCGTCGCCGCTTTTGTGTCTCGTTTCCGTCGTAGGTGTCGGTGGCCGAGTGGAATGAGACCGACACAGGAATAAAGATAGCACGCTGGTGCAGGTACGGAGAGGAGCAGCCAGAAACTAGAAACACTAGAGTAAATTAGAACGAGATATATATTGCACAGAATTTATACAATACTTAACTTTTACATAGTACTGCAGAATGTTGATACATAGTTGAGCTAGAGTCCTGCCTAGTGCCTAACTGATAGCCAAGTCTTCACTGGTGCCTATCGGATTCCGAAGTCTTTACTGGTTCCTAACTCAGTCCCAAGTGACCGATGTCGTTCAGCGGTGGCCACGAGCGGAGTTGCAGCAGAGGGCGCTCGTGGCTGTCGTCGTAAGAACGCCGCGCCGTGCGTGCATGGCGGCGCGCGGCGAAAGTAGGTGGCGCGCACTTTGTACTTGTGCGACACCACACCCCTCCCCCCCCAAACCGCCGCGCCGTCGTGGCGTAGGGCTGAGGGCCACGGCGACGGCACTGGGAGGAGGGCCTGGGCGGGGGCGTTACTGGTGGGACGGGCGTCGTAGCTGAGGCTGGGATCGAGACGCCGACCGCGTCCCGGTATACACCTTGCGATCCGCTGGAAAACCCGCGAAAACCAGCGGAAGGGCGCACGCCCCCGCCCAGAGGGAGCAGGTCATCTTCTTCTGAGGTGCGTGGCCCAGGCGGCGGCGGAACGCACGGTCCCGGAGTCCCTCTCGGTGACGCTGTCATCTGCGGCGGCGACAGCGGCGGCGTCGCGTCGATCTCCATCGGGACGATCTCGTAGTCCGGGGACGCTGGACCCGTTGACGAACGATGTGTTTGTGCTCCCTGGCGGTGAACTGGGTCTGGAATCAAGAAACCGGAGACAGGATCGCGCGGCCTGTGCAATCGCAATTGGTTTGCGTGGCGCCGCAGCTCCGACCCTGTGGAAGAACGTACAACATACATATTGCAACCGAGCACGCGCTGAATGGTGCCCGGCGTCCATCTTGTCTTGTTGCCAGCAAACACCCTGTACAGCACCGGCGTAGAAACCTGAAAACGCGTAGCGCCATACGAACCGACTCGGTGCGTGGGAGGCTGCAGCAGGTGAAGGAGAGTGCGGTCACGGCGGCCGTGTAGCAGCTCGGCAGGAGACGGGCCGTCACGTGGCATGCACCGATACGTAGACAGGAAAATTTGAAGAGCTTGCTGCCTGTAGTGCTGACCTTTCATCTTTTCCATGTGAGACTTGAATGTTCGAACGAAACGTTCTGCTTCACCATTGGACTGAGGGTGAAAAGGTGCGGTGGTGATATGCTGAATGCCATTCACACGACAAAACTGTTGAAATTCCGCACTAACAAACTAAGGTCCATTGTCACTGACGATAGTTTCAGGCAAACCTTCGATGCAAAACACTGACGTTAAGGCACTGATTGTACTAGAAGCCGTCGTTGAGTTCATGGCAATCACGAAAGGAAACTTGCTGAAAGCGTCTACAACAATTAACCATCGCGTATTCCAGAAAGGTCCAGCAAAGTCAATATGTAAACGTTGCCACGGTCCCTTGGGGCGTGGCCAGTCTGAGAAACGTTGCGGAGGAGCCGCCTGATGCTCCGAACAAACAGTACACTGTGACGTCATGTTCTCTATCTGAGCGTCCATACCAACCCAGGTACAATGACGTCTAACCAATTGCTTTGTCCTAACAATACCCCAATGTCCTTGATGCAGGAGGCGTAACACTTCTCGTTGCAGGGAACGAGGAACAATCACTCTTGTTTGGTCGTTGTCCGTATGTAACAACAGAACACCCTGACTTAAAGATAATGCATGACGTTGTGCAAAATAACGTCGAACCAGAGGCCGCTCAATGTCTTTGGCTCTGGCAGGTCAACCTGAGCGAACAAAACGTGCTACCACACTTAGGTCCGCATCCGCAGCTGTTTCCTGTGCAACCCGACGAGAGTTCAAAGGGAAATCTGCGACAGCGGAAGCATCTCTGGTGTCTATCTGACAACATGCCATTTCCGAAGAATCAAATGACACATCCTGGCCAACCGGAAGCCGAGAAAGTGTGTCCGCGTTGGCGTGTTTAGTGGTAGGTCGGTACAAAATCTCATACTGATAATTAGACAATATCAAGGACCATCTCTGAAGCTTGTGTGCCGTTCGTGGCGGAATTGGCTTTGTGGGTGAGAACAACGACGTGAGAGGCTTGTGGTCAGTCAACAAATAGAATTTTCTGCCATAGAGATAATGATGAAACTTTGTGACGCCGTAAATGATAGCTAAGGCCTCCTTTTCTATCTGACTGTAATTCTGTTGCGTCGGCGTCAGTAGCTTGAATGCAAAGGCAATAGGACGATCGTGACATCCAATACGATGCGACAAAACTGCACCCACACCGTACGACGAGGCATCAACTGCTAGCACTACAGGCTTCTGTGGGTCAAAGGGAATCAAACATGCATCACTGATTAGTGCAGACTTTAAGTTGTCAAAGGCAACCTGGCAATCTTTGGACCACACAAAAGGAACATTTTTCCTATGTAAGCGATGCAGTGGAGCTGCAATCTGAGACGCATTGGGAATAAACCTGAAATAATAGTTAAGCTTTCCCATTACTGCTTGCAATTCATGCACATCCTTAGGAGGAGGTAAGTCTTTGATTGCTCTAAGATGTGACTGTAAGGGATGAATTCCTTGGGCATTAATCACATGACCTAGGTACTATATTTCAGTTTGGAAAAACGAACACTTTGCTTTATTACAACGTAGACCTGCTGCAGTCAAAACTTTGAAAAGGCACTCCAGGTTTGCTAAATGTTCTTCAACTGTACGTCCGGATACCACAATATCATCTAAATAGTTCGAGCAACACGGTACAGAAACTGTCAGCTGTTCCAAAAAGCGCTGGAAAATAGCGGGAGCGGAAGAACTGCCAAAGGGTAGGCGTTGAAATTGAAAAATGCTCATGTGAGTATTAATGACGAAAAACTTTTTTGACTCGTCATCAAGTGGAATCTGTAAGTATGCCTCTGCTAAATCAATCTTAGAAAAGAAGCGAGATTGTCCTAATTTGTCCATCAGTTCCTCAGGTCTGGGCAGGGGGTAAGTGTCAACAATTGTTTGACTGTTCACTGTTGATTTGAAGTCCGCACAGAGACGAAGTTTTCCTGACGGCTTGGGTATAATTACTATAGGCGAGGCCCACTGACTCGCAGAAACAGGAGAAATCACCCCACTATCTTGCCAACGTTTAAGCTCTGCAGCAACATTATCACGAATTGCGATAGGCACTGGTCTAGCTTTACGAAATTTTGGTACAGCAGATTCTTTCAAAGTTACATGTGCCACGAAGTCTTTTGCACAACCTAGTTCCGGCGAAAACAAGTCACTATATTTGTCACACAATGCATTGATTTTATCCTGAGGCACCATTGACGAAATTTGAAGCACATCTCTTTGAATTGATAAACCAAACAAGTCAAGAGCATCTAGTCCAAAAATGTTCTGTGTCGATTTGGCCTGAAGAACTACAAAAGCAACTGTTTTTGTTACACCTTGAAAAGAGGCGGACAGGCTACACGTTCCTAGCACGGGAATATTTTGACCTGTATAAGCTGTTAACACTTGCTGTGACGGCGACAATTTTGGCGAACCCAGAAGTTCATAAGTATCTTTATTTATTAATGTGACAGCGGAACCAGTATCAAGCTGAAATTGCACCGTCTTATTTTCTATGAAGAGAGTCACAAACAGTTTTTGCTTGCGGCGCTCGACAGGTGCGCGAATGTGGGCAACGTCTGCTACGGTTTGTTTACTGCGCTTGCGCGGGCCGCGTAGTGAAGTAAGCGGCGCAGACTCGGCACGCAGCGGATTAGCAACACTGTCACTAGATGGCACTACCGCCGGATCGGCGTCCGCGCAAGCATGCGAAGCTACTCCAGATTTACTAACTACTGCACTACACTTTTGAGTAGCTACTTGATGTCTGTCACTAGCTACACAGTACTGGGCACTATTACAAGGAGCAGTTGCAGAAGGCACTATTTTCACTACAGGAATGCACTGTTCATAGTCATTTTGCTTGTCCCGAACCCTTTTCCGTTGCACTGTCTTACGCGCTCGTCGGCGCTTGCTACGTGGTGCACTATATAGTTTTGCCATAGTTGCAGAACTACTTTCTTGCAATTGAGATCCAAGGAAAGCACTGTTCAATTCCACAGCCCGTATAACATTTACAGAATGAACTGTTCTCGCACTCTGCGAAGCACTGTTTCTAACGGTACCGTTCTTTGAGTTTTTAATTTGCATACACACAGACTGTACATGTCCTGATTTGCCACATTTATAACAGGTTGCGTTGTGACTAGGGCAATGAGCACGCTTGTGGCGAGACACACACTGGGGGCAAGATTTACGTACATTTTTCTGAAATGAGCGTTGGCGCCCGTTATTCAAATCTCTGTTTCTAACACGACGGGGCGACCTTTGTGTCGCACTTTTACACTGGCTACTGTTCACTGTCTGTTCAGCACGGCCTGTAGAAAAATAAGAATCACTAGTGCTACACTGAGAACTACGGCTAGGAAAGCGACCGTTGCGGCGCACTGAATTAACACTGAGGCTTTGCATTTCTACATCAGCTAAGTCAAAAGTATCATGCGCTTCTATAAGCTGCAGTACACTGTCTAATGAAGGGTCAGATTGTTTCAGAATTGCTGCCCGAATTCTGGGGTCCTGAATGTTCTGCGTAATCGCATCTCTTAACATCACATCACTATAAGAAAGTCCACAAGAGCAAGTAAATTTACATTTGCGGGTTAAGCCCTTCAATTCCGTAATCCACTCTTGGTGTGACTGTTCCGGTAATTTTTTCAGTCTGAAAAATCGGTACCGCGCAGTAGCGACGAGAACTTTTCTCTCGTAATGAGCTTTCAATGCATCTACTATTTGTTCAAAGTCTACATCACGAGGAGATGCGTGAGGGAAAAGTTTTTGCAATAATACGAAGGTCTGGGGGCCCACAATCGCTAAGAAAAGGTTCTTCACTCTCTGACCTGTAATTTGATGAGCCGCGACGAGTTCTTGAAACTGTGCGAAGTAGTCGCTCCATTCTTCCTCACGTTCGTTGTACTGGCGAAATGTAGGAAGCGGTGCAGCGGCAGGTGTGGGCTGCTGATGTGACGGCTGTTGTTGAGTTGTCGTCAACTGCGCCACTGCCTGGAGAAGTTGTGTTATTTGCGCCGCCTGTAACTGAATAATTTCCATTAAGTTTGGGTTCGGGGTAGTGGCCATGCTGACCGATTAGGCGCCGCGCATACAAGTAAATTATAACAAAACACAAATGCAATATGAAAGAGGACGCGCTGCAACAAAAAAGTCCACAAAACACGTAACAAAATATCTTCCCCCAATATTCTTATAATAAGGGTGGGTGGGCGGGAGCAATTTCTGCGTGCTCCGACTGCTGCTGTCTGGCTGCTGCAAGCGGGATGGTCCAAGGTTCTATCACTCCTCGTCGCCACTTTTGTGTCTCGTTTCCGTCGTAGGTGTCGGTGGCCGAGTGGAATGAGACCGACACAGGAATAAAGATAGCACGCTGGTGCAGGTACGGAGAGGAGCAGCCAGAAACTAGAAACACTAGAGTAAATTAGAACGAGATATATATTGCACAGAATTTATACAATACTTAACTTTTACATAGTACTGCAAAATGTTGATACATAGTTGAGCTAGAGTCCTGCCTAGTGCCTAACTGATAGCCAAGTCTTCACTGGTGCCTATCGGATTCCGAAGTCTTTACTGGTTCCTAACTCAGTCCCAAGTGACCGATGTCGTTCAGCGGTGGCCACGAGCGGAGTTGCAGCAGAGGGCGCTCGTGGCTGTCGTCGTAAGAACGCCGCGCCGTGCGTGCATGGCGGCGCGCGGCGAAAGTAGGTGGCGCGCACTTTGTACTTGTGCGACACCACAATGTCCCAGAAGAGTTTTATTAACAATGACAACGGCCGCGGAAGCCTTCGTTTACACGTATCTGTCCTTATTGGTTTGTTCGTTGTGTGGGAGAATTTGCTGTATGCTCAAAGGGCTACTAAATACGACTTGTACATTTGTGCCACGAAAGAGTTTAGCCAGGTCATAAGAAAAATATACCATGAAAGGAGCACCATCTTACAAAAAAAGGCCAACTCAAAAAACATTCCCCTTTTGCAGATCACACTAAAGCATCTGATTATCAACAACGTACCATTGACAACATGCAAATCTTACATATAGCGCAGAAGGGGCGTAAGCTAAATTTACTGGAAGAGTTTGAGATAGCGAAGCGTCTATATTAGTGGTACCACTAAACTCTTCAATCGTCGATTTCGGTAAAAATTGGAAGGACATTACATCTCGTAGCAAATGCGACAAGTTATTTCGCAGGTGTCGGTTCGCGTATACCAGAACTGCGTGCAGCATCCCTCGTAGTCGGCGGGCGCTGTCCCCTAAGTTGGCAACACTGGTGCGCGTGACGAACAGTGTGACAGCGCAGAGTAAGGTGTGCTGGCAGGGTGGCGACCGTCGGCGTGCAGTTGACCGAGCACGAAAGCGAGGCAGCGGCAGGGGTGTTTCCGCGGTTTCCCCAGCCGCCATTGTGCGCTTTGTGTGCCCCTCTCGGCACCTGTCGGCAGTTACACTGCAGAATGCGGCCGCAGCACGACGTCTGCCCGCCTGCTGCTACAAGCAGCTCCGCCAACAGACACCCTGGCGACACACAAGGAACAGATTACGACGCTCAAACAGCTTAAATTTCGTGGAGTGGCTATACGCGTAAGCGTCCGCAAGGGGTATTGGCGGCACCCCTCCCCGGATTTGGTAGTACAGAATCTTGACGCATTACAGAATTGGAAAAGATCATCTGTCATTATTACATCGTAGACCTTCTGCTATCGTGTACAACGAGGTATATTGTGGACTTAGCAGTGAATATTTACGTTAGCTTTCCTCCATCAAATTTCGGATGTGCAGCCGGAAGAATACTCCTTTTTCTAATACACTACTGGCCATAAAAATTGCTACACCAAGAAGAAATGCAGATGATAAACGGGTATTCATTCTACAAATATATTATGTGATTACACTTTCATGCAATTTCGGTGTATAGATCCTGAGAAATCGGTACCCAGAACTCTAGCCGTAATAACGGCCTTGATACGTCTGGGCATTGCGTCAAACAGAGCTTGGATGGCGTGTACAAGTACAGATGCCCATGCAGCTTCAACAGGATACCACAGTTCATCAAGAGTAGTGACTGGCGTATTGTGACGAGCCAGTTGCTCGCCCACCATTGACCAGAAGTTTTCAACTGGTGAGAGATCTGGAGAATATGCTGGCCAGGGCAGCAGTCGAACATTTTCCGTATCCAGAAGGGCACGTACAGGAACTGCAACATGCGGTTGTGCATTATCCTCCTAAAATGTGGGGTTTTGCAGGGATCGAATGAAGGGTAGACTCACGGGTCATGAAACATCTGAAATGTAACGGCAACTATGACGAATACACGCTTCCAATGTGTGTTCACCGCGATGTCGCCAAACACGGATGCGACTATCACAATGCTGTAAACAGAACGTGGATTCATCCGAAAAAATGACGTTTTGTAATTCGTGCACCCAGGTTTGTCGTTGCGATACCATTGCAGGCGCACCTGTTTGTGATGCAGCGTCAAGGGTAACCGCAGCCATCGTCTCCGAGTTGATAGTCCATCCTGCTGCAAACGACGTCCAATTGTTCGTGCAGATGTTGTTGTCTTGCAAACGTCCCTGTCTGTTGACTCAGGGATCGAGACGTGGTTACACGGTCCGTTACAGCCATGAGATTAAGATGCCTGTCATCTCGACTGCTAGTGATACGACGCTTTTGGAATCCAGCTAGGCTTTCCGTATTGCCCTGCTGAACACACCGATTCCATATTCTGCTAACATTCATTGGATTGTGACCAACGTGAACAGCAATGTTGCAATACGATAAACCGCATAGGCTACAATCCGACCTTTATCAAAGTCGGAAACGTGGTGGTACGCATTTCTCCTCCTTACAAGAGGTATCACGACAACGTTTCACCAGTCAACGCCGGTCAACTGCTGTTTGTGTATGAGAAATCGGTTGGAAACTTTCCTCATGTCAGCAAGTTGTGGGTGTTGCCACCGGCGCCAACCTTGTGTGAATGCTCTGAAAAGCTAATCTTTTCCATATCACAGCATCTTCTTCCTGTCGGTTAAATTTCGCGTCTGTAACACGTCCTCTTCGTGGTGTAGCAATTTTAATGGCCAGGAGTGTATTTCGGCTGCATATCGTTCAGCCATCCTGAGAGTGAGTCATAAGACTGATGCCCCAGCGCTAGAGTTGGAACGCTTGCACAGAGTGACATTTGCTCTGAGTGACACTTGCATGGGGCGACACTTGCACAGAGCCCGGGGCTCTTCAAGGCCTAACAGAATTTTCACCGGTACATGCTCAGTAACGAGTCTAGCAGTACCTGCGTGCTGGCTGCCGCCACACCACAGCAGTAAGTATCCATGTATAGCTTCAAGGTGGCTCATAAAAACATCTTGCGGCAAATTTATTTTTAAGGCTGTCGTAGTAACGGAAACTGACGATATATTTCAACATCATGAGAACTGACAATGAAATTAATTATATATTCTAATTTTTTGCTGATTCTGAGACAAGAGAGGGGGTAGCAGCCAAGTACGAAACGTGGTATTTCTTGTAAATGTTATAGCCTTAAGATAACTGTCGTTTTATGGCAAAGTTTAAATGGAAACAATCTACAAGTCATCAACATTTTATTTAAAAACAGAAAATAAAAACACAGAATGTCGAGGAATATTGCTTATTTTCCTCTTCACTAAAGGATCAAGGTCTTATACCGTTTTGACAGTAATGCTAATTCGTAAGTTGTTATTTGCGAGATTCTACGGATGGATTTCGATCTCTTCGTTACGTAAAAAAGCAGCATGTAGGCACTAAATCCAAGTCTAAACATCGCCATAATCTCAGCTGCAAATATACACTGAAGAAACATAAGTCAATCAGACTCTGCTATGAAACTAATCACTCAAACTTCACCATGCAGGTGTATAAGTTCCAATTGTAGTCAATTATCTATACTGTCCACATAAGAGATTGTAGTAACGTAAGAGACTGTAGTAACGTAAGAGACTGTAGTAATATTGTTAGTTTCTTTTTGTCCTGTTTTCCCAGAGATGCTTTTTTATATTATAATGTAGATATTCATGTAATATGTCAATGCAAGTGAATAATAAAAGTTTTTAGTTTCTCCATCGTTGGATGGTTGCTGTTCCCGCAACTGTGGTTCAAATTTAATGAAAGTCCAGCTCCAGTTGCAATTAGTTGTGCTTTATTTAAGCCCACACTACCGGTTTCGGCCTCTATGTTAGGCCATTTTCAAGTGTGACAGACGTTATGCCATAGAGAAAGCAACGTCAAAGTTTTATTTGGCCATATGCATTTCGCCTTTATTTATAAAGCATCTTTCACTGGCCTGTAATACATACACAACTGTTTTACAATATTTCGTTTTTTACTTTTTTAGTACTTTAAATTATAAACAGTGCAGTAACTTGATCTAACTATAAATTAATTAAGGACATATTGTTAATCTAAGTAATGCCAAAATGCTGCTTTACTTTATACATGTTAAAAACTGTATATTGATATAGCAATAGGCCTACTTCGGCACTGTGGCCATCATCAGGCTATCTGCGGACAAATATTTAAGGTTAAAATGCGTAAAATAAAGATACTTACAATTTTGATACATTTTTCGTGACATATTATTCCAGACTTACATCCATATGGCATCGTGGAGGATGCATATTATTGCAGTATAAATGCTCTTTAGATGGTATATATACATTATTATTTTATGCTTATGAGGTATTAATTCATTACTGCTATTCTGTCAGTTTGACATATCCTCCAGTGATGTTCTATGGTTACAGTTTGTTTATTGCTGCATATAGTGGGATCTTTGGTAGCGTGGCGTGATGGAATCGTAGCTACCTCGGTTCGTGGGCGAATTCAAAGGGAAGTAGTGTTTCCCGTCTCCTCTTTCTGGCTCACACATGCGGTTTGCGTTGGAAGATCTGCGAGGAGCAGTATTGTTTTTTCTTGGTTAATTCTGTTATATCGTAGCAAGTGCTTTGTTATCCCATTTGCTCGCTTATTTTTGTTAGCGGCGTTGTTGCATGTACGCATGCTACGTCAGGTAGTAACCGTCGTGTTATTCCATTTGCTCGTTTGTGTTCTTAGCGGTGTTACTGTATTACGTCACGCACTGCTGGGGCTGCTCGTACAAATACAACATAAGGACGAAGAAGCTTTCAACTGAAACACCCGTCTCCCTTCCATAATTACCCTCAGGCACCGTACTACTGATGTGTTTTATTTTACTGTTATTGATTATTTTAAACCTCTACTTTGGTGGAAGAGGGCACGTTTGTTTGGGTGAATTGTTTGAGGTGTTCAGAGCCTTAGCATTAGGATTTGTAGATTCTGAGTGATTGCACTGGCTATAAGGTGTGTAGCTGCATGATGGGCTTGGTAGCAAGTGTTGTTTATGTGAGCACAGAACCTGTGCACAGGAGAAGCTGATTGTAATATATAGCTCGCGAACTATTCATTAGAAACAGTATGCTGCGGTGGAGAGGCCGAACGGTCTAAGGCGCGTTGCTGCTGGGAGCGAAGTTGCTTGCCGTCGGAGGTTCTAGTCCTCCCTGAGGCATGTGTGTGTTAATTTGAGAAACAGTATGTGATTCCTGTAAATTGTTGTATAATGATTCATGTGCAGGCCACAGGGGCGCAGCGACGGTGGGGGAGGGGGGAGGGGAGAGGGGAGGGATTGAGTGGGGAGATAATGGTGCTAAAGTCGCCCCCCCCCGCACCTCGTAAAGATTTTTTAAATTATTTTTATTGTTTTCATTTTTTATTTTTTTAAGCAGGTTAGCACCGGAAATTTGAAATAGTACACATGTAATAAATCACAACGTAACTATAATTTGCCAAGCACAAGAGAAAGTGATAATGGGACGCCAACGTGATGCCGTCACTGAGAACGTGTGCTGCTGTTACTGTGAGCGGTTTTAATGCCGTCGCGACCAGCTTTGATACTGCCGCTATTGTTACTGCTATGCTGAAGTTACGAGCCGATTACTCATATGCAGCGACCCACTGCTTAGCAAGTCACCGGGGCCACCGAGTGGAATCTTACAAACAACAATAGTGTTACTTTAGTTCAGGTTTTACACATAAATTCTCATGTTAATTAATCTGTAAAGACCTTTCTGTTTGGCTAGTAACATAGAAGCTGCTTAATTATTTTGCGAGCTGATTATATACACTCCATTTCCACCACGTTGCTCCGCTTCCACTCTTAAATTAATGCGAACGTGCTCATTTTATTCCTTATGCAATTGTTTTTGTAGTATAATTGGTTAAATTGTAAAAAGTGTAAGCCATAGATTAATAAATTAAATAGGCTTTATTTAAAAAAAATAGCTTTCCCCAGGACCAAATCCTGGCTGCGCCACTGCTAGGCAAATATATATTTTCCTGTTAAATCTTTCTAAGTCTTAAAATAAGCAAGGCGGGATGGTTATTAACTGTACAGCACACGTCGTATATTATGATACGCTTACTAGGCCAGTCGCCAGGTATGTTTAGGTCCAAAAAAATTGCAGGAAGCTGAATTTTTTTTATGTTGTTAGGACATATTACAGTAGTATTAAACAAAGTTTGCAGCTTCGAAATCCTTTAGCTTAACTTTTAAGAGCCAAAAAACCTGAAATTTTCGGACTTGTTTCTAGTTTTGGCTTATAACTCGTGAAGGAATGTAGATAAAATATTCTAAAATTCAAGCCCAACCACAGCTCTGTAAGTCCAATAGTTCCCGAGGTTTTAAACTTCAAAAATTGACTTATGTCTCCAAAAAAGTTCAAATTTTTGATTTCAGTCATCTTACGGCCAGAATATTCGCTCTAATGATCATCCCACGGAGAAAATCATACAAAATAAAGTTATAGAGCAGTTATTTAGCTTTAATCTAAGTACAAAACGAAGTCCATAGGCCCAATACATTTCTAGATATCGTTAAAAAACGAAAAGTTGGAAAAATCGGAGTATTCAATAAACTGACCCAGACGAATTGCAGTTCTCTTATCCTATATACGTTAAAGAAAAAGGATGAATTACTCATTGACGATGATTATTAAAGCATTGTATATAAACAGGATTTTTTGAACACCGTTTTCAGCAAATATTGAACAGAGAATTTCCTTGAGTCCACTTCCTATCATTATGGCACCGATGGACCCCATGAATAATATGAGGTGGTGAAAACCTCAAAGCCTCACCACTATATTGACGAGCTGAGAATGCTGGTGGCTCTCCACAATGTCTCGGGCCTTCAAGTACAATGGTTGGCTGTAGGTCACAAAACATATTTCCTGACCGTAAACGCTTGTTCTTTCATTGGCTTCCAAAAGTGATGTTAAAATAGTGTCACAATCGGTTGGGGAGCATGGATAAATGGGAGATACACAATCTTTGAACGTTTGTAAGGAAGATCTTCTCTCACTTGCTGCATGAATCCAATCCATCCTGGGATGCCTTTTCCAAACAACCACAGCAGGTCTGGAGATTTTGGCAAAATGTCTTCAGTGATTTTCACTTTGTTAATTGAAATGACTGACAAGCCAGATTTTTTTTCATAGAAGAATGTGTAATATGTCTGGCAGTGTGTGAACCTGATAGACTTTGCAGAAACAGACTTCAAACGTGGTATGTTTTTGGCTGGGTGAACGGATCAGTGAGGGGTCATGATCATTATACCACCCATTTCATGGAACATATTTTCTCCATCAATTGTGTTAACGTTCACATCTGCATTTGCGAACACAAGTTACATAAAAGCTCAACTAGTTGGGTCACTTCTCCACGGAGAATAGCGGAACTTTCAAAATGCATAGCCTCCATATACGTACAAAAAATTCCCATATTGTGGCCAAAAATTCAGCGTCCTGCACTTTTTTTGTCTACGACGGATGTGAAAATAAAATAAGCAACCTCGCATATGCGGATGACTTTGTTGTAATGGCCGATTCAATTGAAAGGTTGCAAACTAATATTTCAGAGCTTGATCAGAGGTGCAAGGATTATGATATGAAGATCAGCATCTCCAAAACAAAAGTAATGTCTGTGGGAAAAAGATTCAAACATATTGAGTGCCAAATAGGAGGAACAAAGTTAGAACAGGTAGACAGTTTCAAGTACCTGGGATGTATTTTCTCACAGGATGGCAACATAGCGAAAGAATTGGAATCGAGGTACAGCATAGCTAATGCAGTGAGTGCTCAGTTAAGATTTAATCTCTTCTGCAAGAAGGAAGTAAGTTCCAAGACCAAGTAAGCAGTATGTTTCGACCAACTTTGTTGTATGGGAGTGAAAGTTGGGTGGATACAGGTTACCTTATTCATAAGGTAGAGGTTACAGATATGAAAGCAGCAAGAATGATTGCAGGTACTAATAGATGGGAACAATGGCAGGAAGGTATCCGTAATGAGGAAATAAAAGAAAAACTGGCAATGAACACCATAGATGAAGCAGTTAGAGCAAACAGACTGAGATGGTGGGGTCATGTTACACGCATGGGGGAAGCAAGGTTACCTAAGAGACTCATGAGCTCGGCAGCGGACGGTAAGAGGAATCGAGGTAGACCAAGAAGAAAGTACTTAGATTCAGTGAAGAATGATTTTGAAGTTGTTGTTGTTTTGGTCTTCAGTCCGGAGACTGGTTTGTTGCAGTTCTCCACAGTTCCCTATCCTGAGGCAAGCCTCTTCATCTCCACATAAGAACGGCAACCTACATCTGAATCTGCTTACTGTACCTATCTCTTGGTCTTCTTCTACGATTTTTACCCCACACACTTCCCTGTAATGCTAAATTCACAATTCCTTGATGTCTAAGAATGTGTCCCACCAATCTATCCCTTCTTTTAGTCTAGGTATGCCAGAAATTTCTTTTCTCCCCAATTCTGTTCAGTACCTCCTCATTAGTTACGCGATCCACCCACCTAATCTTCAGCATTCTTCTGTAGCACGACATTTCAAAAGCCTCAATCCTCTTCCTATCCGCACTGTTTATCGTCCATGTCTCACTCCCATACAAGGCAACACTCCAGAAAGGACTTCCTTAGGCTTAAATCAATATTCGATGTTGACAAATTTCTCTTTTTCAAGAAAGCTTTTCTACCCATTGCCATTCTGCATTTTATATCCTCTGTACTGCGACCATCATGATATATCATGATACCATCATGATAAGGCATAATATCAGAAGAGGCATCAATGTTAGCATTGAATAGTGGATCATGGAGGAATTTTATTAGAGGTACTATGCTCCAGACTGAACGCTGAAAGGCATAATCAGTCTCTAATGATGATGATGATACGACGACTGGCCTATACGCTTTGGAGCAGTTGCGGAGATCCAATAACGCGCGACCTCCTCAGTGCTTCGAGCGATTCCAGAAGGACTGTTTGCTGGCAGTTTCCGACAACTGTACAACAGATGTCAGAAGTGTACTGTAGCCAATAGCGATTACTTTGAAGACCAGCAAAGGTATGTCGTTTGTAACTATTGTTTCCTATTTTTCCTCAGACCATTCACCGAACCTTTCGGAAACACCAGTATATGCTAACGTCGAGGTTGGAATACACGTTCTGTTAGACGGCGGAGTAAAGGGCTGCCGAATTTTTATTTTTTTTTTTTTATTTTTTTTTTTTATTTTTTTTTTTTTTTTTTTTAATGCAAGCTCCCTGCTGTTCCAGAGGAAACGTGAAGAATGATTTTGTAGTAAAAGGCATAATCAGAAGAGGCATCAATGTTAGCATTGAATAGCGGTTCATGGAGGAATTTTATTAGAGGTACTATGCTCCAGACTGAACGCTGAAAGGCATAATCAGTCTCTAATGATGATGATGATGATGATGATGTAATGTCATTGAAGTTCTTGGACTGTGTCACTTTGTCCCAAAACTGTACAGTAGATGACTTTAAGAGGTATGTCTTTTCACTTTCTGTAAAGTAATGATTTTCAAAGAATAAAAGCTACGGTATGTTGAAAACGAATATCTAGCGCTTTGTTCATTATAACGTAGGCAGTCGCAAATGTTTTAGCGTTTTCTTTTCAACATCTTCTGACTTACAAATGCTAAGTACTATATCGTCCTGACGTAAATAATAACACTCCATTCAAGGTCTTTCGCCGGCCGCGGTGGCCGAGGGGACTAAGGCGCTCCAGTCACGGTCTGCACGGCCACTACGGTCGGGGATCGAATCCCCCCTCGGGCATGGATATTTGTGACGTCATAGTTCGTAAGTAGTTCATAAGTAGTTTGTAAGTTTAGGGACTGATGACCCCGTAGTTAAGTCCCATAGACTATACAAACATTTGAACATTTTTTTGAAAGTCTTTCGTTCGTGGAAATAATACATTTTTCTTGAGATGACTTTTCTAATACTATTATCAAAGCGACTCTCCATTCCATTAATATACTTTGAAGTAATCATATTTCGCATCAGTTTTAATCTGTCTGAAACTAAGTTTTCAAATTAATATTGTTTACTATGAACAGAAAACATCTATGCCGTCTAAACCATCATTGGCTACTTCAAATTGTCGGCTTCATTCCCGCGTGTTGACTGTTGCCAACATTACCCGCTAGGCCTGTGACGGCAATTGTAAAAATTTTACCAAAGTACCTACGCGTCGTGGACTTTTGAATAAAAATTCCGTACATGATTTTAATGCTTAAAATTACCTACGAGAAGGGAAATTCCCTACGTCTGGCAACACTGGTTCTGATTTCATGTACCTTATGGTACTGACAACTCAAAATCGGGAAAAATGTAGTTACGTCTCTCTGATCCTAAATGGGCGTATTGTTTCCTATTTTTGCTGAGACCATTCACCGAACTTTTCGGAAATACCACGTATATGCTCAACGTCGAGGTTGGAATACACGTTCTGTGGCCGGACGCGGTAGTCGAGGGGACTGAAACGCTCCAGTCACGGTCTGCACGGCCACTACGGTGCATGGATATTTGTGCATGGATATTTGTGCCGTCCTTAGGATTAGGTAGTTCATGAGTAGTTTGTAAGTTTAGGGACTGATGACCCCGAGGTTAAGTCCCATAAGCTACACAAAAATTTGAACACGTTCTGTGAGACGACAGTGTAAAGGGCTGTCGAAATATTCTTTTGGCAAGCTGCCTGCTGTTCCAGAGGACAGGTGCAGAACCGAGGGTGGCTGGCAGGTAGGAGCAGCACCTGTTCTGCCCCTGGGGCCGGCGGCAGTCACAGGAAGCTCGCGCCGCTGAGCGCCGGGCGGAGAAGGGCTGTGCGGGGAGACTAGACGTCATCCGTTTTAATGACGCCTATCGACGACCGCAAGAGCGATCGGCGGGGAGTCGCCGCGGCACAATGGGCCGGGCCTTGCGGGATGTTTCACCGTAATGAAGGCGGCGCCCGCGCACGCGCGCCGGTGGGCGGGGCACAACAATGGCGGGGGGAGGGGCGAGGGGGAGGGGGAGGGGCCCGGCGCGAGCGGCCAGCTTTGTCCGCGACACCGAGGCGCAAGGCGCCGCCGCTCTATTTATATAGAAAAAAAGGGGGGCGGGCGACAGAACGCGTATTAATAAGAGCCGCGCCGCGCCGCGAGTATTTTAAATAAAATTAGAAAGACAAGGCCGCGTGGCGCCCCCGCCGGCACCCTTGGTGCGCAACCCCCTCACACCTTGCGCCGGCCATCTCTGCTCACAAAAGCGGCCTGTGCATTAATTGGGCCCTCGGCCGAAATGCGCCGACGGCACAAAGCCTGGCGCGCGGGTTTTAAATAAAACGCCGGACAATGACGGGGGGCGGGGGAGGGGCGAGGCGCGAGTGTCTGCCAGTGAAAACGGAGGAAAGGCCCTGAAAGGCGCCTCACCTGCTCCACAACTGTTAATACGCGCGCCACCGGCTTTTTCTCTCTCTCCTGTCTGCCTTCCACCTATTCACCGTTTCCTTTCTTCTTTACATTTTTCCCCCAATTCACTCTTTCTCTCTCTCTCCCCTCTGTGAAGAAAATACTGTACGAGTATCTCTGTCCACCACGCCACTCGTTGTTCCCTCCTCCCCCTCCCCCCATGCCACCCTTTCTGAGCGGACCATGTAAGAGACGAACAGTGCACACACGTCCCTTGTGCAAGAAACATATTTCGTTCCAAATTCCTACCCGTTGTCTGAATTTTAAAATTCTATAAATCCCAGCGTCGAATATGTATTTCTAAGATATTATCCGAATGCTAAACGAACAAGGGAATGGAATATTAACAACCGAATTCGCAGAGCGCTCTTCGTATTTTGTCTGCTACCAGGTTTTCGAGCTGTTTTGTTGTTATTAATCTAGCAATGGTATCGGGTACAAATCTATTCACACTGCCCGCAGATGATGAAAATATACGAGAGATATTCGGAACTGGATCGATTATTTCAGAAACCACGCACGTGACACTTTAGCGATTTTGGATCAGATACGGATTCGAAGAGAGCACAACAAGACACATTGTTTTACACAGAAATTATTTATGTCTTTTTCTTTCAGTATATCTGTCCTCAGACAAGTATCAACTGGATATCCTCCACGTCTAAATGTGTGTAAATCTATCGGACCAAACTGCATGGTCATTAGTCCGTAGCTTACAAACTACTTAAACTAAGGACAAACACACACACACCCATGCCCCAGGGAGGACTCGAACCTCCGACGGAGAGCAACCGCGCTCCGCAGCGTGGCGCCTTCTTCCTCTCCCTCTTTTTCCTTCTACTTTTCTCTCCATTATCCTTTGCAGTAGACACTTTTTACGTAACATGTATCCCACCCAAAATATTTTCCTCTTTTGTATCATCCTCAGGAAGTTCGTTTCCTCTTTTCAAAATGTTCAAATGTTTGTACAGCTTATGGGACTTAACTATGGGGTCATCAGTCCCTAAACTTACAAATTACTTATGAACTAGCTAATCCTAAGGACGGCACAAATATCCATGCCCGAGGGGGGATTCGAACCCCCGACCGTAGTAACCGTGCAGACCGTGACTGGAGCGCCTCAGTCCCCTAGGCCACCGTGGCCGGCCGTTTCCTCTTTTACCCTGCTCAATACTTCCACATTTTTCATTCTTTCAATCCGTTTCAGTTTCTCCATTCTTCTCCATAGCCACATTTCAAAACTCTCTACATACTTTTGTTGTTGTTGTTTTTTCTTACTATCCATGTTTCAGATCTATAAGACACAACGCACCACACAAAACTTTGGCGAACTCTTCCGGAGATTAATGGGGATGCTCCTTGCTGTAAGTAAATCTTTCACTCTCCCAAACGCATTCTATCCCATGTATATTCTACGTCTCCCTTCTTCTGCACAACTTCCATTAAAAGTTATCAAGCTTTCCAGCTTTTGAAATGACGGAACCTGTTGCAGTTTTCTTCCCTCTAGTGATATATTGATTCTGTCATCTTTTACAATTTTCATCACTTTGGTCTTATCGATGTTCACTTTCATTCCGAATTCTTTCCCCACCGTTACAAGATTCTCCATCATTACCTGGAGCTCTTCTTCTAATTCTGTTAGTACAGTCATATCATTTGCCTACTTTATAGTATTTATTCTTTCTCCTCCCACTACAAGTCCTTTTGTTTTTTCTAACGTTTTGTTAATTAGTTTTCAGCATATATATTAAAAGGTGGTGGTGACATAGAAGAACCATGTCTCACACCTCTTCCAATGGTCACCTCTTCAGTTTCATCTTCATCGGCTCGTACCATTACTTTCTGCCCACATAGAGTTGTTTTATGACCCTTTTATCCTTCCAATCAATACCAGTATATGTCAGAATCTTCAGCAGCATACACCAGTCAATTCTGTCAAATGCTTTTTTCCCAGTTGAGAAAACAAACATATATCTCTCTATTTACTTCTAAAAACCTTTCTGCAAACATCTTCAGACACCTAGTTGCATCTCTTGTTCCTCTTCCTTTCATTTAAATCTTCTCCTATATTCTCCTCTATTTTCACTAGTCTGGTCCCAGATTTGGTAACATTGCATATAAAACTAATTGTCCTATAATCTTAGCATAGTTTGGCATTGCATTTCTTTGGTAAGGGAACCATTATCGTCTTTAGAAGGACTGCAGGCCAGATACCTATATAATATATTCTGAATCATGTGTATATCACATTCAAACCAGAGAAGAAGAGCTAAGAAATTTCTGTGTAGTGTAGGAACAACGTATGCGAGACACTTGTTCACCATTCAGGAGTTTTTCACTTGTGCTGTTCTTTCATTCAGACATCGGTCGCAACCTTGTGCGGGTTGCACAGGACTTTATTTTTCGAAAGTAAATTATTAATTTTTCACTCACAAGGGGACCATCAGAAATGTAAATTACGGAATTTGATGGGTCTCAGATATGTTGTTGAAGGTCATACCCTGAGTATGAGGCTATCCGCTTTCTTAGTTTCATTATAGGAAAAAGTGTTCTTGACTAGTGGGCCCCTTTGTGAACTGAAGTAGGTGCTTTTAAGTCCTTGGGCAGATCATTTTTGTTCCTAGTATGAACTGAGCTGTTTGTTGGGAAAAGGGATATATTATTATGACAAATTTCATTAAGGAACAAATATACTGAGCGGCAGTAGTTAATATACTCAGTTCTTTGAAGAACCTCCTGCAGGATGTCCGTTAATTTACACCACATCTACATACATACTCCGCAATTCACCGTAAGGTGCGTGGCGGAGGGTACACTGTACCACTGCTAGGTATTTTCTTTCCTATTCCACTCCCAAATTGAACGAGGAAAAAAAGAATGCCTATATGCCTCCGTACGAGCCCTAATTTCTCTTATCTTGTCTTTGTGATCTTTACGCGAAATGTAAGTAGGCGGCAGCAAGATTGTACTACACTCAGCTTCAAATTCCGGCCCTCTAAATTAACTTAACAGAAATTCACGAAAAGAACGTCGTCTTTCCTCCAGCGATCCCCAATTGAGTTGCCGGAGCATTTCGGTGACACTCGCGCATTGGTCGAACCTACCAGTAACAAACCTAGCTGCACGCCTCTGAACTGCTTCTATGTCTTCCTTTAAACTGATCTGCTGCGGGTACCAAACACTTGAGCAATACTCAAGACGTGGTCGTACAAGCGTTTTATACGCGGTCTCCTTTACAGGTGAAGTACATCTTCCCAAAATTCTCCCTACAAACCGAAGTCGGCTGTCCGCCTTACTCACAACTGTCCTTACATGCTCGTTCCATTTCATATCTCTCTGCAATGTTACGCCTAGATATTTGAACGACGCGACAGCATCAAGAACCTCACTACTAATGCTGTATTCGAACATTATGGGATTGCTTTTTCTACTTATGCGCATCACCTTACATTTTTCTACATTGAGAGCTAGCTGCCATTCTTCGCACTAACTAGAAATTTTGTAAGTCATCCTGTATGCTATTACAGTCAGTTACAGACGACACCCTCCCATACACCACAGCATCATCAGCAAACATCCGCAAATTACAACTTACTCTGTCCATCAGATCATTTATATAGATCGAAAATAATAGCGGTCCTATCACACTCCCCTGGAGCACGCCTGACGATACACTCGTCTCTGACGAACACTCGCCGTCGAGAACAACGTACTGCGTTCTATTACTTAGGAAGTCTTCCAGCCAGTCACAAATCTGTGAACCTATTCCATAAACTCGTATCTTCGTTAGCAGTCTGCAGTGGGGAACCGCGTTGAACGCCTATTTGAAGTCGAGAAAAACACAATCCGCCTGTTGCCCTTCATCCATGGCTCGCAAGATGTCATGTGAGAAAAGGGCAAGCTGAGTTTCACGTGAACGATGTTTCGTAAACCCTTGCTGATTCATGGAAAAAAGCTTTTCCGTTTCAAGGAAATTTACTATATTCGGACTGACAATATACTCTTAAATTCTACATGAAACTGATGTCAACGATATTGGCCTGTAATTGTGTGGGTCAGTTTTCTTTCCTTTCTTATAAACGGGAGTCGCCTGAGCGGTGAATTAAAGATTCGCGATAAATGCAAGTAGGGGGCCAACGCCGCAGAATAGTCTTTGTAAAACCGAACTGGTATTCCATCCGGGCCAGCAGACTTTTTCGTATTTAGCTCTCTTAGCTGCTTCTCTACACCGTAAATACCTATTGCTATGTCCCCCATTTCGGAATTAGTACGTTGATCAAATGATGGTACATTTGCGGTCCTCCTGCGTGAAAGATTTCTTAAAGGTTAAATTTAGAACTTCAGCTTTCCGTTTGCTTTCTTCTATTACTGCCCCTGAATGATCAACGAGTGACTGGACAGTGGGTAAGATCTTTTGCTAAGATATAGCTATGATAGTTATTGTACGCTTCGCGCATCGATCTTTTTATAGCCGCACGAATCTCTACTAACTTTTGCCTGTCATCATTTGCGTGTTCTTTTTTGAATCGAGAGTGCACAGCCTTTGCTTTCTCAGCAGCTTTCTAACATTATTATTATACCACGGTGGATCTTTTCCATCCTTAATCGTCTTTACTGGCACATATTTCTCTAACCCTTTATTAACAATGCACTTAAATTTAGTCCACAATTTCTCTACATCCATAGTCCCGGAATTAAACGATGCCCATTCATTTTCTAAGTGCGATCGTAACATTTGCTTATCGGCTCTTCCCAACAAAAACACGCTCCTAGGCTTCTTGATTGGTTTATGAACTTTGGTCACCATCGACGCTATGACTATATCATGATTACTAATTCCTGTCTCTACACAGACATCGTTAATAAGGTCAGGCCTGTTTGTGGCTATAAGGTCTAGAATATTTTCATTGCGCGTGGGTTGCCGGTTTAACTGCTCAAGACAGTTTTCGGAGAATATGTCCAAAAGTAGCTCGCAAGACTGCTTGTCTGTACCGCCTGAAATGTAACTAGCGAGGTCCCAATCTATTCTCTTAAGGTTGAAGTCTCCTCCGACTAATATTACATGGCCCGGATACCTATGCACTACCTGCTGTAGACTTTCTTTGAATGATTCTAAAACTGCTACAGCAGTACTGGGGGACCGGTAAAAACACCCAACTATTAACTTTACTTCTTTTAGACCTGTTATACGTGCCCAGATAACTTCACAGTTACTTTCAACTTCGATCTCAGTAGAAACAATATGTTTGTCCACAGCGATGAACACTCCTCCTCCAGTTGTATCCGATCTATCTTTCCGATATACATTCCACGCTTCGCTAAATATTTCTGAACTTGCATCGTGATTTAAATATTTCTGAACTTGCATCGTGATTTAGCCAGCTTTCGGTGCCTAAAACTATCTGAGTGCAATAACTTCCATGCAGTGCGGCAAATTCGGGAACTTTGTTTCTAATACTCTGTAAGTTCGCGGCTAATATTTTGATGTTAGAATTTTTGTTCCGAACGTGGCCTGAATTCGCTGTTTGAATGCTGACAGAGGTAGCGCCTAGCCTTAAAAAAAAAAAAAAAAAAAAAAAAAAAAAAAAAAAAAAAAAAAAAAAAAAACCATGTGCACTCCACAAGTACTCTGCTAACCGAGTAGCCGCTTCCTTAGCGTAGTGATCTATCTAGGGGCACCCTACAATTCCCCACCCGATAACGCAGATCCAGAAATCTGCAGCCATGACTGTCACAGTCGGCGAAGCGAAGTCAGACCCTCCACTCGGCTCCAAACCAAAGGACCCCGATCAACCCTGGGAACAATGCTACAAATCGACAGCTCTGCTTGCACCCCGCGTGCGAAGGCAGCAGCCTTCACCAATTACGCCAACCGCTCGTAGGACCTGAGGATGTCCTCAGAACCCAAGCGACAAGCGTCATTGGTGCCGACGTGAGCTACGACTTGCAGTCGACTGCTCCCCGCACCCTCGATAGCCGCCGGCAAGGCTGCCTCCACATCTCGGATGTGGCCCCCCAGCAGACACACCGAGTGCACGTTGGAATTCCTTCTGGATCTCGACGCTATCTGCCTAAGGGGCTCCATCACGCGGCTAACATTGGAGCTCCCAATAACTAATAATCCCCTGCCCCCGTGCACCTGCTCGGACCCTGCTGAAGGAGTAGCCACATGTTCACTCAAAGGACGAACGGGCGCGGACGGACGTCCAGCGTCCACATTGGCCTTCCTCCTCGAGCGACGCGAACGCCGTACAACACGCCACTCCCCTTGCGTAGAAGGTGGCTCGACGACGTCCGGTACACCTGAAGGTGCCTCGGTAGCAGGGACAGAGAGCGAAGCATGAGACACCTGAGGTGTCCCACTACCTGAGGTGTCCCACTCGACGCACCAGACTCCCCACCATCGCTGCACTCCGAGACAGCAGCCTGAAGACGGCTGACCGTAGCCAACAACACGCTCATCTGTTCGCGAACCGCGGCCAACTCCTCCTGCGTCCGCACACAGCAGGCACACATCCTATCCATCCTATCGATACAATTAACTGCAGAAAGTAGAAAACTAAATCAACTTTTAAGTAGCCGAGTACTCTAATAAAGGCGGCTGGGTGCTGACTGAACTGTGGTCAGTGGTAACAACGCTGTCAAATCAACAAAACTGAGTCCGGCAATACAAATAATACGTATTACATGTTTTTGGACTCTGAAAACTTTTGCTTGACTTGAAAAGTTACCCCAAAATATTATACCATATGACATTATGGAATGAAAGTAAGCAAAGTATTCAAGCATTTTCTTATATCTCTTATGTCTGATATCACTCGTATTGCAAATGCAGATCTGTTAAGTCGTTTCTGCAGTTCTGTGGTGTGCTCCTCCCAACTAAATTTATTATCAAGCTGTAATCCCAGGAATTTTATACTGTCAACCTCTTATATCTGATCTTCTTTATACTTTTGCATATACTGGATAGGAATCTCTTACATGTTCCGAACTGCATGTTGTGAGTCTTTTCAAAGTTTTATGCCAATGAGTTGGCTTTAAACCATTTATTAATGTTATCGAAAATATCATTAGCAGACCTTTTCAGAACTATGCTCGACATGCTATTTATTGCAATAGTTGTATCATCTGCAAACAAAACTAACTTTGAAACTTCCTGGCAGTATAACTGATCAGAGGTCATCAATGTACAGAAGAAAAAGCAATGGCCCTAAGATGGATCCTTGTGGGACGCCACGTGTAATTTCTTCCCAATCTGATAATGACTGTTGGCTTAATTCACTAGTCCCTTGTATTGACACCCTTTGTTTCCTGTTAACAAGGTACGACTTGAACCATTTTGCAGCAATTTCCGTTACACCAGAAATTTTAATTTACTTAAAAGGATGTTATGGTTCACACAACCAAATGCCTTTGATAAATCACAGAAAATATCTGCTGCTTGTAATTTATTATCTAATGAATTAAGTACATTCTCAATGTGGGTGTAAATAGTCTTTTCGATATCGGAACCTTTCAGAAATCGAAACTGTGTTCTAGACAATAAGTCATTTGAGGTGAGATGATTGACAAGCTGATTGAACATTACCTTTTCTAGAATTTTTGAGAATGCCGGTAAAAGTGAAATCAGTCTGCAGTTTGATGGTATCTCTTTATCCCTTTTCTTGAACAGGGGTTTAATATCCGTATATTTTAAGCAATCAGGAAATGTTCCAGTTATAATAAACTGGTTACACAACTAGCTTAAAATTGTGCTAAATTCACAAGAAAACGCTTTAATTAACTTTGTTGATATTTTATCATAATCACTAGAATGCTCTGTTTTTAAATATTTTATTAAGGAAGTTATTTCTTGTGATGCAGTGAGTGACATATTCATGTACCTGTAGTTATTTTTAAACACTAGTTTCAAATATTGAAGGGCATTATTTACTGACCCTGATAATCCCATCCTATCAGTAACAAATACAAAGTACTTGTTAAATGGATTTGCCACACTGTGCCCATCAGTTACAAATGTATCATCTATTTTTAATGCTATCTGCTCCTGTTCCTTTCTGTTTTTACCAGTCTCCTCTTTCACTATATCCCATATTCCTGTTACTTTATTGTCTGGTTTTGCTATCTTTTTCTCATAGTGCATTTGTTTAGATGCCTAAATCACTTTTTTATATATTCTACAGTATTTCTTATATTTAGCTAAGTCATCATCATTGGAACTACTCTTTCCTTTTCGTCTTACAAGACATTTTTATTCCTTTTGTAATCCATGGTTGTAATTATGGTTTAATTTAAGCTACTTTCAGAGTAAAATAGTGTTCAAACATTATACTGACATTATTAATGAATATGTTATATTTTTGATTCATGCCATGAGAACGATAAACTCCGTGTGCACGCAAGACAGTACCTTTTATTAACCCTAGAACGGTCGGCCGAAAAATAGTTTCAGGAACGGTCGGGCTGGGTCTGTGGGACCCAACAATTAAAATGCTTATGACAAGTGCCGAAACAGTGTGTTTACTTCAAATGACGAGTTTTTATATTGTTTAGGTCCTACCAAATGCTGTAGGGATATTATTTCAACGTTCTGAATTTCACAACTGCTGTAAAATAAAAGAAGTAGAAAATATACTTCTTTGTAGTAATAAATGTAACCACACTAGAAGTACTAGTTTATTGAATTGAAATACAAATATAAATGAGAATAATTTTTAGAACTGAGAAGCAGACTTGTTGAATTAATGTTATATAAATCGAAATTGTGCATATAATGAATAGTTTGTGTGATATAGTCCTCTAAAATCGTCACTTTTCGTAACAGATGACACAAACCATTTATGCATGCACCAAGCACTACTATATTTTGCAAATTTTGCAGAAGTATTTAGTTTTGCTGTCCCACTTATAGCATCTTCCCCTTCATCCCCACTCTTTCACTATTGGTATCATGATCACTGTTTATTTCGAAGTCGGAATCGTCAATTTCATTATCATCATCGTATAAAACGTGGCAAATTTCACAGTATGAAACGCTTTCTCTTGAAATTTTATATTTTAAATTATTGGCATCAGACATAGTTCACAAAGTAATTTTAAACAGGATGAAACACCAAATAAAAATACACCCGCAACGGTAGAAATCAGTAACGTAAACTGGCAGACCCTCCCGATTTTTGGAGAACTTCCGAACATTGTCTAAACAATTTAAAGCCTTATTCATGGTGTTAACGCTTTCTCTTGCATGTTTCAGGAAACTAGAAGAGCGCTCGAGTCAGATCAGCGACTATAAGCATATAAATTCATTGAAATAGAAACTAGTGGGTCTCACAGACCCAGCCCGACCGTTCTAGGGTGGAGCTGTAAACCACAGTGTTCCGGTTGCTCTTACGACAAATATAATCTGGATTTCTGTAGTGGCATAGCAAGCGATGCAGACAATAGTGAAGAAGATAATGACGTGAAGATTAAATTACTATGCCAAAGTCGAATTTTCTATTTTTTTCATAATGTACACTGTTCGTGATATTCTGTAAAAAAACCGAGGCCCGTCGCTAAAAAAGAGGCTTGCCTCATATTCAGGGTATGTCCCTCCTCAAGATATCCGAGACCCACCAAAATTCGTCATTTACACTACCGATGGTCCCGTTGTCAGTCTATTCCATTCAAGGCAACCATAGAGCGGGTCTTGGCGGGTGTGCACCGGAATCCACCGGTCAACACCGCGCGCCCACACCGTGTTCCAGTGCTCGCCTACACGCAGTAAATTCAGCTGGCAGCAGTACGACCTACCTCCCCTTGCTTGCACGGGAAGTTTCAGAAGACCGACCAAACCAGGAGGCGGGGAGCGGCAATATGAGAGGCGTAGCGCTCTCCAGCGAGAGGCACTTCGCAGAACAGGTGGCTGTCTCTTTGGTCAGCCTTCGTTCCGAAGGGAGGTGCCTCCTCCTCCTCCTCCTCGGACAGCCGACAATTACGCAACCTGTTGGCTTCCTCCCAGACGCTAAAATTCCTTTCAATGTAATCCCTGACGCATGTTTGAGTCATTAGTTGCAATTAAATGTCGAATGACTGACACATTTGGTCGACAACCATCTGCTGGGGCCGAGCGGTAGGTCCCCAGCTTGTAGTGTCTCAAACACTACATGCTCACCTTGGATGGACAAGATGTCCAAATGAATACGTTGTAGGAGGTTTTTTGTGGACTATTACTGTCCTTTTACAGGATAATTGTTGAAAATAAACCTCCCCTTTTGTCATAAGACGTTCCAAAGACATTTTATTTCTTTAATAAAACTGTAGTGAAACTCAGAATAATTAAAGCATCACGGAATTGTCATTCAGTTGTTATAGTTGTTGATTAGTTCTGACTGAGCTAACACATTATAAAGTTGTAAGACATCTGGATGTAATGTGGTGTAAACCAGATGTTGGACTCAAATATTCTGTAGTTATGGGTCAAATAAAACCCTGATGTGTTTATAAGAAATGCACTGTGAAGAGTTCTCATTTTAGTAGTTGCAATTTATCTTCTGGTGTAACTACTTCTCAACATAACTTCATTACGTGTGTAGAAGTGTAATGGCCTTGAACACTAATGGATTAGTGAAAAATAGAGGCACTGGTTAACCAGGACCTCAACTAAAAGTTTAACCGCACTAGACAAGAAGAGATTCCTGTGTGTGTGTGTGTGTGTGTGTGTGTGTGTGTGTGGTGTTGCAAGATTGAAGAGGGACTACACGGTCAAATCATACAATAATTTCCCCTAAAAAAAAACCAAGAAACATCACAAGCTTTCTATCAGGATGAGGCGTGAAACGTGGTGCAGCGCTATAGGAGGCTAGTAAAACAGTACAATAGGATCCGTGCGAACACTTCGCACCTTTAGTGCAATGTAAAAAAGTTGGAAAAAATGGAAGTAAAGTTGAATGTGCACGCTTAGCTTTCTTCAGAATCAATCAATGCAAGTGTTTAAAAGCGCAAATGAAAGAGCTTGATCCGCTGAGTGTTGTTAGGTCAAAAGGAACTGCATACCTTAATTAAATCCGAAGAAACCGTAAAACAACCCGATTGAAATATTCATTGCAAGGACAGAAGGCTACCGCGTTTGTAGAAAAATAAAGGATGGAGAGACTTAAGTTACTTCTGATACTTGATGACATATCTGTTAAATATAGTAATCAATATAGTAATCACATCCAAAAAGCAAGAACTATGTGATGTAATCGTAAATAATGTTTTTGACTAAATCATTAAGTGGTTCTCTGCAAACGGACTCTCATTAAATTTTGATAAAAAAAAACGTATATGCAGTTCTGTACAGTAAATGGCACAACTCCAGTAATAAATATAGACTTTGAAGAGAATGTGTAACTAAAGTATAATTTTCAAAAATTTTAGGTGTATGCATTGATGAGAGATTAAACTGGAAGCAACACATACCCAGTCTGCTGAAACATTTGAATTCAGCTACGTATGCTGTTAGGGTTATTGCAAATTTTGGCAATAAGAATCTCAGTAAATTAGCTTACTGTGCCTAATTTTATTCACTGCTTTCGTATGGCATCATATTCTGGGGTAATTCATTATTGAGTAAAAAAGTATTCATTGCATAAAAGCGTGTAATCACAATAATTGCTGGATCCCACCCACGATCATCCTGCAGACATCTATTTAAGGATTTAGGTATCCTCACAGTAACTTCGCAGTGTATATAGTCGTCACTTGTGAAATTTGTTGTTAATAATCCAACCCAGTTCAAAAGTAATAGCAGTGTGCACAGCTATAACACCAGGAGAAAGCATCTTCACTGTGTTGGGCTAAATCTGAGTTTGGCACCGAAAGGGGTAAATTATGCTGCCACAAACGTCTCTGGTGACGTGCCTTTGTTCAATGGGCTACGTTATGTGTACAGACTGACGCTTGTAAATTTTCCACAACAACAATGTAATGTAAGTACTTGTTTACTGTAGAATAAAATTTTTGTTATTTTATAGGTAAACATTTCATGGTTTTAATACGGTTTGTTCACAGCTCGCTAGTTACTTTCTTATTTACTATGGGTCCATGTATCTTCTGAAGAAAATAGATTTATATCAATCGAAACCGCGGTAAAGTTTATTAAACTTTAATTTGCAATTGTTTGGCTGTTACTTCTACTACTGTGAACTACCGTTGCTGTTTGCAGCTATGTTTAAAATTATGTTATATATCTTATAGATCACTGGTATTTGCAAGTCTAACCTGTGTCAGTTAAATGTTGTGAAGACATGGAATATTTCGAAAAGAATTTTTCAGTATACTTCGACTAAGATGTACTAGTGATTTACGGTGTATGTGAAAGACCAGTGTAATTATAAATGTTGTAAAGATTTGGAACATTTTAAAATCAATTGTTTGTAGCGCCTAATATTGTAACAATGCCTGGTAGCTAGAGAGAGAGTGTTAAATTTCATAATTTTATAATTTTGATGGTGTTTTCAGGAGTGTGGGTGATCTGAGCTCTAAGAAAGAGAGAGTTGTCACAAGTCTGTCAATACAATGAACATCTCGGCGAGAGGATTGCGTGCACACGTGCCTCTCACAATGGAGCTGGTAGGGCAGAGTCTGAGTGACAGCGGCGGACCACCTCCAAGCACCGGGCGGGGACTCTGCTCTCGCCCCCACTTGCATGTCTCCTTGGCGTGGAGCAAGAAAAAATCTTGCATTCATGATGATTTCCAACCATGTTCACCGTAACTGCAGTGCGTTCGTTTAAATAATAGTAGTGTACCCCGTATCTGCAATGCGCTTCTCAGACAACTTTTTTTTTTCTTTTTTTCTTTTTTGCATTGTTGTTGTTGTGGTCTTCAGTCCCGAGACTGGTTTGATGCAGCTCTCCACAATACCCTACCCTGAGCAAGCCTCTTCATCTCCACATAAGAACAGCAACCTACATCTGTCTGAATCTGCTTACTGTATCCATCTCTTGGTCTTCCTCTGCGATTTTTACCCCACACATTTCCCTCTAATGCTAAATTCACAATTCCTTGATGTCTAAGAATGTGTCCTACCAATCTATCCCTTCTTTTAGTCAAGGTATGCCAGAAATTTCTTTTCTCCCCAATTCTGTTCAGTCTTTTTTGCATATGAAACCTAAATGTTGTTGTTAGAAGGGAATGTGTAATAATAAGTAGAGCCAGACGCATGTGTATCTCTCTCAGAAACGTTATGGTATTTTATGTAAACATTTATAACATGTTTATCGATAGGGGTGTAAGATTGTTTATGTACAAACAACTTACGGGTATGCTGCCGGGTGACGTCGTCGACAACCGCCGATATTTCGGCAGGAGACACCCTGCCATTCTCAAGGCACAACTGAACTTAAGGAAGCAATGTGCAAGCGTATTTAATACCTCGGTTTGCAAAGGGTAAACAAGGAAGATAACACACACATTACAAGCTTTAGTTCGCTGAGAGAATACTGTGTTTGTGGTTGCCTATGAGAGAGAGTGATGGAGTGGGACGTAGGGGCGGATCCAGGATGGCCTGCTGGGGTACGTTGAAGAGGGGGAGGGGGTGGCTAAACTCTGGCTCAATAGAAAGATCCTAGTACCGGCCACCCCTTCTTAGCCCACGCTCAATCAAACAAAAGTCTCACAGTTTCGAAGACTCAGTTGCAGTGATAGTACGCTAGCTTATTCGCATTCTTGAAAAAAAAAAAAAAAAAAAAAACGAGCTCCTAGGGGGGGGGGGGGCAAACGACCATTCGTGTCTCTCCCCTCCCCCCCTTGGATCCGCCTATGGTGGTTGGACTGGAGAGGGGGAATGAAGGGGAGAAACAGGTAGCAGAGACATCCGTTGCCAGGAACTTAAATTGCCTTAATACGAAAGGTACAAATACAAACCTTACTTATTATAATTTAAATTGATCATTATTAATTCAATAACATTACTAATAAAATATAATTTTAAAAAATCATTTCAATAAAATATACTAAGACAAAAATAAATCAAATTATTTTTATTAAAATAAATAAATATCAAAACACTAAATAATAAAATAAATTATTCAAGACATTTGCTCCATCAGGAGGCTAGCAAATCATTTCATTGTGTGTCGATCGGTAATTCATAAATAATTATTAATGCAATTAGGTTATATACTTCTGGCAATACCGATTATTTTCTTTACATTCTCTCCATATGAGACTGCAAATTTGCATGCTATACAAGTAGTAAATAAGGTTCACTGTATTACGTTACCTGAACTGACGCTAGTTTGCACTAAATATAGTACTGGCCTTAGGGAGTCGACCCTCCCATCTCGCCCCCTCCTCCACACCTCCCCTACTTCCCCTCTCCCACAGCGTGGTCTGCACAGTGTTAACGTCGTGCGTCCTCGGTGTGTATAGTGTCAGCGCATCCTACGGTGTATGTTATTTTAACAGTTCAACCGCCGACCCATAATGTGTCTTGCTAATCTATGTGATTCTAGTTTTTTTTTTTATTTCCGTTTTTATAACTTCAATTCTCCTGTTTTATCACCGTTTTATTGTGTATGTATTCCTCTTGCGAATTTGTGTAAACGCTCGGCTGAAGAGTGCCATACAGGCCGCTGCCAGCCTGCCCCATTAGGGACTTGAAAATAAAAATAAAGAAAAAATACATATATACAAGGTGAATCATCTAACATGTGCACCGCAAATATTAAGGAAACGGAAATTGCGATTGATGTGCGGTTTTCATGGAATGGATTACTAGTCAGGGGCTCGTATTTTTAGCCAACAAACAGATAGTAATATTGCCTAGAAAGTGTATTTTTTATGCAAACATACAGTTTTTTTAATGGAGCAATGCCTATAGACATTAAGAAACTAAAAGTAGGGTGCACTAGAATATCAGTAGTGTTTGTTGCAGGATTCTAGTGCAAGTTGTTTACGAAATATCGTCTTTTGAATCGTTCTCATCCGACACTTGTACAATGCCTGTGGTAACCCACACTAAAGAACAACACAAGTGCATAAAGTAGTTATGTGGTTTCTAACCAGTAACGCGACAAATGACCGTCACAAGTTGTGTTCAAAATGACCACCGGCTGCAGAAATACACGCTGTCAGTCTGGTACGGAACGACCGCTGCACACCTGCTAGCATTTCACTAGCATTTCAGCGGATATGTCCGAGCAGGCTGCAGTAATAAGTCGTTGCATATTATCGGGTGTGGTTGGTATGTCCTTGTAGACAGCATCTTTCAGCTTTCCCCACAGGAAAAAAGTCTACAGGCGTCAAATTCTGGGAAATGGCGGGCCAAGTTACAGGTCTTCTGCGTCCAATCCATCGATTTGGGAACAATTCATGAAGACATACTGTAGTAATTCATGCACTATAGGCTGGACAGCCATCATGTTGGTAGCGTAGATTCCTCCTAGTCTGCAGAGGAACGTCTTCTATCTTCCGTGGAAGATAGTCTGTTAGAAGGCTGCGTTACTTGTGGGCGGTCAGTGTGCGTCTATGAAATACTGGTCTATGAGCAGCTGGGTCACTATCCCACACCATACCTTTATACTCCATGGACGCTGACGGTCCACCTGTCGAAGCCAAGAGGGATTGTCAGCAGACCAATAGTGCATATTTCTGCGGTTTACCTGATCATGATTGGTAAATGTGGCTTCGTCACTAAACAAGATACGTGATACATCTGGAATATCCTGTCGTAAAGCCCAGCTACAGAACCTAACACGATTCTCAAAATCGTTTCCATGGAGAGAGATGTGATAGGGATGGAACCTATGTTGATGGAGAATGCGTAGGGCACTTGCCTGACTCATGCCACTTCCTCGTGCGATTGCGCGGGAGCTGACATGCGGATGAACTGCAACAGCAGCAAGAACATCAGTTTCTCCCTCGTCTGTCGTCACTTGTTTCCTTCTGTTACGTTGTCCCGGTGTTACACTACCACTCTCACGTAACTGATTGAAGAGGTTGATGAATAATTTCCGAAATGGGTGACTCTATTGGGATATCTTTACGCATACGCCGTACAAGAACGAACGGCATTCTCCCTACGCTCTGCATACACCATGAGAATGTCGGCCTTTTTCCGCATTGATATAACCCATCGTACACTCATGACCTACCGCTTGGACTGTTACACGCTATCTGACTAGTGAGCCGCAGTGCACTCAATGAACACACAAGCACGCTGTAAACAAACATAACATCATCGTACCTGCAACTATGCGGGTCGACTGTCGATATGGAAACGGTTCAAAAGACGATATCTCGTAACGACTTGCACTAGAATCCTGCAACAAACACTACTAATATTCTAGTGCAGCCCACTTTTAGTCTCTTAATGTCTACATTCTTCCATTTAAAAAAGACTGTATGTTTGCATAAAAAATACACTGTCCAAGTAATATTACAGTCTGTTTGTTGGCTAAAAATACGAGCCCGTGATTACCAATCCATTCTGTGAAAAACGGACAACAATTGCACTTTCCGTTTCCGCAATATTTGCGGTGCAAGTGTTAGGTGATTCACCCTGTGTAGGGAGTGGATATTAGACGATTTCCGATAAATGAAACACTTCATAGGAGATTGTTGATGCAAATATAGATCCCTCGATGTCACAGGTAATTGTTTATAAATTTGTTGTTATAAGTTACTTACGTGTAGCATGGCTGTATGTCGTCTGCATGTGATCTATTTCAGCTGGCTGTGGGAGCAGACTGACTACCTTTCCTGTAGTGAGGGAAGGGAGGGGAGTGGTGAGGTGTTGTGGTGCTGATATCTAGTCGTTGACCTACAATGTTTTTCCCGGCAAAAATAATTAGGGTATAATCAATAGTGTTTGAGGAAAAAATAAAAATTTATTGCCACGTGGCAGTGGGTGGAGCTGTGAGTGGACAGTCCTGGGCCTGTTGAGTGTGGCAGCTGGAGGTAGAAAAGTTCGGACATTGCTAATATCAAGATAGGTTGTTGCAATTGATTTGATATGCAGATTAGGAATAAAAAATTGAGAGCAATGGTGGATGACCTAGGGGCAGAAGTTCCCGAAGTATGCGACAGTTGGGGGTAGTGGGGGTGGACAAGTCCATATCTGTTGGGGGTGGCAGCCAGGAAAGTCTGGATCTGTCGGGGGCGGACAAGTCTGGGTCTGGGTCTGCGGTCGGCCCCCAAACCGACGTTGGTGGGGGTGATTTTCCCTGGCCGTCATCTTGAATTTTGAAGTTGGTCCCTGAAGATGTGGAAGTGGGTTTTCCCCGCCGCCATCTTGAATTTTGGGGTACGTCTAGCCTTTTATAACTACGTGTTTCACCATTTTCTTTGTCTCCTGTCTCAGGTAGTGAGTTTAGAAGGAGCACCAGTTCTAGGTCTGCTTACAACACTAATCGTTTGTTTGAAGTGTTGAAAGATGCAGAATACTATAGTTTTGTTTCTGTTGAGTGCCCTAGTAATTTCGGTAAGATATTTATTTTGTTTGTACATATTAATTACAACACTTCTGTACACCGTTGTCTCCTTTCCTTTACGTCCCATCGGAGATTACGAGAAGTCACCAAGTATGGGGTAATCTCTAGAGCCACAATAGAGAGACAACTACTGTGTGCTTACGGCGTTAAAGCCGTCAGCACACACAGGCTGTATCTGAACGAGTGTGGCCAACCTGGTTTCTGACGTCACAACATGTGAGTCGCACGTTGGCGAGGCTTTCCAACGTATCGGGCAGTATCAAAAACGCCAGATATTCTCAACGTGAGCCTGAACGATCACCAATAAGGTGGGAGAACGCCACCGACGTCAAACCATAAGGCTATTCGGGGAAGGGGAGTTCTTTTCGGTAGAGAGACGAAGACGCTATATTGTCCGTCGTATTTCATGGCTTCCGTGTATATAACTTAGGTCTTATGAATGTATGACATTTCAAAGCAAGTAAAAGTAACTGCGTTAATTGAGAATCTCTCGAAAACTGGTCATTAGAGGTACTATTCGTTGGAATAAGTGACTGGAAACAGTAATCTGCCAGGCCAGGCGGACTGAAGATCTATCAACACGAATTGTTCTTTACTTCATTTGTTGTAATTACATGTCGGCTATCGATAAATCTACCAGTAGTGTAGACAACATGTGGAATACCATCGGATATAATACTTAGCTACGTTAGTGTGTGTAGAGTACGCAGCAAAGTCTAGGCTGTGAACTGGCGGATGTTCCATGACGTTGGTTTGAAGCTGTTCGGAAGCAAATATTTTTCTTCTTATATTCGGGTTTTCTGATAGACTGAAAGACTTTCCTATAAATTTCATAGAAATATATTGTATAATATTCGATGCTATGTAAGCATAAGTAGGCATAGTCTGAGGAGTGAGTTTGTTGGATTTGGTTATTGAACAGGACAGTCTGCACCATACTTAGAGTAAATACGTACTTTATTGTTTCTCGTATTGCATTTTACACGTTCATAACATGCTTCTACCGATTAACAACATTGACTGTAGAAAAATGACCTACTTTTAGTAAAAAGCGAGACTGTTGGAATAAAGTTTGTCTCGTGTGAACGCCTTTTCTAATTATATATCGCACAGTTTGTTATGAATCTTTTATAATTCCTTGCTCTTATTGACTTAACATGCAACTTTTATAAGAGTCTTACGTTCATATTTTGGTGTTAGTTATGTAGGCCTATATCACAGAACATAACGAACATATGCACTTCGTAAACAGTGTGATTCGAGAACCTGATGTCGCCGACATCTGTCGCTGGAGAGCGCTGCGGTCGCATGCAGCTCGTTGAGGCACACGTTTCGCATGTACAAGTTCCGCCGTCTGCGAGCGTTCAGCCGCACGGTGGACTCGGCACGTTGACCACACACGCTCCATGTACATTCGACACCGTTTCTCCTCATGCGACTTGTACGTTCGAAAACGTACGTTTTGAGGGACAGTAGAATACCTAAAGATTGTGTAGTAAATGCATGCATTATGGTATCCTGAATATTGTTTTAGAGACACAAGAAGGCTGGCAGCGGTTGGCGAGGTGACTGAGGCACTCCAGTCATGGTCTGCACGGCCACTACGGTCGGGGGTTAGAATCCCCCCTCGGGCACGGATATTTGTGCCGTCCTAGTTCGTAAGTAGTTTGTAAGTTTAGGGACTGATGACCCCGTAGTTAAGTCCCATAAGCTGTACAAACATTTGAACATTTTTTTTAGACACAAGAAGTTAATGTTTATATGTTTCAAATTCCTATTCTGCCAAATAAATATAAGGTTGTTTACAGTGCATAGAATATTTCGTATCGTTCGAATACTTATGTCGGTGCCGCCACAGTGGAGTAGCCGAGCGGTCTAAGGCGCCTCGCTGCAGAGCGCGCTGTTGCTCGCCGCCGGAGTTTCGAGTCCTCCCTGGGGCATGTGTTTGTGTGTGTGTGTTTGTGTGTGTGTGTGTGTGTGTGTGTGCGTGTCCTTAGTTTAAGAAGTTTGTAAGCTACGGACTGATGACCACGCAGTTTGGTCCGATAGATTTACAAACATTCGAACATTTTATGTCGGTGTATGTAGAAGAAGGATTGGGCATAGTGTAGTAAGGTGTAGAAAATGTTACTTCCAGAATTGTAACTTGGTTGACTGGTCTAGTTGGCGTCCAGAGAGATTGGACCCCTCCTGTGCTCCGACCGCACACGCGAGCCGGCTAGACAGAACTCCAAAGCGGAGAGCTGGCTGGCTCGCCCCGCGGTTCCCGCAGCCGGGCTGCAAGAGGTGTCGCCCCGACCGCTGCCTTTGCCACTGGCGGTGCCACCGCCTGTTGTGGCGCAGCATAGCGGAACGCGGCCGCTGCCGGGCGTCGCCTTTGACGCCGCCTGCCGCAGAACAAGGCTTGCGGACGCCGAGTGGCCACGCGCTGCTGCGCTCCGCTCTGCTGCTCCCTGTGGACCTCGCGGGCGCGCGTCGCTTTGACACGGGGGCCGTCTTAATTAGGGGCTCATTAGCGGCGTCAGCGCAGAAGGAAGCCGCCGAGTGTCACGCGGCCAATTAAAAAAATAAAAGCCGCGCCGAGCAGTCCGGCGACGCCTTTGCTGCCACCTGGCGGCGGGCCGGCACACGACGCCCAAAAGGGCAATTTGCCGGCGGTCGCTTTCACCGGCCCTCAAAGGCGCACACTGCCGCTCCGCTCTCCGCGATTAAAACTATGCCTGCCATCTCTACTACCTTTTTTTCCGCTCCTTTCAGTAAAAAAAATAAAAGTAGGGAAAGAAGAAGAAGAAGAAGGGGGGAAAACACGTTATAAGCTCGCCGGATAAACAATCCACCTCTGAGGGCGCCAATGGCGGTCTGCAGGCGACTAATTAGAAAAGTTGTTCACGATTCGTTACCGGCCGGCTGGTAATTTACACTCGCCGCACAAAAGTCCAGGCCCGTGTGTCCCCCAGCGCGGGATGGCCGCGATAAATTCCTTTCAGCGCTGGCGCCATATATATATATTTACTCAGTCTGCGTGAGTGTGAAATAACCGGCGAGCGGTTCGTAATCTGGCGTCGGTGAATACGCCGAAGAGTCCGCCAGACACGTGCTTTCGCTACTGTCAAACCCGTAAAAGGAGAACCCTGTTTAAGGGACTGAGCCAGGGAAACGTTTCGGAATGCAGTAATCAGCATTTCTATATAGCGGGTGTGGAATTAGCAGCAGTCGCGGTGAGCGACGGGAGAAGGGAGCACATTTTCTCGCCGTTAATTAAAGAAATGCGAATTTAATATATCAAAACAGTTTTATTTCTGAAGATTATAATTTTTTTGGTTACTTCAAAAAGTTTTCACCCTTTTTCCAGCGTGTGGTCTGTGTCAGTTGTGGGTGAATTGACGTCTTGTCGTTACGTAGCAACGTGCAAGTATATATTTTTCCCTCCTTTGGCGATAACTAAATTAGAGAGAAAGTATTCTTTGAAATCTCCGGTTATTTGTAAACCATAAGAGGAAGAGGTTTCTAAAGAAATACATTCGCGAAAAAAGTTATTTATAAAATACTCGTTTCAGGGAATTTTTAATATTTCCCATCAGTCTCATTCTGTCACGAATTAGCCTTTGTAGAACAGATACACATATCATGGGATGATTTCTGAAGATACTCCACGAACTATGGTAGCAGACGGTACAACAGTGCTCGTTTCCATCAAGGAGTGTTTCAGCTGGATATTTAGAAAGCTTCCTTACTCTGTTTTCGGTATACAAAATAGTCGCGCTATGTTATATATTTCGAGAAAATAGCAGCCTCAATGGCTGAATGGCTGTCTCATTGGTCGAGAACATATCCTCTGTTTTGTAACGTTCAGTTAATTTCGGAGCGGTCAATAGGTTGTTTACTATCTGGCATCATACCACAACCACACAGCTCAGTATCACCCTACCCTCAACTTCTTTCAGCTCGACACCTAATGATGTCATTGGGCAGCTCATTGAAGAATTTCCGCGTGATGTACGGCTGCAGGTGCCGTATAGTGAGTTCTTCCTTTAATTTCTGGATCTAGTTTGGCACCTCATTCTTCCATGTCAAATGCCTTGCTACTTACACCACGCTGACTCACGTACTGCCGGTGACTTAGTACAGGTATAGCTGTTACGCGCTCGACTTTGATCTCGATTTTCGAGGCGCACTGGAACAAATCCTTTTAGCTTTGTTGTCTGGAGGGGTTCGCGCACAACATACCTGCGACCCATCAAAATTCGTTTCTACCATATTTGGTGTTCCCCTTGTGAGTGGTGAACTGTGCTGACACATACAAAATAGCATCAAAAGTCTGACAACTATCGTTTAAATAGTAACTAAAGGAATTTTTGAATTTCAACTCCTCATGTTCAGTAGATAAATTTTTAGTTATAAACTAGTAATTTTATCAAAATAAAAAAAAATAAAATTAAAATATTCACAGAATATATTACATCAACTGCGTATGGGCAAAGCTGAAAATATGTACCTAGCTGGGATTCGAAGGCGGGTCTCCCGGTTTATAGGCAGTTGCGCTGACCACAACACCACAGTGGGCACCGCACCTGCAAGGACTACCTAAGCACGCATCGAGTCAGACACAAACTTCCAGTTTTACCCTGCCCACAGCACTCAAACTCATAGTCACTTTGCACTATTTCCCGTTACAGTAAGGGCTCCAAACTCGGCCACCCCTCCCCATTAAAGAAAGAATCCCTGCCCGTCACTGGTATATCCTAAAGATCTGGAAAGTTGTTATTCTTTCATATTCACAGAATATAAGAGATCAACTCCGAATGGTCAAAAATGTTCAAATGTTTGTAGAACTTATGCGACTTAACTACGGGGTCATCAGTCCCTAAGCTTACAAACTACTTATGAACCACCTAAGACTAAGGACGGCACAAATATCCATGCCCGAGAGGGGATTCGAACCCCCGACCGTAGTGGCCGTGCAGACCGTGACGGGAGCGCCTCAGTCCCCTCGGCAACCGGTGAATGGTCAAAGCTGAAAATGTGTACCCAGCTAGGAGTCGAGCCTGGGTCTCCCACTTTCGCAGTGATGTCATATATTCTGCGAATATGAAAGAATGACAACTGCAGGATCAGAAGTGACGTCTTTTCTTTAGGAGTAGACGCCACATGTATTTGTAAAAAATTAAAAAGAAAAAAGTTGGATTTTTTGTAATATCATGTAACGATACATTTTATTCAATTGGAATTTTCTACTATATTACGAAACGTCGTATTCATGCTCTGAGGAAAGACCGTTAATAAATCAGTCGTTCTATGGACGCATACGACATTATTCTAACTTTTGGCACACTTTAGGTTACGGTAGAAACACTAAAAGTGGACCTTTGCGATCGTCTTTTGACAGCTCGACATTTAAATGAAAATAACGGCTTAACTATTCATCTGACACGAAAATTGAATAACCGAATTTGTAGAGGGTAAAATTCTCTATAACTTTGCTCTCTTGTTTCGAAGATATTTGCAAAAATAACGGCGATTTTGGGGTGTCTGTCTGTCTGTCCGTAACGTGTTCCCTGTTTTTAAGACGAACCGTTCAACCGATCAGCACCAAATTTTACAGACATGATTATAGTCCGCCAGAGACTTGAACCTCCATTTTTCAGATTTTTTCGGACAAAAAATACGGTAGTAATCCCAAAAAAAAAAGCCGTTGCTAATATAATTGTAATTGTAAACGAACCGTTCATCTGACACGAAAATTGAATAACCTAATTGGTAGAGGACAAAATTCTCTACAACTTAGCTCCCTCATGTTTTTCTTTTTTTCATATCTCGTGTCGTTTGAAACATATCTGCAAAAATAACGGAGATTTTACACCCTCCATTGAATTAACGAAATCCAGCCGTTCGGAGATGTCACGTTACATTCCTCGCCCAGAACTCTCTCTGGCATACGCCATCTTGCGTTGCGTATTTGATGATTTTCTTATTGTAACTTACACGTTGTCATTTCAAAGCAATGGCGCACTGAAGAATTAACCAAAACACATCGTTCTTCGTACGATAAATGATAATCTAATGTCTACAAATGCCATATTAGCATCAGTTAACAACGGCCATCAATATTACGAGATTAAGGGACTCATCTTTCAATTGATAGCTGTAGCGTAGTGGGCAAGGGGTTGCATTCTGATGCTACCTAACTTTTTTTTTCCTAAAAGGGTTTTAGACATTCTTATCAACACTTTGACTGCCAGCCCTGTAGATTTTGCCAGTTCTAAGAATGCCATGTGTTTTTAGCGATATTTACTATTTTGTATAAGAAAAACTAGACAACATTTAAATGTGGTAATAACCTTTTCTGAAAGCCTTGGACTTCTTCTTCCTGATTACCTACTTTCAGTTTCTTTGAATGTTTACTTCCTTCTCCACATATTTTCAAACAATGTCATTTTTTAGGAAAAAGAAAAAAGTTTACGGAAATCATAAAGTTCTTACATCATGCTTGTCGTAGTAGAAAAGCTTTTATTCCACTTTCAATAATAAAACACTGATAAAAACACTTATTACATATATACACAAATTATTTTCACACATTGTAATTTTTTTAATTTTTTTTTATTTCGTATGATACAATGTAAAACATGGTTCTTTGCACATTGCGATTTTGCACTCACTGCACTGGTATGATGTGTCTTTTCTTACTGCCTTTCCAGTTTGCTTTTTTCCTCTGGTTGAGCATACTTTGCACATCCTTTGAATTCTACATTTACCTGTGCGAGGTGGAATTTTTTCTAGAAAATGCTTCCCTCTATATACCCTGCTTAGGTGGCCTCTATCGGAAGTTGGTTTGGGAGTATCGTCTTCACACATTGGCAATTCTGCACACAACACCTTTATGAACTTGGATAGAGGCATCTCCTCAGCTTTTATTTTGTTATGGAGAATACATGCATATACCAGGCACCTTAAGGAGACATGAAATGCAAGTTTCTTCCACCATTTCACTGTTCTATGTTCGAAAGCCCTGTATGACATCCTTTGATCGGACAGATCAACTCCGACCTTCTTTTTGTTGTACTCCACAACACAAGCAGGTTTTTGTTTTTTTGTTTACCTCTTCTGTCTTCATAATTGCATCTTTTCTGCCCTGTGTCTTGTACTTAGCATATATACATATCTTTTGTCTTTCCAGCACACAGCCAAAAGATTTCCACTCTTCCGGAATATCTGTTCCCTTCTCTGTATCTTGGGTGATTTCAAATCCTAAGGCATTTCCTTCCTGTTTTTCATTACAGTTCGAACAAGACCTGTCTTCTCCTTTTCTAACATTCTGCTTACCCCTTGAGGCACAATGAAGAGATGCTGAGATCGTCAATGGACAGGATTTCGTATTTACAAACATGAAAAATCGAATTCCGTCAATTGACGGGATCGGCAGTCTAAGGAAATTTTTGTATCCCGTCAATTGACGGGATTGGCAGTTAAAGTGTTAACACTTTGAGTGCCAGCCATATATGCGAACCGACTTCCGCCAGTGCTAGACCATTTTCTTAGTCTCCTTCCCCCAGTGCTGGCCATTTTTACAGTATTTCGTCCTCTTGGTACAGATTCAGGAGTAATCATTAATATATTTTTCTTGCTGAGGAATAAACCTTATTATTTCCTCTTCAAATACTTGCCCCGTACATTTCCCTGCTTTGTAAACCTTCATCATAACAATCAAAACAAGAAACGCTGTTTGCGGGTAGGTAAAAATTGTTTTTTAGTTTTATAAACTATTTATTAATAAACATGGGAATGTTTATGTGATTACATGCAAATATCATGAATATTAAACATCAGCAAACCGCTTTTAGTGCAAATAGTTCTTTTTTGCATACTGCACACTGGAGTGAAGTATCCTTCCTTCTGGCGACTCCTGCTTCTTTCTTGCCACTGTCTGAGCACACTCTACAAGTCTTTTGTGCCTTCTTCTTCCCTGGTGGGATGGGTATTCTTTCCAGGAAATGTGTTCCATCCAGTCGTGAAAGCGCAGCACCACTTGTACCAGGCTGAAAGTCGGCGGCACGTGGTGATGACAAGTCTTTGCCTACCGCAATAATAAACTGGCTGCTAGAAATGTTTTTCTTTGTCACCTGAGTGTCTCTGCGTCGCTCAGAGGCCTGCTACTTGACATGTTGCGTCTAACGCTCGCTCTGATGTCTCACAGTCCACTGACACGAACCCTTGTTTCGTAAAGTGAACAGTTTTGTGGCGCCTCCTAGTGGCAGAGATGTCTACTACAAGGGTTGGCCTCCCTTCTGATAACTGCCGTACGGATAATGATGCGCGCGAAAGCTAGAATTCGTTTGAGAACAGCCGTCCGTAATATTACGGGCGCGGCAGTTCTCGCAAAGACACAGACAACGTAATATTACGGGCGAGGCAATCTTCGAACAAACGGCAGCAACGTAATATTACGGGCATGGCACTCTAAGTGTTAATTAATTTTTTATTATTTAGATTATTATTTTGGTCGAAAATGTTTGCAAAAATTTATAAAACTACAAATCTAAAGTGGACCTTAAAACACGTCAGTGCGATTTTTTTTTATTCCTCTACACACTAGTTATCTCCATGACAGTAATGTGCACAGTGGCGGCGCTAGACGAAAACTGGGCGTCGGCGAACTCGTCTTTGCGAGTCCCCTTCCATTTTTTCATTAATGAAGAAAATGTTAAACGAGCTGAATTATACATCAATAATCATTATACTAAAATTCTATTAGTATAATATACGAGTATTATTGCAATGACAAACAATTACAATAAACAAACAAATTAGAGGAGCAATGTTTGGTTGTGTGGCCGTATTCCGCAGCAGCTGTTAAAATTGATTATAAGAGGTAATCTGTCCCCTATTGCAGTCAGCATGAGACAGATTACCTCTTATAATCAAAATTAGAGAAGCTTTTCACCTTTTAGTCTCACTGAATTTTTTTAAGACCACATCTTAATACTAGCCGCTATTTCGGCTTCAGTTGATAGTACTGAGAACGCAGATAGTCTCTCTTGGATCATTGTGCTTTTCAAGTTAGTCTTAATCAATTTTAACTTAGTGAAGCTTCTCTCGGCCGAAGCTATACTGCCTGGAACTGAGCATGATTCTGATTTTTATATAAACATTTGGATATACTTCTTCCAAATCTTTTTCTAAAATGCACTGACGATATTGTTTTGTAAGTATTTAACTAAAAATTGCATCACTGCTGCACTCACACGGAAATAAATACGAACAGCCGCGGTGGACTAGCCGAGCGGTGTAAGACGTCTCGCTGCGGAGCGCAAGGTTGCTCGCCATGGGGGTTCGAGTCCTTCCTGGGGCATCGTTGTGTGTGTTGTCCTCGGGTTACTTTAAAACTTGGTTTAAGTAGTTTGTAAGCTACGGATTGATGACCACGCAGTTTGGTCAGATAGATTTACAAACATTTGAACATTTTGAAATACGGACAACTAAATAGCTGCCTGCCGGGAATGGCCGAGCGCACTAAGAGGCATCACACCACGGTAAGCGAGATCGCTCTCGCCGGGGGTCGAATCCCACCTTTGGGTACGAATATTGTGTTCGTTAAGCTAGTGTAAATTAGATGTAGGTCGTCGCTACATAACCTAGCAGTTGGAAAGCACCGTTAAACATCAAATAATTAAAAAAAAAAGAAACAAAAAACTAAAATGTTAACAATGTGATGCGAGGTCCCACAGGCGCGAAGCCGTCGGCGGTGGCCGACGTCGCCGACGCCTAGCGCCGCCACTGAATGTGCATAACACCGAGTCGTCGTAACAAGTAACTTGCTACCGCACAGTGCACTGTCTTCAGTGTTGTGCCACGTTTCCCTCGGCTGCGTGGTGCAGTGCACAGCGTGCTGCGAGCAGGGAGCGCAGCAGCCACGAGGGAGGCGGCGGTGGTTACTTAGGCCGCCCCCCTCCCCACACGGCGGTTTAATTACAGCAGGTGTGAACGCCGGCGCCCGCATTGTGCCGCTGCTGGTCCGCAGGGACCAAGGCCTGCTGCCCCCGCCGCCAAATTAGACGAAGTGCCTCTGCTCTCTGCGAGCTACCGGCGGCAGCAGCATCTGCCGGCTTTCGCGGCCGCTTGCAGCTCGTTAGAGGCTCGCGCAGCCACACTGTCCGCTCTGGTCGCGGTTTCAGCCGTGGCCGCAGCCTCTGCTCAGCCGTAGCAGGGTGCACGCGGCGGTCTTGGGCGCAACCTTACTTACACGTATGTTGAGGTCATCAATTTATATGATTTGTTTCAAACAGTGGGGAAGGGGCACTTTTTAAAACTAATTTATAACCCATGACTTATTTTACACTTTTTAGAATTTTAACCAATTATACTATGAAAATAATTGTACAAAAAATAAAATGTGTACGTCGCATTAATTTGCAAGTGGAAGTGGAGCAACGTGGTGGAAATGGTGTCCATGAAATCAATTTGTAAAATAATTAAGCAGCTTCCGAGTAACTAGCCAAACAGAAAGGTCTTTCCAGTTTAATTAACATGAGACTATGTGTAAAAATTGAACTAAAATATCACTATTGTTTCCAGAATGAAACTTTCACTCTGCAGCGGAGTGTGCGCTGATATGAAACTTCCTGGCAGATTAAAATTGTGTGCCGCAACCGGGACTCGTACCTGGGACCTTTTCGCCTTTCGCGGGCAAGCGCACTACCGACTGTGCTATCCCGACACGACTCACGATGCCGCCTCACAACTTTACTTCCGCCAGTACCTCGCCAGGAAGTTTCATATCAGCGCACACTCCGCTGCAGAGTGAAAATTTCATTCTGGAAACATCCCTTAGGCTGTGGCTAAGCCATGTCTCCACCATATCCTTTCTTCCAGGAGTGCTAGTCTTGCATGGTTCGCAGGAGAGCTTCTGTGAAATTTGGAAAGTAGGAGGCGAGGTACTGCCGGAAGTAAAGTTGTGAGGCGGGTTCGTGAGTCGTGTCAGGATAGCACAGTCGGTAGTGCGCTTTCCCGCGAAAGGCAAAGGTCCCAGGTTCGAGTCCCGCTTCCGGGACACAATTTTAATCTGCCAGGAAGTTTCATCACTATTGTTGTTCAATGTAGAAACACGGGAGGCATTCTTCACTTTACGGCTTATCTTATAATATAGATTAAGGAAAGGTAAACCTGCATTTCTAGCTTTTGTAGATTTGGAAACAGCTTTTGATACTGTTGATTGGAATACTCTCTTTCAGATTCTGAAATCAGCAGGAGTAGAATATAGAGATAGGAGGGTTATTTACAACTTATACCGAACAAGACAGCAGTTATCAGAGTCGAAGGGTACGAAAGGGATACAGAGGTTGGGAAGGGAGTTAGAGAGGGCTGTAGCCATTCTCCAATGCTATTCAGTTTGTACATTGAGCAAGCTATAAAGGAAGCAAGGAGAAATTTGTAGAACGAATTAGAGTTCAGGGAAAAGAAATAAAAACATTGCATTTTGCCGATGACATTGTACTTTTGTCTGAAACAGCAAAGGACTTGGAAGATCAGTTGAACGGGATGGACAGTATGCATATAATATGAACATTATCTAGAGCAAAATAAGGAGTGCAGTCTAAGAAAATCAGGCGGTGATCAAGGAATTAGATTACGTAACGAGACCATAATAGTGGTAAATGAGTTTTGTTACTTGGGCAGTAGAATAACAAATGATGGTCGCAGTACAGAGGATATAAAATGCAGAATGGCAATGGGAAGAAATGCGTGTTTGAAAAAGATACATTTGTTAACATCGAATTTTAATTTAAGCATAAGGAAGTCCTTTCTGAAGGAATTTGTGTGGAATGTTACCTTGTACGGGAGTGCAAAATGGACGATAAACAGTGCGGACAGGAAGAGGATAGAGGCTTTTGAAATGTGGTATTACAGAAGATTGCTGAAGATTAGATGGGTGAATCGCGTAACTAATGAGGAGGTACTGATCAGAATTGTGGAGAAAAGAAATTTCTGGCATACCTTGACTAAAAGAAGGGATCGATTGGTAGGAAACATTCTTAGACATCAAATAATCGTGAATTTAGCATTGGAGGGAAGTGTGTTGGGTAAAAATCACAGAGATGAATACTGTAAGCAGATTCAAATGGAGGTAGGTTGTCGTTCTTATGAGGAGATGAAGAGGCTTCCTCAGGATAGAGTAGGGTGCAGAGCCTCGTCAAACCGGTCTCCGGATTGAAGACAACAACAACAACAACAAATCGGTGGCGCCGCTGACCTGCTAAGTAGCGGGTCGCTGCATATGAATAATCGGATCGTAACTTCAGCGCAGGATAACAGTAGCGGCAGCAGCAAAACTGATCGCGGCGGCATTGAAACCGCTCACAGTAACAACAGCACACGTTCTCAGTGGCTGCATCACATTGGCGACCCATTGTCATGTTCACTTGTGCTTGGTAGAGTTACGTTGTGATTTATTACATGGGTATTATTTCAAATCTGAGGTGCCTACCTGTTTAAAAAAAATAAAAAATGAAAACAATACAAAATCTTTGCGAGGTGCTGGGGGAGGGGCTTCAGCTCCATTAGCCACTCCCCCACCCCTCGTCGATGCACCACTGTTTGAGGCTATCAATTTAAATGATTTGTTTCAAACTTCCTTACAACTGTGTTAAACAGAAGTCTTGTGTAACATGACAATGGTGGTATCTTCGGAAATTAATTATCTATTTTGCCTCATAATAAGGCGAAATAATAACAACTACCTAAACTGAGTAAGTTCATCAATCAAATCAATACTCTGCTTTACAGTGATGTGGCTATGAGGAATGAAAGCAAACTTCGAGAAAATACCTTTTCTCAATGAATTATTAAATTGTAACAACAACAATTCAGCTATCACAGTCCTTGCAGACTACGCGCTGCTTCCACGAACTGCCTCCATTCCCTCCTGTTTTGCGGCCGATTCCTCCAAGTGTTTTCAGTCCCTAGGGCTGCCAGATCCTTCGCCAGTTCGTCCATCCAGCGCTGCCTTGATCATCTAGTGGGCCGTTTGGTGTTTCGTTTCCCTTCTAGTGCCATCTTCGCCTGTCTTCCTTCTGTCATACGGGCTACATGGCCCACCCACTGTATACTCTTGCTCTTTACCTTCTACAAGATATTTGGCTGTCGCATCAGAAGGTAGATTTCCTCATCCGTCCTCCTCCTCCATTCTCCATTATTTAAAATAGGTCCCCATATCTTTCTCATTACTTTTCTTTCATATATTAATAGTTTTTTCTATTCTCATTTAGTCATGCTTCATCTATCTGAATCGTACCTTACTGCTGGGCATATCACCGTGATATAGATTTTCATCGTAGTGTTAATTGAAACTAATTTAGAGCCAAGCGTCTCTTTGAAGAATGCATGTATTTCATTACCACTGCTATTCTTTCCTTGTCCGTGATAAACCAAGACTCCAAGTATTTGAATTGGTATACTCTCTTGAATCTCAAGCTATTTGTCTGCAGAAATTGTTCTTGCTCTTGTCTTCTTCCTAACTGAATGAACTCTGTTTTATCTTGATTCAGAGCCCAACCTTCTTCGCACAGCTGTCCATTTGTTGGTTCATTCCTTTCAACTCGTGCTTTGATCCACTTAGCAGGACTATGTCATCTGTATATATGAGAGACAATTGAAGTTACCGTCCAGCTGTTCTCCAGCCCACTCCTGTTGCCTACACTCTGTTATTATTGTCTCTAAGATGACATCGAACAAAACTCATGAGAGTGCATCCCCTTGTCTGAGACCTGTTTCAATCTCGAATGTTTCTGATGTGACTTCTCGGAAACGTACTGCTGACTTTGACCCTTCCATACAGGTTTGCACCATTCTCCCCAACTTGTTAGGGATTCTGAAGTCACGCAATGCCTTGTACAGGCTGTTCCTGTGGATGCTATGCATTGAAAATCCACGAACAGGCTGTAGATATGTTTGTCATATTCCCAATGTTTTTCATCTGTTGTTAGAATGAAAAGGCCGCGGCGGAGTGGCTCTATGCTCCGATGCACGAGGCCGTTCCCCGTCGGAGGTTCGAATCCTTTCTCGCGTATGGATGTTTATGTTGTCTTTAGTATAAGTTAGCTTATAAGAACTTTATAAGTTTGGGGACTGCCGAGCTAGCGCCTACACCACGGAATTTTGTATTCTGTTGAATAAACTTGTAAATTCTAATACTGTCTTTTCTGAAGGCATTTGTGTGGATTGTTGCCTTTTACGGGAGTGAAACATGCACGATACACAGTGCGGACAGGAAGAGAATAGAGGCTTTTGAAATGTGGTGCTACAGAAGAATGCTGAAGATTAGGTGGGTAGATCGCATAACTAATGAAGAGGTACTGAACAGAATTGGTGAGAAAAGTAATTTTTGGCATACTTGACTAAAAGAATGGATCGCTTGGTAGAACACATTCTTAGACATCGAGAAATTGTAAAATTAGCATTGGAGGGAAGTGTGTCGGGTAAAAATCGCAGAGGGAGACCTAGAGACGCATATAGTGAGCAGATTCAAATGGATGTGTGTTGCCGTTCTTATGAGGAGATGAAAAGGTTTGCTCATGATAGAGTAGGGTGGAAAGCTGCATCAAACCAGTCTCCGGACTGAAGACCATAACAACATTAACGTGGCTAAAACACCTGAAAATAGTGCACCACCGACGTTTTCAAATTAGAGAAAGTAAAGAAGATAACGGTATTATGAAAGCTATACTGTCCAGTATTCTTATAACTCGACCTTCACACATTACTGTCGATAACAATCACCGAACTGAATAGGTTGGAAAACGGCTGTAGGCGTCACATGACGTGCCTAGCTTCATTTGTCGAGCTTTGCTCTTGTTATTTCAGAGCATCTGAATCCGTACACCATTCAGACACAAAACTGGTACCAATAATGGAGTCCTGTGAAGTTAGCACCCCTTTTTTGGAAAATGTACATTTTTTCAGAGTTCTAGACAGATATGCAATAGTTCTGGATTTCTCTGTACAAAATTTAAATAGTTCTGCAAAATTTCGTGAAATATCGCATTTCTGAATAGTGGGACAGATGTGAAGTTGGCACCCCTTTTTTTAAAAAATGTAAATTTTTTTCTGAGTTCTAGACAGATAAGCAATAGTTCTGGAGTTCTCTGTAGAAAATTTAAATAGTTCTGCAGAATTTCGCCGAAAAAATAGTAAAAATTACTACAAACTTGAGTTTTTTTAGTTTTTTAAAAAATAATTATTTGCCTATTAGCACAAACATAGGTCTGATCACAGTTCTAAATAGCTCTCAAAGAGTTCTACAGAAAATCCCAATGACATTTTTCTGTGCAGATTATACTTTATCAGATAAATGCAGTAATGTGGAATTCATTTTCACGTTACTGTAAATTGGTACCATTTTTTCGAGAAATACACATTGTTTTTTGTGGTTCTGTGTACATATACCATAGTTCTAGAGTTCATGTGAATATTTCTATGTATTGCCCGAAAAAAAAATTATGTTCACAATTTTCAATATCTGATAAGCTGTCTTATTTGTGCCCCTTATTCGAAAATATACATTTTTCTTAGATCTTGACAGATATTCTATCCGCTGCACATTCAATTTGTTGTTTTTACGTCTGAGTGATTACTGCTTATCGTAAACAAGAACTATTGCACATGTCCCTAGAACTCTGGAAAAAAGTCTATTAAAAAAAAAAAAAAAAAGGGTGCAAATTCCACAGTAGCATGTAAATGGATACTCCGTTATTGTAATTATCTCATAAAGTATAATCTGCACAGAAAAATACTATTAGGATTTCCTCTAGAACGCTTTGACAGCTATTTAGAACTGTGATCAGAACTATGTTTGCGCTAATAGGCAAATAATTATTTAAAAAAACTCAAGTTTGTGGGAACTTTTTACTATTTTTTCGGCGAAATTCTATAGAACTATTCAAATTTTGTACAGTGAACTCCAGAACTATTGCATATCTGTCTAGAACTCCGAAAAAAATTATATTTTTGAAAAAAGGGGTGCCAACTTCACAGCTCTCCCACTATTAAGAATTGCGATATTTCACGAAATTCTGCAGAACTATTTAAATTTTGTACAGAGAACTCCAGAACTATTGCATATCTGCCTAGAACTCTGAAAAAAATGCATGTTTTTGAGAAAAGGGGTGCCAACTTCACAGTAGCATGTAAATGGATTCCCCATTATTGCAATTATCTCATGAAGTATAATCTGTACAGAAAAATGTCATTAGGATTTCCTGTAGAACTCTTTGAGAGCTATGTAGAACTGTAATCAGAACTATGTTTGTACAATTAGGCAAAGAATTATTTTGAAAAAACTAAATTTTTTGGTAATTTTTCGTATTTTTTCGGCGAAATTTTGCAGAACTATTTAAATTTTGTACAGAGAACTCCAGAACTATTGTATATCTGTCTAGAACTCTGAAAAAATGTACATTTTCCAAAAAAGGTGTCCAACTTCACAGGACTCAATAATGGTGTGGCAGGGATGCCTAAGCCCCATAACTTTCCGCAGTACATCTTGAATCCAGCGCAAATTAACTTGAGTTTCTCGAATGAGATGTGTTGCTTAGTGTTTTCAGCGAATTCTTGATCTACCTGTTTATGTGAGAGTTGTAATTCCGGTGTCCTCTAGTATCGATAGATTGTCTACAAAGCTAGATAACAGATCTTGTCTGGTTTGAATTGAAAGACAGTCTATGTTGGGAATTATAATATTTATTTCTTTTAACGCGTTTCGCGCTTTTGGCGTAACATCAGAACACTTAGAAACAGCTGTATCGCATTAGTTGGTATTAAAGTACACGATGCTCAGCATTTTGGACTGAATAAAATCGCACCAGCAGCGTTGTGTTGGACATGTCCGCGTTCTCAGAATGAATATCGATACATTACATGAGCATTTGTTACTGTGCGGACAGCTGATAGTAAAGTGACGTGAGGAACCGGAATATAGCAAACTGGTTTGCTATATCTCTTCAAGATTGATCCGTTGTGTACCGTGGCTAGTAACAGAGAACCGCGGCTCCTCGCATTGCTACCCGTAAAAAAGATGAAGAAAAAAGCTTATTGTTAGCCTGGATCACACCGGAACATCAGCTCGACTTTGCTGTATCAGTATCAACGGTACGGCACGTGGGCCCTTGCCTAACTGCTCTGGCCGTGAAAAACGAATCGAGATTGTTTCCGCTACAGAATTAATAACAATAGATATTCATCGTACACTCCTCCCCCATTAGAAAGGTCCACGGGACGTAATAATTTTGTTCAGATAGGGGGGATTATTATCAATAACGACCAAAACAATTACATTCATAATGTGCGATTTTCGAAGGCTATCAAAGCAACACTGACAACAAAATTTAACCGACTAGCGTTCCGATAAACAGTTTGGTGGCATGAAAGAGGTAGTAAACAGAGTAGCCGCCAGACTGGTGCAAGAGGTAATCTGAAACTTGTACAACAAATATTGAGCATAGAGATTGGGGGATATGATCATCTTCACTAACTGGGAGGCTGTGCTAATAACAAGTTGACACTTAGTTTAATGTACACTGGTCACAAATAACATAGCTAGGTTCTGAACCGAAATGATTCTACGTCTTTCTGTCGGTTCTACGGAGAGAAGGCAACAACATTACGGCAACCGAGATAGTGGCAATAACAGAAAGTTACTGCAGCGGGGTTTGGTGTTGACTTGTGTCCACTCTACCAAAACGAATTACATAAGCAGCTGGGTTCAGACTGTAAAGGTAGCAGGTAGTACAATGCAACAACAACGTGAATTACCCGAAGCTATGGTATGGAGAACCATAGGAACGTTGGAAGCGGGACAAACACAGAGGAAGGTGGCTGCAGCTATTTGAGTGTAATTTCCAGAACCTGAACGCGATTTCAGACAACAGGAACCGTTAAAAGAAGGCAAGGCCAAGGACGTGTACGGGTAACATCAGCAAGAGATAACCGTTATCCCTGGTTAAGAGCCCGTCAGCCGCGCGGGAGTAGCCGAGCGGTCTGGAGCGCCCCGTTGCGGATCGCGTGGCCTCCCGCGTCGGAGGTTCGAATCCTACCTCGGGCATGGATGATTGTGTCGTCTTTAGTATAAGTTAGTTCATAAGTAGTTTGTAAGTTTATGAACTGATGACCCCGCGGTTAAGCCCTATAAGCTATACAAACATACATTTGATAGCCCGTCAAGATAGGAGACTCAATTCAACTCAGTTGGAACGCACCCCCAGGCAAAAGTAAGACGCTCAATACCAATACAAACAGTCCGAAATTGCATTTGTGAATGTGGCTTCTACGCATGGAGGCCTATGGTGTGTGCCGATTAAAACCGTGACACCGTTTAACTGGCAGAGACTGGGCGGTTCAACATCAGGCTTGGAGTCATAATGAATGGCGACGGGTTCTATTCATAGATGAGTCAAGATTTTGTTTTCAGCCGGACAATAGTCGTGCTCTCATCTGGAGAGAACGTGGAACTCGGAACAGTCCCGCTTATGCGCAGTAAACATCACCGTAACCTGCTGGTGGACGAATGGTGTGGGCAATAGTCAGTATTGGAGGACGTACAGACCTCAATGTCGTTCAGAATAAAGCTTTGACTGCTCAGAGGTACAGATACGAGATCATTCGACTTTTTGTTGTGACATACGATGGAGCCATTGGAAATGGGTTCCTTCTGATGGACGATACCGATCGTTCCCACAGAGGAGCACTGGTTGACAGTATGCTTGAAGCTGAGGGAATTGAACGTATGGAGTGGCCGGCTTGTTCACCGGACTTAAACCCTATTGAACATGTCTGGGATGCACTTGGCAGATACACTGCAGCCAGACCAGAACCTTCCATAACGGTTTGCAGAGCTGGATATTGCTATCATGGAAGATCCGTCAAGAGCTGATATCCTCAAACTGTCCATGCCACGTAGGTGTATAATTGTACTGGCCATCCGAGGTGATCACACACCACATTAGAGGGCAATGAGAATGACGTTTCCACTATTATGGTAGCCCCATGGTTCCTCGCCATGTAAACCTCAAGTAAAGAATTGAGACAGGAAAATATCATTCATTATCACATACAAATTACAGTTGTAACCAACATCTAAATAAAATACGTCAACATTGTGTATTGTGTGTGATATCCTACCTGATTCCATAATTGTTTTGAGCAGTGTAGATAATCTAACAGTTAACAATAATTACTGTTATCTACTTTCTGTCTGAAGTGATTTCATATTTTTGCTAATAACAGCAAAGGTAAAATTTCAGTTGATTTTTTTCCTACTTGAATCATATGACTTTGGTACAATAAGTCATCTAATGGCGGTGTATTCGATGTGTTTTCAAGTTATAAAGTAAGTATGGCAAACAAGGCTCAAGAAACAAGTGAGTATCAAAATGATTTTATTTGAATATCTAGGAGGAAATTAAGTATAGCTTTGATATTCTACTACCAGAATTTGACAGATTTTTTTTTATACTGTAGATATAATAATAAGATTCACAAGTCTTCAGCAAGACTATGTACACTTGAAAGTAATAGCATATTTCGAGGTGCCTGCATGTAGACATTCATACATTCAACGTCTCAAGAGGTAGATATAATATACAGATAACATAATAAACCTCGTTAATGGAAAAGTAACTAATATAATGCTTGCTTTACTCACTCCATGCTATGTATGTTGTTTTAAGTGTATATATCACAAATTTCAATAAAATAAATCTTTCCACAGCTATGAACATATACAGAGTAAATTGAAATATGACGCCACATTTTACAATTCTTAATTACTGTGTATCAACACGTATGTAACACACACTGTATAACTGATTTATACACGCATAAGCACAACATTAGGTTCATCATACAAAGTTATAAAACAGTATCTGTTGATTCTTGAGAACGGTCCACTATGAAGTACCCAGGGCAGCAACAAAAGAGAGGAATCTTTCATTCTACACCTATTAAAATATTCTTTTGATTTATAAAATTGTAACTGTAAATTTGGTAAATTATTTTTAATGAGTGTGCACTTTCCAGGCATATTAAATTGTTTATGCAAGAGTGTGTCTCGTTTGTTCTGTTTTTTCCCCTTCTTTTTTTCAGAAAATATCAATTCCTTATTAGTAGAATTATTCAATTGCTGCAGAAGGTCAGAATGTTCTAAGAAGAACATAGATGTGAGGAGTTACCAAAAGATGTTAAATGGATATATACGTTATAGTGAATGTGGAAGTTCCAGTGATGGTGTAGAGCTTATGCGACTTAACTACGGGGTCATCAGTCCAGTGATGGTGCACCTTCACTGGTTCGTCCAGTGAATGCGAATTATTGCTTCCAGTTTGGCCATAACAGGATTGTGCACCATCACTAGTGAAGATATACTTTCACTGCCAAGAGACAGGGAGTGAGGACCACGGCTGTAATATAGCGAGCGCTGCCAGCACACAGTACAGCGGCAGACGCAACCTCCTCCATGCTTCCCCCTCCCCTCGCCCAGCGCAACTGTTGTGTGCTGTGCCCCATCTATTCCCACTCAAAATTAAACAACCAAAATATTGTAAAAACTAAAATGTTTGATTAAAGCACTCGAACTTTGTAAAACGTACCAGAACTGTGACTAACTGGCAGATGTAAAGTTTCATAGAGTTATGATTTATAGTTTACCTAAAAATGGGTTTCGACACAATTTTGAATTGAGCAAAGTATCAGATCTATAAACCCCAGATTCTGGACAATTAACGGTATCTAAAACATATCAAAATTTGTTTTCAAAGAAAAATTTAAACTCCTACGGCAGCTGCCGAAAAGATTATTTTGCATCTAAAAGATGGAAATAGAAAGTGTTACTGCAGCAATGGTTGACTCAGTGAAGTTCTACAAACATCTTACAGTGGAACGGGAATAGCCGAATTATAATATTGTGTTTTTGGACAAGGAAAAGTACGAGTAACACATCAGCAAGGTTAAAACACTAAAATCTGGACGAAAGATGGACAGAAACTACTAATTTTTTTTAAAGAGGGATGAAGTGCTCGACGTTAATGGAATAACGAAATTAATACAACCTCTTGGTGAAGAAGACAAGATTAAGTACAGTGTTTATGATGAAGAATTGTATGATATTGTGCATGACGCTCATGTAAAGACGGTGGACGCGACCAAATGATAAAATTATTGAAGTCAAAGTACCATAGTACAACGTGTACAGACGTCCAGCTTTAACTCAGCTTATGTACACCTTGCTTACAAAAACAACAAGGTCAGAAGGAAGGGATTGTAGTGAAGACCATGCTGTTCAAAGAGCTGAATTCCAGATGTCAAGTTGATCTTATCGACTTCCATTCCCAACCAGATGGAGACTACAAGTTCATAATGATGTAACAGGACCATCTTACTAAATTCTGTACTCTTCGCAAAATGTCAATAATGTCCTCGGATACCGCCTCAGCTGTAAGGAAAGCCGAATTTACGATAGGTATCGCTATTTGCATTTATCAAAACATGCTGAACTTTATGGGGTATATACATTACACTTGGTAATGTAGTATCAATACCTTCTACAAATTTATCAATTACACGAACCTCGACCTCGCATAGTAAGAGATTGTGTGTTCTTTACATTTTATTAGCATGGCATGAGAAAGCATGCATTCTGTCGGCAAATGATTCAAAGTCTTCAGCAGGTTTTTCCTCAAAGTGGTATCTCATCCCGATAAAAACTAACAACTTATTAGCTACGAATCGCTTCACCAAACCGCGCCCAAGCGTTTCCAAAGAGGGAGCAATTCTAAGTGAATCTACTGAGCCAACATGATTTCTGGCAACATCAGATAATTTAAGTCCGTAATTTTCAATTTAAATGTTCGACCACGCTCACATACAACTTTCCTGAAAATGACGGTATAAAATTACACAAGAAAACATAAACAACCGGACAGTCTGTCGTAGCCACGCGTGGTGAAGAGAAGGGGGTTTGTCTGTCGGATACATCTCCTTCTGGGATTTTTAGTTTGTGTTTTGTCGTCTCCACTAGACGCTGCTGCAGCTGCAATTGTCTGATTTAGACTATCTGAGTTACTGATTTTCTAACATGAACACAGCAATTTGCTGCTGTAACTGATCTAATTGCTCCTTATTTAGCTCATTCTCTCATTCCCTGCACAATCACTATTAATAATACCCGCTACAATGAAAGTTCTTTAGCTAAATGTACTTTTTTCTGAGCTCTAGTTCTAACCATTCTTGGCATGAACCTACAATACTGAAATAAACAGCATAGTGCAACACTTTAATTAAACAAAGCAAAATCAATAATATTAATCAATGACTGCATACAATTGTTGTTTCAGTGAAAATAAACTTCGTCATGTGTCATCTCGTGACTAATTAGCGTTCATCAGATTTTCGTATTCTTATTTCTGACGCTGAAAGCATCGGAGTGACAAAGAGTAATGAGCTTAACACCCATGCTCTATGTATTCAAATCTGCGTGTCGTGACAACTGCGTCGAAATATAGCCGACAGGCGATGAGTAGTTGATGTGTAATGGAAGCAGGAGCTGAATCCATGGCCCGCCGCTACAGCGAACGGAAGACGGGCAGGCAGCTAGTTGTCCAGGTGGAGGCATACCCACATCAATGAGGCGTGTACAGGCGCTGTGCGTTGCCTCGTACCTGGCCGATTTGACTGGCAGCATAGCAGCGCGACACCAGTCGCAATCAGTAGAGCAACAGGGGTGAGAAATCTAATGAAGCGAAGAGGGCTCTGGCACAATAGCGAACAGCCGTCCAACCCCTTCGTACGCTGCAAGGAAATGAGACGTGTGTGTGGACGAGTTACTCTGGATATCTTCTGAAGCCGTGCACAAGGCAAAAGGTTGCCGGTTACGTCACAGTTCTGCCCACCAGAACGGCCAAGCTAGGATTGTGGGCTACAGGACAGGTGGTGAAAGTCAGGATGACAAAGATTGACACTGAAGTGATTTACTTGAGGAAAGGAATAAAGGGGTCTTCAAGAACGATCCGCCGCATCCCGTGGGTGGTAATAGGGAGACCCGACACATAGCATTGTTACCCGTAAAAAATATCCAAAACAAGGCAGTTGTTCCCCTGCGAAGCACCCCAACATCAGCTCGGCTTTGCATCATCAGCATCGACGGTATGGCACATGGGCCCTCGCCTCAATGCAATGGTCGTGAAAAAGGGCTGGAAATTATCATGCCCATTACAGAATCAATAACAATGTTCATCGTACATATACATTGCTCTCACACCAGATAATTACGGCCACAACATCGGCGACCAAACTCTGTCAGAGCTCTTGCGTCACGTTCTCAGCATGGTCCACATCAGCACAGTCTCAGCTGAGCTGCTCTGTGCCCTTTGGCTGAACTGGCTGCGAAGTAACTTCCATTGCATTCACTCGGTACAAACGATGCTCGAGGCTCTCGATTCAGCCCTGTGTTGTGGCCCAGCCCATGTTGTCCCAGCGATGGTTACGCAACCCGTTAGTACAGCAGACAGTAGTGCCTCACCATCCACCACGACAAGCCCGGTACTCCAGCTACTATCAACCCAAATTAAAGGAAAAACTACTCAAGTGTCTACATTTCGTACCCGATCAGCTGCTGGTGGGGGTGAACTGGTACCACTGTAAGTTTGGTGAGCAGGCTTCCTGGTGCCGCCATTGTGCTACTTCTCAAAATGCCACCTCAAAGTGCTTTATCCTTCTGGTCAGCACTTCCTTCTGGGTCTGACGTGTGTGTCTGCCCACTATCACTGCTCCACGGGTACCGATCAACAACACGATTTAAGTTGGCAGCTTCCAAAACTCAATACCACCTATGTTGTCTATGCAATGAAAGCGAACCTGGGACACCGTCCCATATTTTGCTGGAAATAACCATCATAAACGTCAGAGAACCAATCAGTGGTGCCGATTTTATAGCACATTTTCAGGTCTTCCCTAACATTTTTGCGGCACGTCTCCTTGACAAGGCTGCCACTCACTCAACTCCCTGCTGCCACTGTGGTCCATAAAACTTTGCATTGAAGTTGGTCCCTGTTGTTGATACAGGAGAATACTAGGACTTAGTCGACCAATTCCCAGCTATTATGCGCCCACTTGAAGCACCACATGAGGTACAGCACAGCACAGTCCATCACATTCGTAATACACCAGCCCAACCAGTTTTTAACTAACCATGGAGCCTCGCACCAGAGAGATTCACTATTGCTAATGTCACATTCAAGGATAAGCTTCAGAATAGCATCATTCGTAGTTCAGACAGCTTGCAGTGTTCCTTTCTCCACCTTGTGCAAAAGAAGAACACATCCTGGGGACCTAGTTGCAACTGTTGTGGTCTTAACGCATGCATCTTCTAGAAAGGTATCCACTCCCAAACCTCTATTATTTTAAAAAAATGTTCAAATGTTTGTAAATCTATCGGACCAAACTGCGTGGTCATCAGTCTGTAGCTTACAAACTACTTAAACCTAGGAAAACTAACCTAAGGACAACACACACACCCATGCCCCAGGGAGGACTCGAACCTCCACGGCGAGCAATCGCGCGCTCCGCAGCGAGACGCTTTATACCGCTCCACCGCGGCTCTATTATTTTAAACGACGACCTCAGTGCCACTTTGTGTTCAGTGTCGTTGAATGGACAAAAGCCCTCACTAATATACTGGTCGCCAAAGAAGAAATGCTGAAGACAACGACCACCACACACCCTTTGGCCTCTTTCAATCAATTATGTTACTCGACTTATTAGTTTTTTGTAATGGAACTGCCGATTTCCTGCTGAAATTTCTTTATTTCATCCAACGCATTTCTCCATCTTCTATTATAGTGCATCATCATTGGATTGGTTTCACCAGAAATTATGTTTTCGTTTGTAGATGAAAAATTAACACATTATGGACAGCACAACACAGTCCATCACATTAGTAATACACCAGCCCATCCAGTTTTTAACTAACTATGGAACCTCACACCAGAGTGATTCACTATTGCTTCGTTTTAATCAAAATAAACAAGGGTCACTCACAGTCCATAGTCTAGCCAGTTTCTGCTTTGTTGTTCCTGCCATCTCGTCGCAGATGGGAGTGGCAAAATTTCGCAGTTTATGCTCTTTCTTTTTTATCTTTTAAATGTAGAAAGGAAAAAGAGAGAAAAAAGAAAACAGGTCAAATTCTTTTCTTTGTGTGTAACTTCAGATAGTAGTAAAACTTGTTTTGTGTTTTCATGACCTGAGCTTCGATTTTTATGTTTTGTGTGTATGCTTGGTTAGGAAAGGGGTTAATGGGAGAGTGAAGAACGTAGGCCTTTTCTTATTTATCAATTACGGCTTTTCGTAAACACACATGTCTAATGCAAATAGGCAACATTCACATTCTTAAGTTGCCAACACATGGGAAAAATGAATTCCGAAATGAGGTACAGCTACAAGACTTTGAAACGCTAAATTTAACACTTGCAGGAAGTGAAAAAATAGACCGCATAAATTGTGTAGTTTTCGACTCCGACCTGTGACCAGATGGGAGGAACAACAAAGCTAAAACTTGCTCGGTTATAAACCGTGAGTAGCCCTTATTCATTTTGAGTAAAACGAGGGATACTGTTTATAATGCTACACCTGCGAATAAAAATTTAATTTCTAGATAAATCAGTCGACTGATGATGCCCTAAAACATAAGAGAGCGAAACGCGTCTAAATGAAGTAACGGACGTGCAGCAGGAAAACGGCGTTTTCATTGGCAATAACGGATAATCGCAAGAAGCAACAGAATATGGACACACAAAAAATTATGTTACTTGACGTTTGATCTCTAAAACACAACACAGACATGACAGAGATTCATTGACAGTGTGCTGTGAGACTCGCCCTTCTCTTTAGACTGCGTTGATGATATTCCGGTGTTTTCTTCTTCAGTACAACAACACTGTGATTTCTTAAGTTCTGTTTCAGTGGCTTAACGATATCGAGACTATCATCAGAGTTTCCAGATGCCTCTTTGATGCTCCCCAATGTCATTTCTTGTCAGAAAATTCATGCTGATGATATCAGTCTCATTCAAACCATCCAAGAAATCCAATGCCCACAATTTTTCCCAGAACTGCATCAGTTCCTCAGAATATTTCCCTTCTATGGTGTTCATCTTCCGGGCACTGTCGTAATTCATGACCCACTGGACGACACTCTTGTTCGTCGAAACGTGGGTCAAAAATCCTGTGCTTGGGACGGAGCGAATGGATGCCACCTTCATGCCAGCCAAAAATGTTTTTGCCATTGCTGCACTTCTCGCTGGCCCGTTCGGTACACAACACTCCGCTCGCACCGGTGGACAACGGCCAATACCACCGTTCCAGCAACATGTCAATGGTTCCTTACAAACATTTGACTTATTTTCAAAGACGCTCGTGCTTACACAATGCCAATAGACTGCTTATGACAGCTGCTCGGGAGCTACGAGATGATCCACTACTTTCGTCCATCACTGGAGGCCAGGATGTACGACAAAGCCATCACACACTCCTACCAGCAGACGAACGGTCACAGATCACCACATCAGTTATGGTAACTGGAATACATCTCCCAATTCAGCAGGCATTTGGTATTTATCTGGTATGGACAAGATTGTTGCTGTTTAGCACGATTTGCCGGTATCAATGCATCGATTTCGCTACACTTGGCTGAAGCACGAGAATTTGACACAGCTGGACTCTTATCACAAAGACCCAAATACGGGCCTGAGAATGGAGCAAGTATCTCTCCCTGGTACAGACATGAACTTGATCTGTAACGTCTCCACTGGGAAGCTACGACTCTTCTTCCCAGTCACTTTTCGCCAACAAGATTTTGACAGCATCCACAACGTGCTGAGTTTGGGCTGCCATCTGCTTGGGCTGCTGCAGCTGAACTCTTTGCTTTTGATTTGACGGTGAGGTAAGGTTGACCAGCACCCTCGACAGGTTGCTCTCCCATATCACATTCATCTGTCCTCAACCCAGATTTCATCATGGTACACCACATTATTTAATTCGTTCGAATTTAGCGACAGTCACACATGTAATGAACTGAGTCAAGGGGGGGCCTGGTCTCCCATACTCTGGTCTTCATAATCAGACAGCAGATATCAAAAAGTTCAAATGTCTGTAAATCTAGCGGACCAAACTGCGTGGTCATCAGTCCGTAGCTTACAAACTACTTAAACCTAGGTAAACTAACCTAAGGACAACACACACACCCATGCCCCAGGGAGGACTCGAACCTCCACGGCGAGCAACCGCGCGCTCCGCAGCGAGACGCTTTAGACCGCTCGGCTACTCCACCGCGGCATCAGATATCCACAGAACACACGGCATCCATTGCCTGCAAAGGCAATGACACCGGAAGCGCAGTCACAACAGCCACTCTACAACCACCACCATCACCACAATTCCCTGCAGCAGAATCCACTCCTCCACAGCATCAGGCACCTACAGAATCATCATCATCCACTGGCTGAAAAGGCGAGAACATCGTATGCGTAACCGAAACCTTTGTACCTGCTGGAACTGAGAACGCAAAAGACAGTATATTCTTTAGAAATAAAAATATGTTTACTGATGATCACTGGACGAATGACTACAATAATAAGCAGACTAGAGAACAGAGACACTTTTTAGACAGCTCAACGACTTCTGATGAGACTACTACATCCCAGCGGATATACTATTTGTTTTCCGACTACTGGACAGACAAAAATACTGACTCTTAGAAAATTTACACACAGACCCACGCCAACTCGATGACTTAGTAATTAAAGCTTGTGAGAGACGATCTGAAAATTACAACCCATTTAGGGTATACAGAGATCTTGCGTGGGCTCGTGGGAGAACGTACTTCGACCACACAAAGAAAGGACCAAAATGTTTCGCATTCATCAAACATCTATGATCATAAAGCACATAACTGCGATGCACAGCAGACTGGCTAGTACAGAAATCCCGAAGACCTGCAGGCTCACATCTGCTTGCAGAACCCAGACTCACAATCCGACAAACTAACAAATTTACCATCCAAGGGAATCACCAACACAGGAATTACGGACTGCAAAGCGGCCATGATGCTATTAAACACAACGTAATCAAAATTTCACAATTCTGTAATGCGTATGTTGTAGCAATAGAGGCGAAATGTGGTCCAGACACCTGCGTGATTGCCACAATTCACACACAGCTTAGCCACGGCAATCAAACTTTCGCAGACGTCATCAAAGACTTCGCAGACTACTCAATACACAACAGACTAATCATATGCGCAGACATTTTCGCAAAATCCTCCCCATGGCACTCGGTTGGGACAGACGACAAATGCAGATACATGAACAATGTAATTACCGAGGCTGGAGCATATGTGGTTAACTCAAAGGGACAAGTAGCGACGTACTGCAAAAGTGGCGTATTAGAGAGTCGGATTGACATTAAAATAGCAAACTATACATCACTTGCACATATTGTGGACTCGACTGTGCAGAACAAGATTGTAACAAGCGACCACAAAACAATTACCTTCACAATACTATCCAACAGAAACACCTCACACACAATATCACATAAACGCTACATCCTTGATGAAGCTGACTGGTATAAATTACAGACATTTGTGGATACCAAAAGCATCACTTGTATACATGGCAGCGTGGACTATAGCGTCCACATACTTACGCAAATAATACAGGAAGGTCGAACAGTTTCCATACCCTCAGTATCTGACAAGAAACATGGACCATAAACAATGGACAGACGAACTGTCACGAATAAGACAAGATATGAGAAGCAAGCGTAAACTGTACCAAAGTACCAAAGATCATGGATCGATCGAGACAGACAAATACGTCTCGCTGCATACAGACAAGCCAAAACCCCTAACAAATAAACGATCCTGAAGACGAAGAAAGACAACTGGGACCGTTTCATGGCAACACACTCACAACGAAACATATGGGGGGCACCATACAAGATACTAACGAAAAAGGAAAGACCAAATGTTTGTAAATCTATCGGACCAAACTGCGTGGTCATCAGTCAGTAGCTTACAAACTACTTAAACTAAGTTGAACTAACCTAAGGACAAACAACACACACTCATGCCCCAGGGAGGACTCGAAACTCCGACGGCGAGCAACCGCGCGCTACGCAGTAGTTTGTAAGTTTATCGACTACTGTGAAGATAGAGGGACAGAATGGCGAGTGGGCAATGACAAGGTGGTCAGACGAATCAAAAAAATGTTCAAATTTTTGTAGAGCTTATGGGACTTAACTACGGGGTCATGCTCCCTAAACTTACAAACTACTTATGAACTAGCTTATTCTAAAGACGGCACAAACATCCATGTCCGAGGGGGTATTCGAACACCCGACCGCAGCGGCCGTGCAGACCGTGATTGGCACGCCGCAGACCGCTCGGCCAATGCGGCCGGCTTCAGACGAATCACCAAGAGACGCCCACAAGGTTAGATTTGTGGGCACATCTTCTAGGACATCACTGTTGAATCTCTTCTAAACAAAGTAGACGAGGACAGTAGGGCAGATGGAGTTGTCGCTGACCTGCTGATTGTTAACAGTAGATTCCAGCTAGAGGAGATATCAAGTGGCATACTCAACTCAAACAAACATTAAAAGAAGTAAAGTCACACGCTGTCTAGGATTAAATTACAAGGAATACATCAGGAAACGAACAGAAAAGGCAGAAACTGGCAAGGCTAAACACAGTACGGTAAGAAAACATCCTTGTCAGTGACACGGACTTATCATTGTGCAATTCTCGAATCAGTACCATGCTTTGAAGCAAGTAGCTGGGCACTTTGTTTGATGATCTCTTTCCGCCATTGTCACGGCGGTAAGGCGGTGACAGAGGAACGCACTACTTAGGCTATCGGGAGCTTTTCGGATCACTTCAGTAGAGGCACCGTATGTGGTACTGGAGATCTTTCATATCAGCTCACACTTCGCTGCAGAGTGAATGTTACATTCTGGGTAATCATTTCTTCTACATCTACATGGGATACTCTGTAAATCACATTTAAGTGCCTGCCAGAGGGTTCATCAGACCACCATTATACTATTTGTCTCCCATTCCATTCTCGAATAGCGCTCGGGAAAAAAGAACATCTGAATCTCTCTGTTCGAGCTCTGATTTCTCGTATTTTATTCTGATGATCATTTCTACCTATGTAAGTGGGAGTCAACAATATATTTTCGCATTAGGAGGAGAATGTTGGCGATTGGAGTTTTGCAAGTAGCCCACGCCGCAGCGATAAGCGCCGTTGTTGTAATGATTCCCATCCCAGATCCTGTATCATTTCCGTGATGCTGTCTCCCCTGTATCGTGATAATACGAAACGGGCTGTCCTTCTCTGGACCCTTTCGATGTCCTCCGTCAAACCACCTGATAAGTCTTCCGGGTTATGTGGTCGTGGTCGAAGAAACATATCTGCTCCTGACGTTTCGTCCAGAGCTGCGCTGGACATCCTCAAGAGGTGCTACTGGTAGCGGTGAGTCTTGCCCCACACTGGGCTGCAATACTCCAAAAATGGACGGACAAGCGTAGTGTATGCAGTTTCTTTTGTAGTTCTGTTGCATTTTTAAGGGTTCTGCCAATAAAACGCAGTCTCTGGTTCGCCTTTCTCACGACATTATCTGCGTGTTCTTTCCAATTTAAGTCTGAAGTAATAGTAGTTCCTAGGTATTTTGTGGAGTTTACGGCCTTCACTTTTGATTGATTTATCTTGTAAACAAAGTTTAACTGATTTCTTTTCGTACTCACGTGGACGACTTCACACATCTCATTATTTAGAGTCAATTGCCAATTTTTATACCAAACTGATATCTTATTCAGATCGTTATGCAGTTGGTTTTGATCTTCAGATGATTTTAGTAAACAAAAGCATCTGCAAACAACCCAAGAGAGCTACTTAGATTTTCCCATAAATCGTTTATGTAAATAAGGAGCAACAGAGGACCGATAACAGTACCCTGTCGAACGCCCGATATCACTTTTTTTTTTAATTATTTGCTGTTGTGTTCTATCCAACTTAGCCGCGGCAGAGCGTCCGAGCGTATTGAGGCGCTATTCTACGATGCGCGAGGCCGTCCCCGTCAGGGGTTCGAATCCCCCCGTCGGGCATGAATGTTTGTGTCGTCTTTAGTATAAAGCTAGTTCATAAGTAGTTTTGTAAGTTTAGAGACTGATGACCCAGTAGTTAAGTCCTTAAGCTCTACAAACAATATCCAACTTATTCAGTGACTAAAGTGTGTTGAAACTTTCGAAACTCGAATTGCTCTATTTGGGACAGAGTAGACCAACCACTGATGATGATGATTATACCACACCACTTTGAAAGGCCCCTACACGCACTCAGATTCATCGTACGACCAGCAATATGTCCAACAAACGAACCAATTGGTAGCAGCCTACACACGTTCCGACCAACTGCACGCAGCGCCACCCTGTTCTGGTGTCTATCTGTCGAACTGTTTTTGTTCCCGCCCAATTTATCGGGTGACCGACGAATTGGTCCAATAAATCGCATCGCGTGTAGGGCCCTTAAACGTATCTCAGAGGAGTTAAAAAATGTTCAAATGTTTGTAAATCTATCAGACAAAACTGCGTGGTCATCAGTCCGTAGCTTACATACTACTTAAACCTAGGTAAACTAACCTACGGTCAAACACACACCCATGCCCCAGGGAGGACTCGAACCTCCACGGCGAGGTGCTTTAGACCGCTCGGCTTTTCCACCGCGGCATGTATCAACTTTAGAGGCATTAATCTCTCTTACTTGTAAGTAGTGTTACGCTGCAGTCCTTGTTCGGCCATGAGTGTGAGTGTGCATACGGTTCGCGTTATTTCATTTTTAACCAATGAAATTTAAGAAGATACCTGTATAAAACAGCTGACGTAGCGCTCCGACAATATGGAGTGCGAAGCGCTACTGTGTGTGTCCGAAGCGCCAGTGTTGTCCTGTTTGGAATATCCTGTTTTGTAGTAGGTACAGAACAGTTACCGTGATTCTAGAAGTCAAAAGTAGTAAAGTTGTCGCACAAATGACACCCTAACAATAATTATATCATTATACACCATGGTTTTAAATACTGATATCTGTTACTATTACCCATTCAAAACTCTAATATCTGCGCCGGCCGCGGTGGCCGAGGGGACTGAGGCGCTCCAGTCTCGGTCTGCACGGCCACTACGGTCGGGGGTTCGAATCCCCCCTCGGGCATGGATATTTGTGCCGTCCTAGTTCGTAAGTAGTTAATAAGTAGTTTGTAAGTTTAGGGACTGATGACCCCGTAGTCAAGTCCCACAGACTATACAAACATTTGAACATTTTCTAATATCTGCGGATATCGAACTTGCGAATGCAGATGAAGTGCCGCGGATGCGGATGCGGTTGCGGATACGTCCTTGCGGATGTTTTCCGGATGCGGATAACACTTTTCTTATACGCACTGACCTCTGCCCAATGATTGGTGAGTCAGTAAATAAGTGGCAAACTTAGGTAGATACGCCAGTACTGCGTTTACATGCAGTAAAGGACTAAGGACAAACACCCATGCCCCAGGGAGGACTCGAACTTCCACGGCGAACAACCGCGCGCTCCTCAGCGAGACGCTTTAGACCACTCGGCTACTCCACCGCGGCTCAGAGGGGTCATTGCGGTTCATCACCGACTGATATCTTCCAAAAAACGCTAACTCATCGCGCCGCGACTCCTACACTCGGCGCCAGATCGTTCTCTGGGCTTAGGCGGCGGTGCCGACGGAGAAAGTCTGCCGAAGTCAAGTCGTCGTGGGGCGGCCGACGCCAGCTAGCAGCGCAGGGCTCGACGCCGGCAAAGGCCCGGGCGCCATTCACGCCGTTCTTAGAAGTAATTAATACCGCCCCAGCGCCGGCGCAGCCAGACAATCGCACGGGAAATTCATAACGAGTAATTTTGGTTCTGCACTTGACTGGCTTCAAATACAAATTTCTTTAACGCGGGGGGGCCTTCAAATGCCTTTGTGCGAGCGCAGCACTGCCGCTGCCGAGGCAGCCGCCCTGCACCCCCTCCCTCTCCCCCTTCCATATTTCGCCCCTTCCCCCTCCCCTCCGTGCCCCCCACCCTCCCCGGATACTGGGAGCCACCACCAACCCTTTTGGCTCCGCCACCACACCCCTGCAGCAAAAGCCTCTCCAGACACGGAAAGGAGTGGGAGTCGTCCCCCGCTGGCTGTGTCTTCACCCGCGGTGGCGACAGAGAGAGAGAGGGTGTGCTGTAAGCCGCTGTACCGCGCGCTACAGGGAGGGGGGATTTATTGCATCTTTGTCGAGCTGCGCGCTCAAAGCAGCAGCTCTTTAATCACGGGACAAAATGGTCGTCGACAATGGGCCCGCGAACAAGGGAGGTGCTGAATGGGAGCGAGCGGGCGCGCAGGCGCACCGCGGAGAGCGGCGATATTTATTTCGCATTATGAATTTAAGGTGGCGCCGGGCGCGAGCGCGCGCTCGCCAAGGACAATGGGTAATGCGTTTTCCTTAATAGAATTTGCCGCCGTGTGAAATTGAATTGCCGCGCCGCTCCGGCGTGACGCGCGAGCGCCAGGCGTCCGGTAGCCATCCGCAGCAGCAGGTAGCCGGCGACGCGGCGTGGCGGCGGAATTCCGGTAGCGAGTAGCTGGCTCTCTCTTTCGCGTGTGCTCGGCCCGAAAATTAAGTGAACATGTCGGCCGACACAGGCGCTCCGCTGTCAGATGAAAGTTAAAGGCAGTCCTACCGCGCTCCCCAAGTTTACGCCCGGTTCCTACAAGACACCTCTAATTCGTCTCTGCGTACCGACCGCAGTAAATGCCGCGTAATGTGTGTGAGTGAAGTATTACACAGTGTCACACGCGACGAAGTTTAATTAACTCTTGAGAGAGCAGATATCGCCACTGGCCACAACAGCGGCTGTTTCATACGAATTTCTTTAGGAGCCACAAGTGGCTTACAACAATCCCCTATCTGTCGTATTTCACTAGACAGGCACGAACTTCCTCAAAATTTTAAGATCCACGTCCACACGTCAAATACACAGCCGAAAATAAAGATTAATTCATTTTTTTTTTTTTTCAGTCAGCATTTATTGTTGAAAGACTACATACGGTAAACAAGGTTATGGTATATCGCCCCAAATTTGCGATTGGATAGGGGATTTCCTGTCAGAGAGGACACAGTTCGTAGTAATCGATGGTAAGGCATCGACTAATACTGCGGTGTGGCACAAGTCTCAAGTGCGCGCCACCTACTTTCGCCGCGCGCCGCCATGCATGCACGGCGCGGCGTTCTCACGACGTCAGCCACGAGCGCCCTCTGCTGCAACTCCGCTCGTGGTCATCACTGAACGGCATCGTCCACTTGGGAATCAGATAGGCACCACTTAAGACTTTGGATTAGAACAGGCACTAGGACTCATCAGTAGGCAGGCCTCTACCTAGATTTACTATGTACCAGCATTCCACTAGTCTGCTGCCCTCCAAGTTAAGTAATGTATTATTTCTATGAAATATATATCTCTTGTTCTAATCTAGCTTAGTGTTTCTAGTTTCTGCTGTCCCACTGGCTGGTCACCTCATACTCTGTACCCGCACACGCGTGCATCCTATTTCCCTGCCTCGGTGTCTCTCTACTCGGCCACCTACACCCAGGACAACCGGCGGAATGGAGACACAAAAGTGGCGACGAGGATAGGATACAAAAGCGGCGACGTGTTTGGGACACACAAAAAAGTTCTAATCTTTGTGGAGAGTCAGTAAATAAGTCGCAAACTGAGTTATAAATGTTCAAATGTTTGTAAATCTATGGGACCAAACTGCGTGGTCATCAGTCCGTAGCTTACAAGCTACTTAAACCTAGGTAAACTAACCTAAGGACAAACACACACCCCCATGCCCCAGGGAGGACTCGAACCTCCGACGGCGAGCAACCGCGCGCTCCGCAGCGAGGTGCCTTAGACCGCTCGGCTACTACACTGAGGTAGGCACGCCAGTACTGCGCGCTGTTTAGTGTTATTTCTCTACAACACATCCGTCTTGTGGGTAGCAGCAGTTTAACACTTTCAGTCCCACATTATGAAATCCGCTTTAGAAAATATAAAATAAAAAAATATAAAATAATAATAAAAAACATAAAATAAAATAAAAAATCTGTTGTTTATGTTATAATACAATGCCCTAAAAATAAAATAATGTTCTTTAATATTTTTGACCGAACAGTTATAATGTTTTTGCCCTGTTTTTCATGCTCGACACACATCTATTTAGAGTTCTTCGGAAGTTATTTTGTTGATTTTTAGCACTGTCACATTAAAAATGCTAGCATAATCTACACTACAGCACCAAAGACAAGACAATTCCCTGCTGAAATAAAATAACACGAATCGTATGCACACTCGCATTCATGGACGAACACAGACTGCAGCGTAATACGACTTACAAGTCGGAGAGATTAATGCATGTAAAGTTGATACATGCTCCGCCAAGCAGCAAAACAACATTCTATAAGCATGTTTTTCCTCAAGAAGAATACGACTTTGAGGATTGTTACTCATAAAACTGTGTGAAGTAGGCAACCAAATAAACTTACAGCTCAAGAGCGCCACTTATAGGATGCAAACGCTGTCACAAAAATTCCAAGCTCCAGGTTCTTAAGCCTTCTCTAACTATGGGATGAGTGTTTAAATTTGCAGGTGTAGTCAGCTTAAAAGTAAAGCAACTTTCAGGCATGTAAACGCAGTACTGGCGTGTCTACCTCAGTTTGCCCCTTATTTAGTGACTCCCCCTGCTAATTCTATGGGATTTAACTACTGTGGTTATCAGTCCCTAGGCTTACAAACTACTTAAACTAACAAAAGGACAACACAGACACACACACACAAACACACACCCATGCCTGAGGGAGGTCTCGAACTTCTGACGGAAAGCAACCGCGCACTCCGCAGGAACGCGCCTTAGAGTGCTCATCCACTTCACTGCGCAGAATAATTTTTACTGTTTGCCTTTATCAGTTGGATGTGAACCTTGAAATTAGCTCGGGAGAGAAAATAACCTACGAGGTGCCGTGTTAGTGAGTCTACCCCTATGGACGCAGTTGACACCAAATAAAGTTATCGATTTGGTGTTTTTCTTTTAGGACACGGTCGAAAGAACTGACACACTTTGTTAACATTAACGGTCATAATTTTACGAATTTGAAATTCTGAAGCATTTCGGCCGTTTCAGGGCATTGAAATAAATCCAACGGGAAAGTTGAAAATTTGTGCTCAACTGGGACTGAAACCGGGATTTCCGCCTAGGGGCGAGCGGTCACGTTAACCAATTAGACCATCAAGGCACGCTTCCCTTCCAACCTAAATTCTCATCTAATGGCACACTACGATAATAGTGCCCACTGCCGGCCGCGGTGGCCGAGGGGACGGAGGCGCTCCAGTCACGGTGTGCACAGCCACTACGGTCGGGGGTTCGAATCCCCCCTCAAGCATGGATATTTGTGCCGTCCTTAGTATAAGGTAGTTAATAAGTAGTTTGTAAGTTTAGGGACTGATGACCCATAGTTAAGTCCCATAAGCTTAACAAACATTTGAACATTTTTGAATAGTGCCCACTGCCCTCTTTCAGCTTATACTGGATTCCCACAGGCGATCGAGAGTATTAATGTGTTCACATTGAAACTGTCAATTGCCTGTTGGGGGGGAGGGGGGGTATATATACCATTATTCAAAATGTTCAAATGTTTGTTAAGCTTATGGGACTTACCTGCGGGGTCATGTCCCTAAGCTTACAAACTACTTATGAACTACCTTGTACTAAAGACGACACAAACAACCATGCCCGAGGGGGGATTAGAACCCCCGACCGTAGCGGCCGTGCAGACTGTGACTGGCGCGCTCCAGATTGCTCGGCCACTGCGGCCGGCCTATATACTATTATTGATATGGTTTCCTCGCGGGAATCCAGTATAGGCTGCGACCAAGAGAAACTAATGGGCTGGGGTCAGTGATGATGATGATCGTGTGGCATTTATGACCGTTAGACCCCAACTGGGGTCGTGTTCAGCCTGCCTGGTGCAAGTCTCTTTATCTGACGCCACTTCGGCGACTTGCGTGTCAATGATGATGGAATGATGATGAGAACGACACAACACCCAGTCCCCGAGTGGAGAAAATCTCCTACCCGACCGGGAATCGAACCCGGGCCCCCTGCATGGCAACCAACCACGCTGTCCACTGGCCTACGGAGGCGGACGCTGGGGTCAGTACTATCGTAGTATGCAACAAAGCGAGATTTGGGTTGGAAGGGAGGCGTGTCTGGATTTCCTGGTTAGGGCGACCATGGGCCCGAAGCGGGAAATCCGGGTTCGAATCCAAGATCAGCACAAATTTTCAACTTCGCCGTTGAATTTATTTCAACGCCCAGAAATGGACGAAATGTTTGAATATTTCGAATTCGTAAAGTTACGGCCGTTAATATCAACAAATGGTGTCTTTTATTTCGGACATGTCCGAAAGAACAGACACCGTATCAATAATTGTAAAATTTACCACCAAAAGGCAATTAACAATTTCAATACCAATTAGGCTATCCAGGCACGCTTATCTTCCAACCCAAATTCTGAACTTGTAGCTCCCTGCCCACGGATTCTTCTGCACTTGCAGCCTATATTGCATTCCCGCAAGGAAGTGAGCGAATTAATGCGTCCGTATTTTTGACGGTTACAATAAATTGTAAGCTCTTTGATGCTGCCTTCCATGACGCATGCTGTCTTCCACTGCAAGGCATGTCACCTGTTGGTAACAAATCCACGACATGGCGCCTCAGACCGCGTGGGTACAGCCACATTTTTAAAGGTGTTTTCCCTAAATTGCAATCCCCAGGCTCCTCCTCTGAATACCACGATATATTATGTACCCCGGCATACAGGGGAGAAAACGCCATTGTGATGGAGATACCAATGCTTGCACGCTGAGATTTGGTTGTTCATTTTACCCAAGCACTTTTTAGAGGGAACACGAAATAGTGACTAGCAGTCTATTCAGGTAGATTCAGAGAAATATGTCAAGGGAGGGGTAGCAGGAGGGGTAGCGGAATCTAGGCATGGAAGTGCAAAATTAAAGACTGAAATTCTTGCAAAGCATGCCTTACTTCGGCTTCTGCCACATGTAGTTTCATCTTAGAACCGAGAGGAAAGGAAGGAACGTTTTACAGAACGAAGAATTTATATAGGCAAGGAGATATGAAAAAAACTGTTTCGTAGAGACGAATAAAAGACAGCAAAGAAAATGATTAAAAGAGAAAGTATACTTTCAACAGAAGCAACTAGATTTGTTTATAACGTTTTGGAGGTACAGACCAGAAGGGTAACTGTGGTTATTATGTAAGAGATGAGACAGAGTGAGAATGTGAGAAATTAACAATGAATAAATGCAAGACGAAAAAGTTTGCATATTTTGTGATGTCTGTCTCTTTGGCCCTTCTCCCGCACTTGCAGGGTCGGCGCTGTGTTAAACGTGGATTTGGCATGTGTTAATATTTACAGGGCGGCCGGGTGCCCTTCCTGCCGCCACCCCTTGCCCCCCCAGGAGGAAATGTGTACTCCTAATGTCTGCGTATAGTGTTATATGTGTGTGAAAGTGCTAAGTGTTACTAAATGTTTGCGAATCGTGTCACTAATGCGGAACTTGGGGTCCGTCCCGGTGTTCACTTAGGGGGATTTTGAAAACCGCCTAAAAATCACACCCAGGCTGGCCGGCACTCCGACCCCTTTCGTTAATCCGCCAGGCGGATTCGAACCGGGGCCGGTACGCCTCCCCGTCTCGGAAAGCGGTGCGTTAGGCCACACAGCTAACCGAGCGGGTTTTGCATATTCTGTGAAGTACAACGGGTGTATTAACACGTTCGGGACAATTGATTGGCCGCGGTGAAGTAGCCGAGCGGTCTAAGGCGCCTCGCTGCGGAGCGCGCGGTTACTCGCCGTGGAGGTTCGAGTCCTCCCTGGGACATGGGTGTGTGTGTTGTCCTTAGATTAGTTTACCTAGGTTTAAGTAGTTTGTAGGCTACGGACTGATGACCACGCAGTTTGGTCCGATAGATTTACAGACATTTGAACAATTGATTGGTTATTGATTTTCACTTGGCCCTGCCTCCTTTTGTGACGTAGGCCTATTCTAATGATTAGATAGCGAACAATATGATATATACCAAGAAAAAAATTTGATAATACGCTATCTGTATAATATTGACGTCACGCCACAGTGGCGTGCGTAGGCCGCTGTGATAGGTTGTGGCGTTATGGTACGCAAATCCGCATAACAATCAACCAGCAACGAACCTCTATCTACATCGCAAATTGTTGTTTTCAATTTATATTCATATTCTGAACGGTATATTGCATATTCTGATCTATTTTGTAACGTTACTAATTTTTATTTTTACTTTTGATGCGATACTTCATCTTCAGATATAGACATATGAGTTTCAGAAAATTGGGGACAAGTAATAATCGACGTAAAGAATAATTATTATACAGGAAAATAATTATATATAACAAAAATTGTAAATACATGAAGAAAAATACAGTAATTGAAAGAAAATCACTTCCACTTATGTGTATACATCTGTATACATGTGTATACAAAAAGTACCATGACGGTGTCCTAAACTGATTACTCAGAATGGATGGAGACAGGATAAAAATGAATTAAAAATGGATCCTCGTGTAAGGAGGAGAAATGCGTGCTATCACTTCTCTGACTTTGATAAAGGTCGGATTGTAGACTGTCGCGTGTGCGGTTTATAGTATCGCGACATTGCTCGCGATCCAATGACGGTTAGCAGAATCGGTGGGTTCAGGAGGGCAATATGGAACGCCTTGCTGGATCCCAACGGCGTATCACTAACATGGCTTTAACGGATCGTACAGCCACGTATCGATCCCTGAGTCAACAGATGGGGACGATTGCAAGACAACAACCATCTGCACGAACAGTTCGACGACGTTTGCAGCCGCTTAGAGACTATGGATGCGGTCACCCTTTACGCTGCATCACAGACAGGAGCGCCTGCTATGGTGTACGCAACAACGAACCAGGGTGCACGAATGGCAAAACGTCATTTTTTGGATGAATCCAGGTTCTGTTTACAGCATCATGATGGTCGCATCCGTGTTTGGCGACATCGGGGTGAACGCACATTGGAAGCGTGTATTTGTCATCGCCATACTGGCGTATCACCCGGCGTGATAGTATTGGGTGCCATTGGTTACACGTCTCGGTCACCTCTTGTTCGCATCGACGGCACTTTGTACAGTGGCCGTTACATTTCAGATGTGTTACGACCCGTGGCTCTACCCTTCATTCGATCCCTGCGAAATCCTACATTTCAGCAGGATAATGTTGCAGGTCCTGTACGGGCCTTTCTGGATACGGAAAATGTTCGAACGCTGCCCTGTCCAGTACATTCTCCAGATCTCTCGCCAATTGAAAACGTCTGGTCAATGGTGACCGAGCAACCGGCTCGTAACAATACGCTAGTCACTACTCTTGATGAACTGTGGTATCATGTTAAAGCTGCATGGGTATCTGTAGCTGTACACGCCATCCAAGGTCTGTTTGTCTCAATGCCCAGGCGTATCAAGGCCGTTATTACGGCCAGAGGTGGTTGTCATGGATTTCTCGGGATCTATGCACCCAAATTGCGTGAAAGTGTAATCACATATCAGTTCTAGTATTATATTTGTCCAATGAATACCCGTTTATCATCTGCATTTCTTCTTAGTATAGCAGTTTTAATGGCCTGAAGAAGCAACTTCCTCCTAGGCTTCCAGAACGCATTCCCAAAGACCGCCCGCTATAGTTGGCCGTTTTCGTGGCCAGTTCTCTGTTAATGCTCTGGTGACCTCAGCCTACACATTCTACATGGGGTTCATGTCAGCCACACGCGGCGGCCAGTCCATGACGTTGACGCCTATCGGGGAGAGCTGCTGCTGGACGAATGCTGATTTGTGGACGGGAGGATGTTCCTCTTGCAATGTGGTCCCCTTCTCCGTATAGCATCTGCAAAAACGAAAGCATAACATTTTCCAATATGTTGGCGTACTGCTCACGAGGGTTCCTTCTATGCTATGAAGAATTCCTGCTCCTCGTACAAGTATCCAACCCCCAACAGGAAACAGATAACTGATTATGCAGTGAAGGCTTTCACGACCGGCTGAAGTAATAGTTGTTGTATCTTTCGGGTTATGTGGTCGTGGTCCACGAAACATATCCGTTCCTGACGTTTCGTCCAGAGCTGCGCTGGACATCTTCAGAGGTACTGGTAGCGGTGAGTCTTGCCGGCAAGACTCACCGCTACCAGTACCTCTGAAGATGTCCAGCGCAGCTCTGGACGAAACGTCAGGAACGGATATGTTTCGTGGACCATGACCACATAACCCGAAAGATACAACAACTAGATAACTGATTACTTCTTCTAGTCGTGGTTACACATTCGCGTTGACTGCGAGTCCCTTGCGGCCTGTAAACGACACTTGGACAGTCGTCACTGGCAGAAAAAAAAAAATGCTCGTCAAGGAAAATAAAGTTTTATCACGATGACCTCATATGAAGTTCTGAAAATGCTATAATACATTTTCTTCTCTCTTGTTTCAAAGCGGACCGTCATGCTTGTAGTCGAACTTCCCTGAGCCTTCCGCGAATCGTGTCACTGTAGCCGGGGAAGTTAGTCTCCCGCCGCAACTGCTGCTCGTTGGGAAAGGAATTTTCTCTCCTCTTAGACACATTCGGCGGAAGCAGTCTGCGATATGGAACCTCAGGCAGCGCGGCCAAGAAATTTCTTCTACCTAGACAGATATCCGCGAGCTCTTTGACTTCTCGTACCGTACGATTAGTACTCCGTTATGACAAAATTATGCAAACACATTATAAATTTGGTGGTTCGCTTGGCTGAGGCTAGCTTGTAATGACTAAGGTACAGCAGTTAACCGACAAAAACGTATCCTTTTAACTCACATAGAGCAAGTAAAGAACTCAAGACTGTGTCGCGTTTCAAATAAACATTACACATGTTTATTCGCTACTAACTAGGAAAGAATTGGATTGGTTTACATTGTTATTCAAACTGCGGAACTCCTCCATGTCTCTACGAACGGGGCAATCCTAACTACCAGTGACTGCGAATGTGATAGTTGAAATCTCGTCGTGTGGGGTCAACTGTGGCGATATGCGCGGGGTTGGAGTCCCAGGTAGCATAAAATTATATGTGGCGTTGCGTATAGCGGAACATGTGCATGTCCCACTAATAGTGAAGAGACAACGAATATATTATCTCTACTCGGGTGTCGGGTTCGAGTCCCTGCCGGGGAAAAATCAATTGTATCTGCGTTTCAGCCCACAATATAAAGCTATTTGTTGATATATTAAATATGTAACATCTGATTGTGCTTAGTTAACAATTCATATAAGTACTGTCTTCAATTTCATAAATTTATAGCCTTTTATACCAGAGAGTTGCATTATGTTACATACATACAGTCGTGACCTCTCAGCAGCAATATGAGATTAATGCAATCTCTGATGCAATGATAAATTTATCATTTATATCCTGGTTCGCATATCTGTCTTGTAAACTGATACTATTGAAAAAGTCCGTCGTTTACGCCTGTTTATATCTATTCGATTCTCCATCAAATGCGTAAGCTTTGTTTGGTTAAGAGTGCGTTCAGATTCAGATCACGAACAATAACTTATCATGTTATTAAACGAGTGAGAGAAGGTATATGTCTTCGCACTTATTGTAATATATTTAATTTGTAAGTAGCACTGTCTCAATTTTAATAACGTGTATTCTAATATTTGTTGTAGACGGCACTGATTTACATTTGGTCTGACTGCCATAAGGAGCAATGTTCACTAGTGTGTCTTGTGGTATGTACCCATCCTGCATAGTAAATTGACAAATCACGCGTGCAGTCATCCACTTTTTTGCTGTGACGTGCACCTTCCAATGTCTCCTGGTGTCTTCCACGTATACAACCTTATTCCATGATGATTAAACCAAGTGTGTGATGATTAAATTGAGCTCTACTTAAAATTCTACCAGGCGACCTCTTTCATTTTTCCCCAGTCTACATTCATCTACTGCATTTCCTTCTCTTCCAGTTCCTACAAATGAGTTCCAGTCCCTCATCACAATCAAGTTTTCTTCTCCCTTAACTGTCTGAATAATTTCTTTAATCCCCTCAAACATTTCTTCGATCTCGTCATCATCGGCAGAGTTGGTTGGCATGTAAACTTTTACTACTGTGATCGGTTTTAGCTTCGTGTCTATCACTGATACCACATTCCATTTTGTTCGTTATCACACCTACTACCGCATTATCCCAAGTGATTTTGTATTTATAACCCAGTACTCACCTCACCAGAAATACTGTTCATCCTGCAACCAAACTTCATTAACCCCACCATACTGACCTTGAACCTATCCATTTCACTTTTCTCCGCCCGAAGATCCGAATGGGGGACTATTTTACCTCCCGAATTTTTTACCTTAGAGGATGCTAACATCATAATATTGATACAGTAAAGCTGCGTGTCCTTGGATAAAGTAACGACTGCAGTTTCCCTTTTTGCTTTCAGTCGTTCGCAGTAACTGCATGGTATAACCACGTTAGGTGATGTTGCAATCCCAGCTCAGTCTATCATCCAGATTGTTGCCCCTGTATCTAATGAAAAGGCTGTTACCCCTCTTCAGGAACAACATGTTTTTCTGGCCTCTCCACAGATACTCCTCCGCTGTGGTTGTACCAACGGTGCGGCTATCTGTATCGTTGAGAGACGTAATCCACCCCACCTCGGCAATGTTCTGTGGTTCATAGAAACTCAAAATTTTGTATTCCCTCTCCCGAAAGAAAAAAGTCATTAGTACACTTGTAAAGACGACGTCGACTTTGATCCAGTGGCTGCAGACGCCACCTAGATGCACCGATAATGATTTCAACGTTCTTCACCAACAATTCGCTTAGTGGCATAACTACCAGACAGCGATCGTTGCTAAAAGGGCAACTTCATACAGCGCGGGGCCCAAGAAAGTGGTTGCGGGTTGGATTTCGGGAACGATAAACTTATTTTCTTAGTTTTCATCCAACATAGCTTACTGCTCCTCTACGATGCTGGGAGTCATCATATGCGATTTGTGAGTCGAATACCACGTTAATCTGTAGGTAGAAACAGTTCATTGATCGACACCTTTTCCAGTCTTCACATGAGCCTGTACGACATTTCCAAGAGTGACAGCTCTGTGTGGATTTCACCTAATTAATGTTGACTTCAATGTTACCAAATCTCACGAGACTACAATCACTGAAAATAATCCACTCAGAAGCGCTTCCCGTCCAGATCTGTAAAAAATTGTCTCTGCGGAAAACCAAAAACGAGGAATGTTTTTTCAGAAAATTCATAGCAGACGTACAAAATGTGTTACCAAAGATGAAAAAGAGGACGACTACTTACAAAAAGAAATCAGATATAATCAAAAACATTAAACGCACACAAATGAATTTCCTAATGCAGTTGTTTCACAACAAAAAATTGTGAGACTTCATATAAAACCAAGTCGGTCATTTTAGTATCAATGAAAGGATTTATTCACGAACTTCGTCATAAATTGTAATCTAATTAATTACCTGTCATTATTCATAGCGACCGTACCAATGTTAGACATCCTTGTATCTATAATAAATGTAATGTCTTGGCAATCGCACTACAACATAATGACATAAGAACAGTTATAATGACTTGGCAGTTGAAGAGTTTTGAACGTTTCTCAAAGTCTACATGTAATCTGCTCAGACTTTTGACTCTCAAAAGTACCACGCACACTTAACTGTACTTGAACACTGAAGAACCAGTGACCATTACCGCACTGAATTGAATAACCTGCCAGTAGAAATAGTGGATTATTCTTCAGTCACTATGTTGCAGTGCGATTGCAAAGTCATTATGATATAGAAATAAAAATGTCTACTTGTTACGGTCGCTTTAAATCTAAATAAGTAATTATTTAGATTTCAATATATGACAAAGTTGTTGAATTGATGCTTTCACATAATATACTAACTGAAATAACCGATTTGGTTTTACATAAGATCTCATAACTTTTTGTGATGGAGGGAATGCACCACGACACTTACATTTTTGTACATTTTATGTTTTTGATGGGTTACATATAACATTTGAAAGATAATAAAATGAAATAGCACCCTAAGTATCTGTGGGTAGAGAATGGAACGAAGTTACTTTTTCTAACTTTTCATGGGAGACAAAAAACTGGCTCATTGTTAAACTATTCAATTAATTGTATTAAAATTTTACAGATTTTTTTGCTTGTTAAATACATAGACGGTAAATGAAATATTTTTCACATATTCTAAAAGGTATACCAGTGAATAAAGTTTGTAACACATTTCCATTCTCTACTCGACACGGAAATTTAGCAATTTTTTTTTTTTTTTTTTTTTTTTTTTTTTTTTGTTAGTAACCCATTACAAATTATTCATTTGTGTTCCAGAATTGAATAGATTTAATAATTAATTGAAAATTATCTTAAACTGAATATAAAAACGACAAATGCACAGACTTTTATATTCTGAATAATTCAGTATCTCCTCATATAAAAGTCTTCTCCATTGATGTACTTAGCCAGTTTCTGAATTCCCTTGGCTTTCTTTTCACTGAACATCCCAACCAAATTAAAACGAATATAGTTTAGAGTTTGCTAGGTTGAAGGAGTGACGGACACGGCTGTTACTGTTTCACAAGTGATCGAAGACTTTTAGCACATTAATTCACCCCATTCTAGGCGAAAGTTAGACTTCACATTGAATAGAGAAGATCAATATTTCTCCTAGTATTGTAGTTATGCACGCGGCTATTATCTCTGAACTGGGTTGTTTTATTTATAACAAATTTCATAAGTAATGATATGTATTGTGAGGCTACTGTGAAGATTCCTAATTCATAAACAAAAAAACAAAAAACAAAAAAAATGTGTGTGCAGCATGATCATGAATGTGCACCAGGAGTCATTCTGATTGCACTTTTTTCTTTTTTATTTATTTTTTGCGTCGAATACATTTTTACTCATGATGAATTACCCCGAAATATGATTCCATAATATTATTCTCTCATATTATGAGAGAAATGATCAAAAATTGGCTTAAAACGTTAATTTATTCAAGAAAGCTTTTGAGGATGTCGTCCGTTTTGAATTTACCGTGTGTGCACGTAAGGGTGGCTATCCGTGCACTCTGATTGTTCCTTTATTGTTGGCTGTGACATATTGTGAAAAATATTCATAGAGGTGATAAGTTTAAATTTGTAATTAAAGGAGTTTTCTATTTTGACCAGTACGTATTACTATTTCACCATTACACATGATACAAACATCCGCTATTCATCATTAGTACAGTAAAATATCATCGATCGATTATACAGATAGCCCTTTTTTTTTTTTTTTTTCCTTCAAATAATGAGCCTACCTAGATACATTCCTTAAAACAAGTATTCTACGTAAGATAAAAACATATTGTAACATTCCTCATGGAATTTGTTTATTAACATTCATCTGTTTCCCATCAGGCGAAGGTATATCATTGTGCAAAAACCAGCGGATTGGCATTCCAGGCCGCGACGAATTAGCCGTGCGCACTGGGGCGCCGTGCTGCGGTGCGCGCGGTCGTTCGCCGTCGGGGGTTCGAGTCTTCCTTCCGGCATTGGTGTATGTGTTGTCCTTAGGTTAGTTTACCTTAGTTTAAGTAGTTTGTAAGCTAGGGTCTAATAACCAAGCAGTTGAGTCCCATAGATTTACGAACATTTTGAGCCATTCCATTGGCATTTCTAATAAAGATAAAAAAATAATAAAGAAAAAAATAAATAAAAACTATTTATTCACGATCTATACGAAAGAGTTTGCACCTGTTACTGTCCTTCAAAACAGTCACCAGCGTTGTGTAGAACACGTTGCCAGCGGTGTGGAAGGCGTAGTATACCGTTGGCAGATCCTGTTCTGTTGATGGCGCGGTTGGAGCGGTCTACTGCCTGTCGAATCTCTGGAACAGTTCTGAAGCGAATGACGCGAAGTGGTTCCTTCATTTTGGAAATAAAATCAAACTCACAAGGACTTAGATCCGGGGAGTGTGGTGGATGGTACACTTACATCGACCGAACAGAGCAGCCTCAGCTTGCGCTGTGTGCGGCCGCACATTGTCGTGCAAAATGATGGATGGGTTGCGCAGAAAGTGTTGCCGCTTCTTTCGCAAAGCTAGTGGCAATGTCTGCATGTCTGTCACAGTTTGCCGACCTTCGTTGAAGTCTTTTACCCAACGTGCCACTGTTGTGTACGGCAATGCCAATTCCACGCACGCCTCTTGAAGACGTTGGTGACACTGTGATGCTGTAAGATGTCTGGCACATTCAGTCTTGTTCCAAGTCCGTTGTTCCTGTCTAGAAAACAAAGTGTCGCCGTTACAGTAGACCTCTCGCTCACAAGTGACTGTTTTCCTTCATTATGCGCACTGCGATGACGTGGGACGGGCGAGTCCATTTGCTCTGACGTAAGGTTATCAGCGAAAATAGTAGATTCCATTGCATAGTGTCTCCACAGCAGTGTTGGGTTATCAAAAAGTCAGTATAAATTCGAAAACTTAATAAATCACGGAATAATGTAGATAGAGAGGTAAAAATTGACACACATGCTTAGAATGGCATCGGGTTTTATTAGAATCAAAAAGAAAAACAAAAGTTCAAAAACTGTCCGACAGATGGCGCTTCATCTGATCAGAAAAGCAATAATTAGTATAAGAAATTAAGACAAAGCAAAGATGATGTTCATTACACGAAATGCTCAATATGTTCACCAGCATTCCTCAACATGAGCTGTAGACGAGGAATAATGTTACGAGCAGCACTGTAAAGCATGTCCGGGGTTATGGTGAGGCATTGGCGTCGGTTGTTGTCTTTTAGTATCCCTAGAGATGCGGTCGATCACGATACTCTTGCGACTTCAGGTAACCCCAAAGCCAATAATCGCACGGACTGAGGTCTGGGAACCTGGGAGGCCAAGCATGACGAAAGTGGCGGCTGAGCACACGATCATCACCAAACTACGCGCGCAAGAGATCTTTCATGCGTCTAGCAATACTTTTTTTTGTTCTAATAAAACCAAATGTCATTCCAAGCATGTGTGTCAATTTTTACCTCTCTATCTACATTATTCCGTGATTTATTAAGTTTTCAAATTTATACTGACTTTTTGAACACCCGGTATATATATAGTACCGAAATTTTTTCAAGAAATATTGTTAGGCACACTGCAAAAATGATTTGGATCCATTGTTCTACGATGTGGAGTCCAGTTATTTATAGCCTTCCTCACAGCAACTGAACGCTGTGCTAAGAGGCGACAGCATTCTATGAATTTTTTATTTGTAACACTGAAACATCCTTATGTCATATACTAGTTTTACAACACAACCGTCGAGATATCTTGCCATGATCTCATGATACATCTTCAATTGCACAAAATATGATTACAAAGCAGCATTATTCCCCTGCGTCACCCTAAAATCGTGTTGTAGCGAAATAAAAGAAATGAAATGAAGAAACACACGATGATGCAGTAACAGTAAAGATTATTCAGACTGAATGCTTTGGTGAGGCGAGTGTCAACAGCCGTAATATATTTCATAAAATGCATTTTTAAAAACCATCAGCTGTTTATTCAAAACCTTATATATCTACCAGTTTCGGTCAATAGACCATCTTATCCATGAAGATGGTGTATTGACCGAAACTGGTAGATGTATAAGGTTTTGAATACACAGCTGATGGTTTTTAAAAAGGTATTTTATGGAACTATTCAGAGTGTCCAATCGATTACCAAATTTTCTATTACCTAGATATTAAACACACAACTAAAGGGAGGTATCTCGTTGTGCTCCGACCTCTTGGAGTTATCCGATTGTGTTCCTACCGCATTGGATATATCGGGTTTTGTGTAGGCAGCGTAGCTAGTTCGACACTATAGTACTGCGACTATAAGTTTCGACGTTGGTCATTTTCTGCCAGTCAAGTGAGGCAAACATCCAGAGAGTAATATACAAGGAGCGTGGTACTGTACGAACCTTAGGACAGGACTATGTCTTACAAAATACATAAAACGATGTAACTTCAAGAAAAGGACAGAACAGACGGGCAATTAAAATGTTACAGAAATTGCACAAAATATGATTACAGCGCAGCATTTTTCCCCTGCGTCACCCTAAAATCGCGTTGTAGCGAATTAGCGTTGTGTGCGATCGCGTTTAATGAGGGATACGTGTGGTGTCGCACAAGTCTACAGTGCGCGCCACCTACTTTCGTCGCGCGCCGCCATGCCCGCACGGCGCGGCGTTCTTAATACGTCAGCCACGAGCGCCCCCTGCTACATCTCCGCTCGTGGCCACCACTGAACGACATCGTTCACTTGGGACTGAGACAGGAACCAGTTAACACTTCAGAATCAGATAGGCACCAGTGAAGACTTGGCTAGCGGATAGGCACTAGGCAGGCCTCTAGCTCAACTATGTATCAGCATTCTGCAGTACTGAGCTATGTAAAAGTTAAGTATTACTAAGTCTCTAAGAAATATATATCTCGTTCTAATTTACTCTAGTGTTTCTAGTTTCCGCTATCCCACTGGCTGGTCACCTCCTACCTGCACAAGCGTGCATCCTTTATTCCTGTGTCGGTCTTTCTACTCGGCCACCGACACCTACGACGGAAACGAGACACAAAAGCGGCGACGAGGCTGGGACACAAAAATACGTGTATAGTAACTCGCGCTTGGCCGCGGTGGAGTAGCCGAGCGGTCTAAAGCGCCTCGCTGCGGAGCGCGCGGTTGCTCGAGTCCCTCCTGGGTCATGGGTGTGTGTGTTGTACTTAGGTTAGTTTACCTAGGTTTAAGTAGTTTGTAAGCTTCGGACTGATGACCACGCAGTTTGGTCCCATATATTTGCAAACATTTGAACTCGCGCTTGACAGTCCGGTAGTTTCGCTGGCATCAAGTGATGGATTACGTTACGGGGTGAGGCACGTGACGCACTTGGAAAGAGTCTGACATCTCGTCTGATGAAATACACCTTCCTTTCGAATGCTGTTAAGTGAATTGCCGAGCTTCTCTTTCCTGCATACAAGGCGTAGGAGGCGGTGTCTCGCGAGAAAAGCGCCACTGGCGACGGCGCGGCCGACTCGCGCTTCCAAGACGGGACACACTCACACACACACACACACACACACGCACACGCACACACACACACACACACACACACACTCGGCAAACACACTCGGGCTCCCCCTGCGAAGAAAACACCCCGCGCCGGTGGCACTCTTTGTGGTCCAGAAAAAGCAAATCCCCGGGCGAATGTAAAGTCAACTATTTCTCAAATCAATTTCCATATCATTTGGGGCGGCGGCGGCTGAGTCCCGCGGATAAAACGGCCGGCTTTCACATGCAGATGCGCTCCTCGGCGGCGACCACAAAGGCGCAGACACTGCCGCCGCCGCTGCTGCTGCCGGCGTCAGCCCACGTCACCGGCAGGCGACTGGGGGTGAGGTCTGCCTCACTCCCCCTGCACAGTTCTTACTGGGTCACCGCCAGCCCAACACCCGCCAACAAGTGCTGTCCGCGCCAGCAGACGCCCAACCTCCTACTCACCTACACACTTCAAGTTACTCGTCTCATCCCACACTCGGAAGGTGCGCCGCAATTGTGGAACGTTGGGGTGGATGGAACACTGAAAACCCAAAGAGATTTTGGTCTAATGTTAAATATACTAGGGGCAAAACACAAACAATACCCTCACTACGTGATAGTAATGGCGATCATGCCGATGACAGCGCTACTAAAGCAGAGTTACTGAACATAGCTTTTAGAAACTCATTCACCAAAGAAGACGAAACCAATGTTCCAGATTTCGAATTACGAACAGATGCCGTAATGAGTAACGTAGAAGAAGATATCATCGGAGTAGTGTAGCAACTAAAATCACTTAACAACAACAAGTCTTATGGTCCGGATTGTATACCCATTAGATTTCTATCTCGTTATGCTGAAGCGATAGCCCCTTACTTAACAGCCATATACAACCGCTCTCTCAAAGAAGGATCTGTACCAAAAGATTGGAAAGTTGCACAGGTCACACCTATATTCAAGAAAGACAGTAGGAGTAACCCACTAAACTACAGGCCTATTTCATTGACGTCAATTATTTGCAGCAGGGTTTTGGAACATATCCTGTATTCAAATATTATCAATTATCTCGACCAGAACGATCTATTGACTCAAGGTCTACACGGATTTAGAAAATATCGTTCATGCGAAACACAAATATCGACAACGGTTCGCAAATTGATTCCATATTTCTCGATTTCCAGAAAGCTTTTGACAACGTACCTCACAAACAGCTTTTAATCAAATTGCGTGGTTATGGTATATCGCCCCAAATTTGCGATTGGATAGGGGATTTATTCTCAGAGAGGACACAGTTCGTAGTAATCGACGGTAAGGCATCGACTAAAACAGAGGTGATATCGTGCGTTCCACAGGGTACTGTTATTGGACCTCTCATGTTCCTTATTTACATAAACGATTTAGGGGAAAATCTAAATAGCTCTCTTAGGTTGTTTGCAGATGTCGCCGTCATTTACCGTCTAGTAAAATCATCTGAGGATCAAAACCAATTGCAGAACGATCTGAATAATATATCAGTATGGTGTAAAAATTGGCAAATGACTCTAAATAATGTAGAAGTGTGAACTCGTCCACATGAGTACGAAAAGAAATCCGTTAAACTTTCTTTACAAAATAAATCAATCAAAAGTGAAGGCCGTAAACTCCACAAAATACCTAGGAATTACTATTACTTCTGACTTAAATTGGAAAGAATACTTAGATAATATCGTGGGAAAGGCGAACCAGAGACTGCGTTTTTTTGGCAGAATCCTTAAAACATGCAACAGAACTACAAAAGAAACTGCATACACTACGCTTGTCCGTCCATTTTTGGAGGTCTTTTTTTTTTTTTTTTTTGTAAAAAAATCTTTTTTTGCTTGATACATAACCCAATACCATTAAACTAATTGGGTCCTAATATTCTACAGTCTTTATTTAACTACATTACTATTTATACTTAATGTCTGGCTATTCTATATTTCTACATGTTTTTCTACCTTTACAACTATGTTTCTGTATACCTTTTATGCTATGTTTGTGTTTGGTGTGCTGTGTTTGTTTGTGCTGTGAGTGATCGTGTGTTCTCCCGTTTGCAGTGTTACAGGTGTGCCAGGTGTTTACAAACCTGCTTGGCGGCCTTTGTCTGCTGAACTAATTGCAGCAGACGTGCCCCTGGCACATGGCTGGCCCTTTGTACTGCCTTAACTGAGAGTGTGTTTGCGTGTGTTTTGTGTGTGATCTAATTCTATTTACTAACTAACTTATAACTAAGCGTCGTATCCTGGGTTGCTGCATCCAGTCCTTCTGGTCCAAGCACACTAGCGCCTTGTGACTTTGATGAAGCTGTGCCCACATCTGAAAGGCGAATATTTCCAAACCGTCAGTATTGGACTTCACAAGCTCAATACATATTGACAATACTGAAAATATTTTTGTGGCCATCAATATTTTTCGGCAATATTTTAAGTATTTACATACGTCTATACGCACCCTCAGACGGTTTGACAATATTATTGAACGTGTGAGGGTCCCTTTAGTAACCATTTGCCTGTTCTACAGTCCTCTTCCATCGCTCCCGGTTGCGAGCCCCTTGCAATCAATCACCTGCTGCTAGTCTCATGTCCTCGGTGTCTTTGTCAACATTATCTTTCCATCTTGTGCTTGGTCGTCCTCGGTGTCTCCTTCCAGCTACCGTTCCCAGCAACACATCATGGGGTATCCTCCCTTCGTTCATCCTTGCTACATATTCAACCCACGTCAACCTTCTTCTCTTCATTCTTTTTATAATGTCCGGATGTGCGTAAACCTCTTTTAACTCTTGGTTTTTTCGAAATCTCCAGTCTCCTGTTTCTGGATCTATCACAGGACCATAGATTTTTCGAAGGATTTTTCGTTCGAAAACCGGTAGTTTCTGTTCATCTGTTCTTCTGAGGGTGAGGCTTTCACGACCGTACATAACCACTGGCATAATCATACTTTGATACAACCTGGTCTCGAAACATCTTGTCAGGGACCTTTTCTTTAGCACGTCCTGAAGGCTACAGTATGCTCTATTGCCTCCAACAATTCTTGCATTTATTTCAATTTCACAGAGTTTCTGATCACTAAAGAGGGTACCAAGATATTTGAAAGTACTCGCCCTTTTGAATCGGAGATTGTCCACCGTGAGCGGGTCCCCATCACTAGTCGACATGCTTAGGACCATGTATTGCGTCAGGTCTTCACTGACTTGCAAGCCTGCTTTACTGGCAATCTGGCAGTACCAGCTTGCCATTCTTCTTAGAACTGATAATTAAAATATGATTGCCCGAGTTGGATAAGGCTGATCAGACGTGATCTACGGAAGCTGTGTCTATCGTAGATACTGTTAATTAGGCTGTACACTACACTCACATGACAGTTTTAAGGTTGTTAACAACTAGCAAACGATAATTTCACTATGCATATATTCTTCCACTAACACAAAACTGAGCTATTCACGTCTTTCGTCGTACATTTCTTACTGCAGTCAGTATTTTCACAACATTTTCTGAAGTTGTTATCCACTTGATGCATTTAGAATAATATTCATCTCGGGTTTGCAGCTGGATACCATTGTCAACAAAACACTATTTCGGCAGACCAACTAGCCGCCATCTTCAGGTGAGCGCTGATTACACTTACTCGCCGGAAACTGAGGCAGCACAGAAACAGCGATCCCTTTCTACATCGCTGACGGATCATCACGCGTGTGCGAAACCAAAGTAGAGGCCCTCAGGCACAGTAGCGCGCCGGTGGAGAAAATCGGCAAAACGATGGGTCGAAACAAGACTAGTTAAAAGAAACAGCAGGTCGAAATGAAGACCGTTGTTGCTTAATATCAGATAAGATTGGGTTCCAAGTTTTACTTAGAGGGAAGCCCTTGTCCCTATTAATAATATTATCGGCCTTACGAATTTCCATTGGTTCTTTAAGCGGGAAGCAGGGACAATGTTTCATTTCATCATGTAACATCTTGTGTCCGTCAGTCAGACAATGTTCAGCAACAGCTGACTTTCCAGGTTGAAGTAAACGAGTATGACGGTGATGTTCCACACACCGATCCTGAACTGTGCGGATCGTTTGACCGATGTAAGTTTTACCACAATAACATGGAATTCCATAGTTTCCTCAGTCCTAAATCATCTTTGACTGACCCTAGTCGTGGTGGCATAAAAACACTTTTAACGTCAAATCTTAAAATTCTTGAAATTTTCGAGGCAAAAAGGCAATAGATTTGTAGTCTAATAGTTCACATTGTGGACCAAATTGAAATGCACGACAAATTTGTTTAAAGAAAATCTTGAGATGCTATTGGTCTTCACTCAAATGTTAATATGGACAAGGGCTTCCAAGTAAAACTTGGAACCCAATCTACCTAATATTAAGCAACAACGGTCTTCATTTCAATCTACATTTTCTATTTAACTATTGTTTCGACCCATCGTTGTGCCGATTTTCTCCACTGGTGCGCTATTGCGCCTAGAGGGCCTCTACTTTGGTTTCGCGCACGCGCGGCTGGTCGTCAGCGGTGTATAAAGGGGCCGCTGTTTCTGTTCTGCCTCATTTTTAAAGCCTCATTTTTCCAGCCACCATTTTTCACCTGAAGATGGCAGCCAGTTGGTCTGCCGAAATATTGTGTTTAGTTGATGCTGCTGCAAACCCAAGACGAGAAGTTGCAACAAATTAAAATACACTGAATAACTCGCTACAATCGAGTTTCATTCTGGAAATGCCCACGTCAGTCGCAGCACAGCGTTCACAGCATTACTGAACACTCATTGGCGCTCGACGGATGCGCGACGTATGTTCGCAGGTCAAGTCAAAACGCGGACGCCGTCATCCTTTGTTCCAACTATAGTAAAAATTCGTTTCCGTAAAGAGTCGAATTACAATGTATTAACCCCATCCTTTTTTTTTCTTTTGTAATACATGTACTTACAAGTAGATGGGGAGACTTCAGTCACATTTTTTTCGCCATCACGAGCATCCGACAGCCGTAGTCCTCCACTGTCAAGATTAATGTAAAGTAATTTTAAGTAGACACGCCAAATCGCTGTTCTCGAAGAACAATGATGTAACTGCAAAAGTGAATAAATCGACGATATTGCATCCGTCGTCTCAGAAATAGATAGCGCATACCGTGGAACATCGTCAGAAATGTAGTTACACATAGTGCCGCTAGTGGTATTATGTATAACTAGAGTCCTGAGGATGTTCCACTGTAGGCACTATTTGCCTCTAAGATGCCTGACAAAATAATGAATTTTGCAGTTGCGTCATTGTTCTCCCGAAACGACGATATTATGTATCTTTTGCTGCTCATATTCAGAAGATACTTGCCGTTGAATTCCCTTTTACTTTACTGAGATAAATGTTTCTTATTGTTGACATTAAAAGGGAAAAAAACTAGCATGATTTTCACATCAATTACACCGCACTCCCGTCACCAATACAGGGAATTATGACTGTCTACTGCGGCGATGCCTTCAAGCATCGTTCATTAAAATAATTCAGATTCCTTACTTTTTTCTCCATGATATTTATCTTGCCCCCTCCCCCCTTATATACGCCGCTGGATCTAACAGAACACCGCGTTGTAGTGGCTGGCCATCGCTTGGTACACCGCCCCTCCATGCCATGATGCCGTTGCCGACAATAGCAACACCGAGTTGCCGGCCGCAGTGGAGGCGCCTTGCTGACGAGCTCGCGGTTTTTCGTTGTCATTCGTTCGAGTTCTCTCGGCCATGACAAAACAAATAGAGTCCGAAAAATAAATAACGGCCTTCCTCAAGGATCGGTGCTGGCACCTGCCTGCACTTCTCAACTTGTATATATCAGACATGCCAGAAACAAAAGGACGCAAATTTGGATACGCTGACGACCTGGCAATAGCTGTTGATGCAAAGAGGATGCTGACACACTCCTTTCTCAAGATCTTGAAATTGTTGGGATGTTCTACGCTGATTAGAGACTGATTGACAGCACAAGCAAAACGGAAACAACTAGTTTTGACCTTAACAATAGGGAAGCACCAAAATCTCCAAAAGTACTTCTCAACAATAAAGTGCTCCCCTATTATCAGTTCCCAAAGTATCTTGGCGTCACACTGGATCGCACCCTCTCCTTCAGAAAACACCTGAAAGCAACGGCAGCCAAAGTCAACACTCGCAATAACATCTTGCACAAACTGTGTGGCAGCAGATGGGGAGCACATGCTTCCACTCTGAGAGGTTCTGCCCTAGCAATTGTGTATTCTGCCGCAGAATACTGCTCCTCTTCATGATTGAATAGTAGTCATGTAAGCAAACTAGATGCCAGACTGCACGACACCATGCGTACCATCAGCGGATGCATCAAAAGCACACCTGTGCAATGGTTACCTGTGCTGAGTCACATTGCTCCACCTCCGCTACAAAGAAAGGGATGCTTGGTCCGACAGCTGAAGAGGATCCAAAGTGATCTAGACCTACCAGTGCATATCGACATTCCTTATCTAGCACTGAGGAGGTTGAAGTCCAGGAAGCCTCCACTAGTCTCAGCGCAACTACTACAAGACGCGGATTTCAGCATCACTGAGCAATGGCGAACGGCTGGGGCACTGTCAACTTCACAGCTCTCTGGCCCGACCCTACAGAAAGACCTACTGGATTCGAACTTCCCCACCGACAATGGAAAATACTTAACAGAATCCGAACATCTCACGGAGTCTGTCAGGATTCTCTGAACAAGTGGGGCATATCGACAAGTCCCCAATGCGACTATGGTGCTTTGCGTCAGACAATAGACCATATTGTGTATGACTGCAACATCAGGTCTTACCCAGGTCCAAAAACAGACCTGTATAAAGTGACAGATGATGCACTTTCATGGCTGGCTGGTTTAGACATTAATATATAAGGACCATGTTCGCTGCTTATGTTTCTTAATTCAGTTAATATAAATTGTGTAAATTTACTGCTCATGTCATTGTTGTTTTTCCTATTACTTATTTTAGTTTTCTAACTTAATATTCTTATATTAGTGTTGATTCAATTGTTCATCTTACTGTAAGATGTAATATATCTTTCATAAATTTATATTAATATGTTATAAATATTTTTTTTCCAAATTCTACTGCATCACACATAGTAATGGACTTTTTACTGCATACCTGTATACGTCTCTGTAATAAATACACTTAAATTTTGGTATAAGCTGTTTGTTGTCTCTGCTTCCCACCTGGGGAAGTGTCATTGTGTAATGTATCTTCCATGTCCAAGTGTTTATGTCGTACGATAAATAAATAAATAAACCGGCCATGAGTGTGTGTGTGTGTGTGTGTGTGTGTGTGTGTGTGTGTGTGAGTGTGTGTGTGTTGTCATCAGGTTAGTTTCATTTACTTTAAGTAGTTTGCAATCCTAGAGACCAATAGCCAAAGAAGAGAAGTCCCATAGATTTACAGACATTTTGACGAGTTGCGAATAAAAAATGGTGAACGTTTCCCCTCAGTTACGACCACTCACATGAACTTTAATGCATAGAGGAAACTTACCAATCGTGGTGTTGTTATGATCTTCACTCCGTAGACTGGTTTGATGCAGCTCTCCACCATACTCTATTCTCAGCAAGCCTCTTCATCTCCTCGTAAGAACGGCAACCCACATCCGTTTTAACCTGCTTACTATATTCATCTCTTGGTCTTCCTCTGCGATTTTCCCCACACACACTTCCCTCCAACGCTAAATTCACGATTTCTTGATGTGTAAGAATGTGTCCTACCAATCGATCCCTTCTTTTAGTGAAGGTATGCCAGAAATTCCTTTTCTCCCCAGTTCTGTTCAATACCTCCTCATTAATTAACGCGATCCACCCACCTAATCTCCAGCATTCTTCTGTAGCACTACATTTCAAAAGCCTCAATCCTCTGCCTGCCCATACTGTTTATCGGCCGTGTTTCACACACATACAATGCAACACTCCACACAAATACCTTCAGAAGGGACTTCCTTATGCTTAAATCAATATTTGATGTTACAAATTTCTCTTTTTTCAAAAACACTTTTCTTCCCATTGCCATTTTGCATTTTATATCCTCTGAACTTCAACCATCAAGTGTCATTTTATTGCCCAAGTAACAAAACGCATCTACAATCTTTATCGTTTCGTTACCTAATCTAATTCCTACAGCATCGCCTGATTTACATAGACTGCATTCCATTACCCATGTTGTGCTCTTGTTAATGTTCATCTCAGCCGCGGTGGAGTAGCCGAGCGGTCTAAAGCACCTCGTTGCAGAGCGCGCGGTTGCTCGCCGTGGAGGTTCGAGTCCTCCCTGGGGCATGGGTGTGTGTGTTTGTCCGTAGGTTAGTTTACCTAGGTTTAAGTAGTTTGTAAGCTACGAACTGATGATCACGCAGTTTGGTCCGATAGATTTACAGACATTTGAACTTTTTTTTTTTTTTTAATGTTCATCTCATACCCACCTTTCAACACACTGTCCATTCAGTTCTACGGCTCTTCTAGGTCCTTTGCTGCCTCTGACAGAATTACAATGTCATCGGCAAAACACAAATGTTTTTATGTCTTGACCCTAACTTTAATTCCTTCTCGAAATTTCTCCCTGCTTTCATTTATAGCTTGCATAATGTAAAAAATGAATAACATTGGAGAATGGCTACAACCCTGTCTTACTCATTTCCCAACTACTGCATCCCTTCAACTCTGACAACTGTCGTCTGGTTTTTGTACAAGTTGTAAATAACCTTACGCTCCCTATATTTTACTCCTGCTTGCTTCAGAACTTGAAAGAGTGTATTCCAGTCAACGTTGTCAAAAGCTTTCTCCCAATCTACAAAAACTAGAAATGTTGGTTTGACTTTCCTTAATCTAAGATAAGCCGTACATTGAGTATTGCTTCCAGTGCTCTTACATTTCTCATGAATCCAAAGTGATCTTCCTCGACGTCGGCTTCTACCAACTGTTCGATCCTCCTGTAAATAATTCGTGTTAAAATTTGGCAGCCATGACTTATGAAAATGATGGTTCTGTAATTTCCACACCTGTCTGCGCCTCCTTTCTTTGGAATGGGGATTATTACATTGTTCTTAAAGTCTGAGGATATTTCCCCTGTCTCATACATCTTACACATCAAGTGAAATAGTTTTGTCATGGCTGGCTCTCCCAGGGAGTTCAGTAGTTCTGAGGTAATGTCGTACACTCCAGGGGCCTTGTTTTTACTTAGATCTTTCAGTGCTCTGTCAAATCCTTCTGTCAGTATAGTATCGCCTATTTCATCTACATCCTCTTCCCTTTCTAGAATATTGTCTATAAATTCATGTCCTTTGTAGAGCCCCTCTATATACTAACTTTCAGCTTACTCTTATTTGCTGATAACTGCTTTTCCATCTGAGTTCTTGATATTCATAGAGCTGCTTTTCTTGTCTCAAAATGTCTCTTTTTATTTTCCTGTATGCAGTATCTATTTTTGCCCTATTTATACATTCTTCTACAAACTTGCATTTGCCTTCTAGCCACACCTGCTTAGTCATTTTGCACTTCCTGTCAATCTCATTTCTTGGTCGTCTGTACTCCATTTTGCCTGTTTCATTCACTGTATTTTTATATTTTCTCCTTTCAGCGTTTAAGTTTAGTATTTCCTTTGAGATTCAAGGATTTTCTGTAGGTCTTGCCTTCGTACCTATTCTGTTCTCTGCTGCCTTCATTATTTCCCTCTCAATGCCACCGATTCCTCTTCTACTGTTTTAGTTCCTCCAGTTTCCGTCGATAGTTGCCTAAAGCTCCGTTTGAAATTCTCTAGAACTTCAGGTTCCTTAAATTTATCCATGTCCCATCTCCTTATTTTCTTCCTTTTCTACAGCTTTTTCAGTTTCAGCCTACAATTCATCAATTCATGACCAATAAAATATGGTTATAGTCTACATCTGCCCCTAGGTATATCGTACAGTTTAAAACATGGTTTCGAAATCTGTGTCTTACTATTATAAAATCTATCTGGTACCTTCTGGTGTCTCCTGGTCTGTTCCACGTATACGACCTTCTTTCGTGATTCTTAAACCAGGTGTTTGTTATACGTAAATTATGTTCCGTGCAAAATTCTACTAGGTGGCTTCCTCTTTCATTTATTTTGCGCAGTCCATATTCACCCGCTATCTTCCCTGCCTTTTCCTACTACCGAATTCCAGTCTCCCATAACAATTAAGTTTTCCTCTCCCTTAATTGTCTAAACAATTTCATTTACCTTCTCATACATTTCTTCGATCTCCTCAGATTCTGCAAAGCTCGTTGGCATATAAACCTGTACTACAGTGCTCGGCGTTGGCTTCGTATCTATCTTGACAATAATAATGCGATCACTGCGCTACTCATAGTAGTTTACTCGCGTTGCTATTTTTTTATTCATTATCAGTCCTACTCCTGCAGTACCCCCAATTGATTTTATATTTATAATCCTGTATTCATCTCGACAGAAATCCTGTTCCTCTTTCCAACGAACTTCACTAATCTCGTCTCATTTCAACCTATCCATTTCTATTTTTAAATTTTCTAATCTCCCTACCCGATTAAGAAATCTAACATTACACGCTCCGATCCGTAGAATGCCAGTGTTGTCTTTCCTGATGATAACATCCTCCTGTGTAGTCCTCGCCCGGAGATCCGAATGGGGGACTATTTTACCTCCGGATTATTTTACCCGAGAGTGCATAATCATATATTCATACAGTAGAGCTGCATGTCCTCAAGAAAAGTAACGGCTGTAGTTTCCCCTTGCTTTCAGCCGTTCGAAGTAACTGTGTGGCATAGCCACGTAAGCTGATATTACAAGGTCAGCTCAGCCAATTATCCAGACTGTTGCCCCTGTAACTACTGAAAAGGCTGCTGCCCCTCTTCAGGAACCACATGTTGTCTGGCGTCTCCACATATACCTCTCCGCTGTGTTTGCACTTAAGGTAAGGCTATCTGTATCGTTTAGGTACGCAAAGCCACCGGACCTCGACAATGTCTATAGTTCATGGGGATGGTACGAATCGTAATGTTATGGAATAGATTCCGACAAAAAATTCATAATAGTAAAAAAAAGTAAGTAAATAATAAGTTAATATGTTCAAACGAGAACACCTGGCTACTGTCCAGGAGAAAATGCCTCTGCTACATACAAAACTGTTGTAAGACTATCAACATACCAGTGTGTAACTCGACGCCACTGAACTCTCGGCTCTGATTAACAATTATGTCGAATCAATGAAGAAATTCGTAGACCTTAATGGAGTAATTACTTTCACTTGAAGGAGTCAATGAGGGAAAGCCAGATGTATGTAGCACGGCCAAACTAACTGAAAAATCTAAGTTCAACATGGGTAAAATGGTGACGGCTTACGAATAGAGTTTAGTTAAGAGCGTCGATATTAGCCGTAGCAGCTCATCTGACTCCTCATAATGCGTGTTGTTCTGTTTGTACTCCCAAAATAAGGAGCTTCTCCGTTAACTTACCGGGTGATCAAAAGTCAGTATAAATTTGAAAACTTAATAAGTCAGAGAATAATGTAGACAGAGAGGTGAAAATTGACCCACATGCTTGGAACGACATGGTGTTTTATTAGAACACACACACACACACACACACACACACATATATATATATATATATATATATATATATATATATATATACAGGGTGTTTCACTAAGTGTGTTTGCCTCTGTAACTTATAAAATAATAGGTGACGGGAAATTTTAATGCGGTAGGTCAACACAAGAAATGTTACGCTTTCTGCGGAGCTATGAACATAGTTTAATGTATCATTTTCCAAAGAGTTACAGCACAAAGATATAATTTTTTAAATGGAACAATAGTTTTTTCTATCGTGCATTGGATTCGTTGAAAACAGCTGCGTCCAAATCAAATTAAACTAAATTCCTATCACTGTTAGTTTGGGAGCTACAACCCCTAAAGTTTCAGGGGCAGATACCACAAACGCTGCGCATAATGCAATGCGCCTTCTAAATGTGGTGCGGCCGAGTTGTAACGTCGCCGGTGTCACGGGGCGAGAAGATTCCTCCATGCACTGTCAGACAGCCGACTGTCGCCGCACACGACCGTATACCCGATCGTTGGAGCCACACAAACAACCGGGGCTCATTATACCACAGTTACTGACATCGGATGACGATGGCATACACGAACAACGATTACGTTGACATGTTGCTGATGCTCGGCAAGTGCCGACACGATGCCACTGAAGCAGCCATGGCGTATGCCGTGAGATATCCTATAGTCGGGCCGCCGAAAGAACGACCCTGACAGTTCGCGCACGTGGGCCGCAGGGGTTGGGGGGGACACTCGAGCACCAACCTGAGCTCTGCAATTCGTAAACGTTGCCGGGGTAACGGTGCCGCGTTGCCACCCTGCCACTCAAGGTCGCGCGAGGTGGCGTGCTTCAGTCTCTGCGAAGCATCTGTCGCGTGTTCATCGTTTGTCTCGTCGTGTTACAAGAACAAAAGCCGAAAAATCATTTATGAAATTGATACCATTGCTGAAGAATGTGGTCACAGTGTTGCGCCTTCCACCATATCATTGCCATTTGAATGCAATAGAACTCATGCGGGCTCAGATGAAATCGTATGTTGCAGAAAGAAATTAAAGTTTTTCTTTAACAAAAGTAGAATTCTTAGTGAAGCATCGGGCAGTATTACTCCCAGAAAATAGAACGATGTTGTCACACATACATGGCACATCTTAGAAGAAGCATAGGAACGAGAAGGTACACTAGAAGAACGGGTAGAAGAATTAATAATAAGATTAGGGGACGATAGTAGCAGTAGCAGCCGTGCATTGCACATGATGCTGGCCGCGACTGATTTTTAATGTATAGTTTGTTTCGCAACCAAAGATCATTTACTGAAAAATTACGTTATTTTATTTCTACTTCTCTGACCAATAGACTAGCTGTCGAAACTGACCTGCTATTTCTACTCACACTATACTATGGCAGTCAACAGCGACCATATACGAATGAGACAAAAACACTCCTTTTTATGTAAGAAGACAAATTATTTCACTGAAAGAGGCGGTTTTACTACTTGTAAAGTGGTAGTCCTTATTTGTTTACCCTCTCGGCCGACTGCCACAATACAGTGTCCGAGTAATAACAGCGAGCCTGTGGAAACTGGTTATATTTGATGTAATATATAAACAAAATTCTGCAACTAGCGAACTTTGGCTAAAGACTAAATGATAAATTATATTTAATGGAATACTAGAACATATTAAGTTTTACTATAACTCGACATATATTTCTAAACCTTTTCTTTTTAACTGCAAAAAGAGTGTGTTTCATTACTTCGTAACTGTTCTCGTTCGTTCATGCTTTAGAAGTGCATAGAAACGGTTCCAAAATTTTCAGACGTGATATTCGTATGCCAACGACCGACACGACGTAACAACAAGCAGCCGCGTAGCAGCATTGGCAACATAACCGCTAGCTGTCAAGAGTCGTTCTTTCGGCGGCTCGACTATAGGCGAAGAGCCCCGGCAGCCATTACGTTCTTACGTGCCGAACAACGACTTCGGTAACAGGCAGTTTGGTAATGCGCCGAAGTAACAAACGAAGACCTGCAAGAAGTGAGGAGACGGAGGTGTTTGTTTTACCTGCACTACACCACGATCCTCATGTCAGCTTACGAGCCGTTGCTGCAGTCGCTGGTGTCAGTCTCACATCTGTGTGGCATATAGTACACGGCCACAGGTTTCACCCGTACCGCCTGTCACTGACCCAGGAGCTGCATGGGAACGATTTCCGTGCAAGAGTGACATTCTGTGAGTACGCCATGCGTAATTTCACACTGGAGTCTTTACAAAGTGTTACGTTCTCTGATGAGTCCACGTAAAAAAAATTATGGTGCAGTGAATCGCCATAACATTTACCACTGGGCCGCAGACAAACCTGTCGACCGACAACGTAGGTGGTCTATTAACGTGTGGTGTGGAATCTATGAGGATGAAATCATCGGTCCACACTACTTTCCAGGTACACTGACAGGTGAGTTATATCGCGCTTTTATAGCCGACAGTTTGGGTGGTCTTCTTGAACATGTGTGTCTACACACGAGAGTACATATGTGCATGCAGAACGATGGTCACCCAGCCCATTCTGCGCATGTTTTTGTGGAAGAACTAAACAACAGTTTTGCAGGAAGATGGTTGGGGCGCCATGGTCCTCATTCATGGCCCGCAAGGTCGCCCAATTTAACACCAGTAGATTTCTTATTGTGGGCATATCTAAAGGATCGTGTTTATGTCACTGAGCCCACGTCCCCAGATGATCTAAACGGCGCATCGGGGTCGCATGTCGCTCCGCCACACCGGCGATGTAACATCTCGTCTGCATATCCTTTCGACGGCGCATTGAGGAACATGAACACACATTTGAACATCTCATGTAAATCAACTTCCCACCGCCATAACATTCATCACCCACCACACAGCCATGTATTATGTACAGCGTGTGGTATCTGCCCCTGAAACTTTGAAGGGTTGTAGCTCCCAAACTGTTATAAGAAAGTAGTTTAAATTGATTTGGACACAGCTGTTTTCAACGAATCCAATGCACGATAGAAAAAGCTATTGTTCCATTTAAAAAATTATATCTTTGTGCTGTAACTCGTTGGAAAATGATACAATAAACTATGTTCATAGCTCCGCAGAACGTGTAACATTTCTTGTGTTGACCTCATGCATTACAATTTCCCGCCGCCTATTATTTTATAAGTTACAGAGGCAAACACAGTGAATTGAAAAATTGTCCAACATATGACGCTGGACAGCAAAACGTCAGTGACTGCTACCGTTACTGCTATGTTACAGAATCGCATCATCCCCAGCATGGCTGATAAACACCTGCTGGAACGTACGATTTTTATGCAGGTCGGCGCTCCACCCCATATTGCGAGACGCGTGAAAGATCTCTTGCGCGCGTCATTTGGTGATCCTGTGCTCAGCCGCCACTTTCGCCTTGGTTGGCCTCCCAGGTCCCCAGTGCTCAGTCCATGCGATTATTGGCTTTGGGGTTACCTGTAGAAGCAAGTGTATCGTGATCGAACGACATCTCTAGGGATGCTGAAAGACAACAAACGAAGCCAATGCCTCACCATAGCTCCGAACAGGGTTTACAGTGCTGTTCACAACACTATTCCTCGACTACAGCTATTGTTGAGGAATGATGGTGAACATATTGAGCATTTCGTGTAAAGAACATCGTCTTTGCTTTGTCTTAATTTGTTATGCTAATTATTGCTTTTCTGATCAGATGAAGCGCCATTTGTCAGCCATTTTTTATTTTATTTTTATTTTTTATTATTTTATTTATTTTGTTCTCTTAAAACCCCATGTGATTCGAAGCATGTGTGTCAATTTTTACCTCTCTATCTGGATTATTCCGTGATTTATTAAGTTTTCAGATTTATACTGACTTTTGGATCACCCGCTATATAAGCAGGAAAGAATTAGTGCATAATTGCGGCCGTAGCTATAGATTTTATTCCATTATTGTTCCTCATTTCGTATGTTTTACTCACGTTGAGTGCCTGACTATTGAGAAGCCAAGCCTCCCGTTTGTTCACCCCCCCCCCCCCCCCTGTGAACACGTGATCAGACCATGCAGTACGCTTCCGTAAGGTTGCCCACGTTTGGCATTGTTCTCGCGCCGTCTCGATTTGACCAATGGAGTGTAGGTAACTGTGTTTCTATTTTGCATACGCATGGGGCCTCGAATTAACCTCTTTCTTAATGGGCGTATTTTGGTATTGTTTGGAACTTGATTCATAACGTCACGAACTGCGGGGCCACATCTCGAAGCTCTCGAGACTTGGTGGCCCCTAAGAGGGAAGGCAAGGGGCGGAGGTCGGCCGGTCTCCCTCTTAGTCGGCCACTCTCGGTGCAGTCCTTAAGAAGTAATTGTTGTGCCATGTTCTTTCCTTTCTTTTTTCACTGTCGCGATGTAAGTACTGCTAATTACTTTTCTTAGGTTTTGGGCAGGCCCGCACGCAGTGGAAGTGGGGGTAGAGACACAGCCCTCCGAAGAGCTTGTTTTTACGCTAAATACAATAGAACTTTTCTTTACGAGCTGACACCCGTTCACCTGGGCAAGGTATCCAAATTTTTGAAGACTTTTTTTTTTAATTTTATTTCCTACATGCAGAGGTTTTTGCTTCTTTGCTTCTTTTGCATAGTAGTTCGCGATCGGGAGCGCACTAGTTCGTTGTTTTAGTTCGTCTGCTCCCAGTGGCGGCTGAGCGGCGTGGTCTGCGCATGCAGGTGGAGGGAGAAGTTCCCTCACCTAGCTGCTTTATGCGCATGCTGCGTGAGCCGCTAACGATATCACGCAAACCAAAAGAAACAGTTTGTGGATAATTTCTCGCGTTTAAGTTTAGAGTTATCTTTATATCTTTATATCTTATTATGGAATTTATTAGTCAGATATTGCAGAGTGCAGAATACTTCAAAACAGAAATTTTTTAGCACTGAACTATGTAATCTAGCAGGCAGACTCTCACCTCGAAATGGCTCTCACCAGAAGAAGGCAAACACGAGATTTTTAATTCTGCTGCGCGCCCTCTCGCTATTGCCCGTCGGTCTTCGGTAAACAATCCAATGAAGTAAGGAGATATGTTTGACATAATAGTTCGCGACCGATTGCACATAATTTAGTTCGCGATCGATCCCGCATATTTTAGTTCGCGACCGATTGCACATATTTTAGTTCGCGACAGGTAGCTCTCCTTTTAGTTCGCAGCTCGGCCGCGAAGTACGTCGCTCTTTTTGGTTCGTCCGCTCTTTTTGGCTTTTGCTACCGCTGCTAAAAGAGAACTTTCTTTTGTTATGACAGCTTTTTTTATATAATGATCAGTGTTGCCCAAGCGTTTGCTATTACCCTATTTTTGGGCAATGCCTATAAAACTACAGCTGAGCTGCATCTCAGCTCGAAATGACGGTGACTGGCAGAAGGGAATCACGCGATTCTGCGCGCTCTCGCGCCCCATCGCTGTTCCCCGCCAGTCTTCGGAAAAGGAACGGACGAACTAAGAGGCCAGGGATCTGCAAACTAGTTCACGTAGTGCGCCTGTGGGAGCGCTCTCCCGAACTACACAAGACTACTTCCAACCGCTGCCGGGCCGTGCCGTGGCATGTGGTGGATGTTTTTCTTCTCACACGCCCTGTCACGTGCGTGCCAGGTCGGCGGTACGTGATGGTCTTTTTTTATTGCTGACGAGGTTACGCCTCCGTTAGCAAGCCCGCAGTACAGTTGCTCAGTGACCGGCGGCCAGTGCACACGTGACCAGCAGCAGCTCTACATTGTACGGTAACCGGCTTCTTAATAGAAGCGACTTATTTACATTTCGTGTGTGCTTTCTCTTGCAGCTCTTTATACTTTAGTGTGCTCGCGTGTTTGTTTATTAAGAATCGCGTTTATTTGTCAGCTCAGTTACTGAATTTTTTATTTATTAGCTCGCGTATATATTTTTCAGATTCGCCGTTAATAAACAGTTCAGCGTTAGGTCTATACTTTACAAAGCTCACTGTTTATCAAACTACTGAGTCCTCTGACGTACTTACTTGGAAGAAACAAAGGTTTTTAGAATGGCTAGGAACTGTGACTGCTGCGAACGGATGGAGGCAGAGTTGGTGACTCTTCGCTCGCAGCTTCAGGCGGCGTTGGCTTCGCTGGCAACGCTTGAGACTGCGGTGGGTGGGCGCCGCTGTTGTGGGCCGCTCGCGGGGGTACAGCAGACGCCCTGTGCGTCTGTTGTGCCCTCCGATCGGCCTGCGGCTGTGGCCAGCCCGCTCACTGCCCGCGAGGAGGTAGCCCCCCAATCCGTGGTGGATTGGGAGGTCCCCTCAGCGCGTGTCAGGCGGCGTAAGACTTCCCGGGGGACCGAAGTGGAGGCCTCCCCGGTTAGTCTTGCCAACAGATTCGAGGCGCTGTCTGTGGCAGGGGATGTTCCTGATGCGGATGGTGTCACTTGTCCTGTACTCGCCCCTCTGCCTTCAAGATCCGGGCACTCACAGAGGGTGGGTTTGTTGGTAGTTGAGAGCTCCAACGTTAGGCGGGTAATGGAGCCCCTTAGGAAAATGGCTACTAGGGAGGGGAAGAATTCCAATGTGCACTTCGTGTGCATACCGGGGGGAGTCATTCCGGATGTGGAACGGCTCCTTCCGGATGCCATGAAGAGCACAGGGTGCAGCCAAATGCAGGTGGTGGCTCATGTTGGGACCAATGATGTGTGTCGCTTTGGATCGGAAGAAATCCTCTCTGGTTTTGAGCGGCTATCAGAAGTGGTTAAGACTGCCAGTCTTGCTTGCAAGATGAAAGCGGAGCTCACCATCTGCAGCATTGTCGACAGGACTGACTGCGGACCTTTGGTTCAGAGCCGAGTGGAGGGTCTGAATCAGAGGCTCAGACGGTTCTGCGACCGTGTCGGCTGCAGATTCCTCGACTTGCGCCAAAGGGTGGTGGGTTTTCGGGTTCCGCTAAATAGGTCAGGAGTCCACTACACTCAGGAAGCGGCTACACGGGTAGCGGGGGCTGTGTGGCGTGGACTGGGCGGTTTTTTAGGTTAGATGGCCTCGGGAATACACAAAATGGGTTTCAGTCTCAAAGGGGGCAGGTCAGACACGGGAAGAAAGTAGACATAAAAACCATTGGTGTAACAGTTGTAAATTGTCGTAGCTGTGTTGGGAAAATTCCAGAGCTCCAAGCGCTGATAGAAAGTACTGAGGCACAAATCGTTATAGGTTCTGAAAGCTGGCTGACGCCTGAGATAAATTCGGCCGAAATTTTCTCAAAGTGCCAAATGGTCTTCAGAAAGGATAGAATAAATAAAACAGGGGGTGGCGTGTTTATTGCCGTTACAAACGGTTTATCCTGCAACGAAATTGAGGCAGATACTTCCTGTGAATTGGTCTGGGTAGAGGTTATACCTGACCACCGAAATAAATTAATAATTGGATCTTTTTATCGGCCCCCTGACTCAGACGATGCGGTTGCAGAAATGTTCAAAGAAAGCTTGAATTATATTTCAAATAGGTATCCGAAGCATACTGTTATAATCGGTGGCGACTTTAATTTACCCTCGATATGTTGGCATAATTACGTATTCAAAACCGGGGGCAAATATAAAACATCGTCCGAACTAGTTCTGAATGCTTTTTCTGAGAACTACTTCGAACAGTTAGTTCATGAACCCACTAGAATAGTACGTGGTTGCGAAAATACTCTTGATCTCCTAGCAACAAATAATCCCGAGATAGTAAAGAGCATCAAAACAGATACAGGGATTAGCGAACATCGAGTTGTAGTAGCGAGACTGAATATCAAAATTCCCAAATGCACCAAAAATAAACGAAAAATATATCTATTCAATAAAGCAGATAAAAATTCGCTTCACGCTTTCCTCAGTGATAGTCTCCAGTCCTTCAAAACTAAAAATGCGAGTGTAGATCAGTTGTGGCTTACATTCAAAGACATAATATCAGTAGCAATCGAGAGATTTATACCAAATAAATTAATAAAAGAGGGGGCTGACCCCCCGTGGTACACAAAACAGGTCAGATCACTGTTGCAGAAACAAAGGAAAACGCATGCAAAATTTAAAAAGACACAGAATCCGCAAGACTGGCAATCTTTTACTGAAACTCGCAACCTAGCGCGGACTTCAATGCGAGAATCTTATAGTTGTTTCCACAACGAAATCCTGTCTCGTAATCTTGCAGAAAATCCAAAGAAATTCTGGTCATATGTGAAGTACATTAGCGGCAAAACACAAACAATACCTTCACTACGCGATAGCAATGGTAATACTACCGACGACAGTACTGCTAAGGCAGAATTACTAAACACAGCTTTCCGAAATTCTTTCACCAAAGAAGACGAAGTGAACACTCCAGTATTCAATCCAAGAACAGCTGCCAGCATGCGAAACTTAGAAGTAGATGTTCCTGGAGTAGTAAAACAACTTAAGTCACTAAACAAAAATAAATCTTCCGGGCCAGATTGTATACCAACTAGATTCCTCTCAGAGTATGCTGATGAAATAGCTCCGTACTTAGCTATAATTTACAACCGATCACTCAGCGAAAGATCCGTACCCAAAGACTGGAAAGTTGCCCAAATTACTCCAATATTCAAGAAAGGCAATAGGAGTGATCCCCAAAATTACAGGCCTATCTCATTGACGTCGATTTGCAGTAGGATTTTGGAACATATACTTTGTTCGAATATTATGTACTACCTCGAAGAGAACGACCTATTAACCAATAGTCAGCACGGATTCAGAAAGTATCGCTCTTGCGAAACACAGCTTGCCCTTTATTCACATGAAGTGTTAAGTGCCATCGACAAGGGATCTCAAATCGATTCCATATTTCTGGATTTCCGGAAGGCTTTTGATACTGTACCCCACAAGCGGCTTCTAATGAAATTGCGTGCTTATGGAATATCTCCCCAATTGTGCGATTGGATTCACGATTTCCTATCAGAAAGGACACAGTTCGTTGTAATTGACGGTAAGTCATCGAGTAAAACAGAAGTGATATCTGGCGTTCCACAGGGAAGCGTTATTGGTCCCCTACTCTTCCTCGTGTTTATAAACGATTTAGGAGATAATCTGAATAGCTCCCTTAGACTGTTCGCGGATGATGCTGTCGTTTATCGGTTAGTGAAGTCAACAGAGGATCAAAAGCAACTGCAAAGCGATTTAGACAAAATTTCTACTTGGTGCGAAAATTGGCAATTGACACTAAATAAAGAAAAGTGTGAAGTAATACACATGACCACTAAAAGAAATCCGCTGAACTTCAATTACGCGATAAATCAGTCAAACCTTAAGGTCGTAAATTCTACCAAATACCTAGGAGTTACAATTACGAACAACTTTGACTGGAGAGAACACATAGAAAATATTGTGGGGAAGGCGAACCAAAGGTTACGTTTCATTGGCAGAACGCTTAGACGATGCACCAGCTCCACCAAAGAGACTGCCTACATCACACTTGTGCGTCCTCTCTTGGAGTACTGTTGCCCCTTGTGGGACCCTCACCAGGTGGGACTGACGGAAGATATTGAGAAGGTTCAGAGAAGGGCAGCTCGTTTTGTTTTATCACGTTACGGGGGGGAAAGCGTCACGGAAATGTTGCACGAATTGGGGTGGAAATCATTAAAAGAAAGACGTTATTCATTGCGGCGTGATCTGTTTGCGAAGTTTCAATCACCGACTTTTAGTTCTGAATGTGAAAATATTTTGCTAGCACCCACCTACTTAGGGAGACATGACCATCCCAATAAAATAAGAGAAATCAGATCGAAAACGGAACGATTTAGGTGTTCTTTCTTCCCGCGCGCTATTAGAGAATGGAACGGTAGAGAAAAGTTATGAAGGTGGTTAATGAACCCTCTGCCAGGCACTTAAATGTGATTTGCAGAGTATCGATGTAGATGTAGATGTAGTACCGACCCACCAATCAGGGGTCGGTTGGCGATCACATAGCCGCGGGTCAGAACCAGCGCACCAGCCAACGGTTTAGGGTCGCTCTCTCGATTCCTGGATGCCGACCTGCTGTTTGCCTGTCACACGCAGATTTTCTTCCAGCTCCATTTCTACCTTACGCCATGCTCATCTGAAACGGCGTCATCCTGAACCCCTCAGCTCCTAACATGTAAATTTTAAGAGGAATAAATCTCTCTTTGAGTTCAACAGAACCTTCTGCCTTCTAATTTCACCAGCGGTTGCTCACAACATTGACTTCCATCCGGGCAGATTTATACTACTAATATGATTTCCTTATAATATTCTTTTCTGATTATGACTGAATGTCAAGTGAACAAGTTGTAAAACAGCAGAGGAAGATTCACGTAATTATTATGAGGCTTCATCTCTGGTCAAGCGTAGTAAATGAATCACAGCTTCCTAACATTTCTGGATCTGCATTTCTATAAAAATTTTCTTGTAGTTGATAACAGATCACCCAATGACAGGATTGAGACAATTAGCTTTCTCCAGGTGCCCTACTGAACCGTAAAAGCAAAGTTACAAGTGTAGATAACAAGGCAGTCTAGAGCGCAATTTCTTTTATTTCACTGGTAACTAGTTTCGGTCACTTTCATGACCATCATCCGACCACAACTCTAATGATACATAATATATTATTAAAGGGATAAATTATTTATAAATTGAGTAATTAAAATAAGAATAAAATACAACCATAATGTTTGCCACCGGTTGTTTACAGCTGGAGCTGTCTAAAGGTTTAATGTTGACTGCCGTGGATGTATACTACTGGTCATTAAAAATTGCTACGCCAAGAAGAAATGCAAATAAGAAATGGGTAGTCATTGGACAAATATATTATACTAGAAATGACACGTGACTATATTTTCACGCAAATCGGTGCACAGATCCTGAGAAATAAGTGCCCAGAACAACCACCTCTGGCCGTAATAACGGTCTTAATACGCCTGAGCATTGAGTCAAACAGAGCTTGGATGGCGTTTACAGGTACAGATGCCCATGCAGCTTCAACACGATATCACAGTTCATCAAGAGTAGTGACTGGCGTATTGTGACGAGCCAGTTGCTCGGCCACCATTGACCAGACGTTTTCAGTGGGTGAGAGATCTGGAGAATGTGCTGGCCAGGGCAGCAGTCGAACATTGTCGTATCCACAAAGTCCCGTACAGGACCAGCAACATTCGTTCGTGCATTATCCTGTTGAAATGTACGTTTTCGCAGGGATCAAATAAAGGGTAAAGCCACGGGTCGTAACACATCTTAAATGTAACGGCCACTGTTCAAAGTGCCGTCGATGCGAACAAGAGGTGACCGAGACGTGTAACCAATGCACCCCATACCATCACGCTGGGTGATACGCCAATATGGCAATGACGAAAACACGCTTTCAATGTGCGTTTTCCACGATGTCGCCAAACACGGAACCTGTATTCATCCGAAAAAATGTTTTGTCATTCGTGCACCCAGGTTCGTCGTTGCGTACACCATAGCAGGCGCTCCTGTCTGTGATGCAGCATCAAGGGTAACCGCAGCCATGGTCTCCGAATTGATACTCCATGCTGCTGCAAACGTCACACTGTTCGTGCAGATGGTTGTTGTTTTACGAACGTCCCCATCTGTTGACTCAGGGATCGAGACGTGGTTGCACGATCCGTAACAGCCATGCGGATAAGATGCCTGTCATCTCGACTGCTAGTGATACGAGGCCGTTGGGATCCAGCACGGCGTTCCGTATTACCCTCCTGAATCCACCGATTCCATATTCTGCCAACGGTCATCAGATCCCGACCAACGCGAGCAGCAACGTCGTGATATGATAAACTGCAATCACGACAGGCTACAATCCGATATTTATCAAAGTCGAAAACGTGATGGTACGCATTTCTCCTCCTTACACGAGGCATCACAACAACGTTTCGCCAGGCTATGCCGGTCAACTGCTGTTTGTGTATGAGAAATCGCTTGGAAACTTTCCTCGTGTCAGCACGTTGCAGGTGTCGCCACCGACGCCAACTTTGTGTGAATGCTTTGAAAAGCTAATCATTTGCATATCATAGCATCTTCTTCCTGTCGGTTGAAATTCGCGTCTGTAGCACGTCATCTTCGTGGTGTAGCAATTTTAATGGCCAGGAGTGTACATTAAACTTTTAGACCACTCCCGCTGTAAATACCCGGTGGCAAGCATTGCGGGTATGTTTTATCCTTCCTTTAAGTAGTCAATTTAGAAATAATGTACCCCTCTAATAAAATGTTATGTATCATTACAGTTGTGGTCTGATGATGGTCATGTGAGTGACCGAAACCGGTTCCCAGTGAAATAAAAGAAATTGTGCTCTAGACTGCCTTGTTACTTGAATTAATAATTGCATACAAGATCGCTGTTATCCATAATGTTCTCAAAATTAATTTTAATTGTATGTCTGGGCTAGTTTCCTATTTACTGACGGAGTCTGAATGCAAAGTACAAGTTTGGAAACGAAACAGCAATTTAAAATAGACGGAGAGGAGATCGCGATGTACTAAGGGAAACCAGAAAGATACATGCATAATTTCTTGCCTGAAGGGCCTAGAAACAGACACCGGGGTAGCTGAAGGCTTTGTTCTTAGAACACACCACATATCACTCACGGAAGGAGAAAACGGAAAGGAATATTTCACATGCACTACACAGAATAAAAATATTCCCGCATATTAGTCACATCCCACAAAGCTAGTTCGTACACTGCCAGCTAGTCTCACAAAGGTTACCGATTCTCAGCCATTTTCAAACCGAATTAGTTACATATTCACCATGTTTACCTATGCGAGATCACCGAAATGAAACTGAATACGCTTCTGTACATGATCGGAGAAAATTATTCCGAAAAATGAACCTAAGTTCTGAAGTCTAACTTGAACAAACTAGACAACGAATCGCTACCAACTCAAGGGAGGAGAGAAAATCAGAACATCTTACGAAGTCGAAGCACAGGCACAAAGTGAGGAGACCACCAGGGTGTCACCCGCCAGCACCGGAAATAGGTAAAAATCCCAGAAAACCAAAGTGGTGGGGAGAGCCTAGACTCACACGACATACCAAGGCTCGCTACTGGGCATTGCCAACCCAACTTGTAACTTAAGCGTGCAGGAACCTCTTTGATAGCATCAAAAGCAGAAGTTGGTAACGACGACCTATCGACACGAAGCCAGAGAAACATCAAATCGAGCAGCCAGCAGCCGACGACGAAAGTTCTCATACATACACTCAGACAGCCATCCTAGAAGATGCTCATACATGCACATACAGAATTAAGCAAGTTCACATTTTCACAGGGACAGTGGCGTCATGGGGAAACCGTTCATATTGACACATTCATAGACACAATGATAAATTATTAGCATAATAAAATCCTGGCAATATTAACACAGTATTATAGAAACTAACATTTAAAAACATGAAATGAAATGCTATTCCTCATGCCTCCGAACGAATGGGGTTGTCGTTTAGCAAAAATAAATAAATAAATAAATAAATACTGGCGGACGAAAAACACTCTTAATGTCTTACTTTTTTTTAATTCTTCCTATCTTTGATGAAATACTCCCGGAAAAAGGTAGGAAAGCAACTGATTTATGGGTCTCATTTAATGGTTCAGGTGAAGGACCAAACTGTAAAGCACAGCGGATCTGTTTATCTGTGTAGCACTTCTTGGATCTGTGAAGGATGGTTTGGGTCTGAGGAAGCCCGGGGTATATAAGATTCCCTGTCAATGTGGGAAAACGTATATTGGTCAGACTATCCGTATCATTCAGGACAGATGTGTTGAACTTCAACGCCACACACGTTTGCTCCAGTCCGAGAAGTCGGCGGTAGCTAAGCACTGTCTCGATGAGGGACATAGAATGTTATATAACGAAACTCACATGGTTGCTTCAGCATCTCGTTACTTGGACTGTGTCTTAAAGGAATCCATAGATTCGATTATCTGACAATCTGATTAACAGAGACAAAGGCTACCTTCTTAGTAAATCCTGGAACCCTGTGTTATCAGATGTTAAAAAACAACGGTTGGTACTTCAGAAATCTGAATAATAATTTTCTTTATCATCGATTATCGATTTCGCCGGACGCGCTATGGGTCTTCCTCGATGTATAAAGGAGCCGCCGATTGCACTGGGAACTCAGTTCCGGCGAGATTGTCTATCAGCAAGCTCACCTGAGGATGGCGGGCAGTTGCGCCGCTGAAATATTGTGTCAAGTTGACTTTAGTATCCGGCTGCAGACCCGAGAAGATTACAAACAGTCCCATAAAGTTCGAATACAGCATACTAGTGTGCTGCCTGACACTGTCGTGTGAATTAAATATCTAGGTGTAGGACGATGGTCGACTTCGCTGTATTTGGAGAATTTTGAGATGGTTCATCTGTAATGAAGACCGCATATAAAACGCCTGTTCGACCCGTCTGGAGTATTTCTCAAGTGTCTGAAATCCTCACCACATCTGTTTAAAGGAAGATAGCAGCAATTCACGTCCGGTACGCTAGGTTTGTTACTTGTAGGTTCGGTGGATATGCGAGTTTTAAAGAGAAGCCTTCGTTATTCAGATGCGAATCGTTGGAGGGAAGTCGACGTTCTTTTGGCGAAACACTATTGAGGAAATTTATATAGCCGGAATTTAAGCTGACTGCAGAACGATTCTACTGCCGCTAATTTATATTTCCCGTAAAGAATAACAGATATTAGGGAAATTCGGGCTAGTAAGAGCATAGTGGCTATTTTTTTTTTCTCTCATTCTATATGTGAGTCAAACATAAATGGAGATGGCTTTTAGTGTACCTTCCGTCAAACATCTTATGGCTGATTGCCGAATATATATGCACATGTAAATGTCATGAAATCGCAGCATTGTGGGCGTTTCTATTTACGTGCAATACTTTACGTTCAGCAACCAGTTTGCGCACCAATATCGATGTTACGCTATAATTTCGGACGTTGTAACTCTCTTTAAATATCACATCATCTGGGAGCTGCATCACATTACATAAGCAAAGGGTGTAACACTGTAACAAAATAATGTCGTCTAATTGTCAAGGGCATTTTCAGAAACACATAGGTACCCTTGTTCGCAAACGTTATCCAGTGTGCTGACAATTGAAGTTGCAGGCTTTAAGATCACCCTCTCTGCAATAAATGGTAGTTGAGTTTTATTTCCGAGAGACATTGCCTTCTGCCGTCAAGCCTACAAAACTACCTTATGAAAATTCATCGTGTAGATGGGGCAGGATCAGCAACTGGATATGTAATGAAAACCATTCATTTTTCTTTTTTCGTCACAGTTGTACTATTTAGAAGTTGGTGACTAGTTTCGGACTTGTTCGTCCATATTCAAACCAACGTGTACACGTTGGAGGCTCGTGAACGCAACATCTATTTTGACCTATTTTAAATTTCAATGTAATCATGTTTTAACAGTGGACAACGTACAGATTTTATCAGTCATTTGCTTCATGCAGTCTATTGTTATGGTTGGAATAAGGCATATGGTTTGAAAATGGACGAACAAGTCCGAAACTAGTTACCAACTTCTAAATAGTGCAACTGCGACGAAAAAATAAAAATAAATGGTTTTCATTACAAACTACAGTTTTAACAGAATTTTAGCTTCATCAACTAAGTGGGTGACTATTAAAAAGAGGTTTTATTAACAAGGTAGCTTTTTTGTCATCTGACAGTAGTTTTATATGTCGTACAGTTGGTGTCGCAAGCAAGAGATTGTTAGTCCCAGACTCAAAAGGTAAGCATTCCAGGTTTACAGTAAAATACCTTCGGGTATATAAGTGGCAGTAGTAGTCCTTGAACACGCTTCGAATGTCTCGCTGGCCGCGGTGACCGAGCGGTCTGCGGCGTGCCAATCACGTTCTGCACGGTCGCTGCGATCGGGGGTTCAAATCCCCCTCCCCCCCCCCCCCCCCCGTCGGGCATGGATGTTTGTGCCGTCTTTAGTATAAGCTAAGTAATTAGTAAGTTTATGGACTGATGACCCCCTAGTTAAGCCCCATAAGCTCTACAACAACATTCGAATGTTCTCGCTTCGTAGTTAGATTACGCAGCACAAAGTACAACATGTGTTAGTGTATATTATTTTAGGAACAATTTTACGACATAATATTTAATTTATTACTTAGGAAATAGTTGGCCACAACTATGCGTTCACGACACTGTTCCTTCTGTGCTTATATTTTTGTAGTAGTTTGATTCTTTAACCTTTCAATGTATACTCTACAAATGTAGAGTTTTACTGATGTTGAAGAGTAATGCGACATACGCATACTATATTTTCAAATTGTATTTATTCAATTTTAGCCGTTCCGAACTGGAGTATTTCCTCCGTTAGTCTCGTGTGACCGTTCTCTATAAGAACAATTCTTAATGTACCACAGAGAAATGCAACGCATTTCATTTTAATTATCTCACCGCTCATTTGTTAAAACTTGTTTCACGATGCGAAGCAGTGGATTCGTAACGTTGAAATATGACGCAGAGTACGGCGCAGAATCTGAGGCCAACACTTATGCTTGCACGAAACATTTTGGAGCGGCCAGAGAACAAGTGAAGCGAAATTTCTTTGCTGGGGTAATGAACCATGAATAATAAAAGCATTGTGTTGTTTCAGAGCGGCCTTTCGGGCGTATAAAAGAATGGCATCGTCCATTAATCAAGTCGTGTAGAAACTTTTGTAAAGCGAAGCGGTTATTAATCATCCTTTTAAGCGATCTACAAGGCGAGTATAATGGCAACATTGTTAGAATTCTCAATGCTGCGTCGCTCGCGTACCATTAAACAGACATTATTCGACGACTGTGCCTAACAATAAATTAAGAACAGAACCAAAACAGAACAGAGCAGGATGAAAGGAAGCGTTTTGTTCTGCATAGGTGTCGCAACAGAAATGATATTGTCGGGTGTCGCGAAATCTGTCTGATGGAGATTATTCGTAAGCGGGATTAAATGTCGAAGTTTCTGTTTCGAATAGGGCGCAGAAATTTTGTGGTATTAAATCTCAAATCCAACGCAGAGGACTAGAAATTATTCTCTGAATAATTCTGCGGAAGGTTTCACAATCTCGAACAATGAGAATGTTCCTAGCAGAGAAGGGAACTGCCGCGGTGGAGTGGTCGAGCGTTCTAAGGCGCCTTGCTGCGGAGCAAGTTGTTGTGCGCCCTCGGAGGTTCGAGTCCTCCCTCGGGCATGGGTGTCTCTTTCTTTATAATTAGATTAGATTAATACGTGTTCCATTGATCATATATACGACATTTCTTAATGATGTGGAACGTGTCAGTTTAGTAAATGTTGTCTACACTTGACAATCAATATTTTAAGGGTTTTTAATTACATTTTTGTTGTTTTTTATCATTTTATTTTATTTTTTATTCATTTTTTATTAAGTTTTATCTAAAAATTCATCTACATTGTAGAAGGAGTTGCCATTCAGAAATTCCTTCAATTTCTTTTTAAATACTAATTGGCTATCTATCAGACTTTTGATGCTATTTGGTAAGTGACTAAAGACTTTTGTGGCAATATAATTCTTTCTGAGCTAAAGTTAGATTTAACCTTTCTCCTAGTGTTGTAGCTGTGCACACTGTTACATATGCAAAAATTTCATGAGTGAGTATATATATTGTGAAGCTACAGTGAAGATTGCTAGATCCCTAAATGTTCAAATGTTCAAATGTTTGTTAAGCTTAAGGGACTTAACTATGGGGTCATCAGTCCCTAAACTTACAAACTACTTATGAACTACTTACGAACTAGGACGGCACAAATATCCATGCCCGAGGGGGGATTCGAACCCCCGGCCGTAGTGGCCGTGCTGACCGTGACTGGAGCGCCTCAGTCACCTCGGCCACCGCGGCCGGCGATCCCTAAATAAATATCTACAGGATATAAAAGTGAAAATTGTAAGGTGATGGACACGAGTAGGAAAACAGTCGCATAATGTTCGAATACCTGACTCAACGTTTTGAGATGAAGGTAATCCATTTACACTGAATATTAAATTAGAAAAAAAAATATTTAAAAATGTGGTGCTACAGACGAATCATGACTATTAAGTGGATAGATCACTTAACTAATGACGAGGTGCTCAACTGAATTTGGTAGAAATTGAGTTTCTGGCATATCCTAAGAGAAGGGATGGGTTGGTGGGACACGTTCTGAGAAATCAAGGAATTGTCAACTTAGCATTAGAAGGAAGTGTGTGGGGTAACAATTGTAGAGATAGAATGAGGAACGAATACAGTAATCAGATTCAACAGGGTATAGATGGCCGTTAGTACTCTCAGATGAAGAGGCTTGCATTGGATAGGGTAGCTTGGAAAGCCGCTTCAAACCAGCCTGCGGACTGAAGATCACAACAACGTACTGTAAGTTATCAGATGCTTAAAAACGAAGTGTTATAAATTATACAAAGAATATTAAAATTATACATCTGTAAACTCCGTCCGACAGGCCTCAGGGGGCCCACTGGGTACCGACCGGCCGCCGTGTCATCCTCTGCCCGAATGCGTCACCGGATGCGGTATGGAGGGGGGCGTGGCCAGCGCCGCGCACTCCCGGCCGTTACGTCTGTTTTTGTGACCGGAGCCGCTGCTCCTCAGTCAAGCAGCTCTTCAGTTGGCCTCACAAGGGCTGAGTGCACCCCGCTTGAGAACAGCACTCGGCAGACCCGGGCGGTAACCCATCCAAGTGCTAACCCAGCCCAGCAGTGCTTAACTTCGGTGATCTAACGGGAACCGGTGTATTCACTGTGGCACGGCCTTTGGCTATTTTATACCTAAATAAGAAAAATTAAAGCAAGTTAGACAATAAATAAACTGAACTCGAAACAGTGGACTCTCGATATTTGGAGTCTCAGAATTACGAATTTCCTTCAAATACGAGCGTCATAAAGCAAAATTTCAACTCCGGGAACGTTCTATCTTTGCAGAAAAATGCACTACACCATTATAATGCGAAGTAAATAGTGAAAAGACTTCAAAACCTTTAGGCTGCCAATGTAAATGACTATTTAAAAACTTTGTTCCAAAAAGGACATATTTCTACACGTGTATTCTTTTCAAGGTCGAATTTTATTTTTTTTTTTTTTTTTTTTTTTTCCACACGTTAATTTCAATAGTTTGAGGGTTATCCTGGTTCCGTTCAACTCGAACACCTTACTGTACAGCTACCACAAATTCCACAGTTCTGCATACCTTCCTATAGGAAGACAGTCTTTAGTTTTTAGGTACACTACAAACATGCCAAATAGATACTACGAAATGCTACAGCCTCAACATGACTACGACAATACAAAATACACATAAAGTAATCATTTGTTTGCTTCCACAAGTACCCTTTACGATTTCGTTTTTGAGACCGCTACCTTCATATAAGCATGTTCCTTTCCGTTTTTGCAATCGACAAACAGCTTTACAAATCTTCTTTTTGGCATTCCCGAATACATAGTAGCATCAATCAGTGCTGCAGAAAGTATTTCGAAAAATAATGCCACAATTACGACTAATAGTATGACTGTTGTCAGTATAGATTTACACGCCGGACGCGGTGGCCGAGGGGACTGCGGCGTATCAGTCACGGTCTGCACGGCCACTACTGTCGGGGGCTCGAATCCCGACTCGGGCATGGCTATTTGTACCGTCCTTAGTGTTAGCTAGTTCATAAGTAGTTTTTAAGTTTAGGGACTGATGACCCCGTAGTCAACTCCCATAAGCCATATTAGTTATTAAAAAAAGCAACTCGTTTTCAAGGAAACTCATTAATAAAACATTGCACCAAATGTTCAAAATGTTTGTAAAGCTTATGGGACTTAACTGCGGGGTCATCAGTCCCTAAACTTACAAACTGCTTATAAACTACTTTATACTAAAGACGGCACAAACATCCATGCCCGAGGGGGGGGGGGGGATTCGAACCCCCGACGGGGAACGGCCTCGCACATCGCAGCATAGCGCCTCAATGCGCTCGGCCACCCCGCCGCGGCAAACTTTTTTACACCATAACAATATGATAACCCGTTCCATTACGTACAAATTTTGATTAAGATACGATTTATCGAGGAAAGCTTTCATTCAATTTGAACATCCAATAAATGAAAGTCAATCTACAACCAGGGAATCGATGTGGACTCAGAAATTGGAAAAATGCAGCTTGCAATGTTGGAACATTAAAGAAAAACTTCCGGCCGGATCTCAACTGGAATGGAGAGTGTGGAAGAGCCTAAATAGACTTAGGTATCGAATGGGAAGATCAATGGATAGGGGAGACCGGGGCACATTTTCCATGGGGGCAAGTTTTCCAAATCCATTTATTTTCGAAACAAACCGCTACATGTTACCACCGGCGATACTGTAGGAAGTAGCAACAAAGCACGCTTCATTTACGAAAGTTTCAGTGTTGTACCAGCAGTCACAACGTCGGCAGGGCTGTTTTCGTCATTTTTACAAATGCGAGTAAATTTTCACGTTTTTATTGAAACTTAAAATAAACATTCTAGCGTTAAACTTATTATATTGACATTGCACACACTAAAAGTGGGTTTCTTTCTTCATGTAACTGCATTTGTTTTGTAAATAGCTTACACTGTTACTCATGGACGTAATGTTACAGTTCCGAATATGGCGACGGGGCACATTTTCCGAGTGGATATGGGGCACATATTCCTTATTGCTTTGAGTCTTACGCCAAGTCTAAAGCAAATGAAAAGTGGGTACAGTGCACGAAATGGGCGCATGGAGACTGTACGAAAGGGAATGTTCCATTTTTTTGTTTGCTTACATTGTGATTCAGACAGTCAGTATAAGTATTGTTAAAAATGTCTGTATTTGTAAAATATTTAAGTCACATATTTTGTAAAACCATTAAAAAGCATTTGTTTTTATTTAATGTGGCTATTTTTATTATCCTCTTTTGTAATGTATTGTAAATTCATGATAAAAATACGTATTCAGTGAAATCAAGATAATTATCTCTGTTTTAACATTGAAAGTATAATTGGAATATTTGCCCCTGTACATTTTAAGTAAGCTGGAAAACCTGCCCCGCATACGGGGCAAATTTTCCAACGCAACATGGTCAGACAAAACTATTTGCTACCAAGAATGATATTTACCGTTTTCATAAATATCTGTACAAGACTGTAAATAAAGGTGTAGGAAATATAATGATCCGCTGTTTACCGCAAAATCGATAAAAATAAGAAGTACAAAAATAAAAATGTAAAATGGTGGAAAACGTGCCCCGGTCTCCCCTAACCTGTTCAAATGCGGATACGTGGGTTACCAGCCCTGTCAATGTGGAGAAAAACAATGGCATAGCTGCTGCGTTGTCCATCCTTGCCGGCCCCACGCACTTTCCAACACCTGTGGTTCGCCTGCGACGCTGCATTGAAGTCTGCCGAACACTGGAGAGACATATCAGCCTGCTATGGACAATAATGACGTGTGGTGTGTGAAAATCATGAATGTATAATTAGTACTTAGTGTATATTTGTAATCTAGTATATGTAGCCTATTAATTAATTACAAATGTAGCTCAGACACGATTAAATAAATAAAACTTTATATTGTGCTTAACAACAAAATTCCCCACAATTTTTACGCGGGAGGAGAGACTCCTAACAGTTAAACGGCGCACCGTCAACTGAGATAAAGCGTTATTGTCGACTGAATCCATCCAGAGCGCAACCGGACTTCATCAGTGAGTTCAAAAAAGCTGATTTCGGCCAAGCTGAAGATTCGGCTGATTTGTAGCCTAAACCGAAATGTGGCCGAAACCATTATTTTGGCCGAAATTGACCGTAACCTGTCTATCTTTCGACCACCTTTGTGGTATGGGAGTGAAAGTTGGGTGGATACAGGTTACCTTATTCATAAGGTAGAGGTTACAAATATGAAAGTAGCAAGAATGATTGCAGGTACTAATTTTTGTGTCCCAGCCTCGTGTCTTTTGTGTCTCGTTTCCGTCGTAGGTGTCGGTGGCCGAGTAGACAGACTGACACAGGAATAAAGGAGGCACGCTTGTGCAGGTACGAAGGTGAGCAGCCAGTGGGACAGCAGATACTAGAAACACTAGAGTAAATTAGAACGTGATATATATTGCACATAATTTATACAATACTTAACTTTAACATAGCTCAGTACTGCAGAATGCTGATACATAGTTAATCTAGAGGCCTGCCTAGTGCCTGTCCGATAGCCAAGTCTTCACTGGTGCCTATCTGATTCCGTAGTGTTAACTGGTTCCTATCTCAGTCCCAAGTGAACGATGTCCTTCAGTGGTGGCCACGAGCGTAGTTCTAGCAGAGGGCGCTCGTGGCTGACGTCGTAAGAACGCCGCGCCGTGAGTGCATGGCGGCGCGCGGCGAAAGTAGGTGGCGCGCACTTTATACTTGTGCGACACCACACTAATAGATGGGAACAATGGCAGGAGGGTGTCCATAATGAGGAAGTCAAACAAAAACTGGGAATGAACACCATAGATGAAGCAGTTAGAACGAACAGACTGAGATGGTGGGGTCATGTTACACGCATGGGAGAAGCAAGGTTACCTAAGAGACTCATGAGCTCGGCAGAGGAGGGTAAGAGGATTCGAGGTAGACCAAGAAGGAAGTACTTAGATTCGGTGCAGAATGATTTTGAAGTAAAAGGCATAACATCAGACGAGGCATCAATGTTAGCAATGAATAGGGGATCATGGAGGAATTTTTTCAGAGGTACTATGCTGCAGACTGAACGCTGAAAGGCATAACCAGTCTCTAATGATGATGATGATGACTTAGTATGATATTATGTTGTTGTTGTGGTCTTCAGTCCGGAGACTGGTTTGATGCAGCTCTCCACAATACCCTATCCTGAGCAAGCCTCTTCATCTCCACATAAGAACGGCAACCTACATCTGACTGAATCTGCTTACTGTACCCATCTCTTGGTCTTCCTCTGCGATTTTTACCCCACACACTTCCCTGTAATGCTAAATTCACAATTCCTTGATGTCTAAGACGGTGTCCTACCAATCTATCCCTTCTTTTAGTCAAGGTATGCGAGAAATTTCTTTTCTCTCCAATTCTGTTCAGTACCTCCTCATTAGTTAAGCAATCCACCCACCTAATTTTCAGCATTCTTCTGTATCACCATATTTCAAAAGCCTCTATCCTCTTCCTGTCCGCACTGTTTATCGTCCATGTCTCACTCCCATACAAGGCAACACTCCATACAAATGCCTTCAGAAAGGACTTCCTTAGGCTTAAATCAATATTCGATGTTAACAAATTTCTCTTTTTCAAAAACGCTTTTCTACCCATTGCCATTCTGCATTTTATATCCTCTGTATTGCGACCATCATTTGTTATTTTACTGCCCAAGTAACAAATCTCATCTACCTCCTTTATTGCTTCGTTTCCCAATCTAATTCCTTCAGCATCACCTGATTTTCTTAGACTGCTCTCCATTACCCTAGTTTTGCTCTTGTTAATGTTCATCTTATATGCACCTTTCAGCACACTGTCCATTCCGTTCAATTGCTCTTCCAGGTCCTTTGCTGTATCTAGGTATGTCAAATTGGTAACTTAAGTGTGTTGCAAGGCAAAGCGATATATTTCACGGTCGCTATTGGTTCAAACTTTGCTTGCTCAGTACCTGTTCGCTCCCAGTTCAAATATCGGATGGCTGCATCCTCTCTCTGGAGGTGTTCACATTTCGTTCCAGTCTGGTGTATTTGCAGTCGCTATTCCAATACCCTGTAGTGTTCGCCGCACTCTTCGACAGTCGTCACAATTTGTCTCCAGGAGAGGGTGGGGGCAGAGGCGCTGTTGGCAAGCCTCGGGTTACCGCGGCCCCCACACCCCCATCCCTTCCCCATCCCCAACCGTCAGTCCCACCACACCACCCACCCCTTACACCGCCAGCGCGCCACCAGAACGTGCGCCAAGTTTTCAATAGCGCCTGGAAAAAGGGAGATTTCATTCGACATTGTAGCGGCCGCATACACAGTATACGCACTCGCGGAGAAGAGAAGGAATGGGGGTGCGGCGAATGCGGTGGTGTGGAGGCCCGGAATGCCGCGACCCACCCCCGGCACTCCTCTGACTCCTTTTCTTGGCGAGCCGCTCGCGCTCCTTTGTGGCCGTCGGGAAAGAAACGGGGCGAAAGTTTGCTGGCGGCGGTAAAGGCCCCGCGCTGACGTATTGGACGCTGAATGCCCGCCGAACAGGTTAGTTTTCTGTTACACTTGTTACACAAGGGCCCTTGTAATGCGTTTTCTTCAACCTGCCCCCACCCCCCGGTGCCACTGACGAGGGCGGTCCGTCGTGCTCGAACGAAACAAACCAATTTCTGCGGCATTTTTGTGCCGTGACGGCCAAGGAGGTCGAATTTCTGCAGTCGGCTGCTGAAGAGGCGCGACCTGTGTCCCGCAAAGTTTTTAACGATATTTAAACGGCGCCTGCTAGGGTACACTGGGATTTCAGATAGGCTATGCACTTGCAGGAGGAAAAAAACGCGCACTGGTGTCTTTTACGACACACTTTAGATATTCCTGCATGCTTATGTTTCCTGCAAACATCTCGGACGAAAATAATAAAGATATAAATTTACTCTGGTTTACAGCCAAGATCGCTATTTATTTAAACTAGCATTGCCTGTGGTCGAAAATCGACCAATTGTGTTAACAATGGTCACTGGGGGTAAAATTTTACGTCTCATGTCGGCGGCCTCGCGTGATTATATTGGCAACATCAACAACACGATAGAAAATCTTTGCTCATTTGTTCGAACCACATAGAACGACTCGATTAGTGTATCGTACAGACCATGAAGTAAACAAATAATGCTGTTCCTTTATGGCTGACAGGTTCTTGCATGTACCCGCGTTCGCCCAGTAAAAATAATTAACCTCGTAAAGCGAAGTTCCATGAGAAAACATCAGCGTTGTCAAGCGATTGGCTAAAAAGAACACTCTGCATCTGTTGCCAACACTATCATAGGAGGCCGCTGGGATATTTGGTAAAATTTAACCGGCACTGGGAGGTTATCTTTTACGTGTTAGGGAAAATGCCTGACACAATAACAACAAATAAAAACGGAAGTATATACTTCTCATGCCATTTTCGAATTATATAACTTTCATTAGCCTAATATTTGAAATGGAACTACAATTTCGGTTTTCATATATTTATACAACGCCCAGAGATAATATTATTTCGATACTGCGATATTCAGAATTCCAGAGCTGACAACATGTCAACTTCGTAGTTCCACCTGTGCACCGCTAGATGCCTCTCCAGGCGAATCATCCTTTGTATCGACATTCATATGAAAACATCCATTTCCTTTAAGCACCCTTAATAACTGCGAAAATGAAGCATTTGAACGGCACAAGAAAGAGTTAGGAGCACTCCATGTTTCGATATTCACTTATTTTAATACGTTATTTTAATACTGCAGATGCGCTGCATTACATCGTCTTAGGTCGAGGCGAACAGCCAATCAGTAAGGTTAAAGTATTTTTAAACAGATGACCAGTTTTGATACCTCTGGGCGTCATCTGCTTATCTAGAAAAGTGCACAAAAGTAAATAATGGACTACATAATTCAACATAACGATATAACCAAAGTATTGCAATTTTAAATACATACCTCTGTCATGATCTTCCACCCATATGAACCACAGACATTGCCGAGGCGGGGTGGCTTGAATGCCTCAACGATACAGATAGCCGTACCGTAGGTGCAACCACAACGGAGGGGTATCTGTGGAGAGGCCAGACAAACGTGTGGTTCCTGAAGAGGGGCAGCAGCCAGTTCAGTAGTTACAGGGGCAACAGTCGGGATGATTGACTGAGCTGGCCTTGTAACATCGGCTAACATGGATTTGCCATGCAGTTATTGCGAACGGCTGAAAGCAAGGGGAAACTACAGCCGTTACTCTTACCGAGGGCCGGCCGCGGTGGCCGAGGGGACTGAGGCGCTCCAGTCACGGTCTGCAGTGACTAGGTAGTGGTCACTGTGTTGTTGTGTGACAAGGGGGTAGCGTGGGGAGCTCCATCAAACAAGTCTGCGGACTGATGACCACAACAACAACACATCTTAAAAGAAATTGCTGATATCGCCTATCATAAAGTACAGCATTACATATGTCTTTCGACAAAAATCAAGTATACATGCATAGTGGTACTTAACATAATAGTATTCTGCATGTGTGATAGCAGTGTTTCACAAGAACGACACTTTCTGAATCCGTTTTGACTATGGGTAAATAGGTCGTTCTCTTCTAGGTAGTTCCTAATATTTGGGTCTAGTTTGCACTTTCAATATTTCCGGCAGTGTTTGACTTAGTATTTGTCACAGTAGCGGGAAAACCTTTCGTTTGTACAGTGGTACTACAGTTGGACCAATTTAATTTCTTCACAATTGCTCCACAGTAACAACTTAGTTTTGAGAAAACGGCACTACACTCCAGACTATCACCAAGAACAACGGAAGATACCACAACCCAAATTTTAAAACGCGTGTAACAATCACGTGATTGAAAACACAGCGCCAACTGAAGTGAGGAAGATGATAAAAATGGAAACAGAATATTGCCGCCATTTCTGGCTAAAATCACTTCTATACGCATTGGCAATGAATCCAAGAGGCCCTGGATGCATTGTGGTGTACCAGCCCCTATTTCTTCCGCATATCGCCAACGTTGATCTGGGATATATGTTGCGAATCCTGGGCCGGTACTTAGCGATGATCAACAAAACATTTTCTATAGGCGAGAGATCGGGAGAATGGGGAGGCCAAGGTAGCTATGAAAACCTATGGGTTTATATACAGGGTGTCCCAGCTATCTTGTCCACCCAAAATATCTCTGCAACAATAACAGCTATTGGAAAACTACTTTCACCAGTATCAAAGTACGGATGGGTCCCATGAATGTAACGTTTTAACGAATGCAAATGTGTTTTTTTAATACAACGTTTTTCTTAAACGGACACCCTATATTTATTTTTTCTTCATCAATCCATAGCATGACAAATCACATAAACAATGGCGTAGATTGCATCGCAATATTCCAATTACATCCAGAGATATTGCAACGCGAAGTTGACGCTTGAAATACGCGAAACGCGCGGCTAGCGCACGTCCTGAGACTCAGGCGAGAACCCCATGCTGCTCAGGACGTGCGCTAGCCGCGCGTTTCGCGTATTTCAAGCGTCAACTTCGCGTCGCAATATCTCTGAATATAATTGTAATATTGCGATGCAATCAACGCTATTGTTTATGTGATTTGTCATGTTATGGATTGATGAAGAAAAAATATAGGGTGTCCGTTTAAGAAAACATAAGTTTGTGTTAAAAAACACATTTGCTTACGTTTTAGAATGTTTCCAAATATGTACATTCATGGGCCCCAGCGGTACATTGATACCGGTGAAAGTCGTTTTCCAATAGCTGTATTTGTTCCAGAGATATTTGGGTGGACAAGATAGCTGGGACACCCTGTATGTATAAGTTTTTTAAGCTTATAGTACTTAACTGCGAGATCGCCAGTCAAAAATGGTTAAATGCTTGCAATTCTATGGGACCAAACTACGTTGGTCATCCGTCCCTAAACTTACAAACTACTTATAAACTAACTAAAGACAACATATCCATACTCGAGGGAGGATTCGAACCTCCGACGGAGGACGGCCTCACGCAACGGAGCATAGCGCCTCAATGCGTTCGGCCACTCCGCCGCGGCTCCGATGGGTGACGAGGAGGTCTTGAACACTGCGTGTCACGCGCGGTAACGCATCATCCTTCTGAAATGAGATGGTCCGTCATCTCCAAAGATATGGGAGGAAATTTCAGCTTGCATTTATCGCGAAACTTTAACTAAGCGCAAAGTTCCTAGTGATAGGAAAAAAGCGCAGGTAACTCTCGTTTGAGAGATGTAAAAGAACTGTTCCACATAATTACAGGCCAATATCGTTGACATCAGTTTTCTGTAGAATTTTGGAGGATATTCTCAGATCGAATGTACTAAATTTGCTGGAGACGGATAATCTTCTTTCTATGAAGCAACACGGGTTTAGGAAACATTGTTCTTGTGAAAGATTGCTCCTTTCAAACATGACATCTTGCGAGCCATGGATGAAAGGCAACAGGCAGATTGTGTTTTTCTCGATTTCAAAAAGGCGTTTGACGCGATGCTTCACTGTCGACTGCTAACGAAGATACGAGCATATGGAATAGGTTCAAATATTTGTGACTGGCTGGAAGACTTCCTAAGTAATAGAACGCAGTACGTTGTTCTAGACAGCGAGTGTTCATCAGAGACGAGTGTGTCATCAGGTGGAGTGTGATAGGACTGCTTTTATTTCCTATCTATATAACTGATCTGATGGGCAGACTAACTTGTAATTTGCGACTGTTTGCTGATGATGCTGTGATATATGGGAGGGTGCCGTCTTTAATTGACTGTAGTAGCATACAGTATGACTTAGACAAAATTTCTAGAAGAAATGGCAGCTAAATGTAGAAAAATGTAAGGTGATGCACATGAGTAGGAAAAACAATCCCATTATGTTCGAATATAGCATTAGTAGTGAGCTTCTTGATGCTGTCGCGTCGTTCAAATATCTAGGCGTAACATTGCAGAGCGATAGGAAATGGAACGAACGTGTAAGGACAGTTGTGAGTAAGGCGGACAGCCGACTTCAGTTTATTGGGAGAATTTTGGGAAGATGTATCTCATCTGTAAAGGAGACCGCGTATAAAACGCTTGTACGACCACGTCTTGAATATTGCTCAAGTGTTTGGGCCCGAAGCAGATCAGTTTAAAGGAAGACATAGAAGCAGTTCAGAGGCGAACAGCTAGGTTTGTTACTGGTAGGTTCGACCAATGCGCGAGTGTCACAGAAATGCTGCGGGAACTCAAATGGGGATTGCTGGAGGAAAGATGACGTTCTTTTCGAGAAATTCTTTTGAGATAGTTTAGAGGGCCGGAATTTGAAGCTGAGTATAGAACGATCTTTCTGCCGCCTACTTAGGTTTGGGCGTAAACATAACAAATAAGAGATAAGAGAAATGAGGCTCGTACATAGGTATATAGACATTTTTCTTTTCCTGTTCTATTTGGGAGTGGAATAGGAAAGGAAATGGCTAGCAGTGGTACAGTGTACCCTATGCCACGCACCTTACGGTTGATTGCGTAGTATATATGTAGAAGTAGATGGAATGCAACCCTATCCCAAACCATAATATCGGTTGCGAGAGCCTTACTTAGAATCATAACGTAACACTTCAATAGTCTCTCATTACGGTTTCTCCAGACTAATCCAACCGTGGTAGTGGAGCAGGCAGACTCTGGGTTCATCGGTACAATTAAAGTTCTTCCTATCCCGATTCGCCAGCACCACTTCGATGGTGGAAATAGCGGCTGCAGACACCGTAGTGAGAGATTTTTGTACTGTCACCTTATGGTCCATAAAATTGCGGAATTTCAGCCGTAGCCACATGTTTTCTTCTTCTAATATTTCTGCCTCATGCATCGCCATACGTTCCTGCGCACTGTATTATGGCATATCGTGTTCCACTGCACTCCGGCTCCCAGCGGGACGCACTGCTGGTACTCTATATTTCTGAAGTGTCGCAGCCATACATTTCGTAGCTCGCTGTCAGCCATATTCCGACAGGATAAAGCGCTAACATACTTGGCACGTATTGATGAAGACTTATTTGTCGCCCATCGGTCTGCATTGCAACCCTGGCCTCACTGTTTTTCGATCTCTCACCAATCGAACGGGTCAGGTCGAATATTGTGGAACATCTGGGCAGGGATACACCACCCGCTATCACACTAAATCACTTTTGGCAATATGTGGAAGCAGCATGGACTGATATACCACAGCAGCATATCCGGAGCCTCTTGATTTGATATCGAGACTTGTAGGAACGGTTGCAATCAGCTATGACGGCGACACTCTACAGCGATTTCATCAGATTCCTCACTAAGGGCTGTATTTTCAATCATGCGATCGCTATACATTCACATGTAGTTTTATTCATGTTCCATCATCTGGATAACTAAATGGAAGGATAGATGCTAAGATCGCAATTTTTTTTATCTTATTTATTCAACGCGACCGGTTTCGACACTATATGGTGTCATCATCTAGTCAATGTTCAAATGTTTGTTAAGTTTAAGGGACTTAACTGCGTGATCATCAGTCCCTAAACTTACAAACAATTTATGAACTACCTTATACTAAAGACGACACAAACATCCATGCCCGAGGGGGGCCGTGCAGACTGTGACTGGAGCGCCACAGACCGCTCGGCCACCGCGGCCGGCATCATCAGCTAGTCGCATCGACAAAAAATTGCTTATAATAGTGCTCCACATAAAATCTGGTAGGTGCACTGGCTTGTAGTTATATATAAAATCGTGTGATGCTGGATAGTCAGAAATAAAATGGAAGGCAGGTCAAAATTAAAACAGTAAAATGTACATAAAATAATAACTACCGTAGTGCACATGTCTGGTTGAGCCCAACTTCAGACAAAACACCGAATTTCGCAATAAAAACACTGAAATTGGCCGCAAAGAAAACAAAAAACACAAAATGGGGCAAAGAAAAGAAAGTCCGAATGAATCTGGTAAGAAAAGATTACATGTATTAAAAAAGTAAAACCAAATACATCCCAAAACAACACGGACTTTGGTCAAAACTAACATGGAAATTGCAGAAAAGTATCAAAACATTAAAAAAGAAAAAGAAACTAGGAAATTAAATAAGAAATTTAGATAACAGTACACCGGAAACATGTTACGCCATACGTTGGCATATTGCAAAAAAAAAAAAAAAAAAAAAAAAAAAAAAAAAAAAAAAAAAAAAAAACAGAATGAGCTTTTTTAACCCATTGACAGTGAAAAAGGGTTAAAACATTTTAAAACAGCCACAGACAGTAATTCCACGTACAGACAGCATTTCCACTTACAGAGGCAGGGAAACGAAATTCTTAAAACTGCTGCTGCAAAAGAAGTGTGTAATATTATTGCTCAAGTTGATGAACACCACAATAGTATTTGATTCTAAATAGATTGTTTTGTTGCTGGAGGGTTTGGAGGGAACTAAACTGCACGGTTATCAGTCCCATTTGTTTACTCTGTAAACGTTTATGCAGAGGTATTGTGAAATTATATCACTTACTTGTATGCAATAAGCTTAGAACGGAGCCTCAGATACTATACACGAGGAATGAGTTTAGAACATTCACAGGAACTCTCCCACTTCAGCAGTTCCTGCTCGAAAGTAATTTTCAGCAGTCTATTAGTGAACCAATCGCTTTGTTCAAAATATCTGTTACTTTAACGATCACAACGTGTGAGTCAGTGCGTTGTTCCTCGACGCTGAAGAGAATAACAACTACTCTGTGAACAGCTGGGAGTGAAGAGCGACTAACCGCATTAGCTGTGCTTTCCATCGAGAAGGACGTCATACGGATCATCGCAAATTTCAACGAATTGACAATTGACTGTTTCTCTGCTCTTAAGGTGAGGAAAATGAATTTTACTTACACATATTGGTCTTAAGGTAAGCGAATTTCCGAATTAATTGTTATTCCTTCTTTTCCTTCTTATATTGTTTGCAACTGTGTTGCGTATTTTTCTGTGCATCCCCTAGGAAAACCTCCTCGAACCTCCACAAGAAAACAATTGACAATAACAGTAAAATTGTTCAAATACATCAAATTTGGCTAAAAATATTCTGAAATTTGGAGAACAGTGCAGAATTACAAAGAGATCTGGAGAAATATGATCGAAATTGGCAATATAAACGTTGAATTTGGCAAGAAAATAAAGCCGAATTTCGTAAAAAATGTGCCGAATCGGCAAAAAAATAGCAGCGATGTTAACAGTAAATGGCTCCAATACCGACTGAAAAATCAACATCGATAAAGGAAAAAACGATAAAAAGAGATTAATAAAGAAACTGACAAACAATAGAAGGAATTTGGCCATAAAGTACTACGATGTTTTAATGTCTGTGTCTATAACAGACGAAGCTAGCAGCAGATTTTGACATTTGCTGCCATCAGGCTATTGAAATTTTGCCGCCCATACCGACCTCTACAGTTCGATACCCTATTTGACAATCATATCAATTATAACATTTTGTCAGTGAAATTGCAGCTTTATGTTTTGTGCTCTATCATCGTCATCATACGATTTTTATAACGCAACTATTTGCTCAAAATTGCTCAATAAATAGTTTTTGCGTTATTTCTTAGCTAATAAAAGCACAGTCATATACTACTAATAATGTGAGGATGACGTGTACCGTAATACTTCTTACACATTCGGTAAACGTCAGTCGCTGATGTACGAGTAGGCGCAAGTTTTAGGGGAGGCAAATTTGGGTTCAAAACTTTTAAACTGTAAGTATGTGTAATAAAAGTTATTTAATTACGTTTACCGAATGTACAGTATTGTGTAAGAAGTATTAAGGTTCACGTCATCCTCACATTATTGGTAGTGTATGACTGCGTTTTATTAGCTCAGAAATATACACCAAAACTATTTCTTGTGCAGCCTTAAGCAAACAGTTGGGATATAAAAAATAATCTGGTAAGTGATCCTTCGATTCCCTAGTTCACAGTCATACTAATTACGGAAAAAAGTGGTATGGTTATGACCATAGTGCACAAAACATAAAGCTACAATTTCATTTTAAAAAAAGTATTAAACATAAGGAGAGGCATTGAATTAAAATTTATACTCTGGCCGGATTCGAACCCAGGACCTCCTACTTACTAGGTAGGTGCTTTAGACCACTCATCTAACACAGCGTTGTGCCCAAAGCGCGGACATACTTTAATTCTGCCTCATGTTCCCTATGAAATGCGTATCAAATTAATTCAATGCCTCTCCTTATGTTTAATACCTTCCGTATAACGTGCCAATGTTGTCTCAAGGAATTGTGCTATTTGTTGATGTTTATATCACTACGGTCTGAGGAACAAGGCGGGATAGTTCCTATTCGCGTTCTTTGCTGGGATGCTATTCCAATATATGACAGCCCTGGCAATTTGATACGCATTTCACAGGGAACATAAGGCAGAATTAAAGTATGTGGTGTGAGGAGAAATGTGCTTTAAGACAGTTCGTGTAATTGCTTTGGCTACAATACTGCCGGGCGCCGTGGCTCAGCGCGTCCGGTCCGGTCCGGTAATAAAAAAAAGCTGAGCCACTAACGCACCGAACAAGAACGAACAAAAACGATAGCGTCCGCAACGAAGAGAACTACCCATAGAACAAAAATAAAAAACAACAAAAAAACAAAAATACTGTGTTAGCTGAGTGGTCTAAAGCACCTACTTAGTATGTAGGAGGTTCTGGGTTCGAATCCCGTCGACAGCAAAAATTTGAATTCAATGTGTATCCTTATATTTAATACCTTGTCTCAAGGAATTGTGTTATTTGTTGATATTTATATCATTGAAAAAATTTACAGTTGGTATAATTGTGAAATAGGATATCGAATTAAAGAGATCGTTTCGGCGTCAAGTGAGAAAATCCGTGACTGGTGTACGTAATTAAAATTCATTTATTAAACTTACAGTTTAAAAAGTTTGGCCCCAAATTTGCCGCGTCTAAAATCTACCGCCCTAGGCTCCAGCCTACTGGTAAATCCGACACTGGACGAAGCTATAGGAAAATTCAAATGTTTGTATAGCTTATGGGACTTAACTACGGGGGTCATCAGTCCCTAAATATACAAACTACTTATGAACTAGCTAAGACTAAGGACGACACAAATATCCATGTCCGAGGGGGATTCAAACCCCCGACCGTAGTGGCCGTGCAGACCGTGACTGGAGCACCTCAGTCCCCACGGCCACTGCGGCCGGCAAGCTATAGGAACGTCGACTTCTTAACCATAGTCTCTCGTACCCTGTTGTAAAAATCAACCTCGAGTGTCGCGATGCAGATTCAACTTACGGTTCTCCTATACCTTCACCTCTATGCCGACCTCTCGGCCTTTGTTACGAAAAATACGGACTCGTGTGAACATGAAGAAAAGCTAAGAAAATTCTTTTCAATTAAGCGCTTATAGAGCTAGGGATGGGATCGATGAACAGAGGGTCGTAAGTGATCGTTCGGTAGGGAGAGACGCTGGGAACAGGATGCGGCCGAGAAACAGCGGCTATTATGCACCCAGTGACGGCTGAGGGAGCAGCTGAGGCCAGCCAGCATACGTCAAGACGCGTGGAGCGCGGCCAGAGAGCGACACCGCCGTCGACAAAGTAGCCTGCGCGATCTCTCGACCGGCCCACAATGGCCGGCCGCTTTGTCAGCGCTGTCTGCCTCGTACAGCCTCGAGTGGCGGCCGTGGCACTCGTGCTCTGCGCCAACGGACCCGGCTCATTGACGCGGCCGCCGGCCGCCGGGACAAAGGGCTGGGCGTTTAGCGCGGCTCGGAGGCGCACAAGACGGTGCCGCGTCGAGAGTCGATAGTCGAGAGTCGCGAGTCGAGAGGCGACTTCCGCGACCACTCGCCGGCGTCAAGGGCGGTCGACAATGGGTGGCGCGGACACCTGCGCGGCCCCCAGCCGTGGGAACCCGCTGAGCAGTCGGCCCACACGCCGACAGGGGGCCGCGCCGGGGGGCGGCGGAGGGGGACGGGGGCACACCCCGCGCGCTGCCCATATCTGCAATAGCGGCGTCCACTACATTAGCTGTCCTATGCCCTGTGCCCTATTCTCGGTATTGTGCTTCACGCTTCCGTCTGCGCTGCGAGAGTTTACACCAGCTTTTGATACGGTATCTCACAAACGGCTTTTAAACAAATTGCGTGGTCATGAAATATCGCCCCAGATTTGAGACTGGGTACGGGATTTCTACATCTACACATCTTCAGGGGATACTCTGCAAATCACATTTAAGTATAGATTTTGGGACCGTCTTTTGCAACTGTAAATTAGTCTACTTTAGACTAGACGCTTTTCGCTTTATTCTAAAGCAGCTTCAGTGGTCAGCTGTACAATAAATGGTATGTATTACATTATTTGCCTTAGTTTCTACTAGATTCGATCTGTAACAGTTCTCATGCAATTGGATTGTTTTGGTTCTGAATAAATTGGACTATTAATATTACTCACGATTTTTTCATGCTTTCGTCTTCATGTATGGTTTGTAGCACATTGTCACTTGCTGTCACTGCTTATATTTACGCTATTTACACTTTTTTACAGTAACATTTCTTACGAAAGTTTTTGAAACATAGCCATTTCTGTGGCCTGGCAGGCTCTGTATTTCGTTTGTTTTGTTTGTCTATTGTCTGCGTGTGTGTTCTTTGCGCCGGCCGCGGTGGCCGAAGGGACTAAGGCGCTCCAGTCACGGTCTGCACGGCCACTACGGTCGGGGGTTCGAATCCCCCCTCGGGCATGGATATTTGTGCCGTCCTAGTTCGTAAGTAGTTTGTAAGTTTAGGGACTGATGACCCCGTAGTTAAGTCATATAGACTATACAAACATTTTACTTTACTTTTACTATGTTCTTAGCTTTCGAGTTCTTTGGTTCGTGCTGTGAGGTGTGTTTCTGTTTCGTTTCTGTCAAAACAGGCGTCTGCTAGCACTCTTGTGTCTGATGTTCTGATTGTATTGTGTGTTTATAAATATGATTTTAGTTCAACTAGCGACTTTCTCTCTCTCTCTCTCTTTCTCTCTCTCTCTCTCTCTCTCTCTCTCTCTCTCTCTCTCTCTCTGTGTGTGTGTGAGAGAGAGAGAGAGAGAGAGAGAGAGAGAGAGAGAGAGAGAGAGATTCCGATTTTCTGCCTGTGTTAATGTGTGGGTAGGGATTTGTTGTTGTTGTTTTATGTGGTCGTATTACGTGGTGGTTTTGAGGGTGGGGGAGGTTTGTCTTTCTCTACTTTGTGTTTTATTAGTTTAAATAATGCTTGGTTGCTGATGTTTAGTTGGTCATTTAATATGTATTTCTTTTCTATTAATGCGTTTTGAATTTGGAAATTCTCTTGGAGGGTCAGGAGGTGTTTCTTATTGCTAAATCTTACTATTTGCATATAGGTTTCTGTGGTGGTGGGATAGTGGTTTTCTTGCCTAAGGTGTTCTGCAAATGTTGAATGGCTGTTGCCATATTTCCATGATCGTTTGTGTTCTTTATATCGTGTTTCAAATGTCCTGCTGGTCTGGCCTAAGTATAGAGCTTCACAACTGTTACATTTGAGCTGCTAAATACCAAATTTTTGGTAGATGTCAGTGTTTTCTGTTTTCATTAGGCCAAAAAACGAAGAAATATGCACATTTAAGCGCCTAGCAGAAGGTTAATCGAACCACAATTATACTATTTATCTCCCATTCCATTCTCGAAGAGCGCGCAGGACGAAAGAACACCTGAATCTCTCTGTTAGAGCTCTTATTTCTCTTATTTTATTCTGATGATCATTTATATTTATGTAAGTGGGAGTCAACAATATACTTTCGCATTCGGAGGAGAATGTTGGCGATTGGATTTTCGTACGTAGCCCACGCCGCAGTGATAAGCGCCGTTGTTGTAATGATTCCCATCCCAGATCCTGAATTATTTCCGTAACGCTGTCTCCCCTGTATCGTGACAATACGAAACGAGCTCCTTCTTTGGACTCTTTCCATGTCCTCCGTCAAACCCACCTGATAAGGATCCCACACTGGGCAGCAATACTCCAAAAATGGACGGACAAATGTAGTGTATGCAGTTTCTTTTGTAATTTTGTTGCTTGTTTTAAGGGTTCTGCCAATAAAACGAAGTCTCTGGTTCGCCTTTCCCATGACATTATCTACGTATTCTTTCCAATTTAAGTCTGAACTAATAGTAATTCCTATATTGGGATGAAACGTTATCGGTGTATATAAAATTCTACGTGTGTGTGTGTTAATATTTCGCTCTGCAGCGATAACTAGGCCTACAGAACGCAAACGAATGGTCTGTGTTTAATTGTTGTCCAAAGTCTCCCGTTGTAGCTATAAGGGGGTGGAAGATATGGTTGAAAGTCGTCAAAGTATAAAAAAAATTCGAACTGAAGGCCACCAATGACGTTTGCGACTCTATAGCAAGGAGGTTACATACAGCGAAACGTGATGCCACAGACCATATATTTGGTCTATGCATGCTACAATGTCTTCAGCTCTTTCTCTGTATGCATAAGCATACGAACAAGGAAAAGTAAGAATAAATAAATAAACCAGTAAAAACCATTAAGAGAACCGGCTATGCTAACGGTATACTACGCCTTCCACATCGCTTTAACGGCTTCTGCACAAATCTATAGTTTTGCTCCGACATTGATGAAATTTTGCAAACTATCTCAAAAACAAGAGGACTATCACTGACTGTATAAAATTTCGTTCGGTGCATGGTGGAGGGTACTTAACTTACTCAATTTTACAAAACGTATAGTTTTGCTTCAATCTTTATGAATTTTTGCACACATGACCTTTGAACCAAGAGAAAGATCACTGGATACATAAAAGTTTGTATGGTACATGACAGAGGCTACCTTGCAGAAATTTTTGACGAGAAAGGGAAAGGTGGAAACGAACATAGAAATGGGAGAGAAAGAGGTGGATGTAGAGAGAGGGAGGAAGGGGATGTAGACTACGAGTGTGGGGGATAAATTAACACCTGGGCAACGCCGGGTTTACATCTGGTATTTCATAAATATGTTTCGTTCCTGAAAGTGAAATAAAGCACCGAACACCGTTCTATTGCATATGAAGCGATCGCTGCACGGGATTGGCCGCGCGATCTGAGGCATCGTTCGCGGTTGGCGTGGCCGATCTTGCAGCAGATTCGAGTCCTCCCTCGGACACAGGCGTGAGTGTTGTCCTTGGGATACGTTAGTTTTAGTAGTTCGTAAGTTTAGGGACGAATTTCGTTGTTTGGTACTTTGGATTTACAAACATTTTCAACGTTTTTTGCCTTTCTCATTCGATGTTGACATTACTTTTTACGCATAAATCAACTGAATGTAAATGCACTAGAGGTTACGAATTACGTTAAAACTTATGTCTGAAATACGTATTACTGATTTCCTAAACTGTAAGATACAGTTTTTAGAATAAATAAAATATTTTTAGCTGCGAGGCATGGTCGCGTGGTTGAAGGCGTCATGTTACGGACTGGGCGGCCGTTCCCTCTAATAGTTCGACTCCTCCCTCTGGCATGGATATGTGCGTTGTCCTATAGCTAAGTTTAAGCAGTTTGTAAGTCCAGAGACTGATGACCATAGCAGTTAGGTTCAATAGGTTCACAAGCATTTTAATATTTGAGAGACTAAAATAGACTTGGCTCGATATTAACTGATGACATAGCAATATGAAACTTTACACACGTATTTACGAACCTCTCGAGTTCAGATTACAGATGTTCAATATGTCCTTCATCAGCGATATCACATCAATACTCAAATTTCTTCCACACTGGGGCAAGCACTGATATTATGGCAGTACGGATCCGGTTCTTCAACTCTTCCAGGTTCTGTGGATGTGGTGGTACATATACGTTGTCTTTAGCGAAACCCCACAGGAAGAAGTCACAGGGCGTCAAATCCGATGAACGTGGAGTCCACCTTAGACATGTTGCTAACTCCTTGCGACCAATCCAACGGTTCGGTAGAGTGTCATTCAGATATTCATGCATTTTACAACTCTAGGAGGAGGTGCCCCGAATTGTTGAAAAGTGAAGTCGTCTTCGGGCAGCCACAGAGATAACCAGTTTTGTATCATAGCGAGATACAGCTGCCGTCAACCGTGTTTCCATCAAACAAGAATGGGTCGTAAACACTTTGACTTTGGCTGAATCTCGTACATGGCATTAACTGCATGTGGGTTCTGTAGGCCCCAAATTCGAACATATTGTTTGTTTACCAGACCACTAACATCGAAGTCTCTTAATGAAACATGAAATCCCGTACTGCATCCACTTGTAATACTAGAATGGCAACAAAACAAAGATAATAATGTACACAACAAAGATATTTCTATCCACTTTTCCCACCCTTCCCGCTCCCTACCACCTATCATACGTCATACATTATTTATATATCCTACTTTATTCACCCTATAATGTAGGAGGTGTCCTTACCCACGACACCATCTTCTAGGATGGCCTAGGCTGTGTGTCTGAGGAAGGACTTTATTAATGAAATAAATCGTAATTTGCGATGTTATGGCTTCACAGTATGAGGTTTAGATGGAATACCAAACTGTGGCGAATGAAAATTTGTGCCCTGCCGGGATTCGAACCTGAGATCTCCTGCTTACTAAGCAGACGCGTTGACCACTCCGCCACCGAGGACACAGTGATCAGCCCGACTGCAGAGGACTCTTCCCTGCACTGTGTCCTCGCTGGCGGCGGAAGGTAAGCAGGAGATCCCGGGTTCGAATCCCGGCCGGGCACAAATTTTCATTCGCCACAGTTTGGTATTCTATCTAAACCTCATACAGTGAAGCCATAACATGGTAAATTGCGATTTATTTCATTCATTTGAACGCTGTAATTCGTCAAAAATATATATATAATTGACTTTATTAATATTCTATTGAGGTTCTAATTTTCTATTTGCCTAAAACAATACGCGAACAAAAAATCCGAAGATATTACTCTACAATCGATATGCAAGTTCCTACATGAAAAGTAGATGTCCTTGACAAGGTATGACGTCACCTAAAATGAAATCCCGTACTGCGTCCACTTGTAATACTAGAGTGAACGAATGGCAACAATAACCAAAGATAACAATGGAAACGACAAAGATATTCCATTTTTCCCACCCTTCTCGCCCACTACCACCTACCATACGTCATACATTATTCTATTATCCCACTTTATTCACCCTATAATGTAGGAGGTGTCCTTACCCACAACACCATTCTCCAGGATGGCCTACGGCTGTGTGTCTGAGGAAGGAACTTTATTAATATTCTATTGAGATTCTAATTTTCTGGGACTGATGACCCCGTAGTTAGGTCCCATAAGCTTTACACACATTTGAACATTTTTCTAATTTTCTTGCCGGCCGCGGTGGCCGAGGGGACTGAGGCGCTTTAGTCACGGTCTGCACGGTCACTACGGTCGGGGGTTCGAATCCCCCCTCGGGCATGGATATTTGTGCCGTCCTTAGTTGTAGCTAGTTCATAAGTAGTTTGTAAGTTTAGGGACTGATGACCCCGTAGTTAGGTCCCATAAGCTCTACAAACATTTGAACATTTTCTAATTTTCTTGTTTGCCTAAAAACGATACGCGAGCAAAAAATTCAAAGATATTACTCTACAATCAATATGAAGAACCTACATGAAAAGTAGATGTCCTTGACAAGTTGTGTCGTCACCTAAAATGAAATCCGGTACTGCATCGACTTGTAATACTAAAGTGGCAACAACGAAAGATAATAATGTACACGACAAAGTGCTACGTTACAAGATCTTCCAGCTGGTTACGACTTAGGCAGACCTGGCGTCTGCTGACATTACTGTCAAAACATCCATTCTGTTCTAGTTTACTGATCCTGATGAGATCGGTTATCAAGCCAATCTTTAGTGAGTATGCGTCGCTTTTCGTAACACAAGATAAATTCTTGTCCGCTCTTCAGCGTGTCTACGACTTTCCAGAAGTGCCACCCACCGTGTCTTCTGGGGTTGCGGCTGCGTCGTGGGTCGTTAGGCCTCGCCGTGCCACAATGCGGCCGTCTCCGGCATTCATTAGCTGCGCCTAAGCCCAAATCCACCAACTCCCAGGCCATTCACGCCCCAGTGTTCACAACCTCGCTACAACGACAACGACACCACTACCTTCCTTCGGTGCTCTGACGAACTCAACAAGTCATAGTATAGTGATCCAGACTACACTACAAAGTCATTCCTGATGAGTTTATTTGTGCAATTAACTATACATAATAAGTTATCAATAACTTTTTAACAATTTAAAGCCATGTTGACTTTGTGTCGACCTGTGATATGCAAATGATTAGCTTCTCAGAGCATTCACACAAGTTGGGCGCCGGTGGGAACACCTACAACGTGCTGACATGAGGAAAACTTCCAACCGATTTCTCATACACAAACAGCAGTTGACCGGCGTTGCCTCGTGAAACATTGTTGTGATGCCTCGTGTAAAGATGAGAAATGCGTACCATCACATTTCCGACTTTGATAAAGGTCGGACCTATCGCCTATCGGGATTGCGGTTTATCGTATCGCGACATTCTGCTCTCACAACGGCCTCGTATCACTAGCAGTCGAGATGACAGGCATCTTACCCGCATAGCTGTAACGGGTCGTGCAGCCACGTCTCGATTACTGAGTCAAAAGATGTGGACGTTTGCAAGACAACGACCATCTGCACGAATAGTTAGACGACGTTTGCAGCAGCTCGGAGACCACGGCTGCGGTCACCCTTGACGCTGCATCACAGGCAGGAGCGCCTGCGATGTTGTATGCGACGACGAACCTGGGTTCACGAATAGCAAAACGTCATTTTTTTCGGATGAATCCAGGTTCTGTTTACAGCATCAAGATGGTCGCATCAGAGTTTGGCGACATCGCGGTGAACGCGCATTGGAAGCGTGTATTCGTCATCGCCATACTGTCGTATCACCCGGCGTGACGGTATGGTTTGCCATTGGTTACACGTCTCGGTCACCTCTTGTTCGCATCGACATCACTTTGAACAGTGTCCGTTACATTTCAGATGTGTTACGACCCGTGGCTCTACCCTTCATTCGATCCCTGCGAAACCCTACATTTCAGCAGGATAATGCGATCGTATGTTCCAGGTCCTCTACGGGCTTTTCTGGATACGGAAAATGTTCGACTGCTGCCCTGGCCAGTACATTTTCCAGATCTCTCTCCAATTGAAAACGTCTGATCAATGCTGGCCGAGCAAATCGCTCGTCACAATACGCCAGTCGCTACTCTTGATTTACTGTGGTATCGCATTGAAACTGCATGGGCATCTGTACCTGTACACGCCATCCAATGTCTTTTTGACTGAATGCCTAGGCGTATAAAGGCCGTTATTACGGCCAGAGGTGGTTTTTCTGGGTACTGGTTTCTCAGGATCGATGCACCCAAATTGCGTGAATATGTACGTCAGTTCTAGTATAATATGTTTGTTCAATGAATACCCGTTTATCATCTGCATTTCTTCCTGGTGTAGCAATTGTAATGGCCAGTAGTGTACTATCAACCACTTCTCCTCTGGCCGTTGCCTCCTCCCTTTTGGCGCATCTTCTCCTCTCTGTCCATCTGGTGCTGTCTTCCAGTACACCAGCTACTTACTCTTTTATGAGTCCTTCCTCCACACAATTTATGAAACATTACATATACCTGCCATTGACAGAGAACAGTGAAACGTCGTCGCTTTGTAATGCACTCTTCTCATGCATCAATTCTGACGTCTGGATTATAAAAAGCATTCGACCATGGAAACGTACGTACATGTGCCAAGGTTCATGATGATCGGTGGAACGATACCGACGTCTGTTGAAAGGTACCCTCCACCATACACCGTAAGATGGATTGCGGCGTATGAAAACCTTATCCGTGGAAATACACGCGCCAACTTACATGGTAATCGGTCAAACCAAACATGTCATTCCCACAGTCAGAAATGATAAGAAGTGCATGTTTCTTCTATTTGCCCGGTTTTCATTTGTGGTTGTCCCGAAATATTTTTTCCTGCAAACATTTCCAAAACCATAACGAACAAAAGAATTAATCATACAATTGTTCTAATCATAAGTCATGGTTTACTGTCCATATAAATATCGCATAGAAAAATGTACCGTGAGTTTTCCGCGAATTTTTCCGTTAGCCAGAGAAATATTGCTATGATATTTTTACTCTGAGGCGATGTGTTCGCTGAGGTGATACTTTCAGGCGAATTAAAACCGTCTGCCGGAACCGGGATTGGAACCCGGGACCTTTCCCCTTCGCGACAAGAACCATTCCGCTTGAGCTACCCGGCACGCTTGACGGTCCATCCTCACTGCTGTACTTCCGCCAGTACCTCGCCTCCTACTTTCCAAACTTCACAGAAGCTCTCCTGAGAATCTTACAGGGCTAGCACTCCTGGAAGAAAGGATATGTTGGTCACATGGCTTAGCCACTTTCCCAGAAAAGGCAAAGGTTCCAGGTTCGAATCCCGGTTCAGGTACATAGTTTTATTCCGCAAATGTTCGTAAATCTATCGGAGCAAACTGCGTGGTCATCAGTCCGTAGCTTACAAACTACGTAAACTAACCTAAGGATAACACATACCCGCCATGCCCCAGGGAGGACTCGAACCTCCACGGCAAGCAACTGCGCGCTCCGCAGCGAGACGCTTTGGACTGCTCGGCTACACCACCGTGGCTTTTATTCCGCCAGGAAGTTTCATATCAGCGCACACTTCGCTGCAAATATAATTTTCTCGAAATATCCCCTCGGCTGTCGCCAAGCTGTGTATGCACCATATCAATTCTTCGAGGAGTGCTAGTCCTGCAAGGTTCGCAAAGTAAAGTTGTGAGGACAGATAGTGAAACGTGCCGGCGCAGAGCCTCACCCAAATACTAAACGAACGAACCACAACGATCGAGAACAAAACATCGATCTACCTGAAGAAAAATAAAAGTCCCAGGTTCGAATCCTGGTTTCAGCACACGGTTTTAATTGGCCAGGGATTTTCAAATTTTTCTATTTTTCGTGTCCTTGAATTCTTATTCAGACTATTAGGAATAATTTACAAACAATTATCAAGTTCCGGCCAGCCGTTCTCAGATGTTGCGTTTAACAATGAATTGCATTTCATTTTTATTTATATAGGTTCTCGTACGATAGCTATATCCGGTCACGGTTCTATGTGTCTAAAATAAGTGAGAATCAACGAGAAAATACATTAGTCAAATCAGTAAGCTGCCGTGGGTTTCTGTGGCTGTATGGAATAAAAGTAAGGAAAACGGGCTGTAAAGGCAGTTAAATGGACAATTTTTTTTGTTTGTTCGTTTCGTGCACAAAGGTACAGATCATACTACCGACTCCACAGCTTGTGATGCATAATTGCCTTTAACCGGAATCGTGGGTCAATTTGGACCGGCCGACAACAACAAAACCGTCGAACAATCGAAACGCGTGGAGTTTCAATTTCGCGCACCATCTGACCTCAGTAGATTATGAGGTGCACCAGAAAACGGGAACTCGCCTCTTGAAATTTACTGTAAGTCGACGTAAGTGCCATCGCTGGGTCCAATCTGACCCGCGATTCCAGATACGGGATTTATTTAGTCAGTGTATATACTAGCTTATTTTGTGATGTTTCAAGCAGTTTATAGCCACAATGCAGCGGGGTCTTAGTGAAAAAGAAACTTTTAACTACCATTAGACGAAAACCTATCAGAGACAGAATCATTGAGCGATTTTGAACCCACGACAAGAAAATTCACCTTCTAGTCAGAGTGCCGGCCGCGGTGGCCGAGGGGACTGAGGCGCTCCAGTCACGGTCAGCACGGCCACTACGGTCGGGGGTTCGAATCCCCCCCTCGGGCATGGATATTTGTGCCGTCCTAGTTCGTAGGTAGTTCATAAGTGGTTTGTAAGTTTAGGGACTGACGAACCCATAGTTAAGTCCCATAAGCTTTACAAACATTTGAACATTTTTTTTCTAACCAGAGTGGTTCACGGAAAAGAGAAAGATTTATTTATGTGGTCCTAAAACTGACAGCAAACAATCAGAAATTTGCGACAGATGCTTTAAATTGACATGTAAACGACTTGCAGAAAAAAAGTGTTGTGTAAGATGTGCCATTCTTAGTTCAGGTACTGATATACAGATAAAATTTCGACTCTTTAATGTTTCGTTGTCATTAATTTTGTTTCTGATTGGCGACATAAAAGGTTCCTATTTATGTTAAGGAGAAATTATGAGAAACCTTAGACTATATGCAGATTTTTTAATCCAAGCTATTTTTTAATCATACTGTATTCCGGAGTAAGGTATTACAAATTGACCTTGAATGTGAGACCTATAACCTAAAAGATAAAACATAGCACAATGTAAAATTTTTTGCTGAATACAAGTTGATTTGTATCTTAAATAAAACTTATTTCAATACATTAATTGTGCATTTACATATTAATTATACCTTTTATAGGAATTATGCCGATTTTTTATTCAAGGGTCCTTATGGACCCCCGATTCCAGTAATGTTCGTCAAAATAACGATTCCTGTTAAGGGTTAAGAAAAACAGTCACTTCCTATATCCTGTTCATCTACCCCCCCCCTCCCTCTCCATCTACTCCTCGCCATCATTCTCGTCATTCTCACCGTACCCATCCGCCGTCTCTCTCCATTTTCTGCCTCTCGTCCTTGTATCTTCCATCTCATCCCTCTTCTTCTTTCTCAGCTCAACGGCTACTTATTTCATCTTTCTGTCCGTTTCTTATTTCCCTCATCGAGGCTACTTAAAATGAATAAATTTTGTGGTAACGAAGAAAAAGGAGCACATACATACTCTTACAGAAAAGTAAACGAAATAAGGAAAGCAGTAAGCAACGCTATTTGCAGACTTTGTTATTACGACATTTTATAAGGGGCGTTCAAAATGCGCAAACCGTTGACAGGAGGGTGTGTAACGAGGTGTGGTCCCGACCAGAGCGTGGAAGTTCACAGCACGTCGCTGGAGGGCACGCGTGCACGTCACGTGACTAAACAAAGCTAGCAGCAGCAAGCAACAGTCGCCCAACGCTGACAGTCACATTGTAAAGAGTGACACGGAGGCGAGAAAAGAAGAGCAAAGAGGAGTTGTTCGACTGCGGAAGGAGTAGAGGAAAAAGGACATTCATCGACGAATGTCACAACTGAACGGCGAATATTGCATGTCCATTGCAAGGGTCAAGGCGCTTGGCACAAGCACTTCAGGGAAGGACGGGTGACGTTCGTCGACGATGTACGGTCCGGAGCATCACATTGCACTACCGATGACATCGTCCAGCTGGTTGATCATTACCTCGGACCGCCGAGTGACGATGGTGAAAGCCATAGCCTTGGAAGATGTATCGTAGAACCAAAGTGACTTGAGCTATATATATATATATATATATATATATATATATGTGTGTGTGTGTGTGTGTGTGTGTGTGTGTGTGTGTGTGTGTGAATTCAATGGCCAAGTACGCTTGATCGCGATATATCTAATTAAATGAATATGCAATTGATATGGAATAGAATCTATATATTTATAGATCTGATAAATTTAGGTCGCCGCTATGTTTTACAAAACATAGAAAATATATTCCTGACCTAACTGAACGGTGGCGTACCAGAGCAAGGCCAAGAAATAATAATAATAAAATTCTATCATGAATCAATTTATGAAACGATAATCAGATCATTCCCCATACTGCCAATAAAATCTATTTTCCCTCGAAAATCGTGACTGGGGTTAGAGAAATAAGGTTATACAAAATTGGTAAAAATGACATATATTGGCAAAAATGTACAACCTAACCAAATACAGTTGTATGTGACTGTCACACTCTGATTACAAAAATTTGATAAAAAGAGTTCTCCAAATACCTCTAAAAATGAAATATACACTCGTACAAATAAAATTGAAAATTAATTCAAGTGACTGGCTATATCGTTTAGAAGCCTATCATTGAAAGTTAATATAGAAATAAACCTCGTTATCTCATCCCACTCCGAGTGAAAAGAAAGAAGGTAGCTACAGCAAATGATCCCATTAGAAACGAAGAGCTGAATACTAACCAGGACTGTAGCAGCGCAAGCAAATACTATACCAAATCCCAATACAGTATAGGGACCTCTCGGGTGGCCAGAGCCGCGGTGGAGTAGCCGAGCGCTCTAAAGCGTCTCGCTGCGGAGCGCGCGGTTGCTCGCCGTGGACGTTCGAGTCCTCCCTGGGGCATGGGTGTGTGTTGTCCTTAGGTTAGTTTACCTAGGTTTAAGTAGTTTGTAAGCTACGGACTGATGACCACGCAGTTTGGTCCGATTGAATTACAAACAAACGGGTGGCTAGATTTCTCCGAAACCCTGAAAGGATCTGGCACCACACCGGATTCCTGTGACATAGCCGACCGCCCAAGAGCCCTGACCCACGCCGCTCCACAACACCGACAGTATGGAAAGAATTTGAAATTAGAAGCAGTACATCAAACTAAATAAACCAATCCTAATGCAATTCAAACGTTTTTATAGCTTATGGGACTTAAGTATGGGGTTATCAGTCCCTAAACTTACTGACTACTTATGAACTAGCTAAGACTAAGGACGGCACAAATATCCATGCACGAGGGGGATTCGAGCCCCCGACCGTAGTGGCCGTGCAGACAGTGGCTGGTGCGCCCCAGTCCCCTCGGCCACCTTGGCAGGCCTAATGCAATTCTCCCAACCCATAACAGAATATAGAAATCAGGAAACATGTAAAAATAAGTTAATTTCATGCAACGAAAATCAAAATTAGGCAATAAAAATAATAAAGAGACATATGAAACGAGAAATAAGAAAATTGAAAGACAAGAATGATCACATCCTTTCAGCCTCCGTCGTCGGAGTGAGCGTCAGAAGTGCTCACCATCACGAAGGAACGACTAAAATTGCGCAAAGTGTGTGCCCAATGGATAACTCCATAATCTTCAACCACGCCAGGAAGCATGTCGAATGGCCCTCTTTCTTGCTCGTCTGCAACGCTGTGCTCGGGAAGGGAAGGCGATACTGGCCACCAGCGGTGGCTGGAGATGAGACACGGCGTCATCACTTCGAACCAGAATGAAATCGACAAAGTCCGCAGTGGGAGCATCCTGGGTCAACACCTCCAAAAAATAGCCAAGACCATCCAAACGAGTGCAGGAAAGGTCACGCTGACGTTCTTCTTTGACCGAAATGACTCTGATTCACTGCCTGCAGCACGGGACAACAGCAAACTTCGACCACCCCTGACATGAATAAGCAGTAACGAGCCAGGGTGAGTATCGGACGTTCAAAATAAATGTGATCGCCCTTGAGAATGTCCTCCGCACATGGAGACGAAACGTCGGGGTTTAATAACAAGTCCACAAGACAACGGCATAATAACCCGAAAAATTTTAGCTATACAGGTATAGTAGTTTTTCTAAATGTAACATCTATGGCGATTACTTTGACTTCTTTCAAATGGTGTCAAACTCGTCTCGCGGCGTCCATTTGCTTTGCGTTTTTTATCTGCCGCAGAGAGCTCGGCACAAGAAGCATTGGTCCATTTAAAGTTGCAAGAAAAAGGATACACATTCGCTAACGAAATCATGAGAGTCGTCGTATTCAGTGTAGATAACTGAAATCAAGGAATGTTCCAGAAACAGAGCCTCATTACACTTGTTTCGTTTTTTCTTCTCCCCTTAGACCTCTATTTGTCATTCAAGTTTCTGATCTTTTCTTATATATTTCATTTTCTTCGGTTTGACTTTAGTTTATGAATATGTAATGAGGGCAACTTTGTCCTCTGCTTCCCCTTCGAAGTTGCATACAATACTGCAGCATTCTGTACCTCCTGCGCAGCAACGGTCATCGTTTCCTGTGGCCATTTCTGCCTACTGGTCCCTCATTTATACTGTTACACACGCTGAATTCTGCATGCTAGAATCAATTGCTCATTAAAATGATTTAGTAAATGAGTGAGTAACTGAGACGTTGTCATCTTGGCCGTGCAGTAAATTCTTCATCATACCCGTAAATAGACTTCATAATTTTAAACTAAGAACAATACTTTCTCTTTCGAGTTTAATATCTTAATTAAAGAAGCAGAATTTTTTTATGGTTTACGAAAAAACTGAAACGCGTAGAAAAAATTCGTCAAACGTATTCCCGAAGATACTTTGGCACACTGAACTATTACAACCAACGTATGTGTAAACATAAATGATAACGTCTCGGTGCTAATTGATGATGATTGGCTTCCAAGCTGTAGCACGCAACTGTAGTGCACGCAGTGTTCTAAACGCTAGCAACGCGAGACCTTAATTTGCAGCTCTGTCTCGACAATCGCGTTCTTCATCATCATAAATACTTTGCAAGCCACACTGAAGTGCATGGTAGACGGTTCATCGAAACGCTTTTATGATGTTTCTCCACAGTTCCATTCTGTAATAGCTCGCGGGAACAGGGAACACCTAAATCCTTCCGTTTTCGATATGATTCCTCTTATTCTATTTCCATGATCATGTCTTCCTATGTAGGTGGGTGCTAACAAAATCTGTTCGCATTCGGGAAAGAAAGTTGGTGAAAGAGATTTCTCAAATAGATCTCGTCGCAGCGAGTAACGCCTTTCTTTTAATGACTTCTGCCCCAACTCGTGCATCATTCCTGGGACACTCTCTCCCCTATATCGCGATAGTACAAAGCGCGCTGCCCTTCTCTGAACTTTCTCCAAATCGTCTGTCAGTTCCACTTCGTGGGGATCCCACAATGCGCAACAATACTACAAAATAGGACCACAAATGTTGTGTAGGCAGTTTTAGTAGAACTGTTGCATATTCTACGTTTTCTTATAACGTAACGTAATCTTTGGTTCGCTTTCCCTACAATATTTTCTGTGTGTTCTTTCCAATTTGTTTGTAATTGTTACTCCTAGGTATTTAGTTGAATTTGCGGCCTGTAGTTTTGACTGATGTATGGTGTAAATGAAGTTTAACGGGCTTCTTTTAGGGGTCATATAGATGACCTCACAATTCTCATAAATAAGGGACAATTGCCATTTTAGCACCATGCACATATCTAAATCATTTTGTAGTTGCTTTTGGTTTTTTGGTGACCGATAAGTAACAGCATCATCAGCGGATAACCGAAGAGAGCTACTCAGAGTCTCCTAAATCGTTTATAAACGGAACGGTAGGGGCCCTATAACATTTTCCTGGTGACCACCAGATATCACTTCAGTCTTGCTTGATGACTTTCCGTCAATTACAACGTACTGTGTATTTTCTGACAGGAGATCACGAACCCAATTACACGATTGTGGCGACATTCTATAAGCACGCAGTTTGATTAGAAGACGCTTGTGAGGTACAGTGTCGAAAGCCTTCCGGAAATCTAGAAATACGGAATATATTTGCCATCCCTTGTCGATAGCACTCATCACATCATTTGATTGGAGAGTTAGCTGTGTCATCTTACATGTAGACCACATGAGTATTGGATTTAAAAAAAAATTATACTTATCACACGTGAAGTTCCGAACTCAAATAACAATCAGCCAAAGCCATTCCACGGAACTCTAAAAAATTCTCGAGAAAATCGACTTTGAAGTTTTGCAATCATCATAATCATCATTAGAGACTGATTATGCCTTTTGGCGTTCAGTGTGGAGCATAGTACCTCTAATAAAAATCCTCAATGATACTATGTTCAATGATAACATTGATGCCTCGTCTGATGTTAAGCCTTTTACTTGAAAATAATTCTTCTTGGTCTACCTCGACCCCTCTTACCGTCTGCTGCCGAGGTCATGAGTCTCTTAGGTAACCTTGCTTCTCCCATGTGTGTAAAATGACCCCACCATCTCAGCCTGTTAGCTCTAACTGCTTCATCTATGGTGTTCATTCCCAGTTTTTCTATGTTTTGCTCATTATGGTCACCCTCCTGCCATTGTTCCCATCTATTAGTACCTGCGATAATTCTTGCTTCTTTCATATCTGTAACCTCTACCTTATGAATAAGGTAACCTGTATCCACCCAACTTTGACTCAACAAAGTTGGTCGAAAGAAAGGTGCACTGCTAACTTCGTCATGGTACTTATTTCCTTCTTGCAGAAGAGAGTAGTTCTTAGCTCATCACTTACTGCATAAGCTTTGCTGCACCTCGATTCCAGTTCTTTCACTATGTTTCCATCCTGTGAGAAAATACATCCCAGGTACTTGAAACAGCCTATCTGTTCTTTTTTCCTCCTATATGGCAGTCAATCTATTTAAATCTCTTTCCCACGAGTTTGTGACACTTGCGGGGAGTGACACTTGCGCGGAAAGGGAATTTGTAGACACTTGCGCGGAGACCCGGACGCTGCAGGTAGTGAACAGGGTGTTACAGAAGTAGAGATACACCACCCCTACTACTCGCCCTCCAGACGCTACCTGTGCCGTATTCAGGGAAAGACCCACCGAGCGAGGTGGAGCAGTAGTAACGGCCCGGAGGTATCACAGCCTCATTCAACAGGGAGATAACACGTCATACAAATATCACTCGATTTACAATACAGCACCATGTGAAGAGGAATGTGATGAAATCAGAATTGAGCGCAACTGTTGATAACTACAATTTCGGATTTACTGCATTTTGAGTCAGAATTCGCATCTATATTCGCATTTATCGCAAATGCGAATTTTTCCTGCCCTAGTAATACCTCTAAAAATAAACAGCTGATCAAGGCACTAAAAGCAAGGGCAGATCTTTGGGTGTATTACTACAAATAACTAAAACACAATTTGATAGTGGAATTATATACAATCTCATTATAAAGGTTTTTTGTAGGTGGTTTTGAGCAGCTTTTAAATATGTTAGGAATAAGGTAAAGCAGTCAGCAATCCGAAGATTGGTTTGAACACCACAGTGCTTTAAGTCTGGCACTCTACCACTGTGCAACCGAGGCGCACTAACATAGCATTATGAAATATAGACAGCTACACCTTATGTTTATTATGAGATATCGATTACGGCTAATTTCAGGTCATCTTCAAGTCTCAAACAACAGGTGTTACTTATGCATTTTTCCAGTGGCACTCATAACCTTTAAGTGTTTACACACGCCGGCCGCGGTGGCCGAGGAGACTAAGGCGCTCCAGTCACGGTCTGCACGGCCACTACGGTCGGGGGTTCGAATCCCCCCTCGGGCATGGATATTTGTGCCGTCCTAGTTCGTAAGTAGTTCATAAGTAGTTTGTAAGTTTAGGGACTGATGACCCCGTAGTTAAGGGGGTTGGAACACTTGCGAGGAGTGACACTTGTGCGGAGTGACACTTGCGCGGAACCAGGGACCCTTGGGGCGGCTAATGGCTTTTCCTGGGTACAGGCACACCAACAAGTCTAGCACTGCTGTTGTCAAGTTTCCACACTGTCAACATAACACGAAACTCAGTGAAATTGCACAACCATTTCGAAGTTGAAGAGCAATATAGTAACTTGTTCTAACTGCATATGAATTCGTTGAGTGTTCCTCCTGAAAACAAAAAGGTATTTTAATAGTGAAAATGTTTGGAGAGTTATTAAGACATTCTTTGCTACTACAAGATGATGACTTTCCACAGTCTTACCTCCTAAAAGCATATTATTCAGAACACTAAGCATACCAAGACACCTGCGCAAGCAATAAGTATATTAGGCATCCTGTACAGATACGTTGATGTAATTGACCGCTATGTAGTTAACCCCACTATCACGCAACTTCCATCTCTTTAAAAATAGCTACTATGCTTTTTAATAGGAGACGCAACCTTAAACCTTCAATTAAAAAACGTTAATAATAAGTCAATGAGTATTTTACATACTTGAAACGTTTATTTGTAGACCCCAAAACGATTTGGCTGTATTCGAATTAGAAATACATCTAAGAGATGTATGAAATACGGAATGTGGACACATCGAAAAATGCTAAAGATAAATTCTATTTTCCATCACCGTCATATAGAACCATTTTTACTCCGAACTTGGCATAAACCAACAGGGAGAAACAAGTTGCAAGACTTCCAGGAAAAATGAAGCGAAATTGACAGCCAATAGTTGGTTATAAATTACATTGCCTGTTAACTGTATAAATATAAATTACGGAATACGCGGAACTCCTGTTCAGTACAGTCAAAAAGGTCTAAGGTAATAGGCAGTGGTTTACAATCAGATATCCGTATCACTCTCCTCCTCAAGAAGTCTGTGTGAAGATTTATATTCAGAACATTCAAGAAAAAGGTGTTGAAACTACAAGAAGCAGCTCATTTACTCAGGAAGGGAATACGTTATGGTGCCCGTAAATTTGAATGACTGTATCTCTTGTAGTAACATTCATTTTTTGATAAAATGTTAAAATCCAATATACCAGAATTTTGTTTTTCTAAACTCAGTGCCAACTTTTTTTGTCGAAATTTTTGCAGGAAGTAGTCTTGACGTTATTTCATACTTCTATGCATTAATATTATCAAACATGTAATTTGTGTCACAAATTGCGCGGCCGGTCCGGTCGGATGTTCGAGTCCTTCCTCGGACATGGGTATGTTTGTTTGTACTTTGCCTACGTTATTTTAAGTAAGATTAAGTAGTGTAAGTCTAGCGACCGATGACATAAGTAGTTTGGCCGCATAAGACTACACATATACACGTAATTTATTTATTTAATCACCACATTTAAGTACTAATAATTAAAGAAACTTAAATCTAGAAATTTGAAATAAACACTGAAAACAAATGATTGGTATTTCTCATAAAATGAATGCACAGAACCGTTGAATTATGTCTTGTGAATGTACCTACAAAATCTGTCATATGAAAATTGTAGTGTGAGTCCCAAATTTGTTTTTTATGTAATAACATTAAAAACATATTAAAAATTATGAACTTGAAGCGTTTTGTGTTGCTAAATCTTTACATAGTAGACACGATTTTAAAATTTGGTTGCTATCGCCAAAGTAGACGAAATGTTAAATTTTTTGGTGTAATCTTCGCCGTGTAGACAGTATGTTGTAGAAGTCTACGTCGAACCTAATTAGAATCATACCTCTGAGGAGAGAACGTTGTTTGCACTTCTCCTGCGTTTCCAGTCGCCGTGCTGTGCTACGTAACGACATCGTACCGTTCCACTTTACCGAGAGCTATATATGTATTGGTGTGATGTTTGTTCTTTCGAAATAAGACATCACACCAATACACGTATCATTTAGACGCAAAGATTCTGGGTTCTGTTTTCATCGCTAACGCGACTAACAACGTTAGACGTCGTGTGTAAACAGTTAAAGGTTATGAGTGCCACTGTAAAAATGCATAAGTAACACCTGTTGTTTGAGACTTGAAGATGACCTGAAATTAGCCGAAATCGATATCTCATAATAAACATAAGGTGTAGCTGTCTATATTTCATAATGCTATTCCTAACATATTTAAAAGCTGCTCAAAACCACCTACAAAAAACCTTTATAGTGAGATTGTATATAATTCCACGATCAAATTGTGTTTCTAATTATTTGTAGTAATACACCCAAAGATCTGCCCTTGCTTTTAGTGCCTTGATCAGCTGTTTATTTTTAGAGGTATTACTAGGAACAGGAAAAATTCGCATTTGCGATAAATGCGAATATAGATGCGCATTCTGACTCAAAATGCAGTAAATCCGAAATTGTAGTTAGCAACGGTTGCGCTCAATTCCGATTTCATCACATTCCTCTTCACATGGTGCTGTATTGTAAATCGAGTGATATTTGTATGACGTGTTATCTCCCTGTTGAATGAGGCTGTGATATCTCCGGGCCGTTACTACAGCTCCATCCATCTCGCTCGGTGGGACTTTCCCTGAATACGGCACAGGTAGCGTCTGGAGGGCGTGGAGTGGGGGTGGTGTATCCCTACTTCTGGAACACCCTGTTCGTTTCCTGCAGCGTCCGGGTGTCCCGCGCAAGTGTCTACAAATTCCCTTTCCGCGCAAGTGTCACTCCTCGCAAGTGTCACAAACTCGTAGTTAAGTCCCATAGACTATACAAACATTTGAACATTTTGTTTACACACGAGGTCTAACGTTGTTAATCGCGTTAGCGATGAAAACAGAATCCAGAATCTTTGTGTCTAAATGATACATATATTGGTGTGATGTCTTATTTCGAAAGAACAGACATCACACCAATACATATAAGCCGGCCGCGGTGGCCGAGGGGACTGAGGCGCTTCAGTCACGGTCTGCACGGCCACTACGGTCGGGGGTTCGAATCCCCCCTCGGGCATAGATATTTGTGCCGTCCTTAGTTGTGGGTAGTTCATAAGTAGTTTGTAAGTTTAGGGACTTCATGACCTCGTAGTTAAGTCCCTTAAGCTTAACAAACATTTTGAATTTGAATACATATATAGCTCTCGGTAAAGTGGAACGGTACGATGAGGTTACGTAGCACAGCACAGCCGACTGGAAACGCAGGAGAAGTGCAAACAACGTTCTCTCCTCAGAGGTATGATTAGGTTCGACGTAGACTTCTACAACATACAGTCTACACGGCGAAGATTACACCAAAAAATTTAACGTTTCGTCTACTTTGGCGATAGCAACCAAATTTTAAAATCGTGTCTACTATGTAAAGATGTAGCAACACAAAACGCTTCAAGTCCAAAATTTCACTGATTTTCGAGTTGTGAATTTTTAATATGTTTTTAATGTTATTACAGAAAAAACATATTTGGGACTCACACTACAATTTTCATATGGCAGAATTTGTAGGTACATTCACGAGACATAAGACAACGGTTGTGTGCATTCATCTCATGAGAAATATCAATCATTTGTTTTCAGTGTTTACTTCAAATTTCTCTTTTAAGTTTCTTTAATTATTGGTACTTAAATGTGGTTATGAAATAAATAAATTACGTGTATATGTGTAGTCTTATGCGGCCAAACTACTTAGATCATTGGTCGCTAGACTTACACACTACTTAATCTTACTTAAAATAACTTAGGCAAAGTACAAACAAACATACCTATGTCCGAGGAAGGACTCGAACCTCCGACCGGACAGGTCGCGCAATTTGTGACACAAATTACATGTTTGATAATATTAATGCATAGAAGTATGAAATCACGTCAAGGCTACTTCCTGCAAAAATTTCGACAAAAAAGAGTTGGCACTGAGTTTAGAAAAAACAAAATTCTGGTTTATTGGATTTTAACATTTTATCAAAAATTAAATGTTACTACAAGAGATACAGCCATTCAAATTTACGGGCACCATAACGTTTTCCCTTTCTGAGTAAATGAGCTGCTTCTTATAGTTTCAACACCTTTTTCTTGAATGTTCTGAATATAAATCTTCACACTGACTTCTTGAGGAGGAGAGTGATACGGATATCTGATTGTAAACCACTGCCTATTACATTAGACCTTTTTGACTGTACTGAACAGTAGTTCCGCGTATTCCGTAATTTATATTTATACAGTTAACAGGCAATGTAATTTAAAACCCACTAATGGCTGCCAATTTCGCTTCATTTTACCTGAAAGTCTTGCAACTTGTTTCTCCATGTTGGTTTATGCCAAGTTCGGAGTAAAAATGGTTCTTTATGACGGTGATGGAAAATAGAAATTATCTTTAGCATTTTTCGGTGTGTGACATTCCCTTACACATTCCGTATTTCTTATATTTCTTAGATGTATTTGTAATTCGAATACAGTCAAATCGTTTTGGGGTCTACGAATAAACGCTTTAAGTATGTAAAAATACTCATTGACTGATTATTAACGTTTTTTAATTGAAGGTTTAAGGTTGCATCTCCTATTAAAAAGCATAGTAGCTATTTTTAAAGAGATGGAAGTTGCGTGATAGTGGGGTTAACTACATAGCGGTCAATTACATCAACGTATCTGTGCAGGATGCCTAATATATTTATTGCTTGCGCAGGTGTCTTGATATGCTTAGTGTTCTGAATAATATGCTTTTAGGAGGTATGACTGTGGAAAGTCATAGTCTTGTAGTAGCAGAGACTAACTCTCCAAACATTATCACTATTAAAATACCTTCTTGTTTACAGGAGGAACACTCAACGGATTAATATGTAGTTAGAACAAGTCACTATATTGCTCTTCAGCTTGCAAAGAGTTGTGCAATTTCACTGATTTTCGTGTTATATTGACAGTGTGGAAACTTGACAACAGCAGAGCTAGACTTCTTGGTGGGCCTGTGCCCAGGAAAAGCGATTAGCCGCCCCAAGGGCCCCGGGTTCCGCGCAAGTGTCACTCCGCGCAAGTGTCACTCCGCGCAAGTGTTCCAACCCCCTTTCCCACAGACATTACTTTCGTTTTGGAGATGCTGATCTTCATATCATAACCTTTGCCCCTCTGATCGAGTTCTGCAATATTAAACCTTCCAATCGAATCTTCCATTACAACTAAGTTATCCGCATATGCGAGACTGTATTTTTTGTTTTCAGCTAATTTAATCCCGCCCTGATCCATGAATAGTATGAACAACAGTGGTGACAGGTTTCAGCTTTGTCTTACCCCTGAAACTACCCTGAACTATGAGCTTAATTTGCCGTCTGTAATTTGGGTGTGTAAGTACTTACACATCAATTTAATTTTTATTATTCAGAAACATTTGAATGGCTTTACAACCAAAATTTCATATCTGACATGTAATAGAGGTGTTTTCATTTTACTTTGTTCCAGAAGAACGACATATTACGTCGAGACTAAGGGTGCAATTTGTGTCAAGTCAATCTTGCAACATTTGCACAATCTATTACTGATATAATAAGCTCTCTTTTAAACCAGAAATAATAAAAAAAATCAGGACTATCTGGCTTAAGGAAAGAGCCTCCCCGATGAATGTGCTAAAACATCATTATCACATTCGGGCGTTCCCTGGGCAACAGTGAGTCACTGGCTAATCCTTCCAACTGGCGCTGCAACACAGCAAACATGGCTCTAAAAAAAAATTAATTTCTGAACTCGACGTAGCATAAATACCAAAAAATTCTAAAATCCTTATTAGACTTGTCGTCGTCTTACCCAACCCTTCCCTATAAACAGATGGTTGATTCTCACGGCTGCATTGATATGCGTATGTTATAGATTCCAAATGATAAGCCAAGATCGCAAAAAACTCTGTATTAAGTGACGACCGGTTTCGGTGCACTGTGTCACCATCATCTGGTCATATATATATTGCATTTAACCACTATATATAAATACTTTAGTTAAAAACGCTGCGCCTCGGTAGCACAGTGGTAGAGTGCCAGACTACAAATCCAAAGGTCGCGGGTTCGATCCCCGCCAGGTCCTAGGATTTTTATCTGTCACTTTCCACTTCTTTCACCTCTGGCAGTATTGCTCATGTGAAAAATACCGAGTAGCACCGTGGTTCGGAACCCACGTTAAACTGTAGGTCCCCCTATAACTGGCTGAGTAAGTCAGTTCGAAGGTCGGAGGAAGGCAACGGCATACCACCTCCAAACAGGACCATGCCTAGTAAAGCACTGTGGAGTTCAAACCAATCTTCGGATTGTTGACTGCTTTACCTTTAAGTTAAAAACATGACAGCTTACGAAATACTAGAGTATTTCGTAAGCTGTCATGTTTTTAACTTAAGTATTTATATATAGTGACTAAATGCAATGTTGCACTTCTTATTTTATACACAATTTTTTTAACAAGATGACCAGATTATAATATATATATGACCAGATGATGGTGACACAGTGTCACTTAATAAATTGTTAGTTTGCGATCTTGGCTTATCATTTGGAAACTATAAAACGAATTGATCGCCTGCAGACTAGACGATATCAGGTAATCTTAAAAATGTTATAGTGTTGCAGCCCTAGGCGTTGGCTGTGGTCCGCTGGGCAGTGGTGGGCACCAGACGCCCCGCCTCCCCCCCCCCCCCCCTTTGGCCACTGTGCGGGTCGCACGTCTCCTGCAAACTGCCTTCACGCATGACCGATGCCGCCAGAGTCTCCACTTAGCCCCGGCTAATGCGGACCATCCAAACTCCCTCCCCTGTTTGTCCGGACAAATGGCCGACCTCCGTCCGTCGCGAGAGCGAGGGGACAGAACGAGGGAAAAAAATAATATTATATATATATATACGTACGGGTTATATATATAGGCGCGCGTGCAGACAGAAGAGACAGAGGAAATAGCGACGTTTTGTGGGCGTCATAACTCGGGCCCCGACAATATATATTGCGCTGTTTTGTGGCGGCGGCCGCCCCCCGGCAAATGAAGTCCATTATCAATCATCTTTGTGTGTTTATCCCCACCCAGAGCGCGCGCTGCCCTTCAGAAAGTTACCGCCGGCGGAGGCATTGTGCGCTGTCGCGAGGGTCGCCTACGTCAGAGGCGGGCATTATGCCGGCCCGGCGCTTCGCTAAGGGAGAGAGAGGACGTCGCTCCGTCTCGTGAATACCCGGGCGGGCAAAGGGGCAGCTAGCTAACAGCCACCAGATACCGCTCTGCCCCATCGGCCGCTTCCCACAAGCCGCCTAAGCGGGCGTTTCGCACGGGGTGTGTATCAAATAGCTCTCTCTCCAGTCACTGCATGACGGCTCGGTGTGCCTTCCGCGTCATAAACTACCACGGTCAAAACAATTAGGGGATCGAAACTTCCTGGCAGATTAAAATTGCGTGCCGGAACCGGGACTCGAACCTGCGACCTTTCCCTTGATTTGATTTGATTTTTCCAGGGAAGCCAAAACAGTCTTGGTCCAACCCGCCACTGCCCGCACCGAAACTTAAGTTTATTGTGCGGTATCGTTTCCTGTACATCTAGTAAAGCCAGCCAATGCCCTTGAACAGTGCGAGACATTTTTCCAGGCATGACTGCTGCACCAGGCCGTGCCGCCGGGGTACTCCGCCGTGCCCTGGATCAGGAGGACTGAGTGCAGCCAAATCACCGATTGCGACGCTAGATATAAGTTAGATTAAGTTAGGCTTAAGAGAAAACACGACAACAACAGAAGGACTGCAGTGCAAAAGGCCAGCCCAGTGCCAGGGGCACGCCCTCCGTAATTAGTTCGGGGGGCACAGGCCAACCAATAGGTTTGTACATTACTGGCACACCTGCGAGCACTGCAGGGGGGGGGGACACAAAATAAGACACTAAACGTAGCAGTAGCGACTTCCACATGAAACACAACATGCCAACGGACCCTGCATGACACAGCACATACGGCAAACACAACAGCAAAAACAAAACATATCATGTAGCTCAGTAGAAACATTAGAAGTAGCATAAAAAGTACAAAAAATGTAGTAGCATAAGAAGACCCATTTATGTATAGGTATTGGGTTATTGTATAATTAAAAGAATAATTGAAATAAATGCTTTCAGAATAAAAAATAAATAAAAAAGAAAGTCCCTTTACCAGTTCTTTATTAGACACAATTTCTTCGGGTCTGGTTGTCCCAAATGTTCTGTGCCTTTTACTCTCCAATGCGATGCATTCGAAGATTAGATGTGATGCAGTTTCATCACCGTCATCACAGATCCAACATTTAGGGTCCTCTTCTGTTATTCCCATTGTATGTAGATGTTTTTTTTTTTAAATTCCCATGGCCTGTCAGCAATCCAACCATGAGTCTATTCTCTCCTGTTCAGGCTCAGGATTGCAGAGCTTCTTTTAAAACATGGCTTTGGCATCATTACCTTGTCATGTTTTTGTTGGTAGACTTGACCTTTCCCTTTCGCGCTCAAACGCTCTACCGACTGAGCTATCCCGACACGACTCACGATCCGTCGTCACAACTTTACTTCTGCCAGTACCTCGCCTCCTACTTTCCAAACTTCACACTATCGTGAGTTGTGTCGCGATAGCACAGTCGGAAGTGCGCTTGCCCGCGAAAGGCAAAAGGTCCCATGGTCGAGTCCCGATTCAGGCACACAATTTTAATCTGCCAGGAAGTTTCATATCAGCGCACACTCCGCTCCAGAGTGAAAGTTTCATTCTGGAAACATCCCTTAGGCTGTGGCTAAGCCATGTCTCCACCATATCCTTTCTTCCAAGAGTGCTAGTCTTGCATGTTTCGCAGGAGAGCTTCTGTGAAGTTTGGAAACTAGGAGGCGAGGTACTGGCGGAAGTAAAGTTGTGAGGCGGCATCGTGAGTCATGTCGGGATAGCTCAATCGCTAGCGCGCTTGCCCGCGAAAGGGAAAGGATTCATGTTCGAGTCCCTGTTCCGGCACACAATTTTAATCTGCCAGGAAGTTACAAATCAGCGCACACTCCGTTGCAGAGTGAAAGTTTTATTCTGGACACATCCCTTAGGCTGTGGCGAAGCCATGTCTCCACCATAACCTTTCTTCAGGAGTGATAGTCCTGCAAGTTTCGCAGGAGAACTTCTGTGAAGTTTGGAAAGCAGGAGGCGAGGTACTGGCACAGGTAAAGTTGTGAGGACGGATCGTGAGTCGTGTCGGGATAGCTCAGTCGGTAGAGCGCTTGCCCGTGAAAGGCAAGATTAGATTAGATCAGATTAATACTTGTTCCATAGATCATATATACGACGTTTCGTAATGATGTGGAACGTGTCAGTTTAGTTAATATTGTCGATACTTGACAATCAATATTTTAAGGATTTATTTTTTAAGTTTTATCTAAAAATTCATCTACATTGTAGAAGTAGTTGCCATTCAGAAATTCCTTTAATTTCTTTTTAAATACTAGTTGGCTATCTGTCAGACTTTTGATGTTACTTGGTAAGTGACCAAAGACTTTTGTGCCACCATAGTTCACCCCTTTCTGAGTCAAAGTTAGATTTAACATTGAATAGTGAATATCATCCTTTCTCCTAGTGTTGTAGCTATGCACACTGCTATTACTTTTGAATTGGGTCGGATTTTTAACACATTTTTTATGAGTGAATATATATATATATATTTTGAAGCTACAGTGAGCATCCCTAGATCCCTAAATAAATGTCTGCAGGATGCTCTTGGGTGGACTCCAGCAATTATTCTGATTACACGCTTTTGTGCAGCGAATACTTCTTTTTTACTCAATGTTGAATTACCAAAGAATATGATCCCATATGAAAGCAGTGAATGGAAATAGGCGTAGTAAGCTAATTTACTGAGATGTACATCAGCAAATTTTGCAATGACTCTGATAGCATAAGTAGCTGAACTCAAACGTTTCAGGAGATCTTCAATATGTTTCTTCCAATTCAGTCTCTCGTCAATGCAAACACCTAAAAAATTTGAATATTCTACCTTAGCTACAGATTTATGTTCAAAGGTCCCAGGTTCGAGTCCCGGTTCCGGCATACAATCTTAATTTGCCAGGAAGTTTCATATCAGCGCACACTCCGCTGCAGAGTGAAAGTTTCATTCTAGAATTAGGGGATCAGTTGGAATATCTAGGTTCTGAAGTATTGTCATCCGCAGAATGACCTAAAATAGTTCCGACGGCTACGGATTGGAGATATCAACATTAAGCCACCAGGATAGAGGTATAACAGAAAGTTGCTACACAGGAAGTTGCTGTTACTTGTGTTGACTCTACGAAACGAATTACATGAACAGCTGAGATCAGAAACTGCAGTGAGCAGATAGTGCAATGCGACAACAACGTGACGTACCCGTAGGTAAGGTATGGAAAGCCACATGAAGGTTGAAAGCTGGGCATACACAGAAGGAGGTGGCTGCAGCTATTGGAGTGTCCCAAAGTGTAATTTCCAGGACCTGGACGCGGTTTCAGACAAAAGGAACCTTTAAAAGAAGTCAGTGCCAAAGATATCCACGGATAACATCAGCAAGTGATTACCCCCCTTATCTCCGGTTAACAGACCACGGAGACCAGACGCTGAACGTAACTCACATGAAACACACCCTCCAGAACACGCAATATCAGCACATGCAGTTCGAAATCGCGTTCGAGAATGTGGTCTCTACGCACGGGAATTGACGCCGGGTTCTGTTTATAGATGAGTGAAGATTTTGTCTTCAGCTGGACAATCGTCCTTCCCTCATCTGGAGAGAACGTGGAATTCGGAACAATCCTGCCTATGTGTGTAAGAAACATCACTATGTCATGGAGGTGGACGAATATTGTGGGCAGGAGTCAGTGTTGACGATGGTACGGGGATCTCTATATTAATAATGTCGGATTGACTGCTTAGAGACATTTAGACGATATCATAGCACCTTTCTTTGTGCCCTAAGATAGTGACATAGGAAGTGGGTTACTTGTGGTGGACGATAACGCTCGCCGACACAGAACTGCACTTGAGAAAAATCTGAAACTGACGAATCTGATCGAATGGAGTGGCCACAAAAGTCTTTGGTCACTTACCAAACAGCCAACAAGCATTTAAAAATAAACTAAAAGAATTTCTGCGTGGCAACTCCTTCTACAGTATAAATGAAGTTTTAGATGTAAATTAGTAAATTTCAACAAATAACAAAAAAAAACATAAAATAAAAAAAATAAAAAAAAATAAGAATAATATTTAAAAATTGTGTCATGTAATATTTAGTGCAAAGTAATAATTTGCAAATACACCTTTCATTAACATGACACGTTCCACATCATTAGGAAGTGTCGTATTCATGATCTATGGAACAGGTACTAATCTAATCTAATCTAGCTTGTTCACTGGACATAAACCCGATTGAGCACGTCTGGGATGCACTTGGCAGACACATTGCAGCCAGACCAGCTCCTCCCACAACAGTTGTAGAGCTGGATATCGCACAGGGCAGCGAGAATGTTTCACCATTCAGATACGTTCCATATGTATATTGTGTATGGTTACAAAGAATTTACAAAAAGAAATTAATTTAGAATAAGCAAGGAAAGCATACACGAGAACTCATATAGAAGTAAGCTAGTATCAGTAAAAGCATGGCTGAAAGCTGAAGTAATGACCGTTACGAAAGCACGTTGTGTAATTGGTCATACCAAGAGGAAAGACGGAGTCAGCCCAGAAAATTTAGTATATTCATGGATACAGACACAACGCGAAAACGTTAGTTAAAAACAGCAAGAAAATTCAAACGTACTAAGCTTACGCAAAGGCTGAAGGCCACACATGTGTTCTAACTTGAGAAAACCGGCCACAAAAATTATAGCCAGATTGAAAATACGAATACAAATTTTACACTGAATACTTGTGTTCTGCAAATTAAGAAACACTTCACCTCGCATAGCGAAAGAATTACTCAATGAAACTATCACTGATAAACCAAAACTGGCTGATCACAAAGAAAGAAAAGTTCTAATAGCATGCCATACCCTCAGCAGGCCACGCACAAAGCCTTCCCCTCCATGCACCAGATATAGTGTCCTCTAAAAGCGATGCAGAGTGCGTTCAAAGCCTACTATCTACCAACACTCTCTATCTGAAGAAGATAATATCCTCTATCAGAGCTCCAGAGAGGTCTACTTTGTCACCTCTTTCGTCCATGATTACGTTGGTACTACATTAAGAACAGGCCACCTTGCCAAGTAAGCTTGTCTCTGGCCACCCAGCAGACGGCAGTGCAGACGACATATGAAGACATGCGTTCTTAACTAAAGTAAACCAGACCTAAAGTGCGAAGAGGTGACTGTAAGCCATTGTGTGGCAGTCAGTCAATATTAAAAGCAACCTTCCACATTCATAGGAACACACAGGTGGAAACATATATATACATGGGGTATTGATCATTGATAAAGGAATAAAATAATTGACATACAAATAGACAATATTAATGGCGGAGAAACACTTAAGAGTAATGAATACCACAAAATTGAACATGACCACACATTCAGTGGACGTGTTTCAAAATTACCACGAATACTAAAGGGTGCTTTGCAAACGAATCATGCCAGTTAAAGTTGCAACGAAAGTAAGTTTTATCAACAGGGAAATATCGCTTGGCAATAAAATACAAAAAGAAACAATTTGCATCCAAAATGGTGACTGGGACGTAGCGTTACTAGGTCGACAAAAACTCGCCAAGAAGGCACTATTAAGCAAAACGGACACGAATCGAAGAAAATGCTCCCCACGACAGGACAAATAGAACGCATGTCCTGACCACTCCACGGTCTGGCCCTGTGGAAAACCTCCAAAGCACGAGGGTAATTGCGGCGCTCACCCAGCCTTTAACAAGTCCAGAGGCAGCAATACTCCGTCTTTCGGTAAAACCAGCAGCCCCAGTAATATCTGTAGAGCAGTTGTTGTCACGGACCCCACGTCTTGTGCTCGTTGCCGCTGCAGGGACGTCCAGCTCGACGCTTCCCCGATGTTCTCCTTTTGCTCGGCCACGGAGCTCGGAAACGTCTTCTTGTACGGAGCCACCTTGCAACCCAAGCAAGCCACTAGCTTCCTTTTTCCCGTCGACCGCCCAACAACCTCTCTCGCCCCTTGCCAGCCAAATTCAAACCAAACCAAAGATGGCATCTGCCGTATCACCAGAGATACTTGAAAGTTAGTCACGAGGTATCGACCTTGCAACACGGCTCACTGGCCAACCGAAACTTCCATATGTCCTCCCCCTTCGACCATTGTACTCCATGGTTCGAATATGATTCTCTATTCCCGCCGGAACTTGGGTCCTTGTGTGCATCTTAACTGAAACTCGCATCAAACCGCGACTAGGTGGATTACAGTTAACAAATGCGGGGTCTGTTCTATCGGTCATGTCTGCAAGAAAAGAAGTCGCTATGTGATGATACAGTTGTCGTAAATGTAGATTTATTACTGGCGTTTTTCAGTCTCAGCTGCTAGTAGGCGTTGTAAACGTTAGAACGTGGAGGAATGAAAATTTCTGTATTGGCCGCAACTCTTGATTGTAATCCAGCAAGTCACGGTGCTTTCAGAACGACGTACTGACCATAGCTGTTTATTTTTTCTCAGTGCTACCGGTTTCGGTCGATTTACCATTATCAAGCGTTAGCAGAGATTAGCTAATAGCTTAACATGTCGTAACACAAAAATTCAAAATTATAAAATAAGTATTTGTTGTCATCGCTCTATTCATTGATATTGCCACAGTTGCTGACTGCTACAGATTGAAGCATACACTGATAAGTGTGCAATAAAATTATTTTGAAAACCAAAGATAACGAACATGCTTACATTAAATCTCATTGCGCAAAGATTATCGGGCATACAGTTATCCTATGCCTATGACCATCCTTGGTCTTCATTAGGATCTATGATTGATGTAACTAATGTGATTCCTATGTTTATAAACAAGTGCTATACAGTATGATGGAGTGAAAGTATGATATGTACATATGCACTGCAATGGAGCTGTGATGTTAATATACTCAACAATTTGTAGCTATACATTACATCAATAAATAAAACACCGAGTGACTTATTTAGGTTATGAGACAAAAACGTAATTTCAGAGACTAAAGTAAAGAATAACGTAATTACGAAAACCTTTTGAGTTAATTGTCAAGCAGTACAGAGTATGTTCGTTATGTTATGTTTTAAAATAATTTTATTGCACACTCATTAGTGTATGCTTCAGTCTGTAGTATTCAGCAACTGTGGTAATATCAATAATTAGAGCAATGACAACAAATACTTATTTTACAATTTTGAATTTTTGTGTTACGACATGTTAAGTTATTAGCTAAACTCTGTAAGTAATTCACATGTAACTTACTGTATTTTTTTGTTAATGTTTTATAACTTTCATCTACTTCAGCCTAACGCTTGATAATGGTAAATTGACCGAAACCGGTAGCAATGAGAAAAAATAAACAGCTATGGTCAATATGTCGTTCTGCAATTATCTCAGAGCTGTTATTCCCCAGCTGTTATCTTCCTAAACAGTCACGGTGCGATGCTTCTTTCAGTGCAGATGCACACGAGGGCAGGGCTCCTGGCGGGAATACAGGGCCTGCTGTGAGCAGTGGAGTAAAACGGTCGAGGTGGTAGGACGTATGGAACTTTTTCTCGGGCGGGTCACGTGATTGAGTAGAACTCTCGCGGATGTTAAGCATATGTTCCTGCGGTGGCGTAGAGCCTTAGTGCAACTGCCTACCAAGCTGGAGGTCGCGGGCTCGAATCTCGGCCCCAGCAAAAAAATGTCATATCTCCATGTTGTATGTCCGCAACGCGTACTAGCAGTTGAAACTGTAAAACCGCAATTAAAATCTTATTTAAATACTGGCTGCAAGTGAAGCAGACAAAAGGGGGTTCAGACGTCTGAAAAATGTGGTTGAGAGAGAGTGCAGACAGACTGAGTAGGAGTGGCTACAACTCGAATACAAGATCGTAACTAGAGGAAAGACAGATACGCCTACAAGAAAATAAGAGAGACACTAGAAGACAATAAAAACTACTGTATGAATATCAAGAACTGAGATGGAAAAACTGTAGTGGGAAATAAACTTGAAGGCAGTATTCTATAAATGGAAGACGATGTAGGGGAAGATGAGATAGGAGATACTATACTGCGAGAATAATTTGATAAAGCACTGAAACAAGGCCCCTGAACTGTACGGTATTCCGTCTGAACTGACGATACCATCAGGAGAGCCTGTCATGAAGAAATGGTTCCACCTGGTTTGTTAAGTCATGAATTTAGAAGAAGTGTAGGAACACGCGAGGCAATACTCACGTTAATACTCAGAATAAGGAAAGGGAAACCTTCCTTTTTAGCATTTATGAATCTGGAGAAAGCTTTTAACAATGTTCACTGGAATACACTTTTTCAGATTCTGAAGGTATCAGGGGTAAGCTATAAGGAGCGAAGAGCTATTCAACTTGTACAAAAACGAGACAGCAATTATTGAAAGGCATGAAAGGGTCAAGGGATTGGGAAACAAGTAAGACAGGGTTGTAGCTGTTCCTCAATGTTGTTCAATCTGTACATTGAGCAAGGTGTGAAGGAATGAAAGAAGAAATTTGATGGGAATTAAAGTTCATAGAGGAAAAATAAAAACTTTGCAATTTGCCGATTATATACTAATTCTCTAAGACACAGCAGAGAACCTAGAAGAACAATTGAACGAAATGGACAGTTTCTTGAAAGAAAGATATAAGATGAACATTTACAAGAGTAAAACAAGGGTAATGGAATGTAGTTTCAGAAAATCAGGCGACGCTGAAGGAATTACATTAGGTAATGATGCAATAAATGTAGTAGATGATTTTTGCTATTTGGGTAACAAAATAACTTATGTTCGCCACAGTGAAGAAGGTATAAAATGCGGAAAGGCTATGGGAAGATAAGCATTTCTGAAGAAACGAAACTTGTTGACAACCAATATTAGTTTAAATGTTAGGAAGTCATTTCTGAAAGCATTTACCAGGAATGTAGCATTTTCTGAGAGTGAAACGTCGACGATAATGAGTCAGACAAAATGTTGATAGAAGATTTTGAAACGTGGTGCTGCAGATAAATGACGAAGATCGTATCGGTATATATCGTAAGTAATAAGAAGGTGCTCAATAGAATTCGGCAGAAAAGGATTTTATGGCATATCCTAAGGGTCCCACACTAGGCAGCAATACTCCAAATGAGGACGGACAAGCGTAGTGTATGCATCTCTTTAGTAGTTCTGTTGCGTTCTGCCAATAAAACGCAGTCTCTGATTCGCCTTTCGTACGGCATTATCTACGTGTTCTTTCCAGTTTAAGTCTGATGTAATAGAAATTCCTAAGTATTTAGTGGAGTTTACGACTTCGCATTCGATTGATTTATGTTGTAAACAAAGTTCACCGGATTTCTTTTCGTACTCATGTGTACGACTTCACAGTTCTCATTATTTAGAGTCAATTGCCAATTTTTACACCATACTGATATCTTATTTAAATCGTTCTGCAGTTGGTTTTGATCTTCAAATTTCTTTACTAGACGATAAATGACGGTGTCATCTGCAAGCAACCTAAGAGAGATGCTCGGTTTTTCTCCTAAATCGTTTATATAGATAAGGAACAGCAGAGGACCAATAACACTACGCTGTGGAACGCCGGATATCACCTCTGTTTTAGTCGATGCCTTACTATCGATTACTACAAGCTGTGTCCTCTCTGACAGGAAACCCCTATCCAGTCACAAATAACCGTGCTATTTGATTTAAAAAATGTTCAAATGTTTGTATAGTCTATGGGACTTAACTACGGGGTCATCAGTCCCTAAACTTACAAACTACTTATGAACTACTTACGAACTAGGACGGCACAAATATCCATGCCCGAGGGGGGATTCGAACCCCCGACCGTAGTGGCCGTGCAGACCGTGACTGGAGCGCCTCAGTCCCCTCGGCATTTGATTAAAAGCCATTTCTGTTGTACGGTGTCAAAAGCCTTATGGAAATCTAGAAATACTGAACTTGAAAACTCTTGTCGATAGCACTCATCACTTCGTGTGAGTAAAGAGCTAGTTGTGTTCCACATGAACGATATTTTCTAAATCCGCTCTAGTAGAAACGGAATTGTTCTGTGACACTGTTAGATATACATTCAGTACTTAAGTGACCTGGCTGAAATTACTCCCCAGATATCTAAGGAAAAAGCAGCTAAGATGCTGTACAAGATGCCCCTGCATCTCGTCTCAAATCACACAAACCACCTTGCTGTGGCACAGGAAGTGTCATTTCATAAGATGGCGTTAGAACACTGACATATCCACCACATCTGTTCCATGATCAAACTAAGTTGAAAGAAGGTTGATGGATTTCATCTGTCATTCAAAACCTGGTCGAGTCTGAACCGCCTTAGGACTGATGAAAGGAGATGGGCTTACACCATCAAGGAGTGTTATTTCCTTCCCTCTTTTGACGGCGATTGCGGAGCGGGGGGGGGGGATGGAACTACAATATCAAGGCAGTTAGGAAGGTTTCTATGGTTAGCAAAAGCGATAACAGACAGATTTCAGAGTACTCGACTGTCCGACACGGAAGTTTCGTCTCTAGCATTTGCAGTCTTGAGAATAGTGGACATAGTTCAAGAGCATCGTGCCACGATTTCAACAAGTATGTTCCTATTAAAATTATAAGAGATGGGAATATCCACCGTGGTTCAACAATCAAGTTCTAAAAATGACTTAGCTACCATAGGACTAATGGGTGCGCGGGGCTCCCAAGCTAAAGGCGACCCTCCGCCTCCACAAACGAAGTTCAAAAATATTTATCTATTTATTTATTTTGTAATTCTGTTATTCTTACGTCTCCCAGTGTATCTGACAGGGTCATGTAGCGACGACCTACGTCTTATACTAACTTAACCTAAACGCGAACAAAACATGTATCAAGGGGGGATTCGAACCCCTGGTAGGAGCGATCTCCTGAATCATAGCATGGCGCCTTAGACCACGAGGTCGGCCGAAAAAGTTAGATGAATCAATAATTTATACATTCAACTGTATGGACTCTGTCGAAAATCATTGCCGAATCAGAAAGCACTCTACTAAAATTAAATCCGAGTACATGATCTAGTAGAGTTAAAACGATATCTCCAATTAAGTTCTTTTTCGCATAATCAGGTCATTATCAGCAATAGTACTGAAGATCTCAAACAGTGATGAGCGTAACAAAGCAGAAAGTATTCAAACAGGAATGCCAAATTTCCAGTTAGTATTCCTTTGTGAATTCCTCCACCAAATATGGAATGACATAAATTTGCATCGAAAATTTTACAAAAACGCGATATCGATTTGGAGAGAAAAGAACAGATTTAGGCAATGTTAAAACAAAATTTAATATTTAGTCTGTATAAATGATTTCAATTCATTCAAGTTCAAAGCCAGTATAATGAAAAATAAAAAGACACAGATCCGAATTTTCACAGATAAAGGCAAAAGGAAGAAAACATCTGGATGAACTAGCTTTTGACCACGATTTCCAAACAGGGAAAAAATTTCAAATTTAGGGTAAGGTCGGCTGAATTGGGTCACAATTTGTTAAAATCGAAATAAAAGACAAATATACACACGAACAAATTTTCATTGTATATCCACAAAAACTATGTTCTTTTGTTTATAAATTGAAATATATAATACTTCGTAAATATTGTTCGTAGTAGTTTCGCACAATAAATCTGAAAACTGAGCTGCATGACCCTATTCGCCTTCTTCAAGTAAGGGGAATCGGATCATCAATTTGGCTTATACGGTCAGTACAAAAATGTATGCATCACTTTAAAATAGCAACACATTTTCCACAAATAAATTTCATTTTTCCTACTGCACCAACACAATTCTCATGCTACCATTCCCTGCCATTTCCTTGACATTGAATCCAGTCACCGAGTTTTGCCGATATTGGATCGCTGTATTTAATGTTGCAGAGTTCACAAGATATGTCAACGTCAATTGTTTCCTCGGAGGATTCTGATGAACTTGACGCTGATGATTCATGCTGTAGGTCTTGTCTGCTCTTAATCTGCCGTTTCTGCAAACTTTTGGGCTTTTTGTTGCATTTATATTTTCTTTACATTTGCAGGATAATCCTTTCCACTTTGCAGTCGCCGTTGTAGTCAGGAATGCGGTACCCCAAACAATTCGCTGCATGGCGCTGACTCATACCCTCCCAGTAACCTTTAATTACATTTTGCATGTCATCTTCACTCCACAAAGTAACGGTTTTTCTTTTATATTTCCCCATCTGCAATAAAAATCCGAAAACGAATGAATAAAAAACGAAACAATAAAATAACTGCAATGAATCGAAATAAAAGCATTGAACCTTTTCACCCGGATTGCAATGACCCAATTCGTAAGAAATGCAAATTATTTTTTCCCTACGTTGGCATTCCTGCACAAGCATATGTACGCCCCTTTAACACCATACGCTTTTCTCCATTATTTAAACTTACTTCTAAACGAATAGTTAACAAATTACTAAACGAATTAGCAAATTTTTTTGAATTTGAATCCAAAGCCGTTTTACAAAGGAGAAAATTTTAAAAACTTACCGCAAACAGAGCAATCTTTCACAAATTTTTACACAACAACGAACACGCCTGAAAACGTCTATCTCTTTCCAACTCATACACAGAGTTCCAACAGTCACCGCTGTGTGGCAGCACTTCCCATACTACTTCGTACTTGGCGATTAGGCGGGAATTTCTAAAATTGACCCGATTCATCTCCCGACCCGATTCGGCCGACCTTACCCTACTTTTTTTTAATGTAGTAGATAAATAATAGCGTATATTTTACGTTTTACTGGCATGCCGGCCGCGGTGGCCGAGGGGACTGCGGCGCGCCAGTAACGGTCTCCACGGCCACTACGGTTGGGGATTAGAATTTCTCTTCGGGCATGGATATTTGTGCCTTAGTATTAACTAGTTCATAAGTAGTTGGTTAGTTTAGGGACTGATGACGCCTTAGTTAAGTCCCATAAGCTCTACAAACATTTGAACATTTTTTACTGGCATAAATGATCTCTGTCAAATATTTAATTTCTTAACTCCATCATTTCTAGTCACTGTAAATGAAACAACTTTATTACAGAAATGTGATCAAATCCAAAGCAAATATTCTGGTATAATATCTCGTAGTTGTTCATTTCAGTTCATTAATACTTGTCACCTTTTTCTACCCAAACGGACTCCAACATGGCCAGTTAAGAAATTAAGGAAAAAAATTGTCACTAAATATGCACTGCTAGAATGAGACATTTACGAAACTGTTTACTGTAATTTTATTATTTTACAATACCTGTGCTTTCAGCAACATCCGAAACGTTATTTAGAAAATTAGATATAATCACAACTTATTTAAGAAATAGCATTGGTCAATCTGGACTCCGACATTTGCCACTCGTAGCAATCGAAATTAAGGCAGCTTAAAATTCAGATTTAATCGACTTACTGTTCATTTTGCAAAAACTAAAGCCGAAAAAAGACCATGAAAAAAATTGTGAAAGAATTTTTTCTTATTTCTTTCCCTTTATTCATTATTATTACCTTCTACGGCCGCGAAAACATGGTCTCTGCCTCCGACACTCACCGACAATTGCCGGTCGAAAATTGTAGCTCTGCCAATATTTGCTATATAACAATTTATGTCTCCGTATTACGCTATTACACGTATTCCTTCGTTCTGACATTGTTGGTTGAGTGAATATGTAGACAGCCCGTGATAAAAGAGGCGTCAAAATTGATTGTGACTGTTTCTGAGCGCTGCGAAGAAGGAGAAAAATTACATATTCGTCCTTCTTAAGTTGTGCAAGATGTCAAAAACATTTTTTTTTTCAATGTTGTTATAACAAATATCATTCCGGTGCCGGCACAATCCTCTTTCGAAAATTGTCGGCGCCTTCCCCATAGTATAGAGGGCAGTGGAGAAGAACCACCGCCGCTGCTCCCTGTAGAAAGGCTGACGCATTAAGATGGAGGAACAGCGCGTTAGGGAATAATAATAATATGGGAGTTCATTCATACATGTCGCAAAATAACAAATAAACTAAAAGGCAGAGATCTATTTCTTTAACACAGCACTTTGCCACCACGGTATGCATGCCAATTACATCTGAATCACCACATTCTGTGCCAGTGCTTTGCCAGACTACGCTTAGACTTGTCTTGCACTACACGCATTGTCGACGTCCTCTCCCTCCCCTTGCTTCTGACGTTGAAATATTGTGTACAGAAAGAAACAAACTGACCTGTGATCACTTAACAGCATTATACAACTCTTACACGGACACTATAGGTTTCATGAATAGGGTCGAGTTCGCTGCTGAAGAGGATATACTTTCTTTTCCCTTATGTACCTCTGTTGGAGGATTTGGAAACAGAACACATTATCAAAAGTTCAGTTTGCTGAGGTCTTATAAGTCTGAAACATTACTGCCTAATTGCTAATATTTTAGAGAAGAGTTTTTATTAAAATAATATCTGTACGCAAATATCCTTGAAATGGATAGATCCTGCACATGAAACTGTTTCGCAATTTTAATAAAGAAAAGAAATTGAAAAAAGTATTAATCTGAATACAATAACTGTAAAAGCAGTTTATATTTTTTTCAAAAGCTATCACTGAGGGTGCTATAATATTTCAAATTGGTGTCGTAGCATTTACGTGAGTCATGAAATATGCCTCTGTTTTTAAAAGAATGGAAAAATACAGCACTGTTAAAGAAAAGGTAAGCTACGCACTAAGAAATTAATTAATAACCTGTCGGTGATGGAAAACCGCCGTGAACCTAACTTTTGGAGACATCATTTACTATCACTATCATTTACTATCGAAGTCCACGGCTAACTTAAATTGTTTAAACTTAAATTTAATAAGTCTGCACAAAATCTCAGGATCGTATTCAGAACAATTATTTTGTAAAGGAGTGGAATGAAAATTATTACTATTCTGATCACATCTCCAACAATTAGTTTCGTAATTCGGAGTAATGGTGGAATTCGTTGTCCTAGAAAATAAATTGCATTACAATTAATAAAATGTGAGAAGGAAAAAATAATGGAATCAGTTTTCTACTAAACGAGAACACATTCGAAGTTTGGTTAAACTGCAGATCTTATAATTGAATTAAAAAGCAGCATATCTACATAAAACTTAAATCACTTACATAGTTTTTACATGTCATGCAAAAATCGTAATAATTACAGAGCTCAAATCATCTACGATTTAATTGACTAAGTGTTCCAAAAAGTTATAGTTTGGAAAAGAAATTTAACGTTTCATTGTTTGCTCAGAGGTTTACGTATATTAATCAGTCTTCAAAGAATATTGAGTCCATATGACTGTGAGTAATATATTAATATTTACGAATTTTTTAATAAAATATGAAAGTATGAAAATAAATTAATTTTTTAAATATAGGAAAATAAGAAACGTTTGGTACGTGGAGGCACATCTAACAAGTCCCTTCCTTGGACATTCGAACATGTAATGAAACCAGTAGGTTGCTGTGGAAACGGCAGGACTGCAGGCGAACGAAGTGGTCGAATAGCCCTCTTGCTTTCCTTGAAATGGACCTACCTTACTGTGCTAGCAAATGCACTAGTCTTACAGTTAAAACTATTCACGTTACCACAGCTTTATTATCAAACCTAATCTGGAAAGGGAAGAGAACTAACGTTTTCACAATTACTCCGCCACCATACTCTATTTGCAGCTTACGTAATTCATCACAGAAATAAGTTATATTACACTGTTATTTATCGTAATAATCTGATTTCCGACGGCTTTGTGCCTACAGAATCTTTCTCTGTTGAGGAAATTAAATGAATTCAGCTTTGATATCAACAACGGCTGCAAAATGATTCACATGTCCCAGATCTGTATGCTTTAAATGAAAATAACGGCTTAACCATGCATCTGACACGAAATTTGATAAACCTAATTTGTAGAGGAGAAAATTCTCTACAACTTTGCTCTGTTATGTTTTTTTTTTCATATCTCGTATCGTCTAAGAGATATTTGCAAAAATAACGGAGTTTTGACACCTATCATTGAATTAACGAAAACCAGCCGTTCGCAGATGTCACGTGACATTCCTTAACTTACACGTTGTCATTTCAAAGCAATGGCGCACTGAAGAATTAACAAAAACACGTCGTCCTTCGTACGATAAATGATAATCTAGTATCTACAAAAGCCATATTAGCATTAGTTAAAAACGACTATAAGATTAGCGAACACAACTCGTAAATGTTAGCTGTAGCGTAGTGGGCAATGCGTTGGACTATGACGCTGTGGGTCAGTGGTTCGAAACCCGCTGCTTCCTAAAACATTTTTCGAAAAAGGGTTTCAGACACTCTTGTTAATTAATTTTTTATTATTTAGATTATTATTTTGGTCCAAAATGTTTGGAAAAACTTATAAAACTACAAATCTAAAGTGGGCCGTAAAACACGTAAGTGCGATTTCTTCGTGGGACGACGCGACGAAAGCAGAAGCACGGGCTGCGTCTGCACTGCCCCTGACTACTAGGCAGCCCTCCCGACGCCGGGCCACGGCCTGTTGCCTTCAGTAGCTACCTCACACATGGGTCAGTGCTGCCGCAGTCTAACAGATGCAGTTTTTTGGTTACAGTACATCTGCGAAATTGCAACAAAATGACCGAATACGCATCTGTCACACCCCAACGAGGGACTCTTTCGACTTGTTGTCACAATGCAGGAAAACGCGACAGTCCTCTGACAGATACGCATACATCGAACATCACATTTCTACATATTTTTCTGATTCCATACAAGCGCAATGTCCAACAAACTAACCCTTAATCACGCTACATACACCACAAACATCCTATCAGACAGAGGAGTTGGATTTACGGGAACATCAGTGAATTTTCCATGTTCTTATTAACTCAGCAAAGAATTTGCAAAACACGATTGAACACATCACAACAACTGTTATGTAAGGAATTTGTTAGCCAAGACCACAGGGATAGGACTGACACACTGTACAGGGGTGCACTTTGTAAATATTGGCTATCCTCGTTTAAAACCATATTGTAGTGAGTGAAAACCATGATCTATTCCATAATTATATATTGTAGCCTCCAGCCTAGTAAGTCCATGTTCTCGACCAAAAAAAGACGTAAAAGTCTCCACAAAAGACTGTCAGGACACTTTGTAAAATCGATAAGGTGATTACAGGTAATTCTATTGACACCAGAACTCGTAATTTGACAGATAACTTTACTATATATTTTTTACTAACTAGCATGTTACAATCGATGCATACACCCCAACAACTGAGTTTTTGGTGTATCCCTCCTGAACATCTAACCGATTGATCCTACATCTGTTTGAATTGCATACTCCACCAGACAATTTCTGGAACGTTTTCTATACTAATAAATATCAACGTGCATTTTCACAAATGTAAAACGCCTCAGGGTTGCAACGAATCCTACAACTAACCAGCTCGAAATCGGTATTTCCCACAAGCCAGGATACATCGTACGCACCAGATTTCGAATACACAAAAGCTAATTTTACGAAGATTGCTTCTTTCAACAGACATAAGAATAATAAAAAAAAGGTCGAATTGTTACAGTTATACTATAGCTTAATACACCAGCAACCCAATAAAGACCATCTCTAACTAGCCTCTACAGGATTTACTAAGACAAGCGCACACAATCGTATTACCGACAATTACTACAACACTTTTATGTATCATTTCTTCGGAGTTGACGGAAATGAGGTATTTGCAGCACGAGTTGACTACAGTAATCGTTATATCTTGCATGATGAAAATATAGTTAGCGATAACCTACTATACACACACACACACACACACACACACACACACACACACACACACAAACAAACAGTCGGATGAGCGCTAATTTGCGATGTAAAGTCAAACTCAATTCTATACACCAAAGTTCCGCACAACATCGACTTAAACTAAGCTTGCTTAGATGTAGACTAGGAAAGCACAGTAGTACATCTCTGTTAGCTAACTGACTGACTAAGAGATATTATACCGATCGAGGTATTGCCTCTTCTGACACGTAAACTGTCTTCTGGTGTTTTCTCTTGGAACTAAAGACCTGTAAAACCGCATCGTTCTATACGAAAAGGTATAACTCTTTAGATTAAATAGTTGTTGCAGATGCAAACTATTACAAATTTTAGATTGTAACATCGACATTTGTGCACTCCTCAATACACTTGACGAATCACGTCTTTATGTTTAAGAGGAAATCGCATTAATAGATCAGACCCCACAAGTTAGGTACAACATGCAACAGCTTCGGTGTATCTTACCCATCGATCCTGTGAAAATTAGATCAGGCTTATAGAGGAAGAAACAGAGCTGATAAAATAGAATATAAAAGTGTCTAGTTAGGGCCAGGTACTATACTAACCAAATAATCGAACTAATCAGCGACTATGTTTTCTAGATAGAAGACACGGCAGACGTTAACGATCACACGCCGTACCTCTGAGAACCAGATAATAACACCAAATGGAGAGACAGAACGCTGTCAGCGTTATTCAAATCTAATTAGATATATCATATACACGAGACTTGGTAAACAAACTGACCGCCTCCACAAGTGGTCACTTGGGCTACTGCCGCAGCCGACTGCAGCCAGGCCATCCACCACCGCTCCCGATTATTTTTTAATTCCTAATTGAATATCAAGTTAATTGCGACATCTTGTGTTATTGCATTAACACTTAGAACATTCCGTTTTCTCGGAATCGTTACATTCAGTTTAAGTAATGTAATACATCGAATCTGATTTACAACTCGTATGGAACGCAATTTTCAGGTAAATGTAGACACAGCATAAAGAAATGTAATGCTACCTTTGGGTGTACTCTGTGTTGTATAAAATACGCACATTCTTCGACAATTATTGAAAAACAGTTGTAACCGAAGTCAGACATTTAGGACTAACCAAAAAACTGTTCCGTCTTTCGCAAGGCATTCGCCATCTGAAGTGTCTAGGCAAAATAAATGTATCTGTTCGTATAGACGATGTTTGCAACAGGCGACATTGTGTTTTAAAAAACATAGCGCACATTACATAATAAACGTATTGTAACGGTAACGATCGCCTTGACTCAAAAACGATCTTATGTGTCAATCTTAACAAACACTCCTTCGATGTCTAGATGTGTAACACAACAACAACAACAACAGAACACAATCATTACCTTAATCAAATTCTCTCGATAGTTTATTATTATGTCTGTTCCAAGAGAACAGATGTTGGCGGTGATCCGCAGCAGAGATAAATATATCCATATATATGCTTCGCAAATCGCAAAATTTCCCGGCGTCTGCTGCTCCTGTAAGATAGAGAAACGATCTGCAACACATGAAAATTTGTGCCGGACCGAAACTCGAACCCGGGTTTCCGGCTTTTCGCGATCGGTCGTCTTAACCACTCGGCCACCCGTGCACAGCCCTCGGCCAGACCCAGACGTCGGGAAATTTCGCGATAGGCACCAGACAAATTGTAATCACAAGCATGGCAAGGTAATATAAGAAAAATCTGTGTTCAATTGTCGTGAGAAAAAGAAAATCGGATATCATCCACCGGCGCTGTCCAGCCCAGACTCACTCCACCAGGGCCCGTCGCTGCCCATTGCTGCCGCCCTGTCCCTCTGCGCCGCACCAGCCGCCACCTACGCCGGAGCCCTGGCAGCCACCGCCCCAGCCGTCGCTGGTCTCCGCCGCGGCCTCGGACTCGCCGCTAGTCTCCCTGCCACCCACCACTGCAGCCATCGTCATTGCCGCCCCCCCCCCCCCCCCCGCCGCAGCTGTCATCGTCGCCGAAACGAGCCTGAAAACTTCAACGCCGCTCTTGTTCTCCAACTATTCATCTGTCTTTCTTTCTAATTACTTGCTCTATCACTTTTAACCAGTCTTGGGAGACATCCCTGCCACCATCACATGCATTTTATACGGATTTCACCACTCCCCCTATCTGCAACCCTCTCTACCACCACCTGCTCCCAAATTCTCCCATTTCCTTCCACTGTTCAACTCCCCCTTAACGACTCATGTGAGTACCATACCCTCTCCCCTGCTCGCATAACTACCTACCATGCCACAGTGGCAGATACATCACAATCACCACCACCACATTCACCACTACTGGGGCCTGCCGCTTGCTACATTCCCATAAATCCTTTCCCATCCAGTCAACACACAACCACCACCACCAAAATATCCTCAAAACACACCAGCATGGTACCCATCAACAGCATTTCGAAAATATCTTCTGCATCCCCCCTGCCTTTAGTTTCGTCCATCCCAAACCCATGACCGCTTCCCCCATTCCCCCTGCCCAGCAACCTGATCTCCATACCTACATCCTGCTCATCAAATTCCTTGACAACCAAGCCCTCACCATAGAACTCTGAAAATATTTCCCACCCAAATCATCCCACGTAAACACTCTGTCCTCATCATTTCACCGATTCCCATATTCTTTACCACCTTCTCCGTGACCACATTGTTCCCCTTTCTACCCTCACTCATACTAAAAGGTCTCCTCACCCCGTCAACCCCACCTCCCCACGATCTGCCCACCTTCACTGCTGTGATCACCACACTTAGTGATCACGAAGGAGGAGTTGTTGGACCAACTCCTACCCTGACCACTCCATTCCATCTGCAAAGAGGATCCACAACTCCACTGCCTATATATACTTATTGGTGATTTTTAAGGAATCTCCATCATCCATGAATCACCACATTGAGGGGGCATTGATCTATAATCATCGCTCCAAGGTGGATCCTTCCTACCCCACACTTAGTCCTACCATTGTGCCTGCTGTCTTCATATAATGACCACCTAACTCAGAAATGTAAAAACATTCACACCTGTACCCACTGTAAATCTACCAACTATTTTAAGCAATTCCCACCTTGCCTTCACACCTACCTGCAACACTTGTGGCAGCCCCCACCCCACCTAAACATATAAATGCAAATCAATCACCACACCTACCACCCTTGAACTCACAATCCCTGTCCATGCAACTGACCCTCCCATGCATCCCAATAATTTCTTGTGCCCCCCCCCCTCCACCTACAGTTGAGGATTTATTCAGTTCCTTAACACCATCCTACAAAATATCGATCTGTTCTAGTGCCCAAACACCCTGCAACAGGTTACCCTCGCCAGGCATTACCCTCGTCACTCGCACTGTATTCCAAATCAAAATCTATGCCTCTTTCTCCCGCAACAATTCGCACTTTCTCTCCCACTTTCTCTCGGCAGGTTACCCTCATTAAAATATACCCTTGACCTATTTCTCATCTACTCCCTTCCTTCAAAACCCCCCACAAAACCCCCATGGCACACCCTTCCTGCCCTCTCCATTGCCAAAACATCCGTTCACTTTCTGCCAATTAGAACCTCTTTCTGCGCACCCTATCCACCACCTCATTGACACCTTCCTACAACCACATTGGTCCATCAGCACCACTTGCTACCTCCTCCATTCTACTGAAGGTAGCCTAAGGTGGAGTGTGACCACATCTGGCTACAACCTCTCCTCAACGATCCCACTTTCAACTTCCTTTCCCATATCTCTAACTTCTTCACACCTATGTGGCTGCTGCCGCTGGTGTCAGTTTATCACTGCCTTGATCTAGGGTGATATCCTTCCTCTCCCCCACCCAATCTGCCTTAAAAGCAACCCTTTGCAAGGTCCTGGCGTCTCCCAACCTCCTAGGGCGGATGGCGGATATCCTGGACCTGATCGACAGTGATCATGTCCCAATCCTCCTCACTGTTGACCTCGACCCACACTCCACGCGTACTCTCCATCCTGCACCTCCTCCCAAACTTGTCCATGATTATTTCTGTGCTGAATGGGAAGCCTACCGACGAACCATACCACCTCAGTCGCTGGTCACCCAGATGCCCTCAACACCCCCGCCATCACTGACCACGCAGCCTACTTCCTTCACCAGACTGTAGCTGACATGGTTAAAGTCCGCATCCCTACAAAAGCCATTCATCCCCATTCTCCCACTATTCCTCCATGGGACATCCTTCTCCTCCATGAATCACGCCATCTCTACTAAGTTTTCTCACTGACCTGGGACAGGGTCACACTCATCCACCACCAGAAAATCCGTCACATGCAAAACGTTTAGTTCACTAAAAACGCCGGTAATGGTGTAAGATATCAACCCAGCTTAATGTGATGCTCTCTGTCAACTCTGCGCCCTACTCCACTCCTCCACGAAGACCTTTTCTTGACAATGCCAGTAAGGCCTTCTACCTTTCTAAAATATTCTCTATCCCTAACAATCCCCAATTCGACTACTCCCTCTTCCATAATGTTCATGACATGAGCATACTGACACATCTGTTCCCCCGCTCGTCCCCAGTTTACTGTACTTGGACCACATCCCCCCCCCTCCTCCTAGGAGCTTTACACACGAACCACAGCCCTCAAAATACAGATGGCACTGTGCACAAGACCCAATTCTACACCACATACTACCATCCTATAAGTCTCATCTCCAGCAAGGTCCTGGAAACCATCTTCTCCTACAACATCCACCAGCACCTCCATCAACTTCTCCCCCCTCAGAATGTTGGTTCCTACCTTCCCTCTCTGATGATGACCAGTCCTTCACCCACCCACCTCTTCTCCATCAAGCTTTATTCCCGTCACTCTGACATATTCACCTCCACGAACTTTGAAAAATGTTATCACCATGTGTGGCATTCTCCTCTTCTCGCAAACTCCAAACCTACACCCACGCCCCTACCTCGCCTTCTCTCAGCATTTTCTCTAATCTCACCTTTCAGAGTTCTGGACATGGTGTAACCAGTGGCTCCTTTCCGTCAACTCAGATAAATTCCAGGCATTCCTCATAGGTTGTCCCACCCCCACCTTTCGCCTCCATGATGTTTACATCACCTTCCACCTCATCCACCTCACCCCAAAACTTAAATATATCGATGGCTCCCTCTCCACGACTCCCCACCTCTGCACCGTCCATCATAATGCCTTATATCACCTGAACGGTCTGAAGCTCCTCTCTGGCCAGACGTGGGGACTCTAGCCTTCCACTATCCTGTACGCCTATCATGAGCTTTCACCCCAACTGTATTTCACCATAACTGTATTTCTGCTACCTCCCAGATGACACCGTCTGCCATGAGATGTACCCATCCTATCAGCTCTAATTCTTCCCCCTACCTCCCTCTTAGACACAACGACCCTCCCGCCCTCTCCTTTCCCTTCCCCCTCTTGGTTTTACCCTCCATCCCCTCCCCAGAATCATCACACACCTCCTACCCTCCCCTTTTTCCTATTCCCTCCTCCCCACTCCCGCACTTATGATCACCTTCCTTCCTTCGCCCTCTGGGGCTTGCAGTACTACAATTAAACTGGTGCTACATCCATGCATGTGCAGTGTGTTCATCAAGTGTCTTTAACAAGTTACAAGCACCGAAGGTTAACCAGTATCTACGTTTTTCATCAACACCAGTGTAAGCCCTGGCACGTCTCGCAACACTTTTTCTTCTGTTATGACCCTTCTCCCAGTGGTCACTATCTCCTTTTTTTTTCTAATTTGTGGCATTTTAGTTTGTTTCTGCGAATTCCTTGCTTCTATATTATCTCTCTGGTCATTTTCTCTTTTCAGACTGCTTTTCTTTCATGAATGGCCATCGTTCCACAATTTATTTTACAGCCCGTTCTATCATAGTTCTTGACACAAGCGAGTTCTCTAGACCGTATCTTCGATTATGTCTCCGCTTGCTACCACTGTCGCTACCTGTGGGCATGTCTTATCCACAGAACGCCTTTGTACCCGCGCACTGATCAGTGGGCCTCCAGCAACGGGAAGGCAGTTCTGACAGCAGTCAGTCTGCAGAGCGGGCAGCCTGCCCCGGCAGTGTGTCGGTGTGTGGCACCGGTGTCGTGTTAGCAGATGTCTATCTGTATCAGCACTTAGGAGCGAATTGTTTTTCATAAAGTTCACAAGATGTGATTGGTTGCTGTTTCTTGAGGACTTTTGCGCCATTTCTTTCGGTAGCACAGTGGTACTGTGGACCTTGCTATGTTGATTGAATAGCCGTTCGTGCAACCAATGACATTGTCACTGCGGAACTGTTAAGTAGAGCTATTAGATCAGATTAATACTTGTTCCATAGATCATATATACGACATTTCGTAATGATGCCGAACGTGTCGGTTTAGTAAATGTTGTCTACACTTGACAATCAACATTTTAAGGATTTTTTATTTTATTTTTTAAATTATTTTTATTTTTACTTTTTTTTTACTTTTTTAAGTTTTATCTAAAAATTCATCTACATTGTAGAAGGAGTTGCCATTCAGAAATTCCTTTAATTTCTTTTTAAATACTAGTTGGCTATCTGTCAGACTTTTGATACTACTTGGTAAGTGACCAAAGACTTTTGTCGCACCATAAATCACCCCTTTCAGAGCTTAAGTTAGATTTAACCTTGAATAGTGAATAACATCCTTTCTAGTGTTGTAGCTAGTGTTGTAGCTATGCATACTGCTATTGCTTTTGAATTGGGTCGGATGGTTAATAACACATCAAAAGCCTTTGAGAGATTACAAAAAATCCCAACTGGTGATGTCCGTTTATTCAAAGCATTTAATATTTCAGTTGAGAAGCTTTTTTAAAAACCAAACTGACATTTTGTCAGAACTTTATTTTTACTAATATGTGAAGCAACTCTAGAATACATATCTTTTTTCAAAAATTTTGGATATACGTTTGTTCATTTCTGGTTATATGGACTGACATCTTTCTCAAAGTTCAGTTTTGTCGTGTGGTGCAATCTGCGACTGCCCAGTTGTTTTCAGTGCAATTTCTTAAATGTAACCAGGGTGAAGAATTTGGGTAACCACCTAGCCCAATCTTATGTGGAATTTCTTTCTTTTATTTGTTACATGTTTTGGTTGGAGTGTTTATATTATTATGCTGTCTCAACCCGCTGCCTACTACCTTGTGGATTTGATTCATTCTTGTGTTTAAAAGTTGCAATCACAGGCCTGTCTTAAGGTTCAATTATTGACAGCCAAGTGTATTGAAGATATCGTCGGGGTTGTATGTTAGTTTACTCTATTTGTTGCGTCATATATGTACTGTGGCTTTAAATTATTATTATTATTATTTTTTTTTTTTTTTTTTTTTTTTTTTTTAGTGGCACCTTTCTTGTGTTAATGTTTCGTTTCACTGAGCCTTTTTAAGAATTCACCTGAGTTTGATTCATTTCCTTTTTGATTATTGTGTAAGAATTTCCTTATAGTTGGCATCTTGTTTTTAAAGCCTTTGTAAGGTTCAATTTTTGGTGCGGGCTTCACCTGCTTGTTCTCGGATTTTAAGTGGCCGTCACCCAATGACCAACTTCGGTAATTGTTGCTAACAATTCACTTAAAATTGGCGCTTTGTCTATTAAAACCTTTGTAAGATTAATTAACTAATTACTATACGGGCTTCACCTGCTGGCTGTCAGATTTTAAGTGGGCTTCTCCCAATGATAAATTTCATTTGTTAATTATTGTTTAAGAATTCACTTGAAGTTGGTATCTTTGCCTTTTAAAACCTTTGTAAGATTAGTTAACAAAACGTATGGGCCTCACCTGCAGCTTGTCAAATTTGAAATTTTTAAATTGGGCTTCACCCAATGATAGGTGGTAAAATTTTAAATTTTTAAAATGGGCTTTAGCTACTGATTTTGTAAACAAAATAAATTGTTTTTAATTTTGGTAACCCAGCCAGTCATTCCACTTGTCTAAGGGCAAATTTGAGCTTGTGTTCGTCAGTACGTTTTTAAGCCACCGTGGCATCAATTTTAATTATAGCACGCTCTTTTATCGCCTGTGACTTTATAAATTCTTCAAATTTTCACCCTCTGTATATTAAATTTGCTACTTCTTAACTTCGTTGTGTTCTAACCAAACTTCATGTCCCTTTTATTAAGGTTGGCTGAAGAACGGCGTAGAATGTTGCTGCCAGCCTGATCAGTACGAGCTTGAAAATTGCAATAAAGGAAAAATAAAGTAAAATCGGATTTTCAATTTCCGTATGACTCCCACAAAACTCTTTCAGTATGCTGCCCACCGTTACCAGCAACAAACAGCATGTTCTCTACTGATCCAAGTGTTCCTGGGAACATATTTACAATACGTTGCGCAATGCGTGCCTTCAGTGCAGCTAAGCTCGCAATCGGAAGACTGAACATATCTTTCTGATAGTTCCACAGCTAGAAGTCACAGGGATTGAGATGAGGTGATCGGGACAGCCAGGCTTTAGGGAAATGGCTGCTGATAATCCTAGCATTTCCTAAATGGCGCTTCTGTAACTGCCCAACTTCAAGGTGGGGAGGTGCACCATCTTGTCAAAAAATGATCCCATCCACAAAGCCATGCTGTTGGAGAGCACTCATCCCAGTGACCGGAAGCACCTGTCTCTTCGAAAACATATGGACCTATAACAAGTTACGCCGTAAGCCCTCACGAAACAGTGACCTTTTCAGGATGAAAAGGTGCCGCGGTGGTGTTTCCGAGCGCTCTAAGGCGCCTTGCTGCGGAGCGTGTGGTAGCTCGCCGTCAGAAGTTCTAGTCCTCCCTGGGGCATGGGTGCTTATGTTGTCGTTAGAATTAGTTTCAATTAGTTAAAATATTTTGTAATCTAGCGACTAGTGACCATAGCAGTTTGGTCTTTTCTCCAGACAAACAGCAATCATCGGACCAACATCTTATTTCAGACCCTTCACTGACCGACAGTTCTGCAGAGCAACTAGTGCGCAGTCATTATTCTTGTAAACCAGCTTTACAATCAGAGAGTGATCCTGCATTGAGACAGTCATGACCAATGTCTCAGACGCGAAATGAGGAAAAGCCGTGTTCCCGGCGTGTTTACACCAACATCAGTGGGTCATACGCTTGAGAGGCGTTTTCATTTACACAGACGACATCTATTGATCAATTTTTGTTCTGCCATACTTTCCTGGCTTTTTCGGATAATATTGTGGTGATAGAAAAGAAAACGGAAGACCTGGAGAAAATGGGGACTGTGCTAATGGAAGAAGCTAAGAAAGTTGGTCTAAGTATGAATGAAAGTAAAACTAAGTCAGTAGGAAGAAGACCTCATTTAGGACCAAACCTTCTAATAATCGGAAATCTAACAATACAGACGACAGACACATTGACGTACCTCGGTGTCAACATCAACCAACAAAACCTTATAGAGCAAGAATTCAAGCTGAGGGAAGATGTCTAGAAGATGTTGACAACATAATAAAATCAAAGTTACTATCTAGGCAGGCAAAAATAATATATCAGACCATCATCAAGCCAATAGTGTGCTATGCAAGTGAGACGTGGAACCTGACAAAAAAAACTGAGAAAAAACTATTTTTTTAAACAAGGTATTGAGAAAAATATACAGACTAGTGAAAGAAAATAAGCAGTGAAGAATGAGGAAAAAAGAGAGAACTCAGAAAATTATACCCACTGCCTGACATCGTAGCGAGAGTGACAATTAAGCTACTATGGTATAGACATGTGATGAGAAGAGGCGAGAACAACACGGTAATAAAGGCTGCAATGGATGGAGAAGCTGAAGGAAAGAGACCACTAGGACGGCTGAGATTGAAATGAAAAGATAATACGATGGGAGACAGGCAGACACAGGGTCTGGTCGATGAAGATGCAAATGACAGGAAAGTGTGGAAGGCTGGACTCGACATCGCCGAATTCGTGCCAATTTATGGTAAATGTAAGGCGTGGTGAGACACGAAAGTGCTCCAAGTGGGAACTCCAGATGGCCGTTTAGCAAATCAAAGGAAGTTTGATATGGATCTATCACCATATGCATCTTATCAACTGTCCCTCTGACAGGGTGTTCGGGAAGCGGTGTTTGGTTCAGCGGTAAAAGATCGGATTCGTATTGAGAAGGTCGCGGGTTCGACTGCACCCTGTAGCAAATTTTGTTTTGGTCCTTTTCAATGCGTACACCTATATGTTGTTCTCGTAGGGATCCTGAGGACAAGATTAGATTAATTACAGCACGCGTGGAGGCATTTAAACAATCATTCTTCCCACGCTCAATACATGAATGGAATGGGAAAAAACCCTAGTAAATGGTACAGTCGAACGTACCCTCTGCCATGCACTTCACAGTGGTTTGCTGAGTATAGATGTCGATGTAGAATGACGTCACAATTAACCACAATATCATATGGACTGTTTTATATAATTACTAGCTGTAAACCCAGCGTTGCCCGGGTGTTTATTTATCCTACACTATGCATTTAGTAAAATTCCGTAAGTTAAGTATCCTCTCCCATGCACCTCACGAAATTTTATACAGACAGTGATATTCCTCTTATTTTTAAGGTAGAGTTTCATCAATATCGGAACAAAACTATAGATTTTTTGTGTCCCAGCCTCGTCGCCGCTTTTGTGTCTCGTTTCCGTCGTAGGTGTCGGTGGCCGAGTAGACAGACCGACACAGCACAGGTATAAAGGATGCACGCTTGTGCAGGTACGAAGGTGAGCAGCCAGTGGGACAGCAGAAACTAGAAACACTAGAGTAAATTAGAACGAGATATATATTGCACAGAATTTATACAATACTTAACTTTTACAAGGCTCAGTACTGCAGAATGCTGATACATAGCTGAGCTAGAGGCCAGCCTAGTGCCTGTCCGATAGCCAAGTCTTCACTGGTGCCTATCTGATTCCGAAGTGTTAACTGGTTCCTATCACAGTTCCAAGTGAACGATGTCGTTCAGTGGTGGCCACGAGCGGAGTTCTAGCAGAGGGCGCACTTTATACTTGTGCGATACCACAGATTTCTACGCAATAGAAACGCAGGGTTTTATTAAAAAACGCCCTTTGTTGTTCTCAAATATTCCAGTTTTATTTCATACAACCCTTGTTTTGAGAATAAAGAAAACAAAAAACAAAAAAGAAAAAAAGGATCTGTGAAATTGGTCGAGCCATTCTCAAGCTATAGCGCGACCAAGGTATTTAGGGATCCATTTTTATGTTGCAAAGTAACCTCCCATCATACACCGTATGAAACTTAAGGTAGACGGTGACCTTCCTTTTGTTTTGAAGGTCAAGCATCCGAAATTTCATGAAGATTGGAATGAAACTGTAGATTTCGTGAGTTTGAATGTTAAGTATGCTCCGCCATGCATCTATCGCAAAATACTTCGTTAGCTGACATTTCCAACCTATAAACTACATTCCTGCCAAATTTTAGCTTCATATGTGAAGTAGTTTTCGAGACTTCGTGTTTAGTCAGTGGGTGAGTGTCCTTTCGCTTTTATGTAGATAGAGATTAAGAAAACAGATTGCTTAATTTTGGATTGCAAGAGAATTAAGTGAGACTTGCAGACAAAAGCAAACAGTAACATGTAAATCTGTAATGCTAACTTTGATACAAGTTCATGCCTGATGCGACAGTTTTAAGCCATCTATAGCGAAACTGTTGTGAGCGGTAGACTTCTTTACATCATTTTGTGTGTGTGTATGTGTGTGTTGGGGGGGGGGGGGGGGTAGTCTGGAGGGAGGGGGTCAGTTACTAAATGCTTCATGAACGTCCGAAATAACATGTAAACTTTGTTGTAGGTCCGTAACTACTCCTATTTTCCAATACATGACGCATAAATCTGGATATACTCACGTGGTGGCCACTCATTATTTATGACGTCATATCTCTTGAGATACGTGTCGTGCTCTTTTGTTTTTGGCTCAGTAACTGTGAACTGTACGGTGAACAGTTCACCAAAGTTTCACTGCAATGGAATGAATGGTTAATGAACACATAGAGGACATACAGACATATAAGCAAAAAAAAAAAAAAAAAAAAAAAAAAAAAAAAAAAAAGGCATTAGATGAAATTCGGGACTACAAACATTTAAAAATGCTAATGTTGTGCAGATACAAATACAGAATAACATGTTTGATGTTGCGATTAATTGTGAAGTCAGTAGTGTACGCATTGGCAGGGAGCAAGGAGACCAGCAAAATTGAACCCGTGAACCTTTCAATAAAAATCCTATCTCTGACCGCTGAGTCAAACACAGCTTTCTAAGCAGAGTTTCTCAGGGGCCGTTGATAAGTAGCATATGGTGAGAGATCCGTATCAAAATTCCTTTTATTTCCTAAACGCTTAGCCATCTGGAGTTCCCACTTTGTGCACTTTGACACCTCACCATGCCCTACATGAACCATAAATTTGGACGAATTCGGTGATGACGAGAAGGCGTCCTCTCCTTATAAGATGGCATGGACATGTGAGGAGGAGAGGCGAGAACACGGTAATAAAGGCTGTAATGGATGGAGAAGCTGAAGGAAAGAGACCACTGGGACGGCCTTTAGCTGATGACGAGGCGAGTGTGACGAAAGTTTTCTGTATGTGTGAACTTTCTGGACTCTGGCCTAAGCTTTTAGGCTGGAGTTTTTAGGATGTTAACGGATGGCTCGCCCACCACTCCTCTGGCACAGCATTTTGAGAACGTCTACGACTGTAAACCTTGGACGATCACTTTCTATAATTACCTTGCCATATATGTTTGGATCTTTGCTTCATTCTCCTTATCGTTTGGCTAGTTTGGTTACTTCCCTTTCTGTTCCCTATTTGTGTTCATTTCATTTGCGATTAAGGCGGACAGCAGACTTCGGTTTATTGGGAGAATTTTGGGAAGATGTACTTCATCTGTAAAGGAGACCGCGTATAAAATGCTTGTACGACCACGTCTTGAATATTGCTCAAGTGTTTGGGACCCGCAGAAGATCAGTTTAACGGAAGACATAGAGGCGGTTCAGAGACGAGCAGCTAGATTTGTTACCGGTAGGTTCGACCAATGCGCGAGTGTCACGGAAATGCTCCGGCAACTCAATTGGCGATCGCTGGAAGAAAGACGACGTTCTTTTCGTAAATTTCTGTTAATTTAAAGGGCCAGAATTTGAAGCTGAATGTAGTACGATCTTGATGCCGCCTACTTACATTTCGCGTAAAGATCACAAAGACAAGATAAGAGAAATTAGGGCTCGTAAGGAGGCATATAAGCATTCTTTTTTCCTTCGTTCTATTTGGGAGTGGAATAGGAAAGGAAATGCCTAGTAGTGGTACAGTGTACAATCCGCCACGCACCTTACGGTGAATTGCAACAGGTATCGGTACTGCAGCTTACGACAAGGCGTGTGGCTGCGCTCGACTTCCTGCACGCTCGTTCGAGCGGGGCACGCTCGACCGGCCCGACCGTCCACACTGCCCGCTCGTCACTCAGTCGCCCACCACAGCGCCACTCGAGTCCAAGGCGAGTGTCTGGAGCAAGCTAGACGCTAGAGAATAAATCCTGACTGCGAAATTTGTAATACAAGTGATTATACGTGATTAATATAAAGTTTCTGTGCTAAGATCATTTACTAAATGAGTTATCCATGATCATTCTTTCTTTGTTGTTCCCATTTTGTGGACTGTTAGTTCCTGTTTACTGGTAGATGTTACTTGCCGTCTTAACGAGGAAATGATTGTATTTTATATCCATTCCTCTTATCACTCTCAAGTCCTGGAATATTTTGTCCGTCTTTTATATTGATATTAAATACACGATATTGATGTACACCCGTTAGGTTAGGTTTGTGCATCTCTCTCTGTTGCACCCCGTTAATATATATTCCCAAAGCATTTTGGCACTGTGCGTGGTTGCTGCGCCTCTACTTTTTCCGAGTGAGTCCTTAACGGGAATTTTTCCAATTGCAGCACTCATATATCCCCCACTGCCACTGTAGTCTTTCTTATCTATGTAATAAAGAACGCATGCAAGCTTTTGTACAATATATAGGATCCGCGCTTTCCTCCGTCGTCAGGGTCATATACCGGTCTAATGCTCATATATCGGCTACCTGTTTCAAATCCTCTTATTCCAATTGTTTACTTTACACAGCTGTACGAATATATGGTGCTCCTGCTGTTTCAATGATATCCGTATTATATTTATTTAGGGCCGTCTGAAATATGTCACCCGGTTGCAACAGTAAAAAGAATGAACTGCATGTTTTCGGAATGGCTAGATAAGAGATTGGCCTAGGTACATTGCAGGGGGAATGACAATTAGGGGGACAGCTACCCATAAAGTGACCAATTTTCTGTGCTCAAAAAAATTGTTTTGATTTAATCGAAGTTGAATCCATGAAATTTGTCTTTTATCAAAAGATACATTCATACCAAAAATCATTACAATACCTTCACTAATCTCTAAGTTATCGCCATTTTTCTATTTTACGCCCAATTTTGGAGGGACCGTTTCACTCCTAAAATACGTTTTCCGCCGCTAAAAAAAAATACGTGTCCCATAGTTTTTCATGTATTATATGCAAATTTCATATACTTGGTCAGGTTTCCTTGTGAGTACAGCGGCAGCACTACGCTGTGCGGCCTCTGCCCGCCCCGCCCCACGCAGCCTCGCTCGAGTGTCAACACGCTCGCTGCGAGCGTACACACTCGCCACGCCACCGCCGAGAGTTGCGCACTCGACCGAGTACGAGCGAGCGAAAACGGCGATTTGCAGACCTCTAGTGTAGATTTTACTCAGGTCACACGTATCGCCTAATTAACAGGCGATAAAGACGTCGTGGGCCCATAATGCTATCCATCCCATCCATCCATGGGACGGCCGAGAATGAGATGGAAGAATAATACGATGGGAGACATGGAGATACTGGGTCTGGTGGATGAAGATGCAAATGACAGGAAAGCGTGGAAGCCTGGACTGAGCGGGCCGCGGTGGCCGCGGGGACTGATGCGCGTCAGTCACGGTCTGCACGGCCACTAAGGTCGGGGGTTCGAATCCCCCTCGGGCATGGATATTTGTGCTGTCCCTAGTGTTAGCTAGATCATAAGTAGTTTGTAAGTTTAGGGACTGATGACCCCGTAGTTAAGTCCCATAAGCTATACAAACATTTGAACATTTGAAACCTGGACTGAGTGAGGCCAAGGACCGGCTGCGGTTTGTGTAGCCAGACTGAGTAAGGATACTTTTCCCCCGAATGAAACTTTGCCTCTGCAGCGGAGTGTGCGCTGATATGAAACTTCCTGGCAGATTAAAATTGTGTGCCGAAACCGGGACTCGAACCTGGGACCTTTGCCTTTCGCGGGCAAGCGCACTACCGACTGTGCTATCCCGACACGACTCACGATGCCGCCTCACAACTTTACTTCCGCCAGTACCTCGCCTCCTACTTTCCAAACTTCACAGAAGCTCTCCTGCGAATGACGCAAGACTAGCACTCCTGGAAGAAAGGATATGGTGGAGACATGGCTTAGCCACAGCCTAAGGGATGTTTACAGAATGAATGTTTCACTCTGCAGCGGAGTGTGCGCTGATATGAAACTTCCTGGCAGATTAAAATTGTGTGCCGGAACCGGGACTCGTACCTGGGACCTTTGCCTTTTGCGGGCAAGCGCACTACTGACTGTGCTATCCCGACACGACTCACTGGCGGAAGTAAAGTTGTGAGGCGGCATCTTGAGTCGTGTCGGGATAGCACAGTCGGTAGTGCGCTTGCCCGCGAAAGGCAAAGGTGCCTGGTTCGAGTCCCGGTTCCGACACAAGATTTTTAATCTGCCAGGATGTCTCATACTTTCCCCCTTTTCCGATAGTATTGTTGCAATTTGACGTCATTCTGATCTGTGGTGTTATTTTGAATGTTTAATTACAATCATGGGGACCTTCAGGAGCAGCGTGTGTATTTGGTGCAGTGGCGGACAGACAGGGGGAGTGGTGGTTTCGCTAATGCTCTGGTCGCGCACAGTGCGTGGGCGTCGCCGGCTCGTCGGAAGCGCGCTCAATTGGTCGGCGACTCAGCCCGGCTGATTAATTGAAGTCCTCTGCTGCGAGGCCGGCACAAAGGGGCCGGCCACAATGGCAGTTTTTGAAAACTCGTGTTTTTTGTGTCGCCGGGGAGTGGCCCCTCGCTGAGTAATGGTGCCTCCGAGGGCGGGCCGCGCGCCGCCGCGCACTTCAACTCGTCCGGTCGATTTCACTGCTCCATTCCAAGACGTATAATCGCTCACCCATGGGCAGCAAGCAGCCCTCCAGCACCGAGGCGGCGACCGTGCCTTTGGGGTCAGACACTGCAGAGTTATTCCGAGAGGTGGCTATCACACTTTATTTATTTATTCATGTCAAAAGCGTTGCATACAAAAGGTCAAATACAAAACAAAAGATTATATATAAACAAAAATTAGCAAGCTCGACAGTATTCTCCTTGGCCTGCAATTGGTCCTCCACCGTGCAGCTTACTGGGCACGGAGGACAGCTTTACAGCTGCTTGGTAGTTTTTTTTTTCTTTTTTTTTTTTTTTTAATTTATCGGACCAAACTGCGTGGTCATCAGTCCGTAGCTTACAAACTACTTAAACCTAGGTAAACTAACTTACGAACAAACACACACCCATGCCCCAGGGAGGACTCGAACCTCCACGGAGAGCAACCGCGCGCTCCGGCTTGGTAGTTTGTTCGGATCCACATTCACAGAGTGTGGATTCATCCCCGAGGTAGTTCCATCTGGCCATGTTGTCCTTTGTTCTACCCACCCCACTTCTTAGTTTGTTGAGAGACTTCCACGTTTTCCACGGCAGATTTTCGCCTGGTGAGAGGGCCTCCAGAGGTGGAATCAGATTCAAATGTTTGTCAAGCTTATGGGACTTAACTACGGGGTCATCAGTCCCTAAACTTACAAACTACTTATGAACTAGCTACAACTAAGGACGGCACGAATATCCATGCCCGAGGGGGGATTCGAACCCCCGACCGTAGTGGTCGTGTAGACCGTGACTGGCGCGCCGCAGACGGTTCGGCCGCCGCGGCCGGCGAAGTGGAATCCATATTGCGACATTAGCATTTTATCGTTGTGCACGGGTTTTGTCGTGCCGTTGAACGTGATGTACTACAGTTGACAGTAGTTTTCATAAAACCCTTCCTGGATTTCAGCCTGCTTGGGGGGGGGTTTGGTGTCCATGTAGCGGGTGAGCAGCGTTTTTTCTACTTTGCTTCTCTCTATATTTGCGGCAACTTCCCGTCTTATATATTTAAGCGGATTCGGAATGCTCCATCTCACCAATGTTAAATTTGCTTACTTTATGTGCCTTTTTCTCTGGAGCTGTTATATATAGAACTTTGAAATTTTGTCAGCTATTTTCAGCATCTATAGTTAGTTCACTCAATTAGAACCAGTGTTTTCTTTTTGTTGGTATAATATTTACGAATTATTTTATTGGAAAAAGTTTAACATAAATTTCCCTGGTTGATAAAACTCTTCTGGGTATTGGACCGCATCGTCAATATATCAAATGTTTCAACGACGTTTCGGCCACTATTGCAAGTGGCCTTCTTCTGGGTGTTAAGTTTACTGCTGGATGAGGGAAAGCTGGTGTCTTTAATATTGAATGTTGCCAGTTATGATTGGTCGTTTCTGCTCACTTTCATTGGTCTTTCCTTTATTTCTTCCTATTGGTGGAAACGGAAGTCCTTCATTGGTGTTTACATTAATGTTTGCCATTGGTTGAAACTGGCGAATGAGAAGCGGTGGTAGCAGTGACGTGGCACAGATGCCTATATCCGGCTAGAGCGTGCTGTTTGCTCTGTGTACGCGTGGCCGCTGTTGTCTCCAGGCTATGTGGGCCCCTATGGACTGCACTGCGCGCGGTGTCGTCGACTTCACGTCGATGCTGACCATCAAATCCGTGGTGGAGATTCGTTTTTCTTCTGAAAGTGCCACAAAATGGGTTGAGTACTTGACGTAAGAGTGCGTGTGGCCCACGAGAGGTCTGAGTTTCGGTACCATTTTTTTTTTTTTTTTTTTTTTTTTTTTTTTTTTTTTTTTTTTTTTTTTTTTGCAAGTCGGTAAGTCGGTGAATCTATACTGCAGACAAAAGGCCTTGGAGGAAAAGATTCCCTGTGAATCTTCGTAACCCCTTTCCACCAATAGGAAGAAATAAAGGAAACACCAATGAAAGAGGGCAGAAACCACCAATGATAATTGGCAAGATTCAATATTTAAGACACCAGCTTTCCCTCATCTAGCAGTAAACGTAACACCCAGAAGATGGCCGCTTGCAATAGTGGCCGAAACGTCGGTGAAACATTTGATAAATTGACGATGCGAAGAGTTTTATCAACAATGAGAAAGGCCGCGGAAACCTACGCATACATTTAACCAACCTGTATGGGCAGGCAGTTTATGGAAACATCAGGAACTTCGATTCATTTACATACATTTCCATGATTCAAAGAATAAGCCAGATTTTGTCTTGATTCTTTGTTCAGTGGACTCTTTTAACTGTTATGCAGCATTTCTGAAAATTAGGATTTTTTGGTTTATTGGTTTGTGACATAAAAGTACATGTAATACTAAAAATGTCGAATTCCAGAAGATGCGGTTAAAGGAATTTCGTATTAAAATTCGCAAATACACCTTATTCTATTTTATCAAGTGTCCAGCAGAACAGTCAGGGCCATTTTCTAGTTCTTCTACTTCACCTAAAAGCTTCCTTCTCTTTGCTGCCCATACTTTTTATTATTACTATTGTTATCAATTCAGCTGCATACTGAGGCTTCCTTTCTCGCATATTGTCCAGAAACTAAAGACAACCGATGGTATTAACACCAGGAAAAATGCCAATGCTTCTCATGAGCTTTATCCTACCCAAATGACCATCACTGAATGAAATAATAATCACTGACTCCCCATTTCAAAGTTTTTATGCCAAAAATATATTTCTAGATACACCACTCCATATGAGGTTGTTGAACTACATATTTATGTCAATTATCGACTTTTATTTGGACGACAATCGTACCTACGGAAAGATCAAAGATTCTACAACCGAAGAGCGAAATCCACAGCCTTCTAGATATAAAATTTTCGGAAATTTGAAGATTTGAATGTGTTTGATATTCACAGTACAGTTTTGAGGCACCACGGAGAATGAACGTAGTGGCCGACAGCCTGAACGTATGACCGAAAGCAGCGGCATTTGCATAAGGTTGTCGCTGCTAGTAGTCAAGCAACACTGCGTCAAACGACCGCAGAATTCAGTAGGGGACTACGACTAATGCATCTGTTAGGAGAGTGACACACAGTTTGGAGTTAAATGGGGTATAACAGCAGATTGTCATTAAATAACAGCGGCAACAGATGGGGTGAGCAAGGGTGTGCGGGCGTGCGCGCGCATGTGTGTGTGTGTGTGTGTGTGAGAGAGAGAGAGAGAGAGAGAGAGAGAGAGAGAGAGAGAGAGAGAGAGAGAGAGAGAGACAGAGATAGCGTGACCCAAAGGGGTGAGAGAGGGAAAGAGATGGGGGAAAATAACATCATATTAGAGGATCCTGCGAAGACTTCGCACCGTTAGTGGAATGCCAAAAAAGTTGGGAAAAAGGAAATAAAGTTGAATGTTCACGCATAGCTTTCTTCAGAATCAATCAATGCAAGTGTTTAATAGCGCAAATGAAAGAGCTCAATCTGCTAAGTGCTGTTAGGTCAAAAAGAACTGCGTACATTAATTGGCCGGCCGCAGTGGCCGAGCGGTCTGCGGCGGGCCAGGCACAGTCTGCACGGCCGCTACGATCGGGAGTTCGAACCCCCCCCCCCCCCTTCGGGCATAGATGTTTGTGTCGTATTCAGTATAAGGTAGTTCATAACTAGTTTGTAAGTTTAGGAACTGATGACCCCGCAGTTAGGTCCCTTAAGCTTAACAAACATTTGAACATTAATTAGTACCGAAGATATCGTAAAACAAACCGATTGAAATATTCAATGCAAGGACAGAAGGATACCGCGTATGAATAAAAATAGAGGATGGAGAGACTTAATTCTGATACTTGATGGCAATTCTCCGAATTTATACTTTTCGTTTAAAGCAAAAATGAAGGAAATCCGGCGGCTAGAACGGCCTAACCGACTGAATGTAGTTGACAGCAAGGACATCCCCATAAAAAATATACAGAAGGAAATCGTGTTTGAGTATAGAAAAAGGAAGGCGAGATTTATGTGAAATCTGATACTTGATGACAAATCTGTGGTTGAGTACCTTTCATTAAACAAAACTGAAGGAAATCGGGTTGGTAGTTTGGTCTGACCAACTGACTTTACTTTTCGTAGATTCTTTTAATATATAAGATTAAGAGAGAGAAGAAATTTACGTATTACCCTTTGGAAGACAGATATAAAGTAATCCGGAGTTTAGGGGCAAAGCTACCTCACAGATTTCATAATTTATAATTCTACATTACACCCCACTACCTTGCAGTGCTACATTACTATCTATGGAAAAAAAAATCTTTTTGCGTGCTTCGGTAGACGTAGAAGCACTGCAGTATAGCTCTGTATTGAAAGGGGCCGTGCACCAGTTTCACCTAAATGGCCACCGACGAGTCTTAAATGACATGGGTGTCAGAGAAAGACCAAGAGATGAATGCAGTAAGCAGATCCAAATGGATGTGGGTTGCCGTTCTTATGTGGAGATGAAGTGGCTTGCTCAGGATAGAATAGGTTGGAGAGCTGCATCAAACCAGTCTCCGGAATGAAGACCACAACAACAACATTAATAAACTTTCAGTAACGATAGTTTATCGGAGCGGCAGCACGACATTAACGTTATGCCGAGAACAGTAACTTTGAAGTGACGTAGTGTTTCAGGTATCATTCAAAGACAACTCATTATTCTTTCAGAGTAACACGCAACAAACTCTCTACAAAAGATCTTGTGGTAGCCAGCCTATTTGCTGACAGTCGCATTTCTCGGTGTTTGGCCACCTTTTTTCATTTTTATACCAATTGGCAGCGGTTAAAACCCTCCTGCGGTTTACCGCGATTTCTGTAAGTCGCTCTAGCTATATGCCATGGCCGATTTCTTACGCCATTCATTACAGAAACAATCCGAGAGTGTGCTCCGTCTGCACGATGTCCACATGACGTTAAACGCTAATTTTCCTTCTTCTTTCCAAGGGTTAAAAAAAAAAAAAAAAATAAAATAAAATAAAAAAATTATCATGTATGAGGTGCTGTGAGTAATCGTAGGTTTCGAATGTGTATGTGAATTGAGGTTTCTAAGTGGTAACCTAAGCTCTTTTTAAATTCTGTACCTTTTAGATCTTGCGTAGAGTTGCAACTGTCTCTCTGTTCTGCTTACATCACCCAAGAGACATCCCGGATAAACTCCGATACCGCTTTGACCAATGACGTCATACATAATCGAGATATACTACGAACTCGTTTACGAGAACATGGTATCGGTAGTTAAATTTCACATAAATAGGTCAAATCTACTTAATGATGTCACCTCTTCAAAATAAGTAGCGAAAAAAAAAAAAAAAAGGATACGTTGCTTGCAGTGGCCATCATTGTTCTCACTGATTGACCGTATGATAGACACAAATCCCGATACATAATCACAACCCCTCCCCCCCCCCCCACACACACACGTATACACAAACATAGATATAATTTAAAAAATAAATAAAAATTACAAACACTTATACACACACACACACACACACACACACACACACACACACAAAGATACCTTCAACACACTTTCAATGAAACAGTTGAATTTCAAACAAGCTAAGGTTGGCAACACTACAAAACAAACAACAGTGGACACAGTATGGCAGCAGGTGACAGTGGAACCAGAAAACTGCAATGTATTTCAGAAAACAATGTAACCTTTCGACCTGGTTGCCAGAAAGAGAGTGACGTGGAGTAGCAAATGCTGTAAGTACACCATTTTATATCAAACAACGAACTGTTTTAAATCAGAAACGAAATGTTTGTTACATATGTAAGAAACCTAACCTTTATGTGTAAACAGAAACATGTAAATATTTCAGGACACCCACTGATGGTGCGTTGTGACAAAGGCGAAACGCGTATGGGTGACTTAAAAAAAAAAAAAAATGTTAAAGCAGTCAACAATCCGAAGATTGGTTTGAACACCACAGTGCTTTACAAGGCATGGTCCTGTTTGGAGGTGGTATGCCGTTGCCTTTCTCCGACCTTCGAATTAACTTACCCAGGGGGGGGGGGGGGGGACCTACAGTTTAACATGGGTTCCGAACCACGGTGCTACTCGGTATTTTTCACATTAGCATTACTGCCAGAGGTGAAAGAAGTGGAAAGTGACAGATAAAAATCCTAGGACTTGGCGGGGATCGAACCCGCGACCTTTGGATTTGCAGTCTGGCACTCTACCACTGTGCAACCGAGGCATGAAAATAAAACCCTTCATTCGCAGTAGCAAAAGGCGGTTCCTTTAAAAACATTACAATAAAAAAAAAAAACTTCTTGTTTAAGCTATACCTAACCTTCTTAGGGCCATATCGTCTACGACAGACATGTAAACAGTGAGTATTGAAACCACACGAGAGATGGAATGACGTAAAACATGACGTCATTGGTCGAAGCAGTATCGGAGGCTAGATTCGACCGACATCCCGACACAAGGTGATACGAAGACGACTGGTAAACTAGTCCTGTTTCGACGGAGCAACACAAGCATTACGTTATTGCTTCAGCAGAGCTGAGAGGGAAGTCAGTGGGGCCCAATACGGACATCGCCGATGCTGTCTGCACTCAGCTCCCCCCCCCCCCCCCCCCCACGCTCCCTCCCACTCCACATTATGCCGACGCCGTCCAAAACTTGGCTCGCGGAGAATTCCATTACCGATATCTGTTCAATTCAGTCCGGGGGGTTTCTTCCTCCCTCCCCTTCCCTCCCCAGTCCCCATCCAGCCGTCTCCCCGTGCGTGAGTCTGCGCGGTGTGGGTGTCCTCCCGCTTGTGTCCCCACGAGGGCGTCTTTCAGTGGCTCGAGGGAAAGAAAGGGGAGAAAAAATCATCCCGTAATCAGACGAGGACGGCACATGTTTTCTGCCACAGGCAGCCCTACCCCCCTGTCTCTTTCTTAGCCTGTCCTTCACGAACTGCGCCACTTTTAACGTTTCTGTCAGGGAAGAGAGAGATAACGCTGGAGAAAGTGCGTAAAAAAAAAAAAAAAAGGAGGGACCTGTCGGCTTTTCTCACGCCACAGCTTTTCTTCTCTCTCTCTCGCTCTCTCTTTATTTTTTATTTTTTTTATTTTTCCCTCCCGCCCGTCAGCTTTCGTGGCACGCGTTTGAATGGTGTACAATACAGCGCCGCTGAAAGCTGGGCGCTGTTTAAATTTCGCGTGCGTTTGACAGGTATTAAGAAGACGGGAACCGCCTCGAACGCTGATAACAGGCTGCGGCGGCTATGTGGGACACGAGACGGCGCGGCAGAGGTAGAGGAGGACGAGAAGAAAGGCGCGGCCTTTGTGGAGGAGGAGGAGGTGGAGGAGGATGAGAAGAAGAAGAAGAAGAAAGGGGAGAGAGCCGCGAGGCGGCCGCGTGTCGGGGGCGGCGTCGACGTGCGCGACCTCAGCGCTGCGCCCGCCCACGCCCCCCTCTTTTGTTCCAGGCGCCAGCCAATGAGGTGACACCTGGCGTCCGCGGTGCGTCCCGCGGGGATGCCCTTTGTCTGCACTCGCCGGTGGCGGCGAATGCGCCCGCATTGTGGCCGAGGTGTGAACTGCGGAACGCTAACACCCCGTCCTCTGGGCGGGACCGCCGCGCCGTCACCTTACCTCAGCCAGCCGTGTCCTTTCACGTTTTACAACACTCACACACGGCCCGGGGAAGAAAAAAAAAAAAAAAAAGAAAGAAAGAAATGTCTTTCGTAATATCAGGCGCGCTATGAATGCGTTCCATTAGCGCCCTGCAAAGTTGCGCGGGCTGCACCGTTCTTTGTGGGTAGTCTCGCCAACACGTATTATTTTTTTCCTTTCCCAGTGCGGTGGTGGCAAAGGTAATTTTTTAGTTCCTGCCTGCTTGCACACGCGGCCCCGTTCCCCTGGCGGGTGAGCTATTGTGCCAGTACAGCTAGGTGCGACAGCTACTTCTGAGAAAAGAGCAGTCTCGTAGCGCTCCGGCGACAGCTTTGAACGGACGTCACTCCTTCCGGCGGTGGAGTAGAGCACAAGGAGAGGTGGGTACAGTAGGCTCTTGGCGGAAACCTACTATTTGACACAATGGCCTTCTGATGGAATGCTTCTACTTGTAGTTTTCTCTTTTACTACTACTACTAATAATAATTATTATTACGATTACCTGACATAGTCGGGTCTGGAGGCGATCTAATCGTTTTATAGTTTTCAAAATGACAAGCCAAAATCGCACACTAACAATTTATTGAATGACGACCGGTTTCGCTACACTGTGTCACCATCATCTGATGACCAGATTGTAACATATATGTGACCATATGATAGTGACTCACTGCACCGAAATCGGTCTTCATTTAATAAATTGTTAGTGTGCGATCTTGGTTTGCCATTTGGAAAACTATAACATGATTAGATCGTCTCCAGACCCGACTATGTTAGGTAATCTTAATAATAATTAGTAGTAGTAGTAAAAGAAATAATTACAAGTAGAAGCATTCCATTCGAAGGCCATTGTGACAAATAGTAGGTTTTCGTCAAGAGCCTAGCTGTCCTTGTGCTCTACTCCACCGCCGAAAGGTCTCACGTTCGTTCAAAGCTCTCGCCTGATGACCAGATTGTTACATATATGCGACCAGATGATGGTGACTCAGTCCACCGAACCGGTTGCACAGTGGTAGAGTGCCAGACTACAATGCTGGGTTTTTTCCACTTCTTTCACATATGGTAGTACTGCCTATGCGAAAAATACCGAGTAGCACCGTTGTTCGGAATCCACGTTAACTGTAGGTCCCCTATAACTGGCTGGGTAAGTCAGTTCGAAGGTCGGAGGAAGGCAACGGCATTACCACCAAACAGGACATGCCTAGTAAAGCACTGTGGTGTTCAAACCAATCTTCGGATTGTTGACTGCTTTACCTCTTACCTGTTCCGGAGGACCTAATTGAGGAGTAAGACTCCATGGTCACGGAACAGGTCAACACATGAAGTTTAACACAAGAATGGTAAAAGAAAATTTTTAAGTAGTCCTATGCACACGACACTCTTAAGACTAAGTGAAAAGAACCAATAAAGAAAAAAATGAATTAACTTAATTGTTCTAGGAGTTCCTCGACAGAATAAAATGAGTGAGCCATGAGGTAACTCTTCAATTAAGATTTGAAAGCGTGTGGGTTAGTGCGAAGATCCTTTAGTTATTGTCGCAGCTTATTGAAAATGGATGCTGCAGAACACTGCACACCTTTCTGTACAAGTGTCAAGGTAGTGTGATGCAAATGTAGATTCGACTGCTGTCTAGTATTCACCGAGTGAAAGCTACTAACTCGTGGGACTAAGCTGATATTATTTACAACAAACGACATTAAAGAAAAAAATCGCACTGACATGTTTTACGGCCCACTTTAGATTTGTAGTTTTATAAGTTTTTGAAAACATTTTGGACCAAAATAATAATTAATTAATTAATAAGTGTCTCAAACCATTTTAGTAGTGGGTTTCGAACCACCGACGTTTCGCGTCACAGTCTAGTACCTTGCCCACTACGCTACGGCTATAAATCGAAACAGAAGTTCTTAAATCTCATACTATTGATGGCCGTTGTTAACTGATATTACTATGGCATTTGTAGACATTAAATTATCATTTATCGTACGAATAACGATGTGCTTTTGTTAATTTCTCAGTGTGCCGTTGCTTTGAAATGACAACGTGTAAGTTACAATAAGAAAATCATCAAATACGCGAGGAATGTCAGGTGACATCTCCGAACGGCTGGTTTTCGTTAATTCAATGGACGGTGTCAAATCTCCGTTATTTTTGCAAATATGTCTCAAACGATACGTGATATGAAAAAAACACAAGGGAGCTAAGTTGTAGAGAATGTCCTCCTCTACCAATTAGGTTATTCAATTTTCGTGTCAGATGAACGGTTCGTTTGCAATTACAATTATATTACAAATGGCTTTTCTTTTTTTTTTTTTTACTACCGTATTTTTGTCCGAAAAAATTGAAAAAGGGAGGTTCTGGTCTCTGGCGGCCTACAAGAATGTCTGTAAAATTTGGGCTCATCGGTTGAACGGTTCGTCTTAAAAACTGGGAACACGTTACGGACAGACAGACGGACGGACAGACAGACAGGCAGACAGACATACATCCCAAAATCGCCGTTATTTTTGCAAATATCTTTGAAATGGTACGAGATATGAATAAAACATAACAGATCATAGTTGTACAGAATTTTCTCCTCTAAAAATTCGGTTATTCAATTTTCGTATCAGATGAATAGTTAAGCCGTTATTTTCATTTAAATTTAGAGCTGTCAAAATACGATCGCAAAGGCCCATTTTTAGTATTACTACCGTAACCTAAAGTGGACCAAAACATATTGTGATGCCAGTATCGAAATTCCCAGACTACTGAAAATGGGTCCACATGAAGTTCGTAAACATAACACCACATATTGCTCGAACCGCCCGTTTCTGAGCCAAAAATATCCTTTTTGTTTCAGTCGAGTTCAAATCAAATGTTCAAATGTTTGTAAGTTTAGGGACTGATGACCCCGTAGTTAAGTCCATAAGCTTAACAAACATTTGAACATTTTGAGATAAAGGCCCCTAAACACGTTTCGATTTTGTCGGGACTAATTTATCGGCGGTCCGATAAATTGGACGTGTGGAAGCGCTTCCCGATCAACTTAGCTTGTCGGGTGGTTGGTCGGGCCTCGCCGTCCGACATCCGACCTCCCTCCACCCCCTTCCCCCTCGCCCCTCCGCGCGACAAATTATGCAATCGTCTGCTGCCTGCACAGCGAACACATGAAAACAAAAAGAGTTCGACAAAGGGACACCACAGAACAGGAGGCGCTGCAACCGCTGCGTGCGCTTGGTTGGAACGTGTTGTAGGCTGCTACGAATATGGTTTGTTTGTTCTTCGGTCGATAAATCGGAGCGTATCTAGGGGCCATAAGTAGGTTCCCTGCTACGGATTATCTACATCTACATGGGGTACTCTATAAATCACATTTAAGTGCCTGGCAGAGGCTTCATCGAACCACCGTTATACTATTTATCTCCCATTCCATTCTCGAACAGCGCGTGGAAAGAAAGAACACCTGAATCTCTCCTTTCGAGCTTTGATTTCTCGTATTTTATTCTGATGATCATTTCTACCTATGTAAGTGGGAGACAACAATATATTTTCGCATTCGAAGGAGTATGTTGGCGATTGGATTTTCGTAAGTAGCCCACGCCGCAGCGATAAGCGCCGTTGTTGTAATGATTCCCATCCCAGATCCTGTATCATTTCCGTAACGCTGTCTCCCGTGTATCGTGACAATACGAAACGAGCTGTCCTTCTTTTGACTCTTTCGATATCCTCCGTCAAACTCACCTGATAAGGACCCCACATTGGACAGCAATACTAAAAAAAAGAAAGGACAAGCGTAGTGTAAGCAGCTTGCTTTGTAGTTCTGTTGCATCTTTTAAGGGTTCTGTCAATAAAACGCAGCCTCTGGTTCGCCTTTCGCACAACATTATCTACGTGTTCATTCCAGTTTAAGTCTGAAGTAATAGTAATTTCTAGGATTTTGTGGATTTATCTAGTAAACAAAGTTTAACGGATTTTTTTTCGTAGTCATGTGGACGACTTCACACTTCTCATTATTTAGAGTCAATTGCCAATTTTTACACCATACTGATATCTTATTCAGATCGTTCTGCAGTTGGTTTTGATCTTCAGATGATTTTACTAGACGGTAAATGACAGAATCATCTGCAAGCTATCTGAGAGAGCTACTTATATTTTCCCCTAAATCGTTTATGTAAATAAGGAACAGCAGAGGACCAATAACACTACCCTGTGGAACGCCCGATATCACCTCTGTTTTTCTCACGCCTTACTATGAACTGTGTCCTCTCTGACAGGAAGCGTCACACAATTTGATTAAAAGCCGTTTGTGAGGTACGGTGTCAAAAGCCTTCTGGAAATCAAGAAATACGGAATCGATTTGCGAACCCTAGTCGATAGCACCCATCACTTCGTGTGAATAAAGAGCTAGTTGTGTTTCGTATGAACGATATTTCCTAAATCCGTGGTGTTCTTGGTTCGATAAATCATTCTGTTCGAGATAATTCATAATATTTGAATACTGGATATGTTCCAAAACCCTGCTGCAAATTGACGTCAATGAAATAGACGGATTAACGTGTGGGATAGATAAGGATTATCTGCTTATTACTATGGCATAAATGACCTGACAGACGGTGTTGCAACCTGCTGCTGTTTGCTGATGATGCTGAAGTGTATATGATGGTAACCTTATTGAATGACTCTACTAGGTTGCAGGATGACTTTGACCAAATTTGTAAGTAGTGTAAGGAATCACAGCTAGCTCTATATGTAGATGATTAGGAGAAACACTCCCGTAATGTTCGAATACGGCATTAGTAGTGTGCTGCTAGACAGAGTAGAGTCAGTTGAATATCTAGGCGTAAAGTTGCACAACGATATGAAATTGAACGAGCATATAAAGACAGTTGTGGGAAAGTTGGATGGTCGACTTCGGTTTATTGCGTGAATAACGCTTTAAATGAGACTGCATATAAAAGGCTTGTGCACAGGTGTTTGAGATCCACAACAGATCGGTTTAAAGGATCAAATAGAGGCAATTCAGAAACGGGCCGCTATATTTCTTACTGGTTGGCTGGATCAATGCGCGAGTGTTTCTGAGATCCTTCGGGACCTCAAATGAGAGTCGCCGGCCGCGGTGGCCGAGGGGACTAAGGCGCTCCAGTCACGGTCTGCACGGCCACTACGGTCGGGGGTTCGAACCCCCCCCCCTCGAGCATGGATATTTGTGCAGTCCTAGTTCGTAAGTAGTTCATAAGTAGTTTGTAAGTTTAGGGACTGATGACCCCTTACTTAAGTCCCATAGACTATACAAACATTTGAACATTTGAAATGAGAGTCGCTGGAGGGAAGGCGTAGTAATTAAAGTATTTCTTTCCAGATGCACTCTTCAATAAATTTGGAGAGCCAGAATTTGAACCTACATTTCGCGTAAAGGGGCCTTCACACATTCAATAATATTGTTAAAATATTGACAATGCGTCAATATATTGACCGTGTGCACGTGGGTACTGATGTATTGTCAATACTGTAAATATTATATGACATTGTAGTAAGAAGTGTGCGACTGATTAATTATTTATTATATTCCACATATATAGTGGTTAAGCCACGTCACACAAATACAGCTGTTGGGGCATGGTGTGGAATTATATATATCTGGAAATAGTGCGATACCATGTGTGACTATGGCAGACAGTTGGGAGTCACTGTTACACCCCTAGATGGCCTGGCTACATTTACTACACCTTTTCATAATTTAACTATTTTCTCAGTTTGTGTATAATGCAATTTTTGCTTACGTTTGATAATTATGACAGAGTTCATTGAAACTAGTTACGTTTTGTAAATTAAAATTCAATTTGTGTGACGTGGCTTGACCACTATATATGTCGAATATAATAAATACCGTGAATATTGACAGAGCAGTATTTATGGGTCCAAAAATATTTTCCGGTTTGACAATATTCGTTGTTCAGATGTTTGCAATGTTTCGTGAGGCAGCCTCAGAGGGCTAGCGTCTATTGCATAACTACTGTTATTCAGTGTTTACATTTGTCGTTTCTATTTCGATATGCTTTGAATGAATCTGGATTGAGTACGAAATATGAGTAAATAAGTAATGGCGCAGTTAATCGAATGTTATAGGAGCAATCCATTATCTCTGCATGCGTTCGTGCTTCTGTGTGGTTAAAATAACAACTCATTGTTCAGCCATTTTGAATTATAACTTGTTTTTGTGTACCTTATAACAGTGGTTTTGAAATACTTGACAGCCCTCTCGGAGAACCATATAGGCCGGCCGCGGTGGCCGAGGGGACTGAGTCGCTCCAGTCACGGTCTGCACGGCCACTACGGTTGGGGGTTCGAATCCCCCCTTGGGCATGGATATTTGTGCCGTCCTTAGTCTTAGTTAGTTCATAAGTAGTTTGTAAGTTTAGGAACTGATGATCCCGTAGTTAAGTCCCATAAACTATACAAACATTTGAACATTTGATTGAACCATATAGGTAACAATGTGGCTCAGAATCAGATAACAGTGACTACAAAATTTTCAATCTTCTCAATATCCCATCAGGGAACAAACAACTTTGTCGAAAACTTTTGAAGTTTCATAAAATCGTTATAGCACTGGTATAAGGTTACGATTTTTATTTTGCAACTGACGAGAATCGGAGAAGATATTCAATATGAGTGTGTCTTTATAAATTTGACAATGTCTAGGCTACAGATGGTGCTCCATTACCTGGTATATACATCAACCTCTCCATCTACCAGTAGCACTGTGTGAATCCTTAGCTTATCGTTGGGGTTGGATCCCGGTCTCCTCGCTGAATTTCAAACCCTGAGGGCTGTACCTCCAATGATCGTCGGTTGATGTATTGTCGTTTCTTTGTTGGTTGACTGTTAGTTGTTGTATGCTTAACTATATTATCCACTACACTATGTACATTTTGATACACCTATTCTGTCGTGACAGTAGCACTAGGTAATTTTGGTAATTAGTGTCTGATGCCTCCATGCAGGCGTGCAGCCCTTAGTGGCTAGCTTTTTCTAAAAATTTAGTTTTCAATTTTGTGACGTAAGGTATACAGCTGAAAAGTAGATTTTATTATGTGACTTTATACTTTCTGATGAAGTCAATCTTAGTCATTGCCGAAACCTGGTCAAATAATTTTTAATTTGCGACCGAGGGCTGCTTGTTAATCCATTGACGTTGTAACGGTCGCTGACAATAGCTTCTATGTTTAAGATTTTAATTTTGGTAATGGTTGAGTTCGCTCGCAATCTGGACACACTCTTTGAACTCCTTTATTTTTATGTTCTCAGAATATATGACATAAACTGCGAATGGGCAAAGCTGAAATGTGTACCTAACTCGGATTCGAACACGGGTCTCCTGCTTTCTATGCAGTTGCGCTGACCACTACACCCCTGGGGAAACAGTGATCACCGCACCTACAAGGTCTACCTAAGCAACTTTGCCCATTCGCAGTTGATGTCATATATTCTGTGAATATGAAATAATAATAACTGCAGGATCAGGAATGACGTCTGTTCTTTCGGAACAGACGTCATATGTATATATCCTTTACTTTTATTTTTACTTATTTAAAACAAAAATAGTATTGACTGAAACTGCTGTGTCCTTTATTTTGTTTTTTTATTCAGATTAGAAAATGTTTCCAAGCAGAAAATCTTTACATATTTTACAAATAAAATGCGTGAACTGCAACAGATTTATCACATTTGTAAATGCATGAGTTTTACATAACTCTTCAGTTGCAAATTTTGTGTGTATTGAAAAGTTTGAATTGCGATATTCTGTTTCCAGAAACTTTCTACTTATGCATGTGCCAGATAGTGAGACTGATGTCGGTGTGGAAAGCAATGTGATTTACAGGTCGACATAACTTCTGATTTGCGTCTCCTACAGACCACGTAAATTACTTTGATTTTAATTCCGTGTTTCCAAAACTGTTTCCACTGAATGAGCATACTGTTTGTAAACAAGTGCTTTTATTGGGCGGCTAGTAACCCCCGTGTTATCTCACTTGCCCGCTTGTTAGCGGCGTTGCTGCAATGACGTCATGGAGTATTGGGGCTGCACGTCAGTCGCAGCGTAAGCGGGAAAAAGCTTTCAATCGAAACAACCCTCTCCCTTCCATAAACACCATAGATTCACTGATTAAGTCTCTTCTGTTGTTTTATGAGCGTCTGTTTGTCAAGGCTTTAAGTGCCTCAGCTCTAGGATTTCGCGATTCTGAGTGACTGTTCTTGCTATGTACCTTCAGGCTATGCTCATTGTCATTTGAGGTAGGCTGTGATATTTTATATGTGTTGTCACTGACTGGAAATAGTTATAATCTGCAATTCTGTGATTCTTACTGAACTTTCTAGTGGTCTGTCACATTGGTCTTCTTATTTATTTCTTGCTTTCTTTAAGGCGTATACCTACATGATATGCTTGGTCGCAATGTTCAAATGTTTGTATAGTTTATGGGACTTAACTAGGGGGTCATCAGTCCCTAAACTTACAAACTACTTATGAACTACTTACGAACTAGGACGGCACAAATATCCATGCCCGAGGGGGGATTCGAACCCCCCGACCGTAGTGGCCGTGCAGGCCGTGACTGGAATGCCTCAGTCTCCTCGGCCACCGCGGCCGGCGCTAAATTTACCTCAAGCCTTACAATTATTAGAGTCGGAGTTGTTATTAAGAACTTGTGTACAGGATAAGCTGATTGTAATATGATAGCTTGCCGACTGTTCATTAGAAAGAGTATGTGATTCATGTAAACTGTCTATGTAATTGTTCACCTCTAGACAGAAATATATTTTCCTGTTAAATCTATCTCGCCGGCCGCGGTGGCCGAGGGGACTGAGGCGCTTCAATCACGGTCTGCACGGCCACTACGGTCTGGGGTTCGAATCCCCCTCGGGCATGGATGTTAGCTAGTTCATAAGTAGTTTGTAAGTTTAGGAATTGATGACCCCGTAGTTAAGTCCCGTAAGCTATACAAACATTTCAACAATTTTGAAATCTATCTCAAGCCTTAAAAAAATTGAGTCAGAGTTATTATTCAGTTGTAGTGAGGTCAATTCAATTGTTCGATCATTTATTTTCTCTCTTTCTGGTGCATTTATGTGTGCTGTGTGCAGCGAGAGTAATTTGCTAGTCCTTTTTTTAATTATTTTTTTAATTATTCTTTCATGTCATAAGTGTGTGCCTCAGAATGTATTATTTGGTGAATCTGCAGTATGTGTCTTGGATGACAATTTTCTCGTTGTTCTTTCGCTTGCAGTAGTTTGTACAAAAGAACCAAAAACAAATAATAAGACCGCAAGAACAAAAACGGAGTACTGGGATGCACTTTTCCCTCCTACTGTTCAACCGACATGTTATTGAAAAGTTAAGGTAACTGGTAAATCTTAGAATTAACCAGTCAAACCTAAGATTTACCATCCCGCTGTGGTAAAAGTCCGAAATTTCTCAGTAAATGCACAGATTTCGAACTTTTACCAAGAGGCATTGGTAAATCTTAGATTTTACTAATTCAAACTGGTAAAAGATGAAGCGAAATCTCCCACCACACTTCCACTGACTCACACGAAATTGAAAATGACGGCAAAGGAATTGATGCCTGTAAATTAAGAATTGCAACGGAGAAAGAAAGTGTGACTGCATCAGGCGAGGAAGAACCAGAGACACAGGATTGACGGCAGTTGATTGTTGTGACAACTTCCAGTAGTGTTCATAAAGTGAAACGGATCTGAGAAACTGCCAAAGAAGGTATTCAATTGCAGGCAAAGAAAATGAAAGTAGGCTCATGTAACAAAATTCCAAAACCTTCAGTTGGACAGAATGTAAGAATTAAAGTACCGGATGTAGAGAGGGCAAAAATTGATACAAAATCTATAATAGCATGGTACCAATGCTGGTAAACTGAAGTAATTGCAAACTAGGAACCAATTTATATTGTGCAAGGAAAATATTATCAACGTCGAAGAAGTAGGACGAGAAGAAATTACGGGAAGTGGTTTCCAAACAATCTTTTGTTGGAGGACAGGGGTTCAAAATGTGCAATCGCTTAAAAAGGTGTTCAACTAAAAATGCTCATGCAAATCGTCCCCAATATTATGTAATTCGAAACGCCACAATAGTCAGCCTTTTTGTAACAAAAATTAACGTTCACAAAGTAACATTCTTACAATATTTTTGTGTAACTATAACTAATATGTAATATTGCTTCTTATAAACACACTGGAATGCAAAAAAAATTAAATGCTTTAATTTAAAAAAATACAAACTCTTTCAGTAAACTGCTAAGTTGATCTTTTTCTTGAATACGGTTTTACCAGTCTGTTTGGATAAATCCTAAGACTTACCAATGTCTCTTGGTAAAAGCTCAAAATCTAAGCATATAATGATAAATTTCGGACTTCTACCACTTCGCGATGGTAAATCTTAGATTTGACCAGTTAATTCTAGGATTTACCACTTATACTTTTACAGTAACAGATAGACTAAGATCGGTAAGTTTCAAGAAGGAAATAAAAAAAATTAGGGTGATAAAATTCGCTGATGAAATTGAGATCCTCATTGGAAGTGAAGAATAATTTTAAGGATCTTGAATGAAGTGACTGGTGTAATGGGCACAGGAAAAAGATTGTCAGTAAATACTAAGAATACTAAAGTGATGAGAAGTAACAGAAATGAAAGTAATGACTAACTTACCATCAAAACTGGTGATCAAGACATACGTCAAGTAAGTCTGCTTCCACTGTAACAAAATGACCTACACCACTCGAAGCAAGGAGGACATAAAATATAAGGTGGCACAGGCTAAGAGAGCGTTCATTGCGAAGAGGAGCCTACTTGTATCTAACATTGGCCTTAATGTGGAAATAAAAAGTGCAGCGTCTGTTCTCTGTGACATTTCCGGAAGGACAGCCGCTGTAATTCTTAATTCCTATCCATCTTGTCGAGGTTTGGTGCTCATTACAGTGAGGATGCGCCGAGAAACCGACTCCTGGTGGGTATACAGGGCCTGCTACGAGCCGTGGAGTACGACGATCACAGTGGGACATAATATGAATGTTTGGTTTAGATGGGATACGTGCTTTGGTAGTCCTCGTGTGAAGGCCGTCTGCTTGGGGTGGCAGTGAGACTTAACGCAACTGAAACTCGAAAAACACCAGACCGCTTCCGTCGGAGGATCGAGTCCTCCGTCGCCATGGGAGTGTGTGTTGTCCTTATCAGAAGCTAGTTCACGTACTTTGTAAGTCTAGGATGTAGTAATAGAGGAGCTCCCATCCATACTACAACAGTTTCATGTAGGTGACTTCTATCTCCTGGAATTGGGCATAACACAAACTTTCGCAGATATTTTTAACAAACTGGACATGTGCGAGTACCTAGAATCGACCTATGACGTTCGCCTGGAAGAAAGCTGTATAATGAACAGCAACGTGATTGTGGACAATGATAGGGCAGCTGGAATAGATTTTTAACGTGTTTTACGTCGAATTGACGAGTAAATATATAATTTATTTGTGAAATCACGAGTTCTGATGTCAATAAAATTGCCTGTAATTACCTTGTAGATTTTATAAAGTGTCCTGACAGGCGTTCGCGAGATAGTTTTACTTCTTCGTTTGGACGAGAACATGACATTACAAGGCTGGAGGCTACAATATACAATTACAGAATAGATCGTGGTTTTATCTCTCTACAATACTGTTTTAAACGGGGATAGCCAATATTTACAAAGTGCACCCCTGTACAGTGTGTCAATCCTATCCATGTGGTCTTGGCTAACAAATTCCTTACAGGACAGTTGTTGTGATGTGTTCAGTCGTGTTTTGCAAATTCTTTGCTGAGTTAATAAGAGCATCGAAAATTCACTGATGTTCCCGTAAATCTAACCAACTCCACTGTCTGATAGGATGTTTGCGGTCTATGAAGCGTGCTTAAGGGTTAGTTTATTGGACATTGTGCTTGCATGGAATCAGATGAACGTGTAGAAATGTGATGTTCGATGTATGCATCCCAGTCAAAAGACTGTCGCGTTTTCTTGCATTGTGACGACTAGAGTCCCTCGTTGGGGTACCGATAGAAGCGTTTGCAGTCACTATGTTGTACGAATGCAGTTGTACTGTAACCAAAAAACTGTAGACATAACATGTTCTATGGTGCACTACTTTCGTCGTTACGTTGTTGGTTTAAACGTTTTTGTATGTGTAATACTATTCATAGAGGGGATGATAGCACAGACGGCCTCGTCGATTAATGTTTTGGCCTCTAAGAGGGTATGTTTTGGGCTCTAAGAGGGTCTATTGAATTTCATCGAGTTTAAGCACTGTCTACTATTATTATTATAATGGATCATCTATCATCGTCTGTACTTTGACATAGGACTTCGAAATATGTAAGATTTGTTGGTGTTTTGCGGTGATGGCGATACATTTTTCTCTTAACGATCAGATGTTAGCATCCTAGGTTGGCGGCTTAGTTTATAGAGTAGATATCTTCGTTTGTGGTTGACAGCTCCTTGTAAAAATCCGAGTTCGTTTTAGTCGAATGAAATAGGTAATTTTACTTAACGCAGAAAAGTAGCTTTATTTGTATTTGGAGTGGCCGAGCGGTCAGCGGCGTGCCAGTCACTTTCTGACGGCCACTACGGCCGGGGGTTCGAATCCCCCCCCCTCGGGCATGGATATTTGTGCCTCCTTAGTATTAGTTAGTTCATAAGTAGTTTGTAAGTTTAGCGACTGGTGACCGCGTAGTTAAGTCCCATAAAAAAAAGAAGGAAAAACGGGTGGGGACAGTGGCGGTGATGGGCGTTGGCGGGCTGTGGCGCCTGCATTTAAATTGTTGATTATGAAATTAAAATTTGATGTGCAAATAAACAAAAATTTAATTTGGGGCAGTGGGCATGATGCGGTGGGGGCCGGGCTCGCACAAGTGACCATTTTTGGGGGCGGGTGGCGGTTCTGAGGGCGGAGATGGGGATGGAGGGACGTAGCACGAGCTGTTGTGAGGCTTTGTCTCTATGTGGTGTTGGGCTAGCGCACGTCCTGACACGCAGGCGAGATCCCCATGCTGCCTAGGACGAGCGCTAACCGCGTGTTTCTCGTATTTCAAGCGTCTACTTGCCTTCGCAATGTTTCGGAACGCAACTGGCGTAATGCGATGCAATCAACGTCATTGTTAATGTGTTTTGTCATGCTATAGTTTGCTGATGAAATAATATAGGGTGTCCATTTAAAAACACAAAACTTTGTGTTAAAAATTCTTATAATTTCGTTTTATAATGTTTCAAAATATTTACATTCATGAGCCTTCCCTTACATTGATACCGGTGGAAGTATTTTTACAGTAGCTGTTGTAGTTCCAGAGATATTTTGGGTGGTCAAGATAAATAGGACACCCTGTATAAGGAAGCTTTGCACGTACGCAGGGGCAAATCACACCAAGCTAAGATCGCATACGCTCCGTGTCAGTCGAGAGAAGGGGAACCTCCGTTTCGACGTATGTTAAAAAATCTTCAAATTTTTGTAGAGGTTATGGGACTTAACTACGGGGTCATCAGTCCCTAAGCTTACAAACTACTTATGAACTAGCTTATACTAAAGACGGCACAAACATCCACGTCCGAGGGCGATTCGAACCCTCGACCGCAGCGGTCGTGCAGACTGTTACTGGCACGCCACAGACCGCTCGGTCACGGCGGCCGGCTTGATGTTTGATTTCGCGGTGTCGCCCAAAGACATTTTAAAATTCGCGTAGCAAGTGTTGAGAAATTTCACCACTTTTGAGGCGAACACTATTGACTGTAGTTGTTGGATAGTCGTAACAGTAAAGCTAATTATTTGGCCATTTATGTGGATTACGTACCTGAACTGTTTCGAGTACTTTTTATAGGGGCAATTGATTTACTTAACAGTGTAATATCTTATGTGTTAATATCTGATTTAAAGAACAACCATTTTATTGAGAAATGTAGAAATTAATGTGCGTCGCGGTTCCAGAGTCCTCTAAATTTAATAGAGATTAGGAACATTTTATTACAATATTGACGATATGAATTGCGAACTAGCTGACTGAAGACACAGCAGTATGTTCTCCATCGCTTTATGGCTGCTCATAATATTAATTTTTCAGGCTGTAGAAAAAATAATCAGCATAAACTATTAATTACAGAGTCCAGCGCCATACCGAACGTACGTAATTAATAAATAACCGGTCGCCCTCAATTTCTATAATAATAACGAGGCCGACCAGAATAGGTTGTTCAGATTTTGGCAGATGCCACTAATGTTCCTTGCTTCTGCGCATTCGACTTGTGTAGTTCGCGAACGAACTAGTTCGGAAGAGCGCTCCCATAGGCGAACTACGCGAACTTGTTCGCAGATCCCTCGCCTCTTAGTTCGTCCTCTCCTTTCCCGAAAACTGACAGGTAATACCGAGAGGACGCGAGAGCGCGCAGAATCGCGTGATTCCCTTCTGCCAGTTGCCGTCATTTCGAGCTGAGATGCATCTCAGCTGTAGTTTTAGCAGCGGTAGCAAAAACCAAAACGAGCGGAGGAACTAAAAAGAGCGACCTACTGCGGGGCCGAGCTGCGAACTAAAAGGAGAGCTACCGGTCGCAAACTAAAATATGCGCGCTAGGTCCGAACTAAAATATGCGCGATAGGTCGCGCACTAAAACAAGCACGATTGGTCGCGAACGAAAGTATGCGCAGTAGGTCGCGAACTAAAATATGCTCGATCTGTCGCGAACTAAAACATGCGTTACCGGTCGCGAACTATTATGCCAATCGTATCTCGCTTCTTACTCCGTTGGATTCTTTTCCGAAGACCGACGGGCAATAGCGAGAGGGCGCGCAGTAGAATTAAAAATCACGTGTTTGCCTTCTGCTGAAGAGAGCCATTTCGAGGTTAGCATCTGCCTGCTAGATTACCATAGTCCAGTGCTACAAAATTTCTGCTTTGAAGTATTCTGTACTCTGCAATACCTGACTAATGAATTCCATAATGCCAAGATATAGGGATAACACGAAACTTAAACGCGAGAAATTATCCACAAACTGTTTCTGGTGGTTTGTGTGACATCGTTAGCGGCTCACGCAGCAAGCGCATGAAGCAGCTAGGTGGGGGGACGTCTCCCTCCACCTGCATGCGCAGACCACGCCGGTCAGCCGTCACTGGCACTCCGTTTACATGGGCTCCCAAAACTGGATTTCGTAAATCGATTTCCCAATTCCGCTCTTGGTTGGTCATGTAAAGACTCCAAAATCGATTCTGGAAATCCACTTCTCTAAAGCGGTTTTCCAGTTCCACAATCTATTTTTGTGCCCATGTAAACGGAACCGTTTTTGAAGCGTTGTTGGCTTGTGAGATTGTGTTTTTTTGGTAAGAATTTTCGGCACATATGGACAGAGTGATATTTTCTAATGTGAAATAAAAGTATTAATATTAGAGTGAGCATGAATCTGTGTATTTAAGTAAAGAAAAATAGCGATTATTCTGACTAAATCGGGGACTGAATCAGCTGTTTATCAGCCGCCATCTTAAGTGGATTAGGAAATCCGATTCTACATCTACATCTACATACATACTCCGCAATCCACCGTAAGGTGCGTGGCGGAGAGTACACTGTACCACTACTAGGCATTTCCTTTCCTATTCCACTCTCAAATGGAACGAGGAAAAAAAGAATGCCTATATGCCTCCGTACGAGCCCTAATTTCTCTTGTCTTTGTGATCTTCACGCGAAAGATCGTACAACACTCAGCTTCAAATTCCGGCCCTCTAAATTTTCTCGACAGAAATTCACGAAAAGAACGTCGTCTTTCTTCCAGCGATCCCCAATTGAGTTGCCGGAGCATTTCCGTGATTCTGGCTGTGCCATGTAAACACGACAGCGAAAAACGGTTTACGAAAATCGGTTTTCGTCTTCCGGAAGATGTGGTACATGTAAACTTAGTGTGGGAGCTGACGAACTAAAAGAACGAACTAGTTCGCGGCGGAGCCGCGAACTAAAGTGAGCGCTCCCGATCGCGAAGTATTATGCGCAAGTCTACTGCCCATGCTCTCTGTGCAGCACACACAGAAATCCAGAACTCCACAATCGGAACAATTTATGCATCACTGACGTCATAAGACGCACTCGCGATAGGGTTTGCTGCTGTTTTATACGCAGGCAAAAAAAGGCGCACGCTCTTCCAGTAGCGAGGCCTACGAGAAAGACAGGCCCCGGCGCGCACGTCATGCGACGTAAGCATAGCAGTCCTGAGCCGGCCGGCCGGCTAGCTAGTTGGCCGGCCGCTGTGAGGCGGTGGGCCGTGCCCCAGCGGCCGGCCAACCAGGTAGCCGGCCAGCCGGCTCAGGACTGCTATGCTAAGGCCGCGGCCTGCGTGGGCTCCACATTGTAGCGACAGCGCGCGACATCCAGCGACGCGACACTGCTGCTACAAGCGGCCACATTCGGTGACATGGTCGGTTGTCCTACGTGAGCGCGACAACTTCTCTCTACAAGATGGCCGCTACAACCGATCAGCTGTTTCTAAAGTTTGCCGTCCGTAAACCGTAGAATAATGATAGCAGTAGAGTAAGGCAATAAGGTTTTATTAACTTTCGGAAATAAGGCGTATAGGGGAATGCTGTGCATTACATTTACAAAAGCGAGGAATGTTCGTGTACTATTTCATTCGGAACTTCAAATACGATAAGAGACTATATTTTAATTGCTGCAATTACAACCCTTTCACCTTTTATTTGTGCAAGGTTTTATGTATTATCTTTAGGATGCACCATAAATTATTATTTTTAAGTTTTTACCCCTAGTTCATCTTCATTAGAAACACACGTGCCCAACTGTACACCTACCAAACATTAAATTGCTACTGAAACATTATATCCTGACATTTTACTCAGAAACATAATTAACACGCATCTCGTTTGACATCCCACAATTATCTCTCTCTCTCAGGAGAAACTTTGTTGTTACCGGTACTGCAAAAGCACAAAGCACACAAATGCGAGTAATTCTTCAAATCACGTTAATCGTGGTGTAAATGAAACTATCACTCAGAATAAAAATACAGAAGACTGATATATTAGAAACAATTTAAAAATTTAACTTCAGTCGTCTATAAAAGCTAAAAGGATATTTACGAGCTAGTTATCCAAAGCAAAATATTTCATTATATGTGCAAGGTGAATTTTATTTTCTGTTATTTCACAAACAGTTCCCATTTCATAAACTCCAGGGATTACTGGCTCGCAGAAATATTGCGACAACCTTCATAACCTCTAAAAGCAGTCGACTCTCAGCGAAACTCGGCCTTTGTAGCGCGTGCGACAGCGACAACATTCAAACAGGTTCGAGTCTCAAACGTGGCTGGTTGTAGCGCGCGACGCGCAGCGACAGGCAGCGCCACAGTCGGCGCTCACGCTGGACACTGCCGTAGCAGTACGTGTGGCCGTCTTTTGCCGCCTGAAGCTGTCGCGTGCTGTCGCTAGAATGTGTAGCCCACGCAGGGGGTTGAGAATTGACTGCTTGTAGAGGTTATGAAGGTTGTCGCAAGATTTCTGCGAGCTAATAATCCCTGGAGTTTATGAAACTGCAACTGTTTGTGAAATAACAGAAAATAAAATAGAAGTTGCATATATAATGTAGTATTTTGCTTTGGTTAACTAGCTTGTAACTTTTCTTTTGGCTTTTATAGACGACTGAAGTTAAATTTTTAAATTGTTTCTAATACATCAGTCTTCTGTATTTTTATTCTGAGTGATAGTTTCTTCAAATCACGTTCATCATGGTGTAAATGAATTACTCGCATTTGTGTCCTTTGTGCACTTGCAGTAACAACAAAGTTACTCCTGAGAGAGAGAGATAACTCTGGGATGTCAAACGAGATGCATGTAAATTACGTTTCAGTAGGAATTTAATGTGTTTGGTAGGTCTACAGTTGGATACGTGTGTTTGCAGTGAAGCTAAATTAAGGGTAAAAACTTTAAAAAAATAATTTATGGTGCTTTGTAAAGAGAAAACATAAAATTTTGCACAAATAACTGGTGAAAGGGTTGTAGTTGCAGGAGTTAAAATATGAGATGGAACGGGAAGCAAACCAGCGACCTCAAAAGTTACAAGCCGGTAGTCTAGGTCGCTACCCCTACACTACAGCAACAACTACAAAGCACGTTTGAAATTAATGATTTACTATCGTCTTCCAATAAGACTTATTTCGTACTTATTCAGTTGTTCATCGTTTATAGTCACATAAACTCATTGAGAACATAGTCGAAAGTAACTGTACTCGTCTTGTACTTTCGAAGAATTTGACCGGTTATCTTCAGTCTGTTTTCGTATTTGAAGATACGAATGAAATATTCCACGAACTTTCCTCGCTTTGTAAATGTAATGCAGGCATTCTTTTTACGCCTTACTTCCTAAAGTTAATAAAACCTTATTGCCTTACTCTACAGCTATCATTATTCTATGGTTTACGCGTGGCAAACTTTAGAAACAGCTGATCGGTTGTAGCGGCCATCTTGTAGAGAGAAGTTGTCGCGCTCACGTCGGACACCCGGCCATGTGGCCGCTTGTAGCAGCAGTGTCGCGTCGCTGGAAGTCACGCGCTGTCGCTAGAATGTGCAGCCCACGCAGGCCGCGGCCTTAAAGGGTACGGCCATAGTGAACGGCTCCCCGCTAGCTGCTCGGCCGCTTAACCTGCTGCGGTCGCCACGCGCGCGCTGCAAGGGCGCGACGGCAGCTGGTGGTGGCCACAGTGCGCAGCCAAACGCGCGCCGGCTGATGCCGATACATGACCAAAATTACTTTTCGATTTTCTCGCTGAAAAAAATACTGTATGTGTATGAAACAAAGCTACTTCGCACTCTGGTATCAGTTTTTCGATAAAAAAATTTTCTTCTGCTGTAAAAAAATAAAAACCACCTCTCCCGGTTTTGTGCGTTTTCCTTGACGTAGGATACTTCTCACTCGATTCTGAGGAAACTAATTGTCGTACCTCACTGAGTTTTGCACATCGTGCAGGCTAACATAACAGCTTCATAACGGAATGTCTGTTTTTCCGGTATTCGCCATAGTTATTACGATACTTAATTTCCAGTTAACCTATCGCATAACATTTGAAGCTTTTGCAGTGAAAAATATAGTCGCTGACTACTTTTCGTTTGGTTACCTTTAGGTTATACATTACTGCGTACGAAATGTAGCCAACATTGTGAAATTGTTTTTAAACCTGAATAGAAAGCGATACATCGCTCCAGTATAGCGAACTGGGTGTTGAAATTTGTGGGCGCTAGCGCCGCGCGCTCTCCTTCGGCGCGCCATGTGCGCAACTACTGAGCCTCTAGCCTGCAGCTCAGTCACTCAAACTTCGTAATAAAGCACATGCCCGAGCCAACAGAAAATGACTTTAAAAGATAGCAAAGTTTATCTGGGATAGATGCCAGTTCTCTAACTCGTTTTAAAATATTGGTGGCATACAAGTTCGGATTTAAAAAAAAAAAAAAAAAAAAAAAAAAAAAAAAAAAAAAAAAAAAAAAAAAAAAAAAAAACAGTAAATCTAGTTCTATGTCTTAAAGTTACAAATATTGTATTGCTAGCTGTCACTGACGGAAAATTGCTATTTCATAATGGGGACTGTAGGGGTCTAAGGAAAAGAGAAAGCAAGTGTTTTTTATTGAATGCCCCTTCGACATGCAATACAAATGGGAAGACTAAAATTACCAGAAGAATTTTTGACAGGATCCAATAGGAAGCGTCTAAATGGTATCCAAGGCGCTGCAGCATTTTTCCTCTGAATCAATATTTAATTACTTTCTCCACAAAAAATAACAGCGGGGGGACATTGAAGATGTTTTCAACGTACTATTAAGTTGTAATATGCAGTTCGTATGTGCAGCTTAAGTGCATCTTCTTTCTAGTTGAGTTTAATGCTAGTAAATCAGCGGTGCTATAATGTAACTGCTGTTATAACTTGGCAACATCCACGGATGATGATGACGAAAAAAAAATGATTTGATCGCAAATTGCATAAAATGCAAAAACTGGACTCACTAGTTGCTGGCATGGGGTAGTAACTGTTAGATCACGACAGGGAAATAGTTGCAACTGCTGTCCTATAACCTCAACATACATACAAAGTAACTATATAAGGCTTTTTATAGTCTATGGTGTGGCTGATACAGCAACAAGTCAAATTATAATTTCAAGTAAAAACAGTTTTTGTTGCCGAGTGGTTGTATTAATTACAAATGACGCGTTTCGCCCTCACAGGAGGGTATCATCACATTATCTGTATGACAAACGTTACGCAAATTGCTACAACAGCCCCTGTTTCACTACTTTAAATGTTGTAGTAATTATTGTGTAACATTTGTCGTGCAGGTAAATGATGGCCTGCTGTGAGGGCAAAACGCGTCATTCGTAATTAATAACACCACTTTGCAACCAAGACTGTTTTTACTTAGTCGCCCAGCGGACGTGGTCCAGAGCACACCTCTCCAGTAGCGTAGCAGTAATTTATCAGTTGTAAGTGTAACCGGCTTCTCTCTAGAAGCTACATATTTTTACTTTTCAGTGCGTTTTCCCTTGAGTGCATTAAATTTATTGTGTGCTCGCGTTTTTGTTTGATTCCTATTCGCGTTAAATATCTGGTTAGTGTATTATTCCGCCGTGTGAATCGCGTCGCGACAGTCGTCTGTCTTTGTTTTGAAACAGTTACCGTTTGTTTACTCCAGTCAGTCGCCCAGCGGACGTGGTCCAGAGCACACCTCTCCAGTAGCGTAGCAGTAATTTATCAGTTGTAAGTGTAACCGGCTTCTCTCTAGAAGCTACATATTTTTACTTTTCAGTGCGTTTTCCCTTGAGTGCATTAAATTTATTGTGTGCTCGCGTTTTTGTTTGATTCCTATTCGCGTTAAATATCTGGTTAGTGTATTATTCCGCCGTGTGAATCGCGTCGCGACAGTCGTCTGTCTTTGTTTTGAAACAGTTACCGTTTGTTTACTCCAGTCAGTCGCCCAGCGGACGTGGTCCAGAGCACACCTCTCCAGTAGCGTAGCAGTAATTTATCAGTTGTAAGTGTAACCGGCTTCTCTCTAGAAGCTACATATTTTTACTTTTCAGTGCGTTTTCCCTTGAGTGCATTAAATTTATTGTGTGCTCGCGTTTTTGTTTGATTCCTATTCGCGTTAAATATCTGGTTAGTGTATTATTCCGCCGTGTGAATCGCGTCGCGACAGTCGTCTGTCTTTATTTTCTGATTAGAAGCGACATATAGTATTTTGATTTTCGTCTACACTTTCTCGTCTCAATTTGTAAAGTTATACTGTGCTGTCGTGCGTATTGGATTCACATCCGCGTTCTAACGAACAGTTTAGTTTGAACGCATCGCGACTGTAGTTTTTGCTTTTGTTGGTATTGTAATCATGAATAGGGACTGTGACTGCTGTATGCGGATGCAGTCTGAGCTGGTGACACTTCGCTCCCAGCTTCAAGCTGTGTTAACCTCGGTTGCACAGTTGGAAGCTGCGATCGATGGGCGTCGTTGTTGTTGGCCGGCGGTGGGGACCGAACGGACTCCCGTCGTCTCCACCGATCGGCCTGCGGCAGCGACATGCCCTGAAACTGCTAGCAGTGAGGCAGACATCCCACCCGTGGTTGCGTGGGAGGTTGCTCCAGTGCGTGGCAGGAGGCGCAAGACATTCCGGGGGACCGATCGTGAGACCTCCCCGGTTCGTCTTGCGAACAGGTTTGAGGCGCTGTCTGCTCAGGACGACGTTCCTGAGTCGGATGGTGTCTCTCACCCTGTCACCACCCAGCCTGCAAGATCCGGGCTTTCACAGAGGGTGGGTTTACTTGTAGTTGGGAGCTCCAACGTTAGGCGGGTGATGGAGCCCCTTAGAGAGATGGCTGCCAAGGAGGGGAAGAAGGCCAACGTGCACTCCGTGTGCATACCGGGTGGAGTCATTCCAGATGTGGAACGGGTCCTCCCGGATGCCATGAAGGGTACGGGGTGCAGCCAACTGCAGGTGGTGGCTCACGTCGGTACCAATGATGTGTGTCGTTTCGGATCTGAAGAGATCCTCTCAGGTTTCGAGCGGCTAACTGAAGTGGTAAAGACTGTCAGTCTTGCTTGCAAGATGAAAGCAGAGCTCACCATCTGCAGCATAGTTGACAGGACCGACTGTGGACCTCTGATACAGAGCCGAGTGGAGGGTCTGAATCAGAGGCTCAGACGGTTCTGCGACCGTGTAGGCTGCAGATTCCTTGACTTGCGCCATCGGGTGGTGGGTTTCCGGGTTCCGCTGAATAGGTCAGGAGTCCACTACACGCAGGAAGCGGCTACACGGGTAGCGGGGGCTGTGTGGCGTGGACTGGGCGGTTTTTTAGGATAAAGAGCTTCGGGGAAATAGAAAATGGGCAATCTCAAAGGGTTCAGGTGGATCACAGGAGAAATGTAGATCCGGAAACTATCGGTATAACAGTTGTAAATTGTCGTAGCTGTGTCGGGAAAGTTCCAGAACTGCAAGCGTTAATAGAAAGCACCGAAACACACATCATTATAGGCAGCGAAAGTTGGCTCAAGCCGGAAATAAGTTCAGAAGAAGTATTTTCAAAAGATCTAACGATATTCAGAAAGGATAGATTAAACAAAATAGGTGGTGGCGTGTTTGTCGCCGTCAAAAGTAGTATTTCATGTAGCGAAGTTGAAGTTGATAGTTCGTGCGAGCTATTATGGGTAGAGGTTGTACCCAAAAATCGTAAGAAGTTAATAATCGGTTCCTTTTACCGGCCTCCCGACTCTGACGATACAATAGCAGAAAGGTTCAAAGAAAACCTGAGTCTAATTACAAAAACGTACCCGACTCACACGATAATAGTAGGTGGTGATTTTAATTTACCCTCGATCTGTTGGCGAAATTATATTTTCAAATCAGGAGGTAGGCATAAAACATCGTCCGAAATTGTACTCAACGCATTCTCTGAGAATTACTTCGAACAAGTAGTTCATGAGCCAACTAGAATTGTAAATGGATGTGAAAACACACTTGATCTCTTAGCAACAAATAATCCTGAGCTCATAATGAGCATCAAAACGGATACAGGTATTAGTGAACACAGAGCTGTAGTAGCGAAATTGAATATCGAAAGTCCCAAAGTTACCAAAAATAAACGCAAAGTATATTTGTTCAGGAAAGCAGATAGAAACAAAATACATTGCTTCTTGAAAGACAGCTTCCACTCGTTTCTAACACTAAACGTAGGTGTAGACCAGATGTGGCTAAAATTCAAAGAAGTGGTATCGACAGCAATTGAAAGTTTTATACCTAATAAATTAATAAAAGAAGGAGGCGATCCCCCTTGGTACACAAAACAGGTCAGGACACTGTTGCAAAAGCAAAGGAAAAGGCATACTAAATTTAAACGAACACGAAATCCCCAGGATTTGCGATTGTACTCAGAAGCTCGAAATTTAGCGAGGATTTCAATGCGAGATGCCTACAACATTTATCACAACGAAACTCTTTCTCGTAATTTGACTGAAAACCCAAAGAGATTTTGGTCATATGTTAAATATACTCGGGGAAAGTCACAAACAATACCATCACTACGTGATAGTAATGGCGATCCTGCCGATGACAGCGCTACTAAAGCAGAGTTACTAAACTTAGCTTTTAGAAACTCATTCACTAAAGAAGACGAAACCAATATTCCAGATTTCGAATTACGAACAGATGCCGTAATGAATAACATAGAAGTAGATATCATCGGAGTAGTGCAGCAACTAAAATCACTTAATAAGAACAAGTCTTCTGGTCCGGATTGTATACCCATTAGATTTCTATCTGATTATGCTGAAGCGATAGCTCCTTACTTAACAGTCATATACAACCGCTCTCTCATAGAAGGATCTGTACCAAAAGATTGGAAAGTTGCACAGGTCACACCTATATTCAAGAAAGGCAGTAGGAGTAACCCACTAAACTACAGGCCTATTTCATTGACGTCAATTTGCAGCAGGGTTTTGGAACATATCCTGTATTCAAATATTATGAATTATCTCGAACAGAACGATCTTTTGACCCAAGGTCAACACGGATTTAGAAAATATCGTTCATGCGAAACACAACTAGCTCTATATTCACACGAAGTGATGGGTGCTATCGACAAAGGTTCGCAAATCGATTCCGTATTTCTTGATTTCCAGAAAGCTTTTGACACCGTACCTCACAAACGGCTTTTAATCAAATTGCGTGGTTATGGTATATCGCCCCAAATTTGCAATTGGATAGGGGATTTCTTGTCTGAGAGGACACAGTTCGTGGTAATCGATGGTAAGGCATCGACTAAAACAGAGGTGATATCGGGCGTTCCACAAGGTAGTGTTATTGGTCCTCTGCTATTCCTTATTTACATAAACGATTTAGGGGAAAATCTAAGTAGCTCTCTTAGGTTGTTTGCAGATGACGCCGTCATTTACCGTCTAGTAAAATCATCTGAAGATCAAAACCAACTGCAGAACGATCTGAATAAGATATCAGTATGGTGTAAAAATTGGCAATTGACTCTAAATAATGAGAAGTGTGAAGTCGTCCACATGAGTACGAAAAGAAATCCGTTAAACTGTGTTTACAACATAAATCAATCAAATGTGAAGGCCGTAAACTCCACAAAATACCTAGGAATTACTATTACTTCAGACTTAAACTGGAAAGAACACGTAGATAATATCGTGGGAAAGGCGAACCAGAGACTGCGTTTTATTGGCAGAATCCTTAAAAGATGCAACAGAACTACTAAAGAAACTGCATACACTGCGCTTGTCCGTCCATTTTTGGAGTATTGCAGCCCAGTGTGGGATCCTTATCAGGTGGGCATGACGGAGGACATCGAGAGAGTCCAAAGAAGGGCAGCTCGTTTTGTATTGTCACGATACAGGGGAGACAGCGTTACGGAAATGATACAGGATCTGGGATGGGAATCATTAGAACAACGGCGCTTATCGCTGAGGCGTGGGTTACTTGCGAAACTCCAATCGCCAACATTCTCCTCCGAATGCGAAAATATATTGTTGACTCCCACTTACATAGGTAGAAATGATCATCAGAATAAAATAAGAGAAATCAGAGCTCGAACAGAGAGATTCAGGTGTTCTTTCTTCCCGCGCGCTATTCGAGAATGGAATGGGAGATAAATAGTATAATTGTGGTTCGATGAACCCTCTGCCAGGCACTTAAATGTGATTTGCAGAGTATCCCATGTAGATGTAGATGTAGATGTAGAAATTACCCTGTAACTGACACTGTACCGTCTGTCACACTGTATGTATTTTGAGATTATAGTAGGACAGCAGTTACAATTATTTCACTGTCAAGGTTCCCAATCACATACCGACATTTTATACTATTAACGAACAAAAAATTTTTCGGTAAGGTAAATTGACATGGAATGGCAGCAAAGTTATTAAGAATGAAGTAGCCTCGTGTTAGTGGCTCACAAAAAAGCCAATTTCACGTGAAACGTTTAGCAAAGAAGTAACCATTTCATATTCTGAGCTAAATAACCTATCTACACGTAAATTATCTTGAATGTCTAGTTGTTTGCTATATTAAAGTACTGGTATTCTTGCACCAATATGAACAACAAGATGCAATTAAAGACATTGCAAAACCGGTTGTGCGAGTCTACAAAAGTTCAATAAAATTCAGCTACAGTGATTTAACGGCCTTTCATTCAACACTTTTGAGATAAAAGCGTCTTTATCAGCTCCCATTAAACACGACGCGCAGCGCACAGCGTTGAAACCTCGGAACCCACGAGCTGAGAACGGCACAAGAAACATAAATTCTTTCTTGCACGCGCCTGTGAAAGCGACGTGAGCGAGCTGAGGAGGCCGCGCGGGTGCACTATGGCCACCCCAATGGGATCACCCACTGGGTTTTCCACCCGCCTCCCTGCCGGCGAGAAGCAGAAAGTGTGGAGCGGCTCACTATGGCCGTACTCTTACGTCGCATGACGTGCGCGCCGGGGCCTTTCTCGTAGGCCTGGTCCAGTAGGCAGTTTTCACCACGATGACGATCGTGTGAAGCGGGCTTTATAAAAGGCGCGGTTACGCCCCGGAGGAGTTCACCAGGTAAACAAACGGCGACGAGTGACGGGCAGGTGGTCCGCCACGTGGAGAGGACAGCGGTAGCGCATAGCGGGCACAAGCACAGGGGCTATTTATCAGCGCGGACAGGTGTCCCCGCCGTGATAGATAACGCACCGCGCGCACAATGCACGCGCCGCACCTGTCGCACGCACGGCGCGGCGAAATTTATTCGCGGGGATTCCCGCGGCCGCCGGAAGCGGGGAGCGCTCCAATTGCGGAGCATCTCCGCGAAGAAGCGGCCGAAGAACAGCCGCCTGGGGGCTCTCAGCTGAACAAAGCGCGCACTCCTCGCGGACACCGCGGCGTCCCGCGGCCCGCGCATTACTCAAACCGCTCTCACCAGGCTCCCGGCCTAATCATCAATCCCCACTCGCGTCTCCGCCTGCTTTCTTCCCTCTCGCTGATATCTCCATAATGCGACCAGACGCACCGGCTCTTACAGACGCTTTGGCGCTTTGCAAACATTAATTCCGTTGCTTTTCTACGTCCCTCGGACGCAGAGGACACCGTGCTCTTGGGTACGGTTCCTCTAGGGGAAAGCTTGTCCACTGTTGGTTAAGTTGATCTCTACGAGTTTACAAGAGTAACGCGAGCGTCCGATCCTTGATTGTCGCGAGTGTACTCGTGCTCTCCCGATAATCCATTTTTAGTCTGGGGCAAAGTCCCAGAGATAAATTAAAGTGGTCCCAATCCCTCGGTTCCGACCAAGGTTTTCGGAAGGTTTTCCTTGGTTGTAAGGCGTATGCCGGAACTGGTAAGCCCCTCCCACTTATTCCCAATTGGGATCCCCCCTTTGCCCACTATCAGCTTGTCTGATAATTGGCTGAATAGAACCGCGACTCTTTATGGGCCGGATCTCAAACAGCCCGCTCCACTCACTCCTCGGAGTGGAGAATGAAAAGACTGAGGGTTTACGTAAACTATCTACATCTACATGGAATACTCTGCAAATCACATTTAAGTGCCTGGCAGAAGCTTCATCGAACCACCATTATACTATTTATCTCGACTGCTGAGTCGTAATGCGTCTGTCCTCGAGATTGTCACCAGCGTGCTGCAGTATGTCACGTGTCGACACTGTGGGTGGCATCCGTATCTAGGAGCTCCGATGAAGCAGCTACTGGTAACCTCATTCGACCTCTATGCGCAGCGGCTAACTATACCTGTGTCAACAGCAGATGCGCCATAGACTTTGCACAAACGTTTGACGATATCTCCCAAAGATTGTTTCTCTGTACTGAGAACTTCGACGACGGCACGTCGCTAGTAATGTACACAATTGGAAGAGGCCACTTTGAAGCGGTCCTGAGACTGAACTGAGCTCTCTGTTGGAAGAGCAGAAAATATCGCGCGCTCCCCAAGGAGACGTCATCTACATCTACATGGGATACTCTAAAAATCACATTTAAGTGCCTAGCAGAGGGTTCATCAAACCACCGTTATACTATTTATCTCCCGTTCCATTCTCGACTAGCGCTCGGAAAGAAAGAACACCTGAATCTCTCCGTTCGAGCTCTGATTTCTCGTATTTTATTCTGATGGTCGTTTCTACCTAGGTAAGTGGGAGTCAACAATATATTTTCGCGTTCGGAGGATAAGTTGGCGATTGTAGTTTCGTAAGTAGCCCGCGCCGCAGCGATAAGCGCTGTTGTTGTAATGATTCCCATCCCACATCCTGTATCACTTCCGTAACGCTGTCTCCCCTGTATCGTGACTGCCCTTCTTTGGACTCTTTCGATGTCCTCCGTCAAATCTACCTGATAAAGATCCCACACTGGGCTGCAATACTCCAAAAATGGACGGACAAGCGTAGTGTATGCAGTTTATTTTGGAGTTGCATTTTTTAAGGGTTCTGCCAATAAAACGCAGTCTCTGGTTCGCCTTTCCGACGACATTATCTACGTGTTCTTTCCAGTATAAGTCTGAAGTAATAGTAATTCCTAGGTATTTTGTGGATTTTATGGCCTTCACATTTGATTGATTTATCTTGTAAACAAACTTTAACGGATTTCTTTTCATAATCATGAAAAGAATTCAATTGGCATTATTTATAGTGATTTACCAGTTTTCACACCATACATACATCTTATTCAGATCGTTCTTCAGTTGGTTTTCATCTTCAGATGATTCTACTAGACGGTAAATGACGGCGTCATCTCAAACAACCTAAGAGAGCTACTTAGATTTTTCCCTAAATCGTTTATGTAAATAAGGAACAGCAGAGAACCAATAACACTACCCTGTGGAACGTTCGATATCACCTCTATTTTAGTCGATGTCTTACCATCGATTACTACAAACTGTGTCCTCTCCGACAGGAAATTCCCTATCCAATCGTATATTTGGGTACCTGTTCTACATACAGGAAGACAATTATTGAAAGATTTGAAATAAAACATAAATTAGCTGCAAACTACGACAATTACAAACGTCATTCAAAATGTTGAACCATAATGAACACGGATTCAGATCGTATTGTTTAGTTGTTTGTAAATCTATGGGACTCGGCTGCGTGGTTATTAGTCCGTAGCTTACAAACTAAGGTAAACTAACCTAAGGACAACACAAAGACACATGCCCGAGTGGGGACTCGAACCCCCGACGGCAACGGCCGCGCGCACTGCAGCACGGCCCCCCCAGGTTGTGTGAGGCACGGCGACCAGATCGCACCGAGAATTTCTCGAGCCGCCGGCGCTCAGGCAGTTCTCGAGAAGCTCGCGAGAAGCGGCGTGTGCTGGCTGGGGCAGCGCGACACGCCACGAGCTGCCGTTTTCTGTGACACTCGTAGCTCGCTGTGGTTATCATTGAAATATGAGCCCTGGTGCACCATACACAAACTACAGATAACAAAAAGTAAGGCAACATACACTCTTCTAAGAGCAGCTCTAAAAAGAGATCCATCAATCAAAATCGGGGAAACAAACATCAAAAGAAGTAAAGTCACACCCTGTCTAGGAGTGAAATTAAACCTTTCAGACCTGATTTTTTCTCTGTCAAGGAAATTATTATTAATGCTGCCATGCCCTTAAGTTAAATGTTCAATGATTTTATAAGCAAGATTTATGAAATTATATGCATCCATTTTCATTCTACAACACTGCGTATACCGAAAAACAAGGCTTATTTTTACGGAGCTGCAGAGTATTTATCTAGATGTGGAATGCGATCGCCGAGACAGAGCAGCAAATTAAGGTCTCCCGTTGCCAGCGTTTAGTACTCCACGTGTGTGTTTTATCCACACTCTAAGTGTGCTACAATATGTACTACAGCCAATGATCACCTCGGTCGTCAGCCATCCCCTAACTCTCCATACCCCGCCGACTCACGCCTGATCCTTATACGCAGTCAGTTGCTGCCTCCCTAAGCTGAGGAGTGCGCGCCTCCTCTCCGTTGGACGTTCGAGTTCTCCCTCGGGCATGGGCGAGTGTGTCGTTGTTAGCGTAAGTTAGATTATGTAGTTTATAAGTCGAGGGACTAATGACAACTGCAGTTTCATACCATATCTTTACAAACATTTCAACATTCTAAATATAAACGTCACTACGGATATTGGGATTCAGGTTATGATGTATCCGATGTGCCTGCCTTCCTTGAAAATGATGTGGCGCAGACGAATAGATATACTCTGCATGGCGTATCGAAGTGTCGGAACATCGATGCTGTAGATTACATCGTTAACGGCCGTTTTCAGCAATATTGGTGGTATTGCTGTACACCTTGTCTTGAATATAGCCCACAAAACGGAATTGCATTTATTCAGCTCCGTGGAATATGGCGGCCTATGGTTTCTGCGAACCCCAGAGCCAGAATGCAGTCCCCAAACTGCTCCTCCTATACCCCCCCCCCTCTCTCTCTCTCTCTCTCTCTCTCTCTCTCTCTCTCTCTCTCTCTCTCTCTCTCTCCTGCGACGATGGAGTCGAGCTCCATCTTGCAAGAACCACATCTTGTCCAAATCATGGTGATTTTCCATAATGGGGATAAATTCATCTTCTAAAAAATTCACGTACCGTTCGGTAGTCGCCGTGTCTGCAAGGAATACCGCATCGATTATTCAGTGACTGGATATTGCACACTACACAGTCACCCTTTGATGTGAAGAAGGTTCCTGATGGCGAAATGTGGATTTTAAGACCCCAAAAGAGGCTTTGTTTTCCCTTATTAACGAAACATTCAAGTAAAAATGGGCTTAGTCTTTTAAACCATACCACATTCACATGAAAGTACTCTTTATCAATTCCCGCCTAAAAAGGTACAGTTTGAACGTCCTAACACAAACCGTACAGAAGTTATCGCGATTTTATTTCATGAAGTTCACTAGTTGTGAAGCAGTAAATACTCTGCAAGTAATCTCACGGTGCGTGTTGCAAATAGGGATGGGCAATCGATACTAGCTCCAAGATTTCCGCATACGCAACAGCGTTGGATAGAGTATCTACCTTGTTCCGAATATTCCGTGACAGCTGACTCGTACGGCGAGAGTTCTAGGGAGAAATGGATACGCAAGGAACTACGAACCAACTGCAAGAATAAGCTATGTGCGGATCTCATAATTTTACAGTTTTGAGAAATCTAGGAAAAACAGCATTAAATCCTACCACTGTTCTAATTCCTATTGTGTTGGAATAAATTTGCAGTAAGATTTCTCACACAGTCCAAGTATGTATGTGTATAGGCTAACCATTTATAATGGTATTTAAAAGGTAAGATGCACTGCTGTCCTTCATGACACGCTACAAATAAAAATATAAATAAATACTGAATAATTAACATCGTGAGTCGAAGATTATAGATACCACCAAGGATCGTTTTTATTTATCTCTAAACAAAAAATAATCTCTGAAAATCCTACATTCCCTTGTTTTACCGCCGGAGAGAAAGAACAGCGACCGCTTAATTTGTCCGTCTACTGCCGTCGTCGAGTTAAGACGCATTACTAGCAGCTCTCCCCGAATGTTGTAAATATAGTGCTAAGTTTGTAAAGTTTGTTTCTTTGAAATATATAAGTTCCTTAGTTAAATGGCGGGTGTGTTCTTATTTGATTCCACGCCTACCTTTGGCGTAGATGGTTCACACAATTTGCGTGTCACGGAACGGGACGCCATTACGGGTGACGAATAACGGTCCAGTGATCGTTAAACACTTTATTACCATTTGATTCCGATCTTTCCTCTTCACAATAGCATTCAATAAAGTCATTTTTATTAAGCAGTAATATATATTCTATCCCGTAATATTTTACCAGCTGCAAACGCGGCGCCCACAAATAAAATTTAACACACGGTCCACTACATTATTCGGTCCATTACATTACATTATTCTAATTTGGATTTACAGATTCCTGTGCTCATATTATCGAAAAGATGTATGGTAACGCTGAAGGTAAACTCCGTCATCTTTTTAATGATGTAGTTCCCGCCAACATTCCGTTTACTGACGTTATTCAAAATTATTTAAAGAATATTAAAAATCGTATCCACCATTTATCCTCAATTTCTCCCCGATTCAAAGCTTTCACGTAATATTTTAGTTAACGATTCAAACCGCAACAACCAATAGGCTTCATTTGTTTACACGAGTCTCTAGTGATTCACCAACTGGGTTGGATTTGAGCAGTTAAATCCCTATTCACAAATTAGAATAACTGGTTAAAACTGTAACAAATCTTAATCAGTTTGAAAGCAAAAAGACAACATTCAGGTGATGCAAGGAATAAAGATAATCCATAAATAAAAGCCCAACAAATGAAATACTTTACGATAACGTGGTTGTAAGTTTTATGGGAAGTACAAATTATACCGGTAAACCCATCACGGATGTAATTCTATCGCACATCATTACATCTCAGGAGAAGTGAAATGTGAATAATAGGATAAAAATATGATCGCAGATTCCTTATTTATATTTTACTTGCTGTCATTGTACACGACATTCACCACTGAAGATATTTCTGTGCATGTTTCCTAGTTCTTTTAATTATTAAAATCCAGAGACCATTGACGATCATGCCGTGTGGTATTGTTGACCGTTAGACGCCAGCCGGGCTCATGTGCGGCGTGCATGGTCCAAATCTTCAGGTCAAGCCACTTGGACGACTTGAGCGTCGATGTTGAAATGATGATGAAGACAACACAACACCCAACCTCCGAGTGGAGAAAACCTCCGACGGGACCGGGAGTGCAACCCGCGCACCCTGCGGGAAAATACACCAAGCTGTCCACCGTACTAGAGAGGCAAGCCATAGACCCTTAAAATCTCAGTCTATGCGATAGTAGCGACAAAAGTCACTTGAGCGCAGGCCGATCGAAGGTTCGAACAGATCCCCCAATTTCCCGCACTGTATCGTAATTTCTTCGAATAGTTCGACCCGAGTTCAACCGGGCCTAGTTGCGGAGGATGCTGCTTATATAACGTTGGAAGCCCGTGAACGCAACATCTATTTTAACCTATTTTAAATTTCAATGTAATCATGTTTTAACAGTGGATAACGTACAGATTTTATCAGTCATTTGCTTCATGCAGTATGTTACGGTTGTAATAAGGTCTATGGTTTGAAAATGGACGAACAAATCCGAAACTTGTTACCAACTTGTAAATAGTGCAACTGTGACGAAAAAAGAAAAATTGAAAACCATTTATTATACTTGAATTTTTAGTATATACAATACAATTTTTCTCACAAACAGAAAGTTCCAGCCCAGTGACGTAATTATGGCATGCTGTAGTTTACCTGTAGACGCCCTGAAGATTTTGAATATTATTAGTCTCATCACTTGCTAGTACAAATAGACCCCGTACAAACGAATAATTGACTTTGCACTCGTAAATCATATCTGGATTCAAATTGGCTTAAAACTTTTACCGCCGCGGTGGAGTAGCCGAACGGTCTAAGGCGCCTCGCTGCGGAGCGCGCGGTTTCTCGCCGTTGGAGGTTCGAGTCCTTCCTGGGGCATGGGTGTGTGTGTTGTCCTTAGTTTAGTTTTGCTTAGTTTAAGTAGTTTGTATGCTACGGACTGATGGCCACGCAGTTTGGTCCTATAGAATTGAATATTTGAAAACTTTTACCAGGTAAACACCAGGGCATTTCACTTGTTTGTAAGAAGTGTCGCATATCTACATCTAAACTGGTACGACATCGAATCACTTTGGCACTGTTTCCCCAAAGTTCCACTCTAGAACAGGACGCGGGAGAAATGAGGATTTGTATCTTTCCGTGAGAGATCTAATTTCCCTAAACCCTTTCGCTACGATGAACTTCTGCAGAGGTCGGGAGCGACTGTGCTCCACAGGCGGTGGACTGCTGCAGCAGTCGAGTGCTGCCTGTGCCGCCCAGCCGGTGGACTGCTGTAGCAGTTCCGCCTCGCGTCATACATCGTAATATAACGCTACTGAAATGTAACGTACAGCAATTGTAAATAAATATTATTTAACAACGTCCACAGAGTAGCGCCATGGGGAGTGCGGAAAATGCGCCGTACAGCGGGCACGGCCGGGCGCGACTTGCACTCGTCCACAGCGCACGGCGCAACGATCACGGCGCCGGAGTGAAAGGGTTAAGCTTAACAAACATTTTTGAGCCTCCGGGCCGAGGAAAACACGGTGGTTGGCGGTTAGTTACCGATGGGCTTTCCCAAGCCTGTAGGGTGTTGTTTATGACAGGAAGCAGTGTCCTTCCAATAGGAACATTTCCTCTACTGTGCACAATATACAGTTTTGCAAAATGTGTTTTCATCTTTCCTCATTTAGCGTTCTTGCAAGTTTAATATACAATCAAAACCCTGACGAAAGACACGTCTATACCGTAACATCACCGTCTCTGACCTGCTTAATAGGATCCACGGGGTATACCGCTTCAGAGCTTTCTATTTCAAAGCCCAGTAGCATATTCGTTACACCAACTCAAGTAGCAATGAGCACTGACTACGAGGAGCAGCTTATTACATGTGATTACATTTTCCCGCAATTTGGGGGCACAGATCCTGAAAAATCAGTGCCCAGAACAACCACCTCTGGCCGTAATAACGTCCTTGGTACGCCTGAGCATTGAGTAAAACAGAGCTACACGTGACACGTTTGTGAAGCTTGTGGGACTTAATTGCGGGGTCATCAGTCCCTAAACTTACAAACGACTTATGAACTACCCTATACTAAAGACAGCACAAACATCAATGTCCGAGGTGGCATTCAAACCCCCGGCTCGGCAAACAGAGCTTGGATCGCGTGTGCAGGTACAGATGCCCATGCAGCTTCAACACGATACCACAGTTCATCAAGAGTAGTGACTGGCGTATTGCGACGATCCAGTTGCTCGGCCACCATTGACCAGACGTTTTCAGTTGGTGAGAGATCTGGAGAATGTGCTGGCCAGGGCAGCAGTCTAACATTTTTCGTATGCAGAAAAGCATGTACAGGACCTGCTGCATGCGGTCGTGCATTATCCTGCTGAAATGTAGGGTTTCGCATGGATCGAATGAAGGATAGAGCCACGGGTCGTAACACATCTCAAATGTAACAGCCACTGTTCGATGCGAACAAGAGGTGACCGAGACGTTTAACCAATGGCACCGCATACCATCACACGGGGTGATACGCCAGTATGGCGATAACGCATACCGGCTTCCAATGTACGTTCACCGCGATGTCGCCAAACACGGATTCGATCATCACGATGCTTTAAACAGAACCTGGATTCATCCGAAAACATGACGTTTTGCCATTCGTGCACCCATGTTTGTCGTTGCGTACACCATCGCAGCCAATTTGTTTCAACTGCCTAAGCGCAAGACTGCTGATTTTCCGGTAGCATTTTAGTCTGCACGAGTAATTCCTACTACTGATTTGATATAATTTTCTACAACTAATCCACACAATTCCTCAAAATAATGTGATGCCACTTTGGTCTTTGTTTAGCTATGCTTCCCACTGATACATTCACATTACTAACCAGCGATTTTGCCGCGGTGGAGTAGCCGAGCGGTCTAAAGTGTCTCGCTGCGGAGCGCGTGGTTGCTTGCCGTTGAGGTTCGAGTCCTCCCTAGGGCATGGGTGTGTGTGTCCGTAGGTTAGTTTAACTAGGTTTAAGTAGTTTGTAAGCTACGGACTGATGACCACGCAGTTTGGTCCGATATATTTACAAACATTTGAACTTTTTTTTTTTCTTTCTTTCTTTCTTCCTTTGAACAAGCGATTTTGGCAGCCGCAGGTGAAATTATCTGTAATGGATTTGGTACATGGGTGACGTCCAAAGGCTGGGGTCTAGTTCACCTTAGAAATGATTCATCTCTCCTCAGTGACCCGTTCTGCAGTTACTGCGTCTTTGCTGACAAAAAAATACTCTCTTGCATTGACAATTATAAACAAGTATCAGGAGGTTTCTCATCCGTCAAAGAATGTCGTGTCGTTAATGTCCAATTTAGATTAGTAACACTAAAAGTTAAACTTTTACGATCCTTTCGACAACTCGAAAATTAATTGTAAATAATCCCTTAACCGTATTTGTAGCGGAAAATCTCTACCAGTTTGCTCTCTTCTCTTTTTTCCATATCACGTGTCGTTTCAGAAATAACGGTGATATGACACCAGTAATCCCTAAACAAACTGGATGCATAATCTTGATGTCTAATCATAAAACTGCAGCGTGCCTGCCCCGCAGGAGTAGCCGAGCGGTCTGGAGCGTCACGTTGTGGATCGCGCGGCCTCCCGCGTCGGAGGTTCGAATCCTCCCTCGGGCATAGATGTGTGTGTTGTCGCTAGGTTAGTTTAACTTAGTTTAAGTAGTTTGTAAGACTAGGGACTGATGACCAACGTAGTTTGGTCCCAAAGGATTACAAACATTTGATTTGCAGCGTGCCTTTACATTTGGCACGTAATTTTTAATTCCACCATGTTTTAATTTGGCAAAAGAATTTCCATCAGTTATTACGTGACAAATAATTGATTGCATGCATCATCATTTAAAATGGATGTCACTATGTGAAGTAATAGGTTGGTATGTGAGAGGAAACGAAACGAATTTTCCTTGCCTTCATTTCCAATATTTCATAGCACCATATTTGACTTTGGAGAGAAATAAAATATGAATATCTATCGCTGGCACGCTCAGACAGCTGAAGCTTAACATCCGGGTTCTATAGATTTAACATTTGACACGTCTGTGTCCGTCTGTAGCGTGTTTCCATTTTTGGGTCGCGCTATTCACCCGACTGCCTCCACATTCTATTTGTTTTGTTTTGTTCTCTATTTGTTAGGCGCCAGCGACCAGAACCGAACGCGCTAGAGAGAGTGCCTCTATGCGCTATTTCCGCTATTATGCGCCGAATCGAAAAAAATCCAAGTTATTCGGAATTTAATATTGAGTAACTTTTGTTTGAATTTTTTTCGGTATTTTGACTCTGAAACTTGGTTCACACGTGTAATTATATACCTTATCAAATGGCTCTACCGTCATATTCTTTTGCTGTATGTTATTTCAAGGAAGTTCTAAGAATGGTTTGAGATTGAAATTTCATATCTCTATTTAATTCTTTTTAAAACACCTACAATGGACACTTTACTGCACAAGATTAGTACTGAAGTTAGACTGAACACAATATTCAAACTTGTGAATATTATACACATCTACATACATCAATTTCTCCTGCTAAGAAATTCATCAATTGAGCAGAAGGAGTTGGCCACAAAAAAAAAAAAAAAAAAAAAAAAAATAAATAAATAAATAAATAAATAAATAAATAAATAAATAAATAAATAAATAAATAAATAAATAAAATATAATAAAAATAAATAAATAAAAAATAAATAATATAAATAAATAAGTAAAATAAAATAATAACAATAAAAAATAAAAAAAATGCTTTAGACTTCATTGTGAGTTAATTTCTTATAGGTGCTGCCATGTTACTGAAAGTGTATATTGCTGAATAGTGGCGTCATTTTTTTTATCCAAAGTAAGTAGCTTTGAACCTTTCCGAAAGTTAATTTTGTTTCTAGTTTTGAAAACAAATATATATTTATAATGGCATATTTCATTAGAAAAAATATGTATAGAGAAGCAGTAGTTAGTATGCCCAGTTCCTGAAATAGCCATCTGCAGGATGTTCTAGAATTGACACCGCAAATTATTCGTATCGCACGTTTTTGGGCTCTGAACACTTTGGGCCTGATGAGTTACCCCTGGAAGCAACATGTCCACGAAGCAGGCAAGCAAAAGTGGAAAATTAGTAAAGAACACATGTTTTCTAACTTCGGTCCTTGGCGATCACGTAAGAAATGAAAAGAGCCTATTTTGTGTGTGATTCCTAGGCGGTTCTTACACATCGTACTCTCATAGATCCAAGTTTTGCAAACATGTTACGCTGAAGATTTTGCCACCGTAAACAACAAAAATATTGCCAACCCCCTGATGTTTTCTTTCGGCAATATGAACTCTGTATCAAAAGGATTACTGATTTTGTAAGACTGCAAGGTGCCAAACCACAAGAGAAGATACATGATCGTTATTTCACTGTGAAACTTCACTTTGTGCTTTACAATAAATTTGCTGCACCTACGTAAAAGCCTATGTCGCGATATACTTGTCGAAAGCCAGGATATGACATTGATATACCAACGCCATCATTTGAAAACGTAATAAGTGTGGCTTTTGATATTGGGCTGCGTGAATACGAAAGGGTTATGGCTTTAGTGAGGTGTGCAAATTCTTCTCTGCCACATTGTTTTAACCACTTCATCGAAATGCCACATATGCAAGTTGAGGACTAATATAACACTTTCAGGTGTGTATTACTGCTGCATATGTGTGTTATGTGCTATTATACTTCAATCAGAGATTTTCTGGGGCTGCTCTTTGAATGTCATGATACACTGATGCCATTAAATTAATTTCTACAGCTACATCTACATACATATTCCGCAATCCACCGTAAGGTGCGTGGCGGAGGGTACACTGTACCACTACTTGGCATTTACTTTCCTATTCCATTCCCAAATAGAACGAGGAAGAAAAAAGGATGCCCATATGTCTCCGTACGAGCCCTATTTTTCTTATCTTGTCTTTGTGATCACTACGCGAAATATAAGTAGCCGGCAGCAAGATCGCACTACACTCAACTTCGAATTCCGGTCTTCCAAATTTCCTCAACAGAAATTCACGAAAAGAACGTCGTCTTTCCTCCAGCGATCACCAATTGAGTTGCCGGAGCATTTCCGTGACACTCGCGCATTGGTGGAACCTACCAGTAACAAATCTAGCTGCTCGCCTCTGAACTGCCTCTATGTCTTCCTTTAAACCGATCTGCTACGGGTCCCAAACACTTGAGCAATACTCAAGACGTGGTCTTAAGAGCGTTGTATACGCGGTCTTCTTTACAGATGAAGTACATCTTCCCAAAATACTCTCAATAAACCGAAGTCGGCTGTCCGCCTTACTCACAACTGTCCTTACATGTTCGTTCCATTTCATATCGCTCTGCAATGTTACGCCTAGATATTTGAACGACGCGACAGCATCAAGTAGCTCACTACTAATGCTGTATTCAAACATTATGGGATTGTATTTCCTACGCATCACCTTACATTTTTCTACATTGAGAGCTGCCGTTCTTCACACCAACTAGAAATTTTGTCTAAGTCATCCTGTATGCTATTGCAGTCAGTTACAGACGCCACCCTCCCATACACCACAGCATTTTCAGCAAACAGCCGCTAATTACAACTTACTCTGTCCATCAGATCATTTATATAGATAGAAAATAATAGCTGTCCTATCACACTTCCCTGGGTCACGCCTGACGATACACTAGTCTCTGATGATCACTCGCCGTCGACAACAACATATTGCGTTCTATTACTTAGGAAGTCTTCCAGCCAGTCTCAAACTGTGAACCTATTCGTTAGCAGTCTCCTGTGTGGCACCGCGTCAAACGCCTTTCTGAAGTCGAGAAAAACACAATCCGCCTGTTGCCCTTCATCCATGCCTCGCAAGATGTCATGTGAGAAAAGGCCAAGCTGAGTTTCACATGAACGATGTTTCCTAAACCCGTGCTGTTTCATAGAACGAAGCTTTTCTGTTTCAAGGAAATTTACTATATTCGAACTGAGAATATGCTCCAAAATTCTACAGGAAACCTATGTCAACGATATTGGTCAGTTCTCTTCTTATAAACGGGAGTCACCTGCGCTTTCTTCCAATCACTAGGAACTTTGCGCTGAATTAAAGATTCGCGATAAATGCAAGCTAAGTAAGCGGCCAACGCTGCAGAATACTCTTTGCAAAACCGAACTGATATTCCATCCGGACCAGCAGACTTTTTCGTATTTCCTTCCTATGGTACTGATATCTTGTTGCTTTGTTTCTGTTACAAAGGTACTTGAGGTTCAATGCAACCGTCTGCATGGAAATGACGCACACCACTCTCCTGTTTATGACTGCCTATTATTCCAAGCATGGTTTCGTGTGGTTTCGAGCGTTCGAGGTCAAAGGCGTCCCTTATAAGTGCAGCTCTTCGACCATTGCGGTTCGTTGTTCGTGCAACTCGGTACTTTCCACAGACTTTTGACACTGTGGATCTCGGAATATGACGTTCCCTACCGATTTCCGAAATGGAATGCCCTACACGTCGTACACTAACAACTTTTCCGCGTCCAGAGTTTGTTCACTAGCGTCTTGCGGCCATAGTCACATCGGAAACCTTTCAACATGATCACCGAAGTACAAATTCAAAGAAAGGCACCGACATTGTCTACGTTATGCAAGCGATAATACCGCCATTTTGATTATCGCGGGCCGCGATGGAGTAGCCGAGTGGTCTAAAGCGTCTCGCTGCGGAGCGCGCGGTTGCTCTCCGTGGAGGTTCGAGTCCTCCCTGGAGCATGGGTGTGTGTGTTGTCCTTAGGTTAGTTTACGTAGGTTTAAGTAGTTTGTAAGCTACGGACTGATGACCACGCAGTTTGGTCCGATAGATTTACAAACATTGGAACTTTTTTTTATTTTTTTATTATTATTATTTTATTTATTTTTCTTTTTTTTTATCGCGATAACATACTGTTGTCATTTTACTATAGGGTTCAGCAAATTCACTGTTGGACAGTTTATCTTGCAGGGGAATCCTAAGGAAGTTGGCAGGGATGTGCGTTCTAAGTCTAGCACTTTTTCAGGCTGATACGATTCACTGAATGACTAATTTCACATTTCAGCAATCAATAAATATGTCTAGCCAAGTATAGAGGTGTTACAAGCAATAGCAGTAGACCTTTGAGCCGAGTAATGCTCTGTTAAAGTACCGGAATTTTGGTCCGGAGGTTCCGGTTTCAAATTCGTGTCGGACGCTTCTCCTATTCGCTTCAGGAGGATGACAGCAGGGAGATGTCTTTGTATGTGTTGCGACAATCTATTTTCAGTGAGATATCAATGACGGTCCTTCTTTTTCTTCACCTCTAGATCTCCTAGTGGAGACCGGAGAACTTCATATACTCAGCAGCAACAATGGGGCATCCTTAAAGCTGTCGGAAACTGTTGCCAACTCATCTTCCACAGTGAGCTACAGCTAAATAACGTATGATAAACAAATCGTTATTTTAATAAAATATGCCACCTCTTTTTTCACGTCGTTACAGTTCTGTTACCATTAGGAATGAGCCTCATTGATTAGCTTACTCAGCTACACTAAGGGAACAGGCTGCGTTGAACGGCCTCTATTACCTGTTCATTACTCTGAAAGGTGAAATATTTTCTCTGCGAAAGCACAGAAAACAAGCCATGTGACATTCTCTGCCTCGCGACATCAAAATTTCTTCCAAAGTCGCTGAAATTATCAGTTATTGTTATCTGTGTTGCCCAGAGAATAGCTAAAATGCGTCACAGACGATGTTTAAGATACCTGATATCTCACCCACTTGACCATGTAAGTCACGTAACTACAGACATTCTACAGTCTGAAGGATTCTTGTATTATTCATCAGATGCTGCTCACCGTAGTTTGGCTTAAGACAAAAAGTTCGACGATAACATTATCTGTTTATTTATCATTTCTGTTCGGCTTGATAGAGTGTTCAGGTCTTTCAGTTTAACACTGTACACAGGAGGAATGGTTAGTATTCATAACGACCATTCGAAGTCAGAAAATGGCGTAAACTTTGGCTCTAAAATGCACCCTGGGTGTGGACATTTGTTCACACTAACGGAGATTAACACATGCAAACAGGTCTTAAGGTATCACTTTACAACCATTGTTCACCGGGGATTTTTCCTACCACTTGTTAAAATCTGGAAAGCAAAAAGCTTACACTAAAAGAGATTTGTTTCACGGCATAGACGATGAAGAAAAGCTTGTCCTTTTCAGGTGTGACTTTTAGTGTCCTGGTTTATGTTTTTACTTTGAATGGTCGTACCGCTCATACACTTTAATATTAACCAATCCTCCCGGAACAGCCTGCACAGACGCCATACCACGTGAAAGATCTGTATAGAATGTAAATGAACACTAGAGAATTATGTTCATACTAGTTTCGAATGGTTTTTGCGATAAAACACATTCCCATTCGTTGGTTTTGCACATAGAAGTGCGCAATTTTATCTTCCACGCACATCATCTTTGCTTCGAATGGTTTTTTTCTGATAGTCTTTGCTGTTTCGAAATCACATTATTAAATTCTCAGTAGAATACTGTTTGTTGTGCCTGGACGGATGACATATACCGTAAGTGTCAGTGTAAACCAAAACACACACACACAAAATATTGAATCTGTAATCGAGCTTTAAGAATGAACAGATTTTGACTATGGGTTTGTCATGTTTGGGGGCGATCTTGTAATAAATTTACTGAAGACAGGAGCCAAGATTGCTTTTTATTTCTTATTAAGATTAACTGTTTCGGCAGTTTAACTGCCATCTTCGGATCTGCAAGTACACATAAAATCATACACAAAATGCAATAAAACAAAGAGCCAGAAAAATACATATTTTTAAATATCCGCTTTCGAAAGCTTTTATAAACACATTTACTCGCCAACTTAATTGTAGGCTTGTCAATATATTATAAAAAATGAACATCAACATCCTATAATAAGATGTAGTCACTAAGTTAAAAACAATCGTGAATAGCTCAGCCATCCAAAATAACAAGTTGATACTAGATGGCGCTCTAGATGTGACATTTGAGCATCACTTCCTTGATGTCAAGAATAATAATCTTGTACATATTAAATGATATTCACATTAGACAATATATGTATACATTTATATGTGATAATTGTAATAAATATCACAAGTTTCCTTAGTACGTAATCAGCTATTTGCAAACACTAGAAGATGAAGGGAAAAAGGTAATAAAGCTTATATATACAGGGAACTGCTTTGAAGTCCAAGGTCTATGTTTAGACATTAGATACAAACAACCAGACATAATGTATACATATATAGGTTGAGAAAAAGAATTAAGATGATGTGTAACATTTTAGACAAAATTACAGTACATGCAGAATGTCATTGTAAAAACAGTTCGTTATGAGGAACCTGCGTTGTAGCGTAAGGTCCGGGTATGGAAGTATATATCAGGTACGTCCACAAAGTAAGTTCCGTTTGATTGTATAAAACAAACTTGTACAGATACAGAAAAAATATTTATTATATAAAGATCTACAACTGTCAAACTACTTTTCTACATAGCTTCCGAAACTCTGTAGGCACTTGTCATAGCGTGGCACAAGTCTTGTATGCCTTCTTCATAGAAGGTTGCTGCCTGTGTATTCAGCCATGTGGTAACATGTTCTTTTAGCTATCATTCATGAAGTGTTGACTACAAAGGACAGATTTTAGGTGTAAGAAGAGATGAAAGTCACTACGGTTGTGCTTAACCTTCTCATCAATTGTATGAACCAGTTCATCAGTAACCATAGACGGGCTTCCAGTTCGTTCTTCATGTACATTTGATCACGTCCTTCATTGGACAGTCTGACCCATTTTGTCCGTAAACCTCGCAAATTTTCCGACGAATTTCCCTTCGTTTTACTTTTTTTGCATTTAGAAAACGAATCACAGAACTGATTTCACACGCGGCGGCATTTTTATTTGCGACTGACATTATGAAGTAGCACACGTCGGCAGCAGCGATCTGGAAATGGCGGACATGTCTTCTCTTTGAGTCAGAGCAACTGACGCGTATGTTCGGAACTGCAATCATAGTGATGCCGCGGATAGAAATAGAAACGGAACTTACTTTGTGGACAACCCTTGTATAAAGAATATGTAAATTTATTACGCTTCACTCAATCAGGCACTACAGAGCCATGATCTGAAGCATCGCACGTTTCAGCCTGTTGTAAAACATTATAAAACAAGCCGGGCTGGTAGTGCAACCCATTTCACCACGTTAAAACAACTGGACTGTCTGCAACACATTGCTGCGAGAATAAAACATATTTCCTGATTTCGCCCAAGAGTTTGGGAAAATTTCTTTGGTTATCAGGCGAATGCCACAACAGGAGGCCCCCTCCCCCCCCCCCCCCCCGAAACATTTACAACCAGAATGACTTTTCTACACCCCTAGCTTTATGGAATTTGGCTGCATAGAACAAATTTTCCTTAGCAGTCTGCCCTGTAATCATGGTTAGTTATTGGAACAGGTAAAATAAGTAAAATGAATTCGTGAATTAAACAGAAGCTGTAAATCAAGCGTTGGCGGAGAGAATAAAACCATATACCGTTTTTTAATGTTGTCCGGGTGACAGTTCTCAGTAAGAGTTGCAGTCAATAGTTGAAGATCTCTAAGACGGGAACACGACTTACGAAAGGCAGAGAGAGAGGAAGAACCACAGAAAAACATCAGGTAGCGCCGTTAGGGGCGGCCACCACGACTTTGGGCGTCCGTTCTCGTATACAGGGGATGGCCTGTATATCAGGAACACCTGACAGCTTAAGAAACAGATATTTCTAGAGTATTGAAGCAACTTATGTCATTTAACAGTTACATCTACATAGATACTCTGCAAATCACATTTAAGTGTCTCCCAGCGGGTTCATTAACCACTTTCATAACTTTTCTCTATCATTCCATTCTCTAATAGCGCGCGGGAAGAAAGAACACCTAAATCGTTCCGTTTTCGATCTGATTTCTCTTATTTTATTGGGATGGTCATGTGTCCCTAGGTGGGTGCTGGCAAAATATTTTCACATTCAGAAGTAAAGGTCGGTGATTGAAATTTCGCAAATAGATCTCGCTGCAACGAATAACGTCCTTTTAATGATTTCCACCTCAAATCGTGCAACATTTCCTGACGCTTCCCCCCCCCCCCCCGGTAACGCGATAAAACAAAACGAGCTGCCCTTCTCTGAACCCTCTCAACGTCTGCCGTCTGGTGAGGGTCCTGCACTGGGCAACAGTACTGCAGGAGACGATGCACAAGTGTCATGTAGGTAGTTTATTTGGTGGAGCTGTTGTATCTTCGAAGCGTTCGGCCAATGAAACGTAACCTTTCTTTCGCCTTCCCCACAGTATTTTCTATATGTTTTCTCCAATCTAAGTTGTTCGTAATTGTAACTCCTAGGTATTTGGTAGAATTTACGACCTTAAGGTTTGACTGATTTATCGTGTAACTAAAGTTCAGCAGATTTCTTTTGGTGGACATGTCTATTACTTCACACTTTTCATTATTTAGTATCAATTGCAATTTTCTTACCATGTAGAAATTTTGTCTAAATCGCTTTGCAGTTCCATTTGATCCTATGTTGACTTCACTAACCGATAAATGACAGTATCATCCGCGAATAGTCTAAGAGAGCTATTCAGATTGTCTCCTAAATCGTTTATAAATACAAGGAAGAGTAGGGGACCCATAATGCTTCCCTGGGGAACGCCAGATATCACTTTTGTTTTACTCGATGACTTACCGTCAATCACTATGAAGTGTGTCCCATCTGATAGGAAATCGCGAATCCAATAGCATAATTATGGTGATATTCCATAAGTAACACTATTTCATTAGAAGTCGTTTGTGAGGTACAGTGTCAAAAGCCTTCCGGAAATCCAGGAATATGGAATCTATTTGAGATCCCTTGTCGATGGCACTTACCACTTAACAAAAGTAAGTCCTTAAGTTGTATACCAATGAGGTTCCTTTCACAGTATGCTGATGCAATAGCCCCAAACCAAGCTATCATACACAACCGGTCGCACAGTGAGGTCTTACCCAAAGACTGGAAAGTTGCACAGGTCACTCCAATATTCAAGAAAGGCAATGGGAGTGACGCGCAGAATTACAGGCCTTTATCGTTGATGTCGATTTACAGCTGGATTTTACAACATGTACTTTCCTCGATTATGAACTACCTCGAAGAGAACGATCTATTGACCCATAGTCAACGCGGATTCAAAAAGTATCGTTCTTGTGAAACACTTGATGTAATGTAATGAATGCTATTGACAAGGGCTCTCAAGTTCCGGAAGATATTTGACACTGCGTCACATGCGTCTTCTACTCCAATTACGTGCGTATAGGATATAGCCACAGTTATGCTATTGGATTCGTGATTTCCTGTCAGAAACTACACAGTTCGTTTAACTGACGGAAAGTCATCGAGTCTGGCGTTCCCCATGGAGATGTTATAAGACCCTACTGTTCCTTATCTTTATAAACGATTTACGAGACAATGTGAGCAGTTCACAAGCACTAAACATGTTTTAGATAAGATATCCGCATGGTGCAAAGATTGGCATTTATCATCATAAATGATTGTGTTGTTGTGGTTTTCAGTCGGCAGACTGGTTTGATGCAGCTCTCCACGCTACCCTGTCCTGTGCTAGTCTTTTCATCTGAGAATACGTTCGGCAACCTACATCCTTTTGAATCTGCTTGCTGTATTCGTGCCTCGGTCTCCACACACTTCCTTTTAATGATAAGCTGACTATACCATGATGTCTCAGAATGTGTCCCACCAATCTATCTCTTCTCTAAGTGACTATATGCCAGAAACTTCTTTTCTCCCCAGTTCGGTTAAGCACCTCCTCATTAATTACGTGATCTACCCATCGAATTTTACTCATTCGTCTGTAGCACCACATTTCAAAACCTTCTATCATCGTCTGAACTCCTTATCGTCCACGTTTCACTCTTATACAATTCTACACCCCAGACAAATGCTTCGAGAAAGTTCTAACATTTATATTAATATTGAATGTTAACAAGTTTCGCTTCTTTAGAAATGCTTTCCTTCCCAGAGCCATTCTGCATTTTATATCTTCTCTACTTCAGCCATCAGAAGTTATCTTGCTACACAAATAACAAAACTCATCTACTACTTCTATTGTCTCATTACCTAATCTAATTCTTTCAGCATCGCCCGATTTTCTGACATTACATTCAATTACCCTCGTTTTACTCTTGTTAATGTTCATCTTATATCCTCCTTTCAAGACACTGTCCATTCCATTCAATTGCTCTTCCAGATCCTCTCTGACAAAATTACTATGTCATCGGCAAACAGCACATTTTTTATTTCTTCCCCCTGATCTTTAATTCTCTCTGCAAATTTCTTCTTGCATTTCTTGCTCAATGTACAGATTGAACAATATTGGGGAAATGTTACAATGATTATAAGTTTGAAATCATCCATATGAGTACTAAACGAAGTCCGCTAAACTTCATTTACACGATATATCACTCAAATCTACAGGCCGAAAATTTAACTAAATACGTAGGAAAACAAATCGAACAACTTTAATTGGAAAGAAGAAGTAGAAAATATTGTGGGGATGGCGAACAAAAGACTACGTTCCATTAGCAGAACACTTATAAGATGCAACAGTTCTACTAAAGAAACTGCCTACACCATAATTGTGCATAATCTTTTGCTATTGCCGCACATTGCGGGATCCCCACCAAGTGGGTCTGAAGGAGGATACAGAGAAAGTTCAGAGAAGGGCAGCTCGTTTAACATGGTTGCAGATATGATGCGCGTGTTGGGGTGGAAATCGCTGAAAGAAAAGTGTTATTCCGAAATTTCTTTCACCAACTTTCACTTCCGAATAAGAAAATATCTTGTTTGACAGCCGCCTACACAGGGAGACATTGTACTCGTAATGAAATAAGAGAGATCACGCCGAAAACGGAAAGATTTAAGTGTGCCTTTTTCCCGCACGCTGTTAGAGAAGGGAACGGTAGATGTATCCTCCGTCATGATCTTCAGTGTGATTTCCAGAGTATTTATGTAGATGTAGGACTCATTTTCCGGTGCTCAAGGTCCTCACTCGCACAGTTAAACGGACACGAGCCCGACAAACAAATCTGTTTATCTTATGGTAAGAATCGCATAATCGAGATCATTCAAGGGGCATAATCTGTCTTACACTAAGGTCAACGCAAATAGGATTAAGACTTCCGATAGCGAGAAGAGCGGAAAATTCGGATTCGAGTCCCAGTCTGTTAGAAATTTTCAACGCTCTGGAACGGCCAAAATATCAGAAAGTCCTGTTTCATAAATAAATTCAGCAGGACCCAAAACACCGCCGGAGGACAAGATTAATTGGGCCATAAATGGAAAACTAACCTTACGACAACTTTTTCAGTAGGGCCAAAGCGGTAAGAAAAATACATAGGCAACTTGAGATACCGGCGTTGGGAAATTCCAGATTAAGCACGTATCTATCAACTTCACAAATACGACAAAGATCTCGAATGCCAAGGTCAGAATCCGATATCGATCTCACGAAATTAAGTGGCGGCGAATATCAAGAGGAAGACAGCCACAAGGACGTGAGTGCGAGGTCGTACAAGGCCATGATCGCTTGTCCGCGAAAGGCAAAGGTCCCAGGTTCGAGTCCCGGTTCCAGTACACAGTTTCAATCTGCTAGGAAGTTTCATATCAGCGCACACTTCGCTGTAGAGTGAAAGTTTCATTCTGGAAACATCCCTTAGGCTGTGGTTAAGCCATGTATCTACCATATCCTTTTTTCCAGGAGTGTTAGTCCTGCAAGGTTCGCAGGAGAACTTCAGTGAAGTTTGGAAAATAGGAGGCGAGGTACTGGCAGAATTGGAGTTGTGTGGGGGAGCCGTGAGTCGTGTCGTGATAGCTCAGTGGTACAGCACTTGCCAGCGAAAGACAAAGGTCCCAGGTTCGAGTCCCGGTTCCGGCACACAATTTTAATCTGACAGGAAGTTTCAGAACTGATACAATTTAAAAGGCCGTAATTCTTACACAAAGATATAGTAAAACAGAATTCATATCTGCATTCCTGAGAAAGAATTATTTCAAAATAATGTGTCACATTGACCCTTCCAATTTGAAAAATGTAACTCAAATCTACGATGTCACCATGTATCTTATCAGTTGTGCCACCATCAACAAATACCCCATACTAGACGCCAGGTTAGGGATGTATGCAGAATATTGCATACACTATACTAATAAAGTCAACGCTTTCTGAACTGTAGATTATTACACAACCAGGCAAGCGCAAGAGTACTTATTAACTGGTGTTATTGTTGTTAAGATAGATGAAACCTCAAGGAATTTCTCAATCATGTTGCAAAGGTCTAAAATTGAAGTTTATGGTGTACTGTGCATGACTGTTATGTCATGAGTCAGTCATCTGAAATTCCGTCTTTCGACTGTAGACACTTGAGACCACTTGTTTTTGTTATCACATTGATGACCTTGGATTGAAGACCTGAGATGTATTTTCCAGATTTCTGTAATCGTGAACGGGTGTGGAAATTCCGAAGGTCACTGTTATATGTGGGTTACAAAACTCCGTCTGTATAAAACAGCTACACATAACGTTGTAAGCACTGGTGACCACCATGAAGTGCTCTCTAGTGTTTGTCCTTCTGCTGGCCTCAGCGCTGGTGAGTGTCAACTGAAATAAGTAAAATATCTCGATCTAGGACATCCTTAAGTCGTGGCAGCGGGATAATAAAGGGTGAAAATTGTTTTCTAGGCGTTTTTCAAATCAAATTTTTGTATAGTCTATGGGACCTAACTACGGGGTCATTAGTCCCTAAACTTACAAACTACTTATGAACTACTTACGAACTAGGACGGCACAAATATCCATGCCCGAGGGGGGATTCGAACCCCCGACCGTAGTGGCCGTGCAGACCGTGACTGGAGCGCCTTAGTCTCCTCGGCCACCGCGGCCGGCTAGGCGTTTTTATTGTAAACTATTTGAATTAAATGTTGCCTACGAATCAAACTGCAGATATGTCTTGGAAATATTGAATTCAGAAAACTAATATTTATTCACTTGGTAAAATTCCGATGCTAAGCTAATTGAACTACAATAACGAGCGAGGGCTCAAATGAAAGGTCTCATCAAGACGCAAAGTTTGGTATAACCATAGTGATTTGTTAATAACAATTAATACAAGACAGATACACAAACAGCGAGGCAGTGATAAGTTGCAGGTGTCGTAAACACACATTATGACCTGTTCAGAATATATTATTTTTGTTTATTTTAATGTGTTGTCTTTGTGTAAACTAAATTATTTTCTTTATCGACCGTAATTTGCTTAAATTTATGAGCACAGTAATTCTGAATAGTGCATTGAAAAGAGGATTGGAAAATGGCTTGCTCTTTTTCATCGATTTAGATTCTACGCAGAAAACCGAAAAGTTTTGTTACAAAGCAGTTTTTCTAAATCGCAATTCTCCACTCCTCGAAATTTAGGTATTTCCTGATAAATAACAGGAAACAATGAAGCACAGTATTTGCAAGACGTCAGCGACGTTGTTCCTACGTCCTTATACTTGATCTGAAAGTGTAATTTCCTAATATACGATTGCGCGGTAATACCACGATTTCAATTTAAAAATTAATGACCAAAAATGTTCAAATGTTCGTAAAGCTTATGGGACTTCTTGTAAGAAAATAGTATGGCCTACCGCTTATGAGCAGACCGTTGCATGTATCTTGTGCTAGAAAGCTCCGACAACGTTCCACATTGAAACAGATGAAAATGAACAACATTCTTAAAATTAGTTTCGCAAATTGTGGTAATACAACGTCAATAACAAAGTTTCTCGCATGACAAAACATCGTCAGAAGAATAAATGTTCGTAAAACATATTTACTCATAATAATATGCTGCTGCACAACAAACTAATATAAAGACCTCGGGGGGGGGGGGGGGGAATAATGATAACCCTCATCCATAAAGTGTTGAGATATGACGACTTGTATTTCTGAAAAATAGTTTCTGTTACGAGTTTTAATATTTTCATTTGTCACCTCTCTGCATATTCGTATACTACTAGAGGAAAATGAAGCATTCTGTCGCATATGATTGTTTCTACCAAATACATTACAAATACAAAAGTTGAGGGTTATCATTCTTTAACCATGAGATCTTCATATGTAAACATAGTAGAGTTTTTCCTGAATCCATAGATCCCTACTCCACATTTGAATAATTTGCCTGATTAAGTGAGTTTAAAGAAACACATGATTGAACAGCTGTTTTGTGCCGGATATGACACACGGAGAATTTACTCAAGAAGGAAGGGTGCTAGCGAGAGTGAACTTCCTGCATATGCTCCGAAGATTTTATTCATATGAAATTGAGAACTTACTCAGAGTACGTTGTTATGCTCTGAAAATCTTCTCTGGAGCATATGCTCTTTTTTATTCATCTGGCCCCATGTCACTCGTGGATTTTCCAGCTCGATCTCCGCACTAAGACTCAGGGTAGTGCCTTGCATCCAAAGTTTCCAGTGTTGTCAGGATTATCGTCGCATATACCTTTCCAGCTCTTGTAAACATGGTAAAGAGTATGTTATTTATCATTTTGCGTGCTTGTGAATTGTAACGCCTGTCATTGTTTCATCACATAGAATGTATATGCACATAAAGTGATATGTAAGATGACTTTTGCCTTGTTTCTAAGAGCACCTGTGTCACTGTAGGTCCATTAGGACAGATAAGATATATTTTTCTCCGATAATGCTCTTTCTTACATTGATTTAATTTCAATGGTAAGACATTATTGAAACAGTACAGATAATATTGTCAAATACCAACATTTTAACATTTGAATCGATAATTTTTTCCCTAGGTACCGTAAACTGAGTATACTTCGATGATTTTGGTTTTAATAGCGACACTTATGTTTGTGCACTTAGATAGTTCACGTTAACAAGCACAAATTCTAAAATACAGACGAAGCGATGAAAACATTGTAGTCGGTCAAAATAACGAATAACGCTATTCTTTTAATGATATCAACCCCTACTCGTGCTTTATTTTCGTGACGTGCTCTTCCTTACAGCACGATAATACAAAACGAGCTGCCCTTCTCTGAACTTTCTCTAAATCGTCTGTCAGTCCCACCTGGTATGGATCCCACAATGCGCAGCAATACTCCAAAACAGGACGTACAAGTGTGATATAGGCAGTTTCTTTAATAGAACTGTTGCATCTTCTGTTCTGCCAATGAAACTTAGCCCTTGGTTCGCCTTCCCTACAGTATTTTCTATGTGTTCTTTCCTGTTTAAGTTGTTCGTAATTCTTGCTCCTAGGTTAGTTGAATTTACAGCCTGCAGATTTGAATGACTTATCGTGTAAATGAAGTTGATTTATTTTAGTACTCATATGGGTGACTTCACGAAGGTTCAGTTGCCAGTCTTTGCACCACACACAGATATCTAAATCATTTTGTAGTTGATTTTGATTTTCTGGTGACTTTACTAACGGGTAAATGTCGGCATCATCCGCGAACATTTTAAGGACTATTGCTACCCAGTGCGGGATCCTTATCAGGTGGGTTTGACGGAGGACATCGAAAGAGTCCAAAGAAGGGCAGCTCGTTTAGTTTTGTCACGATACACGGGAGACAGCGTTATGGAAATGATACAGGATCTGGGATGGGAATCATTACAACAACGGTGCTTATCGACGCGGCGTGGGCTGCTTACGAAACTACAATCGCCAAAATTCTCCTACGAGTGCGAAAATATATTTTTGACTCCCACTTACATAGGTAGAAATGATCATCAGGTTAAAATACGAGAAATCAGAGCCCGAACGGAGAGATTCAGATGTTCATTCTTCCCACGCGCTATTCGAGAATGGAATGAGAGATAAAATAGTATAATGGTGATTCGATGAACCCTCTACTAGGCACTTAAATGTGATTTGCAGATGTAGATGTAGAAGAGAGCTACTCAGATTATCTGCTAAATGGTTCATAAAAATAAGGAACAGTAGGGGCCCTATGACACTTCCCTGGGGAACGCCATATATCACTTGTGTTCTACTCGATAACTTTCCGTCAATTACAACGTTCTGTGTTCTTTCTGAGAGGAAATCACGAATCCAGTCGCACAACTGTGGCGACATTCCATAAGCACGCTATTTGATTAGAAGACGCTTGTGAAGTACAGTGTCAAAAGTTACCTGTAAATCTAGAAACACGGAATCTCTTTGACATCCTTTGTCAAAAGCGTCAAAAGCGTGCCAACAGATATGCCCCAAGTATTGTAACATCCGCATCCAAGCGTCGCGCTGTCCTTCCTATAATCACTTGTTTGTCTCAGAAAGATTGCTTTCCAGAACTCACAAGGAAAGTACATGGGCTCGAACAAGCATATCTGTATGAACGTTTGGTTACAGGATCTCTACGTACACCTCAATGTGCTGGTGGGTGTCGTTTTTATGCAAAACTCTGCAATCTTGCAGTAGATAGCACTGTAGATGTAATTGTAGACGCCATACACAATGCAGAAATCTTAACTATAACTTATGTAATAATCATCTTACATGTTATTGAGCGTTTTGTCGTCAAAAGCCGTGATGATAGTTGCACCTTTTACCTTCTTCTCGGAAGACTGTTGGTATTCACTGCCACTGCTTCCATCGCCTCTTCCCGCACTTACCGTAGCACTACCCCTTGCAATGAGTTGTTCGTCATTATCGTCCCTATTATGATCATTATGTGTTAGTGTTACAACAGTATCTAACTTATGCTCATATTTCTGTACCATAACAGATACGAGAAAGCATGCGAATGATTCATCTTCTACACTAATATCATCTTCACGAAGAAGGGTTCTTCGTAACTTCATCTCAACCAATCGCAATACATTAGCAGGATTAATTACCAATCGCCGCCCCATCTGACGCTTCACCACACAAATAACATCACAAAACGCAACTTCGGAGGCACACTGCACCGTCCCTACTGGCGAACCGACAGGTCAAAGTGCAATGTGGCAAGGCACACGCAGAGGCTTCTAACGGACGACTGCAGAGAATTGCAGATGCGGGAGTATCACTAGTGCAATAAGGGATCTTTACATTATCTCATACGACTTTGGTGTATATGTGTTTGTTAGAGCCCAAGTACTTCCTTGTAAGTTCATTGGAATATTTATTTATTTATCTTTTGTTTTATGAGTATTCTCAAAGCATTCGACATTTCTTTTGTACACCCTTTGTTCAGGGGGAAGAATTAAAAACATTGCGTTTTGCCAACGACACAGTAATTCTGTCAGATACAGCAAAGGACCTGGAAGAGCAATTGAACGGAATGGACAGTGTGCTGAAAGGTGCATAATTATAAGATGAACATTAACAAGAGCAAAACTAGGTTAATGGATTGCAGTCTAAGAAAATCAGGTGATGCTGAAGGAATTGGATTAGGTAACGAAGCAATAAAGGAGGGAGATGAGTTTTGTTACTTGGGCAGTAAAATAACAAATGATGGTCGCAGAACGGCAATGGGTAGAAAAGCGTTCTTGAAAAAGAGAAATTTGTTAATGTTAAATATTGATTTAAGCCTAAGGAAGTCCTTTCTGAAGGCATTAGTATCGAGTGTTGCCTTGTATGAAATTGAAACATGGACGATAAACAGTGCGGACAGGAAGAAGATTGAGGCTTTTGAAATATGGTGCTACAGAAGAATGCTGAAGATTAGGTGGGTGGATCGCGTAACTAATGAGGAGGTACTTCACAGAATTGGGGAGGAAAGAAATTTCTGGTATACCTTGACTAAAAGAAGGGATAGACTGGTAGGGCACATTCTTAGACATCAAGGAATTGTGAATTTAGCGTTGGAGGGAAGTGTGTGGGGTAAAAACCGCAGAGGAAGACCAAGAGATGGATACAGTAAGCAGATTCAGACAGATGTAGGTTGCCGTTCTTATGTGGAGATGAAGACGCTTGCTCAGGATAGAGTATTGAGGAGAGCTGCATCAAACCAGTCTCCGGACTGAAGACCACAACAACACAGGAACATTCAGTTCTGCAGCGAGCTTTCGTGCCTGACATCGTCTTATTTTTAGTCACAGCCATTGCATCGATCGCCTGCCACCATCACTTTAGACACACTTCTACATCTACATGCGTTACTCTGCAAATCACATTTAAGTGTCTGGCAACTTGGTGTATGACGTTTCTTCGCTGTTCCTAAATGCAGTGCTTCCTGAAACAGCTAACACTTCGGCTTCTTTAATGTCCGAAGAACCTACCTTATGAGCATCAACTTTGTGCCCATGTTAAAGTCACAGAGCACATACGAGAACACAAGATACTGTTGTGTCCACGACAGAGACTAGCAAATTACGAGGCCACTGCGCAGAATCCGTCCGTTGTCAGGTACAACAGCGCAGCCAGCAGGTTTGACTAGCACGTGTGTTTGTAATGAAGCAAGCATCTTTCGCGGTATTGCCATACTTTGTCCAACCTATCCATGGATTGACCACTGGCGACTTGTTTTCCAGGCAGCGGAGCTGCGGCCGGCCAGCAGACTGCAGAACAAGCCTCGCTTCAGGCAGCTGCCTCGCGTGCCGCCTTCTCCGCCTGATACCAAGAGGATCCCTGGTAAGAGACTGCAGGACTGCGTCACAGGCCAAAACAAGATGGGATCGCAAATATACCTTCGGTTAGGCTGTTTGCGGATGATGCTTTGACGTCTAGTAAAGTCATCTCCCTCCCGATCTCATACAGCTGTATCACAACAGCATACTGACGTCCATCGTGGGCTACGGATCTCCGGTATGGGCCCACAGGCTGACGAGGGTGACGCCTGCCATGGCCGTGAGAAGGGTGCTGCGCAACATCCTCCTGCATTCAGTTGGAGCCTACAGGACCACTCCCGGCGGGGCCCTCTTGCTGTTGATGGGGCTGTGCCCCCTTGACATCAAGGTAAGGGAGCCGGGAGCTTGGTACTGGGCCAAGAAAGGGAACGGAGGGAACGTAGAAAAAAATTATGGGGGAACCACTTCTAAGTAAAACAGACATCAGACAGAGAGGGCTCCAACTTTGGCAGCAATCTTGGGACGAAGAGGAATCTGGAAGGAGAACTCACGCTCTCCTGCCAGATATCCAGGAAAGATTGGGTATGAAACATTTCAAACCATCTAGGGGCATGCTGCACTTCCTCACCGGGCATGGACTCTATCCGATATATCTATGTCGGTTTAGGAGACAGGCTACGCTAGCTTGTGACTATGGTGCCGAGATAGGCACGCCATAACACATCATTTATGAGTGTCCTACGTATGACGACGTGGCTGCGGATCTCAGAAGGGCTCTGCCGAGTAATAACACACAGAAAAACCACAGACACGTTCCGAGTACTGGACGAAATCGCCAATAACGTCTCGCGCAAAGTGCTTCGGGACTTTATCCTGAATCAGAAACCGGATCTGACCTAATACCCGACTGAGATAGCCACATCTGCCATGCCGTCAGTAATGGAGGAATCCGCCATCCCCTGGATTCGGGGGTTAGATGTGGCAAACACCGAATTAGACCATAGACGTAAGTTAGATGTAGGTTTTTCTCAAATAGTAGAATGGGACACACAGGGGAAAATTTTTGCGGGGAGGGGGAGGGGGCTGTGGTGACAAAAGAAATTGGCCGCCCAGTGCCAGGGGCATGCTCACTGGGATTCGCTCGGTGAGCTGGCCACCACAAGCAGGTTTGTAATGCTGGCACACATGTAACACCACAGGAGTAGTATAAAACAGAACATATCATACACGTCAACTAGTATAAACATCAACACCAGCAAAATGTCCAGTGGTTTCTGCAGAAACATGTAATGTAATGTCACCATTTAGGTGTAAGAAATTTATGTATTATACTATTGTCCATTTTAGTCTTAGGTAATGGGTTGTATTGTTTGATATCATAATAAAGAATTCTTAAAAAAAATGGATCAAAGCCGGTCGCAATAACGATTATATTAAGATGTCAATATGGTGCAAAAATGGCAATGGATCCCAATTAATGTGTAGGTTCTTCCATATGAATACGCCTAGAACAATAGCTTCTTGCCAAGTGTAAACAGTGACCCGTCAGTCGATTTGTTCAAGGTAAGGTCTTCAGATTTATTTTCTGCTTCCTACATAACATAACTTGAGAGAAAGTAAGGCAAAAGCGCAGAAACTTTTAAACAAGACGTACCAGTATTCATAACAGAGGATGAAAGGTATAGTTATGTGAGTTTGTTGCAAATAAAAGGTAAGGTAGGTGGAGAGAGGACGGTATGAAAATGGTTTGTTCACTTGATGTTAAAGGATAGGCGTGGCTGACCCACCATCGAACATTTAAGTAATTTATCCTCTAGTTTCCAAGTAATGAAACCCATCCAAAGTTGTCTAAAGAAATTTGTTTTGACTCGTTTTATTCTCTGAAGTCAAATGAACGTCAGAGTTGAAAGCAAGAGACACATACAATTGAGCACAGAACAAATTATTCGAATTTACAAAACAATATAAACACTCCTACAGCAAGTGACTGGTAAGTCGAAGAAAATTGTAATTGATTCTAAACGCTTGTGAGCACCCACATTTTACTGGAAATCGTTGCGTAATCGAGAGGAATATTCCGAGACCAGATTTCTGTGAATTTAACTAACGTTTTCAACAGTCCGAAAACGAGAATACCCCTTGAAACACTAGCAAATGCACGCGATACTGTAGCAAACTGTGCTGGCTGGCGATGTTGGCAACATGTCGTTTCAACGGCGGCTGTGTGCGTCGATAGCTGCAAGTCGCGGACCCGGAGATAATTCAGCTTCGTATTCCAGAAGCGATATTTAACTAATAACAGCCAACTTCGAACCCGGTGGATCTCAGTGCCAACGATCTCACTCGTTCGGCTATGTCGTGCCACTACAGACAATTTACGTGTGAAACACGAATGTACTGTAGGCAGAGATGACACTAGAACTGTGGCAATCGCAATTAGCGCGTCGGTGCGTCTAATATCAGGCAGGCTGACCTTGCTCTCGGCTTTCCAATACTCAGTGCTATTAGCACAAGTTTGGGGAGCAACTCCAAAAGTTGTACCACAAACTCTAAGTACAGCTGCTAGAAGACAAGTATGAAACTGGGAGCAGAAGTGTCTGCTGCCCTCGGCTGCCCAAACACCAGTCTCTCCATTTCTAAACTCTCCGTCTCCTCTCTGCAAGACCTCCAGGCTCCGCCTATCTCTACTGAAACGCCAATCCACAGCTAGGCGCCAAAGTACGGCCCATCACGGCTTGCGTTCCGGAGTCGGACAACTGAACGCCCCTTACTATAAAACAGCAGCCAATGGTCAGCTCTCCCGCCTTTCCAACGGTCGGGCATCGGCCTTCCGTTTAAAAAATAAATGTTTGTAAAGCTTATGGGACTTAACTACGGGGTTATCAGTCCCTAAACTTACAAACTAGCTAATACTAAGGACGGCACAAATATCCCTGCCCGTGGGGGGGGGGGATTCGAACCCCCGACCGTAGTGGCCGTGCAGACCGTGACTGGAGCGCCTCAGTCCCCTCGGCCACCGCGGCCGGTGCCCTTCCGTCCAGCGTTCTCACGGTAGCGGCACCTTCGAAAACACGGCCAGCAAGTTGTCCCCAGCAAACGGCCAACTCCCTCGCTATTGTATAATTACGGCGCCCGCCAGCTTGGCGCCATAGACGTACAACGTCCTAGCAGGTGCCACCCTGGCCAACTCGGAGCCAGACGTCTCGGCTCTCACTTCGCAAAGCATCGTATGCCATGTATTATATTGCGCCAGACGCTCCCGCCTAGACGACGCCAGCGTCGGTGGCGCCAGCCAGATACTTGGAAGGCTCACGCCTCAGTCCTACCTGCAGTGGCCTTTCGCCGTAAGGCGTCTTCTGGAACCCACTGACCCTCAAAATAACAGAGCCGCCCTCGTGCTCGCCACCAGTCGTTAGCTCTGAATGCTACGGGCCTCACACAACCAAGTAACAATATTTCTCTTTCGCCACAAGTTATTAAATCGATAACCTACTAATAATCTAATGCGTTGTCCTTTTACTGTTGGAAAGCAGCGTGGCAGTACTGAAATCTCTCAAGGAGGTGAAGCAAGGAAGCAAGTGTCAACTGATGAAATTGTTCATCAAGTGTATCAGATGATTCAAGAAAGAAATGAAAATAACGAAAATAATTGTGTGATCTCATATTTAAGATTCAAATAATGTCCTTATTCTATTTCATTCTGACTCATCTGAACATGTGAGTTTTATTGCTGTTTTATAATACAATCCAAGCCATATCTTATTTCAACATAGTACTTATATATCTGCACAAAAGTTTTGTATATATACCCTGTATTTAAACAACAATTATTTTTATAAGCCCCTGCATTAAGTTCACGTCCGTGAAAGTAGTTTTTCAATATCAGTTGTTTTTCCAGAGTTGAACACACCAGATGTATTGAGCAGCATTGGCCGTTAATGTTTTATTTATAAACAACAGATCGATTTCAATCTCACAGTGACCATCTTCAGCAAACAAGCATTGTGAATGCACTGAATGTAACCGCAACGTCAAGCATTATGTTTGCCGTTGCGATTGCATTCAGGACATTCACAGTGGTTGTTTGAAGGATACACTGAAGATGGTCACTATGTGATTGAAATAGATCTGTTGTTTGTAAATAAAACGTTAACGGCCAATGCTGCTCAAATCATCTGGTGTGTTCATCATTGTGTGGTCGTTGAACACCATCCTGAAAATGGAATCAAACCTCAAAATTTTCCAGAGTTGTTTGGGATGAAAAGTTTAAGTGGTACACTTTCAATATAAAGCTGTAAAGATTCCCAGTTATCAGGTGCTCATTGGGGAAATAATTTCCTTCGTTTATATGTTCCTTTCATTGTACCCCACGTTGCTTTGGCATGCCATACAACTCTAGAAGAGCTGCAGACTGGAGTACCGCACCTGAGGCTGGCTTTCTGTGTGCAGAGTCAGCAGGACAGCGCATCGTGCAGGGCTCGGCGGCGTCGGAGGGCCAGTTCCCGTTCCAGGCGGGCCTCATGATCGACGGCTCCGGCTTCTGCGGGGGCTCCCTCATCTCCACCACCGCCGTGCTCACCGCCGCGCACTGCATTGAAGCGTCAGTACATACACTCTCAAGGCACAATATAACGTCGAGTGTGTGTACACACTATGTGGTAAAAAGTATGCGGACACCTGGCTGAAAATAACTGACAAGTTCGTGTGTCCCTCTATCGGTAATGCTGGAATTCACTAAGGTACTGGTCCACCCGTTGCCTTGACGAAAGCTTCCACTCCTGCAGGTGCTGGAAGGTTTCTGGTGGAATGGCAGCCCGTTCTTCACGGAATGCTGCGCTGATTAGATGTTGTTGTTGGAGCTTTAGGGCGCTCAACACCGCGGTCATCAGCGCCCTTACTAGGAATAGATATCCAGTAATGCTAAATGTCACAGCAGCCAGGCAAGGGAAGATGGAAAACGAAGAAACGTACGCTCTTCCCCCTGTTGATTAGAGGTATCGATGTAGGTCGCCGAGGTAAAAACCTCCCAGAGGTCAGTAGTTAAAACTTCCGGGCTGAGAGGCCGTGGTCGAACAGTAGAAATTTCTTCCCCTAACGTTTCGTCGCCGGCTGCGGGCAACATCTTCTGAGGTGAGTCGACGACTGGCTGCTGGGCCGTGGTGATCCTGCATATATAGAGGACATAGAGGGCGCCACCACTCGTCACGTGATGTCAACAGTAAAACTATCTCTGGCTGGCGTCATTACTCTCGATCGAAGGTAATCGATTGTCACGTCTTTGGTACAAAGCAGACCGCCATATCTTGTCTAACTTCAAGCCTTCTTCCTTTCTGTTAAAATTATTGTGGTGTTTAAAAATCTCTATAGCCTCTCTATTCATACGTGCATAATAATGCGATGTCTTAGCTAGCACGCTTGTCTCACTAAATTTTATTTGGTGGTCACCGTTTTCAAAAACATGTTCCGCTACGGCCGATTTGTCCGTGTGTCCCAGTCGACAGTTCCAAAAGGAACAGTTTTAACTACTGAAGACGCCGGCCGTGAAAGCCTACACCTCCCAGGGTGTTCTATATATTCATGTCAGGACTCTGTGCAAGCCAGTTCATTACAGGGATGTCATTGCCGTGTAACCACTTCGACAAACGCCGTGCGTTATGAATAGGTGCTGGATCATGTTGAAAGATGCAGTAGCCATCCCGCAATTGCTCTTAAACAGTGGGAAGCAAAGAGGTGCTTAAAATATCAATGTAGGCCTATGCTGTGTTATTACCACGCGAACCAACATTTGTGCAAGCCACCTCCATGAAAAACACACCATGACACCACCGCCTCCAAATTTTACTGTTGGTTCTACACATGCCGGGCATTCGTCGTACCCACACCCTGCTATCGAATCGCCACATTGTGTACCGTGATTCGTCACTCCACACATCGTTCAATATTTACGCTCCCTACACCAAGCGAGGAGTGGTTTGGCTATGGCCTGCGTGGTGTTTGTCTTATTGGCAGTCGCTTGACCATGAAATCCAAATTTCCTACCGCTGCAAATCAAAGCACTTGGAGTGGACCCTTATGTATTGGGACAGTCTGGATAGATGCTTGTACGATCCTCTTCAACAGGCGGCGGTCTCTGTCAGCCAACAGATGAGGTCGACTGTACGCTTTGATGCGTCCTTTCACGTTTCCTCTTCACTATCACATTAGAAATTGAAGACCTAGGGATGTTTAGAAGTGCGTAAAACTTGCATACTAACTTCAGACACAAGTGACACCCAATCCCCTGACCACGTATGAAGTTTAAGAGTGCTGCGGAGCGCTCCATTCTGCTCTCTCACAATGTCTAATGACTACTGAGTACCCGCTAATTGATGGCAGCAGAATCCACCTAATCTTACATGTATGTTAAGATTACCTGACATCGTCTGGTCTGGAGGTGATCAATTCCTTTTATAGTTTCCAAATGATAAGCCAAGATCGCAAACTAACAATTTAATAAGTGACGACCGGTTTCGGTGCACTGTGTCACCATCATCTGGTCATATATATATTATAATCTGGTCATCTTGTTAAAAAATTGGGTATACAATAAGAAGTGCAACATTGCACTTAGTCACTAATATATAGTGACTATTTTTTTTATATATATAGTGACTAAGTGCACTGTTGCACTTCTTATTTTATACCCATTTTTTTAACACGATGACCAGATAATAATATATATATGACCAGATGATGGTGACACAGTGCACCGAAACCGGTCGTCACTTATTAAATTGTTAGTTTGCGATCTTGGTTTATCAATTGGAAACTATTACACGTATTTGTTAGGAGTGTCCGCATACTTTTGATCACATGGTGTACCTATTTATCTATAAAATTCCTTGTGTGTATGTATGTATGTTTGTATGTAATTTCCCATCCATGTTTAATGACATCTTCATATTAGCGCTGCGCATGATCATGTGAAGTTTGGTAGCGATTAGATCAAGATATTTATTGATTTGAAGAATGTAAGGCGACATATGGAACAATAGTCACTCTTTGGAGAAGCTAATTACTTTTTGATTTTTCAACTTTGGCGTATTACAGAAAATTCTTTTATTGGTTGCTCTGTCCAATGTAACATGAGTCAAGACAACGATTACCATGCTTACACAATTGTCAGCGTTTTTAATTCATATTTACATCACAGTGTAACTTACGCATAAAATTTTTCGTCTGGCACTTGATACGACCGTAGCGCCCCTAGGGGAGAAATAGCCAACTGTAGAAGCGCCATCAGTGCAAAGACTGGATGGGACGCTACTGCTTATGTTTCACTTCTCCTCATGTACTATTGGACAGATTTCAACCAAAACTGGTAGACACATTCGTTGCTATCAGACAACAATACCTGTGGGGGTAAGAAGCATCTACTGCAGATAGTTCCGGAGATATAACGTCATAAACAATGAATCACAAAAAAACTGCATCTTCACACGACAAACATTTATTGATGTGCTGTTTGAGAAAGGGAGCATTTAGCGACTTGTAAAATACTTTACAAATGTAACTTAGGCCCTTTCTACACGGGACGTGTGACAAGCACAGGAAAGTCGGTGTCAACTGCAGTGCTCTACTTCGTTTGTTGTCAACTAACAGCAAATGAATCGCCCAGTTAAGATCACTTTTCGAGACTGGCAGATATATCGTGATTATTGTAATGATTAAAACATTTATTTGTGTTTTATACTGCCTCTGTGAAACTACTCAATTGATTCCATGCAGCTCACTTGTGTAAATGTCTGCATTACAAAAGGCAATAAATACTCCTAGGCGCTTATATATATCATGGCGACGCTCAGGTATCTATGAAAGTCTCTCTATACATAGACCTTTCATTGGGATAAAGCTTGAAATAATGCTCAACGAAAACAAATATTTCACTATTACACTACAGCATGTTTCAGGTGAAATAGCAAATGTTTTAGCAGATGGTAATAAAAATGCGATAAAATGCTATATAATGTGTGATCAATGTTTAGTGGGCTTAGCTGTTAGTATGTAACCCAAACAAACTTACAGCATTTTAACTTCCCGATTGTTGGGCCTGCAGTATGGTAAATGTCGTTGAAGGACATTGTAATAAAAGATCCAGGATCACTGCATACAGCTTATTATTTATCGCTACAGCTGTTTCAGCATTTTGCCTTATCAAGCGCCCGTGGCTAAAGGAAATGTAAAATTTAATATTTTGACTGGTACTTTCGTCGATTCTTGGTAAATCATCATATTAAAATTCTATTTAAATAACCGGTTTTTAAACTTACTTTAAAGTCTGAAGAAGACCTTGTAAGCCGAAAACCGGTTAACTAAGTGGAAATGAACTTGTAGAACACACACAAAATTGTACTTTCTAGCCCGTATGATCTTCTACCAATAACCGACGGAAAAATCAGTTTGTTTGGATTTCATGTTATCAGCTATATCTGTTTTCTCAATAGAATTGTACACATGTTATATGGAATTTTTATTGCAATTCGTGTATAGTACCACCACCTAAAATATTTACTACTCCTCTTGAGACAGCTTATATCTATATAAGTCGAACAACCACATTACCCTCAGCAGGAGACAACTACACATTTCTCAAACAATTTCCCGACTTGGCTCGACTTGCTGGGTTCCCCAGTCGGTCGTCTGCGCATGCGCGAAGCACTTCCATACGCGTGAGAACAGGATGAATCCTATTCCGCCTACTAGCGATCGTATGCGTGCATCTTGTGCAAGTGGACGCGTCTACACGGTACGTGGCAGGCGTAAACGATGCATCATGAGTAATCTTGCAAGTTCTTACGTCCCATGTAGAATGGATTTTGTTGGCACATTACATATAATTGCAAAGCTTTGCGAAACTTTTTCTCGCTGGCATCCACATCAAAATGACGAAAGAAGTTTATGGCTTACTGCCTTTCTAATGTGTGACGTTACAATTTATTACTACTGCAGTACTAGTTGTATTCGCGATACAGAGGCGGTATGCACATACACCACTGACTGCATCTTTGAAATTATATAGTACTACGACTCCGTGAAATATGTCATACACAATACCGTTCATGAAAAATCGCCCCATCATGCATTAGGTTTCGAAGTATTACGATGCTACTACTAAATCTACTTGCGACATGTTTTGCACAGAGTATGCACGAAGACCACTGATTCTACTTTCAAAATTGTATCATCAGGATATACGACTTCACAAATTATATGATGCATTAAAAATCTCCGCATCACGCTTGAGGCAGTAATGTGTTACGTCTTTACTTCTAACTCCATTCGGAACACATTTCGCAGTCTACCCTAGAAAATTATAATAGTGTAGGACATGTTATTAGGAATTACACGGCCTGGCTCTGCCCAGCGGCTACCCGAGTCATCAGCGCTAACGGGTACCTTTGTCATCTACGCAGCCTTGTTGGGAACTCCGAAACAGCGATGCTAGTTTTCTACGTGGATTCCTTCTGGTACACATCCAATAGGAGAGACTCAAACATCATGCACTCAAGCCTAAAAGAAGAGATCTCTATGCAATTGGAGCACACGTATTCGATCTGCTCGGCATGAACTAGGGCTATTAAATTTTAAAATATCTAGCGACTTTAGGGAGTATGCTTTTATATCAGTAAAGCTCCACTTATTCAACTGAGACTATTTAAAAACAAAACATGTATAATGAAACAGGATACACATTCAGTTGTCAGTTGATGAATCTGACTGGTTGATTCTGGACCACTGTAGGAGGAACCAAAGGCAGAGAAATCCACTGACAACAAAAACTGGACACGACTTTTAACCTTCCAAATAACTAAAAATTCAAATGTTTGTAAATCTATGGGACTTAACTTCTTTGGTTATTAGTCCCTAGCTTACAAACTACTTAAACTAACCTAAGGACAACACACACGCGCGCGCGATCCGTAACGTGGTGCTCCACATAACCAAAAGCATAGCCCAGGACACGTTCACCACCTGTCATGCCCCCGCCCCTCTCCTTTACTCAATCTAACGACTTCCAGGACTATTAGACATTAGATTTCCAAGAGTTCGCTTGATTACTCGACGGTTTTCAAAATGGAACTGGCTCTTATAATCTATTCATTGACAGTTATATTAAGTTTGATACAAAAGTATTACAACTAGCAACAGTGTATCTGTCTGGATGGTGACGGCGTTGTGACAAAGCAACTGTGCGCCTGACACTGTGATTGCAGATGTGCAAATCAGTCACATCTCACAACTGTTTTTGAAAGATACTAATCTTGCGATTTCAGAAGTGTATCTGCAGTGGATTCGTCGGTTGCTGGCTTGTACACAAGTGGTGGATGAAGCTGTGATAGTGATAATACGAGTAACTCCTTATCTACTCATCTTGTGATAGCGCACGATTTTTCAAGGAGTCGTTAAATTACACTAATAATCGTAGACTGTCACCCAGTAATGTATTATTTCTCTTGCAGTGTTTTTTGGACTAGATATCGTTTCATTAATCATTTTATTTCATTTTAATAATAACATCAAAGATATATCTCTAAGGTAACTGACTCTTCATCACACAAATTACCAAGCTGTGATTCTTGTGTCACTACATCTACATCTACATCTACATGGGATACTCTGCAAATTACATTTGAGTGCCTTTAGACTATTTATCTCCCATTCCATTCTCGAACATCGCGTGGAACGAAAGAACACCTGAATCTCTCGGTTCGAGCTTTGATTCCTCCTATTTTATTCTTATGTCTATTAATGAATATTAATGTAAGCGTAAGGAAGTCCTTTCTGAAGGCATTTGTGTGGAGTGTTGCCTTTTATGGGAGTGAAACGTGGACAATAAACAGTGCGGACAGGAAGAGGACAGAGGCTCTTAAAATATGGGTGTTACAGAAGAATGCTGAAGAATAGGTGGGTGGGTCGCGTAACTAATGAAGAGGTAATCAATAGAAAAAATGTTCAAATGTTTGTATAGTTTATGTGACTTAACTACGGGGTCATCAGTCCCTATACTTACAAACTACTTATCAACTAGCTTATCCTAAGGACGGCACAAATATCCATGCCCGAGGGGGGATTCGAACCCCTGACCGTAGTGGCCGTGCAGACCGTGACTGGAGCGCCTCAGTCCCCTCGGCCACCGCGGCCGGCGTAATCAACAGAATTGAGGAGAAAAAGAATTTCTGGCACACCTTGACTAAAAGAAGGGATCGATTGGTAGGACACATTCTTAGACATCAAGGAATCGTGAACTTTGCAGTGTAGGGAAGTGTGTGGGGTAAAAATCGCAGAAGGAAAGCAAGAGCTGAATACAGTAAGTAGATTCAAATAGATGTAGGTTGCCGTTCTTATGAGCAGATGAAGAGGCTTGCTCAGGATAGAGTAGGGTGGAGAGCTGCATCAAACCAGTCTCTAAACTGAAGACCACAACAACAAACACAACACGATCATTTCTACCTATGTAAGTGGGAGTCAACAATATATTTTCACATTCTGAAGAGCAGCGATACTCCAAAAAAGGTGTCCAATCAAAGACTTTTTTTTCGCGTGCACTTATTTGTATATCTTGTCCGGAGCTTGGTGTTTCTCGTGTCTAAGCCTCTTGGCCAATTCTGGACCTGCCTCTGACTCGTGCCCTTATATCGAAGTCTTGCTCTCAGCCAATATTTAGAGCCACACTTAAGGAATTCGATTACGGACTCTTGATTTTACTAGCTAAACACTGTGAGAAGACATATCGAACAAGCTATCCGCCATCTGACTGCTGGCATTCACAACAAACACTCAAGTTCATACTCTCACACAAGTTGTTCTGCATACGTTTACTATGATTTGGGCATCGCTTTACACTTCACAAGCAACACGCACTATTTTATCGCAGGCACCAAGTTGTGACACATTTGCTTTCATGTGGTCACTAAATACCTCCGCTCCTCTGATCCCTCCAAAAGTATTGACAAAACGAAGAGCTGGAAACAGAGTTTTTGGCAGAGGGCTTTACCAAAGAACCACTCGCGTCATTGTCCTATTTATTCCAGGCCAGTTTGTTTTACCAGCCCTTTACAAGCCCTCGTATAGTTCCCTAAAACATCATAGTACACCATTCGTTTCTACGGATTACTCTAGTGTCGGCTTTAGAGGTAAATCCCACCGTACAAATGGATGATGTGTTTTACTTTCGTGTTATACAGAACTGTGCACTATAGGTTCATCTCCGTGCCACATTTTTTACTGTTATTTAGTCTTACTTCAATCAGTTCATCAGTTCATCTGCGACCGGGACTTATACGCTGGTAGCCTGCATAAGAGCAGACACATGTTAAGATTAAATAGCCTTTATTTTTAATACTAGTAGGAATGTTGGGTCTTATTTATCACGACTAAATACAAAAAAGTTGTCTGGTCCGGATGGAATACCAGTTCGGTTTTACAGAGAGTGTTCTTTAATTCAACGCAAAGTTCCTAGTGATTGGAAAAAAGCGCAGGTGACTCCCGCTTATAAAAAAGGTAAAGGAAATGATCCACATAATTTCCTGTAGAATTTTGTAGCATATTCTCAGTTCGAATATAATAAATTTTCTTCAAAAGGAACAGCTTCTTTCTATGAATCAGCACCGGTTTAGGAAACATCGTTCATGTGAAACTCAGCTTGGCCTTTTCTCACACGACATTTTGCGAGCCATGGATGAAGGGCAACAGGCAGATCGTGTTTTTCTCGATTTCAAAAAAGGCATTTAATGCTGTGCCACACTGCAGACTACTAACGAAGATCCGAGCATATGGAATAGGTTCACAGATTGGTGACTGGCTGGAAGATTTCCTAAGTAATAGAACGCAGTACGTTGTTCTCGACGGCGAGTGTTCATCAGAGACGAGTGTATAGTCAGGCGTGCCCCAGGGGAGTGTGATAGGAACGCTATTTTTTCTATTTACATAAATGATCTGATGGACAGAGTAACTTGTAATTTGCGGCTGTTTAACGATGATGATGTGGTGTATGGGAGGGTGTCGTCTTTAACTGACTGTAATAGCATACAGGATGACTTAGACAAAATTTCTACGTGGTGCGAAGAATGGCAGCTAGCTCTAAATGTAGAAAAATGTAAGGTGATGCCCATGAGTAGGAAAAACAATCCTATAATGTTCGAATACAGCATTAGTAGTGAGCTTCTTGATGTTGTCGCGTCGTTCAAATATCTAGGCGTAACATTGCAGAGCGATCGAACATTTAAGGACATTTGTGAGTAAGGCAGACAGCCGACTTCGGTTTATTGGGAGAATTTTGGGAATATGTACTTCATCTGTAAAGGAGACCGCGTACAACCACGACTTGAGTATTGGCCAAGTGTTTGGGACCCGCCGCAGATCAGTTTAAAGGAAGACATAGAAGCAGTTCAGAGGCGAGCAGCTAGGTTTGTTACTGGTAGGTTCGACCAATGCGCGAATGTCACGGAAATGCTCCGGCAACTCAGTTGGGGATCGTTGGAAGAAAGACGACGTTCTTTTCGTGAAATTCTGTTGAGGAAATTTAGAGGGCCGGAATTTGAAGCTGAGTGTAGCACGATCTTGCTGCCGCATACTTACGTTTCGCGTAGTGATCACAAAGTCATGAGAAATTAGGGCTCGTACGTAGGCATATAGGCATTCTGTTTTTCCCTCTCGTTGTATTTGGGAGTGTAATTGGAAAGGAAATGCCAAGTGATGATACAGTGTACCCTGCGCCACGCACTTTACGGTGGATTGCGGACTATATACAGGGTGTCCCACTCAACCGTTTCATCCCAGATATCTCTGAAAGTACAAGAGATACTGAGAAATGCCTTTTACGGTCATGAACGTACGGCAGCGGCTTATGAAAGTAGGTACTATGAGACACACTAAAACGTGAAGAAATATTGTCAACACATACTTTTTTTTTTTTTTTTTTTTTTTTTTTTTAAAGCGAAGTTGACACTTGAAATACATGAGATCCGCTGCTAGCCCATGTCCGAGGCTCAAGCGAGACTCACGGTTGAGTCTCAGACACCCGCTAGCAGCGCGCCTCATGTATTTCAAACGTCAACTTCGCTTCGCAGTTTCTGCGGGTGTAATTGACGCATCGCCATGCAACCGACGCCATTCTTTTTGTGATTTTTCATTCTATTGATTGCTTAAGAAATGATATGAGATATCCATTAAAAAAAAAAAAAAAAAAAAAAAAAAAAAAAAAAAAAAAAAAAAAAAAAAAACAACATAATTTTGTGTTGAAAATAATATTCCTTCACGTTTTAGAGTGTCTGATAGTACCTAATTTCGTAAGCCCCTGCCGTACGTTCATTTTGAACGTGAAAGCATATCTCTTGTAGTTTCAGAGATATCTAGGGTGAGACAGTTGAGTGGGAAACCCTGTATGCAGATGTAGACGATTTCGTGTCTGGTCCAGTTTGGATACAGTAAGAAGATTCAGACAGATGTAGGTTGCCGTTCTTATGTGGAGATGAAGAGGCTTGCTCAGGATAGGGTATTGTGGAGAGCTGCATCAAACCAGTCTCCTGACTGAAAACTACAACAACAAACAACCACCATGGCTTTTCTTGCGCACGTTGTTCACAAGCCCCGCCACTTGGTGACGTGCGACACGGCCTGTTGTTGCAGCGGCCGGTACTTCACGGTGCTGCTCGGGGGGCTGCAGCGGCTGCCCACGACTGGAGACAACAGCCAGTCGTTCGCCACCACTGAAACCGTCAAGCACGACGACTACTACAATACGGACGACAACGCAGCCTTCAACGACATCGGCGTCGTCTTGTGGTCCGACCCCATAACCGTCACCGGTGAGTGGCACCACTGAAATGTCATCTGTATTTTTGAAATTCCATTCACTGCTGATGCTCTAACCAGGTCGTTTGCAAACTACTTTGATCCGACGCTCCTACACTCATGTGGTTCCTGTCACTCATAAGATCCGACAGCATTTGTGGTGCAGTTACACTTAAAATCTATAGATTTCTTATTTATCTAATACTAGCTTAAATCCGCGGCTCCGCTAGCGTGTTGGTTGATTATGATAGATAAACTATCTTTCAGTAGTGTGCTATGTGACTTGTTTTGAAGGATGAAATGAAATACAATACCTACTTTAGAAAGAAACAGTTTTAATCAACATTATCAGGAAAGTAAGTAGTGTAGATCAAATCGCACGTAAAAATGCACTCGTTCCGAAGAATCCAATCACGAAATTTTACAATAATTATTGTTATAATATCACATATAGATCACTTGATGTAATGCGCGAAACGTCAAATCGATTTTTTTTAAAGAGAAGTATTATTAGCTAATCTCTGCTAACGCTTGATAATGGTAAACAGCTATGATCAGTATGTCGTTCTGCAAGTATTAAAAGAAATTTCTTTTTTATCAAAGCAAGACCTATTGGTCTTCAAGGAGTTTCTGCGATCGTTATATCAATAAAATTCTTGAATATCCGTCTCCAGATCGCTTTTATTTTCTAAAACATGACCGGTTTCGGGACAGCTGCCCATCTTCAGATCAAATTTTGAAGTTACAGAGTAACCTGTCCTGTAACTTCAAAATTTGATCTGAAGATGGGCAGCTGTCCCGAAACCGGTCATGTTTTAGAAAATAAAAGCGATCTGGAGACGGATATTCAAGAATTTTAAATTTCTTTTTTACTGCTTTATTTATTTATTCTTATATTTCCTTATTCGTATACTTATCTTTACAGAGAAAGAGCTGAAGACATTGTAGCACGCACAGACCAAAGATATGGCCTGTGGCATCACGTTTCGCTGTATGTAACCTCCTTGCTATAGCGTCACAAACGTCATTGCAGTCCGAATTTTTTTAATAATTTGACGACTTTCAACCGCCATATCTTGCACCCCCTTATAGCTATCGACATGGAACTGCTATGGTGTACAACGGGAGACTTCGAACAACAATTACACACAGACCATTCGTTTGCATTTAGTAGTTTTCGCTGCAGAGCGAAATATTAACACACACACACGTAGAACTTTATATACACCGATAACTTTCCATACCAATATACTCCACCCTTTTATCATTATCAATCCTCAAGCAACAATGCAACCAATAAAAGCATTTTCAAAGAGTAAATGTAATTTTCAAAGAGTAATTATTGTTCCGCATTTCGCGTTATACTAAATATCTATCATATCGCTATAAAACCGCGTCTAAAACCTTCCTCAGGTACAAATTAGTAACTGTACAAATGTTTCAGTCTCTGCGTCTTGTCGTTCGGATGTGATAAGCGTACACTGAACAGACATTCACATTAATATATGTAAATAGCTATCCGATCGGCACAAAACCGTGCCTAAGGCCTTCCCCGGATAGACATTAGTAACTGTACAAATTTTTATCTCTTTATGTCTTGTGGTTCAGACGTGATAAACGTACACCGAACAGACATTCACATTTATAGATATAGATATAAAGCAGAGTGTCCGTATATTTGTACGTGTTGCATACAAAAATATAGTTTTCTACCAATCTTTATGAAATTTTGTACACGTAAGCTTCAATCCACGAGGACGGTCGCCGTAAGTGTAAGAATCATATACGATATATAGTTCACGAGATATGACGTCATAAACAATGGGATGCGCGAAAAACTGCTGCATTTTGCGACAATGGTGCTCATTTTGTCCTAAACCACTGGACTGATTTCAACCAAATTTGGTACACACATTCCTTACCGTGAGATAACAATTGCTGCATGGTTAAGAATCACATACGGCACATGGTTCTAAACATATTACGCCATAACCAATAGAAATCGCAAAAAATGCCACATATGCGGCGAGACTTTCGAAATATACTGTATGAGAATGACAGTACTTAGCGACTTGCAACAAACTTTAAACATAATTTCAAACCTTTATTAAACTTTTTCTCGTTGACAACTACATCAAAAAAGTGAAAGGAAAAAAGTTTCTCCCTTACTACTTTTCTGCTGTTCATGGACTAAAACTACGGCTTTCGGTATGACGTTACAATTTATAATTTCTACACTACAAATAATAGCCGCAGTAAATTTTACAGACAGGATACACACATACAGTTGAATGTACCTTCTAAATTGTATCACAGTACGACACGTAGTCCATGCTATATGAGCACATAAACAGTAGCGTTCATGCAAAACCGCCCCATCACGCACCAAGTTTTAATCTATTTCTTCTTTAGTACTAATTGTATTTCCAACAGATTTTACAGACGTATAGCCCTTATACATATGAATACATACGTGATAAATGGCATGTATAAATAGATAAATACCCGGGCAACTCCGGATTTTCAGCTAATTGTTGATAAAACTCATTATGAAAATTCATCGTGAAGATGGGACAGGACCAACAACTGGATATGTAATGAAAACCATTTATTTTTCTTTTTTCGTCACAGTTGCACTATTTAGAAGTCGGTAACTAGTTTCGGAGTTGTTAGTCCATTTTCAAAACATAGGCCTTATACCAACCGTAACAGTACACTGCATGAAGCAAAAGACTGTTAAAACATGATTACATTGAAATTTAAGATAGGTTAAAATAGGTGTTGCGTTCACCTCCACGTAACGTTGGAGGCCCGAGAACGCAACATCTATTTTAACCTATTTTAAATTTCAATGTAATCATGTTTTAACAGCGGATAACGTACAGATTTTATCAGTCATTTGCTTCATGCAGTATATTGTTACGGTTGGAATAAGGTCTATGGTTTTAAAATGGACGAACAAGTCCGAAACTTGTTACCAACTTATAAATAGTACAACTGTGACGAAAAAAGAAAAATTGAAAACCATTTATTATACTTGAATTTTTAGTATATACAATACAATTTTTCTCACAAACAGAAAGTTCCTGCCCAGTGACGTAATTATGGCACGGTGTAGTTTACCTGTAGACGCCCTGAAGATTTTGAATATCATTAGTCTCATCACTTGCTAGTACAAATAGATCCCGTACAAACGAATAATTGACTTTGCACTCGTAAATCATATCTGGATTCAAATTGGCTTAAAACTTTTACCGCCGCGGTGGAGTAGCCGAACGGTCTAAGGCGCCTCGCTGCGGAGCGCGCGGTTTCTCGCCGTCGGAGGTTCGAGTCCTTCCTGGGGCATGGGTGTGTGTGTTGTCCTTAGGTTAGTTTAGCTTAGTTTAAGTAGTTTGTAAGCTACGGACTGATGGCCACGCAGTTTGGTCCTATAGAATTGAATATTTGAAAACTTTTACAAGGTAAACACCAGGGCATTTCACTTGTTTGTAAGAAGTGTCGCATATCTACATCTGAACTGGTACGCCATCGAATCACTTTCGCACTGTTTCCCCAACGTTCCACTCTAGAACAGGACGCGGGAGAAATGAGGATTTGTATCTTTCCGTGAGAGATCTAATTTCCCTAAACCCTTTCGCTACGGTGAACTTGTGCAGAAGTCGGGAGCGAATGTGCTCCACAGCCGGTGGACTGCTGCAGCAGTCGAGTGCTGCCTGTGCCGCCCAGCCGGTGGACTGCTGTAGCAGTTCCGCCTCGCGTCATACATCGTAATGTAATACTACTGAAATGTAACGTAAAGCAATAGTATATAAATATTATTTAACAAGCGAAATATGCGTTTATAATAATAACGTCCACATCCCACCAGAGCTGGATCCAAAACTTGGATCTTTAAGAATTTACGAAAAAATTACGCGAATTATCTAAAAGAAGGAAGAAAACTTTCTATTCCAAATGAATTTTCCCTCAAAAAATGTTCAAATGTTTGTTAAGCTTAAGGGGCTTAACTACGGGGTCATCAGTTCCTAAACTTACAAACTACTTATGAACTACCTACAACGAAGGACGGCACAAATATCCATGCCCGAGCGGGGATTCGAACCCCCGACCGTAGTGACCGTGCAGACCGTGACTGAAGCGTCTCAGTCTCCTCGGCCACCGCGGCTGGCTGAATTTTCCCTAATAAATATATAATACAAAGTCTAATAATTGCCATAACACTGAGCAGTGGCGTAATTAGGACTTGGCTTTGGGGGAGGGGGGGGAATTGATCTGCTTGACGAGCAAAATTTTAGTCAAACAGACTACCATCTAACACTCCCGTTGAAGAAACTAATTCACTCCCATCCAATGAAAGCTTATGGTAAAACACTCCAAGTTTCCAATCTTTACCTTTACCAGATTGCTGTTATACTATTTTTTTTTCGGGTTCTGGGGGGAGGGGTTCTATCCCCCTCATCCCCCCCCATAGTTACGCCACTGACACAGAGTGTGAGAGCAGGACAGAGTAGCGCCGTAGGGAGTGCGGAAGATGCGCCGTACAGCGGGCACGGCCGGGCGCGACTGGCGCTCGTCCACAGCGCACGGCGCAACTACCACGGTGCCGGAGTGAAAGGGTTAAAAGGTCAAATGAGAAAATATTTGCCCCCATATTTTTAATTTTTTTCACGTAATGTTAAGGAGGCTACTGATTACGTGAACATAATTCTACATGGCAACCCATAATTGTTTGCAATTCCAACAAATGTCATATGCAAAGACCGAATATTCTGTGTTGTATCTTTGCTTACTATCTTTTCGAACCTAAGCAGTATCGTCTTTGTCGACGCCTGTCAACAGTTTACCTGATGATGGCCTAATAAGCCGAAAACTACTTAGTAAATAAACAAAAAATTAGTTGAATAGAAATATTTTGAATTCCTTCAAACCGTCTTGATTGCAAATTTTTATTAGTTAATGAAGCGTTTCGTCCTTTAGCAGGGCATCTTCAGATTATCTGCGTGACAGAATTTACACAAAATTACAAGGCGGAATTACAAACGGTTATAATGGTTATTTTGTGTTAAGAAGACAGTATAAATGGTAAACAAAGCTTACAATGCGCTCTCCGTGGTTTGACACCGTAAGTTGTTATTGCGGTGTTTCTATTTTTCTGGATTTTTTTTATCCTTGTCGCCCTACAAATGATCGGGTAACAACGAATTACAGTTGGAACATACTCGGTAAAGATGTGGGAAACATAAAACCGATTTTTAAGATTACCTTAATAGAAGGTTTTATGTTTATGTTTTTATGTTTCTCACATCTTTACCGAGTATGTTCCAACTGTAATTCGTTGTTACCCGATCATTTGTAGGGCGATATATAAATCCAGAAAAATAGAAACACCGCAATAACCATGGAGAGCGCATTGTAAGCTTTGTTTACCATTTACACTGTCTTCTTAACACAAAATAAGCCCATGTACCATTATAACCGTTTGTAATTCCGCCTTGTAATTTTGTGTAAATTCTGTCACGCTGATAATCTGAAGATGCTCTGCTATAGGGCGAAACGCGTCATTAACTAAAAAAAATTTGCAATCAAGACGGTTTGAAGGAATATTTACAACAACTGATACAATTATACACCAGACCTCCAATCACCCACATGCACAAAAACAATCAGCAATCAGATACATGCTCCACAGACTCAACACAGTACCACTCAACAAAAAAAATTACCAAAAGGAACTAGACATCATCACACAAATAGCAACAAACAATGGATACGATGGTAATATAGTAGAAAAATTAAACAAAAATTAAAAAACAGATACGGGCAAAAAACACCAAACGTACAGACCCACAGACAACAACACAGCAAAGCAGCACACAAACACACACAACACAAACTGCAGTACAAAGAACACATGAAAGCAAAAAAGAAAATTCAAGATGGTACACAATGACATACAAACACAAACTAACACATAAAAAAATAAATATTTTCAAAAGACAAGGCATAAAAATAGCTCTCAAAACAGATCCCAATCCAAGAATGTATCCCGAAAATCAAAACAGACACAGATATCTACCAAAGAGCTGGAATATACCAACTACAATGCAACTCATGTGATGGAAGGTATGTAGGACAAACCAGCAGAACATTCGATACCCGATACAAGGAACACATCAGGGCATGGAAATAAGGAACACACCACTCCACTTTTGCAGAACATCTAATAGCATATAACCACAAACCCACCACAATAGAAAAAGACATGAAGGTAATTAGAATAAATAATGAAAAACATCTCCTAACATTACAAGAAAATTATCACACATATAAAACAAAAGCTGAGAAAAAGATGCTACTAAATGACCAAATAAACCTGACCAATCAATCATGGTTCTCACTGATTGACCTATATGATAGACATAAATCCCAACACATAATCACAACACCCTCCCCACCACCACCACACACACACACACACACACACACACACACACACACACACACACACAAAGATACCTTCAACACATTTTCAATGAAACAGTTGAATTTCAAATAAGCTAAGGTTGGCAACACTACAAAACAAACAGCAGTAGACACAGTATGGCAGCAGGTGACAGTGGAACCAGAGAACTGTAATGTGCTTCAAAAACAGTGTAACATTTCGACCTGGTTGCCAGAATAAGACTGAAGTGGAGTAGCAAGTGCTGTAAGTACACCATTTCATACCAAACAACGAACGGTTTTAAATCAGAAATGAAATGTTTCGTAGATATGTAAGAGACCTAACCTATATGTGTAAACAAAAAGATGTAAATATTTCAGGACACCCACTGATGATGCCTTGAGAGAAAGGCGAAACGCTTATGGGTGACTTAAAAATATAAAAATAAAACCCTTTATTTACAGTAGCAAAAGGCGTTTACTTTAAAAACCTTACAGTCAGCAGGGGTAAAATATAGGGAAAGGAGAGTTATTTACAACTTGTACAAAAGCCAGACTGCAGTTATTAGACTCGAAGGGCATGAAAGGGAAGCATCAGTTGGGAAGGGAGTAAGACAGGGTTGTAGCCTTTCTCCGATGTTATTCAATTTGTACATCGAGCAGGCGGTGAAGGAAAGCAAGGAAAAATTTGGAATAGGAATTAAAGTTCAGGGGGAAGAAATAAAAACATTGCGTTTTGCTGATGACATTGTAATTCTGTCAGAGACAGCAAAGGACCTGGAAGAGCAGTTGAATGGAATGGACAGTGTGTTGAAGAGAGTGTATAAAATGAACATTAACAAGAGCAAAACAAAAATAATGGAATGCGGTCTTAGAAAATCAGGCGATGCTGAAGGAATTAGATTAGATAACGAAACACTGAAAGGTGGTAGATGAGTTTTGTTACTTGGGTAGTAAAATAACATGCGATGGTCGCAGTACAGAGGATATAAAATGCAGAATGGCAATGGGAAGAAAAGCATTTTTGAAAAAAAGAAATTTGCTAACATCGAAAATTTAAGTGTAAGGAAGTCTTTTCTGAAGGCATTTGTGTGGAGTGTTGCCTTGTAGGGAGTGAAACATGGACGATAAGCAGTGCGGACAGGAAGAGAATAGAGGCTTTTGAAATGTGGTGCTACAGAAGAATGCTGAAGATTAGGTGGGTAGATCGCATAACTAATGAAGAGGTACTGAACAGAATTGGTGAGAAAAGGAATGTTTGGCATACCCTGACTAAAAGAAGGGATCGCTTGGTAGGACACATTCTTAGACATCGAGGAATCGTAAATTTAGCATTTGAGGGAAGTGTGTGGGGTAAAAATCGCAGAGGGAGACCAAGAGACGCGTATAGTAAGCAGATTCAAGTGGATGTGGGTTGCCGTTCTTATGAGGAGATGAAAAGGCTTGCTCAGGATAGAGTAGGGTGGAGAGCTGCAACAAACCAGTCTCCGGACTGAAGACCATAACAACAACAACAACAGTGAAATAAAAACCTTACAGTGAAATTTATTCTAACTGATTGCTGTACACCATGGATTGGAAATCATTTTATACGAAACAGTTTGTTTATTTTCAACCTTCAATAGGTAAGTTAATTTGTGAATTTGTTTATTTGTTACCTATTGAACTTTTTCTTTAATAATTGTGTGTTACTTAGTGATCTTCCCTCGTAATGTGTATACGGCCAGCTTTGGGGCCCTGTCTAACTTTGGCTTGTGGCCCTCTGGTTGCAGACTACGTGACGCCCATCAAGTTGCCGTCCAGGTCGCAGGTGAGCGAGACGTTCGCCGGCTCCGCCGCCACCGTCGGCGGCTGGGGGCTCACCAGCAACGGTGAGTTTTGTTTGTTTGTTTGTTTGTATAGTCTATGGGACTTAACTACGGGGTCATCAGTCCCTAAACTTACAAACTACTTATGAACTACTTACGAACTAGGACGGCACAAATATCCATGCCCAAGGGGGGATTCGAAACCCCGACTGTAGTGGCCGTGCAGACCGTGACTGGAGCGCCTTAGTCCCCTCGGCCACCACGGCCGGCCAACGGTGAGTAGCTGACTGCCTCTGCAGCTACATCTACGCTCTGCAAATTCCCGAGAAGTGCACATAATAGCATACTTCCAGTGTTACCTAGTATATTGGCTGCTTCCCGTCCCACTTCCGAGAAGAACGTCTGCTAAGTGCCTCCGTGTCTACAGTAAGCGTTGTTAATCTACATCTACACTGATCAGCCAGAACATTGAGACCACCTACCTAATAACGATATATACCAGTCCAAGTGATAACAGTGACACCCGAAGAGGTGGTCAGACACATACGCGATGCATGAATTATCAGTGACCCTAAAACAATTTTTGCCGGTTTATTAGAACACTACCGGTTTCGGGCTTGTGCCCATCCTCAGGTGTTTACATTCAGACAACTGTTTAAAGAACACGTTAATTACTTTGTGCTTATCAATACATAGGTATCCTATAGATACATATATATAAAACAAATATGGTATGTGGTGGAGTGATTTGTGATAAGGCTCTAAGTGTACTCACATATAAGTATCCAGTTCGTATTTGTACATTTGGGGTTGAGAACATTGTAGTAACATGATGCTAATTTGCACTCCCATGTTTAAGGTTTTGCACAGTACACTTCATAACTTTCACTCCAAACATCGCCACAGTACACTTTATCACTGACACTCCAAGCATCGCAATGTTTACATTTAGGCACATGTTATGGTCAAAGAACTTAGCTCAAGATATATAGAGAGGTAAAAACCGCCAAAAATTGTGACTGGTAGCAGATTTTATTTCCACAACCTATTAGGAACAGTCACGGAGTTCAACATCCATAATGGATAAAATTCAATCAGTGACCCTGCTATCTGTACGTAAAATGGGTAAGGCAAGTGATGAATCTTTGACCGATGGCTGATTATGACAAGAAGGCTTGAAATTACTTTGTACAATTTGGTTAAAACGTGAAATGTTTGTGACGTACCCTCTTACCTTATTTCTTTCGTTCTTTTTTGTTCTTTACAGTTTAACCTCCTTTTTTCTCATACCACTGGGTGCGCTTACCCAAGCGCTGTTAAACTGACAGCAAGGGCTTCCATACACAGTATGAAATGGGCTTGGTAATTTCGCGTAGACTTTATCCTGAGCATGAATGTATATATTGGTTCACACTTATTTCGGTCTATGTTTACATGTACATACCGGCTTGATAAATGAAAATAGCGCGCTTTTAACTACTCTCTACACTATTCAATGTCACACATGGTGGGTGAGGAGGGAGGTAGGAAATCTGCTCACAAACGGACATAAAACATGCAAATCACTCACTGCATGATTAGCGCAAAGCTCTATACATTTGCTACTCAAACTAATCCTGCCGGTCGAACAGTAACTGGGTTTGTGGGCGCAATATACAGAACAAAATTTACGTTTACTTTAAAAAAAGAATGACCCAATATTCTCACCTTTAACATCTCAATAGTTATTTGTAATTGTCGCACACTTGTAAAGAACAATCGGAAGCACTTGTAGGTGCATAACCACCAAACAAGTATGAAGAAAATGGGGGCCACCAGCTCAACACAATGAAATACAAATACAGTTCAATGAGAATTACGAAAACTCAGTCCTAAATTTACCTAAAGATATTTTAATAAATCAAATTCCACTTCCCCACTAATGACTTGAATTATCTCTTGTGCCGCGTTTATTACCAAATTCTGGAGAATTTTGCGCAGCAAGCAGCACCAGCGTCCGTACATCTCGGTGGTCTCCTTCCAACTCCCGCTAAAGATGGCTTCCCTCTACCTCAACCGTCCGCCAATTCGAACCACCCAAGAAGACGCGCCCTGATTGGCGGAGGCGGAGGCGGAGGCACCTTCCTTTTACTCGTTCGCGAATCCACCTGCCTACCATCGACCAGCAGCAAAGCTTGCTAAACTCTTTGCACCACTAGCTGCCTACACAAAAAGCGAAAACCTCACAAACTAACGCCACCATCATGCTAAAGTACCCCTACTGGTTCAACTATGCTCAACCATTCCTTCGCTCACGCTGTGATGGGAAACATAGGAGTGTGATACGAATGAAAAGAAAAGGGAATAAAATACAAGAAAACACAAACTCGCCATCTCTGCTTCTACTTCTTTGCCCTCGCCAATCGTCCATGAAACCACATGATAATGCTCAAGTTAAATCAATTTATATTGAAGACAGCAAACATTACTAATACAAGCGAGAAAAACATGAGCAAGGTAACAGAAATTGGCAAAATCGATTAGGTGGAGCAATGAGGCGGCATGACAGTAACGTCTCACGTTGTCCGTGAAACATACTTCTAGCTTATTTCTTAAATGCAACATTGGAAAGTGGCCGATATGGTTTTGACGATTGGTTAAGTTTTGCTATTAGTCAGATCTCAAAATGATAAAAATATGTGGGAAGCGGAGGGGTAATTCCAAAGAAATGAAGTTTTCAACAAGTATTAAGATTATTTTTGACTTAATAACACACGCAATTTACCTTGTTTCCAGATGCATGGTTGCTTCCCGGGTATCTTCAGTATGCTGAGGTGCAGATCTGGGACAACGCGGACTGCCAAGAACTGTACGGCGAACTCGTTGATTCTAACGCCGTCTGTGCAATGGGCACCAACGGTCAGCATATTTGCACTGTAAGTAATCACGTTCTGGGGAGTCCATTCGGGAAGTACGGAGTACACTAAAAGTATATATATATATATATATATATATATATATATATATATATATAGAAGATATAAAACAATAAAAATACGAGGAACGTGACGGTGTGTGAACTGTCAGGAAGATCAAATTATTTCGGACCAGATCATCAAGCAGCGATATCTTAGTCTCCCTGATAGACTACGGGCTTGGGCCATGTGAAAGAACTAGTGACACCCACATATGTGAATTACGAACGTCAAAGCATTCCGTAACTTTTTCTTCACCGGTACTATGTAAGTGGTTCTTCTTGCACTATTAAATGATTTATCGACTAATACTTGCTGGATATGTCAGCTTAATTAATCGATACGTAGCATTTGATAAGTACTTCTTTTGCATAATATGGTACCGCAGTTTTCATACACAGTAGTGTATGCCTTTAAGACCGCTGACATGGTTTGTAACGTTCGAAGGCACATTTTCATAAATATATTATGCCTTTTCCCACGAAATGGCATGTAAGAGATGGTGATCCTTAAAGATGTTAATAGTAATAAGTTTCAAATAATGAAAAGTCTGCTGAATCTAAAGCGACGCTGAGTAATTTATATAGGTTGTCGTCAGAAGCAGGTGAAACTATTGGTCAGTGAGAACAGGAAGCGGATGTGGGAATGAAAGTGTTGGCTGGGTAATATGGTTTCATACGAGCCATAGGGTTCGGTCATTTTGCCCAGTTTTCCATAGGTCGCAATATGAGTTGTTGTTGTTGTTGTTGTGGTCTTCAGTCCGGAGACTGGTTTGATGCAGCTCTCCACAATACCCTATCCTGAGCAATCCTCTTCATCTCCACATAAGAGCGACAACCTACATCTGTCTGAATCTGCTTACTGTATCCATCTCTTGGTCTTCCCCTGCGATTTTTTCCGCATCCACTTCTCTCCAACGCTAAATTCACAATTCCTTGATGTCTAAGAATGTGTCCTACCAATCTATCCCTTTTTTAGTCAAGGTATGCCAGAAATTTCTTTTCTCCCCAATTCTGTTCAGTACCTCCTCATTAGTTACGCGATCCACCCACCTAATCTTCAGCATTCTTCTGTAGCACCATATTTCAAAAGCCTCAATCCTCTTTCTGTCCGCACTGTTTATCGTCCATGTCTCACTCCCATACAAGGCAACACTCCATACAAATGCCTTCAGAAAGGACTTCCTTAGGTTTAAATCAATATTCGATGTTAACAAATTGCTCTTTTTCAAAAACGCTTTTCTACCCATTGCCATTCTGCATGTTATATCCTCTGTACTGCGACCATCATTTGTTATTTTACTACCCAAGTAACAAAACTCATCTACCTCCTTTATTGCTTCATTTCCCAATCTAATTCCTTCAGCATCACCTGATTTTCTTACACTGCACTCCATTACCCTAGTTTTGCTCTTGTTAATGTTCATCTTATATGCACCTTTCAGCACACTGTCCATTCCGTTCAGTTGCTCTTCCAGGTCCTTAGCTGTCTCTGACAGAATTACTATGTCATCGGCAAAACGCAATGTTTTTAATTCTTCCCCCTGAACTTTAATTCCTTCACTAAATTTCTCCTTGCTTTCCTTTATAGCTTGCTCAATGCACTAATTGAACAACAATGGAGAAAGACTGCAACCCTGTCTTACTCCCTTTGCAACCACTGCATCCCTTTCATGCCCTTCAACTCTGACAACCGCTGTCTGGTTTTTGTACAAGTTGTAAATAACCTTACGCTCCCTATATTTTACTCCTGCTTGCTTCAGAACTTGAAAGAGTTTATTCCAATCGACATTGTCAAAAGCCTTCTCCAAATCTACAAAAGCTAGAAATGTAGGTTTGCCTTTTCTTAATCTATCTTCTAGGATAAGCCGTAAAGTGAGTATTGCCTCCCGTGTTCCTACATCTCTCCTGAACCCAAACTGATCTTCCCCGAGGTCGGCTTCTACCAGCTTTTCCATCCCACTGCATTAATTTTGTACGTAAGGAAAATCTATTTCCACTGATCATCTGATATAAATGTTTCATGCTTTGATAGTATCAAGTTTCCTGGAAAAGTAATAGTCGAAGTTTCCGAAGGACTGGAAACTCCGTCGCGAGCGGCCATGCGATCCGTAACGTGGCGCTCCAGACCAAACGGCGAATCCCGCGCGGCGGTCGAGGTTTAACATCAGATAGGAGTATATTAGTCCAATTTTTCTAGCATAGCTTCATTGTTATTATGTAAATCTGTTTCCATTTTGTTGCTGTTGATTTTGATCTTCCGCATAGTACACTATTGTTCTTATGATGACAATTTTAAACTGCTGTATCGTCAGCGGTAAATATAGTGTGTTTACAGTTAATAGCAAAATAACAGTTGGGGGAAAATGGTTTATTCATTCTGTAGCAATGGTTTCGAAAAAAAACTGTCTTCTTGAGGGAGAAGTAGGACTCATTAAATTACTTGTGAATGAGAATTTAAAAAATGGAGACAAAGAGGTCCTCCGTGCATGATGCATATCGCACATGATTAACGGCATTTGAAACACATAAATAAAATGTAGGCGACTCCATCCGGAATCTGGTGCAGAGCGACCACATTAAAATGATTAAAAATGGAAAAACCAACTTTGGCCGTACACACGCAGATAGGTTTGTTAGCTAGGAAATCAGTTTATGTTTGACATTCTACGTATGTACTGCCTACTTGATGTTAATATGCAAAGTGCAAGTTTTTGCGATCCCATAGGGCTTGGATTCATGGTATGACACTGTGTTGTATTTCTTCTCTTCATATTGTGATAGCCTATACGTCCGAATATTGTCAATAACGTTTTTCAATTTGGCATGACTTCTAGAAGCTGATTTTGTGTTCCTTTGACTTTCTTGCAGTACTGAGGATGGTCAGACACTGACCGAAATAGATCTGTATTGTATATAAAAATATATAAATAAAAATAAAGATTTCAATGCGGCCGAAGCTGCTTCTTTCAATTTTAATTACATAAATAAAATAATAACATTTTTATGTCAATGGGAAAAATTGAAATTTGTTGTGTCACAGCTTAGTACGGAAGCGGACTGTCCTAACCAGGAAGAGTCACAGCCTGAACTAAAACAGTTCTACGGAAAGATATTTAACTGACAACAGTGGGACCTGGTGCGGATCCTACAGGACTACAGAATGTAGCGCCAGAGCCACGGGTACAGGCAGAATTATACGAACTTGGACGTGAACTCGCCGGCTGACACCGGGTCTGCTGTTGTAGGCACTGTAGAGCATTGTAGTCCAGTGAGCACTTTGATTCCTTTGGCGTGAGTAGGTTCAAGAAAAATAAAACTGTGTCACAAAATTTCAGTAGAAAATTAAATTCAGAGTAATGTGATTTTAAATCTTACGTGTTATTTTTAAGTTCGGTTAATCTATCGCTAATATTGCTGCTCATAGATACACACATACCGTCACTTACTTGCAATCGATTTCTGGATTTTTTTTTAAAAGCATTACACCCTAAATACGTCATGGAGAAAATGTCAAGATAGTGGAAAGCGATTTTTGGAATGTGATTGTATGACGTTCTGGATGTTCTTTGTGGGCGGATTTCCACATCCTACTATATTTCGACGTGCGAGTCGTGCGTATCTCTCTACGACCATAGATACTAGTGCACCGGGTAAACAATAGAGCGGCTGTACAAATGACGTGGTAGTTAACATAGAATTACGTGACTATTGGCAAACATTAACCGGATATAAAAAATAGTTTAGCAGTTTTCAATAAATGCCACTATTTTAAACTAGTAATTCTTGCACGTCCAATTTAACATCCCTTCGCCAAAATCTCTGTATTGTCGTAAGCACAGCCAGACACAACCTTTAACCAACCGTGGCATCGCTCCAGAGATGTTGCTGCCACAAAAATGACTTCAGTGTACCAATATCTATGACCAAAAATATCTAAACAAACATGGGTAAAGCATCTTTGCCTGTTTCAAGCGACAGTTGAAGTATGCGTATATACGTGCATAGACCATAGATAATATAGACTGCGTGTGACGTCATTATACTGAAACCAACATCTAAGTCACGTGACTCGGGGCAGGGAACCCTGTTCAACATAGCAAGCAGTGTGAAGTGCAGCCGAGAGTCGCAGTTCCTCTCCTTCCTAGTGTAAATTAAGCGTAGATTTCAACAATAAAACGTCTTATCATATTCGTATTACATATTCAGTACTACAATGGGCGTTAGTTATCCGTAATTCGCAATATCAATGCAGCAGTTACAGTTTTTATTTGTGCCTAGATGAAATGTATTTACAGTTCATTTTATAAGCAGCAGGACTGCAATTCTTAAGTGAATGCTTGTTTTTGTTCTACCGTAAATATTTTTGTTTGTAGCTTACACAGGAGACGAAATATTAGTTTGACAAGCAGCATCAGTTTTCATACGATTCCTCAAGAATACATGTGACATTTCGTCATGCTTTTATATATATCTGCAATCGGTTTGCATCCATAATGTTCTATTTTAATATAATACAAGCGTTTATATTTAATGACTTTTTCCACATACAGTGGAGCCAAAACGTAAAAGAAGAAAAATATTGGCTTTTTACATTAAATAACAATGTGATCAAACAATTATTGATGTTCGTCACAAGAACTAGTTTTGTAGGGATAATAAAAAGTCTGTGTTCACCTTCATCGTTGTGAAACGCTATTAATGGCAGATCTGCACCAGAAATTACTTACTTGCTGACCTGTACACTCAGTCAAGACACGCTGAAATAATCTTCTATTAAAAATCACCTTGGTCAGTTGGGAAAAAAGTCAAAATTCATAGTGCAACACAAACATTGAGGATCTGTAATTCTTTTGCTTGTAAAAGCAATTGAAAATAATTTTCCCCTGGTCACATGTAAAAACGATACTCACCGCATTAATGTCAGTAATGCGGAGAAATCACGATACTTTTATATATTAAATGTGTAATATGAATACGAGAAGTCGTTTTATTGTAAAAATCAACGCTTGACTTCATCTGTAAAATTGAAACGCTGTTTTTCTTAATGACGAAGCCTCTGTCACGTGACTCGGGGCAATTAGATGTTGGTTTCAAACTACAACACAGCAGAGGTAGGGACGTGAGCAGTCTATGTTATCTTTGGTCTGTGTATACGTGCTCTGAGCTTGATGACACAGCTTGCAAATAATAATGGCTCTCGCTTGCTTAGATAGAATTTGTTGCATGCGAGCACCATCAGCGGTAACAGCTTACAACAAACAGAATAAAATGCACTGAATATCTCGCTACAATCAAGTTTAACTTTGGCAATGCCTACGACTTCGCAACAGAGCGTTCATTTCAAATACTGAGCGCTCATTGGCTGTCGGAGAATGCATGATGTAGATGCGCAGGCCAATCCTAAACTCGACCGCCGCCGTTCCTAACTCTAGGTGAATACTGGGCTGGTACGGATGCTCCGTCTCAGTTACACAACGCACAAACATGGAGAAAAACTTTTAACTTAGTGACCTCACCTTATTACAGGATGTTGATGTTCATGTTTTATTTATATGTTGACAAGCCAACAATTAAGTTGGCGAGTAAATATGTTTTAAAAAGCTTTTAATTGTAATGTTCTGAAGAATGAAATCTAAGATCCGAAGATGGCAGTTAAACTGCCGAAACCGGTAATCTTAACAAAAAATAAAAAGCGATCTTGGCTTTTGTCTTCAATAAAATGGAAAAAAACTCTCGCACACTTTTCCATGTGTGAAACTATACACAGAAAAGGTAACATATTTCCGGGGGAAGGAGAGGTGGCAGGTAGGAAGTGCATAGGACACCCATTTCCATAGGCGCCCGAACCATACGCGCAAACGGGAAAATGCCTAAGCAAAAAGAAAATATATGTTATTGATAAATGTGCAAAACTGTCTGTTCTTGTTGTGGTCTTCAGTCCGGAGAATGGTTTGATGCAACTCTCCACCTTACTCCATGTCCTCATAAGAATGGCAACCTACATCCATTTTCTCACTGTATTCGTCTCTTGGTCTTCCTTAGCATTTTTACCCCAGACATTTACCTCCAATGCTAAATTGACAGTTCCCTGATGCCTAAGAATGTGTCCTACGAATCGATCACTTTTGTGTTTCGAGGAATGCCAAAAATTCCTCTTCTCCCCAATCCTATTGAGAAGCGGCCGATTAGTTTGCGCTCTGCTCACCTAAATTTCAGCATTCGTCTTTAGCACCGCATTTCAAGCGCCTCTATCCTCTTTTTGTCTGAACTACTTATCATCCATGTTTCACTACCGTACAAGGGGACACTGCACATAAACTTATTCAGAAAAAAAGACTTGTGAACATTTAAATTAATATTCGGTGTTAAGAGATTTCCTCTTTTCAAAACCATTGATACCCATTGTGATTCTACATTTTGTATCATCAGGACAGGGACCATCGTATGTTATTTTACCGCCGAAGTAGCAAAACCCTTCTACTGCCTTCATTACGCCTGCACGTAAGTAGCCGTGCGCTCTGAGGCACCTTGTTGCGGAGTGCGCGGATGTAGATCTACATCTACATTCACAAATCACATTTAAGTGCCGTTCCATTCTCTAACAGCGCACGGGAAGAAAGGACACCTAAATCGTTCCGTTTTGGATCTGATTTCTCTACCCCCTAAGTAGGTGGGTGCTAGCAAAATATTTCCACATTCAGGAGTAAAAGTCGGTGATTGAAACTTCGCAAAGACATCACGCCGCAATGAATAACGTCTTTCTTTTAATGATTTCCACCTCAAATCGTGCAACATTTCCGTGACGCTTTCCCGCTGTAACGTGATAAAACGAGCTGCCCTTCTCTGAACCTTCTGAATGTCATCCACCTGGTGAGGGTCCCACAATGGGCAACAGTACTCCAGGAGAGGAAGCACAAGTGTGATGTTGGCAGTCTCTATGGTAGAGCATTTGCATCTTCGAAGCGTTCTGCGAATTAAACGTAATGTTTGGTTCACCTTCCTCCAGTCTACGTTGTTCGTAATTGTAACTCCTAGGCTATTTGGTAGAATTTACAACCTTAAGGTTTGGCTGATTTATCGCGTAATTGAAGTTCAGCGGATTTCTTTTAGTGGTCATGTGTATTACTTCACACTTTTCTTTATTTAGTGTCAATTGCCAATTTTCGCACCATGTAGAAATTTTGTCTCAATCGCTTTGCAGTTGCTTTTGATCCTCTGTTGACTTCACTAACCGATAAACGACAGCATCATCCGCGAACAGTCTAACGGCGCTATTCAGATTGTCTCCTAAATCTTCTTCTATCTTCTATATCTATAAATGTGAATGTTCGGAGTACGTTTATCACGTCTGAATCACAAGACATAAAAAGCTAAAAATTTGTACAGTTACTAATGTCTACCCGGGGAAGGCTTTAGGCACGGTTTTATGTCGATCTGATATATATATTAATGTGATGTTTGTTTGGTGTACGCTTACACGTCCGAACGACAAGACGCAGAGACTTAAATATTTGTACAGTTACTAATTTATACCTGAGGAAGGTTTTAGGCACGGTTTTATAGCGATATGATAGATATTTAGTAATTTTAAGAATATAACACTAAATGCGGAACAATAATTACTCTTTGAAAATTTTGTTTACTCTTTGAAAATGGTTTTATTGGTTGCATTGTTGCCTGAGGGTTGATTATGATGAAAGGGTGGAGTATACTGGGATGGAAAATTATCGGTGTATAAAAAATTCCACGTGTGTGTGTGTGTGTGAGTGTGTGTGTGTGCGTTAATATTTCGCTCTGCAGCGAAAACTACAGAACGCAAACGAATGATCTGTGTGTAATTGTTGTCCGATGTCTCCCGTTGTACACCATAGCAGTTCCATGCCGATGCCTATAAGGGGGTGGTAGAAAGTCGTCAAATTATAAAAAAAATTCTGACCGAAGTCCAGCGATGACGTTTGCGACTCTATAGCAAGGAGGTTACATACAGCGAAACGTGGTGCTACAGACTATGTCTTTGGTCTATGGATGGTACAATGTCTTCAGCTCTTTCTCTGTAAGGATAAGCATACGAATAAGGAAATATAAAAATAAATAAATAGCACACTACTGAAAGTTAGCTTATCTATCGTAATCAACCAACACGCGACCGGAGCCCGGGTTTAAGCTAGTTGTTTATAAACACAAGGAAGAGTAGAGGACCTACAACGCTTTCCTGGGGAACGCCAGATACCACTTCTGTTTTACTCGATGACCTACCGTCAATTACAACGAACTGTGTCCTTTCTGATAGGAAATCGTGAATCCAATCGCACAATTGGGGAGGTATTCCATAAGCACGCGTCCTCCCTTGGGCATGTGTGTATGTGTTGTCATTAGCGTAAGTTAGTATAAGTAGTGTGTAGGTCTAGGGACCGATGGCCACAGACGTGGAGTCCCGCAGCTTTGCAGATATGTGAACTGTTTTTGTGTGTGCAGGGCGACAGCGGGGGCCCTCTGGCGGTGACGGGCTCAGACGGCGAGCCGCTGCTGGTGGGCGTGGTGTCCTGGGGGCTGGTCGACTGCGAGACCTCGTGGCCGGACGTCTTCATGCGCACCACCGCCTACCTCGACTGGATACAGCAGAACGCCGGCGTCGACATCTCCTGAGCCGTTCAACCCATACCCGCTCACCCGTTGTCCAACTGATATTCCTGCCCCATGTAATACTGCAGATGCAAACAAATAAAATCTCTGCCTTGTACCCGATAGTTACTGTAATGAGTGTAATTCCACATCATTTCATGCCCTCTACAGAGTCTATGTCACCTCCGTGAACCTGGCACCCGACTTGACGAAATTGCTTTTTACTTTAGATAATCTTGAAGAGATTCGTTTGTAGTGGATTGTAGTACCAAAAGTTTTGTTTGTAGTTTTCAAACACGCACTGCCAGCATCCCACTTTCAAGAAATTTAATTCTAATGCATGATGTGTGTAGGAAATCGTTTGTACAGTTTTGTAGTGAACGAATTTTCGTTTGTAGTAACTTGTATAAAGCCACAAATTCGTTCACTACAAACCTCTACAAACGATTTCCTACACGTATCATCTATAAAAAAAAATATTTTCGTAAAGTGGCCCATATATTCGTTCACTACAAACCTCTAAACACGATTTCCTACACGTATCATCTATGAAAAAATATTATCGTAAAGTGGCCCATATATATATATATATATATATATATATATATATATATATATATATATATATATATATATATATGGGCCACTTTCACGAAAATTTCCTACACATATCATCTATAAAAAATTTTTTCGTGAAAGTGGCCCATATATATATATATATATATATATATATATATATATATATATATATATATATATATATATACATATATATATATATATGGGCCACTTTCACGAGAATTTTTTTTATAGATGATACGTCTAGGAAATCGTTTGTAGAGGTTTGTAGTGAACGAATTTGTGGCTTTATACAAGTTACTAGAAACGAAAATTCGTTCACTACAAAACTGTACAAACGATTTCCTGCACACATTATGCATTAGAATTAAATTTCTTGAAAGTGGGGTGCTGGCAGTGGGTGCAGTGCACAGCAGTATGGCCCTCGCGCCTTGCGTTTCGAACAGGTTTGGTGGGTTATACAAGTCACTACAAACGAAAATTCATTCGCTACAAACCACTACAAACGGTTTCCTACACATATCATCTATAAAAATTTAATTTCGTGAAAGTGGGGTGCTGGCCACTATTTTTGAGTGACCCATAATTTTTTTTCGAAAAACTACAAAAAAATTTTGGAACTACAATCCACTACAAACGATGCTGTTTAAGATTATACACATTATTATACACATATCATCTATAAAAATTTAATTTCGTGAAAATGGGGTGCTGGCCATTTTTTGAGTGACCCATAATTTTGTTTCGAAAAACCACAAAAATATTTTGGAACTACAATCCACTACAAACGATGCTGTTCAAGATTATATAATAAAGTAGAAAGCAATTTCGTCAAGTCGGGTGACAGGTTCACGGAGGTGTCTGTTTCAATCATTTGCACAAATATTGTATATTTATAGAACTTCTGAGTACCTTCACCTTTCATTCAAACCACTAAAACATACTTGTTAAAGGAATTTGAATAATTATAAGCTGGACATTAAGACTTCAGTAAGTACAGAAATAGAAAATAATGAAATTTTTAAATTATGTTTATTGGTAGGGTGGCAGTGCGCCACAGTAAAATCTGTCATTATCAAAAAAGTGTTATTCAATATGTCACAGTTTCCATAGCCAAACTCCGCCTGTGTTGCGCTCTTCTTATGCGGAATTTCATAGCCAGAAGAAGTCATGTGCTGTTAAGAGTAAACACTAGAAATACCAGAACTTCTACTTCACGAGCTATTGCACGGACCCGACTACTCATTAAATTAAATGATAGCGTAAAGCTAATTCTCGAATCACCAGTACTCATTATCCTATGATGTTCACAGTATAAATCTCAACATATCTATACTAAATGGAGAATGGTGAGTTGGGGGTAGTCGGTTATGGTTACCGTTATGTCTTAAAAATATTAAAAATACCATTGTTTCAGGAGCCAGCAGCAGGCAGTGTTGTCGAATTTCGCATAAATTAGTGCTGACAAATATTACGTTAACTAACAAATTCACAATTTTTCGACATTTTTTTAAATTTCGTATTTTGACCTCAAAAATTATGGGCGGTGGGATATAATAGCCGAGTAGATACGGTATATCAAATGCTTAACTGTCATAAGTAATTATACTTATTTTTATTGAAGTACGTTCTTTTAAAAATTTGACCTAAATCAAACAAATGCCAGAACTACTTGCATTTTCCTTCGTATTTTATTTATTTATTTATGAAATGGCAGTTCCAAGCAGTAGCCGCATTTTTTGTCTTTTTTCTTTTTAAAAAAAAATTAAAGCGTATTGAATTTATTGATCTTTGACTTATTTTTACACTTTTTATTATTGAAAAGAAAAAATACTGTAATATTTAAACTGCGTTTGTCTCTCAATGTAAGTCGTTAAAAACGCCCTTTTAAAACCAACAGATAGGCCTATCTAAATGGATTTCTAAATAACAGGAAAAATCGGTCATCCCCTTTAAAAATACGATTCAATCGGTAACTAATACAGCCTATGAGGACAATTTAGGTAGGAGCATTGGTGGAGAGGTAAATTCATTAACTAGCGACAATAAATGAAGCGTGACATTGTCTACATGAGAAGGCAAATACAGTTACATTACATACCTGCGTTTGTTGGTAAACAGTTCGCTTTAGGTGTTGTTTATCCCTGCTATCTATCACAACAATACTGGTACGACGGTGACAAAGGAGGTCCTGAAACAATGCTTTTAGTGCAGTAAAGTGTTGCTAACCATACGGATATGTTCCTACGGATAGTGACTTTTGACTCTTTTTTTCCAAAATGTAGGGACAGATTTTCGATCTCTTTGCAAAAGGTAGGGATTTTTCTCATTGACGATGCACAATGAGAGTACTTTTTTTATTTAAAACAGTAACAATTCACAATTAATTGTATAAAAATGTTAATAAAAGGAGAAAATTACTGCTCAATACGTAAATAGTTATTATTATTATTATTTTAATCACTTTGCTTCCTAGAGACTTTCATGGTGAAGGTAGGGCCTGTTGACACGACATGTAGGGACATGGTTGGAAACGAGTTGGCAACACTGATGCAGTATTATTATGGAGCTATCGAAAAGGAACAGAAGAATGGATTGCTACCCTTTATTTATAAAATTAATCGGATAGAAATATCTGATTGTAGGGTATTTTTCGGGTGATCAGAGGGTGGGTTTCACTCGGAACGCAGTAACACGCCAGAGAGGCGGCTGTTGTGCCGAGTACTTGGCGTCACTATGAAATCGGCGCCAATCAATTAATGTTCAAATGTTTGTAGAGCTTATGGGACTTAACTACGGGGTCATCAGTCCCTAAACTTACAAACTACTTATCAACTAGCTAATACTAAAGACGACACAAACATCCATGCCCAAGGGGGATTCGAACCCCCGACGGGGAACGGCCTCACGCATCGTTGCATAGCGCCTCAGTACGCTCGGTCGCTCCGTCGCGGCGGGGCCAAATAACCGCCGATAACCTGTCTGGACAAAATTTGCGAGTTTTCTTGTGACGATTCTCTTGTCTTTCTACTCTTTTTCGATTACATGGTTGCTGTTCCAGCTGGCAATTTTGTAAACATAGTGAAGTGTTCAAACTACCTGTTTCTGAAACCTGAATGTAAACATCCTCAGTTGGAAATCACCTGAGAAACTCGAACTGCAAAGGTGGTCTCACAAAGATACAACAAAACATCTGACTGAGGATTCGTTCACACGAACTGCATACTGAAGAAGAAAATGGAAGAAAAAGTTCAAGTGTTTGTAAAACTATTGGACCAAACTGAGATGATCATCACTCCCTCGATTTACGAACTACTTAAACTTACACTAAGGACAACTCACGCACACCCATACCAGAGAGATGACTCGAACCTCCGACGGGAACGGCTATCCAGTTCGTAGCATGGCGCCTTTGACCACGCGGCCATTCCGCGTAGCGGAAATTTTAGAGAGTCACTAGAAGACCTCTTCAGTATTTGAATATTTTACTCCCGTACCACCTCACATTATGTATATGTAACAAAGTATATAAGGAATATTTGGATTGTCACAAAAAGAATGAAGATCGCAAAGATAACCAAAGATAATAATTAAAAAAACCAACTGTTGAGAACGTTGTATTTTGTGGGCATGAAGAGATGAAAAGCACAGTAGAAGATGATTGCATAACTAGCCAAAGAAATAGAGAAAACATTCTGAATACCTCCTTATCTTTACATTTTTTATCTCTACACATCCAGAAATTACCTTATTATTTGTTATGGCATCGCAACGCAATACCATTTACCTGTTGTTGTACAGGGAATTTTGCTCAGTCAAACATCGTCACTTGAATAGGAGCATAAAATCTAAATTGGGAACTGCAATTTTTTACAAACGTATTTACATACGGCCTCTTCTATTACTTAAAATGTTTTTAGAGATGCGGGTACTTAACGATTACATTGAATATGTACTGCTATCTCCCGATCGCAAAAACTCAAACTAATTGATGAGAGAACCTTCGTGGTTGGTATACGTTCTATAAGAAGTTGTCGTGTAAGCAAATGGTTACATGACTGAACTTTATACATAACAAAACAAAGGCACGAGAAGTAAGTGAATCGCTAAAACTTTACTAAAACTAATCCATAAAAGCTTTCATTTGTCATCAACTGAAACTCCCGGAAGGCACCAAGTCACTAAAATTTAACTTTTCATAATATTTTTTTATTTAATTTTGGATAAATTTTGTACTTCTTAAATTACGTACTCACCTTTTCACTAAAGTATTTATGCTAAAGTCAGTGAACAGAGGCGATGACTACCATGTAAGGACCCGAGTTCGTTTCCCTGTATGATAATGGGTAATGTGTATTGTTCTCATGACCATTTTCATCATCATCGAACAATGAACCACAGACATTGCCGAGGTGGGGGTGGCTTGCATGTCTACGGCTATCTACGCAGATAGCCGTAGGGTAGGTGCAACCACAGCGGAGGGGTATCTGTGGAGAGGCCAGACAAACGTGTGGTTGCTGAAGAGGGGCAGCAGCCTTTTCAGTAGTTACAGGGGCAACAGTCTGGATGATTGACTGAGCTGGCCTTGTAACGTCAGCTAATGTTAGCTTTGCCATGCAGTTACTGCGGACGGCTAAAAGAAAGGGAAACTACAGTCGTTACTTTTCCCGTGGACACGCAGCTCTACTGTATGAATATACTAGCAAACCCGGCATCGCTTCGCAGTAGCTAATGTATATGGGTTATACACCACAATCTCTCCTCTTCTTCTCCCTATGTCTATCCCTTCCTCCCTCCTCTATTTTCAAATCGCCTCCTCCTCCTGTCTTTTTTCCATCACCTTCACACCACTTCCTCTCATCCCACACCATATCCATATCCTCCACCTCCTCTCTGCGTCTATTTTATTGTACGAATAGGCGTGATTATACATTTAACCATAAAAAAAACTTTCCTGTTTCATGTTAAAAATTATGGAAAAAGGAAAACAAAACCGCTCATTTTTAAAGCACAGCTTAGCAAGTTTTTCTCGCAGCGAGCAGAATAGAAATGCTTTTTATAACTTGTTTATACCTTCTTGAGAGCCTGTTGTTGTTGTGGTCTTCAGTCCAGAGACTGGTTTGATGCAGCTCTCCACCCTACTCTATCCTGAGCAAGCCTTTTCATCTCCTCATAAGAACGACAACCCACATCCACTTGAATCTGCTTACTATACGCGTCTCTTGGTCTCCCTCTGCGATTTTTACCCCACACACTTCCCTCCAACGCTAAATTCACAATACCTTGATGTCTAAGAATGTGTCCTACCAATCTATCCCTTCTTTTAGTCAAGGTATGCCAGAAATTTCTTTTCTCCCCATTTCGGTTCAGTACCTCCTCATTAGTTACGCGATCCACCCACCTAATCTTCAGCATTCTTCTGTAGCACCACATTTCAAAAGCCGCTATCCTCTTTCTGTCCGCACTGCTTATCGTCCATGCTTCACTCCCATACAAGGCAACACTCCATACAAATGCCTTCAGAAAGGACTTCCTTAGGCTTAAATCAATATTCGATGTTAACAAATTTCTCTTTTTCAAAAACGCCTTTCTACCCATTGCCATTCTGTATTTTATATCATCTGTACTGCGACCATCATTTGTTATTTTACTGCCCAAGTAACAAAACTCCTCTACCTCCTTTATTGTTTCGTTACCTAATCTAATTCCTTAAGCATCACCTGATTTTCTTACACTGCACTCCATTACCCTAGTTTTGCTCTTGTTAATATTCATCTTATATGCACCTTTCAGCACACTGTCCATTCCGTTCAATTGCTCTTCCAGGTCCTTTGCTGTATCTGACAGAATTACTATGTCATCGGCAAAACGCAATGTTTTTAATTCTTCACCCTGAACTTTAATTCCTTCTCCAAATTTCTCCTTGCTTTCCTTTGAGAGCCTATGAGTTGAAAACAAAGTAATTATAGCATGATGATACTTTAATGATAGAGAGTTCTTATGTAACCTAATAATTAACTAAAATACAAATACGTTCGGAATTCTTTTTGTTGCGTTCATCGTAACGCTTGTTGACGAACGATATATTTTGTCTTTCCGTCCGGAAAGAAAACGAACAGTGCAGATGGTTTACCAACTCTCGAACATGTCACGTAAAACTGCTTATGTGAAAAACACGGCGATTTAAGATTTAATCCATAAACTTCCAACGGCTGGTCATGCGCTTTATTAATCGTCATCGCGAATGCAAGGCGAACGGTAAATTGGACACGCTTAAATTGAAACGGCAAGTCGGTTCGAATCAGTGGTACTCTTGGAATCAGAACATCCTCTCCTTTGAACTTTCCTGTGATTATCGTTGTTTCAATCACATTGTTCATTAGCTTCTTCACAGAAAGTCCATCGCATAGTTTCGGTTGGCTTAGATTGCGTAATATGATTATCACAGACCCAACCTTGATTTGCAAATCGTGCGGTGGCATTCCTAGCAAATCCAATGAATTCAGGAATTTGGTTGGATAAACCATCGAAGTAAATGAATGCAAATATCAACAACAATACAATTCCTTGAGACAATATTAATAAATGTATGTTATTGGCCAGCGATTTGGCTTTGAATTTTTATGTTCAAGTTGTCTAAGTCCTTATTTTTCGCTGTCAAAATTCGATCAACCAGATAGTATGGTTTTTGTAATTGGCAGCAATATTCGTCTGTTTCCTGACCTGTAAATGGATAATGAACTCTTATTAGGAGTCTAATAGAAACACGATTAACAACATTGCTATATACCGGTAAAATTTTACAATCCGCATCACAGGCGTGGTATAGCTATGTTGGCAGCAGCTGCTGGATCGTGGGAATGAAGCCGACCAATCGGGGCAAAGCTTGAGATAGCCAATGAAATTTTAGATGGCAAAAGTTGTTTTCTCTTCACAGTAAATAATATTATTTTGATAATCCGCATAATAATTTAGTTTTTGACATTTTCAATTGTTTGTAGAGCTTATGGGACTTACTACGGGGTCATCAGTCCCTAAACTTACAAACTACTTATGAACTAGCTAACACTAAGGACGGCACAAATATCCATGCCCGAGGGGTATTCGTACCCCGACCGTAGTGGTCGTGCAGAACGTGACTGGCGGGCCGCAGACCGCACGGCCACCGCGGCCGGCAATAATTTAGTTTTAGACACATTAAACTTAGTGAGGAAGATGATGTTTCTCATGTATTCTCAGCATTGATAACGCCGTCTCCCTTTAATCTAACCTCCTTGGCGAATTTGTTTTCTCCGATAAAACGTATTTTGTCGCTAGACGAGTAACGAATGAATAAGCTGATTCTTGGAGAAACTAGGAAATGATCCGACCTGAAAGTGTTATGTGACGTAACACGGGAACGCGGTCGAACGGGACAAAAGGTATCCTATGTCCGTCTCCTGCTTCTAAGCTACCTCCCCACCAATTTTGAGCCAAATCGGTTCAGACGTTCTTTAGTTATAAATAGTGTAACTAACACGACTTTATGATGACGTCTTCTTGGGTAGAAATTACGGAGGTAAAATAGTCCCCCATTCGGATCTCCGGGCGGGGACTACTCAGGAGGATGTCGTCGTCAAGAAAAACAGGAATTCTACGGGTCAGAGCGTGAAATGTTCTAACCCTTAATCGCATAGGTAAGTTAGAAAATTTGAAAAGAGAAATGGATAGGTTAGATATGGTAGGGATTAGTGCAGTTCGGTGGCCGAATGAACAGGATTTCTGGTCAAGTGAGTGTATAGTTGGTGGTAACGCAGGAGAAGGTCTGATAATGGAGAATAAAATGGGAACAGCATAGTGAACGCATTTTTGTAGCGAAGATAGACACAAAACCAACACCGACCACCGTAGTGCAAGTGTATATGCCAACTAGCACGGCCAATTATGAGGATATCGAAAAATGTATGAGGAGAATACAAATAATTTAGAAAGCTAAGGGAGACGAAAACTTGATTTTGATGGGCGACTGGAACTCGGTAGTAGAGAAGAAGGAAAAGTAGTAGGTGAATATGGACTGGGGAAAGAGGGTAAAGGTGAACTGTTGAAGGAATGTATTGAGGGCCTTTACAAAGGATATAAATTTGAAGCCTGTATTCTAGAAATGGAAGTCGAAATGGAGGAAGATGAGATAAGTGATATGATACTGCGAGAAGAATTTGACAGAGTGCTGAAGGATTTTAGCCGAACCAAGGCCCCTGGAAATGATGATATTCCGTCTGAACTGCTGATATCGTTGGGAGAGCCATTCAATAAAGAATTGTTACTTCTGGTATGCAAGATGTATGAGACAGGGGAAATAACCTCTGACTTCCAGAAGAATAATGTGTTTCTAATTCCAAAGAAATCACGTTCAGACAAATGTGAAAATTACTGAACTAGCTGTTTAATAAGTCATGATTGCAAAATACTAACTCGAGTTATTTACAAAAGAATGGAAAAACTTGTGGAATCTAAACTCGGGAAGATTCGTTTGAATTTAGGAGAAATATAGAAACACAGGGAAAAAACGTTACGACTTATCTTAGAAGATAGGCAGTTATAGATTTGGAGAAAGCTTTTGACAATATCGACTGGAATACACTCTTTCAAATTCTGAAGGTAGCAAGGGTAAAATATATGCAGCGAACAGTTATATTCAACCTATACAAAAACCAGACAGCAATTATTAAAGCGGAAGGGCAAGAAAGGGACGTAGAGATTGGGAAGGGAGTAAGACAGGGTTGTAGTCTTTCCCCAATGTTGTTCAATCTGTACATTGAGTAAGCAGTGAAGGAATGCAACGAGAAATTTGGAGATCGAATTTAAGTTCAGGGAGAAGAAATAAATGTGGTTAGCCGATGACATAGTAATTTTGTCACAAACTGCATAGGATCTGGAAGAGCAGTTGAATGGGATGGACAGTGTCTTGAAAGGAAGATATAAGATGAACATTAACAAGAGTAAAACGAGGGTAATGGAATGGAATGTCAGAAAATCAGGCGATGCTGAAGAAATTAGAGTAGGTAATCAGACAATAAAAGTGATAGATGAGTTTTGTTATTTGCGTAGCGAGTTAACTTCTGATGGCCGAAGTGAAGAAGATATAAAATGCGGATGTCTATGGGAAGAAAAGCGTTTCAAAAAGCGAAAGTTATTAACATACAATATTAATTTAAATGTTAGGAAGTCCTTTCTGAAAGCACTTGTCTTAAGTGTATCCGTTACTGATAGTATGGGATTGTATGGGTCAATAAATAATGCCCTTGAATATTTAAATCTAGCATTTACAAATAACTTCACATACATGAATATGTCACTTCTCCACAAGAAGTAACATCCATAATAAAATCTTTAAAAACAAAGCATTCTACTGGTTACGATGAAATATCAAGAAAGTTAATTAAAGCGTGTTCTTGTGAACTTAGCAGAATTTTAAATTATTTGTGTAACCACTCTATCATAACGAGAACATTTCCTGATTGGCTAAAATATGCGAATATTAAACCTCTATTCTAGAAGAGGGATAAAGAGATACCATCAAACTACAGACCCATTTCACTTTTGCCTGCATTCTCAAAAATTATAGAAAAGGTAATGTACAAGCAACTTCTCAACCACTTAACCAGAAACGGCATATTGTGTAGAACACAGTTTGGATTTCTGAAAGGTTCCGATATCGAGAAGGCTATTTACACTTAAAGTGAGAACGTACTTAATTCATTCGATAATAAATTGCAAGCAGCAGGTATTTTCTGTGATTTGTCAAAGGCATTTGATTGTGTGAACCATAACATCCTTTTAAGTAAATTAGAATTATATGGGGTCACGGGAAATGCTGCAAACTGGTTCAAGTCGTACCTCACTAACAGGAAACAAAGGGTGTCAGTGCAAGTGACTAGTGAATTAGGCAAACAGTCATCATCGGATTGGGAAGAAATTACATGTGATGTCCCACAAGGATCCATCTTAGGGCCATTGCTTTTTCTTGTGTACATTAATGATCTCTCATCAGTTACACTACCAGAAGCAGTGTTCGTTTTGTTTGCAGATGATACAAGTATTGCAATAAAAAGTACGTCAAGCATAGTGATAGAAAGGTCTGCTAATGATATTTTCATGAACATTAATAAATGGTTTAAAGCCAACTCATTGTCATTAAACTTTGAAAAGACGCACTACATGCAGTTCAGAACATGTAAGAGATTTCCTGACAGCATATGCATTAAGTATGAAGAAGAGTAGATAGAAGAGGTTGACAGTATTAAATTCCTTGGCTTACAGCTTGATAATAAATTTAGTTGGGAGGAGCACACCACAGAACTGCAGAAACGACTCAACAAATCTGTATTTTCAATACGAATGTTATCAGACAGAGGAGACATAAAAATAACAAAGCTTGCATACTTTGCTTACTTTCATTCCCTAATGTCATGTGGTATAATATTTTGGGGTAACTCTTCAAGTCAGTCAAAAGTCTTCAGAGTCCAAAAACGTGTAATACGTATTATTTGTGGAGTAAATTCACGGACGTCCTGTAGAAGCCTCTTCAAAGAACTGGGTATATTAACTACTGCCTCTCAGTATATTTATTCCTTAGTGAAACTTGTCATAAATAATATATCCCTTTTCCCAACAAACAGCTCAGTTTATAATACAATACTAGGAATAAAAATGATCTACACAACCACTTAAAAGCACTTACTTTAGTTCAAAAAGGGGTCCACTACTCAGGAACACACATTTTCAATAATTTACAATCAAATATAAAAAATTTAGCTACAAATAAAGATCAGTTTAAGAGGAACCTAAAAGAGTTTCTAGTGGCCAACTCCTTCTACTCCATTACATTAGTGAATTTCTAAATTGTACAAAATGATGCATACTCATACTATATTAGTATTATTATATCATCAGAAAAAAAAACTTAAAAATTTATGTATCTGTAATTATATTTTAAGTGTATGTATCTGTATTTATATTATTAGTATTATTTATTATTCAACTTGTAAATTTTGTTTCTTGACATGTTCCACATCCACGAGGATCCCCTCAACATGGATCTACGGAACGAACATCTAATCTAATCTAATCTAATGTATGGAAGTGAAACGTGGACGATAAGGAGTTCAGACAAAACGATGATAGAAGCTTTTGAAATTTGGCGATACAGACGAATGATGAAAATTAGATGGGTAGATCACGTAACTAATGAGAAGGTATTGAACCGAATTGGGAAGAAAAGGAGTTTCTGGCATATCCTGACTAAGAGAAGGGACGGATTGGTGGGACACATTCTGAGACATCAAGGAATTGTCAACTTAGCATTGGAAAGTAAAAATCGTTGAGGGAAATTGAGGGACGAATACAGTAAGCATATTCAAAAGGATGTACGATGCCGAACATATTGTCAGATGAAAAGACTTGCACAGGACAGGGTAGCGTCGAGAGCTGCATCAAACCAGTCTGCGGACTGAAGACCACAACAACAAACAACGACAAACCAGTCGCCAGCGTGGCTGCAAATGAAACAACTTGCACTAGGTGGCCGAGAAGCGTGAGCAGTGCCGACTAAAAATGCCGTACGATCATTCTGCTGAAGTGGTGTATAATACACCAATAGTAATGAACAACTACTCTCCAAACTAATAAATTCCAAACATTTAATAGAACAATCCTCATAGAAAGGGTTTTTGTATCATACTCCTCACAGAAAAAAATATTTATTCAGGTCTCCTACCATTCCTTAGATTCGTGAAGAGTACTTTCAGGTAACCTTTTTTTTTTTTCTTGTTTTTCTGTTCCCTGTTACAATCTTGAAACACATTCCGATACCGAGTGAACGTTTCATTCTGGAATTACAATCACCTTTACATCCTGTATACCTAAGAACAGCTTCTTTCATAATTATTTTTGTATATTCCCACCATATTTTCATATTGCTGAATCCTTCCTTTACAGATTTTAATCCGCACAGACAAACATTTGGCAACAACAATCCATGTAAACTCCCGACATCCAGCAAGCTACAAAAGTAATGATAAAATCTGGGGGGAGCGTATGTCCTGCAATGGATTTAGGCTGAAGAAGAAGTACTTTAATGTCTGAATAGTTTTTTTAACAGTTCTTTAATTATATTTCAGTGACACGATTACAAAGACCACCTCGCCGATGCGCTTTGTATACTGCAAAACAAATTTTGAGTAATCATAGTCGTAAATATAAATGAGAGAAAACCTTTACAAATTCATCCTCTTAGCCTCCAGAAAATGCGTTCTATTTATGATGTTTTGTTAATGGCATATGGCTGTAAAATTCTCTTACATGCTTTACTGGACTCACACTAGCTCTGCATTGATTGTAGCCTACACGTTCGATTTTTACCTTATCATAAGATAAATTTCTCGACTGTGTTGTACCGGTACAGTTTTAATTTTTTGGTGTATGTTGTCATGCGCATGATTATCAGTTTGTGACCACACGTGTTAATTGCAGACTTCAGACATCCCATATCACCTCACTCGAAACCACACACTTGAGGCCAACAGTTTTCATTATCAGAGTGATGACCTTGTGTGTATTTATCAGATTTCATTTATCGATATGGGCAGCGTAAGTACCACAGGTCAATTTCACACGGTTTCCAGGTGCTCTAAATCTATAAAACCGCAACACATCTCGTCTTTGGCACTGGTGATCACCATGAAGTGCACTTTGGTGTTGGTTCTTTTGGTAGCTTCTGTGATGGTGAGTGTCAAGTAAAACATTTCGATCTAAGTAAGAACAAAGCAACAGCATGTGAAAATTGTATTATTTTACTGGAAAGATTTGAATTAAATACTACTATGACATGGCCGCGCTATTGATATGTTTAGGCAGCAGTTAGTTAAAAACTGTGATTTCTTTATTGTCTAAGTGACTGCTATTCGAATATTTGTCTGTTAAACTCATGGACGCTTCATAAAATGAAAATTTAATATCAAAGCACAGGTTATGTTCATCAGAAGAATCATTCATCACTTCCATGTTCAACTACGTAATACAACTTTTTAAAATAAGCAAACGAAAATGCTTCGTTTCCTTTCTGTATTAATTTGTAACTCACATAGCTAAACAGACGCAAAATTCATTTAAAGTCAACACCACAAAATTGTCAGTAAGTCACTACTACACTTGACGAAACATTCGTTTTGCTAGTAGCCAATAGAAGTAAGTGCTTCATCTATCCCTGTTGGTTTCCAAAGACACTTTGCCCCTGTTGGCCTCCAAAGATATCATGTTTTTTTTCATACTTCAACTTTCTGCCACTAGATATCAGCACTTGTTGAATTCTCACTTATACCCTTTGGCCACAACATTTTTACGTACGTAACAATGAGCTTAAATTTCATAGATTGGCGATAGGTCCTCCATGCAGCGTTGCCAGGTGTGGCGATTTTTCGCATTCTTGGCTATCTTTTTTTTTAGAATAGTAGCCATTTTAGCTTTTTGGCGACTGGCGATTGAATGTGGCGAGTGAAAGAATTAGTTGGCGACTTATTGGCTATTTTCCTTTACTTCAAATAAAACGAATGTAAAACAATCCCTCCTGAGAGGTAGTGTCAATGATACTGATTAAACATCGATAGAATGCTGGAGGAATGTAATTAGCCTACAGAAAGTAGCACAAATGTCCGCAGGTAACTTTGATATATGCAACAGTGACACAGGGGTGAGGAAGAACCTGAACTGGCAGACTCTTTGAGAGACGTAAACTACATCAGGGAGACCTACTTACAAAGGTTCAAGAACAGGCATTAGACGGTGGCTCTAGAAAGATAACCACTATGTATGGCTCCCGGTGAACTCAGGAGAACAGAATTACAATAAGTAACTAGCTAAAAATACGGCATTTCCCAGGTATTTATTTTTCTCTCCACCCATCTCTTCCTCGCCCATCTGTCTACTTCATTTCCACCTCCCCCTCTCAGTGAAACAAAGTTCATTGCAAGGTACCCTTTGCCATGAACCATACGGTGGCTTGCAGATTATAAGAACCCTCTCCAAGAAAATATACGATCATGAGCTTTCATGGCAATTGGCGAAACAGAGTCAAAGCCTGTTATAAGGTACCAATGATTGCATTGGCTCTGGTGGAGGAACCAATGACACTAATTTCATTTCTCTACTTTCGCAACACAGTCCAGCAGTTTTATTTTTGTGTCTGAATGCCTTACAGTACGGTCAAACTGAGTTCATAGATCCGATAACAACGTATTGGTAGGAGCAAAACTAGGGATTTTGTCAATTCCGTAAGTAAACTGCCCGCCGCCGTGCACCGAACGAAATTTTACGTAGACAGTCACCTTCCTCTTGATTTGAAGGTCAAGTGTGCAAAAGTTCATACAGATTGGAATAAAACTATAGATTTGTATGCAATAGAAACACAAGGACGCATTGGAAAACGTACTTTCAGTTTTTCTCAAATTTTCCGTTTTTACGGTAGATTTCCTAAAAAAATTTATTTAATACAAATCTTGTCCTGAGAATTACAAACAGAACTAAAAAAAGATCTGCCAAATCGGTCGATTCGTTTTCATGTTATGGCGTGACCAAGGGGAATAGGGATTAATTTTTATATAGAGAAATTACAACATACACAGAGGCATTTGAATCTTCATATTTCCCGCACTCCATACGTGAACAAAACGACAAAAAATCCTAATAACAGCTACAGCGGGATAAACCCTCTGCCCCTCTCTTTACGTGGTTTGCAGATTAGATGTAGAACACAAGACAATTTCCCTGTCGTTCTCAAGGTTAATGTTGCATTGTTTCATGACGCAACAAAACATGACTATTAGCAAAACAATGGTACTCCCTTATTATCTGCTCTGGCCTTGCATTCTCTCGTTGTGCGGCAACAATCAACACCAGTTCTTGCTTTCGTTGTCTATTCTTACTGAGATGACCGAACAGTAAAACAGTTGTACGTGCTCATGTAGAGAAGGATTTGTGCAGCGTGGCTTATGAATAGTGCACCTTGGAATTAATGGAACAATGAGCGTTAGAAAATATCGTCGAGAATGGGAAGCAGAGGACTGGGCGAAAGGTACGTAGTCCCTGTGTACTTTATTAATTGTACAACTGAGGTGCTTGCTCACATTATTATAGATATACGAAACGATTATACTTATAATCATTAAAGTCGACTATAATAAACGTTGTTGTACCGTAGGCTGGCTCACTGACAGTTCAAAAGATGTCAATAGCTTCGAAGAAGCCTACTGTAAAGTTTGTAGGAAATATCTACGCGCCCACAAGACGGATCTGCAGAAGCACGCAACCGGGAAATCACATGTCTCAAAAATGAAAACTCGGTACCCCGAAAAGGAGCAGCAGAGATTAAATAATTTTGTACAAGTCGCTAATGATGCCGGGAAGGATAAAGAGTTATTAGTAGCTGTTCATGTAGCAATGCACTCATCAATAAGAAACGTTGATCATCTAGGAACCTTAATAAATAAGATGACTAAAGAGAACACCGTCAGAATTCACAGAACCAAATGCTGTGCTCTCATCAAACATGTTATTGCACCGTGTTTACTTGATGCTTTATTGCGTGATATTGGTGATGAACCCTACTCGTTAATTATTGACGAGAGCACCGATGTAGGGGACACAAAATATCTATGTATTTGTGTAAGATATTACAGTAAGATAAAAGGGACAATAACTGTAGACTTTCTTGGGTTACTAGAGGTTGAGAAAGCATCGGCAGTGATTTTGTATGAAGCACTTAAATTGTATCTGCAAAAGTTATCAATGGATGTAAAAAAACTGGTAGGAATGGGAACGGATGGCGGTAGCAATTTATGTGGGGTACGGAATTCAGTTTTTGCTCTGTTCAAAAAAGATAATGATAAAATCCAGTTAATTCGGTGCATTTGTCATTCACAATGCTGCCTCACAGGCATCTGAAGTACTTCCTGCAAACTTAGATTTCATGTGCAGAGAAATTTACAACTGGTTTCATTCCAGCCCATTACGGAGAATAGAATACGAAAGGTTATTTAAGATTCTCAATAATGATGAGAAAACATTTCACAGTTTTGTGCAGCTAAGCACAACAAGGTGGTTATGTAGGTTTAATGCAATAAAGATAATATTAGAACACTATGAAGAACTAAAAGTGCATTTTCATACTGTGGTACAGAAAGAAAAATGTTTGTCGCAAGGACACTGAATGAGATGTTGCAAGATGACGTCAACTATGTATATTTAGTAGTTTTGAAACCCATTCTTTTTGAGATAAATAAAGTCAATCTGATTTTTCAGCACACAAATGTCGAAATTGGACATGCCTATGATGACGTTAAAATGTTGATCATGTTACTAGCTAGAATGGTTTTCAAACCTGTTTTTGTGCAAAATGGATTGCAAGAAATTATTGATTCCGTTGATAACGATCTGGTATACCTAGACAATAAAGACATTGACCTAGGTTCAGAATGTTATCGTTTATTGTCAAAACTTAAGATCGAAGAGAGTAAGTTGCATCAACTTCAAATCAGAATAAAGCAATATATTAGGATGTTAATTTACCAACTCCTAAAAAGGTTGCCTACCAACCTGAATCATTTTAAGAAACTGCAGTATTTCAGTCCTAATATATGTCTGTCACAAGCATCAAAAGTAAATTTCAAAGATTTACCATTCATAGATATTTATATAACAAACGATGTGGATATAATTGAGAATCAATATAACTCCATTGATCAAGTTAACTGGGTTGAGTTTTACAGACGTGATGTCTTGACAAGTTCGTACAAATTTTGGCCAACAGTTTTACAGCATAAAAATGCTGGAGGCGTTCGAATTTTTAAAGAGTTAGGTGCATTTGTATTACTGCTGATGTCACTACCTATTTCTAATGCTGTAGTGGAGAGAGTGTTCAGCATTATGAATGCAACGAAAACAAAAGTCAGAAATAGAATGAAAACAGAAATGCTTAGTGCATTATTGCGAATTAAAGTCCATCTCACCTCGAACTCGAAGTGTTGTAATGATTTTATGTGTACCCAAGAAATGCTTGAAAGATTCAATAACTCAATTTATTTAACAGCTGTAAACAGCAATATTGAAGAGACTGAAAGTGACTGTTTGGTAATCGAAGCTATGCATGACAACACACCTTGTGTAAGTTTGGTAGAATGATTCTTGAACATTTTATGTTATTACTTGTTATAAGGTCTGAAATTAATAAATATGATATTTAAACGCAACTGTGTTTCAATTTAGTATCCAATGTATCTTCCAGTCTCACTATTACATTTACAATATGACTATTTTGACTAGACTCATTGATCAGTTGGTGGTATGTCTGGGTTCAGTTCCTGGCTGGAATCAGATTTTTCTCTGAAGAACGATGTTCCTCGTACTGTCCAATCTGGTGTCTGTGAATGTGAGCATGCCAGAGTTTGTGTTACATGTTACATAATAACCAGCTATCTCTCTGAACTTACTTCAAGATCACTATCGTCGAAATGTTGAGTCACGTGACACATTACAATTACCATAGCACGAGAAGGTCAACTGATTACAAAAGGCGAATTTTAACTGTTTTTACTGATGAAAGATGATGAAGATACAATATATTAACATTTTATTGATAAAAAGACGGCGATTTTCTGGGATTTTATTGAAAAGACGATGGCGATATTTTGGCTACTTTTTGTTTAAAATTTGGCGACAGAGCAATAGAAAAACCTGGCAACCCTGCCTCCATGTCTCAGGCAAATTGAACTGGCATCCGCCATGTTATTTGGCGTATCGGCTGACAGATGTTACGCCACACCCACTCGAGAATTTTAGCTATTTACAGTTCCACGTTTTAAAATAGACTATTGAATACCGATGTGCATCAAGTTCGACAGACTTTCGAAGCTACGTATTGTCGAGCCTGGCAGTAAACTTCCTAAAAATGCAATAATGAATTATCACGAACCTGTCAGTATTACAGTTCCAGTTCGAAGTCTAACATTTATATGAGGTCTGCAATAACAACGAAAGAGTCGCTGTGAAAATATTTGTGTTGTTTACAATGCAAGCACATGGTCTAAACGAGCTGCGAAACATACAGTGAACAGTAATTATTGTGAGGAAAATCATGACCATGGATTTGTATCTGCTGTTAATGTGTTGTAACAACTACTTTCATAAAGTCTAGTAGACAGTTATCTTGTGTTCACTAAACCTATCAAGTCGACAAACTTGTAAAATTGCTGTTAAAGGGTTTGGTTGTAAACTTTGGTGTGAGAAATTTGAGTGCAAAGACGAAACTGACAACACAGTACTGCAGTTAAAAATGAGCCTAGGTCAGCTGCCACAAATGCGATCCACAACGAAATAACGCGCTATAAATAACTTTCGTTGTTGGCACGCTGAAGTAAGTACGTATTTGTTGCAAAGAACACAGACGTATACAAGTGGAAAAATTCTGGCTCTCACTACTGCTTCCACACATTGCACTGGTTGCGTGTCAACCATGCTCGATCAAGTACTGTCAGCAACAAATGAAAATATTTTTAAAGAAGATTTAGACACTTAAAATTGTGGTTTCATCAACTACAGGAGCGACAGAAGAAGAAATATCTCAGAAACATAGGAACACTAGGAAGAAAACGCATTTTTTATGGTGTATAGTTCACGGGAATTGCAGGATAGGTCATCTGAAGCTTTACTCTTGAGGCAGCTAAGTGCCATTAGTCGGGAATTTTGTTTGAGTATAGACAGACTGAGACCAGACAAGGCAAAACAATTGGTGTTATTGCACGAAGTACCTGTCGTTTTATCACTTCGATTTGTGCATTTAAATGCTGAACACACTTTAGGCATATTTCAGCAGCAAAGATTGTGCAGGCAATACACACTAAATACAGCATATACTTAATACAACATTTCAAGCTCAACAAGAAAATACGATAGACAGACTACTCTCAAGTGTAGTGACCACCAAAAATATGATGGCCGAGTTTACACAGGTTGCCGCAAACAGCGCTGTAGCTCGTGTGTCAGCCGCTCTATGAAATTTAAGCTCGTTGGTACGTAACTATGTGTTTCTGTACTTAACTCGGATTTTTTAAAAAGTGAACAGATCCCCCTGGGTCTTTCGATGCCTCAGTTGTCAAATTTTGTAATGTAAGCATCGAGTGGAGAAAAATATACTGTATCAAAGCATTGTTTTAAGGTTAAGGAACATTTACAACATAAGCACTTCTACAGTGAAACGACAGGCGACAATAAAACTCACGTTAGATAAACAAATCAAATGTCCAATGTCTGTAAAGGTATGGGACTTAACTACTCTGGTTATTAGTTTATAGACTTACAAATTACTTAAGCTAACTTATGCTAAAGACAACAAATACACCCGTGCCCGAGGGAGGACTCGAACCTCCGACGGCGAGCAGCGGCGCGCTCCCTAGCAAGGCGCCTTTGACCGCTCGGACACTCCACGGCGGTGTTAGATAAACAAAAGAACGCTATGTGTGAACAGACAGAATTTGTTCGAGAAACAACGGCTACGCTACTTAAAGCCGGCCGCAGTAGCCGAGCGGTCTGCGGCGCGCCAGTCACGTTCTGCACGGCCACTATGGTCGGGGACTCGAATCCCCCCCTCGGGCATGGATATTTGTGCCGTCCTTAGTATTAGCTAGTTCATAAGTAGTTTGTAAGTTTAGGGACTGATGACCCCGTAGCAAAGTCCCATAAGCTCTACAAACATTTGCTGCTGAAAACTAATATCCCGCTAGAGAAGGTAGACGAACGTGCAGTCAAATGGCTTCAAATTTATGTACCATATATGTATGTCTATCCGTAAAACCACACTGACAGTATAACTAGGATATCTAAGACCTATTTTTGACAGCATTTTTTTTTTTTTTTTTTTTTTTTTTACGCTCTTGACCTTCCTTTGAACAGCCAACCAACTAAGGAAACAATACGTCCCACGCTGTGCAAATGAAATACAAACCGAATGAAACATTCTTTAGCAGGGCAGTCGAACATGGCTCTAATTTGTGACGAAACGGCTGATTCTTCGGAGCGCTGGGTTTGCAGTGTTAGTGAAACTGCAACAACCAGCATCTGACCAGGAAATATATTTGTTAGGACGTGTTCATCTAGCTGCTGCAGTGCTAACAACAGAACGAGTTCTCAAACGCTCTTGGATGCTAGGCATACTTTTAATAATTAGTCCGTCTCCGTAGCTCAGTGGAAGCGTCGCTGACTACCACGCAGGAGGCCCGGGTTTGATTCCCGGCAGAGGAATGGGTGTTGTGTGTTGTCCTAATCATCATCATCATTGGCACGTAAGTCGCCCACGCGCCGTCAAATAGAAAGACTTACACTCAGGCAGCCGAAGGAATCTCCCGGCCAAGAAAGCCATACACTCATTTCCATTTTTTTAAATAATTTATTAAACACGATGTGTAAATGTGTATTACGATTAAATTACAGTAATAACAACCACTATTGCTTTTCACGAGTCTTTTCAGCTGTGCTCAGTGCTTGTGGTATACTCTTACAATACACTAGTTGGTATCTAGGGCATTCCTTTACCTTCAATATGTTTCTAATCCCATTGGAAATTTTACCTAAGAATGGCAATAGGAACAGTAACATTTCGGAGACAAAGGATTTTTAGGTATTTTTCTATGTCCCACAAACTTTAGGTAAAGGTCTCTTCAACTCAAGGGACAAACAGCCAGCCATCAGGATCAGCGTGGTGTATAAAATCATTTGAAGGAGTGTCAGGCAGGACAGGTCGGTCAATCTGTACTAGGCTCAGGAAACGCCATAGGACCTGGAGATTAAAGCCAGATACTGCCTTCTCTGAACATTGCTTAGACCTGCAGCATTAATATGCAATAGAAATCTTACATGTAGACGATAAAGGTGCAAAACTGGCACAATTAGAAGTATTGGAAATTAAAAAACAGATGCGAACAGCCCCAAATTTACTGCCGAACGAGCGAAAAAATTCAGTTTACTAACAATATCTACATTAAAGAGTAACAACACTAATAGGAACATGAGGCTGTTGTGGGTCGAGAAGATAAAATAATTCATCAGCGGTCACTAGACATTTTCAGCAACTCATTAACAGTGAAAATTGTAATACAGAGATTGCAATAAGTTAGTTACTAACTTCAACAATTATGAAGGTATTCTAATGAATGTAAAACGCAAATATAATTCTTTCTAAATTAATTATCAAACAGTAATAGCTTCCAGTGATGAAGATGAATAACAGAGAACTGTAGTAATGTAATGGTTGGTCTTTACTTCCATATTTTGAAGTCGGTAAGGTAGGCCTACTGGAAAATGGGTTCATAACCCAAAACCTAGATCGTACAAAATAAATAAATATTTTTGAAACAAGGCAACAAGTCCGGTTCATTTACTTAATTATAAATAAATATTTTTTGTGGAGTAGTGGTGGAGCATAGTACATCGATTTCATGCGTGACACATTCAATTTCGAACTTTGGAAATTGCGTACTGATGGTTCAAATCAAATTGTTCAAATGTAGCTTACAAACTACCTAAACCTAGGTAAACTAACCTAAGGATAACACCCACACCCATGCCCCAGGGAGGACGAACCTCCACGGCGAGCAACCGCGCGCTCCGCAGCGAGACGCTTTAGACCGCTCGGCTACTCCACCGCGGCCGTACTGATGGAATATCACAACAACTGTCCGATTGGATTCACGATTTCCTATCAGAGAGGACACAGTTCGTAGTAACTGACGGAAAGTCATTGAGTAAAACAGAAGTGATATCTGGCGTTCCCCAGGCAAGCGTAATAAGTCCCCTACTCTTCCTTGGGTTAATGAACGTATGATCCCTTGCGGGATTGTTCGGCCGCCTTAGTGTAAGTCTTTTTATTTGACGCCGCGTGGGCGACTTACGTGCCAATGATGATGATGATGATGATTCGGACAACATACAACACCCAGTCCCCTGCCGGGAATCGAATCCGGGCCTCCTGCGTGGTAGTCAGCGACGCTACCGCTGAGCTACGGAGGCGGACCTTACACCCACAATAATTATGCAACATTATCACAAGAAATAATGATCAGGACGGATAGCAATTCATATTGGTGAAAGGAACGAGGGACTGGTAAAATGATTCAGAGTTAAATGATAAAAGCAAGCTGCACTAAACAGTATTCCTTAGCAAAAGAAGACAAATACCAACTACAATAGTTCAAATACAGGCTACCATAAATAACAATAGAAAAATACAAGTTTTACCTTATTTGAGACATATTAATTTCCATACATAAATTACAATGTGCAGACTTGGCTTAAACCATCTGAATTTTTTTTTACTCTTCGAGTCTAACACACAGACAGACTAACTCGACAGTTCCACGACTACTACTGATCGACTGAACTCTACCATAATCACACAACGACTGCTCTCCACGACAGTCACACATCGACTTTCTCTCACTCTCTCTCTACGAAGGTCACAGAACGACTCTTTAACCCTTTCGTGGTTTTTACTCATTTTTTAGAATATCTTAAGTTATCTCAGCTGTTACAGAGTCTGATTTGGGTCAGGATTACAAATATGACACTTAAAAAATTTTAGCACATTCCATTTATCCTAAAAAAAAATGTGAGACACATACGTCCCACTGATCATCACCGATTTACCTAAGACTTTTTAAAATAATTTTTAAGTTATCCTAACTGTCATAGGGTCTAAACAAGTACATGATTCAAAAATTTGTAATGCACACCATATTTTTAAAAAAATAAATAAATAAAACTAGAGAGAGCTGTCTCGCAGCCACTATAATAGAAAATGCAGATAATGGTAAACCACATACCATGTTTTTTCAGGACGCACAGGATACCGTGCCCACAGGTGCGATTCCTGTAGGGAGATGCTTGTCCTCTGTTGGTCGAGCTGATCTCTACGAGATTACGATAGTAACTCGTGCGTCTGATCCTTGATTGTCGTGAGTGCATTCGTGTTCTCTCGATGATCTATTTTTGTCCGGGGCAAGTCCTGGAGATAAATTAAATTGGTCCCAATCCCCCGGCTCCGACCAAGGTTTTCGGGAGGTTTTCCTTGGTTGTAAGGCGTATGCCGGAGCTGGTAAGCCCCTCCCACTTATTCCCAATTGGGATCCCCCTTTGCCCCACTATCAGCTTGTCTGATATTGGCTGAATAGAACCGCGACTCTTTATGGGCCGGATCTCAAACAGCCCGCTCCACTCCTCGGAGTGGAGAATGAAAAAGAGATAAGCTTTTTTTTTCATGTTTTATTAACGCAAAAATATACAGGAAAACTGTTTCTCTTTGAAATATGAGTACTATAATATCGCAACTTAAAGACACTATAGGGCTACACAATGTTCACTGGGACACATGCGTCCCACTAATTGTAAATTCACTGAAAAAAAACTTTCGAAGTAAAATGAGTTGTAGAAAGAGTAATTATTGTTTGTAAACTTCTAAGAAACATAAAATAGTAAGTATACTTACTTCGGACATTTTCGGTAGCGAGAAAACAACGAAAACCGATTCAAGGCACAATAAACAATGGTTACGGCGCGAAAATTCACGCGGCAGCCCATATGAACAGTCACAGCCTTCTACACTGTAAGAATTTCAGTGCCTCGATTTTTTTTTCCGCGTTCTGAAGGGCCACCAACAGATGGCAGCACTATGCAGCATTACGCAACTCACCACCAGTTAGTGGGACGTATATGTCCCAATAACCACGAAAGGGTTAAACGCAAGAACTGCGATTGCAAGACACATTCCAAAGATAAAACAAAGTCTTTGGTTTGCAGCAAAGATATGAAAATAAGTACAGTATGTTATATCGATTAGTGAAATGGTAGAAAATATTACATACATATGTTTTCTACAGAATTATAGCTTAGGTTTTTATAACAAAACGTGCTCAAGGCTGTATGACGGGCAAAAACTTAAGTGAAAATTATTTTTCAACTTGTGTTGCAGGCGGCGGAGAGGCCGCAGTGGTCCCGCCCCAGGAAGTTGCCGAAGGCGCCGCCCACCCCGGCTAACGCCAGGAGGATACCCGGTAAGAGGCCGACACCAACACAGGGCAGCCGTAAACACTTCTGGCTCCAGCAAGGCATTCTGTACAGCAAGCCGCGGCGGAGCGGCCGCGCGCATTCAGGCGCTGTGTTCCGATGCGCCAGGCAGTCCTGTGAAGTAGGCACCCCTTTTTTTGGAAAATGCTAATAGGCAAATAATTATTTAAAAAAACTTTAAAAAACTCAAGTTTGTGGTAATTTTTTACTATTTATTCGGCGAAATTCTGCAGAACTATTTAAATTTTGTAAAGAGAACTCCAGAACTATTGCATATCTGTCTAGAACTCTGTAAAAAATTTACATTTTTGAAAAAAGGGGTGCCAGCTTCACGGCTCTCCCACTATTCAGAATTGCGATATTTCACGAAATTCTGCAGAACTATTTAAATTTTGTACAGAGAACTCTAGAACTATTGCATATCTGACCAGAACTCTGAAAAAATGCACATTTTTGAAAAAAAGGGGTGCCAACTTCACACGACTCTGGCGCAATTTTGTGTAGTTTATGTCCCTCAGTTACGCAATTAGCTCATGAACTATTATCTGGCAAAAAAATATCATTAGTATTTTCTGCAGAACTCTTTGAGAGCTATTTATAGATGTGATCAGAACTATGTTTACACTTGTAGGCAAATAATTATTTGGAAAAAACTAAAATTTGTTATAATTTTTTGTAATTTTTTCTCGAATTTGTGCAGAACTATTTAAATTTTGTACAGAGAACTCCAAAACTATTGCATATCTGCCTAGAACTCTGAAATGCACGTTTTTGAGAAAAGGGGTGCCAACTTCACAGTAGCGTGTAAATGAATTCCCCATTATTGCAGTTATCTCATGAAGTATAATCTGCACAGAAAAATGTCATTAGGATTTCCTGTAGAACTCTTTGAGAGCTATTTAGAACTGTGATCAGAACTATGTTTGTACAATTAGGCAAAAAATTATTTTGAAAAAACTAAATTTTGTGGTAATTTTTCGTATTTTTTCGGCGAAATTTTGCAGAACTATTTAAATTTTGTACAGAGAACTCCAGAACTATTGCATATCTGTCTAGAACTCTGCAAAAAATGTACATTTTCCAAAAAAGGGGTGCCAACTTCACAGGACTGCGCCAGACCGTTCCCCGTCGGGGGTTCGAATACTCTCTCGGGCACAGATGTGCAAAATGTTCAAATGTCTGTAAATCTATCGGACCAAACTACGTGTTCATCAGTTCGTAGCTTACAAACTACTTAAACCTAGTTAAACTAAACCTACGGACAAACACACACACAACCCATGCCCCAGGGAGGACTCGAACCTCCACGGCGAGCAACCGCGCGTTCCGCAGCGAGGCGCTTTAGACCACCCGGCTAGCCGCGGTGGAGTAGCCGAGCGGTCTAAAGCGTCTCGCTGCGGAGCGCGCCGTTGCTCACTGTCGAGGTTCGAGTCCTCCCTGGGGCATAGGTGTGTGTGTGTTGTCCTTAGGTTAGTTTACCTACGTTTAAGTAGTTTGTAAGCAACGGACTGATGACCACGCAGTTTGGTCCGGTAGAATTACAAACATTTGAACATTTTGAACCACTCGGCTACTCCACCGCGGCGGGCACAGATGTTTGTGTCGTCTTTAGTATACGTTAGATCATAAGTAGTTTGTAAGTTGAGGGACCGATGACCCCGCAGTTAAGTCCCAAAAGCTTGACAAACATTTGAACAACTTTTACGATAAATTGTGTGTGTGTGTGTGTGTTTTTCTATTTTTTTTTTTTTTTACTTTTTTTTAATGTTTGATTCTATTTTTTGGAACGGTGTGCTCAACGACCACAAAGTAATGAATATAATAAATATAGTATGCAGACCAAGAGATCGTTATTTTGTTAACAGGGGTAGCGCACAAACAGCCAGTTACTGTTCTCACTGTTTGAATCAGGACAATATTTTTCTGTTTAGCAATACGTGCTGCATACTCAGCTGCGGAAAAGCACAACGAAAGGGCAGGCTTGTGGATGTGCTCCCAAGTCGTTGCCTATCAATTGATGACTAATATTATTCATACCACAGACTCAGTTTTGCGACCTGCCTGTGGCCCAACTTTACTCCCAGCTGCTGACCTCTCCAAGTCTTATGTAGTTTCCTCCTGGCTCATCTATTCTGTAAGTGGAATGTACACATTTTTGTTTATCACACACACTTCCGTCCTTGATATATCACGTAGTTTTTTTCTCAAACTGTAGAAGATATTCGTTTTGTCCCTAAATCGATTCATTACCTTATCATTAGTCACACGAGCTAATATTCAGTCCTCCCTCGTACAACCGCATTTCACAAGGTTCCATTCTCATACTGTCTGATCGGTATACCGTCCACGTTTCAATTCGACACAAGGCTAAGCCTTCCCAACATTTAAATTCATTTCCTCTTTTTCTTGTTATTGTTAGTCTGTACTACATATTCAGTCTACTTCTGCCATCGTCACATATTTTAGTACCAAAATAAAAGACCATAGGTTGCTTTTAGAGTCTCAATTCTTAAAGTATTTCGCCAAGTAGCGTCTCATTTAAGACGACTATATTCCTCTAATCTTGTTTAAATTTCATTTTCAAAGCACTTTGGTTTCCGTTCAACTAATTCCTTGTCTGTAACAGAATTACAAAGCGAAAAGGTTTCATCCTTTTTCATGAACTTTAACTTACAATTTTCTCCTTGTTTTCTGTTTAATAATAGGCTGCAAAAGTGTTTCATTCACTTTTCAACCACTGTTTTATTATCACGTTCACTGACGTGCTTGACAATGTGGCCTAGCAGAATGTTTCCCCTTTGGAATTCACTCTTCCATTTACTCAATTGTCCAGAAGAGATTTCTGTCATGACCTCGTCGCACAAGTCAAGTTGATGTCGTGTAAGGCATCTCTTTTCAATAATGCGTTTCAAGATCTGCACGGTTTTAACGAAATTAAAAATTTCGATCAAGATCCACTGATTACACAAGAAGCCTTAGATAAACTTATCGTTTAGACAGTTCTTAGCTATCGCTTTGCAACTTTAAAAAGCAATTAGTTTCTGGAAGAAAAAAAGATGATATGAGAACATCAGCTGAAAGTAATATCATTGAGGGCAGGGAAACAATATTCAGGTTGTGTCAACTACTTGTCGTTAGATTAATGTGATTAACTGGTGCCGTGGCGGAGCGGTCGAGCGCGTTGAGGCGCTATGCTGCCATGCGCGAGGCCGTCCTTCCCTCGGGCATGGATGTTTGTGCCGTCTTTTGTACAACGTAGTTCATTATTAGTTTATAAGTTTACGGACTGATGACACCGCAATTAAGTCCCGTAAGCTTTACAAACATTTGATCGTTTGATTAAGTGGAATCATTTTACGCACGACCTGCAAGTCTTAAATGAAACTCATTCAACTGTATTATGGTGACGTTACAATGTTGAGTACTCCTACACTTAACCAAGAAATAAAAGCTCTTAGTCACAGGAGAAGATTCTGCATAATGTAGCTGTCATTCATCTTAGCTTCAGTGTTTAGTGTGTCATCCACTTATAAAATCCTCCTTCGTACTGTTTCATCCAATTATAAAATCCTGTTTTGTGCTGCCTGGTTAAAGTCTCCAATTATTAATTCCTGGCATACATACATTCAAAGTAATATAGAAAGATCATTCTAAAATTTTGAGCTGTTTTCGCGGACGGTCCGCGGCGGAGCGGCCGAGCGCATTGAGGCGCTATGCTGCGATGCACGAGGCCGTTCCCCGTCAGGGGTTCGAATCCCCCCCTCGGGCATGGATGTTTGTGCCGTCCTTAGTATAAGGTAGTTTATAAGTAGTTTGTAAGTTTAGGAACTGATGACCCCGCAGTTAAGTCCCTTAAGCTTAACAAACATTTGAACATTTCATAGCGGCGGAGAGCATGATTTTAGTCCGTGCTTCATTCCATTGTGGAAGTTACCACAGCGTTAAAAAAAATCTAATGTGATAGGTTTTTTGTTTGAGATATTACGTTTTTCAACAATGTTCAACTCATTTTGACTTTCACCGATTACAACGCCATCATAAACAAAACAAAAACTTTCAAACAAAAGATACATATTTTTTCCTTGAGATTCTAAATTTGCAGTAAAATGCGCGTTTCTATTTCAGACTACAGAGCCACTCCCCCCTCGTAGCGTAGCCCAGGGGTGGTGTGATATGGGGGAGGGGAGGGCGGGTTTTATGTTAATGGTTGCCCCTATCGGAGGTAAACAACTTTTATAGCAACTTTCTTAAAATGCTTTTTGTATTTTTTTTTTCAAATATTCCTAAAAAGTTATTTTAGTGCCGCACACTATGTATAAAATGTTGTGGGTAAACAGGTGGCCAGTGATGGTTGCCTTTCATGTACTCTGTCCTTCTCGCTGTGCTATTATTCTGATGGAATAAACCTGTTTATATTTTATGACACAAATATCGACAAATAATACCGTCCCCTGAGACAACATTGTCTCGTTATACGAGAGGTATTAAATATAAGGAGAGGCATTGAATTAAAATTTGTGCTGCGGCCGAGATTCGAACTTAAGCCCTCCTGCTTACTAGGCAAACACTTTAGCCCAGTCCGCCAACACAGCATTACGGCCAAAGCAACTACACCGACTGTCTTAAGGCACGTCTCCCTCCACACCACATACTTTAAGTCTGCCTCAATGTTCCCTGTGAAATGCGTATCAAATTGCCAAGTCTCTCCTATATTGCAATAGCACCATAGCAAAGAACGTGAATGGGAATAGTCCCGCCTTGTTCCTCAGACACTGGTGATATAAATATCAACAAATAATACAGTTCCTTGTGACAACATTGTCCCGTTCTACCAAATGTATTAAATATAACGAGAGGCATTGAATATACAGAGTGAATCACCTAACACTTGCATTGCAAATATTGCAGAAACGGAAAGTGAGATTGACGTGCGGTTTTGACAGAATGGATTGGAAATTTGATACGTATTTCACAGGGAACATCGAGGCAGAATTTCAGTATGTGGTGCGGAGTGAACGTGTGACTATGTAGGCTTTCCCCGCGTAGTGACTGATAATATTCTTCTCGGGTTTCCTGCCGGATAAATACGTCATCTTGACACAATATTTCGGCGGTCCACCTAGTCGCGATCCTCAGGTGATAGTGCTGCTACACCTACACGCCGAGACTGAGCACAAGCCGCGAGCGGAGACCCCTTTATACTCCGCGGAAGGCCGAGGGCGCGCGCACAAGAATGGACAGTTCTGCCCTCTACGTTTCAGCAACGCCAGTGGTAGAAATCGGCGTAAACGATAGATCGCTATTCAGCAGGTCTAAAGAGAGACAATTGTTTTTTGATGTCAAACAATACAGGGTTCCATATTTTACTCAAGGGAAAACCCTTGAGACAGAAACAAAGGGTTTTCCTTTGAGTAAAATGTGGAACCTTGTATTGTTTGACATCAAAAAACAACGGTCTCTCTTTGGAGCTGCTGAATAGCGATCTATCGTTTACGCCGATATCTACTACTGGCGGCGCTGAAACGTAGAGGGCAGTACTGTCCATTCTTGCGCACGCGCCCTCGGCCTCGCTCGCGGCTTGTACTCAGTCTCGGCGAGTCGATGTACCAGCACTGTCACCTGAGGATGGAGGCCAGGTGGACCGCCGAAATATTGTTCTCAAGCTGACTTATTTACGCGGCAGAGAACCAGAGAAGAATATAATGGAGGGAACGTGTTTGAAGACAGTCAGTGCAGTCGCATTGGCCATAACGCTGTGTTAGCTGACAACAACGAACAAACATGATCAGCGACCACAAGGAGCAAAACTACCCATAGAGCACAAAAAAGCGGTCTAAAACGCCTTCCTAGTGAGCAGGAGGTCCCGGGTTCGAATCCCGGCCTCAGCACAATTTTTAATTCACTGCCTCTCCTTATATTTTATGACACAGTCAATAGGTTCAGCACAGCTGACCACCAGTTTGTCCAGCACTTTTGTATTTTAATCTGACAGATGTGTGTTATTTCCGCAGCGCCGGCGGAAGAGCGCGTGGTGCAGGGCTCGGCGGCGTCGGAGGGCCAGTTCCCGTTCCAGGCGGGCCTCATGATCGACGGCTCCGGCTTCTGCGGGGGCTCCCTCATCTCCACCACCGCCGTGCTCACCGCCGCACACTGCGTCGACGCGTGAGTACCTACACACATGCCCGAAATGTAGTTTAAGTAAGTAAAGCAGTCAAGAATCCGAAGATTGGTTTGAACACCACAGTGCTTTATTAGGCATGGTCCTGTTTGGAGTTGGTATGCCGTTGCCTTCCTCCGACCTTCGAACTGACTTACCCAGACAGTTATAGGGGGACTTACAGTTTAACGTGGGTTCCGAACCACGGTGCTACTCGGTATTTTTCACATGAGCAATACTGCCAGAAGTGAAAGAAGTGGAAAGGGACAGATAAAAATCCTAGGACCTGGTGGGGACCGAACCCGCGCCCTTTGGATTTGTAGTCTGGCACTCTACCACTGTGCAACTTTTTTTTTTTCTGTGGGTAGTTGCGGACGCTGATCGTGTTTGTTCGTTAGTGTCCGTTCTATTCTTGGCTCAGCTTTTTTATTGCGGAGGGCGTTCAGCCCTCTGACCGGGCGCGCTGAGCCACGGTGCCCGGTAATAACTTAAGGACAACACACACACACACACACACACCCATGCCCCAGGGAGGACCCGAAGCTCCACGGCGAGCAACCGCGCGCTCCGCGAGACGCTTTAGGCCGCTCGGCTACTCCATCGCGGCATGCAACCGAGGCGCAGTTTAGTTCATAGAAATAAAAGTACCTTCTTCTTTATACTCTGAAGAGTCAAAGAAACTGATACAGCGATGCCAAGCCGCTACAATCCCGTAAGCGGCCGACCGCGAACACCGGGCAAATTGAAGAGCGCCTCGGCGGCCATTGTAGTGGCAAACTTGGGCGCGAACTTTGAATGTGCGTAAGACTCTTTTGATTGGAGGGTGTATTCATTCGAGTAAAGTCCCGAAAAGTATGACTCGTTTAAAAATGTAACTAAAAAACAGCTTCAGACTCTTTTAATGTACAGAAACATTGGTTGTGTGTAAATTTACTACACATACGGTGTAGAAATCGGCCAACAGCGTTTCTTCTTCCTGACTAAACCGAATTATAACATTTAGTTTTTTAGCGTTCTAAGTGCGGCATATGAGTGGAATTTATCGTCAGACACGATTTTCTGGCACTTTCTCAGTATATTCTACGATGGTGAAACTTCTGTAGAAACATTAATTTCGGAAGAGTTTCACAACACTTTACGTCTATGCTTGAGTGCCTGCTGTATTCTCCAATATTTAAATATAGCACACATTTTGCAGTGGCATCCGACTGTTAAATGCGTAATTTAGGACTTGATTGTAATATAACTTTCTAAGAGACAGTTTCTTATTGGCTCCATAACTCGTCAACCTCTGATCGAAATCTAAATTCTACACAATCGTAGAAAATAAGTACAGTTATTTGTTCACGCAGAACTTCCACAAGAAAATCTTCCCACAGCAAATATATCTGAGATATACTTTTAAGCCGTGACGGAGTGGCATAGCGCATTGAGGCGGTATGCTCCGATGCTCGAGGCCGTTCCCCGTCGGGGGTTCGAATCGCCCCACCTGCATGGATGTCGTGTTTAGTATCAGGTAGTTAATAAGTAGTTTGTAAGTTTAGGGACTGATGACCCCGGAGTTAAGTCTCATAAGAATTACAAACTTTTTTATTACTTTAAAAAATTAATTGAAAAAGCGATATGTCCATGTTCGGTCACAATGTACTAGCCGCGGTGGAGTGGCCGAGCTACGTAAGTCTCGTTGCTGCGCAGCGCGGGATTTCTAGCCGTCGGAGGTTCGAACCCTTCCTGAGGCGTGTGTGTTATTTTAAGTAAGCTAGGAACTAATTCCATAGCTGTTTGGTGCAACAGTTGTACGGACGTAAGCGTAGGCTTCCGCGGCCATTGTCACTTTCAATAAAGTTCTTCAGGGTTGTTGTTGTGGTCTTCAGTCCGCAGACTGGTTTGATGCAGCTCTCCATGCCTGTCCTGTGCAAGTCTCTTCATCTGAGAATACGTTCGGCAACCTACATCCTTTTGAATCTGCTCACTATATTTGCCCTCGGTCTCCCTCGGTCTTCCTTCTAATGCTAAGTTCACAATTCCTTGATGTCTCAGAATGTGTCCAACCAATCTATTTCTTCTCTTAGTCAGGCTATGCCAGAAACTCCTTTTTTCCCCGATTCGGTTAAGCACCTCCTCATTAGTTACGTGATCTACCCATCTAATTTTCATCATTCGTCTGTAGCACCACATTTCAAAAGCTTCTATCATCTTTTTATCTGAACTCCTTATCGTCCACGTTTCACGCCCATACAATGCTACACTGCAGACAAATGCTTTCAGAAAGGACTCCCTAACATTTAAATTAATATTGGATGTTCACACGTTTCACTTCTTTAGAAACGCTTGTCTTCCCATAGCCATTCTTCTTTTTTTATTTTTTTTTATCTTTATCTTTTTGAAGTTATTTTGCTACCCAAATAACAAAACTCATCTACTTCTTTTATTGTCTCATTACTTAATCTAATTCCTTCAGCATCGCCTGGTTTTCTGACATTGCATTCCATTACCTTCGTTTTACTCTTGTTAATGTTCATCTTATATCTTCCTTTCAAGACACTGTCCATCCCATTCAGTTGCTCTTCCAGATATTTTGCGATATCTGACAGAATTATTATGTCATCGGCAAACCGCAATGTTTTTGTTTCTTCTCCCTGCACTTTAATGCTCGCATCGTCATCATGTAAAGCCAACCGGCGTTTCGGCCACTACTGCAAGTCGCCTTCTTCAGGGTATTCGTCTGTCTGCTACACAAGTGCTTTACCAACAACAAATGCTCGGAAGTTCTTCGATAAAGATGACATGGCGTTGGCTGTACAGCATGGAAGCTTCGAAGACAGTAGAAATAGTTTTAACTAAGACCTCAGGGAAATGGAAAACATACCTCAGATGGTGAATATTAATCCTCATCAAAGACAGAAGCTGTTTCACCTAAGCAACAAACAGGTCATTATGTTAAAAAAAATTTCCATACAAATCCACATTGCTCTGGCGGCACTTACGTTCAAATCCTACCTAACACAAACAGCAGGAAGCTTGACAATTCTAAAGCTCGACAATTCTAGCTACGGAGCTGATGCACTAACTTTGGAGATCTCTCTCTCTATAGTCTGCTGAGCGTATTCCGTTCTCTCTGGCTTAACAGCAACAGTACATATACAGAACACACCAATATCAATAACAAAATGAGAATCGTTGCCTTCTTGGCCTTCTTTGCAATATAAACCCACGTCATTTTAGACTACAAGCAGCTTCATTTAATGAATGGCGTTAAATTTCTGACAATAATAAAATCCTCACCTAGAAGAAAATTACACAATATTCGACAGAGATCTAGCAGACCAACACAGAAAACAGCTCGAAAACTCGGAGCCACTTGCTTTGATGGCAAGAACATCTGAAAAAATAATTCCCCCCCCCCACCCCCCCGTCCAGGTTAGTGAAGAACTTAAACGAAATATCACTTGGAGGAAACCTAGCTGGTACAATTCTGCCAAAAACAACACGTGTTTACACTCAGACTCCGCACGGGTTATGGCGGAAGAGGAGAGATGATCTTCAGATGGGACATACGAAATAAACCTCAGCGCGATTGTGAGCTATCCAGTCCATCATACTAAGTGCCCAAAACATGTTTCCAAGTACTATTTCAGAAATGTATGAAGCCTCCCCAAAGCCGAATAGTGAATGGAAAAGCTCCACATAAAGATAAAATTTTTGCACTTTGTTTTTGTTTGCTCGCTAAATCATAGTTTTGTAATAATTTCTGTTTTTAGTTTAAATTCGAATCGGATTATATACATAAACAATTATACATTTAATTTACTCTCATTTATGTATACACGTATATATTTAGAGAAAACAATTTACATTTGACACTTTCTAAAAATTAATATATCTAAGAACGAAACGACTCACCAGGAAAGACCGGTGATATATAAAATGTACTTGGAGATAAGACGTACCCTGTGAATGGAGGAAGATGTTGAAATCAGAAATGTGTGTTGCTGCCATTATTGAGTTTAGCCACTGCTGCATTTCTCGGCACTGAAAGAAAGACGCTCTTGATGTGTTGTTGTAGCCGTCCGCGCTGCTTTCTCTTGTTGCCAAAGTTGATGTGTCGTAGCAGCGGGTCAGTCGTTCCGCAATGATCGACCTGCCGTTGTCGATAATGGAGAGATCGGGAGAACATGGAGGACAATGCAGTAATGAAATTCGAAGAGCGACGAAGTTCTGGAGACATGTGAGCAAGCAATGTCCTTTTGCAATGTTGCCTTCGGCAAGCTCGAAAGATATGGAGGAACAACGAGACTTCAGAGATGTGCTGGCGGCTACTTATTGTATCGACATAGATACCGGGTGCACAACGAGTATGGTGAGGCACGAGGCAACTGTTCAACTGACTCTCGCCACGGTATATCAAGACTCTAACCCGACCAATGTTGCGGTGCGCCCAGAATGAAGATGCGTCGATAAAAAACAATGTCGTTCAGAGGCGTTTGTGGGTGGGGAGGCGGGGGGGAGGGAGGGGGTTGAGGACAGGGTCTACACCTGCAGACATCGCATCGCCGTTAAGACATCGCTCTTTATTGGTGACGAGACTGGAGTGTTAGTGGTATGAATTTCATCCTAGTTTAACGATTTAATGCCAACAATGAAAAAATTTCGCATTGACGTGTTCTACTTTAGGTTTCCTTGTAGTTTTATGACTTTTTTAATTTATTTATGCAAACATTTCGGACAAAGATAATAAAAATGTAAATAATAAAAAATTATAGACGATACGATTGTGATAATCTGTTGTTGTTGTTGTTGTTGTTGTGATCTTCAGTCCGGAGACTGGTTTGATGCAGCTCTCCGCAATACCCTATCCTGAGCAAGCCTCTTCATCTCCACATAAGAACGGTAACCTACATCAGTCTGAATCTGCTTACCGTATCCATCTCTTGGTCTTCCTCTGCGGTTTTTAGCCCACACACTTCCCTCCAACGCTAATTCACAATTCCTTGATGTCTAAGAATGTGTCCTACCAATCTATCCCTTTCTTTTAGTCGAGGTATGCCAGAAATTTCTTTTCTCCCCAATTCTGTTCAGTACCTCCTCATTAGTTACGCGATCCACCCACCTAATCTTCAGCATTCTTCTGTAGCACCATATTTCAAAAGCCTCAATCCTCTTCCTGTCCGCACTGTTTATCGTCCATGTCTCACTCCCATACAAGGCAACACTCCATACAAATGCGTTCAGAAAGGACTTCCTTAGGCTTAAATCAATATTCGATGTTAACAAATTTCTCTTTTTCAAGAACGCTTTTCTACCCATTGCCATTCTGCATTTTATATCCTCTGTATTGCGACCATCATTTATTTTACTGCCCAAGTAATAAAACTCATCAACCTACTTTATTGTTTCGTTACCTAATCTAATTCCTTCAGCATCACCTGATTTTCTTACACTGCACTCCATTACCCTAATTTTGCTCTTGTTAATGTTCATCTTATATGCACCTTTCAGCACACTGTCCACTCCGTTTAACTGCTCTTCCAGGTCCTTTGCTGTCTCTGACAGAATTACTATGTCGTCGGCAAAACGCAAAGTTTTTAATTCTTCACCCTGAACTTTAATTCGTTCTCCAAATTTCTCGTTGCTTTCCTTTATAGCTTGCTCAATGTACAAATTGAATAACATTGGAGAAAGGCTACAACCCTGTCTTACTCCCTTTCCAACCACTGCATCCCTTTCATGCCCTTCAACTCTGACAACCGCTGCCTGGTTTTTGTACAAGTTGTAAATAACCTTACGCTCCCTATATTTTACTCCTGCTTGCTTCAGAACTTTAAAGAGTGTATTCCAATCAACATTGTCAAAATCCTTCTCCAAATCTACAAAAGCTAGAAATGTAGGTTTGCCTTTTCTTAATCTATCTTCTAGGATAAGCGGTAAAGTGAGTATTGCCTCCCGTGTTCCTACATTTCTCCTGAACCCAAACTGATCTTCCCCGAGGTCGGCTTCTACCAGCTTTTCCATCCTTCTGTATATAATATCTATGCACCTAATATTTAAAGGCTTTGCTGACCGGCGGTGGTGATTTCATACACGGCTGAGCCCTGTGCACGCCTGTTGCAGCGGCTCGTACTTCACGGTGCTGCTGGGCGGTCTCTCGTCGCGGCCGACGTCTGGGGACAACAGCCAGTCGTTCGCCACCCGCGACACCGTCAAGAACGACGGCTTCTACACGCCGGACGGCAACGCCGCCTACTACGACGTCGGACTCGTCCTGTGGTCTGACCCCGTCACAGTCACCAGTGAGTTCCTCATACGATGCGCCGCATACATTTCAGTATGACGCTTCCATCACAGGAATTTCAGCATTGGTCATTGTAATCAAAATTTATTTTCTTTATAAATATTGCATACTAGCTTAAACCCGCAGCTCCGCTCGCGTGTTGGTTGATTATGACAGATAAGATATCTTTCAGTAGTGTGCTATGAGACTGGTTTTGAAGGATGAAATGAAATACAATACCTTTTTAGAAACAAACATTTTTAATCAAATCAAAATATCCACGGGTGTACTGCCGGTCTATAGTGTCCAACGGGCACAATATTTCGGCAATCATACATGTCGCCATCATCAAGTGAACTGACGAACTGAGCTCCTGGAAACGCGCCGGCACGGAGATCCGCACGCTACGGCTGCTCGAAAAACACCAGGTTGGAACTGCTATTTGTCCGCCGAATAAAATTCGTGCACTGGTGGGGAGCGCTTAAGATGATCTCGGTTTGAGGAAGGCCGGCGTGTATCAGATTCCGTGTCAGTGTGGAAAGTCATATATTGGACAGACGATGCGTACCGTCGAGGATCGATGTGTTGAACACCAGAGGCACACACGATTGATGTATCCGAGCAAGTCGGCGGTCGCTGAACATTGTTTGTCGGAGAATCATGCGATGGAGTATGAAAGCACTAGGATTCTGGTACAGACGTCGAGATACTGGGACTGCGTCGTTAGAGAGGTCATTGAAATTCGCACAAGTGACGACCTCATAAACCGCGACTGTGGCTATAATCTTAGCAAAGCTTGGGAACAATCGATTGGGTTAATTAAGAGTAAATCTAGCAAACGTAACGAAGTGACGACCACGGCGGACAGAGCACTCACACCGACGTCATCTCAGACGCCGTCGCAATCGGTTCCACTGCGCGACCGCGGCGCGGGGCGCGGACCGCGGAGGGGTCGCTCCGCGGGCCGAGGGTATTTAAATCGCCCGCTACCGGGCTAGAACCCAGTTCCCTTCGAGCAGCCGTAGCGTGAGGATCTCCGTGCCGGCGCGTTTCCAGGAGCTCAGACCGTCAGTTCACCTGATGATGGCGACATGTATGATCGCCGAAATACTGTGCTCGTTGGACACTATAGACCGGCAGTACACCCGTGGATATTTTGATTATGAAATACGCCGGGAGAAACTAAAGAATCACATTTTTAACCAACATTCGAATAAAAATATAAAATTATGTGAAGTGCTTAATGATTTACAATAAACAATACATACATTATTCCTTATAGCCTGTGTTGCAATATCTCAACACGTATGGTGAGTGTAATGTCCAAATTCATTCTAATTTCATTTTAGGGCATTCTAGTGAACTACGTTATTTGTAGTATTGTTTGGAGCGTAAATGTAGAGACTTTTTGGGCTGCCGATCCTTGTGCAAGCGGCGTATAATTGATCATGTGAAAAACATGAGGGCTGTAAATGGATTCCTGCGACATTTAATGATTTTCGTTGAGCTTGGTTAATTGTCATGGCAAAAACTATACGAACTGGAAACTGAAGTCTTTTGAACTGAAAATTGATTTCTGTAGTTTTCGCTGCAGAGCTAAATATTAAAACACACACACACATACACACACACTCACTCACATGTAGAATTTTATATACACCAATACATTTCCATCCCTTTATACTTCACCCTTTTATCATTATCAACCCTCAAGCAACAATGCAACCAATAAAACCATTTTCAAAGACTAAATATAATAAAATTACTAAATATCTATCAGATCGCTATAAAACCGTGCCTAAAACCTTCCTCAGGTATAAATTAGTAACCGTAAAAATATTCAAGTCTCTGCGCCTTGTTGTTCGGACGTGATAGGCGTACACCGAACAGACATTCATATTAATATATATAGATAAATAGCTATCCGATCGACATAAAACCGTGCCTAAAGACTTCCCCGGATAGACAGTAGTAAATGTACAAATTTTTGGCTCTTTATGTCTTGTGGTTCAGACGTGAAAAACGTACACCGAACAGACATTCACATTTATAGATATAGATTGATGTCACTCATTGAATGACTCTTTATTCATTTAACCTTTATAGTCCTCTTTAATTACTAAATTGCTTTCTTTCTCTTTCTGTGCTGCTTTTCGTAATAGCGTTAAGTGTGTTCGACATACTCCACAAGACAATCACTTCACTTCCCCGTAGTTCTCATGGTGATCGTTTAATGTTAGGAGCACTCAGAAACCAGTGTTGTTCGAGTCGTTAAATATGCTTCGAAGAGAAAAAGATGTGATTAATATAGCATTTATTGATATAATTTTTTTCTTCACTATTACGAAAATGTTAAATGTTTAACTGTTATTCTATCAAAGAAAATTGCGTAAAACACGATTTTTTCTTTCGAAAAATCATAATAAATTGCATTACAATAATGGAGTATAGATAGCAACTGTACGCAAAGAGGTTCGCTGAGCTGCAGACAGGCACGGTAAATAGATTCGCAAAACTATATTTTCGGCCATGGATTTCATCACAAAAAGAAACACACAATTCACACAGTCACTCAGACAACTGTACACACACACACACACACACACACACACACACACAATCACCATTCCCGGCCGAAAATTTAGTTGTGTGAATGCGATTGTCTATTTTTCGTGCCTGTATGCAGCTCCGCGATCCTGTTTACGCTGAGTCGTTATCTATTCCCCATTATTGACATTCCATTGTTTATAATTTATTACATGTATTACGTATGATAGTCTCTGTGGGTACATTCATATGTTATGCCTGTGACTAGGAACGTGAAGAAAGGGACAGCAACAAGATAAGTTCAACCAATACTAATAGATGTAAATGTGCTTTTCAGTTACCAGAAATAGGACTGAAGGTGCAGAGGAATGGTTTATTAAAAGCTAACAAATATCAGGCATTCTGAATGCAATGTGATTTCTGACTTAGAAATGAAATTTTAAAAAAATTTTGATACATCATGAGAACATCCTGTAATAGTTTTAAAAAATTATATTTTTTTTCTATTTTTCTATTTTTCCAACATCAATTTTTGAATATCTGAAATTACTTTGTGTATTTCATGCATGGGGAAGTTTTGTATCTTGTTAATAAGGAAAAAGAAAGGAACAATTATTTTTGACCCGTACCATGTTGTCTCGTTGTAAAGTACATTCTCTACATTCCCCGTAATAACCAGCACATTAGAGGTTAATTCATTTACTTTATCTTATAAATCTGACTTCACGTCTCTAGCGGACTTATGTTCGCCACAGAAAGAATTACGTGAGCTCGAGTGCCCTGACTCAAGTTACATCTCTAGATCTAAAAGGTGTAATTTGAGTTTAAATAGTAATTTAAGCACATTAACTGTTATATTTTTGTGGTGTACTTGTCCTGCAGATAGTACATAAATACTGCACTGAAAACAGTCATTCAGTGACAGAAATCGATATTAAATATTTTAGATATTTCTATCACAACAATCAACTCTGAAATTTCTGTTAATATATGTTTTTGAGATGCGACTTAGATATATTTTCGGAAACACTCTGGGACTGTCAGCGCTCTATGCCTCAATAATTATATGAAAACAGTCTGGAGTGCACCATTTAAATTTATGACTAACAATTTGAGATCTTAGTTGGATCATCTCGTCCCGTTCGTCGACAGCTCAGAGAAAAAAAATTCAGGGATATGAATAAACAGATATAATTTCGACACCTTTACAGTTTTGAGGTAATGATTGACTTTTACGTAAGGTGGCGGCGTAGTTTGCAAATGTTGGCAACAGAATGTTAGTTTCACGAGGATAATTAATTTACTCTCATGACAACCTGTCAACCAGAGAGCAAACACAGTCTTATCTGTTAAATTGTAAACACAAGGGAATGTTCCCCTCAGCTACTGTTATTGGTTGCTCGGCTAAATTTCACTTACGTTGTCAGCAGCGTAGAGTAGTAATGTTGGCAACTAAATGTTCAGTTTACAAAGGATAATTGATTTATTGACTGGACAGTTGTTCGTAGAAGAACGTATTAGCGAAAGAGCAGCAACTGCATTAAATGGTCAACAAAACGATCCACTAAAAATATTGAATCTGATAAGAATTTCCTTCGAGTTACCACTGCATTACAGGAAGCAACATTCCCGAGTAACGCTCGGGAACGAGATGCTTTCTCATAATGTTTGCAATACAAGTAGCCGGGCCTCTAACGATATATGTTGACTGTGCGCTTCTAAGTCCCCTCCGACAAAAGATGGACGTTTACCATCGTAGAATTACTTACAAGGAAAGTACTTGGGCTCGAACCAACACATATACACCAAAATCATACGCGAGATAATGTAAAGATCCCTTATTGCACTAGTGATACTCCCGCATATGCAAAACTCTACAGTCGTCCTTTAGAGGCCTCTGCGTGTGCCTTGCCGCATAGCACATTGACCTGCCGGTTCGCCAGTAGGGACGGTGCAGTGTGCCTCCGAAGTTGCGTTTTGTTCAAAATGTTCAAATGTTTCTAAAGCTTATGGGACTTAACTACGGGGTCATCAGTCCCTAAACTTACAAACTACTTATGAACTACTTACTAACTAGGACGGCACAAATATCCATGCCCGAGGGGGGATTCGAACCCCCGACCGTAGTGGCAGTGCAGACCGTGACTGAAGCGCCTCAGTCCCCTCGGCCACCGCGGCCGGCTTGCGTTTTGTGACGTTATTTGTGTGGTGAAGCGTCAGATGGGGTGGCGATTGGTAATCAATCCTGCTAATGTATTGCGATTGGTTGACATGAAGTTAAGAAGAACCCTTCTTCGTGAAGATGGTATTAGTGTAGAAAATGAATCATTCGCATGCTTTCTCGTATCTGTTATGGTACAGAAATATGAGCATAAGTTAGATACTCTTGTAACACTAACACGTAATGATGATAATAGGGATGGTAATGGCGAACAACTCATTGCAAGTTTTACGGTAAGTGCGCGAAGAGGCGATGGATGCAGTGGCAGTGAATACCAACAATCTTCCGAGGAGAAGGTTAAAGTTGCACTATCATCACGACTTTTGATGACAATACGCTAGAGAACATGTACGATGATTATTGCATAAGTTACACTTAAGATATCTGCATTACGTATGGCTTCTACAATTATATCGACAGTGCTATCTAGAGCATCATTGCAGAGTTTTGCAGAAAAACGACACTCATCAGCACATTGAGGTGTACGTAGACATCCTGTAAGCAAACGTTCATACATATATGTTTGTTCGAGCCCATGTACTTTCCTTGTTAGAAATGAAGGTTTAATGTTACTTACGCCAGCTGCGGCATTCGGTGCTAATGTATTATTTCATGATACACACGGAACACTATTAGCCTCATTGCATGTAACTGAGTTTTCAAAGAGCAGTCAAGAGATTTTGGCAACATCAGCCGCTGCCGCACGTGAAATTTTACCGAAATCATTATACAAATACATCAGCACGAAAAATGACATATCGATTTTCGATTATAATTATACAACAAGGCCAATGAAATTTACATAATTCATAAGGCACTTTGCCATAGATGCATGCAAAATGTAAATCACGTGTATACGTAGCCATTAAGAGAGGCAAAAGGAAGGAGATGTTTTCATTTCTATAGCTCTGATGACGCTTTCAAATTCTCCAACTGTCAAATAAGTGAGCGTCGAAAACTGAAGTGGTACCAACTTTCTTCCTTGCGTACCGGTCAGGTGCTATGGTAAAAATGCGACACTAAAGTAACAACTTTTCGTGGAAACTCATTTTAGGTACTTTCATGTTTAATGGTTAATTTTCAGTAAGATCGATCATGATATTAGCACTGGGAACCAAAACACCATAGAAACGAATTATGAACAAAATGTTGTTTATAGGCGTCGTTATTTCATTTACTTTTATGTAACAGTAACTTTGTGATAGTTTCCAGCAGATAACACATAATTCGAAACATTCCCCTAATTTTTAATTTCTTCATTTTATACAGATACGATGATGTAAGGCGATAAGTGCGTAGAAATAGAAGAAGGGGGAGATGGAAGATGAATGGAAGGAAAGAGAGTGATGAACAGAGGCCGGGGATTAGATAGAGGGAGGATGAAGAGGTAGATAGTAGGGAAGCAGGAGATAGATATACCGGAAGGGAAATAGATGGAAAGAATGTAGAAAACAATAGCATTTTTCCAAGGTGAATTATACGTCACATGGTCCAGAATCGGTAAATTGATCTGTATGTTTGTGGAGAAAACGAACGACAAAAAATGTAATCTACCTTATGGGTTTAAAATAGTGAGTATCTGCGAAAATATATTTTCTGTAACTTTAGTTTCACATAACCTGCGTAGCCCAACAAACTATATTGATATAGTTTGTAATATTTGGGTCCTGCAGCGTTAAATATGTCAGTTAAAGACATCTTGGAAGAATTGGAGATACTTTTACACCTCGAAATGAACCATTTCTCGTAATTAATGAACAAACAGATCTAAAACATAAAAGTTTCCTCGAAAATTTTATTGAAATATTCAAAGCGGAACCAGGTTAATAACAACACACCCAGTGATAAATTTTAACACATATTACATCAAAGAGCACCTTCTGAATTATTTTCGTATATCGCTGGTAAACAAACCATTGCAGGCATGCAATACCGTTGCCTATCATAATCAGAGACAAAATTTAATACATACTTTGACCTGTTTAATAACCATAGAATGTCGTTGACATACACCTGAAAATCACAGCTAAAGCAATTTATTACAGCACATTACAGCAATTTATAACAACTGTACCATATTGGTGGCATGAAAACGATCTTATATGGAAAAACCACATTACAGAAAGTATGTATAATCAAAATTTATGTAAATATCGTACCATGTGACTTTTATATTATCTATCGACTGTTGTATTACACGATTACAGTTAACCTGATAATGGCTTTGTAGCCGAAAAGGCCATTGTTAAATAAAAATAAAATATTACGCAGCGATTTGGAATCATTGACTATTATATTATGATACTGATATAGTTGAAGCATTCTCTCGGTGATTCTATGTTCACATGAATTACAGTATTTCTATTTATTTCATACTAGCTGAACCCCCGCTGCTTCGCATGCGTAGGCTGATTGGGCTGCACCAGTTGTTTCTTTTTAATCCTGATGAAGAATCCATATCCTAAGTTTCGTAGTTACAGCTTGAAATTTGAGTTAACAGCAACATATTTCTGAAAATCAATTTTTTGCGTCCTCTATTTTACTCCATTATTCGTTGAATATCAAAAAATGCCGAGACACGTGTCTTTTAAATTCGAACCCCGAATCCAAATCCGAAAATTTGTAGTTCTAACTTCAAAATTTCCTAAATAACAACATATTTTCGAAAAACACCCCCTCTCCAATTTAACCCCATTGATGGTTGAATTTCCAAAAATACCGAAACACGTACTTTTTAACGTCTAACCAACTATACAAATAGCTTCAAAATTGTATCAATAGCACCGTGTTTTCAAAAAGAATTTTTGATCCTCTATTTAACCCTCTTACTTGTTGAATTTCCAAAAATATTAAAAATCATAGATTTTTAATCCTGACCAAGACTCCATATCCGAAAATTCGTAGTTGTAGCTTAAAATTTGAGTTAACAGCAACATATTTTTGAAAATAAATTTTTTGCATCACCTATTTTACCCCCTTATTTGTCGAATTTAAAAAAATGCCGAAACACGTGTCTTTTAAATTCGAACCCTGAATTAAAATCCGAAATTTTGTAGTTCTAGATTCAAAATTGCCTAAATAGCTACGTATTTTCAAAAAACGTTTCATCCTCTACTTCACCCCCTTACGGACGGAATATCGAGAAATCGCTTCTTAAATGACGCCTATAGAGTAAGATCAACACCCTCCACAAATTTCAAGTTTCTGTCTTCAGTGGTTTGGGCTGGGCGATGAGAGTCAGTCAGTCAGTCAGTCAATCGGGACACTTTCTTTTATATATAGAGATGAGAGTGAGCCACAGCGAAGCGTGGCCGAGTTTAGCTATTATCTCTGTAAAATATCATTGTTGCCCCCTTCGACAATGTTGTTGATAATAAAAAGTCACTTTTGCGCTCCAGACTGTTTTTTATATTTTAAAAACTCATCGTAAGGGTGCTGTTATTACCAAGTAATAAAGTAATACTTGCCTTTCACTTTTACGAGACTCTGAAAGTGCTGCTCTTAAACGAATGCTATGAGAAATGGTTTTCCTGCTAGCATTTTCCAGTGCTGATACAGTATGGAGGTTACTTTGGACGTATGTAACGCGTCCCCCTTGTCTCTGGTTGCAGACTACGTGAAGCCCATCAAGCTGCCCTCGGCCGGCCAGACGTTCGCCGGCTCCGACGCCACCGTCAGCGGCTGGGGGCTCACCAGCAACGGTGAGTGTCTACATCTGCATCTACATCTACACTCTCCAAAGAGAACTGAGAAAAGCAGGATACTTCAACAATATACCGCTTATTGTGGCTTTGTCTACTTTCGCGTATCCAGCGAGAGAGGAATGACATCTCAATTGTGCCCATGCGAGTTGAAGTCACTTACACAGTCCCTGTACTCCCATAAGTAAATGTATGAAGCGTGTTTCTAGAATCCTCATTCTGTATAGGGTCCTGGACCTTTCTAAATACATTTTCGCGGAATAGTTGCCACCAATCTTACAGCGTTCACCACTTTAAATTTTTCTGCAGCTGCAGTGACAAACCGACCTGAATTATGTATATATAGGGTGTTTCACTAAGTGTGTTTGCCTCTGTAACTTATAAAATAATAGGTGACGGGAAATTTTAATGCGGTAGGTCAACACAAGAAATGTTACACTTTCTGCGGAGCTATGAACATAGTTTATTGTATCATTTTCCAAAGTTACACCACAAAGATATAATGTTTTAAATGGAAAAATAGTTTTTTCTATCGTGCATTGGATTCGTTGAAACCAGCTGCGTCCAAATCAATTTAAACTACATTCCTGTCACTGTTAGTTTGGGAGCTACAACCCTTCAAAGTTTAGGGGGCGGAGGCTACAACAGCGTAGCTGACTGGCTGGTGGTCATGAGACAGTGGGCCGTGCCCCTGGGGATAGCCACTCGGCCAGTGAGCTACGCTATCGCAGCCTCCCCCCCCCCCCCCCCGGAACTTTGAAGGGTTGTAGCTCCCAAACTAACAGTGATAGGAATGTAGTTTAAATTGATTTGAACGCAACTGGTTTAAACGAATCCAATACACGATAGAAAAACTATTATTCCATTTAAAACATTATATCTGTGTGGTGTAACTCTTTGGAAAATGATACAATAAACTATGTTCATAGTTCCGCAGTAAGTGTAACATTTCTTGTGTTGACCCACCGCATTAAAATTTCCCGTCACCTATTATTTTATAAGTTACAGAGGCAAACACACTTAGTGAAACACCCTGTATATATATATATATATATATATATATATATATATATATATATATAGGATGTTAAAAAAAAGGTACGGCCAAACTTTCAGGAAACATTCCTCTAACACAAAGAAAGAAAATATGTTATGTGGACATGTGTTCGGAAACGCTTAATTTTCATGTTAGAGCTCATTTTAGTATTTCTCTTTAAATGTCAATTTCATTCCTACGTGATCAAATTGTAAATTTTCACAATCAACATGTGTGGGCTGAAGAGAATCCGCACGCAATTGTGCAATCACGTCATCAGCACAGATTTTCTGTGAACGTTTGGGCAGGAATTGTTGGTGATGTCTTGATTGGGCCTCATGTTCTTCCACCAACGCTCACTGGAGCACGTTATCGTGATTTCATACGGGATACTCTACCTGTGCTGCTAGAACATGTGCCTTTAGAAGTACGACACAACATGTGTTTCATGCACGATGGAGCTCCTGCACATTTCAGTCGACGTGTTCGTACGCTTCTCAACAACAGATTCGGTGACCGATGGATTGGTAGAAGCGAACCAATTCCATGCCCTCCACGCTTTCTTGACCTCAACCCTCTTGACTTTCATTTATGGAGGCATTTGAAAGCTCTTGTCTACGCAACCACGGTACCAAATGTAGAGACTCTTCGTGCTCCTATTGTGGACGGCTGTGATACAATACGCCATTCTCCAGGGTTGCATAAGCACATCAGGGATTCCATGCGACGGAGGGTGGATGCATGTATCAAAAATGTTTGTAAAGTCTAGGGGACTTAACTACGGGGTCATCAGTCCCTAAACTTAGAAACTACTTATGAACTAACTAAGACTAAGAACGGCACAAATATCCATGCCCGAGGGGGGATTCGAACCCCCGACCGTAGTGGCTGTGCAGAAAGTGACTGGAGCGCCTCAGCCTCCTCGGCCACCGCGTCCGGCGATGCATGTATCCTCGCTAACGGAGGACATTTAAAACATTTCCTGTAACAAAGTGTTTGAAGTCACGCTGGTACGTTCTGTTGCTGTGCGTTTCCATTCCATGATTAATGTGATTTGAAGAGAAGTAATAAAATGAGCTCTAACATGGAAATTAAGCGTTTCCGGACACATGTCCACATAACATATTTTCTTTTTTGTGTGTGAGGAATGTTTCCTGAAAGTTTGGTCGTATCTTTTTATAACACCCGTGTTGCCTTTCTCTAATAAAAGTATCCACCGTCAGTAGTCAGCTATGGCTTGCACAAGCTTAAGCTATATTGTAAAGTGTTGCCTAAATGTTCAAATGTTTGTAAACTTACTGGACCAAACTGCTATGATCACGTCCCCAGACAAAAACTAACGTACACTAAGGACAATATTAACACTAATGCCAAACGAAGGACTCGACCCCCGGTGGAAACGGCCGCCCACTTCATAGCATTACGCCTTATACCACGCAGCCATTCTGGAAACATAAGCATTTTGTTGTTGTTGTTGTTGTGGTCTTCAGTCCGGAGACTGGTGGGATACAGCTCTCCACCTTACTCTATCCTGAGCAAGCCTCTTCATCTCCTCATCAGGACGACAACCTATATCCATTTGAATCTGCTTACTATATACATCTCTTGGTCTCCCTCTGCGGTTTTTACCCCACACACTTCCCTCCAACAATTCCATGATTTCTAAGAATGTGTCCTACAAATCGATCCCTTCTGTCGGTGAAGTTATGCCAGAAATACCTTATCTCTCCAATTCTGATCAGTACGTCCTCATTAGTTACGCGATCCACCCACCTAATCTTCAGCATTCTTTTGTAGCACCACATTTCAAAAGCCTCAATCCTCTTCTTGTCCGCACTATTTATCGTCCATGTTTCACTCTCATACAAGGCAACACTCCACACAAATGCTTCAGAGAGGACTTCCTTACGCTTAAAATAATATTCGATATCAACAAATTACCCTTTTTCAAAAAAGCTTTTCTTCCCATTGCCATTCTGTATTTGATATCCTCTGTTCTGCGAGCATCATATGTTATTTTACTGCCTAATTAACAAAATTCATCTACCACCTTCATAGTTTCATTACCTAATCTAATTTCTTCAGCATCGCCTGATTTTTAAGACTGCATTTCATTACCTTTGTTTTGCTCTTGTTAATGTTCGTCTTATATGCTCCTTTCAACACACTGTTCATTTCGTTCAATTCCTCCTCCTCTCTGCCAGAATTACAATGTCATCAGCAAAACGCATTGTTTTTATTTCTTCACCCTGAACTCTGATTCCTTCTCGAAATTTCTCCTTGCTTTCATTTATAGCTTCCTCGATGTACAAACTGAACAACATTGGAGAAAGGCTACAACCCTGTCTTACACCCTTCCCATCCTCTGTCACCCTTTCATGCCCTTTAACTCTGATAACTGCTGTCTGGTTTTTGTACAAGTTGTAAATAACCTTCCGTTCCCCATAATTTACTTCTGCTGATTTCAGAATTTGAAAGAGGGTATTCCAATCAACATTGTCAAAAGCTTTCTCCAAATCTACGAAAGCTAGGAATGTAGGTTTCCCTTTCCTTAATCTGTCTTCTAGGATAAACCATAACGTGAGTATTGCCTCCTGTGTTCCTACATTTCTCCTGAATCCAAACTGATCTTTCCGAAAGTCGGCTTCTACCAACTTTACCATCCTTTTGTAAATAGTTCGTGTCAAAATTTTGCGACCATTAGTTATTAAACGGTTCTGTAATTTTCTCACCTGTCTGCACCTGCTTTCTTTGGAATAGGGATTACTACATTTTTCTTTAAGTCTGAACATAAGCATAAGCAGACTAATTGCATTTTCCTGAGGACCGTACGACTAAGATCGAAACTCTTGGGTCCCATGTCGCTAGTTCGATCTCCAGTTAATGTCACACACGGAAGCAACCTGGATTTCGTTCTGGGGAGGTTAGTTTTTTGGTTCTTTTTTTTTTTTTTTTTTTAAAGAAAGTCCCTTGTATTTATTAATCCATATCTTATTTTTACATTTTTTTATAAACTAAGCAATTACACTGCAAAAACTAGTGTACAAGAAATAAAACGAATAGGCTCACATGCATTTGAAAGTGGAAGAGGAGCAACGTGGTGGGAATGGAGAGTATACAGGGTGAACCACCTAACACTTGCATCGCAAATATTGCGGAAACGGAAAGTGCGATTGATGTGCGGTTTTCGCAGAATGGAATGGTAGTCAAGGACTCGTATCGTTAGCCAATAAACAGATTGTAAAAATACCTAGAAAGTGTATTTTTTATGCAAACATACCATTTACAAATGGAACAATGGTTGTTTCTATCATGCTCTGGAATTTTTGACACCGGATATGTACAAAGAATTTTTAATTACATTTTCATCAAGTTTACTTTGGCAACTACAATCATTCAAAGTTTAGGGCGCGGAGGCCGCGACAGCGTAGTTGACTGGCTGGTGGTCATGAAACAGTGGGCCGTGCCCCAGGGGCTAGCCACTCGGCCAGTTAAGTTCCATAAGCTTCACAAACATTTGAACATTTTTTGAGACGTCCGAAAGAACAGAATATATATATATATATATATATATATATATATATATATATATATATATATATATATTATTGATGACGGGCAATGATCCCTTCTTCAGTGTGGAGGAACTCCTAAGGGAATTAGCTTAAAATATCTACGAGTTTGAGTTCTAGTGGACAGAAGTAAAGTTGAGAATTTGTATCTGACGGGAGGCGTACTTGAGTAATTCCGCGCAGGTGTGATGATCGCTGTGTAGAGGTGTGTGGTTTAGACGTCAGCACAACTGCCTAAAAAGCAGGAGACACGGCTTCGAGTCTCGGCTGGGTTCCCCTTTTTCAATTTTACCCATTCGCAGTTATTGTCATGAATTTCGTGAATTCTCCAATAATCGTTGCAGAAGTATTTCAACGTGTGTAGCATTAATTACATTATAGTTCCGTATATGAATCTATTAGAGAATGGAACATTGGAGAGATATTATGAAAGCGGCTCGATAAACCCTCTGCCAGGCACTTAAAACTGAATTGCGGAATAAATATTTAGATGTAGATGTGGTTCCATCCTAATGACAGAGACTCATTATATCATCGTATCATAGCACTTTGTATTGCATGTGCCACACTCAGTAACGTTCTCATAGAAAACATATGGTATAGACGTAGCAATCTAGTTGCTATGCTTGCTTCCACGTACAATACAGAGGTGCGACGGTTTGATGCAGATACACCCTTTACACGACAATGAATATCATTATTCAGCTCCTCGCCGTTGGTGGACTACTTTTTCAAAAGTTCCATAAACATGATATTCCTCACCTTCATGTAGTATTCCACTAACAACTGGCTTCTCATTTAGTCTCCTTTTTATTTTACTGGAAACTACGAGACCTAACTCTAAGTGTAGAAGATTCGTCGTCGATGGCTGATGGTCGTATCTCGAGTTCCAATTTCTATCCCGGATTTCCGTCATTGCGTCGCAGTTCATTAGTGAAGGTACTTTGGCGTCTTTTCAGACCTATTCTACATTTATATCTACATAGATACTCTGCAAATCACATTTAAGTGCCTGGCAGAGGGTTCATTAACCACTTTCATAACCTTTCTCTACCATTCCATTCTCTACTAGCGCGCGGGAAGAAAGAACACCTAAATCGTTCCGTTTTCGATCTGATTTCTCTTATTTTATTGGAATGTCTCCCTAAGTAGGTGGGTTCTAGCAAAATATTTTCACATTCAGAAGTAAAGGTCTGTGACTGAAACTTCGCAAACAGATCACACCGCAATGAATAACGTCTTTCTTTTAATGATTTCCACCCCAATTCATGCAACATTTCCGTAACACTTTCCCCCCGGTAACGTGATAAAACAGAAAAGCTGCTCTTCTCGGAACCTTCTCAATATCTTCCGTCAGTCCCACCTGGTAAGGGTCCCACAACGGGCAACAGTACTCCAGGAGAGGACGCACAAGTGTGATGTAGGCAGTCTCTTTGGTGGAGTTGGTCCATTTTCGAAGCGTTCTGCCAAACAAACGTAATCTTTGGTTCGCCTTCCCCACAATATTTTCTATGTGTTCTCTCTAAGTTGTTCATAACTGTAACCCCTAGGTATTAGGTAGAATTTACGACCTTATGGTTTGACTGATTTATCGCGTAATTGAAGTTCAGCGGATTACTTTTAGTGGTCATGTGTATTACTTCACACTTTTATTTAGTGTGAAATGCCAATTTTTGCACCATGTACAAATTTTGTCAAAATCGCTTTGTTGTTGCTTTTGACTTCACTAGCCGATAAACGACAGCATCACCTGCGAACAGTCTGAGGGAGCTATTCAGATTGTCTCCTAAATCGTTTATAAACACAAGAAAGAGTAGGGGACCTATAACGCTTCCCTGTGGAACTCCAGATATCACTTCTGTTTTACTCGATGACTTACCGTCAATTACAACGAACTGTGTCCTTTCTGATAGGAAATCGTGAATCCAATCTCACAATTGGGGAGATATTCCATAAGCACCCAATTTCATTAGATGCCGCTTCTGTGGTACAGTGTCAAAAGCTTTCCGCAAATCAAGAAATATGGAATCGATTTGAGATCCCTTGTCGATGGCACTTATCCCTTCATGTGAATAAAGGGCAAGCTGTGTTTCGCAAGAGAAATACTTTCTGGTACAAAAGTGTCGTAAAAAGCGATTAAATGGCTTGAATGGAAATGAAAATTATGTAAACGAACATTTGTTTTTGTTTTTTCATAATTAATTTTATTAAACTTAATTTACTTGCAAAAATATGACTACATTACTGTTCCCAGAATAAACTGTAAATAAAATAGCATTGCAGTGAGTATAATGTCTCGTAATTTGAAAAATTTTGTATGGCGATTGGTTTGCAGTGTCGAATAGAGAACACTAAGGCACGACATCTACCTCACACATTCATACATCTAGTCATTAATGTCACTTTGCTGACTTACTGGTTTGTTGTTTTCAGATGCATGGCAAATTGCTGGCACCCTTCAGTACGCTAATGTGAAGATCTGGGACAACGCTGACTGCCAGGCTATATACGGCGATCTGGTCGATTCTAACGCCATCTGTGCCATGGGCACCAACGGTCAGCATAGTTGCAATGTAAGTACCCAATCCACGAAGATTAATCGCAAAGGAAGATATTAAAAGTTTACTGAGGGTACTGCAGAAACTGCGCCTCTCCTTCCCCATCACCTCACATTAGTACCTCGCCTGCAGATACAGATACCATTACTTTATCATTTCCTTCCTCTATTGGCACTGCCACTTCTGTCAATATCCCGTCCATCATAGTAATAAAAAATTAGAGCACATCCTTACTTCAGTCAATTTTTCTCTCTGAACTGGGCTGTTTGTCTCGTCCAACTCTAAAACAGGTCAAAAAATCAAACGACTTGGATTCTGCTATAGACATTTCCTTCCGGTATTACATTGAAGGAGAATAATTCATAGCAGCGGCGGAGTGGCCGAGCGCATTGAGGCGCTATGCTGCAATGCGCGAGCCCGTTCCCCGTCAGGGGTTCGAATCCCCCCTCGGGCATGGATGTCTGAGCTGTCTTTAGTGTAAGTTAGTTCATAAGTAGTTCGTAAGTTTAGGGACTGATGATCCCGCAGTTAAGTCCCATAAGCTTCACAAACATTTGAACATTTTGAATAATTTTTAAACAGGACTGTTATAGGCGATGTAATTGTTTAGTGGCCTACTTGCTCATGTATGTTATCCACAGCTTTTCGTCCAAATTAAAACTAACGAAGTAGCGCAGCGGCATCTTTCGGTAGAAAGGCGTTAAATCGAGCCTCCGGACAACCAGAGTTTGGTTTTTCGTGATTTTCCTAAGTCAGTCCAGGCGACTGCCGGGATGGTTCTTCGAAAGGAACGGCGGATTTTCTTCCTCTACACTCCGAAACAGACCTCCATCTCTCAAGACCACGCTGTTGATAAGACGTAATACCCCAAACATCCTTCCTTGTTTTCATCTGGGCTTTCAAACAACTTGCTCCTTTTTATACTATGTTCTCTAAGTATTGAGCAAAAGCACTACGAGAACATTCAAAATTTACTGATGGATCCACGTGTGTTTGTGTCCATATAGTGGAAGGGGGGAGGGGAGGGAAGGGAGCGGTAAAAAAGAAATCAGAGAGAGACCAAGATATAACTAACCACATTCAAAAGGATGTAAGTTTCAGCAGTTATTAATACATGAAGATGCATGCACAGGAAAGCGTAGCGGGGAGACTTGCATCAAAACCATCCTACGAGTGAAGACAGCAACAACAGTGAAAGGCTTTGGATATACTGATTTGAAAATCATTGTTGTGAAGTTTCTAAAAGGGCTGTCAAGAAAGTAAACGTTTTGAATTAACAACCTAAATCAGTATTAATACTTACGTTTTATCACAAACATCTGGAAACTACAGTTCTATTTGTCTACATAGTATCAAGTCTCGAGCCAGATTCAAACGGGACGTTAAACTAGAAGCTTCCTTCCTTCCTCCAAACATATTCAAGCACTTGTGATGCCTTTTCACAGTCTATGAAATACCCTCTACAAAAATCTCTGCCACCTAAGAATGTTGCCGACCTGTCACGGAGTTTTGAAGCTCTTCATCATTATCAAAACGCTGAAATGCAAGCCATTTGTTTATGTATGATCAAAATCGTCCAGTTTGAACTGGGCCAAAAGTACATTTGTTCGTTTTCCTGTTTGAGAGCGAGCTTTGTCACGAAAAAACAAAACAGATGACCGCGACGATTATTTTGGATTACGCTTCTTAGACTTTTCAGAGTTTCGCGTAGACCATAGAAAACAGTAGCCCTGAATTTCTTTTATATTCTTCAAAAATGAAATGCCAAGATCGCGAATTAATAATTTATTTAATGACGACCGGCTTTGGAGGAATGTGTAACCATCATCTGGTCATTTATATTTTACTAGTAAAAGACCGGCAGTCAACAGAATTGACTGCTGTTCTATGTATTATGAATTTGTCTTGCAGCTATGCTCAGTTGTTTCATTTTGCTGATAGAGACGCATTTGTTTTGCTATTGGAGCGAGCCTTGTATTTCTCTGTTCAGTGGATGCTTTTTGTCGAGAAAGCCATTTCTATGCAACTTTAGCTTCTTTTCTCTCTTCTCCAGTATTGTATTTTTTAGGCGGCATGTTTAAATGAAATTACGTAAATACGTAGTTATTATTTAAAACAGATTGTCAACGTAAACAAATGTTCTCCTGCCCCCTGACACGTTCAATATGTGTTCAATATTAAATCATTTCAATATTACGTATGTTAATTTGTTGCCGATAGTTATTATAAACGTTTTACCGTGAAGTAAATGCGAAAGAATAATGCTCTGTGCTAGAGTTGATCGATATTCATCACTGTTACATAGACATTGGCATTTAGTTGGATACATTGATGTTCTTACATCGGCATTAACTTGTCTAAAACACCGACACATATGTGGCATGACTACAATATAGGACTATAGGTATCTCCATCCCGAAGATTCAACTGGATTCTCTAATAAAATTTTGATATGGTCTAGACACCAAGCCACAAACGAATTAGGTATATGTAACTCTGTATGCTGTATTGTACGTCACGTCTTTGTCCAGTTGTAACATATTTCCGTCACTCATGGTAAGAGGATCAGTCTAAAAAAATTTTTTTAATTGATTCTAATTCCAATGTCTACTTAACAGCGATGAATATCAATCAATTCTCGCAGTTACTTCACAAAAAAAGTAAGTCAAAATATGACAGCAAGAATTTCTGTCATGAATCTATCATGACACAGTTTCACAGGGTTTCTCTGGCTTGCTTCGAGAACAGATGTGCCCTTGCATTTCTATAAGGCCATCAATAAGTTTAAAATTCCTCTCCTTCAGAGTGTTCCAGGGTGAGAAAGTCTTATGTCAGAGCTCATTCGTTTGGTTTTGAGGTCGTCACCAGTTTTGGTACCCAACGAGCACTAAATTACCGTTAGTCTAGTTTTTCGGATTTCATGTAACAGACTTCGAGATATTTCGGGGAAATCAGCAGAAAGTTCCTTTTATCAGTGGAAGCCTAACGATTCTGTCTTCATACTGAATATTTGTTCTTCCATTTTTGAACATTCGTACCCATTGCTCACTCACAATTTTTGAACAATGAACCGCATACTGAGTGACTTTTAGTCCAAATAAATGTTACAAGGAAAAATCCCCTTTGCACCCCCTTGCCTAAGATTTAATGATGAGGCAGTCGATAGCCCTCCAAAACGTAGGTCAGTCAGGAAAACAGGAAGAAAGTTTTGGAAAATATAAAAAAAAAACCAAGCAAAATAAAACCAGTTAATGGTCAACATCAGGCCTGTCGTCCTATTGTTATGGTTATGTGGTGATAGTCTTATATTGCGAGAGATCCTTGGTGCTGTATATATTTTTTTTTTTTTTTTCGCTCAGTTATGAACTGTCTGTTCTATCAACTCTCTTTCTGCAGCCTTGACAACTGTTGTACCATACATTAATTACAGATATGAGTCATGTTAAAATATATGACCGTAGTAAGTAAAATTGATGAATAGTTAATGCACGTGACATGTTCCATATACTCTCACATAAATGAAAACAACAAATAAATGGGTATGAACTCGGTTAACACAAGTTCCAACACCTTATCCATCTTCTTCTCTTCAGGTATTAGGCAGGCTGTGGCTGTTACGTTACCCATCTCTTTTGGGGTCTTACTCTATCTTTTCTTCAGTGGTTCTTACAATTTCTTGCCTCTAAGGGAAATCTCTCACTTTCTATTCTTTCCAGATATTTATTCATATTCTCCTGTACTCTCTGATTTTATCATTTAGGCTAAAGCTTCGCAGTTGTTCTCTAATATCGTGATTTCTTAGTCTGTCTTCTCTTGTGCAACCTTTCTATCAGAGATTTCATTTCTTGTGCCTGTATGGCTTTCTGGCTTCTTAGTAATCACCCAGGTCTCACTTCCATAGAGCAGCGCGGGAACTGCAAAATTCGGTAGATTTCGAGTGTCTCGTGGTTTTGTTTTTTATATGTTTCTTTTAAATGTTCCACATACCCGGCTGATGTTACAACGTTTAATTACAATATCTTTGCTGTAGTCATATGTCATATCACCTCCAAGGTAATCTTCTCATGTATCACTATTTTGGTTCTAATTGGTTCTTTTCCCATCAAAGTCATGGTCTTGCGTTTTTAGTGATATTTCCACGTCAAATTTTGCACTTATTTATTTTAGACAGTAGATTCCTTTCTGAAGGTTATCTTCCTTATGTGTTAGAATCACTTCATCATCAACATATAGTAAATTGTTTAATAGAGTCCTCCTGCCTAGGTAAAATACATTCTGAAATACTGTTTTCCATACACGTATTATTTCATTACTGTAAATTTTGAACAAATTTGGAGAGATGTGGCAGCCTTGTCGTGTCCCTTTGTTGGTTAGTATCTCCTTAGTCATTTTTCCATTCAGATGTGGTGTGATATTTTTGTTGTGACAAAGTTTTTATCGCATTTATTAGATGCTTCTGATATTCTAGATTCGTCATTATCTCTTAAAGTTTTTGTCTACTGACATAGTCAAGCTATTTTTAAAATCAATTAAAGCGATGTGCATTTATTATACTCTCTCCGTTTTTCTGTTATTTGCTATGAAGTAAAAACCGCAGCTATTGAGGACGGTCCTTTCGTGAAACACATTTGTTCCTCATACAGCAGTCATATTTTTAAGTCGTGTATTTAACAGCATGTACCTTATATGCTGAGAATGGTAAAATTATCCCTCTAGTTACTTCGTTTTTCATCCAACATTCGTTATAGAGGTGTAGCAATCGTAAGTATAGCATCATCCCTCCAGATTTCAATAATACAGCATTAACACCATCAAATGCTGTTGCCCTTCTGTTCTTGAATGACATTAGTGCTGCTGTTAATTCGTATTTCATGCAATCCATTTTCGTCCAGTTGTTCAATTTCAGTTTCTTGTGCTGTATGATCATACCCTAATTCGTTGTAAATTTACCAACTTTTCTTCAGTACTATTTATTTGTACCCTCTCTCTGCCTAATGTGTTTAAGGTTTTTAAAAACTTATATGCCATTTGTTGTCTACCGTGGATACAATGTTGTGACATTACAGATAAAGGGGGAAGCTGATTGTTTCCATGTGAAAAACAAACTTTGGAAAGCTGTTGGGTTCCCCAGCCGCCCGGCTAACAGTTTGGCCCTAGTGAAAAAGAAAACCCTAATCTGCTCTGTACCAGTCACATATGCTGCAGATGGTGAGCTCTGCTTTCATCTTGCAAGCAAGACTGGCAGTCGTTACCACTTGAGAAAGCCGGTCAAAACCTGAGAGAATCTCTTCCGATCCGAATGACACACGTCATTGGCACCGACGTGAGCCACCACCTACAGTTGGCAGCACCGCGTGCCCTTCATGGCATCCGGAAGGACTCGTTCCACATTTTCAGTCATTGAGGTACGAAAAGGGACGTGTATTGTCTCTTGAAGTACAAGAACACCTCGATCCTGACACACAATTTAAAGAAATTAACTTGTAAATTAAAGGTAAGGAAATTTTTGAGATATTTTGATTTCGATGGCCACTTTTATTACGCTATCCCATAAAGTAGCCTAATAAAAGAGGCTATGGAAATCAAAATATCTGAAAAATCACTTCATAAAGACGGCGGTTTGCAGCTGAGCACGGCCATCGGACGGTTAAAGCCGGCGCGGCAGGCACGCGGCCGAAATACTGCCATATATGGCGATGCAGCTGAGCACCAGTGACGTCACAGGGGGCGGCGCAGGTATATAAGGACGGCGGCAGCAGTGGTAAGACAGTCACCACTTGACAATGGCCGAGGAGATTTCGGCCGAAACCTCGTGGATATCAAACGACGCGGCTGGAAACCCGGAAGAATTTTATCAACTAACAATTTGTTTATACGAGTAAATAGCATGTCCCATCGACAAAAATACCACAACTCTTCAGCGTAATAATGAAGAAATAGCAGTTCCACTTTTTAATTTCTTCTTTCTTTCTTCGTTTTGGCCATCTAAGGACCATGCACCAATTTCAATGTTTCCTGCTCTGTTCTTCTTTCTTTTTTCTCCAGTATTCTGTCATCTTTTAACTATGCATCCTTTTTCTCTCCTCAGACCACTTTACTCCTGTCTTATTTTCCCTCCTGCTTTGGAATCCTTCCATTTTTAACACTTTCTTTCTGAAAGTTTCTCTTTCTGTTGCATCTTTTTCACTTTCTTTCTAAAAGTTTCTCTTTCTGTTGCATCTTTTTCACTTATATTGTTTCTTTCAAAATATTTCCTAACTTCTTGAATCCATGCTATTGTTGACTTCTTGTCCCAGAGATATTTAAAAATCTGTTTGGTTAACCTGTTGCTGTTCATTCGGTATAAATGTCCAAAAAATAGCAGTCGCCTCTTCCTTAGTGTTTCGGTTATGTTTTCTATGTTGCGATAAACTTCTGCATTACTTCTTAGTTTCCATACGTCTCTATTTCTTAGTGGACCAAGTATTTTTCGAATGAGTTTTCTTTCTAGGACTTCAGGTTTATGTAATTTGTAATTCAGTACTAAACATTCACTTGCATAAAGACATTCTGGCTTTACTACTGTGTTGTAGCGCTGTATTTTCAGATTTTTAGACAGAGACCTTTTGTTGTAAATGTTCCTGGTTATACCATAATGTTCTCTCCTTTTTATGTACTCTTTCTTCTACAGCAAATTTTTCTAAGCCATTTTCCTAAATCATTTCTCCCAAATATTTAAATTTATTTACCCTCTTTATCGACCCAAGATCTATTAGTAGGATTTCTGGAGCATTTATTATGTTTGTCATAAATTTTGTTTTCTCTGCAGAAATTTTTAAACCTGCTTTGTTGGCTATTTCTTCTTCGTTTATTTATTTATTTTTTTATGTGTATCCAAGTCTTTGCAAACTACATCTGTGACATAGTTAATTAGTGAACTATAATAGGATCCTTGATAAGGTCGTGTTTAGTACAGTGTGCACTCAGTGTTAAAACTTTGCACAACGACTGAAATTTGGTATGCAGACTGAGGCTGTAACAGTGTGTTCAGGAGAGAAATGCTGATTACTTGAATCGCCTAAGTGCATGTTAGAAAAGGCCTGGATATAAGTAAACAATATACAATGAGGATATCTGTAGTGATTAATGTAACAAATAAAAAGAAATAAAGAAACTTCTTGACAGATTAAAATTGTGTGCCGGAACCGGGATTCGAACCTGGGACCTTTGCCTTTCGCGGGCAAGCGCTCTACCGACATTTTTCCTTTTTTTTTTTTTTTCAGGTAGATCTATGATTTGCGGACGTTTAAATTGTTCGTTTGTGGTCGTTCGTTGATCATTTGGCTCAGATTTTTTATTGCAGAGGACGTTCAGCCCTATGACCGGGCGCGCAGAGCCACGGCGCCCGGCAAGCGACTGAGCTATCCCGACACGACTCACAATGCCGCTTCACAACTTCACTTCCGCCAGTACCTCGCCTCCTACTTTCCAAACTTCACAGAAGCTGTCCTGAGAAACATGCAAAGACTAGCACTCCTGGAAGAAAGGATATGGTGGAGACATGGCTTAGTCTAAGGGATGTTTCCAGAATGACTCATTCTAAAAAGAAACAAAACTATTTCAAAAAATAAATATTTCCGAAATTTTCCGTACTCGCTTAATATGCATATATATATATATATATATATATATATATATATATATATATATATATATATATATATATATACAGGGTGTTTCACTAAGTGTTTGCCTCTGTAACTTATAAAATAATAGGTGACGGGAAATTTTAATGCGGTAGGTCAACACAAGAAATGTTACACTTTCTGCGGAGCTATCAACATAGTTTATTGTATGATTTTCCAAAGAGTTACACCACAAAGATATAATTTTTTAAATGGAACAATAGTTTTTTCTATCGTGTATTGGATTCGTTTAAACCGGCTGCGTCCAAATTTAAACTGCATTCCTATCACTGTTAGTTTGGTAGCTACAACCCTTCAAAATTCCGGGGGCAGAGGTTGCGATAGCGTAGCTGACTGGTCGAGTGGCTATCCCCTGGGGCACGGCCCACTGTCTCATGACCACCAGCCAGTCAGCTACGCTGTCGTATCCTCCGCCCCCTAAACTTTGAAGGGTTGTAGCTACCAAACTAACAGTGATAGGAATGTAGTTTAAATTGATTTGGACGCAGCTGATTTCAACGATTCCAATGCAGGATAGAAAAAAACTATTGTTCCATTAAAAAAATTATATTTTTGTGCTGTAACTCTTTGGAAAATGATGCAATAAACTATGTTCATAGCTCCGCAGAAAGTGTAACACTTCTTGTGTTGACCTACCGCATTAAAATTTCCCGTCACCTATTATTTTATAAGTTACAGAGGCAAACACACTTAGTGAAACACCCTGTATATATATATATCTACAAAAGATTTTTTTTTTTTTTTGGTGGGGGTAGAGAGTCTTGACCTCCTTGACCCCCATGAGGCGCCCCCTGGATCCGCCACTGCATTGAACACGCTGATTTCTAAACGGCGACCCCTGCCGCCACTGCCTCCAGTGCTGCGCGTCACTTTCTCGTCAGCCGTCACACTTCCAGAGCTGAGCAGCGGACTGTTTCCGGTTGCAGGGCGACAGCGGCGGCCCGCTGGTGGTGAAGGACTCTGCCGGCGAGTCGATGGTGGTGGGCGTGGTGTCGTGGGGCCCCGCGAAGGACTGCGAGAACCCCTCGCAGCCCGACGTCTACATGCGCGTCACCGCCTTCCTCGACTGGATCAGCCAGAATGCTGGCATCTGAGCCGCGCCGCTGACATTCGTCTGCAGGCTGTTGAACATCTGTGCCTGTACCACTTAACGTTGTGGTTCCAAATAAACGTATTCTCTGTAATACATGTAACAACTTTATTTTCTGTTCATTAGTACAGTCTCTGACTACTAACACCACACCTATGTCATTCACGATCTATTGTAGTATAAATGAGTAGCCTATTATCAAAGATGGACATCTGTCGTTTGCCAGAAACTATTATATCTGTAAGTGGCTAATGTCAATTTGATTACTCAAGTACCTTCAAATTGTGTTTGAAAATACAGATGTCCATCTTTGAAACCAAAATGTGTAGTGTCCGCTTTTGATGTGAAGACGCTCTCAGATGTCCGTTTTTGATACACAGAGATTCGCTTACAGCTGACGAGAATCTTTTACAAGTGTATAATCTGGGAATTATAGGAATATGACATAAAGTGGAAAATATTAAATTCTCAACACTATTACATATTGGATAAATGAACTACAACAATAATAATAGTAATCTTTATAATGTTATATATAAATTGAAATGTCACGGCACTGAATCTCTATAATTATTAGCATAAGGTCTGTTGAAACTGTTGCCAGATTTGTCCTTAAACATATTTCTGACGTCGAACTACTTTCCAACAAGTGATAATTTCGTACAACACACCTTACAATATAACAGTGTAGTTTACAAGCTAGTCTTACCTTTGTTTCTTTTCAATGTTCATTTTCCACTTTTCAGGTTGTCTCAGCCGCTTCCTAGCTTTTCCTTTGGACTCTGGTGATATAATATGTTCCATTTCACTCGCTTTAAGATGGTTATTAATAATAACACTATAAAAATTACTGAAAAAATTAAGTACGGACTAATACGTCTTAGTATCCGGCACATGTTGTCGCCATTTCTGATTTTCGAGGTCATGAGATTATACACTGTGTTCCCATTGGTGCACACTGCTTCATTCAACAAGTGTTCAAATTTGATATGAAGCTCTTATGTTGGTGTCCGTTTTTGATGTGAACAGTCAACGTTTGATTTATCACATATACCTCAATTTTTGGAAAAACGGACTTCACCAATGAAAAGAGCGGAAAAACTTCCATCAGGATCGACTGATAACTAAATTTCGACCATTAGGTTAGATGTCCAGGTTTGATATTAGGCTACTCAAATATGTTTTTATGGTTCTTTTTCTTTTTTTTAATAAATATACTTCCGTAACTAATTTGCAAGCCACTGCAGACTCATCACTTTGAAAAGTAGTTATGAAAGACTATAAAACATTCATAAAGGCAGTTGCTTGCATATTTATTATAATAATAATAATAATTTCGTGTGGCTCATTAGCCTGGTGCAAGTCTTTCAATTGGACGCCACTTCGATGACTTGCATGTCCCTGGCCTACCCAAGTTATCCGACTTTGAAAAGGTGACCTACAGCTTAATGCGGAATCCGAAACACATGTCGTTTCTGGCGACTCTTCACATTATTGAGAGGTAAAGGTTGGGTTAACAGTTTCATGCATGACTTTTTATTTGAAGCTATAAAAACTACAATGATTAATGTATAGTGTGTATATACTGATAAAATATTGAAAAAAAGAATCCTTAAAATTATTATGCATTACTAGCAACAGAGTTCGTAGCTGGTCTGCTACATAGTGCTTCCTTGATGTACCCAATGTTCAGGGTGTCTCGCGAAAGACGCCTGGGAGAGGTCCGCGAGTTGCGCGGCGCGTTTGCCGGCTGCTGCCGCTCCGCCTGCCGGTCGCCGCTATGCGTGTTCTGAGACACTTGGCAACAGCGCCGAGTCCGGCCGTGTTGTCGTCAGGTAGAAACACTTTGCTCTTGTGTTCTATACTGCGTGACAGTGTGTCCGGCTGTTTTGTTTTGAGTTTGCTATAGAGTTTCCTTTCAGTATGGTATACACGAAGGATCAACGAGTGTTTCTTGTGCTGAACTATGCAAAAACAGAATCGTATGTGGAATGTCGGCTATAATTCATACAGAAATTTCTCGGTGTGCATATTCCCAGTGAATCCACGATACGCAGATTACTGAAGAAATTTCAAACAATGGATCTGTGTTAGACGAACAAAGGCCTAGAGAAGGTTAGTGTTCTAACCGAAAATAAATTAGACGAGATATGAGAGGCCTTGGAAAAAAGCCCGAGAAAATCTCTTCGCCGTTTGGCACTTCAGATGGGTGTGTCAAGAGCATCTTCTCACGGAGCAGGACACAAACTGAATTTGAAGCCGCACAAAATAACGGTAGTGCATCAACTCACGAACTCAGATACTGCTGCTCGACGTCGTTACTGTAACGGGCTGTTACAGTCTATGCATGATGGGGAAGTTGATTCTGAGATGAGAATGAAACTTTCACTCTGCAGCGGAGTGTGCGCTGATATGAAACTTCCTGGCAGGTTAAAATTGTGTGCCGGAACCGGGACTCGAACCTGGGACTTTTGCCTTTCGCGGGCAAGCGTACTACCGACTGTGCTATTCCGACACGACTCACGATAACGCCTCACAACTTTACTTCCGCCAGATTCTGAGATGCTTTATTTTTCTGATGAAGCATGGCTGCATTTGTCAGGCTACGTAAATTCGCAGAACAATCAATGTTGGAGCTCAAGATATCCATATGAGTTACATAAACAACCTCTTCATGACATGAAAACTGGAGTGTGGTGTGCAATTAGTACGAGGCGAATAATTGGGCCAATCTTTTTTCACGAAACAATAAATTCTGACAGGTATGTGAACAATATCCTGCATCGATTTTTTCAAGAACTTTTACCCAACGAAAAGCTGTACGGTTATTTCATGCAGGACAAAGCAACACCACACATTGTCAATGCTTCTATGGCACAATACGAAGTGTTTTTCATGATAGGATAGTTGACTGGCCTCCTCTTTCTCCAGATCTAAATCCTTGTGACTTTTATCTTTGGGAAATGTTAAAAGACAAGGTGAATGCAAGTAATCCAAATACACTCGAAGAGTTGGAAGACAGGATTCGACCAGTCATTTCTCCGATTTCGGCAGCCGAAATTCGTCGAGTGTTCGCAAATGTGTTCAAGAGATGTCAGGCCGCTCTTTCCATAGAGGGACATCATTTTGAACATCTACTGTAAATAAAGGTAAGCTTAGGTTACTCAGATGGCAATGTTTTTTAGACTTTAACTCAGTGTATGCGCTCGCGGCACAATAGAGTCCGAGAATCGGCCGCTGCCGTGGCCGTTGCAGGCGTCTTTCGTGAGACACCCTGTAGTAAATGTCACTGTTATGCCTATCATATTCACAGAAAGTAAATCATAATGCAACAATACTATGTGATTACTTTTACATGGCAATGGAGGAATACCAAAGTAAACAAACGCACATGTTAGGAGTAACTCAATGCAGCTAACTGACGAAATGACTCAGTAGCACCCTGCAATTTATAATTTCTAGGACGAGCTACCAGCATATGTAACACTATGAATACAAGCAGCCAGAAATGAATTTGTGGTAAAATGTTGATAAGTTTGATAGATAATGGAAAAAATAAGGTATGTAGAGCTGATCAGCTATACTATGAATTAAAAGGGTAACAATACAGACTGATAAATTCCGAGGTCGAACCTAGTTTTGAAAGCGCGACTCTTCGGTTTTCAGGCGAGTGCTTTACCTAAGACCACCGGGCCCGACTGCGTATTTCTACGAAAATAAATCGCCAACTTACACTACAATTGCAGTTCTTAACTAAAAAAAAAAAAAACATTTCAGGCATATTTATGGAGCTTTTGGATGCATAGGACTATGTATGACGTGACACTGATACACAACTACTAAAGAAATTAGCACAGCTTGACATTCAATGGCAGTGAGCATCGCAAATAATGAAATTTGTTTATTTAGTTACGCAGTTATAATATGAATAAAACTATTTACAGATGATTTCGAGTTTGGGTCACAAAAAGAATTCTGACCTCGTGAATTTATTTACTATTTTCGTTTCACTGCTATAAACGTAACGAACATGCGGTGATTTTCAATCTATGGAGCGTAATTCTATTGCTCTTTGCTACATTTCTTATCGCCTACACTTCGTGATGCTTGATATGAGGGTCAACAGCACAGTTCATCTGTGCACCTTTTAAGGAGCTTTGCGCACGCGCAACTGGCATGACGCCATTGTCCGATGGTGGAATGATTACCGATTTAAGAGGCAATGAGCACAGTTCACTGCAGTACCTCTTCAACTGCATTAGACTATACAGCCTACCGTTTCCTTAAATAGCTCCATCTAACCTTGATTTCGGATGCATAGAGGATCATTAAATTTTATTTTTACAGCATAGCTAATATTGGAAAGGAAACGTTAGACTGAGAGGATGAAATATTTACTAACCGGCAATGAATGGTACATACAAGAAACTGTTGGCCACATATCTGCATCAACAACAGTTTTTTATTTCATGGTTAACACAAACCATTATTCTCCAAATTTCCCAGATTCTATGCGACTGGTTTTACAAAGAGCATTCAACGTTCGTTGCCAAAATCAGCATACTAACCCGCCACTAACGTAAAAATTTTAGACGGAGGATTTATCAAAAATACGTCGCTCTAAATAGAATTTCTTATAATTAATTGACAATCAATGACGCATCATTACGATCACTTTGCCAAAGTGAAAAGAAAGGGATTCAGAACAACACCAGAGACAGTATTATCAATGCCACAGAGCAATCAATAGGGAACATCAACAGAAACAGAAAGAAGGTAGCGTTGTAACAACATCGTGGTTATTAGAGACATTAGAGACGGAGTACACGTACGTCCGTACATTCTTTTTATTTTATTTTTTATTTATTTATTTATTTTATTTTTTTATTTTATTTTTTATTTTTATTTTGCAGTAGGATTTTGGAATATATACTTTGTTCGAACATTATGAACTACCTCGAAAAGAACGACCTATTAACCAATGGTCAACACGGTTTCAGAAAGTAACGCTTTTGCGAAACGCAGATTGCCCTTTATTCACATGAAGTGATAAGTGCCATCGACAAGGGATCTCAAATCTACTCCATATTTCTGGATTTCCAGAAGGCTTTTGACACTGTACCTTGCAAGCGGCATCTAATGAAATTGCTTGCTTATGGAATATCGCCCAAAATGTGCGATTGGATTCACGATTTCCTATCAGAAAGGACACAGTTCGTAGTAATTGACGGTAAGTCATAGAGTAAAACGGAAGTGATATCTGGCATTCCCCAGAGAAGCATTATAGGTTCTCTACTCTTCCTTGTGTTTATAAACGATTTAGGAGACAATCTGAATAGCTGTCTTAGATTGTTCGCTGATGAGGCGGTCGTTTACGGGTTAGTGTAGTCAACAGAGAATCAAAAGCAACTGCAAAGCGATTTAGACAAAATTTCTACCTGGTGCAAAATTTGGCAGTTAACACTAAATAACGAAAAGTGTGAAGTAATACACATGACCACTAAAAGAAATCCGCTGAACTTCAAAAACACGATAAATCAGCCAAGCGTTAAGGTAGTAAATTCTACCAAATGCCAAGGAGTTACAATTATGAACAACTTAGACTGGAGAGAACATACCGAAACTATTTCGTGGGAAGACAAAGCAAAGGTTACGTTTCGCTGAACGCTTCGAAGATGCAACAGCTCCACCAAAGAGACTGCCTACGTCAAACTTGTGCGTCCTCTCCTGGAGTACTTTTCCTCAGTGTGGTACCCTCACCAGATGGGACTGACGGAAGACATTGAGAAGGTTCAGAGAAGGTCAGTTCCTTTTGTTTTATCACGTTACTGGGGGGAAAGCACGATTTGAGGTGGAAATCATTAAAAGAACGACGTTATTTGTTGCAGCGAGTTCTATTTGCGAAATTTCAATCACCGACTTTTACTTCTGAATGTGACAATATTTTACTAGCACCCACTTACATAGGGAGATGTGCCCATCCCAATAAATAAGAGAAATCAGTTAGAAAACGGAATGATTTAGGTGTTCTTTCTTCCCGCTCGCTATATAGGTTATAAAACTGGTTAATGAACCCTCTGCCAGGCACTTACATGTGATTTGATGAGTATCTATGTAGATGTAGATATCCCGTCAACTGCCTGAAGTGGTTTAGGAATGTCACGAAATACTCAAATCAGAATAGTCGGCGGGTTTGAACCGCCGTCCTCCAGAATGTGAGATCTGAGTACCAAGAGAAATAGATGGAAAGAGTAGGGAATTCAGGTTTTCTCGCCGAATGTAGATGATAAACTCTTCTCGCGTCAATGCAAAGCTGAGACAATGCGTTTTAGTATAGCAGCGTTTCAACAACTTCCTTATTTGTCATCTTTGCCTGAAGATTGGGAAATGGTACACAACGCTTTTCGGACATTTGGCAAATGGTCAGGAAGAATGGGGGCAATTATATAGAAGATATTTATAAGTAAGTCAATAAAACCACTTCAAAGAAAATGTCATTACATTTTATTCAGCCCTTGTATTAGAAATTAGGAAGGAACGCTACATATCCCTCCTGCTTTACTAGTTCTCAAGACTTTCGCGCCTTTGTTTTAATACCGGGCCCCATTGTCAAGCAGTTACGCCGTCCCCCTTGTATCTGTCTTCAGTCTGTACTTTACTCCAACTCAGTCTGTCATGCGGGCTTAGCAGTAGAACACCTTCTTGCACTCCTAATTTAGACACCTTGCATTTATCTTCACCAAATTCATCACGTGAAAATCTATGAATGACTTTTTCCAAAAGTTTCACGACCTCGGCGCTGGGACTCGTGATCTCTTTAGTGTCTCAAGCAAATGAAAGTTTCAGGGTCAATTCTTTAGAGTAGTTAATTTGTCGCTAGTGTAGTCACGTTTTTCAGGCTTTCTGTTGCCCACGAGACAAACGACAGCTGTCACCCAAATACAAAAATACTCTGTGTAAATTTCTTGTCTGTCGCACCAGCGGAGTGCAAATGCAAATGAAGGAACTTACGTTCGCCGTGGTGGAGTGGCCGAGCAGTCTAAAGCGTCTCGCTGCGGAGCGCGCGGTTGCTCGCCGTGGAGGTTCGAGTCCTCCCTGGGGCATGGGTGTGTGCGTTTGTCCTTATGTTAGTTTACCTAGGTTTAAGTAGTTTGTAAGCTACGGACTGATGACCACGCAGTTTGGTCCGATAGAATTACAAACATTTGAACATTTTGAACTTACGTTCCGCCAAAAATAAAAAGATGAAACACAATACATTATATTACTAGATAAGTGGGAACTAACGTGCTTATGTAGATAAGTACAGGCACGATTCATAACAAATTAATGGTAACAGGGAAGAAATGGAAGGTGCAATTGAATGTATACAAATAATGTAAGTCAAGAAAATAAGAGTAGGAAGGACTCGATGCTGGGTGGAGTAGGATTCACGTGAGTACCACAAATCTAGGTAAGTAAAAATATAATAAATAATTCACTGATGGTGTAGTTAAACGTGTCATTCTGCGATATTACACAAACAAAAGATTCACAGATTTTGTTAAACAGTGCTGAACTTTGAAGCTAGGAATTTAGCAAAGAAACTGTTACAAAAAGTATTCAATAAATGGAATTTTATTTCAAAAGCCGCCTGAAAAGTTATTATGTAGAGTCAGTAGAACACATTTGTAAAATCAGTATACCCATTTTCCAGAAAAAAAGCACCACTATTAGGAGAATCATATAATTTAATTGTAGAGTCATAATAGAAAACGTACTGGAAAAGAGCGATTACTAATGTTCTATAAAATACTGGTTTTAAAGGTATTTTTATCATACGCATTGTAGCCTGTGGATGTTGGTGGAAGTAACTGTAGCTGCAATCTCTCGTTTTAGGAGTCTGAATTAATGAAAAATAGAAGCATTAACTTTCATGAAGCACTGACTAACACTGTTCCCTAACAGATCTTCTGTTCCAGGCAAATGGACTTCGTTTCTTCGTTGCCTAATAGATGATCAGATATACCTACTGAAAGAAGCCATATCCAAATATTGGGAATTTAACTAAGAAATGCCAATATTATTATTTGTTGATTTTTAAAAAGCTTATCACAGTATATACAAAGATAAGTTGTGGGAGAGAATGCAGGTATTTGGAATTCCGAAGGAGGTTATAAATCTTGTGAAATCTACACTAAAAGGCTCAGAAGGGGTAGTCGAAATGGATGGAGAATATTCCAAGGCGTTTGACATAAAGAGTCTGGCAAGGAGATGGATTATCACCCCTCTTGTTCAACATTATAATACAGGAAGCACTGGATGCAGTAAGTGAAGCAGAAGAGGGAATTAAAATAGGAACGAAAATAAATGTACTAGCCTTTGGTGATGATGTAGCACTAATCGCTGAAAATCTGTATGACCTTAAAATATTAGCAAAGATGGTTTGGAAGTAAATGATGCTAAAATTAAAATGAGGGTAGAAAGAAATTACAAAACAAAAAGGCAATACACTCTGAACATTGATAACCATACTTTTGAAGAAATAGTTGTTGTTGTTGTGGTCTTCAGTCCGCAGACTGGTTTGATGCAACTCTCCACGCTACCCTGTCCTGTGCAAGTCTCTTCATCTGAGAATACGTTCGGCAACCTACATCCTTTTGAATCTGCTTACTATATTCGTCCTTTGGTCTCCCTCTACGATTTTTTACCCCACACGCTTCCTTCTAATACATGAGTTCAAATACATGGGAGTGTTAATAAACAAAAGAAATGATGAGAAGCAAGAAATAGAGGCAAGAATCAAAGTTGCATCCAGAGCATCATACTCAACAAACTACTGTCATCAAAATTTTTGTCAAGAGGAACTAAAATAAGAATATATAAAACCATAATCAGAGCAGTGTTATTACATGGGGCAGAAATATGGAGAATAGACAAACATACAGAGAGAAAGATAAATGTTACTGAAAATAAAACTCTAGGAAAGATATTTGGACCAATCTTTGAGGGAGAAGAAGAAAGAAGAGGAAGCTCAAGGTACTATACAATGAACCAGATGTTGTCGCGGAAGCCAAAACAAGAAGATTAAGATGGGCCGGCCATGCCTATAGAAGAGAACAGGAATCTCGACTGAAAGAAGTCTAGGAGGATAAACCAGAAGGAGTAAGACATCTAGGCAGGCCGAAATTGAGATGGAGAGACCAGGTTGCCAAGGATCTACGGGCACTCGGAGCAAGGGGGAAGATGCCGAGGACAGAATACAATGGAAGAGGCTACTTGACGCCAAAAACCATCTGTGGTTTATGGAGCCAGGAGAGTAAGTAAGTAAGTAAGACATTGAGGGAAGCTACAGACAGTACCGGCGGAAGGGCCGGGCGAGCCGGCTACCGCCCGGGGCGGCAAGTTTTAGGGGAGTTTGGGGGGCGCCAAAATCCTTGCTAAATTTATATTACTGTAAACAGTGAACTAAAAATCAACTTTTTCATAAACTGCGTAGCAACATTGGTTACTACCTCATGCCATAGGCCTCACTCTTTATAACAACCCCGGTTTCTTCTTGAATCTCCTATAAAGGGAATCCCTTCATTCCTTCACCTTATTTGTCTATAAAAAAATCTCCTCTGACGAAGCTGAAGGGTATTGTTGAGATTTGGGAGTTTTGAGCAACAATAACACGCTCTCACAACTACAACCGCCGCGGTGCTGACAATTACACTCCTTGCGACAAAGCCATGTCGGCCACTCTAACAATACACACAAACAATATTGAGTTATCGGCAATCAAAAAGAAATTCTGTTTCTACTGTGAAACGTCTCGTGAAAGAAAATTATATATTAGAAGTCATGTACATGTAGTGCAGGCTTCATGGTGTGCGTGTTCTTTTGTCTACTGAATTTCGACTCTTAGTAGAAGAATCGTGGCGTTAATGTGTTCTTTATCACCATGTCGGAAAAAAGGAAGCCTTCTGGAAATGCATACAGAAAGAGAAGAGCACAATTAGCGGCTGAAAATGAGAAACAGGCAGCAACATTAAAGAAATTCTTTCGTACTCCTGAAACAGACAATATTGGAAATGAAAACGTAGAACCAGAGAATGAGGAAACAAGCAAGAAATCAACAAATATTCCAGAAGATAACAACACAGTACAGGAAAGTAGGCCTACATTACGTAACGTATTTTCGTTTTATTACGTTTAATAGAGAAGAGGTGTTTACACACGTAGCGTCTTAGCAGGCTGGTGTGGGTAGGGTGGCGGCCTCTCAGATAGGCGGCGAACTTTAGGCTCAAAGAAAGTTCTTTCCCCATTGATATAAGTAGCAATAATTACATTCTCAACATTGATGCTTGATACATGTACCAAAGCGATAAGACTTTTACTCGTTAGATGTGTATTAACCAACTTTAATTAAAGACTTTGCAGAGAAAAAGGCACGAAAAGTTAGCTTTACTTAGCTTCGTAAACAACTCAAAGGACAATTTGCATTAAAACTCTATGAAGATATAAAATTGTATTACTGGTTGTATTATTTGTATTACGAAATCTTTGTACAATGCTGTTCAAAATACATTTGTATATTCTTTTGTTCATACATGTGTTTTCTTCCGCACTTAACAAAGTAGTTTATGTATATATGTGTAAATAAATGCTGTATCGTATCATCAGTCTTAATTTTATATAAATCGTTGTTTCTTGAATCGTTCTGTAAATTTCTAATCAGTGACGCAGAATATTCCGCATGCTCAAGTGTAAATAATTGTTTCGTATATTATTAACCAAAACATACTGTGTGTATTTAACTGACAAAGAGCCTAGCAAATTTAAAGTCAGTGATGTCAATGGGTTGTAGGGGGCGCCATATGGATTCTTTGCCCGGGTGATATTTTTCCCTTCCGCCGGCCCTGGCTACAGACATTGAAAGTCGGGAGAATCGGTTGAAACATATATTCTGAATACGGATCATATATCAGAGTTAGTCCTGTCACAATTTTCATGTACAATGGCTCACTGAACAGCTGCTGGGGGAGTAATATACTTGATGTTGGACAAGTCGGCAAGACAATGATTTGCACGTTAAGAAAATAAAGATCAGTCCTTAGAGAGAGCCCACAGACGAAATAGAACAAGCGATGGGTTACGCAAACGATCACAGAAACAGGATTCGGACCAAGGTAGGTATGACGCTACATACTGTTTTATATCACCCGAATCTGGCGGTGAAAATGCTATCACAACCGTCGCAATAGCAAAGTACATTGCAGGCCGATATGAGTCCGTCGCGGCTGGCTAAGACAGGATGCTCCTGTGCTAATGAGAAGCACGTGCTGCTCCATGACGTACAATGAAGCACGTCGGCCTCGTGATGTTGACAACTCTGCAACGAAGTGGGGCTGGAGAGCTGTTCTCCAGGGTACTTAGAGGCACGCCAAAGGACTCCTGCGTCTGCAGAACGCAAATAGGTCCCTCTAGCCAACCTTATTTATGTATTTATCGAATGATGATACAGCGCTTGGTTCAAGTACTTAGTTCTAATTGTATACATTGTAAGATTGACAAGGGCAATATATGTACAGGATCATATATACAGTGTTATATTAAATTATGTACACATTATACAAGTTCTTAGAATTCTAAGTCCAAACAGGTGATCCAGTTGAGCCCTTCACGTAATGCATGGTGGATGTCATGTATTGATCCCTCAAAGGCTCGTTTAGGGCATTCACCTACAATATGGTTTATTGTTTATAGGGCAGCTCCACAGTCAGACTCCGGAGACGTTACCCAGCCCTATTTGTGCTGTAGATATCCGCAGTTCCCTTGTACTATTCGGATACGGTTTATGATTCTCCACTGGCGTCTGGGAAGTATGAAACCTGAAACTCGCATTGAAGGGTTTTCAACCAGATGACCGTTGACTACTGACGATTCTTCCCAGTAGCTTTTCCATGCTTCATTGATTTCAAAGTTGGTGACATCAAGATGATGTGCAGTTTTCCAAGATGGTTTTCTTGACTTCAATCGCTGGTGTTCTGCTGTTGATGTATCACAGTGTGTGGGTAGCAGGGGTTCTTCTGAATGTTCCTCCAGATCTTCGGGAGAGCATCTTTTGTACGTAGAGCTGGAGGTTGGATGTTACATAAAACTGGTAGCCAAGCAGTTTAAGTACTATGTATGCAACCCGTAATAAGGCCCATTGTCTGGATGAGTTGCACATCTATTTTCTTAGTGTGAACACTATTCATCCAAGTTGGACAACATTATTCAGCGAGTATGACAGTGCCAAAGCAGTTGATCGTAGTGTTTGAGCACTGCAACCCAGAAGGTACCAGCAAGCTTCTAGATGATATTATTACGGGTCTTCACTTTGGCAGCCACGTTGGAGAGGTGTTGACAGAAAGTTGGGGATCTGTCGAGTGTTACTCCAAGGTACATCGATCTGCTGCAGTACTGCAAGGTTTGTCCTCTGAGTTTTACTTCTGGTTTATAATTAGAGTGCCGATTTCGTAGCTGAACTGCTGAAGTGACAGTTTACTGAAGGTTTAGGCGGAGGCACCATTTCCTGAAGTATGTGTCCAGAATTTCCATGTCGGAAATTTCAGTAGTAGTTACGAAACAGATGTCATCAGCATACATGAATTTCCTTGAGGATGTGGCTGGCAGGTCATCCTATACATATTATAAATGCGAAAGTATGTATGTTTGTTACCGCATCACGCTAAAACTGCAGCACTGATTTAGATGAAATTTCATATAGAGATTTCTTATGTCTTGGATTAGGACATAGGCTACTTTTCAAAATGTTTGTTACAAGTTATTTATTTGAAATATATATCCATAGAAATACGTAACAGTTGTAAGAAGCTTGTAATACAACAGCAGAGGTGCTCTGTACTGTATCTCATATTTAGCTGCGAGGTTTAACGCGTCATGTCATAAACTTTCACCATTTTGGTCAATGGTTCGTGTCCTGCTATAGTGAAACTTTTTTCTTTGTTATCTTTTTTACTTTCGAATATACAAAAAAATTCAGGGATAGTGCCAAAACGGCTTAACTGACATATAATTACATACACAAGAAATCTGAATGTTGGCGTCTATGCCGCATTCATTTCCATTTGTTGTATCAAATGAAGGAAATATGTATATAAATTGAAGACTTTAAATAAAATATGCTCTAAGTACCATGGCAAGAAAAAATATTGACGTTTTGTGTAGAATGTGATCTAGATACCAAGCCCTATTTTGTGTATAAAGCACGAACTGCCACGTACAAATAGCGTACTTAAACTGCAACGAAAGTAGTAGCAAATGCACTCAACAGATGGCAAGCGGTACGCTGCAGTTAACATATGAAACGTTGTGTGTTCTGGCCAACTACAACGAAAGTAGTAGCAAATGCACTCAACAGATGGCAGGCAGCATAACACTCATGAAAATATTTCTCAGAACTTATAATGTGTATTCAATTGTGATATTATCCAGGTTCTTAAATATTGTTTTCTCCTTGGTTTTCGAGGACGTGTATTGGACTGTCACCTTCAATTATAGATGTTCGATCATTGTGATGTAATTCTTTAAAATTGTATTCTCTTTGGATTTCAATGAATAATAGTTTCTTTGGTGATTTCGATTATTTATAACATTCGAACGTTAGCTTTTAGTGCATTGACGTGACTTTGATGGTTAGATTTCACTGATTCAATCTTTCCCTGGTGATTTCGTTGGTTTGTAAGACTTCGTTGGTTTGTTTCCCTGTTATATTTATTGTTTCTTTCATTTGTTTAGTTCGTATTTATAGGATCAGGATAGTTTCTTTATTCCTTACATTTGTTGTTTCTTTTGTTGGTTCGCTTTGTGTTTGTAGGATCTCAACAGTTCGTTTCTCCGTTAGATTTCTTTTTCATTTCGTTACTTTTCTCCGTTAGGTTTGTTGTTTATTTCGTTACTTTTCTCCGTTAGGTTTGCTGTTTATTTTGTTCCTTTACTTGGCATTTGTTTTCAATTACTGTATTGTTGTTATTGTAGTTACTTACTAGATTTTGTTGTTTGGTCGGATATTTTACGACACCAGTTCCTCACTTTAGGTATTACTGTTTAAGTTTCTAATGCCTTGCAAACGCAAGTCAAATCTATCTCGGAGCTCTAAACGTGCTCGAGCTATGAAGATATCTAGACAGCATCAATCGTCTACAGATGCTGAAGAGCGGAAAATTAGGCAGGCGGAGCGACAGGCAGAAGTTGGAGCGGCTGAAACCGCTGCGCAAGCTGATGATCGGCGTCAGCAGAACGCTGGACGCAGTGCGTCTCTGCGTGTTTCTGAGACAGCCGAAGAAGCAGACGCACGCCGACATGCTGTTGCACAACGACAAGTTCAACGTCGGATGAATACCTGGGGTTTCGTAAAAAATTGTGCTTTCAAGTATGATCCAACTTTGGATTACAGTAACCACACACTCATCAAAATTGACCGTATGAACAAGGCATGCAGATTTTGTGGGGCACTTAAATGGAAGGAGGAAACGGCGGGAATGTGTTGCTCTGGGGGCAAGGTATCCGTACCTACTTTAGAAGAGCCGGCGGATCCTTTAAATTAATTATTTTCTGGAAACACCGACGAGTCACAGCAGTTCCTAAATCGTATAAGAAAATATAATGCATGTTTTCACATGACCTCCTTTGGGACAGATAGAATTCTAGCCACGCCTGGTTTTTCATCGACCTTCACGGTGCAGTGCACCATAAAATCGGGTCCCTTATACCTCCCTCCAATGGTGAAGCTAAATTTTTGCAAATTTACTTTACAGGGGACGACGAGAGCGAGACTGACAGACGGTGTCCAATTATTCACGGAGATGAATGCGCGACTATACAGAAAATTCAGAAAGTTCTGCATGATCACAACGTATTGGTGCACGAGTTTAAAACAGCTCTGGAGAACATGCCCGACGATAGCTGCAAGCTGGTGATTCATGCAGATCGTGTGCCAAGCGGGCAGCACGCACGGCGCTACAACGAAAAAGTTACGTGTAAGGATTTCTATGCATTTCACCTCATGGTCCGCGAACACGACTTCAACTTGCCGTTACGGTGCAAGGTACTTTTGTCGCAATTTTTGGTAGACATGTACGTGAAGATGGAGAGTGAGCGTCTAAGGTTCATAGCGCTAAACCAAAGAAAGCTGCGTGCAGATAATTACGTCCATCTCAAAGACGCAATTGCGAACGATGCCAATGTTAATCCGAACTACTTAGGTCAGATGGTCATTCTCCCGTCATCATTTGTCAATAGTCCGAGGTATCTTCACGAATACACTCAGGACGCGTTCTCCTATGTCCGGAACTATGGTCGGCCGGACTTATTTATCACCTTTACGTGCAACCCCGCCTGGGCCGAGATCAGGGAAGAACTGATGGTCGGGCAGAAACCGACAGATCACCATGACATTGTAACGCGCCTTTTTAAGATTAAAGTACAAAAGTAGGTGGCCCTCCTTACGAAAGGGCAAGTTTTTGGTGAAGTACACTGTTTCATGTATTCCATTGAGTGTCAAAAGCGCGCGGCTTGCCGCATGTGCACTTGCTGCTATGGTTAAAACAGAAATTGTTGCCGAACCAAATCGATGCACTGATATCAGCAGAGCTACCTGAGCCCAATGTGGACAAGCAGCTATATGACACGGTCACAAGAAGCCTACTCCAATGTCCTTGCGGAATGCTGAACCCTATGTCTCCATGCATGAAGGACAGAAAATGCAGCAAAAAGTATCCTCGACCACTGTTAAAATGGACCCAAACGAGTGAAAATGGATATCCATTGAACACACGTAGAGCGCCCGAGGATGGGGGACATACACTCACAATGAAACTGAGAGGTATGGCACAAGAAGTCGTACTGGACAACAGCTGGATCGTTCCATACTCACCGCTCCTTTGCAAAATATGTAATGCTCACATTAATGTGGAGTACTGTAACTCGGTTAAGACAGTTAAATACATTTGAAAATACATAAACAAAGGCAGTGACGAGGCGATATTTATTGTGCAACAGCAGGGTTATGCTAATATTGATCCAAGAGACGAATTGCAGATTTTTAGAGTCGGTCGATATGTGAGCAGCAACGAAGCTGCATGGCGGATATTGGGTTTGCCGCTTCACGAGAGGCATCCGACAGTGACACACCTGGCGGTGCACCTTCCCAATGGCGAGCGCGTGTACTTTACGGAGTCCAATTTGCGCGATCGAATAGCGACACCGCCCACTACCACCCTCAACACATTTTTCCGTCTGTGCAAGACCGACGAATTTGCCGGAACATTGCTGTACACCGATGTTCCAAAATATTACACATGGAACACATCACAGAAAGAATGGAAACGGCGTGTGCAGGGCACCCCGGTCGAAGGATGGGCAAGTGTGAAGGCAAGAGTTAAGGACAAACATTAAAAGTGGCAGGTATTCATGTGGCCACCCCATGTTTCTCGCGCGGACAGCTCTACGTAGGCTGCTCCCGTGTATCGAGAGCTAGAAACCTCTACGTATACTCGGAGAACAAGAAGTCTCGAAGCGTCGTTTACAGGGACGTATTGCAATAGATTTTTGGCTCTCCATCCGTTCCAAGACAATTATATATTCCGTGCCAACAATGTCGCACGCAAACAGTCATGTAGTTATTTATGCCCTTTCTTGGCACTTTAATGTCTTACTATTGAACCGCGGGTAACACCGCGTGGGGCAGCTAGTAGATATATAAATTGAAAATGAGAGGGGCCAGTACAGATCCTTGGGGTAATCCGTCATTTAACTTGAAGACCTTGCTTCTGTCGTTATAAGAGTAGATCTGGAAAAGTCCGTTGCTTAGTATGTTGCTAAGTAGGTTTGTCAGTTTCCGACACTGAATGATGCTCACCAATTTCACGATGTCATAGGCGGCGGATAGATTCAAGAAAGCAGCTATGCTTACAAATTTCTTCTCGTATCCACTTTTAATGTCTTGTTAAGGCAAACACTTGGTCATTACAGCTTCCACCAGGCCTGAATCCAGCTTGCTCTATCGGTATTTCTTTATTAATTGTAACATGGATCCTGTTGTAGATGAGTCGTTCAAGTAATTTGTAAGTAACACTAAACAGAGCTATTGTGCGGTAACTTTCTACTTCTGTTGGGTCTTTATTCGGTTTGAGAAGCGCTATTAACTTGGTTTTCTTGAATAATGGTGGAAGATTTACAGTGGAGAAAATGTCTGAGAAGAAGTTAGAAAGCTATTTGATAGTTGTTGGTCCACAGTGTTTGAGAAATTCAGGATAGATTCGATGGGATCTATCCTGAATTTCTCAATTACTGTGGACCAGCAACTATCAAACTTTAGAGAGGGTGGGAGAAGTAGGCAGTACTGTCGTTTCTGTCCGCCGGCCAAAGCTCCACAATTCCGTAAGCGGCCGACAGCGAACAGCGGGCAAATTGAAGAGCGCTTCGGCGGCCTTTATAGTGGCAATCTTCCGCGCGAATTTTAATTGTGCGTAAGACTCTTTTGATTCGTGTGTGTATTCATTCGAGTTATGTCGCGAAAACTATGTCTCATGTAAATATATAACTACAAAACAGCATCATACTCTTTGAATACACAGCAACTCAGTGGCGGACTAAGGCTCTTGGAGGCCCGGGCCGGCGGTGAAACGAATTGAGCCCCCCCGTCCACTTGGAAAAGGGACACGGGACAGTCTGAGAAAATAGCTTTCGACTTTTTGAGGCCCCTGCAGAACAAGATGCTAAGCGCGCCAAAAAAAAAAAAAAAATAAATAAATAAATAAAATAAAAAATAAAAAACTTGCTTTCGAGGTATTTGGAGGCCCCTCCCAATACCGGAGGCCCGGGGCGGTCCGCCCCCCCCCCTCCCCCTTTAGTCCGCCCATGCAGTAACTATCGGTTGAGTGTAAATTTATTACACATACGGTGTAGAAATCGGCCAACAACTTTTCTTCTTCCTAACTAAACCGAATTATAACATTTAGATTTTTAAGCGTTCTAAGTGCAGCGTATGAACGGAATTTATCGTCAGACATTGTTTTTTTGGAAATTTCTCAGTATATTCTAAGATGGTGAAACTTTTGTACAAACGTTAATTTCGGAAAAGTTTTAGAAACCTGTACGTCAATGTTTGAGTGCCTACTTAATTCTCCAATATTTAGATATTTTTATTATCAAAAAATGAAACAGTGCTGCCTGAAATAGCTAATGTTAAAAATAGACTGTGAAAATGAAATACCCTATCAGATATATAACTGTAAAATAGCTGCTTACCTTGTGAATACAGCAACCAGCCACTGCCAAATTCTTTTAAGAACACGAAGTATGCCATAATTTTTTCTTAACTAAGTGCACGTAACATTAGCATTAGGGCATCTAGCACATAATTAGCATTTTAATGCTGTAAGCTAAATACCTTACAGTAGCGTGACCTGCTCAAAAGTCAGTCATCATAGGGTTCAACTTCACAATGTGCATCCAGTGTGGCTATGCCTCATTCATATATGGAACTTCACACAGCTCTACAAACCCCTTTGTTGTTATACCTGTATGTAAAGCAGATGACCTTTAAATCTTGTGTTACAAGTTGGTAATATTAATTTCATAAACAAAAATTCGAACTGCACTGAGGTAAATGATCTCATACCCCCAATAGTCATTTTACACATCATAAAATGAAACTCTTTGCACTTCCTGTTCACCAGTACTGCCTAAAGTAGCTGGTTTCTAAGAACTACAAGTATTGTTATTTATTTCATTAAAAATTCGATATTGTCTTGACTGACAGCCTGTTAAGCAAGAATAACTATCTCTGAACACAAGTAGTAGGGCTATTTGTATTCCTGAGAAATATAAATCGGAAGAGAGTATTCATTCTTTTAATTCCTTTCTTAAATAAATTTGTGCATTTAAATGCTGAGTAGCTCTTCACCATCGTGCTTCATGTACACTGCAGTAGTCAAACAATACAGACGTGACTATGAATTGGGTATATATACCGCAGTAGTTATATAAAACCCTATTTATCTTCTAACAACGTTCCTATTTATCTGACGGTTACCACTATCATGGCGTCCGGCCGCAGGTTCAAATTATCGCGCGACCGCAGCGGAGTCTAGTTATTTTTTACAATGTCATGTTGGCTGCCCTGAAGCGAATTCCCAAACCGCGGGCAACTCGTCTCCGTCCAGCACCGCGTGCTTCCAACGACGGTTTGAAATAACGGCCAGAAAACGGAACTAGATTCCTCCATGTTTGGCGTTTTCTATATCAATTAATTGAGGAATGCAGACTTTATGTTGCCCCCTTCAACTGATGCTCCTCTATGTAGGCAATAAATTGGTAGCGCCTGTGAACCTGGGGAAATTAGTTTAATATTGTTAATGACGCAATGAGTTTCGAAGGATTATTAATTAATTACTTCGTCAGTCTGGGTTTGTTATCAATTTCCTCGGAATTCAATTTGGAAGTGGAATCCGTGATAATAAAAATAAGGTATTATTTGCATAACTCCCTCTTTATTTGTCTGATGACTGGTTAGAACAGGTGCTGCTTTCTCACCGTGTACCCTTCATGCCTCTCCAAGTTACAGCGTTACAACATTACATTGTGAATAAATGTTACAAAATCTCGATGTTGGAAGATTACTGTGAAACAATAGTGCCGAAGTAACGTTTCATTATTGTAATTGAGAATTTTGTTTCTGTGGTGTCGCACAAGTACAAAGTGCGCGCCACTTACTTTCGCCGCGCGCCGTCATGCACGCACGGCGCGGCGTTCTCACGACGACAGCCACGAGCGCCCTCTGCGACAACGCCGCTCGTGGCCACCACTGAAGGACTTCGCACTTGGCACTTCGGACTGAGATAGCAACGAGTTAGGACCTTCGTAATCCGATAGGCACGAGTGAAGACTTTGCTATTGTACAGGCACTAGGCAGGCCTCTAATAACTATGTATCAACATTCTGCAGTACTATGTAAAAGTTAAGTATTGTTACATTCTGTGCAATATATATCTTACTAATTTACTCGAGTGTTTATAGTTTCTGGCTGCTCCCATCCGTACCTGCACCAGCGTGTCGGTCTCATTCAACTCGGCCACCGACACCTACGACGAGGCTGGGACACAAAAGCGGCGACGAAGTCGGGACACAAAAGTTTCGATTTCACAACTCGTCTATAGCCATAATAAAACAATGTCGGACAATCAATGGCGAAAAGCACAGAAAATATAGAAACTCTTGTGGAAGGCAACAACTTCCGGCATTAAGTAAAGAGCACTAACCTCAACCTTTCTACTCCATTGACCAAATTGCGCAAGAAAATAGTTCGATTCTTATTACCACCGTGCCAACTAGAAGTAAATCCTATAAACTGGTCTTCAATCTTTCAAGATAAGATCTGCAGCTGTAGTAAATCAAGACTCTCGCTATCTAACACGGAATTATAACGGATGATGCTTCCGCTGATAATAAAGTCTTTTTGTCATTTGACTACTTATCACTTTCGAAGAATTGCTGCTTTAGCAACTTGTGCATTAATTTCGCTGCTTTTATTCGAGTTCGCTTTTCCGTGAACTCACGAGGATGAGCGAATCTGCTTCTAAATCTTCTCTCAAAAACCGATTGAGGTACCGCAATGGTTAAAACAATAGACTCGCATTAAAGGGGCGGTGGTTCGAAGCAGTATAATCTGCACTTTGTCGACGGAACTTTATAAACCATGATGTTGCTTCCTTTTTTTCCTCCAACGAAATATTCAAGATTGCCACTGGCAATCAAAGCTGAGGATTGGCGGCTCTAACCAAAAACACATGAAGGTTACTTTTGCTGCTACAACATTAGCTTTTACTGTTGTGACGCCCGAAGACCAGACAAGCCTGGCATCACGCAATAGAAAGTCTGTTAATGCAACTGGAGCGAAGGTACTTTGCGAGATGAGATAAATATGATAAAATCAGTCGGCAGGCTTTAAAGAAATGTCACATGTGACTTCAGTGGTAGACAACGAAACAACAGACAGTCAGACAGTGTTAGGGTCATCAGTCCCTAAACTTACAAACTACTTATGAACTAGCTTATACTAAAGACGACACAAACATCCATGCCCGAGGGGGATTCGAACCCCCGACCTCAGCGGCCGTGTAGATCGTGACTGGCACGCCGCAGACCGCTCGGCCACCGCGGCCGGCTAGATATACTGTACTACAATGCTCGAAAGTATTTAAACGACAAAATTGTGTTCCGCACGATTTTCATATAATCAACTGTCCTATATAGGCTCCATTCAATCTGTCTTCATTACACTCATCTGACTATACAAATGATTACTACAAAAAAAAAAAAAAAAAAAAAAAAAAAAAAAAAACTACTAAAGAGATTAGTTCCGTATTACACTCAGTTCACATGCAAATTAATACCAACACAATGCAAATTAACAAAGACTCACATGCTTAACTTAATTACAATAAATTACACTTAAAAATATCAAGATTAGCTTCAAACTACACGACGAAAATTTTGAACTGAAAAGGACTCATATCCATTTCAGATCTTGAATGTGATTTCAGGAACAAACAACAAGGCCTGAATACATTTAAACTTGAAATAATGAGACATGAAGTTTAGTATTCTACCAAGTATCAAATAAGTCACCTGCCGAATGCCTGTTAACTAAACACAATGTTAGATGTCGAAGTTTTTCCCCACTTGTAAGCTGACTGAATCAGAAATGATGGCAGGAAAACTTTTTTCTTTACGCCTTACCCAAATTCTAACATACCATCTATCAGTGATGTTTGCTGGGTGTGTTAGACCAGTAGGAAATGAAACTATGTCCTGTGTCAAGTGGAAATCGAACCCAAAGTCGTGCAGACGGCTGCGCGGTGTGAGGCATTATGTCACGTACTAAGCGGCCGCTCCCGCTTGAGTTTCGAGTCCACTCTCGAGCATGAGAAGACAGAATTTTTTCCCAAGCAAATGACTTTTGAGGAAGCATAATTAAAGAATCAGTGAAGATAGGTTACATGACAATCTTTTCAATAGGAATGAGGGCAAAAAATTAATAACAATAATAATAATAATAATAATGCTTTCAAAAACGAGGATTATGACGAATATACTAGACTCCCCTACGAAAATTAGAGCAGGAGCTCAGAAAATTGAGGTGGGTAGCAGTTTCGAGTACCTAGGAGAATGGTTTGAGTGGAACAACTTTAAAGGGAAATCAATGGAAGCAAGAAGAACCAAATTGGAACTAGCCTTCCAGAGAAAAAGAATATATATATACAATAAGAAAACTCTCTCTTGGAATTTCAAAATAAGGCATTAGAACACATTAATTAAGCGGGAAGCACTCTACGCAGCAGAGACACTGGCCATGGAAAGGAAAGGAAAAATGGAAAAAGTGTAAATCAAGGAGAGGGATATTTTGAGGAAGAACATGGGTCCCAAATTCCAAAATAACTAACAAGTTTTTTATAGTAACGAATCCTTCTACGTAAAGTCGGAGAGACTCTCGTATGCCCTGAGGAAAAGGAGGATTGATTTCTATGGATACATACTCCGAATGTATTATTCTACAACAACAAAAGACAATACCCAATTGGTTTAAGCAAATGGAAAAGGGTCTGAAAGAACTCCAGATTCCACAAGTCATGTTAAGGAATGGTACAGCCAAGACCGTGATCAAAGACAAAACTAAGACGTTCCGAGAGAAGATCGACATCAAAGGAGGAAAGGAAGAGATCGGATAGAATGAAGAACTATTGGAGAAAGGAAGAGCGCTAGCAATCAAGAAGTGATTCATCTGCCGTACCCCAAAGATGGGAGATTCGAAGAGAAAATAATAATAATAATAATTAATAAACATGGGGAAATCTTATAAATGGCAAGAATGTTGTTATGAGTTGCTCTTGAAACTTTTAATGTGACGTATCATTATTGGGTCGCATTCCCATGTTTAGCGGTAACTAGCATTTTTGTGTCATACTGTCTTCAATACATGTACTGCAAACTACTGCATCTACATCTGTGCCAGTACGTTCTTCGTATTGTTGCAGTGTACAAAATCAAATGTTCAAATGTTTGTATAGTCTATGGGACTTAACTACGGGGCCATCAGTCCCTAAACTTACAAACTACTTATGAACTACTTACGAACTAGGACGGCACAAATATCCATGGCCGAGGGGGGATTCGAACCCCCGACCGTAGTGGCCGTGCAGACCGTGACTGGCTGCAGTGTACAACTACATGCTGACATGAACAATGTGTTATCCAGGAAGCAGAACTGATTACCTCACCAGCGTGGCAGTTCTGTCGCGCTTATGCAGGATGGGAGGCGACGGCAGCGTACGTTTCAGTACACTTACAAGTGAAACGTACCTATGTCTATCATTAAATGAAGTGTCTGTATAAAACAATACCACAGGCAGTATATAATGAAAGCATCGAGATGAGATTGACACCAGTGGTGCCGATTTCACCGTTTGGAAATCAGCTTCCTACCAGAGAGAAAAGCGAACTTTCGCAAAATCACAGATTTCGTAGCTCATTATATGCGCTGTCATCGCCGGAGACCACTCTTGCACTAGCTACCGAGACCCGTCCGCACACACTGAAGTATTCTCGGTCCCCGTGGGTTGACTCCGGCGTGGCATCACCAACAGATCCAGAAAGTTTCCTCCCAACTACAAGTCATCAGCGCCCTGTTAAGGTGTTGGCGTCAACAGCTAGCTCTACCCAGGTACGTGCTCATTTATTTCGTCTTCGGCCAACTCTTACGAAACTCAGGACGTCTTCGTCGTCAGAATTACTTAGGCTGCGAGAATCGATATCGATAGAAATTCTATTTTGTTTAATTAAATAAAGCAACTTTTAGTTTGTGGATTTCACTCTGTCAAGGAAGGCTAATCTCTTCTATGTTCATCTACTTCTACATGCATAGTACCCAAGCCGCCGTAAAGTGCGTGGCGGAGGGTACACTGTACCATTACTAGGCATTTGCTTTCAACTCCCAAACAGAACGAGGGAAAGAAAAGAATGTCTATATGCTTCTGTACGAGCCCTAACTTCTCTTATCTTGTCTTTGTAATCCTTAAGCGAAATGTAAGTAGGCGGCAACAAGATCATTCTGCAGTCATCTTCAAATTTCGCCCCTCTTTATTAAATCAACAGAATTTCTCGAAAAGAAGGTCGTTTTTCCTCCAGCGATTCCCACAGCATTTACGTGACACTCGCGCATTGGTCGAACCTACCAGTAACGAACCCAGCTGCTCGCCTTCGAGCTGCTTCCATGTCATCCTTCAAACTGATCTGCTACGGGTCCCAAACACTTGAGAAACACTCAAGTCGTGGTCATATAAGCGTTTTACACGCGGTACATGTAAAGCTAGCTGCCATTCTTCACACCAACTACAAATTTTGTCTAAGTCATTCTGTGTGCTATTACGGTCAATTAATGACGACGCCCTCACATACACCACAGCATCATCAGCAAAAAGCCGCAAATTTGAAGATACTCTGTCCATCAGATCATCTATATAGATACAAAATAATAGCGGTCCTATCACACTTCCCTGAGGCACGCCTGACGATACACTCGACCCTGATAAACACTCCTCGCCGTCGAGAACAACGTACTGCGTTCTATTACTTACGAAGTTTTCCAGCCAGTCACAAATCTGTGAACCTATTCCATATGCTGGGATCTTAGTTAGCAGTCTGCTCGAAAAAAAAAAAAAAAACGCAATCTGCCTGTTGTCCTTCATCCATGGCTCGCAAGATGTCATGTGAGAAAATGGCAAGCTGAGTTTCACACGAACGATGTTTCCTAAACCCGTGCTGATACATAGAAAGAAGCTTTTCCGTCTCAAAAATATTTTACATGTTTTTTAAGCTTATGGGACTGAACTGCGGGGTCATCAGTCCCTAAACTTGCAAATTACTTTTAAACTACCTTATACTAAAGACGGAACAAACATCCATGCCCGAGGAGGGATTCGAACCCACGAGGCCTCGCGATCCGCAACGTGACGCTCCAGACCGCTCGGCTACTCCCCCGCGGCTTTTCCGTCTCAAGAAAACTTACTATATTCGAGCTGAGAATATGATCCAAAATTCTACAGGAAACTGATGTCAGCGATATTGGCTTGTAATTTCTCTTTCTTTTCTTACAAACGGGAGTCACCTGCGCTTTTTTCCAATCACTAGGAACTTTGCGCTGAACTAAAGAATCGCGATAACATTCAAGCTAAGTAGGGGGCCCGCTGAAGAATACTCTTTGTAAAACCGAACTGGTATTCCATCCGGACCAGCAGACTTTTTCGTATTTAGCTCTCTCAGCTGCTTCTCTACACCGAAAATACCTATTACCGAAAATACCTACATTTTGCTCTTAAAACGTGGGTCAAATGATGGTACGTTTGTATGGTCCTCCTGCGTGAATGATTTCTTAAAGGCTGAATTTAGAACTGCAGCTTTCTTCTGTTACTGTCCGGGAATGATCAACGAGTGACTGGAGAGAGGCCTTTGGCCCGCTTATCGATTTTACATAGGACCAGAATTTTTTCGTGTTTTCGGAAAGATGTTTTGCTAAGGTGTGGTAATTATCGTACGCTTCGGGCAGCGATCTTTTTATAGATGCACGAACCTGTACTAAATATTGCCTATCTTGACCTGCGTGTTTGTTTCTGAGCCAAGAGTGCAAAAGCACTTTACTTTCTCAGTAGTAACGTGAGTTAAACGTTTATTGCTGTGTCTGCTAACACCGTCTGCCCTTCTCCTGCCTCTGATTCACGGACGTATTCTGCAATAGCGCTTGACTGCTGCCCGTTTCAATACACTATGTTCAGAAAACCAAGTGGACAGATTGTGAACGAAATGAGAATTTAATGTTACGATGCCGTATGGACGTCAGGACCAAACAGTGAAGCGCGGTGTTTGGACCCAAAATAGAGTGTTACTTCATTCGAATAGCAGCAATGTTTCTAAATCTAAGGGACTTCACTGCTGCGGTTGTCAGTCCCTACGCTTACAAACTATTTAAACTAACTTAAAGTAACTTGTGCTAAGAACGACACACACACACACACACACACACACACACACACACACACACACACACATGCCCTAGGGAGGACTCGAACCTCCGACGGCGAGCAACCGCGCTTTCCCCTGCAAGGCACCTTAGACGGCTCGGCCACTCACCCGCGATGGAGGTGTTTAAACTACGTACTTCAGTAAGCTGAAATTCTAAACCCTCATTCGTAAACCGCCATGCAAGACACATGAAAAACTCAAATTGTCACAGTGCCCCTCATAAAGACACAACGAAACATCAGAGTGACAAGATATCCACTTGAAATTCATACTAAAGGAAGGCAAGAAGTGCTACAGAATGATGAGAAGACTTCAGTATTTTTCTGCCTCGATTCGTGGACATCCTATAACGTATATTAAGTATTGATTCCGTGCAGGTTCTTAGCGAAACTATTATTAACTAAACAAACACCTTTTAGACTTGCTTTATTCGCCCATTTTTAAGTACATCACTGTTTCAATATTCAGGTTATCTCTCTAACAATTTTGACAAATTATACAGGAATTATAAAATTCACCGTTACAGTAACTAAGACTAAACATAGATATCAGAGTGAAGTACAGGAAGGGAAATAAATTTTCCATTCCGGCCTGTAATATTATCTAAAATAAGAGAATAATCAATTGAGTTTAATCGTTTATAAAAGACATGTAGATACACCCATCACTTTCTTAATTTCAAAAATTTCCAACTCGCCGTACTTTGGACCTGCTATATTGGATAGACAGACAGGTCAGTCTGCACCACATTCACAGAATGTCATAGAATCTGGATACTAAATAAGCAGGATTCAGCATATGCTGAAGACTAACTTTCTAAAGGAAAACAAGTAGTCCATAATAGATGATGAAGTGTTACTCATATAATGGAAAGGTGCAAAGCTCAGCCGGTTAGAAATTTTTGTAATTAAGAAACTGATGGATGTATTCCCACGTCTTTTCATAAATGATCAAACTCAATTTAGTTATTCTCCTTTTTAAAAAAATGATATTACAACGTAGATGAATGAGTTGACAATATATTACCAATCTAGTACTACACTTTAGTCATATGTATGCTAAGTTACAATGGTGTGAATTCTGTAATCTGTACCTAATTTCTCTAATTTGTCACAGAGATAACCTCTGATTTCAAATAAATAAATAAGAGCAATAAGGAAGTTGACAGGTTTATCTTCACTCTAAGATTTTTCGTAAACAGTAATGTACTGGAAAATTTGCTTAAAACGCGAAACCCAGGTTGTCTAGAAATAATTTATCAAACGAAGCCAAAAGTGTTTCTTTAGTTAATACTATACTTATTATAATTTTCCACTGACAAAATAAGGTAAGGAGGAAAAGTAAATGCGTTAACAAAGATTAGAGTTTATTAAACGTATTGTTCTGAATGTTTTCCGTCGTAGGCATGGAGATATGAAAAAACGAATTGTGGAAAAGTACGAGTTGTATAGAGTATAAGACTGCATGAACGATCAGAAAATGTTCCAAAATATACCTTCGCTTTGCTCTCATAACCGATGTGACAACAATCAAATACTTAACAATATTATTGTTCCTGCTTACTCCTGTTTTACTTTGGTTTAGTTTGTAAGACATTATTACTACATTTACACAATGTGCGACGATTAATTTAATTTGGGAATTTAGTTACTATATTCCTACACCCAGTGTAGACCTCTATTACAACATACTGTAAATGTGCGATCCGCGTAGTTTATTTTTGTAACGCGAATTTTACGTAAAATAGAAGACTTTTTTTAAATATATATTTCCTACAGTTTTCAGAGCGATTTAAGCTGCAAACGATCACAGAGAGAACACTAATGATAATTTAAAACTAATATGTGATGAGCCTGAGATAACGAATTTCACATTTATTGAAAATACTTTTTCATCTCATTTTCAATAAAGTAGTGACAAAAATGTATCATGTACCGATATGATACTGTGAAATGGTAATACCTTGTGAATTATGACTCTAGATAGTACTACTTTCCGCGTACTTGCAAGTACACAACTCATAAAACTTCCCAGCTGTCAGAAGGAAAATCCCAGTAAATATGGATGATAATATTCTGTGCATGCACTGTTTGATATTGATGTGACTTCGATTAGCATCCTAAGAATAACATCCACTTCGTAGAAACAGCTGCGAATCGTTTATACCTGTTGAAGAAAATACTTATCACGTATGACTGCAGCTATGTCATGCATAAGACAAAGACAGAAAACAATAATTTTTTTGTATGAAAGACAGAAACTGTAGACTTTACTGACCTGAAAACTTTACTTTTCAAAGCAGGTGTTAAAGAAGCTAATGCAAGAAATAAAATAAAATAAATGTACTAGCTGCTATTTGGCACCTGCAATAGAATTTACTGGGGACTTGTTAATGAACGTACTAATTTGACGTCAGCATACACTTTTTTTCTTATGTTCAAAGGTGATGACGCCTTGAGAAAACAACACGAGTATGTGTAACCGGAAATTTTTTGAGTTCCGTGCATGGGGAAAAGTGAAAATTTCGTCCATATATAGATGTCAGTGCTGTCTCTTACAAAGTATTTGTGCCATTTCGATCAAAATTGGGCAGATGTAGTGAAATATATATTGCTCTATTAAATTAAACTATATACTGTCATGACAATTCTGCGAGATTTTTATGTTTATAGAATAACATTATAGAAAATCATTTTCGCATGTAATGTTTCATTTTAATCGGATTTTGTAAGAATTTTACCTGTTCTTCACTCACAAGTCACAATAGTTTTGTAGATCACTCTCCAAAAGAAATATTAATATCCATACCCGCAGTACCATAAGAAAAATAATATGTTAATTGGTCTTCATACAAGCAGATTTTTGTGGGAAAAAATTATTCCACCTCTATTATCTCTGCACACCGTGGACATAATTTTAGGAAAATGTAAGAAGACACTTCTTTAATATTTGACTATTTTTATGCCTAGTAAGCAGGAGACCCAAATTCGAATCCAGTTCTTGGACAAATTTACAACTTTTTTCATTGATTTAATTCAACATCCACTGGCGGATAATCCCAATAATTCTTGTGTGTCTTGATTATTAATTGATCTAAAGCAGATATGACTACATCCCATGCCAGAAGAAGACACAGAATTGTGTGACGTTTCTTCAACGGGACCATCTTCCACGGAACGCAGAAAAACATAAAAAATAAATTGTAAGTATATGTAAATACAGAACAATAATTAAAATACAACGTCTGTAAATATGTCAACAGTTTAATATTGCAATTGAAGTACATATATGATTAATAAAACGCTTCATTTGATATATTCTTTTAAATCGGTTTATTATCATTTTCCACTGACACGATTATTAATTGATATTAATACATACAGGTAACCATCTAAGTAGGTACGTACGTAACAAAGTAACATTAAATTTGAATATTTGACCATTGTTAGTTACGATTTGGAGGCCAAAAGTAATTTTACTACGCAAAAACGTCTTCGCAGTATTTTTAGCGCTACGGCTACTTTGACTTTTTTTAATGATATTTATGCATAGGAGGGAGCAAATTTGAAAACTGAGAAGCCCGTTTTGCGCATAATCTGATGTTCTACACCTTTTATAGGGACATTTTGCATTTGGAGTAGACGTTTTTGAGTTACACGCATTGACACATTGGCGTAACTCATTTTTCAATGAAGGTAATAAAAATGCAGAATTTTCACGATCGATTGCGGCATAATGGTTGAACCCCTTGTAACTTTGTATTCGCAGTAATTTCTGTAAAATGCATCGTTTCTAGTTATAGACGAAAACCTGAAAAAGTCAATAACTTTCGTTGTTTTTCAGCTCTCAAAACTTATGGACAAGCCGGAAATTTTTGCTCCACGAACTCATATTAGTCTGATTTGGGATGCCTAACCTCGATTAAATTATTTCTAGCTTGTGCTTAGTTTTAGCCATCAAGATCTTTTTTCGTACTAATTTTCGTAGGCTACAAGCATTAATTGCGTCTTCTCTGCACCTGAAACGCACCGACAGCAAGGCCAAGACAAACTAGAATTGTCTTTCGTCGATTACCATGAACATTTACAGGGTATTATAACATGTAATATTGAAAACAAGAACTTTTTGACCACGGCTACAGTGCTTTGTATCGTTAACAAGCCATATCCCAGCGAAACACGCAGCACGATCGCCTCCCAATAGGGTATTTTCCTGTGTTAAAAATGTGGTACGAATTGTTGTTATTCTGAATGATTACAACATTCAGAAAGCATTTTCGCTTTAAATTCCTACAAAACATCTGTTATTTTTACGTAATTAAAGCTTAAAAATCATCAAATTTCACGATTAGGTCACGTGATGGAAAACGTTCCGTTATTGGCTGAAGTACTGGTGACGTCATAGAACACCTACAGCGCGGCAACTAGAAGTCGGAGCTGTATTATTGTACCCGTCTCCTCCATTTCGCAGCTATAAGTTCAGTTTTTTCGTGATCTAAACGCGTTTACAGTTTTTATGTCACAATGGAAGATGGTTATGTGAAGACTGACAGCGGAAACCTCCCTAAAGTTGATGCAATTATGGTGTCTTCATTCTTTAAAAACAATCCAAATTTTTACGTGCCAGAAATTAGAAACGTGAAAACTGCGTTGTAAGTAACGCATACCTACATTTTAAAGCTAATTATTTCGAGAGATATTTTACGGCATTGAAAAAAAGTACCCTATTTGTTGATGTCAGCAGATTTAATCTGAAGTCACCATATTATGCAATAAAGGGTGAAATTTTATCTTCTATCCAAGCGAGTGATTATGTTGGCAACATCAACAACACGATAGAAAATCTTTGTCCACATAGACCACATAGAATGACTAGATTAGTGTATCGTACAGACCATGAAGTAAATAAGCCGTCGGGCATGGATATTTGTGCCGTCCTAGTTCGTAAGTAGTTTGTAGGGACTGATGACCCCGTCGTTAAGTCCCATAAGATTTACAAACATTTTTTTTTGAAATAAGTAAATAATGCTGTTCCTGCTCTATGATTCTTGTATGTACCCTTGTCCGGTCAGTAAAAGTAACTGCCCTCGTAAATCAAAGGTTTCAGGACAAAATTTTTGCGCTGTCACGCGATTGGCTAATGGCGACGTCTCATGATTCTCGCTATTCAGCATCTGTTGCCAACATAGTCACAGGAAGCCGCCGGGATAGATAGTAAAATGTAACCCAGTAAAGCACGCAGCTAAGGGAGTAATTTTATTTAACTACTTCAATACTGGTGCAAAGTGAAACATCAAAACCTGTAAAATAACTAAAAAACATTTCTTGTATTCTGGATATTAATTTTTTTTTTTTTTTTTTTTTTTTTTTTTTTTTTTTTTTTTTTTTTTTTTTGCGAAATTAACTTCACAACATTACATTACTAGGATTTTTGCTTCAATATACACATATTTGGGTAACTAACACTTTTAATCGTATTTACACTTGCATATTACGAAAGTTTGAAAGCTAAATAAATCGGCGCATTAAAGGCATCTCCCATATACGTATATTACGATAGGGTAAGTTGTTGTAAAGTAACCAGAAGGGCGTTGTCGATGTATAAAACGGTTGTTTGACTAAGATCTATTGGTGATAAAATTGCACTTACTGGAGATTAATAATTAGTGCTATACTTTTATAGTGGGCTGCAACAATATTCATGTTGTAGTTTCACCAAATATATTAGGAAACGGCTTTAATTACACATAAATCGTAGGCGTGTAACATTATGAAGTTTTACTTCACAAATGTAAATATCAGGTCATTAACCTAGACATAATACTACTTTACACCTTTGCAGTATAAGATAATGATACTAAACAGTTTAGTTTACCAATGGAATAATATTGTTTACTTACATCAAACTGATCCTCACAGAAATACACACATGAAGTAGTCGCTATTTCATTTGAATCTCTTCGCGCCAGTGTCAACCACTCTTTGCGTATCTTCTCATTTTTTGGTACTTGCAAGAACAATTTTTGTGGAGTCTTGATAGATGTATTGGTACAGTGCGGAACTAAGCAATATTTGTAGGTCATTATGCAAACGTTAACGCCCAAACACGAGGCCTCGGCCCAAACAAAATACATGTATTTGTTTATCTTACGAGAGCAGCAGCAGCAGCAGCAGCAGCAGCGTGTTGTATGACGTCACAGGCATCACGTGACTCAAATGAAGCGTTTTAGCGGGATTTCAAATTATTTGAATTTCATTTCTTTTTTTAAATAAAAGTACTGAAATCCACGAGGAAAAAAAGCATGTTCGGACCATAACATGACATAATTAACAATTTAAAACGATTTCCAGAAAACAGTCAAATACCCTATTCCCTCATTAGTTACGCGATCTATCCATCTCATCTCCAGCACTCATCTGCAGCAGCATATTTCCAAAGGTTCAGTCCTTATTTGAATTGATTATCGTCCACATTTCACTTACAGCCTTGAAATACAATTTCTGACCACCGCTGACAGTGTTAGAACAGGTAGAATGTGAAGAACATAAGATCGGTCCCGGATACTGACAAGGAAAGTACATGGGCTCGAACAGACATATGTGTATGAACGTTACTTGCAGGATCTCTACATACACCTCAATGTGCTGGTGGGTGTCGTTTTTCTGCAAAACTCTGCGATCATGATCTAGATAGCAATGTAGATGTAATTGTAGACGCCATACGTAATGCACTATAACTTATGTAATAATCATGATACATAATGAAACTTTCACTCTGCAGCGGAGTGTGCGCTGATATGAAACTTCCTGGCAGATTAAAATTGTGTGCCGGAACCGGGACTCGAACCTGGGACCTTTGCCTTTCGCGGGCAAGCGCACTACCGACTGTGCTATCCCGACACGACTCACGATGCCGCCTCACAACTTCACTTCTGCCAGTACCTCGCCTCCTACTTTCCAAACTTCACAGAAGCTCTCCTGCAAAACACGCAAGACTAGCACTCCTGGAAGAAAGGATATGGTGGAGACATGGCTTAGCCACAGCCTAAGGGATGTTTCCAGAATGAAACTTTCACTCTGCAGCGGAGTGTGCGCTGATATGAAACTTCCTGGCAGATTAAAATTGTGTGCCGGAACCGGGACTCGAACCTGAGACCTTTGCCTTTCTACAGTAATACCATCTTTTCGAAGAAGGGTCCTTCGTAACTTCATCTCAACCAATCGCAATTCATTAGCAGGATTGATTACCAATCGCCGCCCCATCTGACGCTTCAACACACAAATAACGTCACAAAACGCAACGTCGGAGGCACACACTGCACCGTCCCTACTGGCGAACCGACAGGTCAAAGTGCAATGTGGTAAGGCAGACGCAGAGGCCTGTAACGGACGACTGTACAGTTTTGCAGATGCGGTAGTATCACTAGTGCAATAAGGGATCTTTACATTGTCTCTCATTCGATTTTGGTGAACATGTGTTTGTTCGAGCCCAAATACTTTCCTTGTGAGTGAATACTGGTATTTAGGTGTGACCGAAAGGCAATCCATTTCTACTGTCCGATACTTAATGGAATTTTGCTCAGAGAATAAAAGACGAACTGGATACGGTATAGGTACAATTCACTTTAAGTTATTCCGATGCCTCACCCATTAAGGTGGCGCAACCGGATTTTCATTCAGTAAGCCGCGATAAAGCGGGTCACGCCTGATGGCGTTGTACCGGGAGATTGCGAAAGCTATAAAGGCGTCGTTGATATGAGCTGCGACTGTCGCCACGGTGCCGGCGGTTATCTGCGTGATCTAGATCGCCGCCACTGTTCGCGGCGGCTGTTGTGACGGAAGCGACTGTCAAGACACCAACACAATGAGGCACCAGCTACTGCTGCTCGCGGCGGTCGTCCTGACTGCAGCTACCAGCGCGGTGAGTATGGAAGCCACTGGCGCCAAAACTACGGCGCTGACTGGCAGTACATTAGAGGTAAACGTGAAGCAATGAATTAAAATTTGTGGTGCGGTCGGGAATAGAACCCGGACCTCCATGCTTACTAGGCAGGCGTCTTACCGATTTTTTTTTTTTTTTTTTTTTTTTTTTTCCTCTGTGTAGTTCTGCTCATTGCGGTCGCTGATCTTGATTGTTCGTTGTTATGCTATGTGTTCTTGGCTCAGCTTTTTTTATTACAGAGGGCGTTCTGCCTACTGACCGGGCGCGCTGAGCAACGGCGCCCAGTGCCGTTAGACCACAACACCTCTATTTCAAGGCGCCTCGGAATAGTCTAAGAACGACTTCCCTCCACGTCACAAATTTAAATTCTGCTTCTGTGTTCCCAAGATAATTGTCACTACTGCCAGGGCTCTCCAGTGGAATACCACCTCGGCAATCTATCATAGAACGCAGTACGTTGTTCTCTATGGCGAGTGTTCATCAGAGACGAGTGTACCGCCAGGCGTGCCCCAGGGGAGTGTAATAGGACCGTTATTATTTTCTATCTACCGGATGATCAAAAAGTCAGTATAAATTTCAAAACTTAATAAATCACGGAATAATGTAGATAGAGAGATAAACAGTGACACATATGCTTTGAATGCCATGGGGTTTCATTAGAAGCAAAAAAGAAAAAAAAAATGCTAGACGCGTGAAAGATCTCTTGCGCCCGTCGTTTCTTGCTGATCGTGTGCTCAGCCGCCACTTTCGTCATGCTTCGTCTCCCAGGTCCACAGACCTCAGTCCATACGATTATTGGCTTTGGGGTTACCTGATGTCGCAAGTGTATCGTGATCCTCCGACATCTCTAAGGATGTGGAAAGATAACATCCGACGCCAATGCCTCACCATAACTCCGGACATGCTTTACAGTGCTGCTCACACCCTTATTCCTCGACTACAGCTATTGTTGAGGAATGACGGTCAACATATTAACCATTTCCTGTAAAGAACTTTTTTTTTATTTTTTTTATTTTATTTATTTATTTATTTATTTTTATTCTCTTAAACATGTGTGTTAATTTTTACCTCTCTATCTACATTATACCGTGATTTACTAAGTTTTCAAATTTATTCTGACTTTTTGATCACCCGGTATATCTGTTGGACAGATTAACATGTAATTTGCGGCTGTTTGCTGATGATGCTGTAGTGTATGGGAGGGTGTCACCTTTAACTGCCTTTAATAGCATACAGGATGACTTAGACAAAATTTCTATTTGTTGCGAAGAATAGCAGCTAGCTTAAATGTAGAAAAAATGTAAGGAGATGCGCATGAGTAGCAAAAACAATCCCATAATGTTCCATTACAGCATTAGTAGTGAGCTTCTTGATGCAGTCGCGTCGTTCAAATATCTAGGCGTAATATTGCAAGGCAATATGAAATGGGACGAACATGTAAGGACAGTTGTGAGTAAGGCGGACAGCCGACTTCGGTTTATTGGGAGAATTTTGGGAAGATGTACTTCATTTGTAAAGGAGACCGCTTATAAAATGCTTGTACGATCACATCTTGAGTGTATGGAAGCCGCAGCAGATCAGTTTAAGGCAAGACATAGAAAATTAGTTCTGAGGCGAGCAGTTAGGTTTGTTACTGATAGGTTCGACCAATGTGCGACTGTCACGGAAATGCTCCAGAACTCAAATGGGCATTGCTGGAGAAAAGACGACGTTCTTTTCGAGAAATTCTGTCGAGGAAATTTAGAGGGCAATTTGAATCTCAGAGTAGAACCGTCGTCCTGCCGTTTACTTACATTGCGCTGAAAGATCACAAAGACAAGAAAAATTAAGGCTCGTACAAAGGCATATAAATGTTCTTTTTTTCCCTCATTCTATTCGGAAGTGGAATTCCTAGTAGTGGTACAGTGTACCCTCCGCCACGCACTTAACCGTGGATTTCGGAGTATATATGTAGATGTATAAATGCTGTCTGGAAAAGGCTTCAATATATTAATGAGATCTTGATTAGTTTATATAGTGTTCGAAGGATTTGTGGCTTATTTCAAATGTTAAGCAATGTAGAACTCTATTCGTCACAAAATGTAAAAATGATCCCACAATTGGTATTAGTGAATATTGCCCAGGCAATCGCGAGGAATATGAAATGAAATGTCCACATGAGCTCAGTCGAAGATAAAAGAGGTAGCACTCTCCGTTTCGGTAGCAGGATACTAGGAAAATGCACTCACTATACAGTAGCCTTTGCGTATTCCTGAAGCAGCTGCAATCTCTGCTCTTAAGAATCTGAACTAATGCAGATAATGTAAAGGTGAAAGAATTAAACGACTAAATTGCTCCCGAGTGTATCGCTTATCTTCTCTCTGAGGCGATTCGGACGTCATTTCTGACAACAGGTGTTTTATAGCCTACTAAACAGTCACAAAAGGGGCAGTAGGGAAGAAACAGTAAATGAAAGTAGCAACAGTGTGTCGAATCGTATATTCAGAATTCAACACATATTGATAGCCGCGTCACAAGATTCCATAAAATATTAATCATAGAAAGTAGATGCTAGGTGAGCAATTGACTTCCTTTACGACATGTAGGAAACACAAATACAAAATACCAGCGTCTTCAGAATAAAGTCGTGTTCTCAGAGAGACGACAGAAATGAAATAACGGACGTCACAATAATATATATATACTCCACCGTAAACTGTGTGGCGGAGGGTACACTGTACTACTACTAGACATTTGCTTTCCTATTCCACTCCCTAATAGAACGAGGGGAAAAGACTGTTTGTATAGGTCCTATCACACTCCCCTGGGGCACGCCTGACGATATACTCGTCTCTGATGAACACTCGCCGTCGAGAACAACGTACTGCATCCTATTACTTAATATGTCATCCAGCCAGTCACAAATCTGTGCCTTTGCCACATGTCCGTATCTTCGTTAGCAGTCTGAAGTGTGGCACTGTGTCAAATGCCTTTTTGAAACCGAGAAAAACACAATATGCCTGTTTCCCTTCATCCAAGTTACGTGAGAAAAGGGCGAGCTGACTTTCACAGGAATGATGTTTCTTAAACCCGTGCTGATTCATAGGAAGAAGCTTTTCCTTCTCAAGGAAATTTACTATATTCTAGCTGAGAATATGATCCAAAATTCTACAGGAAACTGATGTCAACGATATTGGCCTTTAATTATGTAGTTCAGTTCTTTTTCCTTTCATACAAACGGGAGTCACCTGCGCTTTTTCCAATCCCTAGAAACTTTACGCTGAATTAATGATTCGCGATAAATACAAGCTAAGGAAGGGGCCAATGCCGCAGAATACTCTTTGTAAAACCGAAATGGTATTCAATCCGGAGCAGGCGACTTTTTTGTATTTAGCTCTCTCATCTGTATTTCTACACCGGAACTACCTATTACTATGTCCTCCATTTGGGGGTTAATGCGTTGATCAAATGATGGTAATTTGTGCGGTCCTCCTGAGCGAAAGATTTCTTAAAGGTTAAATTTAATACTTCAGTTTTCCGTTTGATTTCTTCTATTTCTGCTCCGGAATGATCAACGAGTGACTCGATAGAAGGAACTAGGCATGGGTTATGCATGCAGTCACAGTACTAGGGGTCGGATGTCGATGCCTATCACGCTACGTGTCACTCTGCCGAATGTTGGGTGCAAATGCAGCGGTAGCTCAGACATCCTAATTGCGGAATGCTTCGTATCTCTAAGCATCACGAATGGGTCACGGATGGCTATACAATAATGTTCCCAAGGTAATGGAAAGCACTTGCCACTCACTGCGTAACGGCGGATGCAGACTCGCGATCGCCGGCCCAAGTGGGACTGCGGCGCTCCAGTCACGGTCTGCACGGCCACTGCGGTCGGGGGTTCGAATCCCTTCTCGGGCATGGATATTTGTGCCTTCCTTAGTCTTAGCTAGTTGATAAGTAGTTTGTAAGTTTAGGGACTGATAACCCCGTAGTTAAGTCCCATAGACTTTACAAACATTTGAACATTTTTTTAGACTCGCGAACTCGATACCTCTAGCAACTGCAAGGGAACGGGGCTGGAGAGATATTCCCCACGTGACTTGTGGACTCGGTCTACGAATTACAGTGCACCTCCGCAGTATACGATAAGGTCCTTGTCACCCAGGCCTCTCCAACTCGGGTGCTTCGCAAGCACTGGCCGGCACCGGCAAAAGCACCGGTGCTCTGCTGCAGCAGTCGGTGCTGTGTAGTGGGGCACGTGAGCTAGACAGGAGGCATAGCGCTGTCACGGCAGTGGTAGCAGGGGGACGTGTTGACGCAGCGCTTAACGCGGCAAGAGTCGTGTTGTTGTCAGAATGTTCAAATGTTGTACAGGTTATGGGACTTAACTACGGGGTCACCAGTCCCTAAACTTACAAACTACTTATGATCTAACTAATACTAAGGACAGCGCAAATATCCAGGCCCGAGGGGGGTTTCGAACCCCCGACCGTAGTGGCCGTGCAGACCGTGACTGGAGCGCCTCAGACCCCTCGGTCGCCGCGGCCGGCGTATTGTTGTCAAATAGTGAAACGAATAATAATAATAATAATACCAATTTTGGTGTATAACCAGAAAGAATAATTTTATTGTGCTCCTTAATTTGCATAAATTCCCAGCATTCTTTGTTGATCTGTGGCATCACTTTGAACCCACAAATTTTCTCATATTACGCACAATCGGTTTGGCAGTTGTAATTGAAAATACAGCTTGCAACTATTGTTTTTGTTTCGTTAATATTCGTAACTGAAAATATCTGTTCAGAAATTATCGTTGTCCAGGACATTGCAACGCATTTTACGACAAGATCATGAATCCTCGCGAAGTCTTGTTGATGAACGCCTTTATAAAGAGGAATTGATATCAATATTGTAATGGTAGTAGCGGTCTGTCAAAATTGAATCGTACTGTAGTTTTATCAGTTCAATTTCGAGACATGATGAGGCTTCCTCTGGGTGCATCGAAAAAGGCATCATAAAAACTTATGAGTGCAGATTTAGTTATCTCTTCAAACCAATCTTCAAAATTTTTATTCAATGAATGTAACGCTTTCATGTATTCCTTGATGTCGACATAAACAGTTAATTTAAAGGATTTTGAGAGAAAAAATTTTCCAGTTACATTTCTTGAAGCTTTTAGAAACCAAAATCGGCAATTTGGAACTTCCAGTACGGACACACATAGTACTGATTAATTTATTTTTACCCTGCAACGATTGATTTAAGTCGTTTAAATAACCCGTGATGTCTTTCTTGAAAGCGAGGTCAGCGATCCAAATGTTATTATGTTTGTAATCCTACGGGACAAAACTTGTCTAGTCATCGGTTCCTATACTTACAAAGAACTTAAGCTAACTTTACTAAGGACAACACACACACGCATGCCAGATGGAGGACTCGAACCTTCCAAGGGAGGGGCCCCATCATCCGTATTAAGTTCAGTTTCAAAAAAGATATATTTTTCTTTTTCGCTTAGAATAATTAAGACTTACCTATTCGGATTGTGGCAATTATGCTTTAAAATCAGTAATCTGTCTGATCCGACAATCCCCTCGTGTGTTACGAAATGTTTATTTTCGTAGTGACGGCGCTTTGTCGCTGCTTTGATATTTACGGTAGACTAGCGTATTAAGCATTGTGCTTTCCCATCAGGGTTAAGGAATCTTCCCACTGAGCAATAAAAATGGCACACACAAATCCGTACCTTTTGTGCTCGCTGCGGTGGAGTAGCCGAGCCGTCGCCGGGCGCCGTGGCTCAGCGCGCCCGGTCAGGGGGCTGAACGCCCTCTGTAATAAAAAAGCTGAGCCAACCATTCACCGAACAACCATGAACAAAATGAACGAACGACCGCGAGCCAACGATCTACAAGAAAAAAAAGGCCGTCTAAAGCGTCTCGCTGCAGAGCGCGCGGTTGCTCGCCGTGGAGATTCGAGTCCTTCCTGGGGCATGGGTGTGTGTGTTGTCCTTAGGTTAGTTTACCTTAGTTTAAGTAGTTTGTAAGCCACGTACTGATGACCATGGTGCTCATGCTAACCGTTCGCAAGCTAGATTAACAGTGTCCTATTTGATGAGATTCAGAACGAATATTCAATGCATCCGAGAAGACGCGAGAGCGAGCGCTGTGACACACGAGCTGCGACACGGCGAGAAGAGAGTGATGGGGGAAAGCACCGGGGCTGCACCAATCTAACAGCAGTGGGAGCATTCCTGCCCTTCTGGTCGTCTGCAGTAGCAATTCCGGCACTCGAGGTGGCGCAAATTTCTAGAAAGCGGGAAATGTCTACGCCAACGCTTGCATGCAACGACGATTTAAAATAAGAACCATAAAACCAAGCCATGTTTCATTGGTAGTTTCGATATTAATTAAACGAGATTTGCTATAATTATCTTGCACCAGCCAGCCAATGATCCTCTATGAAAGTATTACCTTAGTAGTGCCTACAGACTTGGGAAAATTAATTTAATTGCATTAATGACATAAATTGTGATATTCGATGTATCTGAGTTTGCCATGAATTCACTCGTAATTTTATTTAGGGTTCAATTATGTGATCATAATTAAAGGGATTAAATCTTAACTTGTGATGTGTGGTCTCCCGCGCCGAGTGCTAATTTTAAAATTTGATGTCGGCACTTTGTTCTCTGTTTTCTGCTTCGCTCTTCTGTCTACCTTACGCAATAATGTCCTTCAGCATTGTTGAGGTGTCAGTTTACCTCCACCTGTTACGGAGTTAGAGCTGAAACGTTGTTATAACAAGTGCAATCTGTGTGAATCATCTAACAAAGGGTGTAAAAAATTTTAAAAAAGTTAATAAAGCATCAAATATCCAGTTTTAATGAGTATGCAGTTTATCAACATTTTTTACTAATCCAATTTGATAGAAGGCTGAAAAAATATGAGTAATTTTCTCTTCAATTTTAAGCTGATTTAAAATAAGTCGTGTAAAGCATACATTAATACAGTTTGATCAACATGTAGTATTTTATTAGTTGCTGTTAGTCACTAAGTACTATTCTGTGCAATAAGGATATCAGATTTTAGTTTTCTATCATCATGTTGATAGCGCTTTGTTTAGGAATGCCTAGAAAGAGGCCATAGTACAGGAAAGGACAACGTGAGGCGATATTAGTTACATAGTATACCACACAACTAAATGTGGCGTAATTTTATTTATTTATTTATTTATTTTTTTCACAGCTAAGGTGTAGGCGTACAATTTTACTTACGGCGGCGGTGTTGTGTGCCGAAGTTGGCAACGGCTGTTGAATGCTTTTTCAAAAATCAGTCACTTAGAATTATTAACGTTCACGATTAAATAAATAATTTATGCTGTTCTGGTCAGTAAATTAATCATCCTCCTTAAGCGAATAGTTCGTTGCCATCGATACAAACTAAACCGCTGCCACTCAGGTAAAACAAATTTTTTTTTTTTTTTTTTTTTTTTTTTTTTCCTTCCTAGTTGTATCCCATATGCTTTGCAATGTCATGGAAAGAAAAGAAGTGCATCTTTCTACGGGTATAACCAATAAATTATGGTGGTGCGTGGCGAAGGCTACTTTACTCATAGAATTCGACAACACCAACAGTTTTCTTACGATTCTGTTGAAATTTTGCACACTTGAGCTTCAGATCAAGTATTCATCAGTTTCTTTCTGCATTGTGTCGCGACAACTTCATACCATTGTACTGAAAATCATTTCTACACATTCATGCTACACTCTCAACTCATTCAATAAATTTGATAATTCCTTCAGCTCACTACACTGTTCTTGCAGATCTAGTGAACCATTTGTCACTCCAAATTAAGAAACCAATTCGCAGAAAACTTTACATATATTATAGTTTGATGCAATAAAGGCCTAAATTTATTTTCATTGCTGTGTAGCATCGAATTAAGTGAAGTATTAAGCGAAAATTAAGAATGTGCTTTGGTAAAAATATGTTGCATAGAGTTTTTGGTACAGTCGATTTTTGATCAAAAGTTGCTGTGTTTGAAATGTAGACAATATTCTGACTTTTCATTTGAAAGCGAGTAGAACGATAAATGTTAATTCGTTTTCGAGGCACTGGCGCTCCCATTTCCATCCTGCGCATCGGAAATCATGTGGTCATATCAGTCGTCAAATTTCATATTCATTTTATTCATTACTGCATTAAAAATATCACCAAATAAATTGTATTAGAGTGAATGGAAAATCTGGAAGATGTCAAACTACTACGAAGACAAGTGCTGCTGATTTTACATCGGACTGACTAACAGGCAGTTTTCAGAAGTATAATACGGAATTATATAGGACGCCACTGACTTACATGAATGTAATTTGCAAGAGACTATTGCAAATGAAGCGGAATTGGCGGTATCTTTGAGGTACGGTAAGACGTTGAAATCTCACAATTGTGTGTGTTTTAACCAAACGAAAACCTTATTTCATTTATTAATAAAGAATGAGCTAGGTTTCGAATCATAAGCTCATCTTACAGTAAATAACTGATACAAAAAATGACAACCAAGAAATGATAAATGTACCAACACCTGAAGATATGAAATGTTGACTTGAGTATTAAAATTTATCTTTGAGATTCTAACCACATTATGTATGGATTCAAAATTCCTTTAGCATTAATTACAGTAACTATCACAATTCTGACAAAATTATCTAGATTTTTACTAGTTCCTGAAGAACAAAATGATTGGTTTTAGTTATTTAAGAAGACACAAAATGTTGCTTCCATTTACCTACTGCACTGTCGACGATGTCCTACTACGAAATTAAAAATTTTCTGTTCTGTTTGTTGATCATATGATGTTACAATATTTCACTAAACAAAACTGTACAGATATAAGTACGCAGTAACTGAAAAGTATAATGTACAAATGAAAAGAGAACGAGAACTTAAATGTTGAAAAACGAATCACCAGTCTATGACAAACACCTTCAGTTGTAATGCAATATTGTTCGCACAGCCAATAACCTATGGACTGGGCGGTCACTCCCGCCGAGGGTTTGAGTCCTCCCACAGACATGTGTGTGTGTGTGTGTGTGTGTGTGTGTGTGTGTGTGTGTGTGTGATGTTCTTAGTGTAAGTTGGTTTAAGTAGTTTGTAAGTCTATGGACTGATTACTATAGCAGTAGGGTCCAATACCACTCCCGTGAACCACAGACATTGCCGAGGTGGGGTGGCTTGCGTGCCTCAACGATACAGATAGCCGTACCGTAGGTGCAACCACAGCGGAGGCGTATCTGTGGAGAGGCCAGACAAACGTGTGGTTCCTGAAGAGGGGCAGCAGCCTTTTCAGTAGTTACAGGGGCAACAGTCTGGATGATTGTCTGAGCTGGCCTTGTAACATCAGCTAATGTGGCTTTGCCACACAGCTACTGCGAACGGCTGAAAGCAAGGGGAAACTACAGCCGTTACCTTTCCCGAGGACATACAGCTCTACTGTATGAACATATGAAGATGGCATCCTCTCGGGTAAAATATTCCGGAGGTAAAATAGTCCCCCATTCGGATCTCCGGGCAGGGACTACTCAGGAGGATGTGATCATCAGGCAAGACAATACTGGCATTCTACGGGTCGGAGCGTGGAATGTTAGATCCCTTAATCGAGTAGGAAAATTAGAAAATTTAAAAAGGGAAATGGATAGGTTGAAGTTAGATATAGTGGGGATTAGTGAAGTTCGGTGGCAGGATGAACAGGATTTCTGGTCAGGTGAGTACAGGATTATAAATACAAAATCAATTGGGGGTATCAAAGGAGTAGGACTGATAATGAATAAGAAAATAGGAATGCAGATAAACTACTATGACCAGCACAGTGATCGCATTATCATTGTCAAGATAGATACGAAGCCAACACCGACAACAGTAGTACAGGTTTATATGCCAACTAGCTCTGCCGATTATGAGGAGATAGAAGAAATATATGAGGAACTAAAGGAAATTATTCAGACAATTAAGGGAGAGGAAAACTTAATTGTTATGGGAGACTGGAATTCGGTAGTAGGACGAGGAAGGGAAGGGAGGATAGTCGGTGAATATGGTCTGGGCAAAAGGAATGAAAGAGGAAGCCGCCTGGTAGAATTTTGCGCGGAACATAATTTAGTTATAACAAACACTTGGTTCAAGAATCACAAAAGAAGGTTGTATACATGGAAGAGACCAGGAGACACCGGAAGATACCAGATAGATTTTATAATGGTAAGACATAGATTTCGGAACCAGGTTCTACAGTGTAAGACATACCCAGGGGCAGATATAGACTCTGACCATAACTTGTTGGTTATGAACTGTAGGCTGAAACTAAAGAAACTACAAAAAGGTAGGAAAATAAGGAGATGGGATCTGGATAAATTGAAGGAACCTGAGGTTCTTAAGAATTTCAGAAGGAGCTTTAGGCAACAATTGACACAAACAGGGGAAAATAAAACAGTAGAGGAGGAATGGGTAAAATTGAGAGATGAAATAGTGAAGGTAGCAGAGGACAAAATAGGTAGGAAGGCAAGACCTACAAAAAATCCTTGGATATCACAGGAGATACTAAATTTAATCGATGAAAGGAGAAAATATAAAAATGCAGTAAATGAAACAGGCAAAATGGAGTACAGACGACTAAGAAATGAGATTGACAGGAAGTGCAAAATGGCTAAGCAGGAGTGGCTAGAAGGCAAATGCAAGGATGTAGAAGAACGTATAAATAGGGGAAAAATAGATACGGCCTACAGAAAAATAAAAGAAACATTTGGAGATAAGAAAAACAGCTCCATGAATATCAAGGACACTGATGGAAAACCAGTTCTCAGCAAAGAAGGGAAAGCTGAAAGGTGGAAAGAGTATATAGAGGGGCTCTACAAAGGAAATGAATTCTGTCAGCAAAGGACCTGGAAGAGCAGTTGAACGGAATGGACATTGAGCTGAACGGTGCATATAAGATGAACATTAACAAGAGCAAAACTAGGGTAATGGAGTGCAGTGTAAGAAAATCAGGTGATGCTGAAGGAATTAGATTGGGAAACGAAGCAATAAAGGAGGTAGATGAGTTTTGTTACTTGGGCAGTAAAATAACAAATGATGGTCGCAGTACAGAGGATATAAAATGCAGAATGGCAATGGGTAGAAAAGCGTTCTTGAAAAAGAGAAATCTGTTAACATCGAATATTGATTTAAACCTAAGGAAGTCCTTTCTGAAGGCATTTGTATGGAGTGTTGCCTTCTATGGAAGTGAGACATGGACGATAAACAGTGCGGACAGGAAGAGGATTGAGGCTTTTGAAATATGGTGCTACAGAAGAATGCTGAAGATTAGGTGGGTGGATCGCGTAACTAATGAGGAGGTACTGAACAGAATTGGGGAGAAAAGGAATTTCTGGCATACCTTGACTAAAAGAAGGGATAGATTGGTAGGACACATTCTTAGACATCAAGGAATTGTGAATTTAGCGTTGGAGGGAAGTGTATGGGGAAAAAATCGCAGGGGAAGACCAAGAGATGGATAAAGTAACAGATTCAGACAGATGTAGGTTGTCGCTCTTATGTGGAGATGAAGAGGCTTGCTCAGGATAGGGTATTGTGGAGAGCTGCATCAAACCAGTCTCCGGACTGAAGGCCACAACAACAACAACTGGGTCCAATACTTTTACATACATTGTAACATTTTGAACAACCAACAATAGTGCCAGTTTCGATACAGTGCGTGCGACAGAGTAGGGATGGGAAAAACCGACCGGTTGAAACCGATACCGGTATTTTAGTTTTGAATAACCGGTTTTTTCGGTTTTTATTTTGTTTCAGTCGTAACCGGTTTACTTTAGTTATTGCCTAGAACCGGTAAAAAACCGATACTACTTCCTGTAGTAGTGGTTCAAAATGTATTTTTTGTAAATAATTTTAAAAAATTAAAATTAGTAGACCCTAATATTTAGGGCTATTCGTAAAATTTCCACTGCTGTGAAATATTAGGTCATCGCAGAAACTAAGAAAAGCGATCAGTGTTAATTTAAGAACAATCCCGGCAGTCAGAAAAGCGCAACAAACGCGTGGCATAAGAACTTAAGGACTGATGCAGCTATTGAGGCATCGACGCACCTGTTGCCGTGTGGCGTGGCCTATTAGACGACGCGCGTGCACCGGCAGTGTACGAGACTTTCCTCCGTCTGGTCATGCGGCAGTTCCTTGCTGTCGTCGCCAGACATCGGTTGTGTCTTAAATGGCACCATCCCGAGTAAAGTACGGGAGCAGTGAGATACAATGCTCCATTTGCTTTAAAAAGCTGAAAACGGATGGAGGTACTACAAACATGCTATGTCATTTAAGAAGAAAGCATCCAAAATGTTCCTTGGAAGTGATGTACTCCTACCTTGGAATAATAACTTTTAATGTAGTATCTGCATAGTGTTATTCTAAATAGTTTTATTAATGTGATTCCTTGAAAGCGAGGGGCTTTTTTAATAACCAATATGGGTTTAGGTAACATTGATCATGTGGTGCGTCGCGAGGTAGCCGTGCGGTCTAGGTTCGATGTCACGGACTGCGCGGCTGCTCCAGTCGGAGGTTCGAGTCCTCCCTCCTCCCTCGGTCATGGGTGTATTTGTTGTCGTTAACGTAAGTTAGTTAATGTTAAATTAAATAGTTTCTAAGTCTAAGGATCGATGACTTAAGCATTTAGGTCTCATAAGAACTCACACCCATTTGAACATTCTTTGATCATGTGATACAATTTGCGTAAATTTACACGGACAACAATCATACTATTAGTCGGAACTTTGACTTTATTTTTCGAAATACTTCTGCAGCACTGATTGAAGTTTATTTACTGACTGTAACTTGTATATGTTGTGTGTATAACGAGATATTCGTATGCGCTGGCTCGCAAGTCCAACTTACGGAGTGGTTGGCTCAATATTCGCAACCGCCGGATGGAAATACTAGGCCAGCAAATCTGTATGCTTCGTATATCGTATTCTGTGGATTCCTGGCTAGGCTTATACACAGTCAAGAAGGCGTAGTATTGGGAGGGGATCTTGCAAAATATGGAAAGACTAGTGATTTGTCGTATAACGTTAATTTACCTAAATTTTCACTAAATTTCGTAATTATCGGTTTCGGCCGGAACTAGAAAAACCGACGATTACGATTTTTATTTCAGCCGAAAAATATGTTTCGTTCTAACTCTACTGGAAATAATAGAAATAAAAACCGAAAACCGGTTATTTAAAAAACCGGTTATCTTGTGCAGTTTTACGGTGCAGTTAAACTGGAGATGAAAAGTACTGGTATAACCGAAAACCGATTGTTTCAGCGATAACAGCCATCCCTACGGCAGAGTGCCCGCCTCCCCTTTCTGTGCCTCACATTCGGCTGCAGCGACACGCAGCCCAGCGCTGTTCAGGTGCAGTGCAGGTCGCATCAGCGTCGCGCCCCCTACCCTCTACTGCCAGTCTGCGCGGCCCCATTAGACTGCGCTGTGCCGCCCGTCTCACTTTGCCTCCGAGTCAGCCACTGTGCTGCTTGGTTGCGCACGTGGGACACAGAATGAAACATTTCCATCACACTCCTTAGCGACGGATACTAAAGCGTGTACTGTCGCAGTATATCCCGCTCAACTTACAATGGGCATTTCAGCAGAAGGCGCTATGAACTATTGACTTGTTCTATTTATTTCGTATGGAGTACGGGCGTTAAAATTACGCTCATTGGTAAATATGAAACAGATAATAGAACTGTATATTCTGTTAACTCATTCTTAAACAGAAAAGCAATCGAAATGAATATTAAGAATATAAATGTATTGTTGTACGATAAAAAATGCAGCAGCATGTTTGCAAAGAAAAACCATTATAGTCGTTTTTAATATATTCTTCTGAAGAAAGAATATGTGGACTGAAAAAAAAACCTGTAATGTTACAATGGAACAACTGGAGCGAATGCATAATACATATCCTATTAATATATTTTTCTACAGAAAATTGTACGGAATTAAAATAAAATTATTTTGCAATATAATAATCTGATTTTGCGGGTAGCTGATAAAAGTACAGTTGCTGTCAATACTAAAATCTAATAAATTTAAATTAAATTAAAATATTGAGGTACAGGCTAATAACTAAAAGGATGGACGCTACAGTAGATTTGTCATTCACCCTGCTGAGCCTTATTTGAGTAGTCGATGAAAACTGAAAATTATTTAGTTTAAGTTGTCGTTATAAACGTACTTTGTGATGACGTATATATGCACGAGACCAATCCCGCTGCGGTCGGGGTTCGAATCCCCCCTCGGGCATGTTTGTTTGTGCGGTCTTTAATACAAGCTAGTTCATAAGTAGTTTGTAAGTTTAGGGACTGATGACCCTGTAGTTAAGCCCCATAAGCTCTACAAACTTTTGGACATTTTTGTAGAATGCGTCGATCGTGTACTGTCAAGTGTTGTCGGACGCCTTCGGCCCTCTCTGGCCATAAAAAAAGTTTGGTTCAGCGCGCTGAACAGGAAATAATTGTCGCCACGTAACACGGCAATTGAGTGCCTGATCTCGCTTTGTTGCGTATCACTGGCAGAGCGAAAATGACCGACTCTAGGGATGACGAAGCCTCTAATGAATCTGTTAGTTGTGAGACCGTAGAGGCTGAGAAAATAAAATTAAATGATGGAGTATACGTACTTGCAAATATGCCGAAGAAGAGAAAAAGTGGCGCCTGGTAAAAGTTTGAAGCTGTAGTGATCGCTGCAGGTGGAAAATATTGGAAGTATGTACATTGCAGAGAAAACGATTGTATTCTTGTCTATTCTACCTCTTCCAGGAGGACATAGATGCTCTGTCGAACAAAAACACAGGACACGGAACGAAGTGTGGAGTAAGCTACCCCCGCCCCTCTTAACGAAACAAAATCTTATACATGACGGTACTCCTGTTATGATTTAGTGGAATTCGTATATATAAGGCAAAAAAACAACAAAAGAGAAAAAATGTAAAATAAAAGAAAAACAGATGTGTGTGTGGGCGGTGGTTCGTTTCTCGCTTCCGACAATATTTTTATTTTTCGCCTTGACTCCCAAAAGTTTTCTGACACATTTATTAAATAGAATTTACGAGTTGCGATATTCCGACATATTTGCAAGTACAACCGCTTTTTCTTAAAAGTGCATTTCTTCTATTTAGTGAACATGCCGTGAAATATGGTCCAACAAATTGTAAACACTTGTCTTCTGTACTACCGTACCTGCACATAAAGTGAGGACACATTGTTGCAAATGACATGCTGATACAAATAGTTTCATACATTTACTAGAAAATACAAGGCTCTTGAGATCAGTTAAATGGCTACAGTATCAGCGCAATTACTCACAAACAATTCATATAGGACGCAAGAAAGTGTATAACAGTTGTTGCAAAAACGGAACAAGGCACTTCAGTCTCATTAAGAAACGACAGTTGCCACATAACTCTAGTACGTGATCTATATATATATATATATATATATATATATATATATATATATATATATATATATCACGTACTATATATATATATATATATATAATTATTTGAATTAGCATGACATTTAGAACATTAATTATTATAGTGTGTCTTCATTTTATGTGCAGGTAGTTCACGAGACAATGTTCACAATTCGTTGGCCCATATTTCACGGTATTTTCACTAAAGAGAACAATCACACATTTTAGAGAAGGCGCTTGTATACGTAAATATGTCGACATATCGCAAAATGTAAATTCCTTTTAATTAACAGTGTAAGAAAACTTTTAGGAGTCAAGGTAAAAAAGAAAGAAAAAAATTGTCTGGACCGGGAAACGAACCACCGCCGACGCTTAGCAGTTTCTCAACGAGATGCGTTTACCCTCTACGTAAACAAAAGCTCTCTGTTTTACATTGCCATCAATATCAAGGGTTACTCGCCAATATGGCATTTATTGACTGTAATTTACAACTAATTGTACTAAGAACGACATGATTTTGGTAGTTCTTAAGTGTGCCGTAACTTTGAAATAGCAACACACGAGTTATAAGGAGAAAAGCATGAAAATACGTAATGGAAAATGGCGTATCTGCAGGGCATAGCTTGCGACCGTAGAGACATCTGTCAGTTAGTACGAGTAACTGGGGTTCGACGCACTACTGTCCCTAGACGCTTGTCACTGTCAGCAGTGGGATCATCTGTTTATTTATTGACTACAACCACTTTCGGAGGACCACGCTGCCATCTTCAGGACCTTTTTAGAAATGGATGGGTGAATGTCATTCTGAAGATAACTGGCAAAACACAATCTTATGGAATACAGTTCAGCTATCGTGAACAACACTCTTCTTTTATTCACGATAGCAGGACTGTTGTTCACTACCAGCAATCTTCCTAGTGACGTGATATCGTAGGAAGAATCAACCAAGCGTTTCTATGAAGTGCCAAAAGTGGTTAGCCAAAACTGTTGGTCAATAAATAAATGAGATGATCCCACAGCTGACGGCGCTGTTTTTAATCGTAAGTTTCACAGCTGTGGCCCCTTCATCCAGCTCCTCCGTGATTGTAATTGCAATAGAAGAAGTAGGAAGGTTTTTTAAATGATAAATTATGTTGTTGGTAGACGTTTACTACGTCGTTTCTCGCCTCTCCTGTTGCAGGGTGAGGAGCTACAGGTGAGGCGTCTACGTGCATCGGCCGCTGCTCGCCATGGTGGGGAGGCGGCTGGACACGGAGAAGGCTCCCCCGCCATGCCAGGTACTGCTGCAGCACGTGAGCAATGTCTCTCCCCGTATGCAGTCACCCAGTCACATACCCACTGCTGCCATAAATACCTACAATCCTTCTAACAGCTGTCCATCTCTCAAAATTACGAGCGCAAATTAGAATCAGTGTAGCACTAAATATGTGCCTTTGCTTCGTACAACTTCATTCACAACTAGCTGAAAACCCGGCGTTGCCCGGGTATTTATTTATTTATTCGAACCTTGAGTTAGTAGGGGAGACCGGGGCACATTTTCCATAGGGGCAACTTTTCCAAATCCGTTTATTTTCGAAACAAACCGCTAGATGTTACCACCGGCGATACTGTAGGAAGTAGCAACAAAGCACGCTTCATTTACGAATGTTTCAATGTTGTACCAGCAGTCACAACGTCGGCAGGGCTGTTTTCTTCATTTTTGCAAATGTGAGTAAACTTTCACGTTTTTATTGAAACTTAAAATAAACACTCTAGCGTTAAACTTATTATTTTGATATTGCACACACTAAAAGTGGGTTTCTTTCTTCACGTAACTGTGCATTTCTTTTGTAAATAGCTTACACTGTTACTCATGGATGTAGTGTTATAGTTCCGAATATGGCGACGGGGCACGTTTTCCGAGAGCATACGGGGCACATTTTCCTTATAGCTTTGAGTCTTACGCCAAGTCTAAAGCAAATGAAAAGTGTGTACAGTGCACGAAATGGGCGCATGGAGACTGTACGAAAGGGGGTGTTCCATTTTTTGTTTGCTTACATTGTGATTCAGACAATCAGTATAAGTATTGTTAAAAATGTCTGTATTTGTAAAATATTTAAGTCACATATTTTGTAAAAACCATTAAATAGCATTTGTTTTTATTTAATGTGACTATTTTTACTATCCTCCTACGTAACGTATTGTAAATTCATGATAAAAATACGTATTCAATGAAATCAGGATAATTATCTCTGTTTTAAAATTGAAAGTATAATTGGAATATTTGTCCCTGTTCATTTTAAGTAAGCTGGAAAACCATTTGCTACCAAGAATGATATTTACTATTTTCAAAAACATCTGTACAAGACTGTAAATAAAGGTGTAGGAAATACAATGATTCACTGTTTACCGCAAAATCGATAAAAATAAGAAGTACAAAAATAAAAATGTAAAATGGTGGAAAACGTGCCCCGGTCTCCCCTACTTTTCCTATCCACTCTCTCTCTGTCCATCTCATTTTTTTTCTAAAAACATGTGACATTTATCAGAGAATATATAAGAAATCACAGGTAAAACTGCACTCGTTTCGAAGACTCCAATGACGAAATTCAACAATAATGATTGTAATAATAACACAGACGGCTCACTTGATGTAATGCGCGAAACGTCAAATCGATTTTTTTTAAATAGATGTATTAAAAGAAATTTCTTTTTTACTGCTTTATTTATTTATTCTTATATTTCCTTATTCGTATGCTTACCCTTGAGCTGAAGACATTGTAGCACGCATAGACCAAAGATATGGTCTGTGGCATCACGTTTCGCTGTACGTAACCTCCTTGCTATAGTGTCGCAAACGTCATCGCTGGCCTTCAGTCCGATTTTTTTTTTTATAATTTGACGACTTTCAACCACCATATCATCCACCCCCTTATAGCTGTCTGCATGGAACTGCTATGATGTACAACGGGAGACTTCGGACAACAATTACACACAGACCATTCGTCTGCGTTCTGTAGTTTTCGCTACAGAGCGGAATATTAACACACACACACGTAGAATTTTATATACACCGATAACTTTTCATCCCAATATACTCCACTCTTTTATCATCATCAACCCTCAAGCAACAATGCAACGAATAAAACCATTTTCAGACTAAATATAATTTTCAAAGAATCATTATCGCTCCGCATTTCGCGTTATATTCTTCAAATTACTAAATATCTATTAGATCGCTATAAAACCGTGCCTAAAACCTTCCTCAGTTATAAATTATTAACTATACAAATATTTAAGTCTTTGCGTCTTGTCGTTTGGACGTGATAAGCGTACACCGAACAGACATTCACATTAATATATATAGATAAATAGCTACCCGATCGCCATAAAACCGTGCCCAAAGCCTTCCCCGCCGGGTAGACATTAGTAACTGTACAAATTTTTAGCTCTTTATGTCTTGTGGTTCAGACGTGATAAACGTACACCGAACAGACATTCACATTTATAGATACAGATAGATTTCAAACTCCCGTTATCATTTTTGCCAAAAGTTCCTGATTAACCAATGCAGTACACTGTGTTGATTCGTGCTGTTAAGTTACTGACAGTTAATTTGCGTTTTACATCGTAAGATGAACTTCAGCTTCGACTTTACTATCTGGTTCCTAATGCATTCATCACTTACAAAGAATGCGCACCTGAACAAATTCTACGCTTACATCTACATATTTACTAAGCAAATCACTTTTTTAAGTGCCTGGCAGAGGGTTTATCGAACCACTTTCAAAATATTTGCCTACCGTTCCGTACTGTAACAGCGCGGGGGAAGTAGGAGAAGCAAATATTTCCGTTTTTCATATCTCTCTATTAGATGACCACGTTTTCCTGTGTAGGTGGGTGCTAACAAAATATGATCGCAATTGGAGAAGAAACTTGGTGAAAGATATTCCGCAAATAACTCTCGCCGTAACGAATAACGCATTTCCTTCAATACACTACTGGCCATTAAAATTGCTACACCAAGAAGAAATGCAGACGATAAACTGGTATTCATTGGACAAATATAATATACTAATACTCACATGTGATTACATTTTCACGCAATTTGGTTCCATAGATCCAGAGAGTACCCAGAACTACCACCTCTGGCTATGGATTTATATATGCAACAAACTAAATTATTATACAGAATCAAAAGTACATTATATATGGTCATATAAAAGACATATGTAGCATATGGATACATAGAAAGCCATGTGATGGGTTTTGTTATAATTTGAAAAACGGAGGTACTATTTCACCATTGTCATATTATAATTTAAAATATTGTTTTACTATGTCAGAACTAAAATAAAGAAGCACCGATTTTCTGCTATATATTGTAACGTTCCGTTCTATTTTGGTTAATTATTGGGAACACTACAATATAGTTGTATTGAAAATTAATTTCTTCATTTACACATATCTCATTCTTATTTTTTTCTGTTATACGTATTTTGATAAGGCGGTAAATATATGAAATACTATTTCTCTCAACTTCTTTGATTAAAATTTGGTTCCACCCAACAGAACTAACTGACATAATTTTCGAACTAACACAGAGCAAACTATTTATGAAATACCTTATACTAAAGACAACACAAACATCCATGCCCGAGGGGGGATTCGAACCCCCGACCGTAGCAGCCGCGCAGACTGTGAGTGGCGTGCCGCAGTCCCCTCGGCCGCCGCGGCCAGCCGCAGAGTTGAAGTCTTTTGAACTAACACAGACTTGAACTAACTCAAACTCGAACTAACTTCACATCAGTCACTTGCTTCTATATATATATATATATATATATATATATATATATATATATATATATATATATATATATATAATCTTGACAATATGATGCGTTCATACATTGTAGTTATTATTTCATTACAATCAGTACTTTTTAATTACAAGTAAGTTGATGGTTACAATCCAATTTCTCATTAATACATAATCTGTTGTATGGCACAGACATTATTTCTTCCTGAGTTATTAATTATATATACCAGATATTGACAAATGACATTGATAATTACCTGGATATACATTCAGAAATGTTCATCATCAGCACGAAAATATACAGTTAATATAAAGTTACACTTGTGATCTTTCTTACATACATTTTGGGTTTGAATTAATTTTTTATGATTTGATTAATTGACAAAACTATTAATTACAACAATGCAGTATTCACTGAATTTCTAGATTTTTCCATACTGTTGCCTGTTGATTTTTAATTAAACAATGATACTGATGCTGAATTCTAATACTTTTCTTAAATGAAATAGGACATACTATTAATACAAATGATTGAACAATGTTAACTCATGCTATAAATATAATGGTATAAACTGGAATGAATAGAGGACAAAACAATTGGTCTTGGGTAGTTACGTAAGGATTAGATACCGGATGGTTACATAAAGATTAGGTATTGGGTGGTAGATTAAAGAACGGAATCGTAAGGTATAATTGAATATCTGCTTTACCGTTACATTACAATATCAATGTATTACATATGTAGTAAAATCCATTTTGATAAAGCGTTCGGTTCTCAGGGCCCTTACCTTGCTTCAGCTGCCACCTGGTGGACATCTGTAACAATACAACAACAAAATGTTTACCTGCTGTCAGTCTGCTTCATACTTATGTGAGGAGGAATTGCGATCTAGGCAGCCTTGTTACATGAATCAATAATTAAGATCACTTTTCATCTAAAAAATAGTTACTTTATTAGCAAGTCAGGCTTAAGTAGAATACAAAATGTTTAGAGGGATAAGAACAAATACTATGAAACTTAACTCAAAGATTTCTTTTAACAATGTCTAGAAAGCCATATGATACCTAATTATGTTAAAATTAATTTCAATATAAATAACAATGTAACAAACTACTAAGACAAAAGAGTAGTATTCTGAGGGTAAGATCAGAGATTAAAAATGCATATAGGAGAAAAGAAGCCTTAAAGCACGAGATGTATAAATTACTTTTGCATATTAATATTGAGCTGTCACCTTATTTACCCAATTGCTGTCACTAATTACATTTGCGCAATTGCTGTCACTAACAGATGAGAAAATTACACTGTAAGCGAAAAAATTGAAGGTAGGCAAATAGAAAATTTTTGCCCTTATTGGACAAAAAGGTACAAATAATGCTTCTCTAAATTTACATAATATCTACCCAATAATAACAAACCTAACTAATATCAAATTTTACTGCTACTGAGATAGACCTTATAAACAAAGGGCTGAAATATGACATTCCAGAAGTAGAACTTTCTGTAATGCAAGGTCAACTCAAAAAATCACAGATCTGTCAAATTGCTCTAAAATTATTACAAAAAGTAAAAATCATAGAAATACTCATGAAGCAAACATTATTAGAAATATAAAGCATAAATTAACAACTAACAATGCACTTGCAGTCAAAGCTTATAAAAGCAATACATTAATTATTATAAGTGACTAGCTGAAAACCCAGGGATGCCCGGGTATTTATTCATTTATTCGAGCCTTGAATTTGTACTTTTCCTATCCATTCTCTCTCTGTCCATCTCCTTTGTTTAAAACATGTTACATTTATCAGAGAATATATAAGAAACCACACGTAAAAATGCACTCGTTTCGAAGAATCCAATCAGGAAATTCAACAATTATCATTGTAATAATATCACATCGATCACTTGATGTAATGCGCGAAACGTCAAATCGATTGTTTTTAAAGAGATGTATTAAAAGATTTTTCCATTATATTCTTCAAATTACTAAATATCTATCAGATCGCTGTAAAACCGTGCCTAAAACATTTCTCAGATATAAATTAGTAACTGCACAAATATTGAAGTCTCTGCGTCTTGTCGTTTGGACTTGATAAGCGAACACCGAACAGACATTCACATTATATATATATATATATATATATATATATATATATATATATATATATAGAGAGAGAGAGAGAGAGAGAGAGAGAGAGAGAGAGAGAGAGAGAGAGAGAGATAAATAGTTATCCGATCGCCATAAAACCGTGCCTAAAGCCTTCCCCGGGTAGACATTAGTAACTGTACAAAATTTTAGCTCTGTATGTCTTGTGGTTCAGACGTGATAAACATACATCGAACAGACATTCACATTTATAGATATAGTAGATCACTACATTTCTAAAATACAATTTTTGGATGGTAGTAGGGATCCAACTGCCAAATTTCAAACAACGATTAGGAAGTTGATTGATAACAATTATTTTATGTTTTCACCCAGAGATAAAGTATCACTCAGAGTTATGAACCCCTCGTTATCTAAATTAAAGTCAGAAATTAACCTACATAAATCTAACTTTCCTACATGTCTGAGTGTTAATAACATCAACAGGCAGTCTTATAACATTATCAAGAAGATTAATGAAACTTATTTATTACAAAAGATACGTTGATGATACACTCAAATTATATAAAGTTTCTAAAGAAGAGATTGATATACTCACAAACAAATTAAATGACATGCATCCAAAACTAGCATTTACGGTAGAACATAAAGATAAGAAGTGTATAAACTCTTTGGATATTACATCAAAATGGTAAACATGTTTTTATGATTTACAGGAAACCAACTGCTACAGATATAATAAACAATGCAGTCAACTAATTGTTGTGACAGTTTGCTGCCTCTGTCGAATTTAATCGTACGTGACTTCAGCGGGCTACAGCATACAGGAAACACGTCAGGGACGCTGTTACTTAGCTATTTGAACTCGTCAACAAGTCCTGAATTGACGTCACATAACATTAATGTGGTGTCCTTGTTTGCACTGTGTTGTTCTTCAATTATCCGGAAGTTGCCGAATGTACAAGGAAGAGCCAAAGAAACTGGTATACCTGCCTAATATCGTATAGGAAACTCCGCGAGCACGCAAAAGTGTCGCATCACGACGTGGCATGGACTCCACTAATGTCTGCATTGCTGGTGGAGGGAAGTGAGACCACACATCTGCAGGAATGCCTGGGGTGAGGGGAGGGGGGAGCGAGTCCGGATCTCTTGATATATTCTGAACAGCAAGTTGCAAGGCAGACGTGCGAAATATTGCTCATGTATGAGGAGTTTTGTGGCCACGGGGCATGTTTAAAATCACAAGAGTGTTCCTGGAGCCATACTGTATTTTGGCCTTGTTGGTTGTATTGTCCTGCTGAAGTTACCCAAGTCTGTCGGAACGCACACTGGGCAGGAATAGATGAAATGATCAGCCAGGATGCGTACTTTTGTGTCATCTGTCAGTCAAGCATAGCCGCAGCCATGGTCTCCGAGCTGATAGTCCATACTGCTGCAAACGTCGTCGAACTGTTCGTGCAGATGGTTGTTGTCGTGCAAACGTTCCCATCTGTTGACTCAGGGATCGAGACGTGGCTGCACGATCCGTTACAGCCATGCGAATAAGATGCCTGTCATCTCGACTGCTAGTGATTCGAGGCCGTTGGGATCCAGCACGGCGTTTCGTATTGCCTTCCTGAACCCACGGATTCCAAATTCTGCTAACAGTCATTGGATCGCGACCAACGCGAGCAGCAGTGTTTCGATACGATAAACCGCAATGGCGATAGGCTGCAATCCGACGTTTATCAGATTCGGAAACGTGATGGCACGCATTTCTACTCCTTACACTAGGCATCACAACGTTTCACCAGGCAACGCCGGTCAACTGCTGTTTGTGTATGAGAAATCTGATGGAAATATTCCTCATGTCAGCAAGTTGTAGGTGTCGCCACCGGCGCCAACCCTCTTCTGAATGCTCTGAAAAGCTAATCATTTGCATATCACAGCACCTATTTTCTGTCGATTAAATTTCGCGTTTGTAGCACGTCATCTTCGTGGTGTAGCAATTTTAATGGCCAGAAGTGTATCTAGAAATATCAGGAGTTCCATATCACTTGAACTGCACACGTCCTACAGACCTTTCACCAGCTTGAACAGTTCCCTGCTTACATGCAGGGCCGATGGATTCATTACGTTGTCTCCGTACACGTACACGTCCATCGCTCGATACAACTGGAAATGAGTCTTGTCGGACAACATGTTTCCAGTCACCCACAGTCCAATGTCAATGTGGATGGACCCAGGTGTGGCGTAAAGCTTTCTGTCTTGCTTCCGCTTCGGAAGCCCGTATCGTTGAATAGTTCGAACTTCTGAATTTTTGATGGCCTAGCGGTTAAATTCACAGTTATTTGTGGTATGGTTGTACTGTGACGTCGAACGAGCCTCTTCAGTTTTCGGTCGTCCCGTTCTTGCGCCATTTTCTTCTGGCCGCTGGGAAGACGGCGATATGATGTTTTGCTGGATTCCCGATGTTGGCGGTGCACTCGTGAAGTGGTCGTACGGAAAAAGGCCCACCTCATAGCTACCTCGGAGATGTTGTGTCCCATCTCTCGTGCGCCGAGTCTATCACCTCGTCCAAAGTCATCTAAATCGTGATAACCTGCCACTGTAGCAACATTAACCGATCTAACACCTGTTCTCTTACACAGGCTTTACCGAACGCAGCATCGTACTCTTGAGTACAAATCTCTGTGGTTTGCATACGCATTCCTATGGCAGTTTGTTTGGCTCTTTAGTGTAATTGGCGCGTGGAGGGTGTCGGCAGCTGTGCTGTGGTAGTAGCTAGGTGTGTGCCGGCAGGTGGCGCGTGGGCCAGGCTGAGGCCCCGCAGGCGCGCCGCCGGCCGCATCATCAACGGCTCCGACGCGGCAGACGGCCAGTTCCCGTGGCAGGCCGCCATCCGGCTCGACCGCTTCGGCTTCTGCGGCGGCTCGCTCATCTCGGACAGCGCCGTGCTCACCGCCGCACACTGCGTCGACGGGTGAGTCCACCACTGCGCTGTCGCCCAACGACGTGGACTGACCACCAGATCCAGGAGAAGGATGCTGCATCGCCTTTGTTTACAAGTTCTTGTTGTGGCCTTCAGTCCGCGGACTGGTTTGATGCAGTTCTCCACGCTGCCCTCCTGTGGAAGCCTCTTCATCTGAGAATAAGAACGGCAACCTACATCCTTTTGAATCTGCTTACTGCATGTCCCTCGGTCTCCCTCTACGATTTTTACAAATGTTCAAATGTTTGTTTAGCTTATGGGTCTTAACTACAGGGTCATCAGTCCCTAAACTTACAAACTACTTATGAACTAACTAATACTAAGGACGGCAGAAATATCAATGCCGAGGAGGGATTCGAACCCTCCACCGTAGTGGCCGTGCAGACCGTGACTGGAGCGCCTCAGTCTCCTCGGTCATCGTGGCCCACTACGATTTTAAACTCCACAATCTTCCTTACAATGCTTGCTTAATCAGGATATGCCCAGAAACTCCTTTTGAGAAACTCCTGTTGAGCAGCTCCTCATTAGTTACGTGATCTACCCATCTAATTTTCATCTTTCGTCAGCAGCACCATATGTCAAAAGCTTCTATCATCATATCTGAACTCTTTATCGTCCACGTTTCACTCCCATACAATGCTACACTCCAGACAAAAGCTTTCAGATAGCACTTCCTAATATTTAAATCAATATTGGATGTTAACAAGTTTCGCTTCTTCAGAAACGCTTTTCTTCCTATAGCCATTCTGAATTTATATCTTCATTACTTCGGCCATCAGAAGTTATTTTGCTACCCAAATAACAAAATCCATCTACTACTTTTATTGCCTCCTTACCTAAACTAATTCCTTCAGCATCGCCTGATTTTCTAACGCTACCTTACATTACCTTTGTTTTACTTTATGTTCATCTTACACCCTTCTTTCAAGACACTGTCAATACCATTCAAATTCTCTTCCAGATACTTTGCGATATCTGACAATTATTACGTCATCGGCAAACCGAAAAGTATTTATTTCTTCTCCCTTTACTTTCATTCCCTCTCCAAATTTCTCCTTGCATTCCTTCACAGCTTGCTCAGTGCACAGATTGAACAACATTGGGGAAAGGTTACGACCCTGTCTTACACCGTAACAAAAAAAAAAAAAAAAAAAAAAAAAAAAAAAAAAAAAAAAAAAAAAAAAAAAAGGGAGCACATAGGTACTCGTTTGATGCATCATAATATCAGAGTATGTGAACACGGAAATTGAAGTACTTTTTATTATTGTTATTATTATTATTACATTTCTTATCTATAAAGAACAGTCTGCCTTTGTGTGTTTGTTTGTTTTTTTCCTGTTCATACGTATCTACAGTTTTATTGTGTGATCTTAATGAAGTTTTGCACACTAGACGCTCATAAGATGAGGGAGGTCGCTGTGTACATAAAACTTCCTGTTCTTCCTTGTCTGCTTCCGCAGAAGGGTACGCAGGAGGCCTTCAGTCAGTCTGGCATGTTAGCTGAAGTGCTGCTGTGAGGACGGGTAGAAGATCGTGCCCATTTGTAGGAGCACTGACACCCATCTATTTTTAAAGCACCTTAAACTCCCACGAAAATGAATGTTTCTCAAATAAGCCACATGTAAGGAAAGTGATATTAGGTTTCTTCAAGTAGAAATGTTCAAATGTTTGTAAATCTAAGGGACTTGGCTTACAAACTTCGTAACTTATGCTAAGGACAACACAAACACCCATGCCCGAGGAAGGACTGAAACCCCGACGGCGAATTGCTGAACGCACCACAGCTGGCCACCTTAGCGCGCACGGCTATTCTGCCGCGGCAATGGAAAATCCATGTTGGAATATCAGTAATACAATGAGGATAAGTGGCAGTTGCGGAGTGCGGGAGTGGCCGAACGATCTAAGGCACCTTGCTGCGGAGTGCGCGTCTGTGTCCCATTAGAGGTTCGAGACTTAACTCAGGCATGGGTCTATGTGAGACCTTAGTATAATTTAGTTTGGAACTCTAGAGAATGATGACCTGTCAGTTTAGTTCCTTAGTTTTGCAAAGTTTCGAACATTTGATAAGTGGCATTCACCGAAAAGACGATCGTTGAGTCACAGGTAACACTAGTAACACACAGACACAACTAACAGTTTTTGGCCACAGCGTCGATCAGAAAAGGGGGGCGTACACATAGATGGCAGGGAGGGATGCATGGAATGGATGGGGATAAAGGAAAACTTGTAGTTACTAGATGGGTGGAAATGTGAGATGTTGCTTTGCAATCCAGTGAGCAGAGAAGGGGCTGCGTCTCGCTTTTTCATCTTCTCCCCCTTCCTTTAACTATTCAAACCTGCATCTGCTAACTGTACGCTGTCGGGCAGTTTAGGTTCTTTTACACCCCAGCCACCATACCCTGTATCCTTCATGGTGTGAGTTGGATAGAGGTGGTGGTCATGTGTGGAAGAGTTTTTCCTATAGGTTTTTTAATTTTTTATTTTTTATAATTGAGGAAACAGCTGGTCATAAGTTCTTAGTTAAGAAAAATTTTCTTGCCTGCGAAAGTCAAAGATCCCAGGTTCGAATCCCGGTTCCGGCACACAATTTTTAATCTGCCAGACAGTTTCATATCAGCGCACAGTTCGCTGCAAAGTTGCATTCTGGAAACATTCTGGTATAGGTAGGTTCCCAGCTTCGTGTCAGCATGAGGCGTGAAACCTGACGGAGCGGCAGAGGACGTTTCCCTCCTCCAGTGTACGCACTGCTTGTGGGTCCAGGCTTGGAACCACTGCCATGGTGAATGCTGACCTCTTGATACCGTTGGCAGGGTTAGCACCAGACTGCTAGCGCGTCGGTAGGATCATTGGCCTTCAGGAAACCAAACAGTGAAGACTGTGCTGGCCTCTGGTAGCAACCACATTCAGCGCTGTGAAGACGGTAGACAGCGGTTCACCATCTCCCGTAGTAGTTGTCTCCTAGTTGTGACTAGTGGCTACTAGTCTGTACTGCTTTTTCTTAGACATAAGCTGAATAGATTAGATCATTGGATCTCATGAGCACCTTCGATTCCTAAGACCAAGAGATTACTGAAAGCGGGATATTATATACATAATCGGCTGAATCGGTTCGTAAAGACCGAATGTGTACTACTTGTGAGTGCAGCATTCACTCAAAGAGCCCTTTAACCTCTGACGTACCCTCGGTCTTATTCACTCTTGTGACAAATGTTTACAAGCGGACGAGTAGACCTTCTCTCTCTGCTGGTCGTCTGCCGCAGATAACAGACTGCTGACTGTCAACGAACGACTGACGTCGCTTTTTCGACAGAGACGATAACCTCCTTTCGCCTAGCTTAGCCATCAACATTTTACCAAGTTTCACTGTCACAATTTTGCGCTGTAACAATCCCTTAGGTCGTGACTAAACCATGTCTCCACCTGTCTCGTCTTCCAGGAGTGCAGTGCTTCAAGGTTCTCAGGAGAACTTCTGTGAAGTTTGGATAATGGGAGGAGAGGTACTGGCGGAAATAAAGTTGTGTGGACGGACAGTGAAGCGTGCCGGTAGAGCGCTTGCCCGCGAAAGGCAAAGGTACCAGGTTCGAATCCCGGTACCAGCACCCAATTTTAATCTGCCAGTAAGTTTCATACCTGCACACACTGTACGCTGAGTTACAGAACGATTTATCAATTAACATATTCGACGATAAATACTTAATCTTATGGAATGAACGTCATGTCCAGCTCCTTTTTCTTCTTCTTCTTCTTCTTCTTCTTCTTCTTTTTTTTTTTTTTTTTTTTTTTTTTTTTTTTTGTGGAGACAGCTGCAAATAATTTACAATGCATCTTTTAGAGGCTTTGGTAATCTATAAACCAATCTAACCGAGAGGAACCCAACAAATTAGTTTTCCTTGTATGAGTGAACCAGGTGGTCAATCTCTCTCTCTTTTTTTTTCCGAGAAGTACGTGTGTAGCCAGTAACCGTCAGTGCCTGTCGGCGCGTGCTGTTGTGCAGGGTGACGACGTTCGTGGTGACGCTGGGCACGGTGCTGGTGACGGGAGACGACAAGGACGTGACGGTGACGACGACCACGGCGGTGCGCCACCCCGACTACTGGACCGACGACAAGACCGCCGACAACGACATCGGCGTAGTGCTGCTGGGGCAGGCCGTCGCGTTCACAGGTAGCCCTTCTCTGCACGCACTGGTCTCTCATACCACGCACCTGTTCATTACGTAACGTCGAAAATATAATAACAATCAAAATTTAAGAAGATAGACTGCAACAGAAGTACTTTTAGATTCATATATTAACTAGCTGGTACTCGGCGCCTTGCTGCCACAGAAGAAATAATTGTGCAGCTAAAGTTCGTAATTTCAAAATATTAGCTTGTTTCATTACAGTCCCTTTCTCTGTCTAGTTCCTCCGCCCCTCCCTTTGTTCATCTCTACCCTCTTCAGTTCTTCTCGTCACCCTGCTTTCATTCTCCTCCTTTCCCCCTCTCATTCTCCTCCTCTCTCTCTCTCATTCTCCTCCTCTCCCCTCTCTCATTCTCTTTCCTCTCTCAATCTCCTCCTCCTCTCTCATTCTCCTCCTTTCCCCTCTTTCATTCTCCTCCTCTCTCTCTCTCTCTCTCTCTCTCTCTCATTCTCCTCCTATCCTATCTCTCATTCTCCTCCTCTCTCATTCTCCTCCTATCCTAATTCTCCTCCTCTCTATCTCTCTCTCTCATTCTCCTCCTATCCTATCTCTCATTCTCCTCCTCTCTCATTCTCCTCCTATCCTAATTCTCCTCCTCTCTCATTCTCCTCCTATCCTATCTCTCATTTTCCTCCTCTCTCATTCTCCTCCTATCCTAATTCTCCTCCTCTCTCTCTCTCTCTCTCTCTCTCTCTCTCTCATTCTCCTCCTATCCTCTCTCTTATTCTTCTCCTCTCTCTTTCTCCTCCTATCCTAATTCTCCTCCTCTCTCTCTCTCTCTCTTTCTCCTCCTATCCCCTCTCTCATTCTTCTCCTCTCTCTCTCTCATTCTCCTCCTCTCCCCTCTCTCATTCTCTCTCATTCTCCTCCTCTCTAATTCTCCTCCTCTCTCATTCTCCACCTTTCCCCTGTCTCATTCTCCTCCTCTCTCGTCTCCTCCTCCCCTTTCTATCCGTCTCCTCCTCCACCTGCTCCTCTCCCTCCTAAATATGGAAACATAAGTTTCATGGTGATAGGTTAAGTGGTGTCAAAGTCGCAAGGTACCGCCTACCATGCTAAATTCACTGTCCTACAGATTATAAAAATCTTCTTCATGGAAACATAGATTTATGTGCTGACTTTCATGATGATCAGTCAAACAATTTGGATGTTTGTTGTAACGTACCCTCCATCATGCACCTACGAAGGCTTACGAAAAGTAACCTATGTTTTAATTCGACGTATAAGCTATCTACATTCCACATTTCACTCAGTTCTGTGCAGCCGTTTCAGCGTGAAGAGTAAAAAACGTGTTAACCTATTGTAAGGTACCCTCCACCCTCCGGTGGCTTACGAAAGGCAAGCCACGTATTAATGCAGCGTATAAGCTCTGTTACAAATTTAATTCATATCCGCCCATACATTTCAACGTGAAGGCATAAGAAACGAATTAGTTAATTGTAAAGCACCGTCCGCCAAGTACTATACGAATTCAGTTTTAGTATGCGTATAACCTTCGTGCGAGTGCAAGCAATGGGTTAAAAAAGTTTTATCGCAATCAGATATACGGCATGGCCGTCCATAAAATACGAACAAATAAACATTAATTTTCATAGATAAGTCCTGAAGTAAGTGTCGTATTGTGATATAAATTTGATGGCACTTTTTGTGATACATATCGACAATATATGCAAAATATTTTGCGTAAACAATCAGCAGTAATCGAGCAAAAGATCACAAGGTCACGCCTGATGGGACAGTTTTACGGCATCTACGGCGAAAACTGGGGGGGGGGGGGGGAGGAAATGAGTTACAAAAAGCTTCATAAACGTCCTAAATTACAGACAAACTTTGTTGCAGGTCCGTAACTACTCCCATTTTCCAATAATTGACGCATAAATCTCGGTATTCTCAAGCTGTTATCTCTCATTTATGACGTCATATCCCCTGAGCTTTGTCTCATGCTCTTTTGTTTTTGTGGGCGTACGGTGAAGAGTTCACCAAAGTTTCATTGCAATCGAATGAATGGTTCGCAGGAGACCTTCTGTGAAGTTTGGAAAGTAGGAGGCGAGGTACTGGCGGAAGTAAAGTTGTGAGGCGGCATCGTGAGTCGTGTCGGGATAGCACAGTCGTTAGTGCGCTTGCCCGCGAAAGGCAAAGGTCCCAGGTTCGAGTCCCGGTTCCGGCACACAATTTTAATCTGCCAGGAAGTTTCATATCAGCGCACACTCCGCTGCAGAGTGAAAGTTTCATTCTGATCACATAATAGTTTTGACCTGTGTTGATAATGGTGAAATATAGATTCCCATTCACTAACAGTAACTCAATGGATGGTTGCATCAGTTCATTTGTGGGTGCCTGAAGATTGTCTTAATATGACACCGCAACTGGTAGCCTAATTAAATAATTAAAAAAACTATAGTTAAGGCTGTTGGAGTTTATTTTCTTAACTACTGACCGATCACAGTCACAAGCTCCTCACAAATATACAGCTAATGGCATGAAGATTATTCTGGTCACTGACACGATTGTAACGTGTCGTGACAGCGACATTTCCGTTTCTTTAGCCGTTACGTTACTACCCAAGTAGCGATGCCGTTGTAGTGCTCGTGAAAATCTACGAATAAGGTCGCTATTTTATAAGAAAAAATATGTCTGTGACTCAAGTATGCAACACCTACTTTCCAAAATTTCTCTAACAAACAGTAGATTTTATGCCTCAAGAAAACATTTAATTATGCTGGGCCTAAGTCACAAGAACAGCGGATTGCCGCGGCAGAATAGGCTTGTGCACTATAGCACCATGCTGCGGTGCGCTTGGCCGTTCGCCGTCGGGTGTTCGAGTCCTCGCTCGGGCATGGGTGTTTGTGTTGTCCTTAACATAAGTTACTTTAAGGTTAAGTAGTTTGTAAGCCTACAGACTGATGACCAACGTAGTTTGGTCCCTTAGATTTAAAAACATTTGACATTTTTATAGTGGATTGACGACATGGATAATCAGCTTGTTCTTGAAGACAGCTCATAGCTCATTGAAGACTAGGGGCACACTATAATAAACAATAAATCAACAATAAATCACGTAAATAAGCAGTATGTGGTAGAAGGGGATATTAGAGCGGTCAGTGAAGGCAGCGTTGTACGCCCAATTTTCGTATATTTGCAGATATGAATGATTTTTATTGTTGCTTAGACGAAAGAAGCGCGTAGGAGATTGGCTAGAAACCGGCGTACATGTCCTGCCCTGGTGGAACTCACAGAGGAACGCCTGACAAACTGTGTAAACCACACTCTCGAACTGACCGGAATGGAATGGTATTACAGTGCTACTGAAACAGATTAATCAAGGAGCGCAGTATGCAGGACTTTATTCAGAATCACACAAAATCCAAAAATCTGTCTTAATATATATAAAAATTGGGCTGTTTGTACTTATATTCCACTCTGCAGCCAAAACTACACATCGCAAAGGAATAGTGTTTGTATGTGGTAGTAGGTATCAGTCTCCCATTGTGCATGATGTTGGTAGAGGGCTGATAACGATAAGGGGTGAAAGATATGGGAGTTGAAAGCTACCGACTTACATAAGATTCTACGTGTGGGTGTCAATATTTTTACAAAGGCTCCAGTTTTACACCATATCAGTTCCGTGTCGATAGCTATAAGAGGGTGGAAGATATAGTGGTTGAAAGTCGTCAGCTTACATAAAATTCGGACTGTAGACCACCGATGACTATAAATTATAATAGCAAAGATTAAATTAGATTAGATTATTTATTTGTTCCGTAGATCCATATTGAGGGGATCCTCGTGGATGTGGAACATGTCAAGAAACAAAATTTACAAGTTGAATAACAGATAATACTGATAATATAAGTACAAATACATACACTTATAAATACAGATACATAATTTTTAAGGTTTTTTTTTTTTTTTTTTTTTTTTTTTTTGCTGATAATATAATAATACTAAAATAGTATGAGTGCATGCATCATTTGGTACAATTTATAAATTCACTAATGGAGTAGGAGTTGGCCACTAGAAAGTTTTTTAGGTTCCTCTTAAACTGATCTTTATTTGTGGCTAAATTTTTTATACTTGATGGTAAATTATTGAAAATGTGTGTTCCTGAGTAGTGGACCCCTTTTTGAACTAAAGTAAGTGCTTTTAAATCCTTGTGTAGATCATTTTTATTTCTAGTATTGTATGCATGAACTGAGCTGTTTGTTGGGAAAAGGGATATATTATTTATGACAAATTTCATTAAGGAATAAATATACTGAGAGGCAGTAGTTAATATACCCAGTTCTTTGAAGAGGCTTCTACAAGACGTCCGTGAATTTACTCCACAAATAATACGTATTATACGTTTTTGGACTCTGAAGACTTTTGACTGACTTGAAGAGTTACCCCAAAATATTATACCATATGACATTAAGGAATGAAAGTAAGCAAAGTATGCAAGCTTTGTTATTTTTATGTCTCCTATGTCTGATAACACTCGTATTGAAAATACAGATTTGTTGAGTCGTTTCTGCAGTTCTGTGGTGTGCTCCTCCCAACTAAATTTATTATCAAGCTGTAATCCCAGGAATTTAATACTGTCAACCTCTTCTATCTGCTCTTCTTCATACTTAATGCATATGCTGTCAGGAAATCTCTTACATGTTCTGAACTGCAAGTAGTGCGTCTTTTCAAAGTTTAATGACAATGAGTTGGCTTTAAACCATTTATTAATGTTCATGAAAATATCAATTGCAGACTTTTCTATCACTATACTTGACGTACTCTTTATTGCAATACTTGTATCATCTGCAAACAAAGAGATTATATACAGCAAAACGTGATGCTCATTCTTCAGTTGTCTTTCTGTAAGAAGCGTACGGATAAAGAAAAATAAGTGCATATTGCAGAATGAAAAGTAAAACTACCAAGAAAGGTGGCAAAGCATAAGAAAGAAATTTCGCGTTCTCGATCCGTTTCTAAAAGACAGAAAACAGCGGATAAAAGTGAATTTAGAGACGACAGAAACTAAACATTTTCAGATGTAGTTTATCTTACACTGTAGGCATCAGCGATTTTTCGATATTCCCATCCCTAAAGGGGCGAAATAGAGGATGAACGGTTCTTTGAAAATACGTTGCTATTAAAAACTTTGAAGCAAGAAATACAAAATCTAGGATTTAGATTTTTGACTGGAATTTAAAAAAAAAAAGTGTTTCCATACTTTTGGAAATTCAACCATTAAGCGGGTGAAATAAGGAAAAATCGTTTAAGGGTGCTACCAAGACTATTTTGATGCTAGAAATGCGAAAATTTGGATTTGGAACCATGATTATAATTTTAAGAAAAATGTGTTTTGGGATATTTTGAATTCTGCCATCAATGGTGCAATAGAGGGTGGCAAGTTATAACAAAATACTTAAGAAAGTGTCTTTAAAGCTAAATCTATGAAAATTTATATTTACAAGTAGAAACAACCAATGCAGACCACCCAGTTTACGCGTGCGAAGCAGCAGGAATTAAGCTAGTAGTCTGATAAAAATGATAGTTAATACTTCACAGACCGGACCTGATTCTCTCCAATCAAAGCTCTCAACAACAAGCCCAATTTGCTGGGACTTGCTACTTCTAACAGCTGGTAGTTACTATCCAATTACCTGTCCGCCTATAGATCTTGATGTGCTTGGATTCCGAAATTCGTATTTCCTCACACATGATAACCACTCAAAAACAATACACATGTTTCAAACACTGCACTAATTAAACACTAGCGGTTCCTTTTGCACAAGCTGACTCAGCGTCATAGAAAATTACCACTACAATCACAGAGATGGGCTTACATAAAGTTCTTACGACACATGAAGCCCAACTCTTTTAGGGCTGCAGTTCCTCATTGCAACTGGAGTATCCGGATCAATAATTTAATAGTGAATAGCAGTGGTCAAGCGTAGCGCAATGCGTATGATGATGTCTCTGTGTCATATCTGGTCACAGACAACGAAACTTATTAATTTAAAATATCTTGTCGAGGAACTCACGTATTCAAATGTATTCTAAACCAAAGGGATCAAACTGCTAAGGCCACCGGTCCCTAGACTTACAGTTAACGAGCGAGGTGGCGCAGTGGTAACACACTGGACTCGCATTCGGAAGGATGGTGGTTCAAATCCACCTCCGGCCATCCAGATTTAGGTTTTCCGTGATTTCCCTAAATCACTCCAGGCAAATGTCGGGATGGTTCCTTTGAAAGGGCACGATTTCCTTCCACATACTTACCCAAAACCTTCCGAGCGTAAGCTCCGTCTCTAGTGACCACGCTGTCGACGGGACGTTGAACTCCAAGCCTCCTTCCTTCCTTTACAAACAGTTAAACTAACTTGCGATATCGACAGTACATACACCCTTGCCCGAGGAAGGATCGGAACGTCCCGCGGTAGCGGCCGCCCAATTCATGACATGCCGCCTTAGACCACGCGCCCATCCCGCGCGGCTGTCGAGGTACTATTATTTTTACCTAATTAATCTTATACCTATAACAGCTGGTACCCGACGCGTTGCTGCTGCAGAAGAAATAATTGTGCAAATAATGTCTGAATTATGAAAGTGGTAGCTTGTTTAACTACGAATGACAGAAATAATATTTATGACGTTTCCAGACTTCCATTAGTCCATCTCCTGCTTTCCATTCTTTCTGTTCACCTAGTCCCCTGCACTTCCCCGTCTTCTCCTGTCCCTTTCTCTGTCCTCTTCCTTGTCTCCTTCCCTCTGCCCATCTCCTTTCACCTGTCTGTCACCATCTCCCCTCTCTCATTCTCCTTCTGTCCCCTCTCTGTTTCCTCCCTCCCCTTTCTGTCCGTCTCCTCCTCCTACACTCCTACAAGTGTGATGTAGGCAGTCTCTTTGGTGGAGCTGGTGCATCGTCTAAGCGTTCTGCCAATGAAACGTAACCTTTGGTTCGCCTTCCCCACAATATTTTCTATGTGTTCTCTCCAGTCAAAGTTGTTCGTAATTGTAACTCCTAGGTATTTGGTAGAATTTACGACCTTAAGGTTTGACTGATTTATCGCGTAATTGAAGTTCAGCGGATTTCTTTTAGTGGTCATGTGTGTTACTTCACACTTTTCTTTATTTAGTGTCAATTGCCAATTTTCATACCAAGTAGAAATTTTGTCTAAATCGCTTTGCAGTTGCTTTTGATCCTCTGCTGACTTCACTAACCGATAAACGACAGCATCATCCGCGAACAGTCTAAGGGAGCTATTCAGATTATCTCCTAAATCGTTTATAAACACGAGGAAGAGTAGGGGACCATTAACGCTTCCCTGTGGAACGCCAGATATCACTTCTGTTTTACTCGATGACTTACCGTCAATTACAACGAACTGTGTCCTTTCTGATAGGAAATCGTGAATCCAATCGCACAATTGGGGAGATATTCCATAAGCACGCAATTTCATTAGAAGCCGCTTGTGGGGTACAGTATCAAAAGCCTTCCGGAAATCCAGAAATATGGAATCGATTTGAGATCCCTTGTCGATGGCACTTAACACTTCATGTGAATAAAGGGCAAGCTGTGTTTCGCAAGAGCGATACTTTCTGAATCCGTGCTGACTATTGGTTAATAGGTCGTTCTCTTCGAGGTAGTACATAATATTCGAACAAAGTATATGTTCCAAAATCCTACTGCAAATCGAAGTCAATGAGATAGGCCTGTAATTTTGGGGATCACTCCTATTGCCTTTCTTGAATATTGGAGTAATTTGGGCAACTTTCCAGTCTTTGGGTACGGATCTTTCGCTGAGTGATCGGTTGTAAATTATAGCTAAGTACGGAGCTATTTCATCAGCATACTCTGAGAGGAATCTAGTTGGTATACAATCTGGCCCGGAAGATTTATTTTTGTTTAGTGACTTAAGGTGTTTTACTACTCCAGGAACATCTACTTCTAAGTTTCGCATGCTGGCAGCTGTTCTTGGATTGAATACTGGAGTGTTTACTTCGTCTTCTTTGGTGAAAGAATTTCGGAAAGCTGTGTTTAGTAATTCTGCCTTAGCAGTACTGTCGTCGGTAGTATTACCATTGCTATCGCGTAGTGAAGGTATTGTTTGTGTTCAGCGTGAAGAGGAAAAACGTGCTACCCTACTGTAAGGCAACCTCCGCCACGCATCGTACGGTTCCACATTTCATTCATATCCGTCCGGCCATTTCAGCGTAAAGGCATAAGAAGCGAATTAACTAATTATAAAGCAGCCTCCGCCATGCACCACATGAAGTTAAGTTTAGTTTGCCGAAAACCTTCGTGCAAGTGCAAGCAATTAGTTAACAAAGTTATATCGCAATCGGATGTACGGTATGGCCGTACATAAAATACGAAAAAAATACAAACAAACATGGTTTTTATATATTAGATTTATTTTCAAATTCCCATTAAAACCATACGTTGGTAACAACAAATTCCTTCTGCTGGTGATTTTCATCCCAATGATTCAGTACGCTTGGTATGCATCAGAGCTGACAGCAAGAAAAATCGTTTTCATAAAAGTCACATGGTGTGAACAATATTTATGTTTTAAATGTTTCTTTGATGATTATCAGCCTGAAAAATTCTAACGTAACTTCCAGAGACAGCTGCTAGAATTTTCGGAAATTTTATTTAATTCGAACCTTAGCCGAAATATGAAAATTAACTGTTTAATCACGTTTATTAATTGAAATGTTTGTAGGTAATCTGGATATATTAATACTGTACTGATAAATTGAATTGTTCAATCAAATTTAAAAATTTCATTAGGACAGGAATACAACTGTAGAATCTGACGAAGTCTATATGTCCTCCGTCATGTACCATCGAAAATTTTATGTGACAGTGACTTTCATCTTGTTTTGAAGGTCAAGTGTCCAAAATGTCATGAACATTTTATGATGAATAAAGTGTCTTTATTCAAATGTCGCATGATGCCACAGGTTTTCAACCATATAATTGTTCATGACGTCATATCTCCTGAACTGTATGACGTAAGCAGTTCTTACGCGTACGACAATTGTTACCTCATGTAAGAAATATGTGTACCAAATTTGATTGAAATCGGTGCATGATGCAGCACTTTTCCCCGCATTTCATTGTTTATTACGTCATATCTCCTGAACTGTTTGCAGTACAGTAATTTAATGGTGCTTATGACCATCGCGAAAGTGCAATCAATATGTTGACAAAGTTTCATCACAATCGGTTGAACGGTACGGCCACGCATAAAATACGAACACACAAACATTCATTTTTATATATTAGATTAAAAGAATCTACGAAATCTAAAGTCAGTCGGCCAGGCCATACTAGCGGCCCATTTCCTTCATTTTTGTTTTAAACGATAGGTATTCAGAGATCTGTCATCAGGTATCAGAATTTACATAACTCCTTTTTCTATACTCAAACGAGAGTTCCTTCTGTATATTTCTCATGGGGATGTCCTTGCTGTAAACTAAAGTCAGTCGGTCAGGCCGTTCTGTCCGACCGATTTCCTTCATATTTGCTTTAAACGAAAGGTATTCATTCGCAGATTTTTCATCAAGTATCAGAATTAACTTCCTCCATCCTTTATTTTTATTCAGACGTTGTTTCTTCTGTCCTTGCATTGACTATTTTAATCGATTTGTTTTACGATGTCTTCGGTTCTAATTAAGATACGCAGTTCTTTTTTGACCCAGCAATAATCAGCGGTTCATGCTCCTTCCTTTGCGCTTTTAAACACTTGCATTGACTGATTTTGGAGAAAGCTACGCGTGGACATTCAACTTTACATCAATTTTTCCCAACTTTTTTGTTATTCCACTAACGATGGGAAGTATTCGCACGGGTCCTCTAGTTTGTTTAGTGTTTTTTTTGTTTTGTTTCTTTTCTTTTTTTCATTTCTACTACTATCCTGCGTAATTTTAAGCATAGTATTGCCTTATTATATGTTTGAAAAGACCGGGTGCAGATCCGTGATTTGGCGCTCAATCCTATTTGAGTTACTGGGTGAAAAGTTTTGGGTTTCCATCGGACCAGAACTCATTTGTGTGGCCATTAGAACATGTATTGCTGTATTTAAATCACAGTGTATAAGAAAAGACTGAACGGCGAACCGACTCTGGCACCCAGGTAAATTATTAGAATCGATTGATTTGAGAAAGATGTCAGTCAAGCTGAAACTAACGCACAGCTAATGGCACCATTTTTATGTGCAACGTTCAGATTTTATTTGGATGTTTCTTGTAAAATCCTGTTTTGCTAGGAGGTTTTTGAAGCATGTCACTTCTACACTTAAAAGTGTACGAATCAATCAAAACATACACGAAGGTAAATAAATGGATAAAGTTAAAACAAATTTACTTATTCGAATAATCATTATTCGTTGTTGAGATATCATGGTTTGAAGTCAGCGAAATTTAGCAGGAACTGAGACTTGTTGGACGTGCAGATAATTGTGGATTTAAAACTCCCAGTATTTTGTCTTTTAATTATCGTTTCCTTGTGTATTCATTGTAATGTACATAATATGAATTTGAATACTGAGTTGAATACCTAACATTTTGCTATGAGAACGGGAATGCTTAAACTTAACTAGGATTCATAATGACTTAATACAAACCAGTGAACTTTAATCACTGTCAAGATCCATATGATCAGAACAGTATTGACACACATATCCCCATATCCATGGATTTCATTTTTCACGCATGTCTGATGAGCCCAACGCTTGCTGTGAGTGCACTGAATCCACTGTGCTCCAGGTCGACTGTTTGAAAATGGCGGAGGCACCTGACTCTTCCTCATCGTTATCAGCATCGTCATCATGCCTTAGTTTCTTCTTGCGTTTTAGCCTACCTGCAGTTGATTTAGTTAATTTCATTCTACCATTGCGCGTACTTTCTTTTCGAAAAAGTTCTGTTAGCATGTGATTTAATTTTTCTTTCCGATGCTTTCGCCTTATGTTTGATACAATCGCATGGGTTGAGGTTAAGTTTCAGTTTTCTGGCTTTCAAATGAATGTGTAGGATGACGCGAAGTCTGTTTGTACTTACCACAGTACCTCCCAAAAGTTTTTATTTGAATCCCAAACTCTTTATTAATCTGCTTTTACTTCTAAAACTGCTTTTAGCTTCGTAACTTCAGAAATAATTCCCCTATCATTTTTTTTATAATTTCGGACCGTTATTATGTTGCTACAAATGGAACAAAGATTTAATCCAGTGACTTATCTCACATGTTCTAAAAACAAGGAAATGAACCAGATCATAATTCCTCAGATCGCTATTTAAGATTAAAACAAAATTTACAGGCTGGTGTTTTGTTTTGAAACTATGTTTATCTCATGAATATAACGATCTCTTGACCTTTGGAAAGAATAAAAATATAATTATTGCAGTCAACGTACGACTCAAAACCTCTTGTAATTAATTTTAATGGCTTTTGCGGAAGATGCCTAGCCGGCCGCGGTGGCCGAGGGGACTGAGGCGCTCCAGTCACGGTCTGCACGGCCACTACGGTCGGGGGTTCGAATCACCCCTCGGGCATGGATATTTGTGCCGTCCTTAGGATTAGCTAGTTCATAAGTAGTTTGTAAGTTTAGGGACTGATGACCCAGTAGTTAAGTCCCATGAGCTATACAAACATTTGATTTGATTTGAAGATGCCTACACAACCAAACATAGAATAAAATTATGTCGAACTTCAAAAAAGAATGTTTATATGTTTGTTGAGCTTATGGGGCGTAACTGCGGAGTCATCAGTCCCTATACTCACAAACTACTTATAAATTAACTTTTACCTAAGATAACACAAACATCCATGCCAGAGGGAGGATACGAACCTCCGAGGGGGAACGGCCTCGCGCATTGGAGCATAGCGCCTCAATGCGCTCGGTACTCCGCCGTGGCTGTTTAACTTCGACAGTTATGTTAATGATTTAATAAACTCGACGAATTAAAATATTATTATCGTTAAAAGTAACAAATATTTCATCCAGCTATTAAAAATATAGGCCCTATTGGACAAAGCAGGCTGGCCTGACTTCTCTGGGCCAGACTGCACCGCGGCTGTGTTTACAACACACACTGTTCATCAGAAACCCCCCGAAGCAATTTCGATTGTATGCCATATAGAAATAATCCTTAAACTACGAACTTTAATTATACTACTGACCTGTTGCGCCTGAAGTTAAATGACACATATTTAACCGACGAGTAGAATTTCACTGAAACACACACAAAAATAATTAAAGGTTTTTCATAAAGGCTCCATCGGCCATATTGGTCCTGTAGAGAGAGGGGGGCAGTGCTACCAACCTCCTAGAGCGATCTAGCGTCTATTGTATGAACTATTCGACTAGACCATCCTGTCACTATGGCCAACGTTCTCCGGCCTCCCATTCTGGAATGGCGGTGCATGCATCCTGAACTTGAATGGCATGTCGTGTCATACTGTACGACATGAGGAATACTGTGTTGGATAACATCACGTCCTGTGCTACGTTAACATAACATTATGAATCATCTCACCTTGCAGGAATATGTTAATATTTTGTTAAATGAAATGTTTTTTTAAGTATAAAGGTAAGTGCAGAAGTAAGTTCTCCTCCTTTACGTCTTGCACCAGGCGACATTTCTCTTTTGTTTCTGTTGTAACAGCAGCATTAGCATTCTGGTTTGCTGTTATTTTTCTTCCTATCGTTTTTCGTTCATTTGTAATTCGTCCGTGTGAGGAAGGGTCCACCATGATTGCTCATCGTTTTGTAACCTAGCACCTCGCGTAGCTAGAGAGGGGATGATTTGAGGTAACAAATAAAAGTGAGAAATCATTTTAGTGCCGAAACTGATTTGTTCACAGAGGTTAGTTTTAATCGCCGCGAACAAAGCGATGGCATCTCAAATCACCGTCATAATTCGCGACGGCCGCTTGCAACATTGCTCTGTGGTACACATTAATACCATTTGCGAAATGATCCGCCGTGTTTTTTGTATCGCTTACAACTTAACTGTATCGAAATGGCAGCTGATATGGCTAAAAAAGTCGGCAATTACATAATTTCAACCGAACTTCGTATTACGTTTTTCCGTTGACAAAGGGGCCTTGATAATATCGAGAAATTAAACACGCGTATTAACGTGAATAATATTAGATTAATATTTAATCAATTTAAACTAGGAAGAATCGCTGTATCTGTGAGAAGCCACGAGACATAAAATGTTGGCATGGCATTTTTGGGCGAGAAATCGCCTACTACTTCGGCGACTTGCATGTCGGTGATGATGAAAAAAAATGATGAGGACATCACAGAACACTCAATCCCCTGCCGGGAATCGAACCCGGGCCCTCTGCGTGTAGTCAGCGACGCTGCCGTCTGAGCTTCGTGAGCGGACATAACAATTGCAGTCGCAAAGAGACAAAAACTGAATTCGGGAATTAAGAAACGCAACATACAGGAAATATTGCTATAAGATTGAGTAGTGTAACTGGTCCTGCAATTCTCAGATCCCTCTTAGTCCAGTAAAAACCTGCATGCACCGATCATCCTACGGGAGAAAATGCTTGTTATTTCGCCTTCAATACCTCGCTCTCCCACGAGGCGTTTTCAAAAAGCCAACCGTTTCGTAAAATAAATTGCTAAATTGTGGAAGCTGTATAATTAAAAAGCGCCACGGATATGATTTTAATCTCGTACGTGTGTCTGAATATTCCACATGCTCACTACATGGACTGTACTGGTAATTACAAAATCGGTAATTAAGCTCGTAATTTAGTTTGGTGCTAATAACGTGTGTTCGGAATTTAATGTCAATCAAAGTTATGTTTTTATTTTGTAACTCATAGCGTGCGCAATGTAATGCTGAGCAGACAGTACTCAGACAACTCAACTTCCAGTTCGCGTAAAAATAATATTCACTTTAAATACAGAGAAATCTATAGGTAATGAATTAGTACTGTAACTTGAATTGCTAATAGCACAACAATCACTACGTCTTTGAATGTAGTTCAATGATTTTCATAAGGAAGCATAGCAGAACGCAAATCACTGAGATAAATGACTTTCCTACAGTGATACTTTCACTGTTTGGTTCAACAATGCAGTCCTTCATTTATATAATAAAGTTCTCTAATTATGAATTTAATTTTCTTAACTGCGCTCAAATCTTTACTCTTACTAACAGTTATGCAAACAGATGCACGCAGAATAATACTCTACACTATACTTCTTTATTTTCTAATTAATGCGTAACTCACACGACACAAAAAAGAGTTTCACTTAAAATTTCAAAAGTGATGAACGAGAAACTGGAAATGGCGTTAAGGAGAATAAGAAGTTTCAAGTATTTAGTAACTGTGGCTTAATTAAGAAAGACCAAACATAACATGCTACAAGACAGCTTCATATAATGATATATTTACGAATTAAGGAACATATAAAAGCTACCTTCATTTTCCACTTCAGTGCTCAAGTACATACAGAAACATTTCTTGATAATTGTAATACAGCCTCCATCACTGGACTGGCTTCGTATATGAAAATTACATTTCTGCGACGTGAAGACCTGCACGCTTCCGGACTCCCAACTGACTCCTATCACAGGCTCTCACAGACTGTCTGCTGCTACTACCAGCAACTTCCTTCAGAGATTATACATACTCTTTGACTTATGACACAGTGTTTCATATACTATACAACTTATACACAGATAAAAAATTGAAGTCATGAAATAAAATGGTGCATGAGAAATTACAAGTATGTTTCTAATAGAAATGTGCCCAAAGCAGAATATTCATACTTCTTTCACATTGACTTTACTTGGCTAAGACATAGTCTACGTATTTACCGATTTCGCGTTTTGTGTTACACACCGCGAAATCGACAGGTATTATTTACATTTGACTTCTTTGCTAGGAAACTCTAATTGATTTACGAAGTGCTTCGTTCCGTTAATATCGACTGCGGCATGGCACTCCAAAAATTGATTGTATACAAAGTCCCCACTTTAAGCTCCGTTTCGTAGGACTGGAGTAGGTCTACAGCTAGTACCTAAAATTTTCTTTTTGAAAGCACTACCTTCTTGTTTCTTTAATATTTTTTTATCATTTAAATAACTGTTGTTACATAAATCTACTGTTATTTTATTAATATTCCAGTTATTATAAGAAAGGTTCTCAAAACGACGCTCCTCATATTAATCGTTGCAACTGCCCTAGTATTTTATAAAAGTGTCCCCATTAATAAAGTGTCAAAACAAATACTATATAAACAGTTCGAAGGAGTATAAAGATAATTATCACAAATGTCAGAGGACACTTATATTGTCGTTTATTTAATATTGACAAGCGCCATTTTCCTCATGTTCCTTGCTCTTCTCTTGTAGTGCAATCTGTTAGTAATAGCACAGTCTAACATACACAGTCGCAACACTCACTGCTGTGACAGCTGCACCGACACTAGCGGTCCTAGTGGTGGGCAAGCCACCGTAGAAGTGATGTTTGTTTATAATTATTTGTGTGCGTAATTAACGAAATAGTTGGTATAGTTTTTGTGTTACAAGCATTAGTAAAATATGAAGAGATATACATAACACGGACATTAATGTAAAAACAGCCGAATTTAACTGATTCGGATGTGTAATGAACATCTTAATCATGAACAAATATGTGTTATTTTGCAGCTTATTCCGCTGAAACTAAGTAGAATATAAACATAAGAGAAACATAAATTTCTATTATGGTGTGTTCTTAGTATGACAAAAGGTTTTTGACGTGTTTCAGTTCGTTGTGTAGTCTAATGATTCAAACATTTTTAGGCTTCACTCTTCTCTCTGTTAGTTTGAGTGTCATTACTTTAGCTTAAGAAGACAATGAAGATTATTGCCGTTTGTGGTTTAGTTGTAGCAACAATTGTGGAATTTGGGTTCTTCTTTGTTGAAAAAAGTTTGATTGCTTTTTTCCGTTTTCTTGCCAGGTCTGCGACGTATTTCCTTCAGTTACAGCTGTGGTGGTTGCTTTGGTATGTTAAATACTGTAGTTATTGCATTCTAAATGCGTTTCCTACGTTCCACTCGCACCGATTTTACCGAAATTGTAGTGAATAAAACCAAACGTTCCTGAGTAGAAAAGCGACGACTTTTTGCCAAAGGCAGATCTTCCGGTGTTTCTTAGCCATTTCTTATTTTAACAGTAAATGGTCTTATTCAGCAAAAGCCTGTAGGTTACAAGATGATTGTAAATAAACTGTCCTGCAATGTACCGTTTCGTACCTCATCAGGGATCTCAGTAAACCTAATAAAGACAAAGGTGAAGCTAATTTTAAATTAACATCTATTTTATGGCACTAAATACGTTCCCTAGGGTGAAAAGTCTGCAAAAATCAATATAAACGATACTGTTGGCACCCATCCAATACCGTATTCAGAAACGTAGCTTGCCGGCCGCTTGGAGCGCTGCAGTCGTAGTGTATAACAAAAATCAGCGGGAGTGTCGTGAATGTATATGTTAGACTTTGGTATTAGGAGATTAGTATAAGCATTGCTCTAATTTATGCCATTAACGTAAGAAACGTATCTAGCAAATCTTAACTGAATGTAAATTGCAAGGGGAGTTAACAGAGAGGGCTATTGCAGATAACGCAAGCACTAGCTCACTTGCACAGGTCATCGCTGTTTCTGTTGCAGAGTACATCCAGAAGCTGCGGCTGCCTGCCTCGTCACAGGCTGACCCCACGTATGAAGGAGAGGTCGTCACCGTCAGCGGATGGGGGATCACAGCTGACGGTAAGCGCAGCTGGATCGCATCTAACGATAAATATTTGAATGATTTTCTTACTGTATTTTAATATTTCCTATGGTTAAAACATTAATCACTTCATTTTATGTGTCTTTTCTGATTACGTCTCAAATTCGGTCATAATTATTTTCCCATATTAAAGTCCATATCGAATGACCAGGCCCTTTGTGAATACTCTTCCCTCTCTTTCAGTCTCGTGCGTTCACTTATATCCTCTTCACATCTTTGCCAATCTGACATTTTTAATATCCACGTAAACAATATTTTCAGGGGCTTCAAATTGGAGACGTTCCTATTCACAAACCACTGTCCTCACAGCTACTAATTTCAAAATCTGCAACAAGACGCTTTCTTGTGTTTCTTACTTGCTGTTCGAAAATAATACTTACAATTTCATGGTAGTGTACTTATTTATTTATAATGTATCTTACAATCAAATGTTTATTATTTCCTATTATTTTCTAAAAAAAGAAAGAAAGGTCATGCCATTTTAATAAATGATGGTCGCAGTACAGAGGATAAAAAATGTAGAATGGTAACGGGTAGAAAAGCGTTCTTGAAAAAGAGAAATTTGTTAACATCGAATAATAATTTAAGCCTAAGGAATTCCTTTCTGAAGGCATTTGTGTGGAGTGTTGCCTTCTATGGGAGTGAAACATGGACGATAAACAGTGCGGACAGGAAGAGGGTAGAGGCTTTTGAAATGTGGTGCTGCAGAAGAATGCTAATGATTAGATGGGTGGATCGCGTAACTAATGACGAGGTACTGAACAGAATTGGGGAGAAAAGAAATTTCTGGCATACCTTGACTAAAAGAAGGGATCGATTGGTAGGACTCATTCTTAGACATCAAGGAATCGTGAATTTATCGTTGGAGGGTCGTGTGTGGGATAAAAACCGCCAAAGAAGACTAAGACATGGGTACAGTAAGCAGATTCAGACAGATGTAGGTTGCCATTCTTATGTGGAGTTGAAGAGGCTTGCTCAGAATAGGGTATTGTGGAGAGCTGCATCAAACGAGTTTCCGGACTGAAGGCCACAACAACAACATGTTCTCCTAGTATGATTAAAGAATTTCAAATATTTTTTTTAAATGCGTTACTGTAGTTATTGTTAACAAAGGCATTTCTTTTCAGTCAATGAGCAATTGATACACTTCTGTTCCAGATTCAACGGTAGTCAGTATAACGCTGCAATACGTCGAGATGGTCGTCATATCCAACAGCGAGTGCTCCGAATCGTTTCCTGGCGCTATTGATAATGACGTAATCTGCGCGCTCGGAAATCCTGACGGCAGTCCCTGCAGTGTAAGTGAGATATCTGTCTTCTTATGGGTTTGGGCAGACGCTTCTGTTTGAAAGAAAACGTAATCGTATTATTTAAAATTCTTAAATGCACATTTTGCTTTCTAACGAAGAAACTACGAAGAAATTTTTTTCCAAAAACCACATGTCAATAATCTTAAAACCATCACTTTTTCCACATATATTCGTATCGATGCGGGGGAAACATAGCTTCATTTAATAATAATGCACGTTTCCTAAAACGTTTCTATCAGTAGTATCTGTAAGCTATTAATGAGTTACATATGCAAACTTTCCTGCCTATTAGACACGTCTTATACCCACTGTGATTCTCCTGTCCCCTCCTATGAAGAATGATGCAGTCACACTATGTTCCATGTTACACTGCTGGGAACAATAGAAAAGAGTGTTTATTCCACCAGTCCGGTGTTTAATAAATTATTTACTTCACTGTCACCTAGGTTTAAGCATTAGTTTCAGTAAACACGTCATATTAACATACAGGGTATCTCACGAAAGACGCCTGCCAGGCGTCCGCGGATCGCGTGGTACGACTCCCGGCCGCCGCTGCCACCACATCCGCCGGCCACGGCAGCGCCCGATTCTCGGACTCTATTGTGCCACGGGCACATACACTGAGTGAAAGTCTAAAAAACATTGCCATCTGAGCAACTTAAGCTTACCTTGATTTACAGTAGATGTTCAAAATGATGTCCCTCTATGGAAAAAGCGGTCTTGAACACATTTGCGAACACTCGACGAATTTCGGCTGCCGAAATCTGGGAAATGACTAGTCGAATCCTGTCTTCCAACTCTTCGAGTGTATGGGGATTGCTTGCATACACCTTGTCTTTGAACATTCCCCAAAGATAAAAGTCACAGGGATTTAGATCTGGAGAACGAGGAAGCCAGACAACTATCCTATCATCAAAAACACTTCGTATTGCTGGCATAGAAGCATTGGTCTTGCATTGTCCTGTAGCAAATAACCGTACAGCCTTTCGTTGAGTGAAAGTTCTTGAAAAAATGAATGCAGGATATTGTTCACATACCTGTCAGAATTTATTGTTTAGTGAAAAAAGATTCGACTAGTCATTTCCCAGATTTCGGCAGTCGAAATTAGTCGAGTGGTCGCAAATGTGTTGAAGAGATATCAGGCCGCTCTTTCCATAGAGCGTCATCATTTTGCAAATCTACTGTAAATAAAGGTAAGCTTAGGTTACTCATATGTCAATGTTTATGAGACTTTCAGTGTATGCGCCCGCGGCACAATAGAGTCAGAGAATCGGGCGCTGCCGTGGCCGGCGGATGTGGTGGCAGCAGCCGGGAGCCGTACCGCGTGATCCGCAGACGCCTGGCAGGCGTCTTTCGTGAGACACCCTGTATATACATCGTAGACGCTCACAGATGAATGATTTCAAGGATAACTTCCGTGTTTCTCCGGCCTGCTTACAAGGAGGCCTTCTTAGGCCAAAAACATTTTCATTCACAATTACCTTGCATATAAAGAGGATACACGTACATGAGGCTTAAAATATATGGAAAAATACATGGAATTGTAGCACCAGAGTCAAATGTTGTACTTCACAACCAAGACCTCTCCAAGACCTCTGAACTTACGGAGAAAGTGCTATATGAATTTTATTATGTCTTTGGTAAAGTATTGGCAGTGGAAACTGCTAACAGTGAGCCGGTTTGACTTCCCAGTCTCCTAATAAATTAGATATAAGGTTCTCCGTACCCCATAGGCAAGCAAGGAATATGTAGAGTAAATCAACTTCCCACCGCCATAACATCCATCACCCACCACACAGCCATGTGTTATGTACAGCGTGTGGTATCTGCCCCTGAAACTTTGAAGGGTTGTAGCTCCCAAACTAACCGTGATAGGAATGTAGTTTAAATTGATTTGGACGCAGCTGGTTTCAACGAATCGAATGCACGATAGAAAAAAAACTATTGTTCCATTTTAAAAATTATATCTTTGTGCTGTAACTCTTTGGAAAATGATACAATAAACTATGTTCATAGCTCCGCAGAAAGTGTAACATTTCTTGTGTTGACCATTAAAATTTCCCGTCACCTATTATTTTATGAGTTACAGAGGCAAACACACTTAGTGAAACACCCTGTATATAAATGACTTGCCATTCTTTATCCATGAAGATGCAGAGCTGGTTCTTTTTGCTGATGATACAAGTATAGTTATCACACCTGACAGACAAGAACTAACTAAAGAAATTGTGAACGACGTCTTTCAGAAAATCATTAAGTGTTTCTCAGCAAATGGACTATCATTAAATTTTGATAAAACATAGTACGTACAGTTCTGTACAGTAAATGGAATGACACCATTAATAAATATAGACCTTTATAAGAAATCTGCAGCAAAGGTAGAATATTCAAAAATTTTAGGTGTATCCATTAATGAGGGGTTGAACTGGAAAAAAGACATTGAAGATCTACTGAAACGTTTGAGTTCAGCTACTTATGCTATTAGGGTAATTGCAAATTTTGGAGACATACATCTCAGTAAATTAGCTTATTATGCCTATTTTCATTCTCTGCTTTCGTATGACATCATTTTCTGGGGTAATTCATCATTGAGTAAAAAAAAGTATTCATTGCACAAAAGCGTATAATTAGAATAACTGCTGGAGCCCATCCAATATCATCCTGCATACATTTAAAGAGCTAGGGATATTCACAGTAGCTTCACAGTATATCTATTTACTTATGAAATTTGTTATTACCAATCCCACCGAATTCCAAATCAATAGCAGTGTACATAACTACAACAATAGGAGAAAGAATGATCTTCCTATTCAAGGTTAAATCTAGCTTTGTCACAGAAAGGGGTGAATTATGTTGTCACAAGTCTTTGGTCACCTACCAAAGAAGCATCAAAAGCCTGACCGATAGCCAACTAGGATTTAAAAATAAATTAAAAGAATTTCTGAATGACGACTCCTTCTACACTATAGATGAATCTAATATATAAAGCAGAGTTTGTACGTGTTGCATACAAATCTACAGTTTTGTTACAATCTTTATGAAATTTTGTACACGTAAGCTTCAATCCATGAGGACGGTCGCCGTAAGTGTAAGAATCACATACGATATATAATTCACGAGATATGACGTCATAAACAATGAGATGCGCGAAAAATGCTGCATTTTGCGACAATGCTGCTCATTTTCTCCTAAAGCATTGGACCTATTTCAACCAAATTTGGTAAAGACATTCCTTACCGTCATGTAACAATTGCTGCATGGTTAAGAATCACATACGGCATATGGTTCAAAAGTTGTTACGTCATAACCAATAGAAATCGCAAAAAATGCCATATAATGCAGCGAGACTTTCAAAATATACTGTATGAGAATGTCAGTACTCAGCGACTTGCAACAAACTTTAAACATAATTTCAAACCAATATTAAACTTTTTCTCGCTAGCAACCATAGAAAAATTATGAAAGGAAAAAAGTTTCTCGCTTACTACTTTCCCGCTGTTTATGGAGTAAAACTACGGCTCTCGGTATGACGTTACAATTTATAATTTGAACACTACAAATTGTAGCCTTAGGAAATTTTACAGACAGTATACAGACATACAGCTGAATGTACCTTCGAAATTGTATCAGAGTACGGCACGTAGTTCATGAGATATGAACACATAAACAGTAACGTTTATGGAAAATCGCCCCGTTACACGCCATGTTTTAATCTATTACTTCATTATTGCCAATTGTATTCGCAACGGATTTTACACTTACACAAATGAATACATACCGTTAAAATTAAAAAAAAAAAAAATTGTACAACATTACTCAATATGAGTCGTACGTATTTTATATGTCATTTTTATTTTGATTACTGTCTTTCTTCGTTTGGATACTGCGCTTATAATTTTGTGCATTATGCGAGACAGCATTATTTCTTATTCTCTGATAAATATAGCATGTTTTTAGAAAAAAGGAGATGGACAGAGAGAGAAGGTACAGTACTAACTCAAGGCAGGAATAAATAAGTAAATACCCGGGCAACGCCGGGTTTTCAGCTAGTTTTTAGATATAAATTAGTAAATCTGAAAAATAAATTTAAAAATAATAAATAAAATTTAAAAATTTAAAAAAATTTGTGTCATGTAATAATTTGTAAAGACATCTTTCATTAACCTGACACGTTGCACATCATTACCAAGTGTCATATTCATGATCTATGGAACAAGTACTAATTTAATGTAATCTAGTAACGCCACTGCACATGTGCAAGTAACAGTGTCAATGTGGGGACTTGACGTTTTCAGGGCGACAGCGGCGGCGCGCTGGTGTACAAGGCGTCTGACGGCAACTGGACGCAGCTGGGCATCGTGTCGTTCGGCTCGGACACGGGCTGCGAGAACGGCTACCCCGAGGTCTTCACCAAGGTCGCCAGTTACCTAGACTGGATCTCCCAGAACGCCGGCATCGCCCTCTCCTAGGATCGACACTCTTTTGACGCGCTGCTTCACGACACTAAAATGTCATGAATTCGATATTTCCATTGTCACCTTAGTGATATTTCAGGCAACCAGAAACTGTCAACGAAAATATGCCTTCCAAGTTACACAAATTATTTGTCGAACATAATTCCAATGTAATCAAAAGCAATAAAACGGTCACTACATAATTTCTTCTCTTTCCATACCGACCGTGATGCTCCCCTGTTCACCTGCCATAACTTTTCTGTTCGCAGAAATAGATCATCACAATGCCTCGATGCTTTAATAACTGAGGTCTCCTTGCTCTAACATTAAAGTACCTTGATGACTGACACATTTTAGGGCGTGTTGAACTATTATGAGTAAAGGAAATGATTTCCTTTTGCTGTTGCGCGTTCATTATGTACAAGACATGGGATAAGATCAGGTAACTACTACTCCAAGTACTTTGCACCTGAAGCATTTAACCTAGAGATGATCAAAGTTATAAAAATAATAATTGTACAATATTTTATTACTGAAAACTCACGGCTTCAGTACTTTTTAATGAGATATGCTTCTGTAGATACACGTAAAGACTGTTCGAAACTAGTTTGTCAAATTACACATGGCGGACACCGTGAAATTGTGTGGAAAGCATATAGCCGGCCGCGGTGGCCGAGGGGACTGAGGCGCTCCAGTCACGGTGTGCACGGCCACTACGGTCGGGGGTTCGAATCCCCACTCGGGCATGGATATTTGTGCCGTCCTTAGGTTAGCTAGTTCATAGGTAATTTGTAAGTTTAGGGACTGATGACCCCGTAGTTAAGTCTCTTAAGCTATACAAACATTTGAACATTTTTGAAAACATATAAAAGTTGCGGTTACATGCTCAGAGACTACAGCTATACTCCACGTTGTATTGAACTTTCTACTATACAACCTGGATGTATAACTCTGCCATCTAATCATTGAACTGCAGCGTGCCTTCACATTCATATGTCTTACACGTGATTTTGGATTGACTGCCATCTTTTAATTTGGCAAGCGAATTTGCATCGCCGCCGTGGAGTGGCCAAGCTCATTGAGGCGTCATGTTTCGATGCGCGAGGCCGTTCCCTGTCGGGGGTTCGAATCCCCCCTTGGGCATGGATGTTTGTGCTGTCATTAGTATAAGTTAGTTCATAAGTAGTTTGTAAGTTTAGGGACTGATGACCCCGCAATTAAGTTCCATAAGTTTAACAAACATTTGAACATTTTTGAATTTGCGTCATTTCGTATGTGACATAGAACTGCTTGCTTATTTTTTTATTTGAACTTGTATCTGTATATGCGATGTAATAGGCTGGTATGGAAGAGACTCTAACCTATTGCCTTTCCGCTCTTCAATAACATTTCGAAGCAGCCATGTTGGGAAGAAACGAAATATAAACCTCTGATTGGTACGATCAGACAGCTGAACATCCAGGTAGCATTACTGAACAAAATATCTATTGTTTTGTAGTGTGTAAATACGAAAATTCTGGACTAAACAGACCTTTTATAAGCGTAATGACTAAATAATCGCAGTTGATACCGTAAAACAAACTTACTTTTTCAGACTTGAACTGAGAAACAACACGCCAATATGGTCGCCCTTTCTTCCTGACTAGTAGAATGTCATTTTGTATCTTTCCACTAAAGGTTATCAATAGTGACATCAGAACAACAATAAACTTTTAATCCAATAATCCGATCCTAGCCCATTTCCTCCTACTATGCACCTACATCACAAATTTAATTTCTTACTCTTCAATCTCTATATTTTTCTAAATTCTGATGTAAAATTTTCAACTCTGAACTGGACAGAAATTACGTTCTATAAGAAACGCCAATACTCGTCAATAAATACATTCATTCAAATATACTACATTCATTCTCAAGTGTCCTTTATTTGAGATTTGCAATGTCACACCAAAAACATTAATCACATAACACTTACTGTATAATTATTTATATAGTGTCCTAAAGAGCAGACACCATTTGTTAGTGTTAACGGAATTTTACTGTGCGAGATGTTACTTGGTTATCTCCTTTTTTTTATTATTGATCACTTCCCTACAGTCTTCTGAAGACAGTTAACTCTAAAATGTGTAGATGAAGATTCTTAGAAAATTTTAGAGTCTATGCACGTCCTAAAAAACAGATACCATATTTGATAGTACAGCCATTATTTACAAAAACGCAAACGAATTTACGATTTGAATTGAAGCAATGGGAAAAGTTGAAAATTTGTGCCGAGCTCGGACTCGATCCGAGCCTTCTGCTTACTAGGTCGTTGTGACGTCCACTACATGAGCACGAGAATGGCCGCGTGGTCTAAGGCGGCGTGCTACGCATTGTGCGACAGCTCCTCGTCGGAAGTTCGAGTCCTACCTCGGGCTTCGGCATGTGTGTGTGTGTGTGTGTGTGTGTGTGTTTGTTCTTAAGCGTAAGTTAAATTAAGTATCAGCAGTTTGGATCCTTAGATTTAGAAACATTTGAATATTTTTGTCCACTGCACCAGCCAGATACAATGGACACATCCTCATCTACACAGACATACCCTAGCACGCCTCCGATACACGCAAATTTTCAACTTATCCACATACTAACAATGGCAGCTGTACAAAACGAGTACACTGCATGGAAGATCGCATATTAGGCGAATTGCACAACATTCTGGGTTTCAGAAATCTTATATCCCTTCCCCCTTAATTTCATAACATTCAAGTGCCAAGAAACCCCCTACCCTCTCTCTCCACCCACATCCTTGTATTTTCAGACATATTCAACACTTTCCACAATGTCATTCGGCAAAGATATTTTATTTTCACATATCATAATCACTCGTACGAAAATGTTTGATAAACTATTAGTACTAAGCGATTTACTTGCTTCAGGGCCTTAAATACGTTGTTTGTCGTAGAATCTTAATACCTATCAACTCAAATCAGTTAATGTAGATCTACTGAGTAGTTTCATCTTCTTCACTCTCTACCGCCCAGTACCACTGAATATCTGTGTAGGCATGGTTGACCAGCAAGAAAACCGTGAATGTAGAAGACGAAAAGAAGTTTCTAATAAATTGTGCTGCCCCAAAATCGAAGGTTAGATACAATGACGTGTTGCATACGTCCCTAATAATAGTCCCTAATAATAATGATATATCATATGTCAAAAAAGGACGGTATTTTCCCTAAGCAGTACTAATTTTTTGTTCCTCTAGCAACAATATCTATCAGCACTTTTGCACTTTCCTTTCAAATGCGAGTATTCCTTCACCAAATAGGACGAAGCAAGTACTACACAATTCCAATCAAGAACAATCACCAGCAGGAGTAACTTAGAAATAGATATCTTTGGAGCATAAAGCCACTCAAGTCAGTAAACAAATGCAGGTCTCCCGATCCATTTAGGTTCCTTTCAAAGTACGCTGATGCAACATCTCGATACCCAGCTATCATATATAACCGCTGTTGTTGTTGTTGTGGTCTTCAGTCCGGAGACTGGTTTGATGCAGCTCTCCACAATACCCTATCCTGGGCAAGCCTCTTCATCTCCACATAAGAACGACAACCTACATCTGTCTGAATCTGCTTACTGTATCCATCTCTTGGTCTTCCCCTGCGATTTTTCCCCATCCACTTCCCTCCAAAGCTAAATTCACAATTCCTTGATGTCTAAGAATGTGTCCTACCAATCTATCCCTTCTTTTAGTCAAGGTATGCCAGAAATTCCTTTTCTCCCCAATTCTGTTCAGTACCTCCTCATTAGTTACGCGATCCACCCACCTAATCTTCAGCATTCTTCTGTAGCACCATATTTCAAAAGCCTCAATCCTCTTCCTGTCCGCACTGTTTATCGTCCATGTCTCACTCCCATACAAGGCAACACTCCATACAAATGCCTTCAGAAAGGACTTCCTTAGGTTTAAATCAATATTCGATGTTAACAAATTACTCTTTTTCAAGAACGCTTTTCTACCCATTGCCATTCTGCATTTTATATCATCTGTACTGCGACCATCATTTGTTATTTAACTGCCCGAGTAACAGAACTCATCTACCTCCTTTATTGCTTTGTTTCCCAATCTAATTCCTTCAGAATCACCTGATTTTTTTACACTGCACTCCATTACCCTAGTTTTACTCTTGTTAATGTTCATCTTATATGCACCTGTCAGCACACTGTCCATTCCGTTTAATTGCTCTTCCAGGTCCTTTGCTGTATCTGACAGAATTACTATGTCGTCGGCAAAACGCAATGTTTTTAATTCTTCACCCTGAACTTTAATTCCTTCTCCAAATTTCTCCTTGCTTTCCTTTATAGCTTGCTCAATGTACAAATTGAACAACAATGAAGAAAGACTACAACCCTGTCTTACTCACTTTCCAACCACTGCATCCCTTTCATGCCCTTCAACCCTGACAACCGCTGTCTGGTTTTTGTACAAGTTGTAAATAACCTTACGTTCCCTATATTTTACACCTGCTTGCTTCAGAACTTGATAGAGTTTGTTCCAATCAACATTGTCAAAAGCCTTCTCCAAATCTACAAAAGCTAGAAATGTAGGTTTGCCTTTCCTTAATCTATCTTCTAGGATAAGCCGTAAAGTGAGTATTGCCTCCCGTGTTCCTACATTTCTCCTGAACCCAAACTGATCTTCCCCGAGGTCGGCTTCTACCAGCTTTTCCATCCTTCTGTATATATTTCGCGTTAATATTTTGCAGCCATGACTTATTAAACTGATGGTTCTGTAGTTTTCACACCTCTCTGCACCTGCTTTCTTAGGGATGGGGATTATAACATTTTTCTTAAAGTCTGAGGGTACTTCACCTGTCTCATACATCTTACACACCAGGTGAAACAATTTTGTCATGGCTGGTTCTCCCAGAGACTTCAGTAGCTCTGACGGGATATCATCTACTCCAGGGGCCTTGTTTCGACTTAGATCTTTCAGTGCTCTGTCAAATTCTTATCTCAGTACAGTATCTCCTATTTCATCTTCATCTACATCCTCTTCCCTTCCTACAATATTGTCTCGAAGTTCATTTCCTTTATAGAGCCCCTCTATATATTCTTTCCACCTTTCAGCTTTCCCTTCTTTGCTGAGAACTGGTTTTCCATCAGTGTCCTTGATATTCATAGAGCTGTTTTTCTTATCTCCAAATGTTTCTTTTATTTTCCTGTAGGCTGTATCTATTTTTCCCCTATTTATACATTCTTCTACATCCTTGCATTTGCCTTCTAGCCACTCCTGCTTAGCCATTTTGCACTTCCTGACAATCTCATTTCTTAGTCGTCTGTACTCCATTTTGCCTGTTTCATTTACTGCATTTTTATATTTTCTCCTTTCATCGATTAAATTTAGTATCTCCTGTGATATCCAAGGATTTTTTGTAGGTCTTTCCTTCCTACCTATTTTGTCCTCTGCTACCTTCACTATTTCATCTCTCAATTTTACCCATTCCTCCTCTACTGTTTTATTTCCCCCCGTTTCTGTCAATTGTTGCCTAAAGCTCCCTCTGAAATTTTTAAGAACCTCAGGTTCCTTCAATTTATCCAGGTCCCATCTCCTTATTTTCCTACCTTTTTGTAGTTTCTTTAGTTTCAGCCTACAGTTCATAACCAACAAGTTATGGTCAGAGTCTATATCTGCCCCTGGGTATGTCTTACACTGTAGAACCTGATTCCGAAATCTATGTCTTACCATTATAAAATCTATCTGGTATCTTCCGGTGTCTCCTGGTCTCTTCCACGTATACAACCTTCTTTTGTGATTCTTGAACCAGGTGTTTGTTATAACTAAATTATGTTCCATGCAAAATTCTACCAGGCGGCTTCCTCTTTCATTCCTTTTGCCCAGACCATATTCACCCACTATCTTCCCTTCCCTTCCTTGTCCTACTACCGAATTCCAGTCTCCCATCACAATTAAGTTTTCCTCTCCCTTAACTGTCTTAATAATTTCCTTTAGCTCCTCGTATATTTCTTCGATTTCATCATCATCGGCAGAGCTAGTTGGCATATAAACCTGTACTACTGTTGTCGGTGTTGGCTTCGTATCTATCTTGACAATGATAATGCGATCACTGTGCTGCTCATAGTAGTTTATCCGCATTCCTATTTTCTTATTCATTATTAGTCCTACTCCTGTGATACCCCCAACTGATTTTGTATTTATGACCCTGTACTCACCTGACCAGAAATCCTGTTCATCCGGCCACCGAACTTCACTGATCCCCACTATATCTAACTTAAACCTATCCATTTCCCTTTTTAAATTTTCTAATTTTCCTACTCGATTAAGGGATCTAACATTCCACGCTCCGACTCGTAGAATGCCAGTATTGTCTTTCCTGATGATCACATTCTCCTGAGTAGTCCCCGCCCGGAGATCCGAATGGAGGACTATTTTACCTCCGGAATATTCTACCCGAGAGGATGCCATCATCATATGTTCATACAGTAGAGCTGCATGTCCTCGGGAAAGGTAACGGCTGTAGTTTCCCCTTGCTTTCAGCCGTTCGCAGTAGCTGTGTGGCAAAGCCACATTAGCTGATGTTACAAGGCCAGCTCAGTCAATCATCCAGACTGTTGCCCCTGTAACTACTGAAGAGGCTGCTGCCCCTCTTCAGAAACCACACGTTTGTCTGGCCCCTCCACAGATACCCCTCCGCTGTGGTTGCACCTACGGTACGGCTATCTGTATCGTTGAGGCACGCAAGCCACCCCACCTCGGCAATGTCTGTGGTTCATGGGAGTGGATATAACCGCTTACTCAAAGAAAGTTTCGTACGCAAAGGCTGAAAAGTTCCACATGTCAGTCCAATGTTCAAGAAAGGCAATAGGACTCATCCCCAAAATTTTACTCCTACATCATTGACGACGGATTACAGCAGGATTTTAGAGCATCAGCACGATGCTCCCTTATTCCATATTCACATAGCCCAATATGAAATTGTCCCCCACGGACATTACATTTTTATGTCTTCCTCGCTCACATGCTCCCTCCTACCTTTGTTCGTATATATAAGTTAACATAATATACAATTGTACTTTACTGGTCTACCCCCTTGAACCACAGATATTGCCGTGGTGGGGTGGCTTGCGTGCCTCAAAGATACAAATAGCCGTACCGTAGGTGCAACCACAGCGGAGGGGTATCTGTGGAGAGGCCAGACAAACGTGTGGTTCCTGAAGAGGGGCAGCAGCCTCTTCAGTAGTTACAGGGGCAAAAGTCTGGTTAATTGACTGAACTGGCCTTGTAATATCAGATAGTGTGGCTTTGCCATACACTTACTACGAACGGCTGAAAGCAAGAGGAAACTGTAGTCCTTACTATTCCCAACAACATGCAGCTCTACTGTATGAATATATGATGATGGTATACTCTCCAGTAAAAATTCCGGAGGTAAAATAGTTCCCCATTCGGATCTCCGGGCGGGGACTACTTAGGAGGATGTGGCATCAGGAAAGACAACACTGGCATTCTACGGGTCGGAGAATGGAATCTTAGATCCCTTAATTGGGTAGGGAAGTTAGAAAATTTGAAAATAGAAATGGATAGGTTGAAGTTAGATATAGTGGGAATTAGTGATGTTCGGAGGAAAAAGGAACAGTATTTCTGGTCAGGTGAATACAGGATTATAAATACAGTTCTGTTTGGGATGTTACAGGAGTAGGTCTAAAATGAATAACAAACTAGGAATGCGAGTAAGCTATTATGAGCAGCATAGTGAACGCATTATCGTAGGCAAGATAGATACAAAGACGAAACCGACCACAGTAGTACAAGTTTGTTATGTCAACTAGCTTTGCCGATGATGATGAGTTCGAAGAAATGTTTGAGGAGGTAAAGGAAATTAGTCAGACAGTTAATGGAGTGGAAAACGTTTGGTGGCTGACCAGAATTCGGTTTTATGAAAAGGACGGGAAGGAAAAATAGTCGGTGAATATGGACTGGGGAAAAGAATTAAAGAGGTAGCCACCTGGTAGAATTTTGTCCCGAACATTTAATCATAATGAACACTTGGTTTGAGAATCATGAAACTCTGTTGTATAGATTTCGGGCGCAAGTTTTAAACTGTAAGGCATATATATCCAGGTTGAGATAAAGTCTGTGACCTTATCTTATTGCTCATGAACTGTACACTGAAACTGATGAAACTACAGAAAGGTAGGAAAATAAGGAGATGAGGCCTGGATAAATCGAAGGAACCTGAAGTTTTTGAGACTTTCAGAATAAGACTTAGGAAACAATCGACAGAAACGGGGGGAAATAAAATAGTAGAAGAGGAATGGGTAGCTTTAAGAGATGAAAGGAGCAGAGGAACAAATAGGTAGAAAGCCATGACCTACAAATAATCCATGGATAACACAGGAAAGATTAAATTTAATTGACGAAAGGAGAAGATACACAAATTCAGTTCATGGAACAGGTAAAATGGAGTAAAGACGACTAACACTGACAGGAAGTGCAAAAGAACTAAGCAGGAGTAGGTAGAGACCAAATGCAAGTCTGTAGAAGTATGTCTAATTAGGGGAGAGGGGGGCGATACCGCCAACACGAAATAAAAGAGGCATTTGGAAACACGAAAACACGCTCTATGAACTGGAAAGCCAGTTCTGAGTTAAGAGTGAAAAGATGAAAGGTAGAAAGAATATGTATTAGGAATCTACAAAGAAAGTAGAAGATACTATACTGAGAGATGAATTTGACAGAGCACTGAAAGACCCAAGTCGAAACAAGGGTTCTGGAGTAGACGACATTCCGTAAGAGCTACTGAAGTCTATGGAAGAGGCGATCCTGAAGAAACTATTTCACCTGTTGTGTAAGATGTATGAGACTGGTGAAATATCCTTTGACTTCAAGAAAAATGTGACAATCCCCATTCCAAAGAAAGGAGGCGCAGACAAGTGCGAAAATTACAGAACCATAGTTTAATAAGTCATGGTTGCAAAATGTTAACACGAATTATGTACAGATCAATGGAACTTCTGGTAGAAGCTGGCCTAGGGGAAGATAAGTTTGGATTTAAGAGAATGTAGGAACGCGGGAGGCAACACTCACGACTCAGAATAGATTAAGGAAAAGCAAACCTACGTTTTTAGCCGTTGTAGATCTGGAGAAAGCTTTTGACAATGTTGATTGGAATATAATATTTCAAATTCAGAAGTCAGCAAGGGTAAAATATAGGGGCATGAAAGGGACGCATTGATTGGGAAGGGAGTAAGACAGGGTTGTAGCCTTTCTCCAAAGATATTCAATTTGTATGTTGAGCAGGCTGTGAAGGAAAGCAAAGAGAAATTTGGAGAAGGCATTAAAGTTCACGATGAAGAAATAGAAATAGTGTTTTTAGCCGATGACATAATTCTGTCACAGGCAGCAGAGGACCTGGAAATGCAGTTGAATGCAATGAACAGTGTTTTGAAAGCACCTTAGAAGATGCACTTTAACAAGAGCAAAACAAGGGTACGAGAAACTAGTCTAAGAAACTCAGGCGATGCTGAATGAATTAGATTAGGTAACGAAACAATAAAAGACAGTGGTTATTTGGGCAGAAAAATAACATATAATGGTCGCAGCACAGAGGATAAATAAACGGCAATGGAAAGAAAAGCGTTTTTTAAAAAAATAAATTTGTTACCACGGATTATTAATATATGTGTAAGTATCTTTTCTGAAGGCCTTTGTGTGGAGTGTTGTCTTGTACGGGAGTGAAAAATTATGGTTCAAACAGGAAGAGGATAGGGGCTTTCGAAATGTAGTGTTGGATAGTTCGCATAACTAATGAGGAGGTACTGAACAGAATTGGGGGAAAAGGAATTTCGGCATACCTTGACTAAATGAAGGGGTCGATTGGTAGAACACATTCTAAGACATCAAGGAATCATTAATTCAGCGTTGGAGGAAACTTTGTTTGCTAAAAATCGCAGAGGGAGACCAAGAGACGAATAAGCAAACAGCTGTGGGTTGCCTCTCATACGTTAAGAGGCTAGGGAGGAGAGCTGTATCAAACCATTCTCCGGACTGAAAACCACAACATCATCCCGTATTCTATTGATCACAGAGATAAGGGGTCAAGTGTGTTGGTTAACTCTTAGTTGTTAGAGATGCCCCATCACGTAGTAATATTACATAATAATATTACATGCTGTAAAAGTTATCATTTGTTTATCCATCCGAAGAATAGGCAGCGTCAAAATTTAAACATTACACACTTCCTACAGGCCAGACAAACTGAGTTTACCGCTTTGTTTTTGTACATTACGTTACATTTGGTCTTGTTTGAGCATTACGCGGTTGCTGTTAAACCAAGAATACCATAAGTTTGGGCACCAAAACTGCGGGGAGGCCACTTCTGTACTATCTGTTCACTGAAGTTCGTCAAAATGTTTTACCTATGTTCTGCAGATAATATTCAGAAACAACTTTTTTATTTTTTTATTTTTACGGTATATTTTTCCGATGCGGTGGCCACAGGTTCAGTGCTATCTTTCTTACGCACAAAATCACAGAAACCATTTCAGCCGTTTCTATACATTGCACGAAAAAACATCAATAACCAACAATAGCAAAGGGCTCAATTTTAACAATAGCCCAATATACTGTAAATATTTATCTAGATACGCCATTTTCCCGTATTAGAAAATCGTGAGCCATTATCAAAATGCAGGCAAACACCTATGACGTAACAGTACTGATGTGTCAATTTTGCTCAGAGGCAGTGTACAACGAAGAGTGGACAGACAAAGGCACATATTTACTGTATCACGAAAAAATAGCCCTAAACAAGGAGTACAATTTGAAACGACAACAGAAAACAAAACACAGAGAATTTGGCTACGAACTTTATTATGAAGAACGCAAAATAAGCGGCAAGCATTCTTTACAAAGCAAACACCACTTCAAAATTGTGATGCAGAAGCTAGTTTCATGGTCGCCTACAACCTCGATAAACGTAACAAGCGTTTTTCAGATAGCGCGTTTATTAAGCAGTGTATGGTAGATTGTGGAAGCATATTGTGTCCCTATGTTAAAGCCCCACCCCCATGAACCACAGACATTGCCGAGGTGGGGTGGCTTGCGTGCCTCAACGATACAGATAGCCGTACCGTAGGTGCAACCACAGAGGAGGGGTATCTGAGGAGAGGCCAGACAAACGTGTGGTTCCTGAAGAGGGGCAGCAGCCTTTTAAGTAGTTACAGGGGCAACAGTCTGGATGATTGACTGAGCTGGCCTTGTAACATCAGCTAATGTGGCTTTGCCACACAGCTACTGCGAACGGCTGAAAGCAAGGGGAAACTACAGCCGTTACCTTTCCCGAGGACATGCAGCTCTACTGTATGAACATATGATGATGGCATCCTCTCGGGTAGAATATTCCGGAGGTAAAATAGTCCCCCATTCGGATCTCCGGGCGGGGACTACTCAGGAGGATGTGATCATCAGGAAAGACAATACTGGCATTCTACGGGTCGGAGCGTGGAATGTTAGATCCCTTAATCAAGTAGGAAAATTAGAAAATTTAAAAAGGGAAATGGATAGGTTGAAGTTAGATATAGTGGGGATTAGTGAAGTTCGGTGGCAGGATGAACAGGATTTCTGGTCAGGTGAGTACAGGATTATAAATACAAAATCAGTTGGGGGTATCACAGGAGTAGGATTGATAATGAATAAGAAAATAGGAATGCGGGTAAACTACTATGACCAGCACAGCGATCGAATTATCATTGTCAAGATAGATACGAAGCCAACACCGACAACAGTAGTACAGGTTTATATGCCAACTAGCTCTGCCGATGATGATGAAATCGAAGAAATATACGAGGAGCTAAAGGAAATTATTAAGACAGTTAAGGGAGAGGAAAACTTAATTGTGATGGGAGACTGGAATTCGGTAGTAGGACAAGGAAGGGAAGGGAAGATAGTGGGTGAATATGGTCTGGGCAAAAGGAATGAAAGAGGAAGCCGCCTGGTAGAATTTTGCATGGAACATAATTTAGTTATAACAAACACCTGGTTTAAGAATCACAAAAGAAGGTTGTATACGTGGAAGAGACCAGGAGACACCGGGAGATACCAGATAGATTTTATAATGGTAAGACATAGATTTCGGAACCAGGTTTTGAAGTGTAGAACATACCCAGGGGCAGATATAGACTCTGACCATAACTTGTTGGTTATGAACTGTAGGCTGAAACTGAAGAAACTACAGAAAGGTAGGAAAATAAGGAGATGGGACCTAGATAAATTGAAGGAACCCGAAGTTCTTAAGAGTTTCAGAGGGAGCTTCACGCAACAATTGATAGAAACAGAGGAAAATAAAACAGTTGAGGAGGAATGGGTAAAATTGAGAGATGAAATAGTGAAGGCAGCAGAGGACAAAATAGGTAGGAAGGAAAGACCTACAAAGAATCCTTGGATATCACAGGAGATACTAAATTTAATCGATAAAAGGAGAAAGTATAAAAATGCAGTAAATGAAACAGGCAAAATGGAGTACAGACGACCAAGAAATGAGATTGTCAGGAAGTGCAAAATGGCTAAGCAGGAGTGGCTAAAAGGCAAATGCAAGGATGTAGAAGAATGTATAAATAGGGGAAAAATAGATACAGCCTACCGGAAAATAAAAGAAACATTTGGCGATAAGAAAAACAGCTCTATGAATATCAAGGACACTGATGGAAAACCAGTTCTCAGCAAAGAAGGAAAAGCTGAAAGGTGGAAAGAGTATATAGAGAGGCTCTACAAAGGAAATGAACTTCGAGACATTATTGTAGGGAGGGAAGATGATGTAGATGATGATGAAATAGGAGATACTATACTGAGAGATGAATTTGACAGAGCACTGAAAGATCTAAGTCGAAACAAGGCCCCTGGAGTAGATGATATCCCGTCAGAGCTACTGAAGTCTCTGGGAGAACCAGCCATGACAAAATTGTTTCACATTGTGTGTAAGATGTATGAGACAGGTGAAGTACCCTCAGACTTTAAGAAAAATGTTATAATCCCCATCCCAAAGAAAGCAGGTGCAGACAGGTGTGAAAACTACAGAACCATCAGTTTAATAAGTCATGGCTGCAAAATATTAACACGGATTATATACAGAAGGATGGAAAAGCTGGTAGAAGCCGACCTCGGGGAAGATCAGTTTGGGTTCAGGAGAAATGTAGGAACACGGGAGGCAATACTCACTTTACGGCTTATCCTAGAAGATAGATTAAGGAAAGGCAAACCTACATTTCTAGCTTTTGTAGATTTGGAGAAGGCTTTTGACAATGTTGATTGGAATAAACTCTTTAAAGTTCTGAAGCAAGCAGGAGTAAAATATAGGGAGCGTAAGGTTATTTACAACTTGTACAAAAACCAGACAGCGGTTGTCAGAGTTGAAGGGCATGAAAGGGATGCAGTGGTTGGAAAGGGAGTAAGACAGGGTTGTAGCCTTTCCCCACTGTTGTTCAATTTGTACATTGAGCAAGCTATAAAGGAAAGCAAGGAGAAATTTGGAGAAGGAATTAAAGTTCAGGGTGAAGAATTAAAAACATTGCGTTTTGCCGACGACATAGTAATTCTGTCAGATACAGCAAAGGACCTGGAAGAGCAATTGAATGGAATGGACAGTGTGCTGAAAGGTGCATATAAGATGAATATTAACAAGAGCAAAACTAGGGTAATGGAGTGCAGTGTAAGAAAATCAGGTGATGCTGAAGGAATTAGACTAGGTAACGAAACAATAAAGGAGGTAGAGGAGTTTTTTTACTTGGGCAGTAAAATAACAAATGATGGTCGCAGTACAGATGATATAAAATACAGAATGGCAATGGGTAGAAAGGCGTTTTTGAAAAAGAGAAATTTGTTAACATCGAATATTGATTTAAACCTAAGGAAGTCCTTTCTGAAGGCATTTGTATGGAGTGTTGCCTTGTATGGGAGTGAGACATGGACGATAAACAGTGTGGACAGAAAGAGGATTGAGGCTTTTGAAATGTGGTGCTACAGAAGAATGCTGAAGATTAGGTGAGTGGATCGCGTAACTAATGAGGAGGTACTGAACCGAATTGGGGAGAAAAGAAATTTCTGGTATACCTTGACTAAAAGAAGGGATAGATTGGTAGGACACATTCTTAGACATCAAGGAATTGTGAATTAGCGTTGGAGGGAAGTGTGTGGGGTAAAAATCGCAGAGGGAGACCAAGAGACGCGTATAGTAAGCAGATTCAAGTGGATGTGGGTTGTCGTTCTTATCAGGAGATGAAAAGGCTTGCTCAGGATAGAGTAGGGTGGAGAGCTGCATCAAACCAGTCTCTGGTCTGAAGACCACAACAACAACAACATGTTAAAGCCAAATTTGAAAGCATGTCATTGTCACGGAGGACTATAGTGCGGCGCATTGACTTAATTAGTAAGGAACTCACAGAACAACTGAATACGGTAGGTGAAGATTTTGTTTGGTCAACATTCCATTATAACAGAGGAATTACCTGGCATAGTGCCAATTACAGATAGAACCACTGGTCAGGATTTCTTTGAACGTGCTGTGAATTCTGTGGAAACTAGTGGCTTGGGCTGGTAAGCATAACAACAGATGGTGCCAGAGCTGTTACTGGGAAAAACACAAATTACAAGCTCAAGGTACAGACAGTGAAATCTTGAGTTCTTTATTGTAATTTACATCAGGAGAGCCTCTGTAAAACTGCACTGGACTTACAGCATGAGCAAGGGCTCTCCATCCCAAACTATTCCAATCTCTGCTAGAAGATGTGGGTGCAGAGTATGGAGATGTAATTTGCGGTAGTAGTGTGAGGTGGTTGAACCTGGGAAAAGTGTTAGAAAGGGTCTGGGCATATCAGGGTAAAATTATCTTATCTCTGGACACGAAGGAAATATCTCACCATTCTGTAACAAAAATAAAATGTGAGGATTGGAGATAAGAGATGATGTTTGCAGCTGATATATTTGAAAAATTGGACGAGCTAAATGCAGGGAAAACTATTGTTTGCACATGACATGTGGATACATGTCAAAGCTTTCAAAACAAAACTAGATCTGAGGTTAGAGAGAGAGAGAGAGATCCTTTCTTCAGTGTGTAGGAACTCCTAGGCCCTTATCGTAAGGACATTAATTTACAGTAACTACAAGTTTGAGTTCTAGTGGGCAGGGTAAAGTTGAGAATTTGTATCTGACGGGTGTGGCGAACGCGGTGTCCTCAGTTGCGGGCGCCGTGCCTCAGCGCGCCCGGTCAGAGGGCTGAACACCCTCTGTAATATAATAATAAAAGTGGTGTTGAGGTCAGCGCAACTGCCTAGAAAGCAGGAGAACCGCGTTCAACTTGACCCATTCGCAGTTAATGACATAAGTTCCGTGAATATGAGAACTAGATCTATTTGGAAAGCAAACAAATGAAGGCAATTTTTGCCATTTCCCTTTATTAAGAAATATAATGTGTCAGAGGGTATTTTTTCTAGGATTAGGGATTATCTGCAGAGTTTGGAGGCTGAGGTTTCAAGAATATTTTAGTACTTTAAGAAAATTGAACCTCAATTAAATCCGCTGTTGTATCCAATCACAATGGATGTTGACACACCAGTGGAGCTGCATCTTGAAATTATTAACATGCAGGCAGATCACACCGTATTTTTTTTTTTTTAATTTGTGACATTAGTTGACTTTAACAAATCATTGCCAACTGCAAAATTTCCATGTATGAAGAAATTTGGTGGGAAAATGTTCTCCACGAAAACGCAGGCTCAATCGCCGTTGCCTACACCATGCGTCGACAGCTGCAGGCCCTCCTGCAGTTTGCTACCCTTCTTCTCGTTAAACTAAACATCCGCAAAAAGCTTCGTGGAACTTCCGATGTTATCTACGAGGTCATTTGTATATATTGTGAAAAGTAACGTTTTTATTAACACTTTCCCGCTGCACGCCTGAGATCTAGTGCGTGATTAAGGAAGCAGGATTACGGTTTTACATGCCGTGGCCATTAGAGACGAAGCTAACGCTCGGCTTGTTTGGCTGAGGATGGGGGAAGAAATCGGCAGTGCCCTTTCAAAGGAACCACCCCGGAATTTGCCAAGTGTGATTTAGGGAAATCATGGAAAACTTAAATTTGGATGACCGGAGATAGATTTCAACCAACGTCCTCACGAATGCGAGTTTTGTGTGTTATAACTGCGCCATCTCGCTCGGCTTGCAAAGCCGGTATTGGCTGGTTACTTCCACACCGAGGTTAGGTAACAACCGAAGTAGGCTATGCGTACCACCAAATATACATAGCTACAATAAAAGATTTCACTTGCGCATCCAGGAGATAAAGTACTTAATATAAGATAGTCTGCTGTGATTTCAGTTCGAAGTAATTAAGTGCTTTAACAGTAGTCAGGGACAATAGACCGTTATCGTTGCCTCATAAATGTAGCAATAATCTTATCGAAGCACGTACGAAAATCGCTGTAATTATGCCCTTCAGGAAGAATATAAATTGATCGTCTCTGTCTCTGCTCCATTGCCTGAGTCGACATGAAACTGCTGTTGGCGTGTGTTCTCCTTTCCGTAGCGGTGGCGCAGGTGAGTGGGAAGTCTACTACTGATTAACGAATGTGTTTCAAGGTAAGACATTTGAGATCCACTGACGTGGCACAAGAGCGAAATGAGATACCGTACTTGTAATCATTTGGATTGATATCGTTACTCTTTTCCCAAGTTAATAATACTCATTTCACCAACAAAACTATGTCTTAAGTTCTTATGTTTTCTCAAACGCCATCCCCGTAATCTTATTGACGAAAACAAGAGATAAATAAAAAACTTCCTGGCAGATTAAAATTGTGTGCCGTAACTGGGACTCGAACCTAGGACCTTTACCTTTCGAGAGCAAGCGCTGTACTACTGAGCAGCAGAACTTGCGTGAAGTTTGGAAAGCAGGAGGCGAAGTACTGGCAGATAGCTCAGTGGTACAGTGTTTGCCCGCGAAAGGCAGAGGTCCAAAGTTCGAATCCCGGTTCCGGCACACAATTTTGATATGCCAGGAAGTTTCATATCAGCGCACACTCCGCTGAAGAGCGAAGGTTTCTTTGAAGGGATAAATAAAATACTTCTAACCAACTTGTATTGTGCAGACTACAGACAATAATTTAACCGGTAGACAAGTTACATACGAATGGAAAAGCGGGCTACCATGTAATAGCCATCAAAAATCAAATGATTAATTTGGAGTGTTAAACCGAAACAATTGTGATAAATATCATAAAACAACAAGGGCTAGATGAAAAGAACTACCTATATCATTTTCCCTTAAAATGACTTTGACATTGACATATTATCGCCTCCCTTATTTACGACCTTTTTTCACATATCCGGAAGCCACCATATAAGACCAGCGTATTTATTTATGTTTATGTCTCGTATTGGCGTGCATAGTGTAATCTCTAGTGTTGTACCGCTCGCAGTGGTTCACGCTTCGGCAAATAGATCCTCATCATAGGAACTTGTGTCTGGTGAATACGGTGGATGTTACAGAATCTCGCATTGTTAGAGGCGCAATGCACATCCGCCGTACCCATATAACATGAGTCTGTTATTTCGATATCTTTGCCAAAGTGATTGTTGTTGAATAAAGACTTTCTATTATACCCACAGTATTGTTTCGTACCTTTTCATTTGAACACCCCTCATGTTATAGAAATAATCCAACTAGTATTAACCGAGCCGCCCGGTTAGCCGTGTGGTCTAACGCACTGCTTTCCGAGACGGGGAGGCTTACTGACCCCGGTCAGAATCCACTCGGCGGATTAACGAAGGGGGTCGGAGTGCCGGCCAGCCTGGACGTGGTTTTCAGGCGGTTTTCCCACATCCCACTAGGTGAATACCGGGCTGGTACTGAAGTCCCGCCTCAGTTACACGATTGGCAAACATTTCGTAACACTTTACACTTTCACACATTTCAGACATTTGGGGTACACATTTTCTCCGGGGAGGGTGGAGGGGGCATGGGGTAGTGACAGGAATGGCATGCGGCTATTCCGTAAAAATTAACACGCCACATCCGAATTAACAAAGCCGACCCTGAAATTGCTAAAGAGAAAGAAAGAAGAATCCAAGTAGTATAAATGTGAATCCAATATTTAGATGAGTTATACGAGGGTGCTTCGAAAAGTAAGTTTCGCTTGCTAAGTAAAAAAAAAAAAAAATAATAATAATAATTAAAAAAAAAATAAAACAAAAAATTAAAAAAAATAAAAGGAATCGAGTACTGATAACGAAACAGAACTATTTCACAAAAATCTGTAACACTGAATACATTACTTATGAACATAGCCTCCGTATTTTCCAGCAATTTCCCATATCATAGCATGGTTAAGTTTTTGTATTTCTTCGTTATAGAATGTTGCCACTTATGTAGTCAATCATGTGATAACATGATCTTTTATCGCTTCATCGTTGTTGGGTTAGCTCGGGATTGACGGAAGAAAGCCAGAAACATGCCAGCCAAAGCTCTTGAGGAGTTATCTGTCTTTCTTTTTTTGTCACATTCGTTGTGTGTGGTTGGGCACACTTCTACATCTACATCTACATGGGATAGTCTGCAAATCACATTTAAGTGCCTGGCAGAGGGTTCATCGAACCACAATTATACTATTAATCTCCCATTCCATTCTCGAATAGCGCGTGGGAAGAATGAACACCTGAATCTCTCTGTTCGAGCTCTGATTTCTCGTATTTTATTCTGATGATCATTTCCACCTATGTAAGTGGGAGTCAACAATTTATTTTCGCAATCGGAGGAGAATGGATTGGATTGGAGTTTCGCAAGTAGCCCACGCCGCAGCGATAAGCGACGTTGTTGTAATGATTCCCATCCCAGATCCTGTATCATTTCCGTAACGCTGTCTCCCCTGTATCGTGACAATACGAAACAAGCTGCCCTTCTTTGGACTCTTTCGATATCCTCCGTCAAACCCACCTGATAAGGATCTCACACTGGGCTGCAATACTCCACAAATGGACGGACAAGCGTAGTGTATGCAGTTTCTTTTGTAGTTCTGTTGCATGTTTTAAGGGTTCTGCCAATAAAACGCAGTCTCTGGTTCGCCTTTCCCACGATATTATCTACGTGTTCTTTCCAGTTTAAGTCTGAAGTAATAGTGATTCCTAGGTATTTTGTGGAGTTTACGGCGTTCACATTTGATTGATTTATCTTGTAAACAAAGTTTAACGGATTTCTTTTCGTACTCATGTGGATGACTTCACACTTCTCATTATTTAGAGTCAATTGCCAATTTTCACACCATACTGTAGTGATATCTTATTCAGATCGTTCTGCAGTTGGTTTTGATCTTCAGATGATTTTATTAGACGGTAAATGACGGTGTCATCTGCAAACAACCTAAGAGAGCTACTTAGATTTTCCCCTAAATCGTTTATGTAAGTAAGGAACAGCAGAGGAACAATAACACTACCCTGTGGAACGCCCGATATCACCTCTGTTTTAGTCGATGCCTTACCATCGATTACTACGAACTGCGTCCTCTCTGAGAGGAAATCCAATCGCAAATTTGGGGCGATATACCATAACCACGCAATTTGATTAAAAGCCGTTTGTGAGGTACGGTGTCAAAAGCTTTCTGGAAATCAAGAAATACGGAATCGATTTGCGAACCTTTGGCGTTAGCACCCATCACTTCGTGTGAATAAAGACCTAGTTGTGTTTTGCATGAACGATATTTTCTAAATCCGTGTTGACCTTGGGTCAATAGATCGTTCTGTTCGAGATAATGCATAATATTTGAATACAGGATATGTTCCAAAACCCTGCTGCAAATTGACGTCAGTGAAATAGGGCTGTAGTTTAGTGGGTTACTTCTACTGCCTTTTTTGAATATAGGTGTGACCTGGGCAACTTTCCAATCTTTTGGTACAGATCCTTCTATGAGAGAGCGGTTGTATATGACTGTTAAGTAAGGAGCTATCGCTTCAGCATAATCAGATAGAAATCTAATGGGTATGCAATCCGGACCAGAAGACTTGTTTTTGTTACTTGATGTTAGTTGCTGCACTTCTCCGATGATATCTACTTCTACGTTACTCATTACGGCACCGTCATTCATTAAACTGTCGCACCCAGCTTCGCACCACCGAGACAGTCACTGCATTTTATCCGGTAACCTCGGAGATTTTTCGATGAATACTAATTGGATAAATCCTCCTATCACTCAGAAAACTAATACACATCACAATGGGATTTTCGATTAACGATTCCACTATAAACAGTAACTACGAATGACTTGCAATACAGAGCGAGCTCGAAATGGCGTCATTTTGTTCTTATTGAACCAGAGATACTATTTCGGATGAATGGAACCGGTATTGTAGCAGTGCAAGAAGAAAAATTGAAACGATATCACCCTCGTATATGAAGCGGTGGATCGCGCACGACACATTAGCTAGCAGACTGCTTTGATAAAAATAGACTTTTGGCATTGAAGGCGCTAAAAAAACAATAACAAATATGTTCGCTGACAGGTGGTACAGTCGGTTTATTAACCTCACATTGTTTTCACGAATTAGAGCAGCATCTACAGGTGTTCCGTATATGTCATAAAAACGTTTTGCGTGAATCCAACCTTGTTAGACAAGGGTCCCAGCAAAAAACAGAACTAAGGAAATCAATTTGTGTATCCAATGTTCTGAAAAAGCCTGATTCATTGTATGTCGGTCGGAGGACATCGTGCGGTTACTAGAAATAGCTCTTGCTGTCTTCGGTCACCCAACGTGACATAAAACAGCTGCGGGTGGCGTACTAAAGGTTATGTATCATTGGCAGAACGCTTCGAAGTTGAAACGGCTCCACCAAAGAGACTGCCTATATCACACTTGTGCGGCCTCTCATGGAGTACTGTTGCCCAGTGTGGGATCCTCACCAGGTGGGACTGACGGAAAACATTGAGAAGGTTCAGAGAAGAGCAGCCCGTTTTGTTTTATTACGTTGCAGGGGGGAAAGCGTCACGGAAATGTTGCACGAATTGGGGTGGAAATTATTAAAAGAAAGACGTTACTCATTGCGGCGTGATCTGCACGATTGCACGATTTGAGTTGGAAATCATTAAAAGAACAAAGTTAATTCGTTGCGGCGAGTTCTATTTGCGAAATTTCAATCACCGACGTTTACTTCTGAATGTGAAAATGTTTTGTTAGCACCCACCTACATAGTGAGACATGACCATCCCACTGAGAAATCAGATCGAAAACGGAACGATTTAGGTGTTCTTTCTTCCCGCGAGCTATTGGAGAATGGAACGGTAGAGAAAAGCTGTGAAAGTGGTTAATGAACCCTCTGCCAATTACTTTGATTTGCAGAGTATCTTTGTAGATATTAGCAATTTTTTTATCTGAAAGCTCTACAATTTCTAATTAATAAGTTGTGGAACCAGTTGGATCCGTAATGTCCGTGTCGTCACCCATTAACCCACTCTTAATGCAGCAATGTGACGCCGCATAGTTGGACTATGAATTCCCTCATTCTGCATCTCTTAAAATTATTTGGAATAGCCAGTGATCTAGGAAGTCGTGGGCGACAACATATCCCGTGATGTCGCGCGGTAGTGGCAGCAAGGTCTAAAGCGCCATGCTACGGATTGCGCGGCCGTTCCCACCAGAGTTTCGAGTCCTCCTACAGGGTTTAAGTTGGGTTGTTAGATTGGGATTGGGGGACTAAACTGCTAAGGTTATCAGTCCGCCGGTGGGGAGGGGAAGGAGTGAGGATAGGAAAGGAGGGAAGGGGGAATGGAATTGCAGTCCAAGAAGTAAAGAATAGAGGAATACTGCATTAGCTCGGGGCCCCGTGCTAGTCACGCACGTACTCACGAAAGACTTTGAGCCCCCCCCCCCCCTAGGGGGCCCTCCCATGGGCATGTGTGTGTGTGTGTGTGTGTGTGTGTGTGTGTATGTGTGCGTGTTGTCCTTAGCGTCAGTTAGTTTAAGTTGGTTTTAAGCCGTTTTTAAGTCTAGGGAGCGATAAATCAGCATTTTGAAAATCTATTAAATTACACTAGACTGTCTTTCTCCATTACGGAGTCTAGGACCAACACAGCCAAGTCCCATACCAGCAAAGTCCAGATTTGAATTTTAAGATTTAGCAGCCAGTATTATCAGACTAAATTCAGAGTGCAGCTAGCTGACTTCGATTCATTGTCCTTGTTTATAGTGCAGTTTGGTGAATAGTACACCAAATTTTCTTTATCCCAACCTATTTGCATAGCTGCACTCCTGTTGTCTGGGTTGTACGTCACAGTCTAACCTGACTAGCGCCATCAATCCTGACTTACGTATGATTTGGTTATTACACATATTTCTCTGAGAAGATGACGTAAAATATGAGCAAGCAATTATAGACTGACGTCTTAAATCAAAGAAATGGCAGTAGAAACAGTACTGGAATAAATTGGTAGTTAACGCAGAGATTCGATTATGACTGGCAGGCATACAAAGAGACCCCTTCGGCATGTTAGGCGAACGCACCCTGTCCCGTTCTAATAATTTTTGTAAAAAGAAGAAACTTTGTGATGCTGAAGGAACAGTGGCGGCGAGTGACGTAAGTTAGTTTAGAAAAGGGCGGCACTTCGTTAGTCTTTCTTCCTGATTTTATGAACAAAAAATGCGATTCAGGTTGCTACCACCGACGTCCGTTTGTGTGCTCCTAAAGATAACCTAATTCGCCAGTGACTGGTTATTACAATTTAAAAAAGCCTGTTACAATCTGTGTTTTGTGCATAAACGAGTTAAGCCATTTTACTCGCCATTCTTAATAACATTCTATTAAAAGAAGATCGCTGCAGTACCACGAGTTTTTTAATTATTATTACTGTTATTATTGCTATTATTATCTGGAAACGTCGAGTGAAGAATCTCGATTTTGGGGCTCTGGGCATAAAGTGGATTAATGATGGTACACAAATATATGCTTCTGAATAAATATGCATAACAGCAGCCTGTGTCGTTCGACTGATTTCACATGCCACTCAACACAAAGTGTGCGAAGATCTAAGGTATTCTTTGGCTATTAGTGATAATAGTAATAGTAATAAGAACGCCATTAAAAAGTTAGAAAAATATATTTAGTATGCAAGGACCCAGCTAAATGGGGAATATCTCTTAATTAGCAGCAATTGACACGTTTAGGATCTATGGTTCAAGTTTCTGAAAATAAACATTGAAGACAGGATACAGGACTTTCTGGAAGAATATTTTATACCAGTAGAAGATGAAGTGCCACAAGAGACCAAATACTGATCGACAAAATCATACTGAAAGACTGCAAAATCTGGAGAACAATTATAGAGGGTGTTTAAAAAATTATTTTATAAATTTTGGGAATGGTTTCCTTACATCACAATAATAATAAAAATTTCATATAAACACATATTCGAAAATCTTTCGTTTGCGAGTTATTAATTAAAATTTGCAATTCATGTGATTGCAGCTCATCTAGACATAAACACATAAATCCTCGCAATATCCTCCTCGTGTTTCCAAATACGATGGATACTTTCATATATTCCCGTAAGGTTTCACAGTAATCTATGACACATCAATCAAGTATTTCTGCATCTGGGTTATCTATTAGATACACCAATCGCTTATTGCGCCCCCAGAATTAATAATCGAAAGCACTGATACTAGGGAATCATTCGGCTCCTCCTGTATCATGGTAGATACCTGCCATGGTATTTCGAGAACTGACACAGAAACAAGTTGGTGGTCCATCATCCATAAGCCGCATGTTTCTTCCAATCTGCATTAACAAATCTTCAAGAAGATCCTGAGAATGAATTAATAAATGAATTCCATGTAGAGTTGTAGACTGTCTATGTTACATGTGCAGGGAGAAGGTGTGGTCCTATGAGGCAGATCCAGTATTCACACAGATTCAATAAAAACTAATGACGAATACAATATAATGCCATCTAGGCCATTGATCTAACTAAATAAGTGTAACTGGTAAGTCAGTGAACGTTATCCTTCATTGATGGTTCGAAAGGATTTTCGGACATACGTGAATCTCTTTTCTTCTTTTGATATAAGGGATTTGTCCAGAGAGTATGTATTAAAAAAACCCAAGTATAACCAAGATTGACTACACTAATGCCTTTACCTTACTGTCACGCAGTTTGATCGTAAGGATCCCGTACTCCATCATGGTCAGAAAGCATCATTAAATTTCTAGAAAGTACCACGGAAACCTGAGAAACATCAATAGGTGCAGGAAAACAACATGGCACTATAGTCGCCATAAAGAGAGAAATTATGCGTGGAGATACGTTGTCCCTATTGCTGTTCATCATTAATATGTTTCTGCTGCCAACCTTATTACATAAATAAACCCGAACACCGAACGTTATCAGATACGTGGATAACCAGAAACTAGAAAATGTGATAGTGAAATCCAGACTCTGTCGACCAAAGTTCAAATCTTTAGAAAATATATTAGTATGGTAACATATTTTTGGAGAAGTTTTGTTTTCTTTGGGGAAACTGCAACCTTACGGTAATTTTTATACATACTGTCTAGAGGGTTCTGGACAGTATAAAAACAGTACGTACTAATGAATTTATGCAAGAACTGGGAGAGAGCTGAAAAAGATAGATACAAAATAAAACCATTGTGTTAAGGCTAAGACTCACAAAGTAAAAGCATGTAAATTTCAAATTCAAAAACCATCAAGTGTCAGTAGCCTGGAAGTACCTAAGTACTTTATAGTATAACAACATCGACCATGGATAAGTTAAAAATGTAATCAGCAAGGAGTACAGCTTGCCAGGATTTTCTTTTTTAATTCTGAAACGTGAACTAAATGGCAGGAATGCCTTCAGAGCACTCTGTACCTTGGTCAGACCAGTCATCAAATACACAGCAGGCATGGGAAATTGTAATTTTTTTTTTTTAATTACAGTTTTCCATGGACGATAGGCAACATTTTCCTAGATGAAAAGGTAGTGAAACATAAGTAGAACTAGAGATGCATTCATTGACAAATTATGGGAGGGTAGGGAAGAATCAACTGTGATTGACTTCAAAAACAAACAGCTTCTCAATTAACAAACACTAATGATCAACATAGGAAACTATATGCTGGACTGATAGACTGTGCATTGAAGCAGTTTGGGAAAAGAATGAAGGCGAAATTGCCTTTGAAGAGCAACAGTACCCTAAAGAAAGAAATTGCTGGAATGACTTGCTGCAGAGAAACAAGCCATCAAAAGTATTGGTATCAAAGACAGATTTGACAAATGAGGAAATTGCAGAATGGTCATTCCAGCTCGACCATCTTCAATTTTGCTTAAATTTGTACAGTTTGTACCTGAGAGCCCTACATGAATGTATGCAAAGTTTCAGTGTCTCCTGCAACTTGGTTCACTCATTAGAGCCATTTTTGTGAAGACCATTTTTCCCGAAACCGAAAAGTCGCGAAGAAATCTTCAAGTTTAGCATTCCACTGTTCCCAATGTAAAAGAGCAAGACCTTTGGTTTTTGGTGTAGTTGTACACCTTTTTGTGCTCTACACACAAATGATGCAGATAGAGTTCAAAAAGGAATGCATTTGACATAATCTCAGTTAAAAGTGGGCAACAAATCATATAGCGAGAAATTTGCCCCATAGTTTAACGAGGAATACGTAGTGGAGAAAGTGGGCTACGGATCTGGTCTTTTATCAGACTATTGTCTTTCTGGGTGTTACTATATCACCAATTTGGACCTGGCTTGTGTGTTTAATTACTGTGCTACGATCTTGAGAATAAGCTAAAACCCATGAATGTGTCAAAATATACCCGGGTTCAAAGTCAGGTATCTCAAAATGGAGACGTACCACATTTTACTCATTAACACCATTCAACAGAGCAAATTTCATTCTATTAGAAAACCTGATTTTTATTTTGGTGTCTCTTTGGGTAAGGTGTAAAAATTTCGCCTAAAAATTTCAAATCTTTGTTGGAGTAAAACTTCATGATGGAAGTATATTTGAGCATTTTCAGTAGAGTGTAAACTACTGCGTCTAGTAAGTAATTCTTGTTCTTCTAAGGAAAGTTCCTTTTAGTCCTTTTGTGGCACTGTATGTCGTTAAATGGCACGTGGAATCAGTATTTCACAGTACAATCAGTGGTTGCCTCCAACATGACACAGTTGCAGTGCATGTGTTTTTAACGCAGTTGATCAACTCGCTGTAGTGCAGTTTTAAAGAAATTAAGGATATTCATTATTTTAACAACAGCCTTGCTGCACAGTACAAAAATTTTAAGAGCTTCCAATCTTTGCCATCATAAAAATGATGCTGGCATTACTGCTGAATGGAATTTTTTCGGAACAAGCCATTGGAAATCACCATGGAATTGGAGGCACAGTTAAACGCCTTCAGCGCCCAATTGACAACCAAATCTTGACACCAACTGACCAGTTTGAATATTGCAAGAAATGTGCATGGCATTGAATTTATTTATATTAAAAAAGAAATTATTGAATATGCGAAAACTGATCAGGAAAAACGTTTTGAGGATGGCTGTACAGTGACTGGTACAAGAGATCATCACCATTTTGTGACAATTGATGAAAAGCGACTTCAGATTCATAGAGTATCAAATGATTCATTGTCTTTTATAGCAAATGTTAACCGATATGCAGAAGTTGCTACTAAACTTGTTGTCATTACTGAACTACAACCTGGCCAGTATGTCGCTTGCGTTTATGATGGAAAATGGCGGATAGGAAATATCTGTGAAGTTTCGTGTGATGAAAAAGATGCCATGATTAATTTCATCGATCATCATGGAGCTGCGCAATCATTACATTGGGCTGCTAGAAGAGACATATGCTGAATCCCAGAACAACAGATAATTTCAGTCATAACAGTTCCAGCTGCTTCAATGATTGGACGGCAATGCAGAGGAATTCTGTATTATGGCTTGGGAACCACAAATAGATCGAAACAGTGCTTGGGAACCTGTTGGATACCCACATTCAGGCTTGGGAACCTCCAGTAAAGAAACTCACACGTAGCTGACCTTGTATGGCTACCGGGCATGGCCCCTAGGCGATGGGGCTACGAATCACTGAGTCTGGTCGTGGCATAGCCACCATGAACCAACGCAAGAATTTATCTCCAATTACAAAAAAAAAAAAAAAGAAAGAAAAAAAATCAATAGTTTAGGCGAAATATTTGCGCCTGACCCAAAGAGACACCAAAAGTAAAATAAGTTTTTTAATAGAATGAAATGTGCTCTGTCAATGAAAATAGTGTGGTAGATGTTCATTTTGAGATACATTGAACACGGGTATATTTTGACACATTCATGGTTTTTAGCATATCATCAGCGTGCGCCTCGGTTGCACAGTGGTAGAGTGCCAGACTACAAATCCAAAGGTCCCGGGTTCGATCCCCACCAGGTCCTAGGATTTTTATCTGTCACTTTCCACTTCTTTCACCTCTGGCAGTACTGCTTATGTGAAAAATACCGAGTAGCACCGTGGTTCGGAACCCACGTTAAACTGTAGGTCCCCCTATAACTGGCTGGACAAGTCAGTTCGAAGGTCGGAGGAAGGCAACGGCATACCACCTCCAAACAGGACCATGCCTAGTAAAGCACTGTGGTGTTCAAACCAATCTTCGGATTGTTGACTGCTTTACCTTTTTAGCATATCAGCACAGTAATTAAACACACAAGCCAGATCTAAATTGGTGATATAGTAAACACCCAGGCAGACAATAGTTTGACAAAACACCAGGTCTGTAGCGCAGTTTCTCCACTACTTATGTCTCAAACTATGGGGCAAATTTCTCGCTACATGATTTTTTGCCCATTTTCAACTGAGATTATGCCAAACTCTATGTGCATCATTTGAGTGTAGAGAACAAAAAGTTGTACCAGTACACCAAGAACCAAGGGTCCTGTTCTTTTCCATTAGGAACAGTGGAATGTTAAAATTGAAGATTATTTCGCGACTTTTCGGTGTCGGTAAAAGTGGTCTTCACAAAAACGACTCTAGTACGTGAACTTCAAACTTTGCATACGTTTATGTCGGGCCCTCAGGTCCATTACAAATTTCATCAAAATTGAAGATAGTCGAGCTGTGAGCCCTTGGGCACTTCACGTGGAATGACCCAGTACACAAAGAAGTTGATGAAATAAATGACTATAGCCTGATCTGTTATAGAAAGATCGATCAACCTTATAATAGCTTAATGATGTGATACGAATCACTCTGAAATTTGTATGAAAATTATCAACTCCTGAGGCAAAATGAATTGGTGGGGCCACGGTTCTCTAAAACGAACATGCCAGATTACTGTACGACTTCAGCAGATCGAATGCTGAGAGACAACATAGCGAACATCACAGCTGTGGAGAAAGGGACGTGTTAACGTTCACACTACTGTCCCAGGCGGTAGCAGAATGAACGCCAAACACCTTGAAAACACCTTACAAACCAAAAAAGAAAGGTTCTGAGGCAAAACACTGAAAGCATTAGCAGTAATTCCAGGTACACTGTCAATTGTGCAATTAGGTGTTGATGGGCGCTTGAAAACATCCATCTGTCAGCAACCAATATCTACTCTTCTAAAATCTCCATGAACTATCCGCCAATACATCACCTACTCATAGACACGTGGCAAATATGTGACAAATGTTAAAATATGAAATATAGTATAATGAGCTCATTTGTTGTTAATATGAAGCTAATTGTAAGCGCTCGTGTCGCAGCGCAACAACATGGGAATATGTCCTGGGCAGTCAAAGATTGAAAAGAGAACTACCTACTTTACTTATATCGTAGCTTCAAAGACATTTATATTAACAATTCTTTACATATTCCCGCTTATTTAAACTAACATAACACTTAATGTCACGCCATTTAACATGAGACGTGGCATAATGTCATCCAATACGGCATATCACATGCCGTCCAATATATTAAATGCCGTTGAAATTTAGGATACCTGCGTCAACTCTTACTATTACTAATCGAGAACTGGGCCATTACCGTTAACCAATAAGAAAGAACGAGATCTTCAAGATGTTTTTGAATCTGTCAGATAAGTGGAGGAACTGGTGTCTCCTCTTTTACACGTTGCAGTCTGCCCAGGACATATTCCCCTTTTGTTGTGTTTTCATTATGCTTTGCTCTTACTTTTCTTGCCATCATTCTTTGTTGACTTGTAACCTGTCCATGTCGCCTATAACCTGTGACTAAGGATCCTCGACGGCGGTTCATCGATTGCTAACGCAGCAGTTTGTGTAGCCTCGTCTTCAGGACGTACTAATGAGCATGTCGTGTCCATATTGCTAGTTTTTTTTTTTTTTTTTATTAATATGAGTGCTGCTGCTTGCAGGGGGACCCCGTGCCCGTGCGCTACGCGCGTCGCTTCCCCTCGGTCAGAGCGAGGAGGCCGATGGACAGAGTGGTGCTCACACCAGCAGGCAGCCACCGAGGTGAGTCCGCGCGCTCATAACGTCCGTTTGAGAGTCTCAAGAAACACACGCAGCAAGAAAGCGGCATCTAAACAGAAATATTCCTATCGAAATATCGACGGGTGTACTGCCGGTCTACAGTGTCCAAAAGGCACAATATTTCGCCGATCATACATTTCGCCATCATCAGGTGAACTGACGGACTGAGCTCCTGGAAACGCGCCGGCACGGAGATCCGCACGCTACGGCGACTCGAAGGGCATGAGAAACATTCTCAACGCCGCATAAGTATTGGGTTGCTGGATCTCTTAGCCGAAGAAAAGATAGACAGCGTGACACTTTTAGAAAAGCGGGTTTGTAACGATTAGTTACCCCACTCTCCAACAGCTCAAGATCATTTACTTCGGGTGTAATTCAACTTGCGTGAGTCCTGAAGCATTACAAGCTGTCTTTAACGGCATTCCATAGATAGTTTCCGTGCAGGCCTTATCCTTTCTTATCCGTGACCAATCGTCAAATTTTCTCTATTGTAAAAGGAAGGAGAATGCATTGCTCGTTATCAATCGGCTTTTGTTCTTCAATGTATGCCTTTTGATCTTGGTAGTGAGATTAAAACTATTAACTGAACTGGCTGTTCTCATTGGATTATTATTACGGTATATGAGTGTGAATATCAATATTTTCGTAAGAAGGAATAAATATATAAATTTGAACTTTAATGATTTCATTCATTTATTTAAATTGATTTAATCCTCAGTATTTTTTACCATAGGATCTCTGGAGACTGGGTGAAGCCATGTTGATTCCTAATACGTACTGGTGACATTTTATAATAATTATTTTAACTAAATCACTTGAAAGGGAAATTAATTATTGCATCTCATTGCAAAATCGAACCTGTAGTTAAAGTTTTTCTCTTTTTTGTTCAAAACCTCTATGGCATTTTCGTGTAAGCTTAGGTCAATAATGAGGCACCTAGCAACTTACGTATATCATTCAAAGACGAAGATGCCATATTATATCGTCTCCTGCCGCCCCAGCCAATCTTAATCCGTATCTGTTTGAAAATCTTAAAGTAGAGGCAGATAATCATTTACTGAAAGCCTTTACTTCATTTTTCACAATTTATTACACCTAGACAGGCAGGAAACGATATAGTCCCGACGATGCAGTTAGCGAATCGTTAAGCAAATGTGAAGCTAAAAGTTCGCTGACAGTGAGGTAAAGATTCAAGGCACATTGTCACAGGAACAGTGCTTCGTACGTTTTATCAGCCAGCCTAATAAATACCCCGGGTGACCAGCACTTAGGGAGTCGGTGTTTGCCACCAAAAGCGATCATGCCCGATAGTATTGCATGCAATGATCACTACATGGCAGTGATATTGTCGTATTAATGTACATGTTGAACATATTTGTACATGTAATAGACCGATATGATAATGGACAAGTAGCCACGAGCTGCTGAGTATGGATATGCTGGGCACGATCCACAACATCAATGATGGTTGACCTGCAGGACAACAAAGACAGCCGCAGAGCTTCTCGCACTGGCAGCTGTTTGCTGTAGAAGACAATCGGTCAACGCTGTTTCGGTTCACCACTACAGGCATCACTCCTGCCCTCCCAGTAGGGCTGGGGTCAACATAGGGGCCATCACATCTTGGCAAGCACTGTGCAAGTCTGTTTTGCTTTTAATGACGATATCCTCCTGAGGAGTCCCCGTCTGCAGATCCGAATGGGGGACTATTTTACCTCCGGATTATTTTCCCCGAGAGACGACATTATAAACTAAATTATATCCATCTTTCTGCGTAGACACAGTTGCAAGGGAAGTGACCACGTTTTCTTTTATTACGTATTGGATTTTTATTGTTGCAGTTTTTTAAGATTCTTGTACAGATTATCTGACGATGAGAGCTTGACCCTTGAAACGCGTCATATTTTAGTGTTTTTACACGATTTCTGTGGTTGAGCCTAATTGACAAAATAATTACGACATTATAATTTAATATATATAAAAATCGATGTGTTTGTGCCTATATTTCACACATCGCAAACGAATAGTGGTAGTAGGTATTAGTCTCCCATTTTGCTCTATGGTAGTAGAGGGCTGATTAAGATAAGGGGGTGGAAGATATGCAAGTTGAAATTTACCTACTTATATAGTGTGTGAGTGTCAATATTTTGCTCTTCAGCAAAAACTGCACAATGGAGACTTACGATCTCTCTGTGTTGTTGTAGTACAGTCTCCCGTCGTACACCATAGCACTTCCGTGTCGATAGCTCAAAGAGGGTGGAAAATATAGTGGTTGAAATTCGTTAGCTTATATAAAATTCGGATTGAAGACCAGCGATGAATTTTGACACTATAATAGCAAAGAGGTTATATACAGCGAAACGTGATGCACATTTCTTCAGTTGTTTTTCTGCAGCAAGGTACGACTAAAGAAAAATAGGCGCATATTGCAGTTTGAAAAGTAAAACTACCAAGAAAGGTGCCAAAGCATAAGAAAGAAATTTCGCGTTCTCGATCCGCTTCTAGAAGACAGAAAACGTCGCTGTAAAGTGAATCTACAGACGATATAGACTTGAAATTTGTAGACGTTGTTTATCTTACACCGTAGGCATCAGAGATTTTTCGATATTCCCATCCCTAAGGAGGTGAAATAGGAGATGAAAGGTTTTTTGAAAGCAATTTTGAAGCAACAAATATAAAACTTCGGATTTAGATTTTTGATCGGAATTTCAAAAATCTTGTTTCGATATTTTTGTAAATTCAACCATTAAGCGGGTGAAATAAGGGAAAATCTTTTAAGGGTGCTACTAAGACTATTTTGATGCTAGAAACGCTAAAATTTGGATTTGGAACCGTGGGTAGAATTTTTTTTAATGTGTTTCGGGATGTTTTGGATTCGGCCATCAATGGTGCAATAGGGGATGGAAAGTTGTATGAAAATACTTGATCAGGAAAGCATTTTTAAAGCTAAATCTATGAATATATATAGAAGTAGAAACAACCAATGCAGACCATCCAGTCTACGCGTGCGAAGCATCGGTATTTAAGCTAGTATATTAATACAGCAGAACTGCATGTTCTCAGGCAAAGTAGCGACTGTTGGCTTTCAGCATTTCACAGTAACTGGATGCTAAAGTCACGTTAGCTGATGTTAGAAAGCCAGCTCAGTCAAACATCGAGGCTGTTGCCCCTGTAACTAATGAAAAGGCTGCTGCCCCTCTTCGGGAACCACACGTTTGTCTGGCCTCTCCACAGATACCCCTCCGCTGTGGTTGCAACTACAGTCCTGCTATCTGCATCATAGAGGCACGCAAGCCACCCCACCTCGGCAATGTCTTTGGTTGACGAAAACCGTAAAAGTTATATCATTTGACTAATTTTGTTGTACTTACCTTTAGTTACTATGCAACTACCAATGGACAGCTGCCTGGCAAGACGAAACACTTTGTGCTTTTTTAAAGTATAGCGAGACACTTGTGTTGGCAACACAACAAACTTTTACAAACAAATATCAAGTCTATTAATGTAATCAATCGAGTCTGGAGTTATGAACAGGAAGTCGTCTGGGCTCCCATTTGTAGGCTCTTCCGGGACGCTCTTCAACAATATGGCTGATGGTCTGACTCTCTCAGTAGTCACACTAAGGGGATGGTTGTTAACCCCATTTATAGAGGGAGTAAGCACATCTGCCCTGACGAGCTCGAATCCTATTTAGAGTAGACCACGTTTTGCTTCTTAGGTCAAAACCAGTTGGCTTTCGTGTGTTGTAAGGCATGTTATGACTTTGTTATACTGAAACCCTCTTGTACAGACGTCCTTGCTGTTCTTGTTGGCCATTAGTCTTGGTAGATTGGCAGGCTTAGATTTCCCAAGGTGTTTTCCATGCACCTACAAGGGCGGTAGTACGTCCCAAGAGTGGCGATGGGATGTGGCTTAATATTGGGAACCATTGCATTGGAGTGGGTTTAATTACTGCAGAAATCATCCTCTGGGTGTTATGCAGCTGGACATCGACTTTTTTTACATGTTTAGCCAAATCGACGCACAGTATTCGGAAGACGAGAATACAGTTACCAAAGCAGTGGTGCGGAAGGTGGAGGCCTTTGCTCCCCAGGTGGTGCCTTTCGAATAATGTTGTTTCTTGTCTTTAATTGTTTAGCAGTCATTGTTAGGTGCACTTCCAAAAGTAGAGTTCCGTCCAGCATCATGCCCAAATACTTCGGAGTTTTATTGCACGTGGGGATGGTGTTTCCAAGTCGAATGTTGAGTTCCTTTCCAGGAAGTTTGTTGTTGAAATGAAAACAACTAACCTCTGTTTTGGAAGCATTTGGTTGAGGTCTCCACTTACGGAGATATTCACCCAATATCTTCATGGTTTTCGTTAGGATGTTCTCAGATGCTTCAGTTGTGCTACATCTTGTAGCGAGGGCCCAATTGTCAGCATACCGGAACTTTCTTGATTGTGTTTTCGTCAGATCTGCAATATAGAGGCTAAACAGCAGTGGTGCGAGCACTGATCCTTGTGGTAAGCGGTTCTTCAGTTTTTTTGATGGAGCTGTAGTTAGTGCCCATAATTATTTTGAACATCCTATCACTGAGCATGCTGTCTATTAACATTGCTATAGATTTGCAAGAAATTACTTGGAGAATTTTGTACATGATGCCTTTTCACCACACAGTGTCGTAAGCTCCTGAGAGATCAAGAAAGGCTGCGGCGTAGCGGCCGAGAGCATTGAGGTGCTATGCTATGATACGCGAGGCCGTTCCCTGTCGGGGGTTCTAATCCCCCCCCCCTCGGGCATGGATGTTTGTGCCTTCTTTAGTATAAGCTAGTTCATAAGTAGTTTGTAAGTTTAGGGACTGATGATCCCATAGTTAAGTCCCATAAGCTCTACAAACATTTGAACATTTAAAGGTCAAGAAATGCCACTGATGTTTTCAATTTTCTTTGGAATACTAGCCTGTTCAACTGGGATCATACTGAACAGTTTTGGCTAATTTTATTATGTATATGCCTATCTAGTAATTTGTAAATTACAGAGAGCAAGGCAACTGGTCTGTAGCTTTTTGGGTTGTAAGCTGGCTTCCCAGGCATTAGAATAGATACTATCTTAGAGCGTTTGAGTTGTTGTGGGATGTTGCCAGTATGCATGATGTTCGTGAAAAACCGAGCCAGCCATACTTTGCTATACTTGCCACAGTTTATCATGAATTCAGGGTGAAAATTGTCCAACCCTGGTGCCTTTGTTGGTTTGACATGTTTCAGAGCTTTTGCTATGTCTTCGCTAGAGAAAGGGCAAGAATGTGATGTACATCAATTGGAGGTTGTATGCTGACAGGAACTATTTCATTTAGCAGATGGGCCGTGAGGCTGTTGGGCGACGTTTTCCATATCTTGTACGTCTTGCACACAAATAAAGATCTTAACTTATAGTTGACATCTGTGAGGTTCAGTTCACCTTTCTGTGTAGGAAGAGTGAGTGTGCTGAACTTCACTTTAAAAATATTTCCTTGGCTGACAAAGTTCCCCAATGCCGACATGATTCTATTGGCGATGCCGTGCGGTACGGGAAAGGCTTGTGCGACATAATTAAGTTTCGATGTCACATATACATTAACAAGAGAGGTTTTTTGAAGCTCGTCAAGGTGCCTCAGTCTGTTTTCTTGAATAACTGCACGTATTTTAGCAAGTAGTTGTCTGTAGTTTACAGCGATAGTACGCTGGATATTATTCCTGAATTCAATCCCTAAGCACTTGAGTTGATCTACTTCTGGTAACTGTTCTATGCTTCGCGTACATTTTCCTCTGCCTATATTCATAATGCCTGACTTCCTTTTGTTTAGCTTCGCTCCGGATGCTAGTTCATATTTGTGCACAATCTGCAGAGCTTGCGCCACTTCTTGCTCGTTCATAACCAGGAAGCCAACATCATCTGCATACGCGTTACATACTATTTTCTGGCTATTTATCTGCAGTCCTTGTAGTTGTTGTGTAAACGTGGAAAGCAGAGGTTCGATCGCAATGGCAAATAACGCCATTGACATGGGACATCCTTGTCTTACGGAGGAATCCATCATAATCGGTTGGCTTAATTGTCCATTTATCATTATACGTGCTACGCTATTACGTAGTATTTGTTCAATTATTCGCAGAAAACCCGGAGAGAACCCCACTACTTTCATGGTATTAAGAAGGTATTGATGATTGACTCTGTCAAATGCCTTCTCAAAGTCTAACGACACTATTGCACACTTTATTCGACAGACTTCCGCAGTTGATATGATATCCCGGTATTCGCATATATTTTGTAAGATACTTCTGTCTTTACCAACACATTTTTGGTACTGGCCAGTTATTGAATTCATGATCAATTTCATTCTTCTTGCCAGAATGCCTGCGAAAATCTTATAGTCACTATTCAATAGTGTGATCGGACGTAAATTTTCAATTCCTCTGCTTGCTGAGTTCTTAGGAATTAGGACTATAACGCCCTCTGGGAATTCTTTTGGGATGTCGACATTGCCGGTCAGAAGTTCGTTACACATACATAGTAATTTGCTCTTCAGTATAGGCCAGAACACTTGGTAAAATTCTATGGGTATCCCATCAGGTCCTGGGGATTTATTTTTAGGACTCCGTGCTATTGCATCTTTCAGCTCGTCCTCTTCTATATCCGTCGTGAGATGTCCTCGTTCCTCTACAGTCAGTCTGCCTGTTACGTTACTTGTCAGCTCATACTGCATATTTTCATCAATGTGTTTATGTGACATTAGTTCCGATATGTAGTTATGAATTGCATCTTTAATTTCATTTTGTTTCCTAAGCATTTGTCCATTAGGTAACTTAAGTTCTGTCAGGATTTTTCTACTCCCTCTCTTGTTTTCACGCATAACGTGGAATATTGACGGTTCTTCCCCGTTTATATTATTCTGCACTCTAGATCGTATTTTGAAACCTTCCGCTTGCTTCCGTTTTAGAGCTAAAATTTTTGCTTTGATTTTCTGAATCCTTGTGTAATTGTCTATCATTTGTTCATCCATGGTGTACAAATCCCTAAGACATTGAAAATAAAATTCAGTTGTTTTTTTATACCAAAAGTTCCTCTGTCGTGAGTATTCAATCAGCGTTTTTCGTATCTTAGGCTTCGCACACTGCAGCCACCAAGCTGTGACCGAACTGAATGACGGTATTCTGTTCTCACATTGTTTCCAGACATTAGTAATCACCACGCGACATTCCTCATCTTGCAGATGTGAGATGTTTAGTTTCCATAAACCTCTAGCTCGGTAGGTCTCTTGTTTTTGCAAATTAATTGTTGTGATGTATGCCGCATGATCAGAGAAGCAGGTGGGCCACACTTCAGATTGGAGAATGTGGTCCTTCATATCAGCTGATACATAAATTCTATCCAGCCTGCTGGTTGAATGACTGGTAAAGTAAGTAAACCCAGGCGCCGCACCGTGGGTATGCTCCCAGGTGTCGGTTAATTTCAGTTGTTGTACTATACGCTCAAGTTCGATGGATTTATTACAGTTCGGTATCTGATCTTTGGGATTAAGAACACAGTTGAAGTCACCGGCTAGGATAATATGATCTTTATGGTTACGGAAGAGAGGAACGATGTCACTTGTATAAAATTCCGCTCTCGCACGTCTGTTATTATTCCCGGATGGAGCGTACACATTGATAATACGCGTGTTGTTGATAGTAGCCGCAATTCCTCTGCTGCTTACAAGTTTTTCTATTTCTTCGACTCGAATACCTTCTTTCGTTAAAATTGCGGTTCCTAGTTCTGCACCGTTGCCAGGGTTGGTGATTACGTTGTAGCCCTGTATCGCATCGAGATTGATATCTGATACTTCCTGCAAAAGTAATATGTCAATATCGGCTGCGTAAGCAAAATCTTTCACGTGTTGGAGACGGATGGAGGAGCGTATCTTATTAATATTCAGCGTGGCGACTTTGAAAGCTTGTGTTGCGTTCATATTGTTATTCATTTACATTAAAATTCGTCATATGAAGTGCTGTCAGAAACATCTCCTGTGCCACTCATCTGTTCCAAGGGAGTTGTACACATCATGTTCAGTTCATCTTCCTGTTGGTCAAGGGGCTTCGCGGTTGTAACAATATCTGCCATTTCTTCATCTGCATTCCTTTCATTTAAATCCTCTGCCCAGCTTTTGTGCTGGTTGCTCTTCAGGGTGTTTGCGTTCGAACCTCGTATTTCGGAAGAAACTTTTACATCGCGAGGGGGTTTCTGCTTCACTTTTCCTTGTGGCAGATGGTCCGGTGGGATAAGACACAATGAACGTTTTTCAATTTGCACTAGTTCGGATTGCTGCGTGCTCGCAACCGAAGTCTTCAGTGATTCCTCACGTTCCTTCTTACTGATCTCCTTAGCTTTTTCTCGCAAGGGACGTGCTAGTTCTTCAGCATTCTTAGCAGCAAGTCTCCTCTTCTTATTTCTTCTTGTAGGACTTTGTTGTGGAGAAGCTCCACTTTCTTTTGTAGAGAAAGTTGTTTCCTGAACATGGTCTTTGGCTTTTGTGGTTGAAACCTCTAGCTTTTTGTGTTTCTCGCCGGTCAATTCCGTCAGATTAATGAGCACTCAGCTAACACAGCATTGTAGCCCAAGCCACTACATGGACTGCCTTAAAGCACATCTCCCTCCACACCACAACTTGTAATTCTGCCTCATGTTCCTTGTGAAATGCATATCAAATTGCCTACATTGGAATAGCACCCCAGCAAAGAACGCAAATAGGAACTATCCCACCTTGTTACTTAGGAACATGAGGCAGAATTAAAAGTATGTGGTGTGGAGGGAGATGTGCTTTAAGACAGTCCATGTAGTTGCTTTTGGCTACAATGCTGTGTAAGCTGAGTAGTTTAAAGCGCTTACCTAGTGAGTAAGAGGTCCTGCATTAATTTTAATTCAATGCCTCTTTTTATGTTTAATACCTTTGGTATAATGAGACAATGTTAACTCAAGGAATTGTATTATTTGTTGATATTTAATTATGTTTGTTTGCAATTCTCAACATTTGTTATATTAATGATTTGTCTCTTTCTTTCTTATGTGTATTGCCATAAGATAAATAAAATTCTAGTTGACCGTACGGTCACTTTTAGCTGTCTATACTCTTGCCATTAGAGTGTAACAGGGACGTGTGTCGTTGCAGATGAGACGAAGGCAGCTGGTGGCGGCCGCATCATCGGGGGCAGCGAGGCGTCGCTGGGCCAGTTCCCCTGGCAGGCGTCGGTGCGTCTGGACGGCCGTGCCTTCTGCGGAGGTTCCCTCATCACCCAGCACTGCGTCCTCACCGCGGCACACTGCGCCGACGGGTAAGTCCCGCACTCTAGCTGCTCGGTTAGCTGCGACGACGTCTGTACAGGCCCAACAACAGAAACCGCTCTGCCTCAGGCTTACCAACTACTCAACTCTCAGTTCCTGGAGAAAATATACCAGGGTCATTCAATAATTAGACAAAGCAGTCTGCAGGAAAACAGTTGGCAGGACAAGTTTAGTTATTTTATGGCTTCAAGTTGGCACCACTGGGATGAACCCTGATCAGCTGATATACTACATTGTTTTGTTTACAACGTCAAAAATACATTTCAAGATGGGGAGTCCGTTTGAAAATTTCACATTAGTTGATGATTCTGTCTGGCATTTATGCCCGTTAGACCCTCAACTGGAGTCGTCTTATAAGTCGGCGCCACTTCGGTGACTTCCGTGTCAATGTTGATGAAATGATGACGACACAACATCCAATCCCCCAGAGGAGAAAATCTCCGACCGGACCGGAAATCGAACTCAGGCCCCTTGAATAGCAGCCCAACAAGCTGTTCACTGGTCTACGAGGGCGGACTCCACATTAGTTGAACAATGTTCTGTTATTAATTTTTTATTTGTTGAAGGCAATGAACCAGTGAATATACGGGGTACTCTAGAACACCCGTCCATCCCTTCTGAAACCGAGTCAGTCTTATGAAAATGCAATACCTCCTAACCGCGGCACAGTGACCGAGCGCATTGAGGCGCTATGCTACGATGCACAAGGTCGTTTCCCGTCGGGGGTTCGAATCCCCCCCTCGGGCATGGATGTTTGTGTCGTCTTTAGTATAAAGTAGTTTATACGTAGTTTGATGACGCCGTAGTTAAGTCCCATAAGCTATACAAACATTTGAACTGCTGATATCGTTAGGAGAGCCAGTCATGAAAAAATTGTTCCAACTGGTATACAATACGTATGAGGCAGGGCAAGTAGCCTCCGACTTCAAAAAGAATATTGTAATTCCAGTTCCAAAGGATTCAACTACAGACAAATGTGAAAATTACAGAACAATCAGTTTAATAAGTCGAGGTTGTAAAATACTAACACGTATTATTTACATGCGAATGGAAAAACTTCTGGAATCCGACCTCGGGGAAGGTATGTTTGGATTTATCTTACAAGATAGGCCAAGGAAAGACAAAAATACGTTTCTAGAGTTTGTAGATTTGGAGAAAGCTTTTGACAATGTCGACTGGAATAATCTCTTTGAAATTCTGAAGGTAGCGGGGGTAAAATATAGGGAGCGTTCTAAGCAACCTATACAAAAACCAGACAGCAGTTATTAGAGTCGAGGAGCAAGAAAGGGACGCAGAGGTTGGGAAGGGAGTAAGACAGGATTCTAGCCTTTCCCCAATGTTGTTCAAACTGTACATTGAGCAAGCGGTGAATGAATGCAAAGAGAAATTTGGAAAGGGAATTAAAGTTCAGGGAGAAACAATAAAAACTTTGCGGTTTGCCGATGACATAGTAATTTATATAAAATGCAGATTGGCTATGACAAGAAAAGCGTTTCTAAAGAAATTCTTAACTTCCAATATTAATTTAAATGTTAGGAAATCCTTTCTGAAAGCATTTGTCTGGCGTGTAGCATTTTATGGGAGTGAAACGTGGACGTTAAGGAATTCAGAAAACAGATGATAGAAGCTTTTGAAATGTGGTGCTACAGACGAATGATGAAAATTAGATGGGTAAATCACGTAACTAAGGAGGAGATGCTTAACCGAATAGGGGAGAAAAGGAGTTTCTGGCATAACCTAAGAGAAGGGATATATTGGTACGACACATTCTGAGACATCAAGGAATTGTCAAATTAGTATCAGAAGGAAGTGTGTTGGGTAAAGATCGTAGAGGGAGACCGAGGGACGAATACAGTTAAGCAGATTCAAAAGGATGTAAGTTGCCGAACTTAGATGAAGAGATTTGTACAGGAGAGGGTAGCATGGAGAGTTGCATCAGACTAGTCTGCGGACTGAAGATAACAACAACAACAACATGAGTATATAACATGTAGATGAGTTATGCTTAATGCGTAGAGCCCTTTCCTCGGAATTTTCGGGGTAGTGCGCTTTAGAACGTCTACCACTAACGTACTGCGAACTGAATTTCAGAGATCGGCTGGACTCTATGACATATGTCTGCCAGAGGATTCATCTAAACACTTCCCATCGAATAGCACCCAAGAAAAAGGAATGTCAAAGTTTCAGATATCTGATATTTTACTAGGATGACCATTTCTACTTACATAATTCAAGCGAATGATTTGGCCGCTACAGGAATCCTGTCGAATATTTCTGCGACATAATACAGAGTTGAGTTCGTGCACAAAACCCTGCGCAGGCAAGATTTTCAGATTCATGGACGGCTGTACTAGCAACACGACGCAAAATTCCGGCATTGGACTTCCAATGACTTGAGTCCTTGAGCTGTGCACTTGACCGTGCAAAGGGAGGTCCGTTGAGATATTATGGGGTATCCCATGACTTTCCTCGCCGGTACCTTGTTGTGGTCACAATGAATGTTGCTTTCGTCATTACACCAAATATATACCATGTATATTGATACATTAGCGTCTCCCACTTTCCTCATGGTATTTGGTAACTTTATTTTCAGATAATCTCATATTATCGGCGTCTCATCGATAACTCATCTTTGGATCCTTTTGCTATTAGTTCTAATCGTTTTAAAGGGCTTCTTCTTTGCTTATCAACCCGTAAGTTGGTTTACAGCATTTCACCACAGTGTTCTGTTGCTTGTCATTTGTTTAATATCCCTGTAGCTGTTACAGTTCATATCGTCCATCATATACTACTCCTGCCTGGGCCTTCCTCTAAATTTCACTCCCCCCCACCAATCCTTCATGCCTCAAGACATGACCAATCAGGATATTGTGCCTTTTGCACAGAGTTCTTCTCAGAAACAACCCCTCACCAATTCTTTGCAAAACCTGTTCGTTTGTTACTTTATCAACCCAGCTTATCTTCAACATTCTACGGTAACACCACATCTCGAAAGCGTCTATCTTTCGATGTTCGGTTTTCCCATAGTTGAAGATTTACTTCCATACAACATTGCACTCCATACATAAGTCTTCAACAACTTCTTCCTCAATATGATGTTCATATTGTTGGATGTGAGAAATTTACGTTTCTCATCGAAGGCAATGTTTGCTTGACATATCCTACTTTGAATGTCTTGTTTAGATTTAGCATCTAAAGTGATCTTGATGCCCTGGTATGTAAATTCATTGACGTTCTCAAGGGGTGCACCCTTGAACATAATACTTGCGTGGCTTCTGTACTTGTTTACAGTTAAAATTTTAGTTTTGCTTTCGTTGATCTTCACTCCATACTTGCTAAGCGTTGATTTCATTTCACTGAGCATTGTCCGCCACCATTGCGATAGCGCAGGTAAATCGAAGCATGTCAATTTCTTCTCCTTCTATCACCACACCTCCTTCGCTAGTCTACATTTTTCTCTAACTTCTTTTAATCCTATATGAATATGTGTATTGAATAGAATAGGTGAAAGTGATCATCCTCGTCTTACTCCCTTTTCTATTTTTGCTTCCTGTACATACTCTCCAGACCAAATTACAGCTGTTTCATCTCTACACAATTTCCAAATTTAAAAGCGTAACTTTGTTTATTATTTCTAAATGATGTAGAACAGTTTTCATCTCACTGAGTTAAATTATTGTTTTGCTGCCTTCAGGGTGACGACGTTCACGATCAGCCTGGGCACGCTGTCGTCCGCGGCGAGTCCCGAGGGAGCGGTGACGCAGACGTCGACGCACGCCATCGTCCACCCCGACTACTGGACCGACATCAGCACCACCGACAACGACGTCGCCGTCGTCCACCTCCCAGAAATGGTTATGCTTACTGGTAAGGCGAAACGCCGTCCAGTGTTGTGCACAACGTGAACTTCAGATTACACAATTTCTTTCTTAATTTAATGCTTACAGCTTACTACTGTAATCATAATTAACCAATTGTATTTCTCTCTTCTTTGACTCACAAGTGTTTGCATTTATATTTCATCATTTCATCTACGTTTTCATTTCTTCTTTCATTTCATTGAATAAGAGTTCCTTCAGTTTTCAGTGCAGTTTTACGTTACAAACATTTCTTTCTTCAGATTTAACCTTAAGTGTCAATTACTGAACTACTGTGTTTTTCACCTCGTCTGTAATACATTTCATGCCATGACTGATTAAAGAGACCATGAGAGATAATACTTACTTACTTACTTACTTACTTTCCGTGTCCGGAACTAGACTTCTAACTTCCAGAAATTAGCAGCCGATATGGCTTTGTCGTTAGCATCCCACAAGTCTTCCATTGTACAGGGCTGTTCTAAATATGGACAGATAAGCAGGTGTTGAGGATCCTGTACAGCACCACAAAGACACAGAGTGTTCTCATTATCTTTTAGGAAGCCCCATCGCTGCATGTTTGTCTTGCACTTTGGCACTTCTACCCTCATACGGTTCAGGGTTCTCCAGATTGTGTATGGCAGGTCTCCATCAGGTGCCAGTTCTTCTTTTGCTGCTTTATGTGGGCTTCTCAAATCCATTTCCCACCTTGCAATACGGTTCTCTGCGGCCAACCCTTCCAGTGCTCGGGTACGTGACAGGAAGCTCTTCCTCGAACGAAGCCGTCGGTCAGCAGGCTGGTGTCCATATAGAGGAGGGTGACGCATGTCCTTTTATTGCTTCGTTTTTCCAGTTTCGGCAGCAATGTCACGTCGTATGTTGGGCGGTGCGATCCCCATAATTAAGTACATCTTATGTACTGGTGTTGGTTTCAGGCACCCAGTCACAATCCGAGCCATTTCATTCACCGCGATGTCAACTTTTCTCGCGTGTGTTGACGCACTCCATACTGGAGCGGCGTATTCCGCAGCTGATACACTAAGAGATAATCGTAAAATATTTATGTGGCTGTATATAATACTTCTTGGTTGAGGCATTCCTTGGTCCAAGGTTGACTAAACTCTTCTAGTAAATTTGCCAATGAAAAACCATGCGGAATATCTCAACCAAGATAAAAAAAAATCAATAAAATTCAAAATAGGCTTTCATAAATCCAATATTAAGTAATAAATTATCAATTCTCCTAATAAATAAAGAAAACACGCTTGTTCAGTCATAATCATGTACCCTCACACACTCGTTTTGACAGACATTTCTCTCAATACTCATCAACGAGAGGAAAAGACCAGGGCGGCAAATTAGAAGGCAGTTAGAAAAGTTGCATTGTTGAAAGTGTTTAAGAAGTCAGGTGTCCGTTTGCCCACTATGAAATGGCCATTTGGGGGCGGCAATGCTCTTGGCGTGAAAATAAATGAAAAGAAAAATATTTTACTGAAACTACCTATAATATTAAAATTTTATGCCGGAAACGGGACTCGAACCTGGGACCTTTGCCATCATGGGCAAGCACTCTACCACTTTTTTCCCCTTTTTTTCTTCTTCATGTTGATCTATGTTATGCGGTCTCCGGTTCAGTTCGTTTAACGTCGTGCGTTGGACATTTGACTCAGCCTTTTTATTACAGAGGGCGTTTAGCCCCCTGACCGGGGGCGCTGACCCACGGCGCCCGGTACCACTGAGCTATCCCGACACGACTCACAGTCTGTCCTCAGAACTTCAATTCTGCCAGTACCTCGCCTGCAAATGGCAAAGGACCCAGGTTCGAGTCCCAGTTCCGGCACACAATTTTAATCTACCAGGAAATTTCATATCAGCACACACTCCACTGCAGTCTGATAGTTTATTTCTGGAAATCTTTTATTGTTTGGAACTAATCTAAAAGCTTGTCAATGATGTAAGTAAAATTAAAAAATTTGAATCCTGAATTTTTAGTACTTATCGCAAAAAAAAACCTTACGGTGTCTCTTTGCAACGCCTTTACTCTGCAGTTTTTCAATAATGTAATTACAAGTACCCCTCTTATTACTTTTGTTGCTAACAGTAAGAGGAGTGAGTAATTCTAATATCTAGCAATAACTGAACTGACCACATCAGCAGCCGTGAGCTTGCTCAGGTTCATGTCATAACTCGACATCTTCCGCTGCTTGTTGACAGACACAATCAAGACAGTGAGGCTTGCATCGCAGACGGAAGAGACGTTCGCCGGCCGCACAGCCACCGTCAGCGGGTGGGGACTCGTGTCTGACGGTAAGCACCGAGGCCTCTGCGGGTACCTGAAAGGCGCCCTCAGAAACTCATTTTTCCACAGCAAATATTACCTGTGCTACAGATAACTGTAACTGCGAGGAGCGTCCAGAAAGTAAGTTTCCCTATATATTTTAAACAATTACTACATAGCTATACGAAAAACTTTACTGGCAATAGGTTCAGAAATGTTTGAGCTATTTTTCGACATACTAGCTGCTAAACCCGGTGTTGCCCGGGTATATACGGATTTTTCGTCTTATACTAGGAAACAAAAATACAAAATCGGAAAATATTTCGTCTTCGTATATCCATGAAAACAGCATAGAAATTATGAAACGGTAAAACAAAAAAATACGCATCTCAAAACTTATCATATATCCTTGACTATGTGTCCTATAATAATATAATTTTCCACATTTGTAGAATGTAATATTGAAAGTAGCTTATTAAATTTTCTATGTAAGATCTCAGGCAATAGAGATCTATATATACAAGTTAAAACGCTCACTGCTGCTCTAAATTACGTCATGTGTGGCCACAGTACTTGCACAATGGAAATTTATCTAACTTCTCACTCCTTAAGGGCGCAGCCAACGTTTTAACAAACACAAAATTAATGTTAAAAGTGGGAATAGATAATTAAACATGGGATGGGGAGCATAAAATTATAATGCAAATATTTGATACTTTAAATCATTATCTATTCAATAAAATAAACATGCAAAATGACAGGCGACCCAATAATCAAAATAAAGCACACACCTTGTACAAAAGTGAATTAAATCATAAAGTTACTGCCCGTGATAAAACTGTTTCTGCCCTTTATCATTATGGAGGTAATGTGGAAGGAAATTTGCAAATAAACAGTGGATAAAGGAAAGCACGTTCATTCACTCATATTGCTTGTGACACATTGTGGCAACTCATGCGGCAACTCATGCGGCAACACTTGATAGCAGTGACAAAACGAAGCATTGGCGGCGGTTTAACGAGATGGCGGGTGTCTTCAAGAACAATTAAAATCAAACTATGCACCAAACGAACTCATGTGCAGGGAGACAGCGGCATACTATTCTTAAGTAGCAAGCAATGTGCGACCACAGTGAATTACATATTATTTACAAAATGAAATTAATTTAGAATAAGCAGGTAAATAACACACGAGAATTCATATAGGAGAAAGCTAGTATCGGTAAAAGGATGGCTGAAGGGTGAAGTAATGCACGTTACGAAAGCATGTTGTGCAATCGGTCATACCACGACAGGAAAAATGGCATCAGTCCAGAAAATCTGAGATAAATTTAGCATACTCGCAGATATAGACACGACGCGAAAACGTTAGTTAAAAAACAGCATGGAAATTCAAACATACTAGGGCCACACACATGTATTATAACTTGAGAAAATCGAACACAAAATCATCACTGGAATAAAAATGTAAATACTAAATTTACACTGAATTTGATGAGTTCTGTTAATTAAGAATCACTTCGCCTCGCATAGCGTAAGAATTACTTAAAAAAAAAAACTCTCGCTGATAAACCAAGACTGCCTGGTCACTAACAAAGCATGCCATCACCTCAGCATGATTTGACGAAATACTCACATCGGTGGTCGCGGCAAGAGTGGAGCCACAGGCCACATGCAAAAGCCCTCCCCTCTACACACTGGGTGTAGGGCGCGCTCAAAAGCCATGCTGAGTGCGTTCAGAGCCTGCAGTCTACCAATCCTCACTACCTGAAGAAGATAATACTCTCTACTAGTGCTCTAGAGAGGTCCCTTTTGTCACCTCTTTCGCCCATGATTATGTTGTTACTACAATAAGAACAGGCCACCTCTCCATCTTGCCAAGTAAGAGTGTCTCTGGCCACCCAGCAGACGGCAGTGCAGTCGACCTACAAAGCCAAGCGTTCTTAACTACAGTAAATGAGGCCTACAGCGTGAAGCGGCGACTGTAAGCCAGTGCGCGGCAGTCAGTCAGTATTAAAAGCAACCTTCCACATTTATACGAACACACAAGTTCAATCACACAGGTGGAAACATATATAAACAAGAGGCATTAATAATTAATAAAACGCCGGCCGTGGTGGCCGAGGGGACTGAGGCGCTCCAGTCACGGTCTGCACGGCAACTACGGTCGGGGGTTCGAATGCCCTCTCGGGCATGGATATTTGTGCCGTCCTTAGCCTTAGCTAGTTGTAGTAGTTTGTAAGCTTAGGGACTGATGACCCCGTAGTTAAGTCGCATAAGTTCTACAAACATTTGAACATTTTATTTGAATTAATAAAAGACCAAAATAATTGACATACAAATAGACAATATTAATGGCGGAGAAACACTTTGGGGTAATGAACAACTCAAAATGGAACACGGCCACATATTCAGTGGATGTGTTTCAATCTTAGAAAACGGTCTGTGATGAATAAATGGTGGATGAATGAAATGTTGTAAATCATGTGCCAAGTGATAGGAAAGTTTTTGCTGCTCATTATTTACGACGTCATATCTCCTGAACTATATGTCATAGGTAGTTTAAACCCCACAGCGAGTGTTGTCTGATAGTAAGCAATATGTAGGCATATCTCCTGAAATGTGCGTCTCGCTATGATGTAAATTTGAAGGTATATTGAGTGTCTGCTAAATATGTCAGTAATTGTGTTAGTAGTAAAGACGTAATAAATCGAAACCTCGTGCGTTATGATGCGGTTTTTCATTAACTAAATAACATAACTTAATATCGAAAGAACATTCAGTGGTATGTATGTGTACTGTCTGTGAAATGTCTCGCGAATACAATTTACAGTGTAGATGTAACAACTTGTAACGTCATGCCAAATGCCATAGATACACATCATGAACATCAAAAAAGTACTAAGCGTTTAACTGTTTCTTTCATCATTTCGTTCAGGTTGTCAGTGAGAAAAAGTTTCGTAAAGATTTGAGATTACGTTCAAAGTGTATTGTAAGTCACTAAGTGCTCTCATTGACAAGTAGTGGACGAATGAAATCACGCTACCACGCGCCCCAAGATGGAGCAATTTTCATTGTTAATGACGTGATATCGTATAAACCATAAGTCGTGGGTGCTTTTTGCAACCATAGAAAATGAATCCTGACCTTAAAAAATATTTTTATCAAATTTGGTTGAAATCAGTGCATTAGTTTAGGAGGATATGTGAAACATACGTACACACATACAGCCTATTTTATAAGATGTGTAGATTCACCAAAAGAAATGATACCCTTGTCTTAACATTCCTGTGTCGTAGAAGTCTACGACCTGGGATTGGAACCAGGTTAATACACTCGTCTTCAGTTCTCCATCGTTGTCAAAGACGCTGGCCGGAGGACAGGAATTTCTTGAGTTGCAGGAAAAATGAAAATCGGTGGGAGCAATATTGGGAGTGTATACTGGATGATCAGACATTTCCCTCCATGTGTTGACCAGCATTGCCATTGAGCAGCACAACGCCTTCAGTAAGCATTCCACGCCTTGTTATGAATGGCTCGTCGCAGTTTCCGCATTGTTTCACAGTAACAACTGAAGACGACTGTCATACACTGGTTCCATTTCCAAGCGGCAGACTTCTACGACACAGATAAACAAACGTTGATCCTACGACTGACTGAATGTCTCACTTCATTTGGTGACTATGTCCAAAAGTAGCTCAAACATTGTTGTACCTGATGACAACGAAGTTCTTTTTTATGGAACTATGTTGTCTTTGAAACTTTCTGGCAGATTAAAATTGTGTGCCGGAACCGGGACTCGAACCTGGGACCTTTGTCTTTCGCGGGCAGGCGCACTACCGACTGTGCTATCCCGACACGACTCACGATGCCGCCTCACAACTTTACTTCCGCCACTACCTCGTCTCCTACTTTTCAAACTTCACAGAAGCTCTCCTGCAAACACGCAAGACTAGCACTCCTGGAAGAAAGGACATGGTGGATACATGGCTCAGCCACAGCCTAAGGGATGTTTCCAGAATGAAATCTGCCAGGAAGTTTCATATCAGCGCACACTCCGCTGCAGAGTGAAGTTTCATTCTCTGTTGTCTTTGTTAAAAAAAAAATAGAAAACATATTTTCTGTATTTGTCTCATAAATCAGATGTAAACAGCATTGTAAATATTTATGAGATCTTGTGTAAATGTGTCCCCTTGTGATTGGACAGTCTGAAGGTGTCAGAAAGTTTTAAAACTACGGGTCACTTGAGGGTAAATGTTGCAGTTGAGAGTTAAACACATTAAAAAAACTGAAGTGTATGACAAACTGAAAATTTAAACTCGTTTCTTATAGACTGGATTTTATTAACGTTGCTTCAGATGCGACAACCGTGAGTCCGACGCTGCAGTTCGTAGACCTGACCATCATCACCAACGAGGAGTGCGAGGAGGCCTACCCCGGGGCCATCAGCAATGACCACATCTGCGCTACCGGTGTCACCAATGAAAGCACTTGCAACGTAAGTATACTGTCTAACGAACACGCAAATGAAATACATATGCATGTTCTACGTTTTGCCTGCCTGTGATTTCTAGGAACGGTAATCGAACAAGACCCTCAGTTATGAAAGAATAACTCGAGAAATCCGCAAGAAAAACCACTAAAGCAACAGGACCTGATGAAATTCTAGTCGCAAGCATAACAAAACTTCTTGAGGAAGAAGATATCAGAGTGTTGAACAAACGTTTTAACAAAGTTACGACAAAGGTCATTGCCCTGCTTAATGGGTAATAGCAACTTTAATTCCCATCCCAAGAAAGAAGAATGGGATAAGGTGAAAAGATTCCTTCCAAACATATGAAAAAGTGAGAATTTCATTATTGAGACACTATTTTGGTTTAGTTGGAGGGGTGGGGGGATTTGGTACAACATGAGCTCTACATGCACTACAAATTGTAGTGCAAAACTAGTATGACGAGGATAAAAACGCTGATCTTTGTTTTATCGACTATGAAACACCCTATCTATATAGTAGAACATCGTGAATTAATGAAAATTCTCAAGCTAGAGATAAGAAAGGAATTTCCTATGTACAAAATTTGTATTAGACAGCATAGGTAAGATTGACAATGACTATATGAGAGTGAAACATGGACGATAAGGAGTGCAGACAAAAAGATGATGGAAGCTTTCGAAATGTAGTACTACAGATGAATGATGAAGATTAGATGGGTAGATCACGTATCTAATGGGAAGGTTACAAGCTTCCTAGGGTTTTATTTGCGGACGGAGAAGTTAGTGCTGCTTCCTCCCACAAGTCCCCTAAAACCTCCACATCCTTGCGGATGCTGTTGCGTAGCAGTGTGCGTTTGTACCGCCCTACAGTACGCACGAGGTGCCGTAGTTGCTGTCCAAGACTTTATGGAAAGCATAGAGTTCTGAATAACCTGTTGTTTTCTATAGTTGTGTCCCCAGTGCAGAAGAAAGCACACAAGTCGTTGATTCTTCTACAGCATACAAGTGAGGCTAAAATTAGTTCTGTATGATGGAAGCATAAGAAGCGACTCGCGAGATTTTTAATTTTCAGGGATGCCGTTTATTAAATAAATAATAATACATGAACAACTATTGTTAATACGAAACGGCCTATGCTGCCCGTAGTTCATGTTGAGACCTCGACTGTTATCACAATTATACGAAACTTTACTCATGACCGGCGCGGTCCGGCGCGTATAGTGGTCAGCTCGAGACTGAAACTGCGGCGTGTTGCGAGAGGGCACCTGACGCTCTATTTCGCGCCAAAACAGGGCCGTTGCGCGCCTTCTGCAAAATTGCTCTTCTCTTGTTACAATAAGAGAAGGCACCATAAACTTTTTAAACTGTCAAAATCTAGCCTGTCCTTGAGAGATATTTATCAGAAATTCTCAGCTCTGAATAATTAATATTTAGTTTATAATAAACAAAACTAATTTCAAAAGAAATCACGTGACGTGAAATGCAGCAGCCAATGCGAGGAGAGCACCAGTAACATAGGCGGGCTTTCCCACGGGAACCAGCACCTACTGTGCCGTATGCTACTGCTCCCCACCCCACATTTCAACATGTGCTGCACTTCTGTCTCTCTTCCGCGTTTAAGACGCGTACGATGCTAGCAAAGAAATGGCCAGCGGCCAGAAATATGAAGTGGCCACAGGCCAGGAATATCACAAGGTGTTCAACAGAATTGGAGAGGAAAAGAGTTTCTGGAATATCTGACTAAGAGAAGAGAGAGGTTGGTGGGATAGATTCTGAGACATTTAGGAATCGGCAACTAGCATTAGAAGGAAGTGTGTTGCGTAAAAATCGTAGAGGCAGACCGAGGGACGAATGCAGTAAGCAGATTGTAGGTTGCCATTCTTATTCTCAGATGAAGAGGCTTGCACACGACAGAGTTGTGTGGAAAGCTGCATCAAACCAGTTTGCGGACTGAAGACCACAACAAAATCTATTTAAGCTGGGCCTTCATTTGTAGTCATGAGTATGAACATGATAATTTTAAACCAAGACCAACTACGCTTAAAATATTTATGCATAGTTTGATTAGAACTTTCAGACAGTAAAACTAGATGTCTCAAAATAACTTATGGTTTAAATTTTCGACAGACTGAAACATGGCTGGTTTTATTGAATTCTTGTAGGCTTCTATAACTTCCGCAACGATTTTAGTCGCAGCTTTTGCTGCATCTATTGATGTTACATGTAGTCCCGTTAACAGAGATGAATAGTTTGTTCAGTCCACATTATACTCAGCAATAAGACATTAAAAATTAAGGCCTTATGTCACAAGCCGAATGCGCACGTAATTTCTACTTCTGAATGCTGAGGGTAATGCGGATAGACTATTAATAAGGTAAAGACGCCAAATTCCGCCTCCCAGTCTATTTTTGGCCTCTAAATACCATATCCTTAAATCAATGATTACCAAATAATATATAATATATAATAAATAACAATCTAGAGGGCAACAATTTTATCTTATTCAACTAGTTTCCATCCTTCTTTTAGACCATCTTCAGGAACTGTAACTATGAAATATATCTTAGTTTAGAGGACCTTCAAGTAATAACCAAATCTAATAAAGAGAAATATAATAAAACGATGTGATACCCATCGATGTCGTGGAGCTGACAGGTAACTGGGAGCCTTCCAGTGCATCACTACTGGCTGTAGCAAGATTTACTGCTCTTAAATAGCTGAGGCTCTGCCCCTTTGCCAACTCCAGCCATCTTTGATGGCCAATTAAAAGTCTACATAGATGAATATTAGCCAAAAGAATGTATAAAATTATAATTAGCTACACATTTTTGTCAATGTCTGAGATAAAATAATTATGGCCATCTTTCTGATATTTAGATAAATACTGACATAAATTGCACAAAGTTCTTATCATATTTTCAAAGATATTCTATAAGTGGCTCTGCAGTGTTGTAAGTAAATTTACTGGCATTAAAAGGTTAACTATAAATGTTATGTGAGATACATAGAAAAACAATACAGAATATGATACCTTGCAAAAACTATTTGGTTCCTTTCTCATTGAAATTTATGTAAAGTTATTGTTTTCTTGGTGATATACAAAGATCGGTTGATTTTACTTGTACAATATTATTATAATAAAGTTAAGGCAAAGGGACTCTTTTTATATACATATTAAAAGTCATTGATCTATAGTACAATGCTTTAGGTGGTCATTAAAAAAACATACTGTGTTCTAACATTGTACAATAATGGGAATGAAAAGTCAAAATCAAAACGAGTTACAATTCAATTGGCATCATGGAATGAATCACACAACTGTTTGATAATAGCAAAAAAGATAAAATTAAGATATTTACGCAAGTTAAGGGTAAACTGAACCATCTTAAATCTGTTTGTGTAGGTGGTCACTTTCGTTATAATATAACTTTTTTTAAACGAAAGTGACCACCTACACAAACAGATTTAAGATGGTTCTGTTTTTAGGAAAGACATAATTGATATGTTAAAAAAATTAACATTCAAATGACATCTCACAATGATAGTAAAATATAAATGAAGTTTATAGTTGTCAGATAACAGTAAAAAAGATAAAATTAAGGTATACAATGTGTCTGAGAATAAAATTTAAATGAATGTACATTACATTTGTGCATGATGTACATGGTTGTCAACTGTAAGGATCAAAGAACAGTATAAAGTGAGTAGAACATCATAATAGGGATATATATATATATATATATATATATATATATATATATATATACATGTTTGTCATTGACTAAAAACAGACTTCAGAGGAGTAAACAATTGAAGTATATCTTCGAATAAGTGGAAGTATTTATTTTCCCTGAATTCTATCAGTTCATTTAAGAGTTGAACAGAATTTTGTGTGTGTTGCGTATATGTCTCTATTTGTTCTAGTAGGTTGAGACGTAATCCTATATACTAATGTATATTGCATGAACATCCTCTAAATGTAACTATGATATATTTCGAGTTACAATACCTGAAGATGGTCGAAGAGAAGGATTGAAACTAGATGAATAAAATAAAATTGTTGCTCTCTAGATTGTTATTTATATATAAATTTAAATAAGAGTGCTGTTTTTCCGAAAAGTGAAACAAAAATGTTTTCAAAAATATGTGATTACCAAATAATTTATATAACACCAGCAACTAAACCTGCACATGGTATTTAGCTCAAAATATATCAGAAACGATTTGTTATCTTTACAGAAAAAACTTCCAAAACCAGTGTAATTTTACCAAACTTAAGAATGTGTTCCTATTTTCGTCCTCTACTAATACGTCTTGTAAAAAAAAGTATTAACAGTTTAAAAACAAGTTAATAATAACTAAGACATGTCACACTATTTATTTATATTAGATATAGGTCTCAAACGTTCTCCTTTTGTACAAAAAATATTGATTAGAAACTGTTTTACTTTTTATCCTTCATAAGAAGAGTAGCAAATAAAGTTTCTTTTGTTCTTTGTTCCTGAGCACATTTCGTGTTGCCACACAGAACACTGAGTGCAACACACCTATTTTTCCCTTTGATTGTCTTGAAAAAAAGGTTTTAGGCATTATCCTTGCTTCCACTTGAATTTTGGTATCACAATCGTCATGAGAGTCACTGGAGATCTTCCGCCTTCATTTCTTTTTTTATGGTTTCTTTACCTTTCTTGGCAATGTTTTCCCACATAAAAACTGAGTTTCTCTTGAGATTGTTGTAGTTGCATCTTGTAAGGTGGACGAATTTCGGAACAGATGGGGAGACGAAAATAGGAACATCCCACTTGCCACTATGATGGCTTCCTACACTACGTGAAGTAAACCAAACATGGTAAAACGCTCAGATCATTCAGTTTATAGCTTACCCAAAAACAGATGTGTCAAATACAATTACATAAACACATTGTAATAATTCGAAAAGAGCATTTACAAATAGTATTTAGAGAACTCACCTTCTGACAAATGAAAGTATATTTTCTCAAATGGCCACGCAGAGCACTGGACACATCAAACTTTCAGAAGTAACTGGTGGCCTTGAGCACAACTAACGAAAAATATCACCAATGGTGCCCCTACCAGCAGAACTGAGAACTTTAGGGGGACGAAATTAGGCACAGGAACGAAATTTGGCGCCTTTACTTTATCTGTTAACCAAAACTTTCTAGAACTAGAGCACCAGTAAATGCAACTAAATCGTTGCGACACCAGTTGGAAGCCTATAAGACTTTAATAAAATGCAATTGTAATGAATTAACGCCATTTCAGTCAGTCATCATTTTAACATAGGTTATTTTAACATCAATATTTTTAGTGTTTGAAAGTACTAAAACAATTATGGACATTTACATAACATTTGTAAGGGGCAGACGTGTAATATTGTTTTGTGTGCCTCAGGGCGACAGCGGCGGCCCTCTGGTGATAAAAGAAGACGACGGCGAGTACACGGAGGTGGGCGTCGTCTCCTTCGGCTCTGACTACGGCTGTGAGCTCGGGTACCCAGCAGCCTTTGCGCGCGTCACCACCTACCTCGACTGGATCAACGAGAACTCAGTCCACGAGGGCCACTGAGCATCGCTTAAAATCAACTTGTAGATCCACTTTCCACACCAAGACAATAAACTAACACTGGAAAAAATTTATAGTCATTCAAATCCTTGTCTTTTCGTTATTCATGTTACCACTATCTTTTTTTGGTTAAAGTACAGTTCATGTGCACGTGACTGGTGCTTGACGTGTAGATGCTGTTAACGCTGCCATGAATGACGAGAGGTGGAGGCAGCCAATCAGGAGCAATGATCGGGCGGCCAATAAAAATAGTTTTAGTGTCTATGGTTTGTAAACAATTAGTACTTATGAGGATAATTAGTATACTCATCAGGCAAGGGTACATCGAGAACCTGTCAACAATAGAAAAGGGACATCGTTATTTTTTTTTTTTTTTCATGGTGACCACAAAAGAGTATTAAGAGTATTCCCTTAATTCTCTGTCGATGGGTTTTGAAAGAGCTTACACCTTTTCCATTCACGATGAAATAAATAATGAATGGTGTTCCTGCTCTATGGTTGACAGGTTGATGATGTACCCTTCTTCGGTAAGTAAATCAATTATCTCGTAACTACTACTTGTTAATGGTCGATTGTTGGGTACATCACTCCATCATGACCACACGTTCCATACACATCGTAAAAACCGGTAAAAAACACAATTAGTTCTTATTATAAATAAAATATCAATTACATTGCCAAAACTCTGGAGACAAACTCAGAACAAATTTTGAAACTGACACCGTAAACGTAGACTTAGGAGGCCCGAAGAAAGGACCAAACATTCTTCCTGATGTGTTTTGCACTGTTCCCTAGTAAGATGAAAGAGACATATGTTCGTCTGTTTCTAGTAAAACAGGCAGTCCTTGAGCGGTGAATAGTATAGCAGTGGGCATTGAACGCCACTGAGATTCTACCCACGATGTATTGCGCGAGTACCGCTACCCCCACCCTTCCCCCTCGGCCAATTGCCGGACCGCAGATCAAAGGATGCCGCCACAGGATGATTGATAGGTCTTCCCGGAAGGACAGGATGATTGACAGTTTACATTTAGGTCCTTTTGATTGTCATCAACACTACTTGTCCGACCGCTAATCAAAGGACGCCGCCATAACGCACTTAAGGATGATTGACACGTCGACATATCTGTACTCGCACTCTCGACCACACACCTGGCCGGCAGCACCCCCCTTCAGAAACGCTGCATATAAGCAGATTATATCACCAATTTCTTTTTCTTTGTCAGTCATACTGAAACTGAATGAATTTATATATAGCAACTTGACTTACTCGATAACATGTCGTGGTGGGAGAAACAACAAAATTTCGTAGTTGGTGAATGGTCTGGTGATGGGTTGGGAGAGGATTCCCAGAAGAAAAACAACGGATCAGTACTTCCTGATAATATATGTGCAATAATTGGAGGACCATCCAACTGCAGCAAAACAAATATTCTTATGATTCTGCTCACACATATAGATGGAGTGTACTTTGAACATGTTTGTGTATTTACTAAAACTCTATCTCAACCCAAATATCACTTATTGCAGGAGATACTATCAGGTGTAAAAGGAGTCACCTATACAACGTACAGTGAAAGTGCTGATATCCCCCCTCCTGAGCAAGTAAAGCCTAACACCGTATTCATATTTGACGATGTGGCAGTGGAAAACCAAGACCAGATTCGTAGATATTTCTGTTTCGGGAGGCATATGGACGTTGATGTATTTTATCTAAGCCAAACGTATTCCAGAATCCCAAAACAGTTGCTGCGTGATAATGCAAACGTCATTATAGAAGTCATACAGGTAATAAAAGTGGTTGCAGTGCCATTCCGCTACCTACTTTCGGCTACTTTCAACATATCCAACACACTACTTTCCGCTCCTAAATTCATGCATGAAGAATAGTGTATTATTATCCTTGTTTCTTTCTGTATTTTTTGTTTTTTTGTTTTGTTTGGTTAATCTTTAATAACATCCAGTTTAGTTTTTAACTTTTAGCAAAAATCTACTTCTCTGTCTTGCATTTCCACATCCTGCCATTAAATCGGTAAGTACATCTAAAGCAAGTTTTCGAAATCCAGTACATAGTTGATTGCCTACTTATTTTACTGCTGTAATAGAAACTACCTGCAATTTTTCCATTGGATAGCATTCGTGGACTTTTTATTTACTACATAATACGACTATTAAAGCAAGTATAGACCACATTCCAAAGGAATTCCTGTTTAGTATTTTAGGGATACATTTTCTGCTTACAGCTGGGTGTAGCACCCAAAATATATATATGCACATAGATCACAGTAAATCAAAGATTTTTAGGATTTTTGACAGGTTAGAAAATAAGCACACAAATATTCGTTTACAAAAAACTTTTATTAATTCCTTGTATATATACATTTACACACAAATTACAACTCTTTCTTTATGTTTGTTTGGAGTGATTTTAATAACATCCAGCTTAAGTTTTAACTTGTAACTTAAATCGATATCGGAATCTTCGATCTCTTTCTCCAGCCAGTAATTCGACAGGTACAGTGAAAGTAAGTTTTCTAACTCCAACACGTATCTTCGTCTCTTCCTGTATTCCACTTCTCTTATAGCTTTAATAACCAGTTCCACAGCTTCCGGCAATTCTTCTAGCCGAGAGCATTGAGGTAGTTTAATTGTACCTCTTATTTCCTGCATAACACAACTTTTAAAGCTCTCCACATCTTCTTGCGTGTACACTATCTGCTCTTCTAGAACACACTCCTGTGGAATTTCTGTATGGAATTTTAAATTTACTATTTTTGCAATTGAGTGGTCGTTATATGTAGTTACTTCAGAAGTCTTAAATTCTGCAAACGGCTTCTCTGATGCTAAATGTACAACATCCAATCCACCGCAATTAGACACAACGTAACCGTCTTTTTTTAAGCTGGTCGAGGTGGGAAAGGAGCTTTATAAACAGATTCTTTATATGCCCCTTAATGTAGTATACATGCTCGAATCCGCCATCTTCGACGAGTACTCCAACATATGACTACTTCGCACAACTGTTAACAGTAAAAGCTGTTATCTTAAAAACTCCAGTTGTAGGCAGATTTAGCCATACACTGCGTTTAAAGGCACGCATGAATCGTGCCCGCACGGTTGCAATAGCCTCTTCTTCTTTTCTATTGTAACCGGAATTCTTCCTTTAAAGCAGTTGTCATTGCTGTATATTCGAGTTTCCTTTTCTTAGATTCGATCTCCTCAATTTCCAGTTTTCTTTTCCTAGCACATAAAACGTTAACTGCACTTAGAGGTGTAATTTCTTTAATGGGAAATGGTTTGAGGCTGCATGACGCATTTACTCTTTTTCGCTGCACTTGTGGAATGACGTTGTTTGTAGGTACCAGACCTAGTTCGGCTATATCTGTATCTGGAGGCATTAAGGAGAATAATGTTCTGGATTGGCAGAAATATGTTTCTCCTGCTTTAATGTAGCTCTTCTGTGTGATACTTACCAGCACCAGTATTACGAATCTCCAAGTAATTTACAGGTAGGCAGTTGAAACTAAAAGCTGATAGAACATATTGTATAAGCTTTTCTCGGTCTTTAGTGTCTGGGAGATTTACCCGTACACCAGTCAAGTTCCTGGTATTCTTATTACCCCAGTAAACAAATTGCAGAACACTATTAAACACCACACAACAGCTATTCTGTAAGGAATTCGTCAAATGTGTCCACATGGAGGAGATCGGCACACTATACAGGGGTGCACTTTGCAAATACCGTTTGTTCTCGTTTAAAACACTTAAACAGTCTTGCACAGGGTCGAAAACACTATCCATATGGTACTTGTATATTGTAGCCTCCAGCCTGGTAATGCCATTTTCTTGACCCAACGAAGAAGTAAAAGTCTCTCGCAGTCGTCTGTCTGGACACTTTATAAAATCGATAGTGTGATTACAGATAACTTTGTTGACACCAGTGCTCGTAATTTGACACAGAAATTTATTATATATTTTCACTCGGCACTTCGATGTTAGCCACGTTAAACAATCTATTCCAACTGTCTTATAGTTGTCCACAATCACGTTGCGGTTTCCTGTGCAGTCTCCTTCCATACAAAAGTCGTGGTCGGATACGAGATACTTGCACATCTCCACTTTGTTAAAAATCCCCGCAAAATATTGTATGATGTCCAAATCCAGGAGATAGTAGTCATCTGCACGCAGCTGTTGTAGTATACCAGGGAGCTTCTCCATTAAAACATCCAATTGAACATCGGCTAATTCCACTTTATAAGGTGTTGCTACAGGATTTGCATATTTCTTCGAGATGTTTTCCAGTGCCTCCTTGCCGAGTTTCTCGAGTATTCCTGTTGCTACCGCACCGCGACCACCGTGTAGGCAACTTCGCCTTGACTCCATGCCTCGCAGTGACAAACTTGCCAAATTTACTACGCAGGCAATAGTTAAATGATCCGCACATTTCCTTCTTTACCATTACAGAACACCTCTTTTCCGTCTGTTCCTGATAGTCCACTTGATCGCAGATTTTAACTACCATAATGTTATCGCAAAATGGCTCTGAAATGGGTGTATGCACACTTAAGTTCTTCTTGCTGAGGAGCGTAGCATTTTCGGCATAATTTATGTTACCGATGTCAGTAACAAGATTGTCCAGGTTTTCCAGTAAGAGCCACAATCCAAACCGTTCGTCCGTTGGAGTTATCTTCCTTCCCAGCAGCTGAGGGATGCTTAACACGTTTGAGGAGCCCATGTTGACACATCCAGCTACCACAGAAGACTGATCAGCAGAGCTCACGCTCACGCTTCTCTTGACGGACCTCGACCTTGGTCCGATGGGTTGCAGGCTAAGCATTTACTGCTGCTCCTGCGGTACCTGAAACATAGGAAACACATATTAATGGCCTGACTGGAGGAAGGGTCTTAGGGTGTCAGATAATGACGGTGTGGTTTCTTCCACAGTTGCTACGAGATTATAAGATTAATCTCGTAGCAGGTCAGGCCAACGAGTCGTTGGCCTGAAGTGTAGTTGTGTCCCAAGGTCCCGCACGAGCCGGTTTTGGGACTGCTGCGACTTCTCGTAGAACTTCCTGGCGGTGGCGCGGAACCTCTCCCGGAGTGGCAAAATGCCAACTTCGTCACGAAGCTGGGCGGTGGAGTACGCGTCGGAAGATGCAGGGCAGTCTTCAGGGCGCGGTTCTGGATCCTCTGCAGCGACTCGATGAGGAGGTCTGCTGCGTTTCCAAATACTGGGGACGCGTACGCGAGCACTGGGCGAACCAGTGACAAGTACAGCGTGATCCCATGTTGCGGCGGCAGCGACGACTGCGGGTTAAGCAGCGGGTAAATTACGCGCAAGCGCCCAATGGCCCTCTGTCACTGACGTGATGTTTCCAGGTGAGCCTTTGATCTAGGTTAACCCCTAGGTATTTCGCCGTCGTGCTCCAGGGGATGGGAGCCCCCGGAATCTCGATCGTCGGTAGCCCAACAGGCACTCGTCTTCATGCTGCGGGTAAACAGCGCTGTAACTGATCAGCGGAGGCTGTCGAATATCCTTTTATACCCCACAGATTAGGTCACGTGACCGTATTCCTTCGCGAGTATGTCAGTGTACACTTGGATCCATACAGTGCCATACGCTACCGCTAGGGTTAAGCTCTGTACCCCAAACGAATCGCGGTTAAATTGTACTGTATGTTCCCAATAAAAAAATAATCATCCTTCCTCCCTACGTTGTACGAATAAGCTTGCGTTCTGAAAGTTTTTTATTTATTTATTTACCACTGTTATATTTGTATATTTACCAATTTGTGATAATGTGATAGAATTTGCAATCTGAGAGAGACTGACTGAAGTGTATTAAACTATATCTTTTAATTCATTCAGGTGTTATTAACTACCAGTCAGTTAGACAAAATTTAAAATAGGACGACCACCGACTCCCATAATCAAAGACAAGGCCAGGCTGCTGCATAAAACCGCACCCCATTATTAATGGCGTGCTCACTTTTTCGACAATGAGAAGAGAGATTGGCCGAGAAAATCCTGTTATTGATAAATTTCCTATCACCTCTCCCAGGTTAGGCAACATTTGCCCATTGGCGACCCGATATCTATACCTGGAATCATGGGGAGAGGCAAACCTACATTGATGGCGAAATTCAAAATACCAGTGGCTACCAATGAGGGAAATACAGCTTCCGGAATCTAGTAAGATACACACTGGCTCCTGCCCTAACCGGGCGCACACATAAGGTAATGGAGAGAACTTAGAAACTGTCATAGCCTTACTATGCCGCAACCAATTTCTGTAATGGTGTGCCGTAAGAGAGTACCCGAGCGGTCTGGAGCACCACGTTGCGGTTCGCGCGGCCTTCCGCGTCGGGGGTTCGAATCCTCCACCGGGCATTGATTTTGCCTTTAGTTTAAGTTAGTTCATAAGTAGTTTGTAAGATTAGGTACTGAAGACTCCACACTTAAGTCCCATAAGCTTAAAAACATTTGGACTTTTTTTATGGCGAAGGAATCCTTTAGGGCCTCAAGACTTTCGCTTAAACATTGGCAAGAACCTCCAGGAGGGCGGCTGAGGACGGGAGACCAAAAGAGAATCAGAAACGTCCTCCCTGATAAGATGGTAAGTCTCCCTCCCCCTTTCCTGATATTTATTTAGGTGTAAATTATGCTGCACACGACACTCGCGCGAACGAAATGATCGTGGCCACCATGTCCATAACAGTGACAAAATGATATGGTATTATTGTTCTGGCACCGAACGACCCCCTCACTATCAATCTCATTCGCAGATCTAATATATATATATATATATATATATATATATATATATATATATCCTCTCGCTGTTCATCAGCGAATGCTAAAGCATCCGAGGCATTGATAAGGTCTTGAAATTGATAAAAGGTAACAGGCCTACCTCATTCCGACTTCCTCACCAAAAATTTTGGCATACAAACATATTCGCGCACTTTTAGCGCATAACTTCGTAAATACTTTTGCCCAGTTAAGCCGTCATAGTCAGCAAAGTCGTCACACTGTCAGTGTCTATATATGTCTTTGTCCGTTTGTTTGCTGTCTCTCCCACTACAGCTTTCTGTCTGTGTCAAACTTTCAATGTCTTCATCCCTTTCCCTCGCGATTCCTCACCGCTGTCTGTTTCTGCCACTTTCATCGTCTCTCTGTCCCAATGACGTTGTCCCATTCACTTCCTGTCCTGTTGCCAGTATCCTTTCTTTCACACTTAGAGTCGGCTTTCATTGTCTTCAATCACGATTGTCTCCTTTACACATATGTCCATGTGGATGGTTCACTGGGGTTTTGACCTGTAGACCGGAAAACTTTAACACACCGGTACTGGGTATGGGAAAAATTGGACAAATTGTTTCGTGTTATAGTATTGGAGAGCCGCACGCTCATGCTTTATGTATGGTCTCCATTCGTCTCAGTTTCCCACTGTTTTCTTTTTGCTCCAATTGCTACTATCTGCATCTGTCTTAGTTTGTTGTTTCCACTGTTCCTGACTTCCGACATCTCGTTTTGCTTCCCACTGCTGTTTTAATGCATATGCCTTTACCCTGAACTGACATTTTCTCTGTTCCATTATATATGGCTCTCTCTGCCAGTTGCACTGTCTCTGTCCTATTCACATTCAGCCGAAAAAAGCGCGAATATGTTCGCATGCCAAAATTTTTGGTTAGGAAGTCGGAATGAGGATTGAGGCAGCTGGTTCCACTCTTTTGTGTCAGAGAATATATTCACCTTTTCTGTGTTCCGGCAGGAGCATTTTTCAGCTGGTTCCCCTCTTTTTCCTACAAAAACTTAGAGTGTAATGCTTATATAACATGAAATCAATGGTAAGTAAAATTTGGATAGTATAATATTAGAACGCATCGTAAAAATTTTGATGATTTGCCATGAATAGAAGTGTAGTTTGTGAATGCAAGCAGTTGGATCTTTTGATACCAAAAATTATGATTTTTGTAGCGTATCGCGATAACGAATACACAGTTCCAAAAACGGAACGCGATTTTCCAGATAAACACCTAAACAACATACACATAACATTTTAGTCATTTCCTATTCCTTAAGATACGTTACCTCACAATCAGAAATAACGTTTCCGAGCATATTACTGTCGCGTGCTATCATTCACGGACCGATATCTCAAGAACCACATAAGATATCATTCTGCTCTAAACTTTAAATAAAATCTCGATATGTTATCTACATTGTATAGGCAGCTATGTGTAACCTAAAATCAACCATACGAGAAGATCAGATGTTTGTAGAGCTTATGGGACTTAACTACGGGGTTATCAGTCCCTAAACTTACAAAGTACCTATGAACTAGCTAATACTAAGGACGGCACAAATATCCATGCCCGAGGGGGTATTCGAACCCCCGACCGCAGTGGCCGTGCAAACCGTGACTGGCGCGCCGCAGTCCCCACGGCCACCGCGGCCGGCCATACGAGAAGTCTACGCAATGTGTTTTTACCTCTGCAAACTCTTTAAAATATGTTGCAATAGTTCACTAAACCGGATGCTGCATATTAACTGTAAAATAAACGAAAACAAAAAATCACCCCTTCATCGATCGAAGATTTCTATCTTTAAGAAGTACAAAAATCAAATTTTTTCGCCGAGCACCTTTTTTCAAATCGCATGGTAAGTTGCAGAGCTGTCCGAACGCCGTCTTTCGGCACAATTCGCACATTTTCTATCAAAATATCGCGGTTTTTCAGCCGTATCTTGCTAACGGACAAAGATTTACGAAAACGGTAATATGCCGTTTATAGGTAAATGTCTACAGGATGTATTGTAAATATTTGAACAAATGTCTATGGTTATTTATTTAGATATTTGCTATTCACGGTGCTAAAACGGCTAAAAATCGGGTTTTGTCATTTTGTGCAAAATTATGATAAGTTTCAACCTCTGGAACTCGGTAACGTATAATAATATCGAAAAAATTTAAAAACGGCCTCGAGAATATCATCATAAGAACATATGTAAAACTCTCGAAGATTTGCAATGAATAGGAAGTATCGAAGTAACCATGCTCACAGTTCGGATTTTTTGTTTTTTGTTTTTTTGTTTGTTGTTTTTCACCCAAAAATCATGTTTTTAGATCTTCTCAGGAACCGCCCATGAATGAATGGTACTTTTGTAAGCCGTTTAAATCCTACCATAGACTAAACGTAATGGACAAAAGCCAACTGATTTGCTCAATTTGGATGGGCTCCAGGAAGTGTGTAACTTTGAAAATTTTGACGATGTACTGTATAATAGCTATAGTATACCCATTCTTCTAATATGCACACAAATGATCACTAGGCCAAGATCCATCCAGAACACTTTACCCCTTCACTCTGAGATGAATAGAACCTGAGATATGGGCCTCTAAAGAATCGCAAATTCGCACGTGCCGTTTACGAACATATTAATGATTTGTAAAAGTGCTATATGTCTGTAAAATCTGTTGCGTGTACAATTAGTAGTAAAGAAGTAACAGATTAAAACATGGTGCATGATGGGGCGGTTTTCCATGAATGTTACTGTTTATGTGGTCATGTCCCATGAACTACGTGTCGTACTGTGGTACAATGTCGAAGGTACATTCAACTATAAGTGTGTATACCGCCTGTAAAATTTCCTGCGGCTACAGTTTGTAGTGTAGAAATTATAAATTTTAACGTCATACCGAATACCGTAGCTTTAGTCCATGAACAGCGGAAAAGTAGTTACCGAGAAACGTTTTTCCTTTCATCATTTTACTGTGGTTGTCAGTGAAAAAAATCTAACAAAGGTTTGAAATTATGTTTTAAGTTGGTTGCAAGTCGCTAAGTACCCTCATCCTCAAACAGTGTGTGAATAAAGTCTCGTCACATTATGTGGCAGTTTTTTGCGATTCCTACTGTTTAAGACGTTTTGTCTCCTGTATAATGTGTCGTACGTGATTCTTAACCCTGCAGGAACTATTATCTCACGCAAAGGAATATGTGTATTAAATGTGTTTGAAATCGGTTCAGTGGTTTAGAAGAAAATGTGAAATATTGTCGGGTGATGCAGCAGTTTTCCTCGCATCTCAAAGTTTATGACTTCATACCTCGTGAACCGAGTGTCGTACTATGATAAAATTTCGAACTTACTTTCAGTGGTAAGAGCGTATACTGTCTGTAACATTTCTCGCGAATACAATTAATAGTGTACGAGTAATACATTGTAACGTCATGACAAATTCTGTAATTTTACGGCATGAACGCCGTAAAAGTAGTACGCAACAAACGTTTCTCCGTTCATCATTTTGCTGGGGTAGTCATCGAGTAAGAGTTTGCTAAAGGTTTGAAATTATGTTTAAAGTTGGTTGCAAGTCGTTAAGTGCTCTCCTTCTCAAATAGTGGACTGATAAGGTGACACTATCACGTACCGCAAGGAGGGGAATTTTTCATTGCCGCGGTGGAGTAGCCGAGCGGTCTAAAGCGTCTCGCTGCGGAGCGCGCGGTTGCTCGCCGTGGAGGTTCAAGTCTTCCCTGGGGCATGGGTGTGTGTGTTTGTCCTTAGGTTAGTTTACCTAGGTTTAAGTAGTTTGTAAGCTACGGACTGATGACCACGCAGTTTGGTCCGATAGATTTACAAACATTTGAACATTTTTTTTAATTTTTCATTGTTTATGACGTCATAGCTCCTAAACTATCAACTCTATCACAAAATCCTATCTTAGCTGACGTCTTCTACCTATAAACTACATTCCTACCAAATTTTAGCTTTATAGGTGAAGTAGTTTTTGAGATTTCGTATGTAGTCAGTGAGTGAGTGAGAGTGTGAATGAGTGTCCTTTCGCTTTTACAGGGTGTCCAGAAAAGGGCTCCCTGATTTCAAAATTAAATATCTCGATAACAAAGATCGATAGAGGAATGCAGTAAACGGTATGTTTATTGTGAAAGCTGTAAGAAGTGTATACAGCAGTTTGAAGTAATAGTTACAAAAGCTGCTAACAGGTGGCGCTGTACGCTGTACAGCTCATATCAGCATACATAAGTGAAATAATCGTATGAAAACGCTCTTTGCAAACAATCACATCACAATGTTATCAAAATGTTCACCATTGGAACTACAGAGGTGGCGCAAACGAAGAATGGAATTCGCCATCACATTTCGTAGTGTCTCAACCGAAATGGATTCATATGCCACAGAGATCGCCGCCTCAAGCTCGTCCAGCGTGGCGGGATGCTTCGGGTAGACCATGTCTTTCACTGCGCCCCACAAAAAAATGTCACAGGGAGTCACATCTAGCGAATATGGAAGCCAATCCATGCCTGCACCAGTAAATTTGGGATATTCCAAAGCAATGACTCGATTCCCGAAGTACTCCTCAAGAAAGCGAAACACTTGTTCGGGCCTATGTGGTCGGGCCCTATCTTGCATAAACCATTCTGTACCTGGTCGATCCTCTAACGCTTGCTGTGTGGCGACAAATTGTTCCAAAATTGCAACGTAACGTGCACCAGCGACCTTTTCTCGAATGAAAAAAGGGGCCAATAATGCCTCTGCTGTATACTGCAGCCCACATAGTAACTTTAGGAGAATACAGGGGTTTCGCTTCACACCAATATGGCTTTTCGGAACCAGAAAATCGTCAATTCTGCTTATTCAGGTATCCATTCAGATGGAATTGTGCTTCATCTGTAAACCAGATGCAGCCACCATTAAATCCTTCACTATCAATCATTGTGAGCATCTGATTAACAAAGGCCACCCTTTGTTGCACAGCTCGTACGGATATGGCCTGGTGTGTTTGAATTTTGAATGGAAACATGTGTAGGATCTTTCTCAGTATTTTCTGCGTGCTGGAACGCTTCAAACCAGTCTCAGATGCAATTCTACGGATGGATGACATTGGATTTCGCTGAATAATTCCAGAAACTGTGGCGATATTTTCAGGCGTAACTGCGGTTTGCTTGCGGCCAACATGCCCCACAAGATCATCAGTTACGCTGCCTGTTCGTTGAAATTTTGCGAAGAGCGTACTAATGGTTTTCGCATCGGGTCCTTTCGGAACATTAAATCGTGCTTGAAAACTTCGCCTTGTTGCCGTAGGACTCTCTTCTAACCTGTGATACTCTAGCACCAGAAAAACGCGTGGTCAATGGAGTACATGATTTTAATCTCTTCCTTCGGTACGCTAACCTCCTTTCACGTTTCAAAAGTGGAACTGATCGCTCTGGGCTTCGGATCACTATTTATACTAGGCATTACGTATGGCGATTACAGCGCCATCTGTTAGCAGCTTTTGTAACTATTATTTCAAACTGCTGTATAAACTTCTTACAGCTTTCACAATAAACATACCGTTTACTGCATTCATCTATCGATCTTTGTTTTCGAGATATTTAATTTTGAAATCAGGGAGTTCTTTTCTGGACACCCTGTATATAGATAGAGATTTATAATTACAGAGTTGTCACATTTCTTAATTTATAGTTATGTGGCATATTATGCCTATGGAGAGCGATCAAAATTTATATGAAACACACTTACTTCTGCTAAGATCACTATATATATTATCGATGAACTATGTCATTATCTTCAGAAACAATATTTTTATATAAATGAAACACACTTACTTCTGCTAAGATCACTATATATATATATTATCGATGAACTATGTCATTATCTTCAGAAACAATATTTTTATATAACAATTTTCTCCTATTTTCAAGAAAATAAAGAGTTACTTGTGAAAATGAAATATAAGGAAAATAACATTGTCAAACGATTAAAATTTGCATCATCAAAGTGGATCGTCATCTGTATTACACATTTAAAAATGGTGTCAAATGTAACGAAACGGTTGACACACCATTTTAAACGAGCAATACAGATGACGATCGACTTTGGTGATGTAAGTTTTAATCGTTGGACTATGTTCTTTTTCTTATATTTCATTTTCAGAAGTAACTCGTTATTTTATTGAAAATAGGAGAAAATTGTTATATAAAAATATTGTTTCTGAAGATGATGACATAGTTCATCGAAACCGGTTAAAAAAAACAACAAATAAACTATCGATCTTGGCTGAAGTAAGTGTGTTTTATATTTCTTCATTTCTTTCCGTGTCCTGTTAAAAAAATCGTATTTAAATTTTGCGCCCCTATAACATCCCCTCTACATCTACATCGCGGTACTATGAGTATGATTTGCTTCATCCTGTTGAAACCGCGTACGGTTCGCTGGAGAAAGTACTGCCGGTTTGCCTACATGTGGGCTCTGAACTCTTAAATTTCATCTTTCACGAGACGTACGAAGGAGGAAGCAATGTCGCGCGAGAATAGCCGAGTGGTCTTGAAGCGCCACGTTACGGATCGCGCGGCCTCCCGCGTCGGAGGTTCGAATCCTCCCTCGGGCATGGATGCGTGTGTTGTCCTTAGGTTAGTTTACCTTAGTTTAAGTAGTTTGCAAGACTAGGGAGTGAAGACCAACGTAGTTTGGTCCCATAGGACTGCAAACATTTGAACATTTTTGAGGAAGCAATATATTGGTTGACTCTTCACGAAACGTGCGCTTCCGGAACTTTGACAGAAGTCCATACCACGATACAGAACGCCTCTCTTGCAGCGTCTGCCACTGTAGTTTCCTCATCATCTCCGTAACCCTCTCGCGCTTACTAAATGAACTCGTACGAAGCGTGCTGCTCTCAATTGGATCTTCTCTATGTCTTCTATTAACCCCAGCAGGAACGGTTCCCGCACTGATGATCAGTATTAAAGCCCTGGGCGGACGAGAGTTTTGTAATCCACTTCCTTTGCGACGGTCTGCTCTTCCTGAGAATTCTTCCAATGGATCTGTGTGGCACCTGCTTTACCCACGATTGTTTTTATATCGTTGTTCCTTTTTAAATCGCCTCGTATGTCTATTCACGTGGATTTTTTTTTTTTTTTCCTGTTGTGGTCAACTTGAATCCCTCGAGGTCGAGGTCGGATACAGAGTGCGCAACTAGTGAGTTAACTTGTGGCTGTTTGGGGTAGTAGTTAGTATTATGGGCTGACCCCTTATTCAGAAGCTGTTTTTCAATATGGTTAAAATTGATGTTAGTTAGATTACATATGCGTGGGCAAATTTGAAATCACACTCTGTTACAGAAGGTGAACGAATTACAGCCGAATCAGCTTTCAGTTTTCGGAACTTATTATACTGGATTTGCCAAAGTTTATCTCTTAGTTGGGTGATACATTCATCAACATGTTTCCTGATTCCATCAAATACATGATTATTCATTATTCTGGCTAGGTGTAGATGGGCAGTGTACAAATTTCTTTTTTGCATATAAATTACGGACTCCATTCCGAAAAAAATACATGATTCTACGTGCAGAGGTAGAGATGGGGAAAGAAATCAGCCGTGACCTTTCAAAGGAAACCATCCTGGCATTTGCCTGGTATGATTTAGGGAAATCACTGTAAACCTAAATCTGGTTGCCCGGGGATGGATTTGAACCACCGTTTTCCGAATGCGAGTCCAATGTGTTACCACTGCACCACCTCACTCTACTTCTAGAACCGGTACTGGCTGGTTACCTCCATACCGAGGTTAGGTAGCAACCGAAGTACGCGATGCGTACGATCATCTTACATAGCTGCAATAAGCGATTCCACTTGCTCATCCAGGAGATAAAGTACTTATTATAAGATAGTCTGCTGTGATTTCAGCTAAAAGTAATTAAGTGCTGTAACACAAGTCAGGGACAATAGACCGTTATCGTTGCCTCACGAATGTAGCAATAATCTTATCGAAACACGTACGAAAATCTCTTCAGGAAGAATATAAATTGACCAACTCTGTCTCTGCTTCAATGCCTGAGTCGACATGAAACTGCTGTTGGTGTGTGTTCTCCTTTCCGTAGCGCTGGCGCAGGTGAGTGGGATGCCTACTACTGATTAACGAAATGTTTTCAAGATAAAACACAAGAGCGAAATGAGATATAGTACTTGTAATCATTTGGATTGATATCGTTACTATATGAGTTCCACGTTGCTCTTTCCCCAAGCTAATATTGCTCATTTCACCAACAAAAAAGAAGTCTTGTCAAAACCGGCGTGAATCGCCCGCCCTCGTAATCTTATTTGAAGAAAAAAAAAAAAGAGAAATATAATACTTTTAACCAACTTGCACTGCGCAGGCTGCGGAGGATAATTTAACCAGTAAAGAAGTTACATCAGAATGGAAAAACGGGGTACAATGTATTAGATATCAAAAATCAAAATGATTAACTTGGAGTGATAAACCGAAACAATTATGATAAATAAATATCACAAACCAACAATGGCTAGATAAAAAGAACTACCTGTATAATTTTGCATTGAAATGATTTTGACAGAGGTATTTATAGTTAAACACGTCTAGTATTATCGCCTCCTTTTGCCACATATCCAAAAGCCGGCATATAACATCTGCATGTCTAACTTTGTTGATGTCCCTTATTGATCGCCCTGTGGCGTGCATCATATAATCTCTGGTGCTGTACCGCTAGCAGTGCTTCAGGCTTCGGCAAACAGATCCTCATCATAGGAACTCATGTACGGTGAATACGGTGCATTTTCCAGAATCTCGCATCGTTAGAGGCGTAATGCACGATGCCACACCACTGCTGCTGTTGCGCCGCTAGCAGTGGGAGGTTCCGGAACATCTGCCGCACTCACCAGACATGAGCCTCTGGTATTTCGATATCTTTGCCAAAGTAAAAGAACCACTGTGAGGCATCTAGTACAATACCAGAGGTTACCTAATCAATTGCTCAGGGTGATCAGTACGAGACATCAACAGAAACAGAAGCGCAGATGGCGTACGACGCCTGGGGAAAAAAACTCACTGCCGTGTTTTACGGCACACTTCAGTGTTTCCTGTAGTTTACTGATTTTGTCTAACATTTCGACAAAACAATAAAAATATAAATAATAAAAAATATGGGCGATAGGATTACGACTGTACTACTGTGATAATATCTATGCACTCAACACAATATTTTTCTCTGACCGTATTTGATATTTGAGTTTTGCTTTGACAAACATATACTTTTTCTAGCTTTTACCTCTTTAAACTATTATTTCAATATCTCCCCATATTGTCATTATCTTTTTCCGTTAAAATATTATCACCTATCTTGTCGTGGTACTTTGTTCCCTTTTTCACGTTTAATTTTATTGCCTGCATTGGTTTGAGAATTTTTTCCTCTACGAATACGTGTAGTCACTTTTCGTTTCAGATGAACTGTTAAGGCGTTTTTTGCAGTTAAATTTCCTGTTGTCAAAAGGCCATCATAAACGGCCTATTTTTAGTATTAATAATCTATTTTTCGTCTGAAATACTTGAAAAATTTACTGGTCGCTGGAAGTCAACAATTACGTCTGTAAAATTTGGTGCCCATCTTCAACCATAGATACTGGTAGACTGGGAATGGCATAACTTCTCTACAGCTACACCACTGCTTTGCCAACAGTCACATTAGTGTTTCTAGCTTTGCTTATTAATTTACAATGCGTACTGTGTCAACACATGAGTGTTTCTAGCTTTGCTTATTAATTTACAATGCGTATTGTGTCATGGGGAGTAACATTAAATTTCACGTGTAGATATTGTCATGTTTACAATAGTGTCATTTCTTGAAAACTGCAAATTTGTTTTTATATACGGTTAATGTTTGCCAATAGTCACGTGATGCTATGTTGTTACCAAGGAGGTTAACCTCCTTGGTTGTTAACACGGCATATGTGTAGCCGCTCTGCTGTGTGTCCGGTCTACTAGTATCTATGGTCAGGTGCCGTTCGGTTGAACGGCGAGACCTAAAAGTGGGAACACGTTACAGAAACTGTGTCACATCACCGTTATTGTTGCAGACATATCTGAAACAATGAGTGATATGAAAAAACTTTACAGAGCAAATTTGTAGAGCATTTTCTCCTCTACAAATTCGTTTATTCAATTTTCGTATCTAATGAACTGTTAAGCCGTTATTTTCATTTAAATTTCGAGGTGTCAGAAAGTGCTCTCAAAGGCCCACTTTTAGTATTACTACCATAATTAAAAGTGGGCTACTTAATAACGACATTCCTTCAATTTTCGCACTCATCTTCGCACCACTAAGACAGACATTTCATTTTATCCGTAAACAACACTGATTTATCGATGAATGCAACTGGATAAATCTTCCTATCATTCAGAAAACTAGCCACGGATCACAGAGTGATTTTGGATCAACGATTCCACTATAAGCAGTAACTACGAACAAATCACAACACAGAGCGAACTCGAAATGGAGTCTTTTGTTGTAATTGAACCAGAGATACTATTGCGGACGAGTGGAACCGCGATTGTAGCAGTGGCACGGAGAATAAGTGAAACGGCATTACACTGGTATATGAAGCGGTGCATCGCGCACGACACACTAGCTAGCACACTGTTTTGATACAAATCGACTTTAGGAACTGAAAGCGCTACAAATATAATAACAACTATGTACGCTGACAGTTGGTACATCGGTTTCACGACTTAGAGCAACATCTTCAGGTGTTCCGTCTATCTCATAAAAAAGTTTGGGGTGAATCCAACCTTCTTAGACAAGGTTCCCATCAAAACAACCGAACGAAGGAAATTAATTTTTCTACCCATTCCTCTGGAAAATCCTGCTTCATTGTATGTCGGTCGGAGGACATAAGTCGTTTGGTCACTAGAAGTAGCTCTTGCTGTCTTCGGCCACTCATCGTGACATAAAGCAGCTTCCGATGCCCTGAGCATAAAAATTATTTATATGTCAAACTTGTTCAAGATTGTCAACAATTAATAATCTCTATAGCATCGTTTACTTACGGTCCGTTAAGTATTTCTAAAACATTAAAATATTAGTCCTACACCTAGATCCACATAATTACTTTGGAAATTACATTTAAGTGCGTGGCAAAGTGTTCATCTAGCCCCTTTCATTTTATTTAGGTCTTACTATTATAAGTCAGTAATTCGAAAGACGTAATATTTTACTATGGCAGAGGCAATAGTTATACATTTCTCATTAAGATTCTGTGACATCACTACGAGTTATTATTTATCACTTTATGTCAGGTTACTGGTTTCCACGTTTGTGAAAGTGCCAAAAATACTTCTCGTATTGCTCAAACACTGTTATTGCAATGATGAATTTTTTTAAACAGCTTTATGAAAGGTACGTCTTTCAGCTAGCCTACAATCAATGAATTGTTTGATTTATTCTACTTTCCGAAGAATTCTTCGACTAGTTAATCTTCCGAACTATCAAGTGAATAGCATCTCTGATAACACAGGAGAATTGGAATTAAAGTTTAAATTTTTGTGTTTTATTATTTTCTTCAAGTTGGCCAGTTTTGAACGACTGACATATAAAACCCAATCCCCTAAGAAGCGTGTTGATTAAATTCAAAGGGCTTGTAGCAATACTCATGGGCACCCCTACCACTTTGGTGCTTCAGCTTAAAACGAAAAACTGATAAAATTTCTTCGCATTATGACTTATCGCGTTTTCACCATCAATCCTAATGAAAGTGCCACATCTCACATACAAAAATTAAATAATGTTAGTTTCTGTATTTCATAACATTTTGAAAGGAAAAAAAAAACCGGCGGCATTAACACATGAAAGGCGAGTTAAACCATCTCTAATTGTTGTGTCAGTGGGCTGTGTTCGGCTGTAATTCATCGCATTGCTTTTCGTGATGTCTTCGACAGTCTGAAAAAGTATTTTTATTCATCAATTATTTAAAATTTCAGCATTTTAGTCCAGTACATTTGGTTTTATGTGACGGCCACTGTTGCACTTTCATTATGTCTTTCACTTCAGAGTGTCCTCTGGTACACTCGAACATTTTCTAGTCTCTGTTGGTAATTCCCCAATCTCCAACGTGCCGCTCCGTTTTCATAGTTTATGGAAATCCACACAGTCGAAACAACCGGGACATTAGCACTGTCCAAAAGGACATTCCCGACAAAATAAGTCTGCTAGCATCAAGAACTAATCTTCAGAGTGAATGTTCGGGTGCTAAGGATCTAGTTACTGCGCTCCATAACCCCATATCCAACCATCCATCTTGAGACAGACGTTTCTGAGAATGTACGGTTGTAGTGCAGCAAAATAAAGACACTATTATCCAGTGTCCTCACGGTTTGAGTGACTCCCACCATTCAGAGTGCCCTTTGTGCAAACTTTATTGAAACTGAATTGAAACCTCTTCACTTACATTATTCACAGTTTTGAGCATGGCTATGAATCAGCGACTGTTATAATACAATTAAACTTTTAAGGGGCAGTCCTCAGTAGCAAAGTATGAATATAATCGTAACCAGATTTCAGTGCCACTATGGGCACCTCCTTCAGAATAAGATAAATATGTTAAAACTACATGTCAAGATCTAAAATAATACAAAAAATATCTGACATAATTACATAGTCATATTTAAAAAGTAAATACTTGTGGCCAGACAGATCAGTCACTAGGGGCTGTGATGTCACCGCTGCTAACCTTGACAGATAGGCAGAGCAGTCACTAGGGGCTGCGATGTCTCCGCTGCTAACATCGACAGATAGGCGGAGCAGTCACTAGGGGCTGCGATGTCTCCGCTGCTAACATCGACAGATAGGCGGAGCAGTCACTAGGGGCTGTGATGTCTCCACTGCTAACGTTGACAGATAGGCGGAGCAGTCACTAGGGGCTGTGATGTCTCCACTGCTAACGTCAACAGATACGCAGAGCAGTCACTAGGGGCTGTGATGTCTCCGCTGCTAACGTCGACAGATAGGCGGAGCAGTCACTAGGGGCTGTGATGTCTCCGCTGCTAACGTCGACAGATAGGCGGAGCAGTCACTAAGGGCTGCGATCTCTCCACTGCTAATGTCGACAGACATCGCAGCCCCTAGTGACTGCACTGCCTATCTGTTGACGTTAGCAGCGGAGACATCACAGCCCCTAGTGACTGCTCCACCTATTTGTCGACGTTAGCAGTGGAGACATCGCAAACCTTGTGACTTCTCCGCCTCTCTGTCAACGATAGCAGTGAAGACATCACAGCTCCTAGCAACTGCTCCGCCTATCTGTCGACGTTACCAGCGGAGACATCGCAGGCCCTAGTGACTGCTCAGCCTATCTGTCGACGATAGCAGTGGAGACATCGCAGCCCCTAGTGACTGCTCTGCCTATCTGTTGACATTAGCAGCCGAGACATCGCAGCCCCTAGTGACTGCTCCACCTATCTGTCTACGTTAGCAGTGGAGACATCGCAGCCCCTAGTGACTGCTCCGCCTATCTGTCGATGTTAGCAGCAGAGACATCGCAGCCCCTAGTGACTGCTCCGCCTATCTGTTGACGTTAGCAGCAGAGACATCACAGCCCCTAGTGACTGCTCCACCTATTTGTCGACGTTAGCAGTGGAGACATCGCAAACCTTGTGACTGCTCCGTCTATCTGTCAACAATAGCAGTGGAGACATCGCAGCTCCTAGCAAGTGCTCCGCCTATCTGTCGACGTTAGCAGCGAAGACATCGCACCCCTAGTGACTGCTCCGCCTATCTGTCGACGATAGCAGTGGAGACATCACAGCTCCTAGCAACTGCTCCGCCCATCTGTTGACGTTTGCAGCGGAGACATCGCAGCCCCTAGTGACTGCTCTGCCTATCTGTTGACATTAGCAGCAGAGACATCACAGCCCCTAGTGACTGCTCCACCTATCTGTCGACGTTAGCAGTGGAGACATCGTAAACCTTGTGACTGCTCTGCCTATCTGTCAACGTTAGCAGCGGAGACATCACAGCCCCTAGTGACTGCACCGCCTGGCCACAAGTATTTATTTTGTAAATATAACTATCTGATTATGTCAGATATTTTTGTATTATTTTAGATCTTGACATGTAGTTTTAACATATTCATCTTCGTCTGAAGAAGGTACCCAGAGTGGCACTGAAACCTGGTTATGATTATATTCGTACTTTGCGACTGAGGGCTGCCTCTTAAAAGTTTAATTACATTATTCACATTTTGCACGTGTTAAAATGTATTACATTTGTCGGAATAACCAAGTTATTTGGAAAAAGTTTGTAAATCTATGAGACCAGACTAAAGTGGACCCCATTAGACTTAGAAATCCTACTTAAACTAACCTAAAGATAACAGAGTTATCCATGCCCCAGGGAGGACTCGAATCTCTGACTGGGCGGCTGCGTAGCCCTTGACATGGCTCCTAGAACCGCTCAGCCACTCCCATGCAGCCCAATTTATTTCATCAATCATTAATAAAAAATAAAAAAAAGTCTATACGTTACTGGGAATAATTTTATTTGATATCTGAAAACTCTCTAAGTTTTCTGTCTACTTCAATGTGCAACTGGTTATTTATAGCATAATTACGGTTTTGAAAAGTTGTCTTCTTTTCCAGACATTCGATGAATATTTTATGTAGTTCCTTTTTTTATTTCATTTTCTCTAGATTTAACAATTTCTGGTGTATTTCATTTGTTAATATTTCGCCTGAATTTACAGTCTTCATCTGAAATAGTTCTTATTTTGGTAACTAAATTTCTATATTCGTTATTTATCTCCTGAACTATACAAACATTTATATAAGTCGAACGAGTCTACAATTTTCGTTCTCGTTACTCTCGTCGTATTTTGTGATAAAGTTTGATATCTGACCAAGCATCACGTATTGTTTCGCCTTCGTCATTGACCTCATATGTTCTGCTTTTAATTATTATTTTCTTGTCTTGGTGTATTTCTTACTTCACAGCTGTAACACATCTGGCGTTATTTAATTCCTATTTCACCGTTACCGCGTTTTTTTTTTATTCTAATGCTCGAGAATTTTCTGATCCTAATTAAAAAGTTGTGGAACCAGTTGGATCCGTAAAGTCCGTATCGTCACCCATAAACCCACTCTTAATGCAGCAATGTGGCGCCACATGAGTAGCTGAGCTCGTTCTGTGGACTGTGATCATTAGATGAGTTCCCTCATTCCGCTACTTTCAAAATTATTTCTCCTACTTTGGAATAGTCATTGTTCTAGGAAGTCGTAAGCGACCCCGTGATGTCGCGCGGTAGTGGCCGCGTGGTCTAAGGCACCTTGCTACGGATCGCGCGACGGCTCCCACCAGAAGTTTGGGTCCTCCCACAGAGATTGGATTGGGTTGGGTTGTTTGATTGGGATAAGGGGAGTAAATTGCTAAGGTTATATATTCCCCGTGGGGGAAAGTAGGGGAAGGAGAAAGGAAGTATAGTCCAAGTAAAGAGGGAAGGAATACTGCATTAGCTCGGGGCCACATGATCACGAAATAACCGTGAACCCCTGGGGGGCCTCCAACGAGCATGGGTGTGTGTGTTGTTCTCAGCGTCAGTTAATTTAAGTCGTTTTTATTTCTAGGGGCCGATGACTTTAGCATTTTGGTCCCTTAGGATTACAAAGTTTTGAAAATCTATTAAATTATACTAGACTGCCTTTCTCCATTTCGTAGTTAGGACCAACATGAGCACTTCAGATACCGATTACATATCAGAAAGGCCATATTTGAATTTTGAGATTTAGCAAAAAATGTTCAAATGTTTGTAACTCTATGGGACCAAGCTACATTGATCATCAGTCCCTACTACTTAAGTTACACTAACATAAGAACAAACACAATCGAACCTCCGACGCGAGAGGCCGCGCGACCCGAAACGTGGCGCTGCAGACCGCTCGGCTACTCCCGCGCGGATGAAATTTAGCAGCCTGTATTAGTGTCACCTATCAAACTAAATTCAGAGCGCAGCTAGCTGACTTCGATCAATTGTCCTTGTTTATAGTGTAGTTTGGTGAACAGTACACTAAATTTTCTTTATCCTAACCTATATGCGAAGCTGTACTACTGTTGACTGGACTGTACGTCACAGTCTAACCTGACTAGCGCCATCAATCCTCATTTATGTATGATTTGGTTATTACACATATTTATCTGAGAAGATGATGTAAAATATAAGCAAGCAATTGTAGACTGACGCCTTAAATCAAAGAAATGATGATAGAAACAGTATTGGAATAAATTGGTAGTTAACGCAGAGATTCGATGATAAGTGGCAGGGATACAAAGAGAGTCCTCGGGAATGTTAGATGAACGCACCCTACTCCGATCTGGTAAATCTTTTTAGAAAGAAGAAAGTTTTTGATGCTGAAGAAACAATGGCACCGAGTGACGTAAGTTAGTTTAGAGAAGGGCGGCACTTCGTTAGTCTTTCATCGTGACTTTATGAACAAAAAATACGACTCTGGTTGCTACCACCGCGGTTCTTTCGTGTGCGCCCGAAGTTGACCTGATTAATAGAGACCAGTTATTACAAACAAACAAAAAAATTGTTGCAATCTGTGTTTTGTGCATAAACTAGTTAAGTAAACAAAGTTAGGAACATCTTGAGGCAAGTGTTCATCTCTGTGTCACAATGTATAAAACACAGTGGCCGGCCGCACTGGCCGAGCGGTCTGCGGCGCGCCAGTCACAGTCTGCATGGCCGCTCCCTAGGGCATGGGTGTTTGTGTTGTCTTTAGTGTAAGTTTGTTCATAATTAGTTTGTAAGCTTAGGGACTGATGACCCCGCAGTTAAGTCCCTTCAGCTTAACAAATATTTGAACATTTTGAAAACACGTTTCTGCGTCGACTTGATAAAGGTATGATGCAAAGATTGAGATTAAAGTGGGTTGACTGAAACAAAGGCTATTCTTAATCTTCATATGGATGATGTGATGGAGCACCTTGGAGACACCTGCCTCGTTAACAGATAATAAGAAGAGTGTCGTTTACCCATTCGAGATAAGTTACCTCTGTGCCAGACGTACCTAAAAAACGTATTGGGTATAATGGATAGTTTTGTCGAGGAAGGTTACTTGTGTATCAGAATGACAGCCATTTTACTTACCACTCTCACTAACATACTACTAAAAGAAGCTCACTGCAATACCGCGAGTTTATTATTATTATTATTATTATTATCGTTATTATTGCTATTATTGTCATTACAGCGTGGTAAAGCTGTAATGTGTATCTCTGGAAACGTCGAGTGAAGAATCTAGGGGTTCTTGGTATGAAGAGGATTAGCGACGGTCCACAATTAAATGCTTCTGAATAAATCTGCAGAACAGTAGCCTGTGTGGTATAACTGATTTCATACGGCCGCGCCGGAGCGGCCGAGTGCGTTGAGGCGCTATGCTACGATGTCGGCCGTTCCCCGTTGGGGTTTCGAATCCCCCTCGGGGATGGACATTTGTGCCGTCTTTAGTATAAGCTAGTTCATAAGTAGTTTGTGAGTTTAGGGACTGATGACCCCGTAGTTAAGTCCCTTAAGCTCTACAAACATTTGAACATTTCGAGGATCTAAAGTAATCTTTCGCAATCAATGATAACTCTAACAGTGCGGCTCTGTAGCACAGTGGTAGTGCCAGACTATGAATCCGATGGTCGCGGATTCGATCCCCGCCAGCTCGTAGGATCTTTATCTGCCACTTTCCACTTATTTCACCTCTAGCACTTTGGCTGATGTGAAAAATGTTGAGTAGCATCGTGGTTCGAAATCCACGTTAAATTGTAGGTGCCCCTATAACTGGCTGGGTAAGTCAGTTCGAAGGTCGGAGGAAGGCATCGGCATACCACATCCAAACAGGACCATGCATGGTAAAGCACTGTGGTGTTCAAACCAATCTTCGGATTGTAGATTGCGTTACCTTTTTTAATAGTAATAATGACGCCATTAAAAAAAGCTAGAAAAATATATTTAATATACAAGGACCCAACTAAAGGGGCAACATCTGTTAATTAGGAGAAAATAACATGTGTAGGAACTATGTTTCAAGTTTCTGAAAGTAAACGTTAAAGACAGTATACAGGACTTTCTGGAAGAATACTTTATATCAGTAGAAGATGTAGTGCCACAAAGGACCAACTCCTGATCGATAAAATCATACTGAAAGACTTCAAAACCTGGAGAATAATACGTAGTGTTTCAAAAATATTTTTATAAATTTTGAGGACGGATTCCTTACATCAAAAATATAATAAAAATTTTACATAAACGTATGTTCAAAAATCTTTCGTTTGTGAGTTATTGATGAAAGTTTGCAATTTATGTGATTGTAGTTCATCAACACATAAATGCTCGCAATATCCCCCTTTGTTTCCAAATACGAAGGATACTTTCAAATGTTGTTGTTGTTGTGGTCTTCAGACCGGAGACTGGTTTGATGCAGCTCTCCACAATACCCTATCCTGAGCAAGCCTCTTCATCTCCACATAAGAACGGCAACCCACATCTGTCTGAATCTGCTTACTATATCCATCTCTTGGTCTTCCTCTGCGATTTTTACCCCACACACTTCCCTCCAATGCTAAATTCACAATTCCTTGATGCCTAAGAATGTGTCCTACCAATCTATCCCTTCTTTTAGTCAAGGTATGCCAGAAATTTCTTTTCTCCCCAATTCTGTTCAGTACCTCCTCATTAGTTACGAGATCCACCCACCTAATCTTCAGCATTCTTCTGTAGCACCATATTTCAAAAGCTTCAATCCTCTTCCTGTCCGCACAGCTTATCGTCCATGTTTCACTCCCATACAAGGCAACACTCCATACAAATGCCTTCAGAAAGGACTTTCTTAGGCTTAAATCAATATTCGATGTTAACAGATTTCTCTTTTTCAAAAACGCTTTTCTACCCATTGCCATTCTGCATTTTATATCCTCTGTACTGCGACCATCATTTGTTATTTTACTGCCCAAGTAACAAAACTCATCTACTTCCTTTATTGCTTCGTTTCCCAATCTAATTCCTTCAGCATCACCTGATTTTCTTACATTGCACTCCATTACCCTAGTTTTGCTCTTGTTAATGTTCATCTTATATGCTCCTTTCAGCACACTGTCCATTCCGTTCAATTGCTCTTCCAGGTCCTTTGCTGTCTCTGACAGAATTACTATGTCGTCGGCAAAACGCAATGTTTTTAATTCTTCACCCTGAACTTTAATTCCTTCTCCAAATTTCTCCTTGCTTTCTTTTATGGCTTGCTCAATGTACAAATTGAATAACAATGGAGAAAGACTACAACCCTGTCTTACTCCCTTTCCAACCACTGCATCCCTTTCATGCCCTTCAACTCTGACAACCGCTGTTTGGTTTTTGTACAAGTTGTAAATAACCTTACGCTCCCTATATTTTACTCCTGCTTGCTTCAGAACTTGAAAGAGTTTATTCCAATCAATATTGTCAAAGGCCTTCTCCAAATCTACAAAAGCTAGAAATGTAGGTTTGCCTTTTCTTAATCTATCTTCTAGGATAAGCCGTAAAGTGAGTATTGCCTCCTGTGTTCCTATATTTCTCCTGAACCCAAACTGATCTTCCCCGAGGTCGGCTTCTACCAGCTTTTCCATCCTTCTGTATATAATTCGAGTTAATATTTTGCAACCATGACTTATTAAACTGATGGTTCTGTAGTTTTCACACCTGTCTGCACCTGCTTTCTTTGGAATGGGGATTATAACATTTTTCTTAAAGTCTGAGGGTACTTCGCCTGTCTCATACATCTTACACACAAGGTGAAACAATTTTGTCATGGCTGGTTCTCCCAGAGACTTCAGTAGCTCTGAGGGAATATCATCTACTCCAGGAGCCTTGTTTCGACTTAGGTCTTTCAGGGCTCTGTCAAATTCTTCTCTCAGTACAGTATCACCTATTTCATCTTCCTCTACATCCTCTTCCCTTCCTACAATTTTGTCTCGAAGTTCATTTCCTTTGTAGAACCCCTGTATATACTCCTTCCACCTTTCAGCTTTCCCTTCTTTGCTGAGAACTGGTTTTCCATCAGTGTCCTTGATATTCATAGAGCTGTTTTTCTTATCTCCAAATGTTTCTTTTATTTTCCTGTAGGCTGTATCTATTTTCCCCCTATTTATACATTCTTCTACATCCTTGCATTTGACTTCTAGCCACTCCTGCTTAGCCATTTTGCACTTCCTGTCAATCTTATTTCTTAGTCGTCTGTACTCCATTTTGCCTGTTTCATTTACTGCATTTTTATATTTTCTCCTTTCATCGATTAAATTTAGTATCTCCTGTGATATCCAAGGATTTTTTGTAGGTCTTGCCTTCCTACCTATTTTGTCCTCTGCTACTTTCACTATTTCATCTCTCAATTTTACCCATTCCTCCTCTACTGTTTTATTTCTCCCTGTTTCTGTCAATTGTTGGCTAAAGCTCCCTCTGAAATTCTTTAGAACCTCAGGTTTCTTCAATTTATCCAGGTCCCATCTCCTTATTTTCCTACCTTTTTGTAGTTTCTTCAGTTTCAGTCTACAGTTCATAACCAACAAGTTATGGTCAGAGTCTATATCTGCCCCTGGGTATGTCTTACATTGTAAAACCTGGTTACGAAATCTATGTTTTACCATTATAAAATCTATCTGGTATCTTCCGGTGTCTCCTGGTCTCTTCCACGTATACAACCTTCTTTTGTGATTCTTGAACCAGGTGTTTGTTATAACTAAATTATGTTCTGTGCAAAATTCTACCAGGCGGCTTCCTCTTTCATTCCTTTTGCCCAGACCATATTCACCTACTATATTCCCTTCCCTTCCTTGTCCTACTACCGAATTCCAGTCTCCCATAACAATTAAGTTTTCCTCTCCCTTAATTGTTTGAATAATACGCCCGTAAAATTCCACAGTAATCCATTTATCATGGTAGATACCTGCCATTGTATTTCGAGTACTGATACAGGAACAAACTGGAGGTCCATCATCTGTAAGCCGCTTGTTCCTTCCAATCTGCATTAACAAATCATCTAGAAAATCCTGAGAATGATTAATGAAAGAATTCCATGCAGACTATGCATGTAACATGTGCACGGAGGATGTGTGGTCCTATGGTCTTCTTCAGATCCAATCTTCACACAGATTCAATAAAAACTAATGACGAATATAACAATACAATACCATGTAGGGCATTGGTCTAAATAACTAAAGTGTAACTGGAAAGTTACTGAACATCCTCTTTCATTAATAGCTTGAAATGATTTTCGGACAAATATGAACGAATTTTCTTCTTTTAGTGTAAGGAATTGTTTCACAAAGTCTGCAAAAGTATGTATTGAAACAACCCATGTATAACTAGGATTGACTACACAAAGGCCTTTATCTTACTGTCACATATTTTGATCGTGAAGTTCCAGTAAACCATCGTGGTCAGGAAAGCATCAGTAAATTCTCAGAAAGCACAGCGGAAACCTGAAAAATATTAGAAGGCGCAGGAAAAGAAAGTTGCAATATAGTCGTCATAAAGAGAGGAACTATGCATGGAGATCCGTATCCCTATTGCTGTTCATCGTCGATATGATTCTGCTGCCAACCATTTCATAGAAATAGTCCCAAGTATCGAGCTATAAACGTTATCAGGTACATAGTCAGCCAGAAACTAGTGAAAATGTGTTACTGAAATCCAGTCTCTGTGAACTACAGTCCAAATCTTTAGAAAATATATCAGTATGGTAATATATTTTTGCGGAAACAGCGATCTTACAATTTTTTTTTTTTTTATATAAAACAGTATAGAAAGTTCTGGACTATAAAATAAAAACATTATCCTAAGGCAAAGATTCAGAAAGTAAAAGTATCAAAATGTTAAATGGAAAACCATCAAGTGTTAGCGGCTAGAAGCCTAGAAATACCTAGGAATTTCGTAATTCAATAACATCGACCATGGATAAGTTAAAAATTAAGTCAGCCAGGAGTACAGCTTTCCAGGGCAAAAAAAAAAAAAAAAATAAATAAATAAATAAATAAATAAAAAATTAAAAAAAAAAATTGAAACGCGAACTGAAGGGTAGGAATACCTTCAGAGGACTCAGTACCTTGGTCATACCCGTCATCAAATACACAGCAGGCATGGGGAACTGTACAGGAAATTGAAAAAAAATACAGTTCACCATACACGATAGGCAACATTTGCCTAGAGAAAACAGGTAGTGAAACAGATAATAGAATTAGAAATGCATGCATTGAGAAACTATGGGAGGATAGGGAAGAATCAGCCGGGATTGCTCAAGTATTTGGGACCCGCAGCAGATCGGTTTGAAGGAAGACATAGAGGCGGTTCAGAGGCGAGCAGCTAGATTTGTTACCGGTAGGTTCGACCAATGCGCGAGTGTCACGGAAATGCTCCGGCAATTCAATTGGGGATCGCTGGAAGAAAGACGACGTTCTTTTCGTGAATTTCTGTTAAGTAAATTTAGAGGGCCGGAATTTGAAGCTGAGTGTAGTACGATCTTGCTGCCGCCTACTTACATTTCGCGTAAAGATCACAAAGACAAGATAAGAGAAATTAGGGCTCGTACGGAGGCATATAGGCATTCTTTTTTTCCTCGTTCAATTTGGGAGTGGAATAGGAAAGGAAATGCCTAGTAGTGGTACAGTGTACCCTCCGCCACGCACCTTACGGTGAATTGCGGAGTATGTATGTAGATGTAGATGTAGATTGAACTCAAAAACAGACAGCTTCTAATGATCAGCACAGATAACCTGTATGCTGGAATGATAGACTATGCAATGAAGCATAGCTTCTGTAGTTTGGGAGAATGGAGGCGAAATTGTACCGGCATCAAAGACAGATTTGCCAAATCAGTAAATTGCAGAGTACACAAAGAAGTTGATGAAACAATTTACTATATCCTGATGTGTTATAGAAAGATCGATCAGGCTGATAACAGCATAATGATGTGATACGAATCACTTACTGGAATTCGTGCCAAAATTACCATCTTCCTGGGACAAAGAAACTGATGGGACAACTGCTCTCTAAAACAGACATGCCAAATTACTGTACGACTTCAGCAGATCGACTGCTGAGACACATCGTACCAGACATTACTGATGTCGATAAAGAGAACTGTTATGTTTACACTACTGTCCCAGGTGATAGCAGCATCAATGCTTAACACCTTGAAAGCTTGCCAGATACGAAAATTGAAAGCCAAACAAGAACGCTCTGGGGCAAAACGCAGAAAGTATTACCAGTAATTCTAGGAGCACTGTCAATTGTGCAATTAGATCTTGACAGGCGCTTCAAAACATCCATCTGTCAGCAACAAAAATCTACTCCTCTAAAATCTCCACGAACTATCCGCCAATATTTCACCTTGTCTTAGACACGTGGCAAATTTGCGACAGTTTAAAATATTAAATCTAGTACAATGAGCTCATTTATTCTTAATATAACCCTAATTAAAAACGCTCGTATCACAGCACAACAATAGGGGAGTATGTCATGGGCAGAGTCAAATATTTAAAAGACATATATTGTAGCTTAAAAAAACGTTTACATTAAGAAATTTTGACATATTGAGACATAGGTAAACTAACACAAAAATTATTGTCACGTCATTTAACATGAGACACGGAATCATGTCATCCAATATGGCACTTCTCATGTCGTCCAATTGAATTTTAGAATAGCTCCGTAAACGCTTACTTACTATTACTAATCGAGAGCTGACTGCTCTGGTGCATTTCCATTAACCAATAAGAAATCACTAAAACTTCAAGACTTTTTTCATTTAAATGTTTCTGAACCTGTCAGATAAGTGGAGAAACTAGTTCTCTTCTTTTACATCTTGCACTCTAGCCAGGACATATCCCCCTTCTGTAGTGTCGCGATAGGAGCATTTCCATTCTGCTTTGCTCTTACTTTACTTGCTATCATTCTTTATTCACTAAAACCTGTCCATGTTGCCTATAACCTGTGACTAAGGGTCCTCCAAGGCTGTTCGTCGATTGCTAAATAAATAAAATTTCGTGTGGCTCATTGGCCTGGTGCAAGTCTTTCAATTGTACGCCACTTCGGCGACTTGCGAGTCCCTACCCTACCCCAGTTATCCAACCGGGGAAAGGGGACCTAAAGCTTAACGTGGAATCCGAACCACGTGTCGTTTCTGGCGACTCCTCACATCGTTGAGAGGTGAAGGATGGGTTAAAGTGCAGACTGAAAAATTCCGAGGTCTGACCGGGTTTTGAACTCGCGACCCTTCGGTTTCCAGTCGACACTTTACCCCAAGACCACCGGGCCCGACAGTCGATTGCTAATGCAGCTGTTTGTGTAGCCTCGTCTTGAGGACGTACAAATGAACATGTCCTGTCAATATGAACTGCTGGTTTGTTCTTTTTGAATATGAGTGTACAACCTGGTCATTGCCTTCAGCTGCATGCTAGAATAGTTTGACAATGTTCAGAGTGGCTGACTGTGGTGCGTTGCTGCTTGCAGGGGGACCCCGTGGGGTACGCGAGTCGCTTCCCCTCGGTCAGAGCGAGGAGGCCGATGGACAGAGTGGTGCTCACACCAGCAGGCAGCCACCGAGGTGAGTCCGCGCGCTCATAACGTCCGTCTGAGAGCCTCAAGACACACACGCAGCAAGAAAGCGGCATCTAAACAGAAATATTCCAATCGAAATATCCACGGATGCACTGCCGGTCTACAGTGTCCAACGGTCACAATATTTCGGCGATCATACATTTCGCCATCATCAGGTGAATTGACGGACTGAGCTCCTGGAAACGCGCCGGCACGGTGATCCGCACGCTACGGCGGCTCGAAGGGCATGAGAAACATTCTACACCGCATAAGTATTATGTTGCTAGATCTCTTAGTCGAAGAAAAGATAGACAGCATGACATTTTTAGAACAGCGGGTTTGTAACGATTAGTTACCCCACACTCCAACAGTTCAAGATCATTTACTTCGGATGTAATTCAGCTAGCGTGAGTCCCGACGATGCATTTAGCGAATCGGTAAGCAAATGTCAAGCTAAAAGTTCGCTGACAGTGAGGTAAAGATTCAAGGCACATTCAGTCATAGGAACAGTGTCTCGTACGTTTTATCAGCCAGCCTAATAAATACCCCAGGTGACCAGCACTTAGGTAGTCGGTGTTTGCCATCAAAAGCGATCATACCCGATAGTATTCGATGCAATGATCGTTATTTGGCAGTGATATTATCGTATTAATTTACGTCCTGAACATATTTGTACACCGAAATGATCATGGACAAGTAGCCACGAGCTGCTGAGTATATGCTGGGAACAATGATCAATGTTCAAATGTTTGTTATGATTATGGAACTTAACTACGGGGTTATTAGTCCCTAAACTTACAAACTACTTATGAACTAGCTTATCCCAAGGACGCCACAAATATCGATGCCCGAGAGGGGTTTCGAACCCCCGACCGTAGTGGCCGTGCAGACCGTGACTGAAGCGCCTCAGTCCCCTCGGCCACCGCGGGCGGCCGGGAACAATGCACAATATCAAAGATGGCTGACCCGTAGGACAACAAAGACAGCCGCAGTGCTTCTCGCACTGACAGCTGTTTGCTGTAAACGCTGTTTTGGTTCATCACTACAAGCATGACTCTTAGATAAGACTTACCGTTCCAGTAGGGGCCACCACATCTTGGCAAGCACTGTGCAAGCCTCTTTTGCTATTCGTGCTAACATTCTCCTGAGTAGTTCCCGTCTGGTGATCCGAATGGGAGAGTATATTACATCCGCCATATTTTTCGAAAGAGACGATATTATCATATATTAATACAGTAGAACTGCATCTTCTCTGGGAAAGTAGCGACTGTAGTTTCCCTTTCAGCCGTTCGCAGTAACTGCATGCCAGTGTCACGTTACCTGACTGTACATTCAAGCTGTTGCTCCTATAACTAATGACCAGGCTGCTGCCTTTCTTCAGGAGTCACGCGTTTGTCTGGCCTCTCCAAAGGTACCCCTGCGCTGCGGTAGCATCTAAGGTTCGGCTTCTGTATCGTTGAAAAACGTAAGCAGCTGGCAATCGCGAACAAATGTTTGTAAATCCATGTGGCTTAACTACTCTGGACATCAGTCCCTAGGGTTACAAACAACTTAAACTAACTTATGCAAAGGACAACAAATACACCCGCTCCCGACGGAGGACTCGAACCGACAGCCAGCAGCGGCGCGCTCCGCAGCTTGGCGTCATAGAACGCTCGGCCACTCCACCGCGGCAAAACCAAACAGATCGTGTTTTTTTTTTTTTTTTTTTTTTTTTTTTTTTTTTTTTTTTTTTAATGCGAGCCACTGTTGTTGGCGTGTCATTCCTAGTTGACCATACGGTCACCGTTAGCTGTACTTACCGTAATAAAGTAACAGAGGGGTATCCTTTTGCAGATGAGACGAAGGCACCTGGTGGCGGCCGCATCATCGGGGGTAGCGAGGCTTCTCTGGGCCAGTTCCCCTGGCAGGCGTCGGTGCGTCTGGACGGGCGCGGCTTCTGCGGAGGTTCCCTCATCACCCAGCACTGCGTCCTCACCGCGGCACACTGCGCCGACGGGTGAGTCTCACACTCTATAGTCGGGCCGAAATACGATGATCGCTGGCTCCGCCTACTGGGCTGGGAGACCGCGCCTGCTGCGGAAACTCAAGGCAACCATGTTGCCAAGTAGTTAGCTGCGGGACAGTATAGCTACTGGTCCCTGTTGTCTGTCAGTAGGGCTGGGCAAATGATACTCGCATTCGAACATGCTCGGGATTTCCCGATACAGCGGACAACTCGATACAGTATCGAACTGTTCGAACACTTTGATAATAAATGACTGCCGCTGCGTATCATCCATCGATACACGGGAAATTTTAAAGTTAGCGCGCTATCACTTTGCTCAGAACTAATATCATAGGAAGTACAAGTACATTTAAAGTAAAAGAAGGACTACACTATGAAAAACTCTATATTTTGTTTAAAACAGTGCCTACATATGTGTCTCGTGTCACTGCAAGATATGATCCACTGATAAACAAAATATCTGCTCCTGGAACAGAACTACTGCACCTCATTACTGACGGCTAACATTCAATGAAAAAAAATTGAATCCTTCATAAGTATAAATTACGTTTAATGTGATTATAAGAGATAGGTTGGAAGTGACCATTCCATTCCCTGTTCATACGGTACAGTAACATAAGAATGTTACCACCTTTTAATCGCCTTGAAAACAAGATTAAAAGAGATGAAATAGGGAAAACATTAGAAGTTTAATACCCAGTAACGGAAATAAAATGAACTGATTGCGACCTTTGAATAAACGGCGCACGAGCTCCTGTGTACGTAGTATCAATGGCGTCGCTAGATCGCAGCACTAGAATTTTAAATCGCGATTGCTATCGTTTACTTAAAGCCTATATTCGCTACTGTTTTTACATATGACCTGCATTCTAGGAGCTACTATAGTCGAAATTTCACACCTATCAATCCCTATAATACATTAATGACACCCTATGTTAGTTATAAATCGTATACTGCAGAGCACAGGAAAGATTTATGAATATCATCGTTTTGATTGATTCTACTGTCAGTTCTTGGTGAAACATTTCAAATTAAAGAACTGAACACTTGTTATTGCCTTGTTTCATAAAACTTTATTTTTCCGACCTAGGCAATAATTGAAACAAGGCGATAACAAGTGTTCAGTTACTGAATATCATGGTTGTAAATCGTAGAGATAGTACCCCCTGACATTGCTAGATAGCGTCGTGATCGAATGTTCAAACATTTGCCGAGATTTCCCTAACTGTGACGTAATTTGTTTGAACAGTTCGAGTCATGTTCAAACCCAGCTCTATCTGATAGAACTGGCAAAAGTGCAGAGCGCATCCGAACGCGCGCATGCGCAGAGCAAGGCTCACGTTTGACTTGCTCCAACGGTCTGCCGCCGCAGGCGGCGCTCAAAGCCGATTGGCTCAAGTACCAGGGATCATCCTATTTCGTCTAATGGCGGGAACGTATGACAGTTTCCCTTACAATTCCACTATATTACAAGTATTGTTGTAATATGCTAGAGTGCTCTGCTAAGTGGACAAAGTACAGCGGAGTATATGTGACCAGTGTAACAGAATTAGATTACAAACCCAGTGATACATATCTGAGACCTGGAAGTGAAATACGAGATAAGCTACTGTGTCAAATAGTACTGAGTTTAGTAAATTCATTAAAAAATTAATATCTTGAAGTGTTTTCGTGATGGAGCACTCGCTTTGTTGTTCATGATAAGACGCATCGGCAGACTATTGCTGCTCAGTTAGCTGCGACAAAGTCTGCACAGGCGCTAGAGCTCCTAAAACTACACGCTGATGCATCCGCCAACGTGTTTCCCAACGAATACTAGACACAGCACTTACCTTATCACAAGTGTGTTTGTTGTGAAATATTTTAGAAGTGTCCTGCAGAGAGGCTAAGATCGTGTTATTTTGAGCTTGCATTCCGCTCGTGTTTACGTCGATATGTCTTTTAACTTTTTAAGATATGGCTATCAGGAAATTATTTAATGAAATATTCTTCACTTCTCACTCAGAATAATAATAACAGTAAGTCTGAATATTTATGCACTTTGTATCTTTGTAAGATACCACATTTAACCATACATTACCACAGAAGTTGGCGTAATTTTGTCCAGTTTGATTTTGCAGAGCTGAAATAGAAAATTATGTTTTTTATTCAATCTTATTTTCCACCCGACCTTGCTTTATCAGTTAGGAATTCTATATTTGCCACGTAATGACGGCGGTTGATGCAATCTGCGTCGTTAACTTCTAGCTAAAACAAATGATAATGGCGTCCTTTAGCATTCCATATGAATGATCAGGATATTTTTACCTAATTAAAGTTCATACACTTATTTCATTTAATACATATATTTTAAGACTTTAAAGATGTTCAAACACATTTACAGACCTCATTACAATGTTTCCTTCATTTTCATCAAAAACAATCTTGTCACGACCAGCGCAGATAAGAGACAAGACACAACCAGATACAACAAGACACAACAAGCCAGAACAAGATTACTTTTTAACATTACATACCTTTATATATTTTAATTGTACATAGATAATAACACACGTTAAAATAATTATTCTTTGTTACGAGTGTATAACAGACATTTTGTTACAAGATGCGTCTATATTAGTGGTACCACTAAACTTTTCAATCGTCGATTCCGGTAAAAATTGGAAGGGCATTACAAATGTAAAATGCAATACCTCCTAATAGTAAGCGTACAACGGCGGATTTATTTTTTTAAAAAGGAATAGCATGCTTTTTCATTTCGATTACATGCCGAAAATGGAGAACGATTCGTTAAAAAAATTCTAAATCGTCATTCTGCACTCCAGTATGCCTTCTGCAGTGTGATGTCCCTTCTGTAAATTGGAATGCATAGATTACTTGGTATGGTTAGATACTAAAGCCAAATAAGTCACACACATCTAATAATGTAACATGTTATTAAGGTGCATACAGTGTATCCAATAGTACCTTGAAACGCAAGACTATCGACCGTGCAGTGATTTGGGCCCATGTGAATTGAGAGTAGTGTACGGACACACAAACACATATTCGCAGTTGTAAGCTGGTCTGCATCAAATGTTCAAATGTTTGTATAGCTTATGGGACTTAACTACGGGTTCATCAGTCCCTAAACTTACAAACTACTTATGAACTAGCTAATACTAAGGACGACACAAATATCCATGCCCGAGGGGGGATTCGAACCCCCGACCGTAGTGGCCGTGCAGACTGTGACTGGCGCGTCACATTCCCCTCGGCCACTGCGGCCGGCGGTCTGAATCAGATAAAGTCGTAGGCCATTTATTGAACATATCCTTACAGTAGGATGTCGCTGCAAGTATTGTGCTTTATCTTTTCGTGTAACATCTCAGGAAACACCTACATTTCGACAGATATTTGTAAGTAGAGAATGACGAAGTAGATTTTTTTATTTTTTATTTATTTTTTTTTTTAAGAAATTATCTCCATTTTCAGCGTAGAATCAAAATCAATAAGAAAAAGTATACAATTCCATAAAAAAAAAGTGACTTCCAATATGAACAGCCCACTTCCGGTGGGAATCAGAAATTAAAATTGCCACCATTCGATCCGTCATAGCATTTTACATTTCATAAGACACCCAAACGTTTGTTACGGGTGGACGGGTATTTTAAAACACCCTGTCTACTATAGAATGTCTAAAGTTTATCGTGAAGGTTACGAGTGGGTAGCGCAGTTCAAAAATATTCGTGGCCGATCAGTTGCAATTTCAACTCCCTCACTTTAAAGTGGAATAGATGACATTATTCGTGCCGACCGCCATATAACTGTAAAATAGGGAACACTGAGGAAGGCTCCTGTAACGGACCCGATACGTTGGAAACGCGGCAAATAGCTCAGAAGAATTTCAAGTATTCTAATGTTTAGAGGTACTTTCTGTTCTACGTCTGCACAACACGTGAGCTCCGGTCGTAGTGTACTGACATTGAATGTCCGCTACACGGCCACAGTGGTGCGTCGAATAGTCTTGTTTTAGATATGTCGGTCGAATACGGCTTTGCGAATTGGGCTTCCAATTTTAAGTTTTTAAATACTGTCCATACGTCTTAGCATGGAGGCGGCGTCCCCCCTGCAGTTGGATATTCAAGACGCACTGAGTACCATGTTGTTCATCACGATTGTGTACCCATTTCGATTCCTCCGATCACAAATCAAACTGTAACAAATACTTTAGTTGTTTCCACATTTTACATTACAGAGTTGCCACCCAGGTATGGGGTTGGATGGGGGTATCTGCCTTCGAGACAAGTACAGGTATTTCGATCCAACGTCTGGTATTTCGAGATATTTTAATGTCTTTAGCTAAAATAAATTCCCTGTATAATTCATTTTTGTAAATATTGCAGTTGAGTTTTTTTGAAAATGGTCCTCTATCGATGACCCCTAACCGTTCCCACCGTTAGTCAACCTACAGAGGAGGACAAGAGCATTCAATGTCACACGCGTGTCTCACGGACTCTGTGCTCACGGTCAATTGTGACTAATGCATGCACGGAATGCGTCTCTACTTATCTGCCATAATGCAGAGAATATTTCAGAAGACGTCGGCTATGTGACTGTTACCGTACCCTCTACGTGGAACGATTCGTTTTGCGTTACCACCACAGGCATGTGTTTCGCGCGGGACAAAGGTAAACAACACTGCCCCGCTTGACAAGGTAACAGCAGTCTGATGGTACAACTCGGCGGCAGTAAGCAGCCAGTGTACGGAAGGCAGCTGTCTCGTACTGCAGAAAAGCACAAGTAGAGATCAAATGTTCAAATGTTTGTTAAGCTTATGGGACTTAACTACGTGGTTATCAGTCCCTAAACTTACAAACTACTTATCAACTAGATTATCCTAAGGACGGCACAAACATCCATGCCCGAGGAAGATTCGAACCCCCGACCGTAGTGGCCGTGCAGACCGTGACTGAAGCGCCTCAGTCTCCTCGGCCACCGCGGCCGGCACAAGTAGAGAAACGACAGTGGAAGAGCGAAGGCAAATTGTGCGGCTGCTTGTTTAGTATCGTCCAGAAATGGAAAGAAGAAAAAACTCTCGTCAATCGTCCACGACAGGGGGTCCTCAGAAACTCACGAACAAAGACAAGAAGAAGATAGTTCGAATGGTGACACAAGACCCGCGGACAACGGCCCCCGCTATAACGGTAGAGCTGACAGAAGGCGTTGGTATCGAAGTTAGTGTTCAGTGTGTAAAAGCCTGAACAGTGCCGGGTAGAATGCCAGAGTGCCAAGGTGTCAGTAAGTGCCACGCAAAAAAGCGGATGGTTTTTACAGGGCAAGGATGTGACGTTTTGGGACAAGATACTGTGGAGTGACGAATGAAAATTTACTTTGTGCCACGCGCATGGCCGCATTTGAGTTGGCCTCAGAGTCCAGAAACAAGGAACCAACCATTAAACATCGAGGCGGCAGTTTGATGGTGTTCGGATGCCTGTCTTCCAGAGGTGTTAGCGAGCTTGTATTTATTGAAGGCACCATGGTCAAATTTATGTATCTCGATATACTCAAGCAAACTGTGAAGAAAAGTGCTGAGAAGTTGGATCTTGGAGATGATTTTTATTTCCAACAAGACAATGACCCCAAGCATTATGGATACTACACATTGTCTCATTATCACCGCTGTCTCCGGACCTCTACCCCAAAGAAAACATCTGGAATAAGCTGAAAAAGAAAACCGTCACGGGAGCAGTTTGACACATTTTCGTGCATATATAGGAGAAGAATATCAGTTCCGACAAAACAAAAAATGTTGTATAAGGAACACATTGACATAAAAGTTTTCTGGGTATGGTAGCGCGTCATGATGTAAGGCTATTACTTAACTAACCAACGTTTCGGCCAACGTTACAGTGGCCTTCATCTGGGTAACAGTTACCCAGATGAAGGCCACTGTAACGTTGGCCGAAACGTTGGTTAGTTAAGTAATAGCCTTACATCATGACGCGCTACCATACCCAGAAAACTTTTATGTCATCTGACTCTGGCCGCGGAAGCCTACGTAATTATAAGGAACACATTGTTGGGGCTATCTAGAATTGTTTAATAAGAGGTTTTCAGCCAAGGTCGCTTTCTTCTTTTTAATTACATGACCGGTTTCGACGTGCTAGACGCCATCTTCGGCCCTAACGTTTTTTTTTTTTTTTTTTTTTTTTTTTTTTTAAATAATTACGACAGGTCTGAAGATGGTGTCTAGCTTGCCGAAACCGGTCATGTAATTAAAAAGAAGAAAGCGATCTTGGCTGAAAACCTCTTATTAAACAAAAAATGTTGTTTCCTCTGGGTTCGAATCTACCTCGAAGAAACATTTTCCGTAACTGTTATTATCTATTTGTTAACGGCCGTGCCGCAGTGGATACAGCGGTTCCCGTCAAATCACCGATGTCAAGAAACGTCGGGCGTGTCCAGCACCTGGATGGGTAACATCTACATCTACATGGGATACTCTGCAAATCACATTTAAGTGCCTGGCAGAGGGTTCATCGAACCACAATTATACTATTTATCTCCCATTCCATTCTCGAATAGCGCGCGGGAAGAAAGAACACCTGAACTCTCTGTTCGAGCTCTGATTTCTCTTATTTTATTCTGATGATCATTTCTAGCTATGTAATTGGGAGTCAACAATATATTTTCGCATTCGGAGGAGAATGTTGGCGATTGGAGTTTCGCAAGTAACCCACGCCTCAGCGATAAGCGCCGTTGTTGTAATGATTCCCATCCCAGATCATTTCCGTAACGCTGTCTCCCCTGTATCGCGACAATACGAAACGAGCTGCCCTTCTTTGGACTCTTTCGATGTCCTCCGTCAAACCCACCTGATAAGGATCCCACACTGGGCTGCAATACTCCAAAAATGGACGGACAAGCGCAGTGTATGCAGTTTCTTTAGTAGTTCTGTTGCATCTTTTAAGGGTTCTGCCAATAAAACGCAGTCTCTGGTTCGCCTTTCCCACGATATTATCTACGTGTTCTTTCCAGTTTAAGTCTGAAGTAATAGTGATTCCTAGGTATTTTGTGGAGTTTACGGCCTTCACATTTGATTGATTTATGTTGTAAACAAAGTTTAACGGATTTCTTTTCGTACTCATGTGGACGACTTCACACTTCTCATTATTTAGAGTCAATTGCCAATTTTTACACCATACTGATATCTTATTCAGATCGTTCTGCAGTTGGTTTTGATCTTCAGATGATTTTACTAGACGGTAAATGACGGCGTCATCTGCAAACAACCTAAGAGAGCTACTTAGATTTTCCCCTAAATCGTTTATGTAAATAAGGAATAGCAGAGGACCAGTAACACTACCCTGTGGAACGCCCGATATCACCTCTGTTTTAGTCGATGCCTTACCATCGATTATTACGAACTGTGTCCTTTCTGACAAGAAATCCCCTATGCAATTGCAAATTTGGGGCGATATACCATAACCACGCAGTTTGATTAAAAGCCGTTTGTGAGGTACGGTGTCAAAAGCTTTCTGGAAATCAAGAAATACGGAATCGATTTGCGAACCTTTGTCGATAGCACCCATCACTTCGTGTGAATATAGAGCTAGTTGTGTTTCGCATGAACGATATTTTCTAAATCCGTGTTGACCTTGGGTCAATAGATCGTTCTGTTCGAGATAATTCATAATATTTGAATACAGGATATGTTCCAAAACCCTGCTGCAAATTGACGTCAATGAAATAGGCCTGTAGTTTAATGGGTTACTCCTACTGCCTTTCTTGAATATAGGTGTGACCTGTGCAACTTTCCAATCTTTTGGTACAGATCCTTCTATGAGAGAGCGGTTGTATATGACTGTTAAGTAAGGAGCTATCGCTTCAGCATAATCAGATAGAAATCTAATGGGTATACAATCCGGACCAGAAGACTTGTTCTTATTAAGTGATTTTAGTTGCTGCACTACTCCGATGATATCTACTTCTATGTTACTCATTACGGCATCTGTTCGTAATTCGAAATCTGGAATATTGGTTTCGTCTTCTTTGGTGAATGAGTTTCTAAAAGCTAAGTTTAGTAACTCTGCTTTAGTAGCGCTGTCATCAGCAGGATCGCCATTACTATCACGTAGTGAAGGTATTGTTTGTGACTTTCCCCGAGTATATTTAACATATGACCAAAATCTCTTTGGGTTTTCAGTCAAATTACGAGAAAGAGTTTCGTTGTGATAAATGTTGTAGGCATCTCGCATTGAAATCCTCGCTAAATTTCGAGCTTCTGAGTACAATCGCAATTCCTGGGGATTTCGTGTTCGTTTAAATTTAGTATGCCTTTTCCTTTGCTTTTGCAACAGTGTCCTAACCTGTTTTGTGTACCAAGGGGGATCGCCTCCTTCTTTTATTAATTTATTAGGTATAAAACTTTCAATTGCTGTCGATACCACTTCTTTGAATTTGAGCCACAACTGGTCTACACCTACGTTTAGTGTTAGAAACGAGTGAAAGCTGTCTTTCAAGAAGCAATGTATTTTGTTTCTATCTGCTTTCCTGAACAAATATACTTTGCGTTTATTTTTGGTAACTTTGGGACTTTCGATATTCAATTTCGCTACTACAGCTCTGTGTTCACTAATACCTGTATCCGTTTTGATGCTCGTTATGAGCTCAGGATTATTTGTTGCTAGGAGATCAAGTGTGTTTTCACATCCATTTACAGTTCTAGTTGGCTCATGAACTAATTGTTCGAAGTAACCGTCCGGGTGCGTCACGCAATGTTGACAATTTTCACTTTGTCTTACGGAGAGGGGACAGGAGGGGTGGTGGTGCAAACTCCCTGATCACCAGTCTTTGCACCAGAGTCCTGTATTAAATGCCAAACCTCTCCGCAGTGTCTCATGGAGTGAGGGCATGGGGTACAGTTGATGGTGATCCGTCTGTCGAATGGCTACGTTAAGTGGGGCTGCCCCCTTGGTGCTTTTCGAGAGGAGTAGGCTAGGTGCCGGCACCGCGTTTCACCCTCTCCTTTCCCTCATCATCAGGAACACTGCACTACACTACACACGCACCCATTACAGTCACCTACACTTAACACAGGCACTTCAGCACACACTTTTGGAAGGAGAGGTGCCTGCGGACGCGAAGAAGAGGGAAAACATTTCACATTAGGCGTCTGAACCTGCCTTTCGGGGTCTCCCAGCTATACGACTTTACTTTTTATTATTCATTTGAAAATTCTCGACCGTCGGCCTGTTTGTGTACATACTATAGGGCAACAGCTCTGCTTAGCTTTTCCGTGGAGTATCAGGTTCTTCGAAGTTACAACAAATGATTATATGCTTTCCACAGCTTAAATAACACATAATTTTGCAATAAAATTGTAATGACGATAGTATTTAACAGTTTAATCTACCTACAGGAATTGTAAAATGCATTCTGAATTATTCGACCTTTATTAAAAATAAGATGGTTTACAACTTTTACCTGCAAGCATCATTTCATAAATAAAATAAAGTTCTTTATGGTTAACTGATAACATTTTACATCATTAATTTTATTTAAAAATTATAGTTTTTAAATCATACCATGAAAATAACGTGGTTCCTGGAGGTAGGATCCACGCCTGATCATCTGCATAAAATAAAACCACGCTATTGCCTGAACTATTTCGCCATACTCTTCGTCAGCATTCATTGACTAGTATATAACATGTAGATGAGTACTCTTAAAGCTCAGAGTCCTGTTCTTTGGAATTTTATGGGTAGCGCGCTTTAAAACGTCTATTACTAACATACAAAGTGTCATTCCGAACTGAATTACCGAGAGCGGCAGGACTCTATGATAAATGCCTGTCAGAGGAATCGTCGAAACACTTCCCATTCTCGAATAGCACGCAGGAAAAAAAGAGGGCCAAAGTCTCTCATATCTGTTATTTTATTAGGATGACCATTTCTACTTATAAAATTCTAGCGAATGATTTGGCCGCTATAGGAGTCCATTCGAATATTTCTGCGACATAATCGAGACGTCGGTTCGTGCACAAAATCCTGCATCGGCAAGATTTTCACGGTCATGGACGGCTGTATTAGCAACACGGCGCAAAATTCCGGCATTGGACTTCCAATGACTTGAGTCCTTGAGCTGCTGCACTTCACCGGGCAAAGGGACTTCCGTTAAGATATTATGAGGTATCCCATCACTTTCCTCACCTGAGTGTACAAGGTACCTTTTTGTGCTCAATGAATGTTGCTTTCATCATACACCAAATATGTTCCATGTATTTTGTTACATAAGTGTTTTCCATTTTTCTCACGATATTTAGTAACTTTATTTTCATAATATCTCATATTATCGGCGACTCAACGATATCTCATCTTTGGATCCTTTTACTATTAATTCTAATCATTTTAAAAGGCTTCTTCTTTGGCTATCAAGTTGGTTTGGAGTATTTCGCAATAGTTTTCCGTTGCTTGCCATTTGTTTAATGTTCATATCGTCCATCATATACACCAGCCTGGGTCTTCCTCTAAATTTCACTCCCTCCATCAATCCCTCCAAGATGGTTTTTAGCAATCCTTCATGCCTCAAGACAGATATTGCGCCTTTTTCGCAGAGTTCTCAAGGACAACCCGTCACTAATTCTTTTCAAAACCTGTTCGTTCGTTACTTTAGCAACCCAGCTTATCTTCAACATTCTACCACCACATCACGATCGCGTCTATCTTTCGATGTTCGGTTTTTCCATAGTCCAAGATTTACTTCCATACAACATAGCACTCCATACATAAGTCTTAAACAACTTCTTCCTAAAAAGGATGTTCATGTTGTTGGATGTGAGAAGTTTACGTTTCTTATTGAAGGCAGTTATTGCTTGACATATTCTCCTTTGAATGTCTCCTTTAGATTTAGTATCTAAAGTGATCTTGATGCCCAGGTATGTAAATTCATTGACGTTCTCAAGGAGTGCACCATGGATCATAATACTTGCAAGGGTTCCGTACTTGTTTACAGTTAAAATTTTAGTTTTGCCTCTGTTGATCTTCATTCCATATTTGCTAAGCGTTGATTTCATTTCAGTGAGCATAGTCCGCTATGACTGCAATATCGTCGGCAAATGGAAGCATGTTCTTTCTCCTTGTATCACCACACCTCCTTCCCCATTCTGCATCTTTTCTCTAACTTCTTTTAATCCTATGCATTGAATAAAACCGGTAAAAGTGAGCATCCTCGTCTTACTCACTTTTCTATTTTTACTTCCTGTACATACTCTCCACACCCAATTACAGCTACTTCTTCTCTATATAATTTCCAAATTTGAAAGGGTAACTTTGTTCCCAGAATGAATCTTTCACTCTGCAGCGGAGTGTGCGCTGATACGAAACTTCCTGGCAGATTAAAATTGTGTGCCGGAACCGGGACTCGAACCTGGGACCTTTGCCTTTCGCAGGCAAGCGTACTACATACTGTGCTATCCCGACACGACCCAAGATGCCGCCTCACAACTTTACTTCCGCCAGTACCTCGCCTCCTACTTTCCAAACTTCACAGAAGCTCTCCTGCGAACCATGCAAGACTAGCACTCCTGGAAGAAAGGATATGGCGGAGACATGGCTTAGCCACAACCTAAGGGTTGGTTCCAGAATGAATCTTTCACTGTGCAGCGGAGTGTGCGCTGATATGAAACTTCCTGGCAGATTAAAATTGTGTGCCGGAACCGGGACTCGAACCTGGGACCTTTACCTTTCGCGGGCAAGCGCACTACATACTTTGTTAATTATTTCTAAATGATGTAGAACAGCTCCTTTCATCTCACTGTGTTAAACAGTCTTCGGAAATGTTATTGCTTTTTTGCTGCCTCCAGGGCGACGACGTTCACGATCAGCCTGGGCACGCTGTCGTCCGCGGCGAGTCCCGAGGGAGCGGTGACGCAGACGTCGACGCACGCCATCGTCCACCCCGACTACTGGACCGACATCAGCACCACCGACAACGACGTCGCCGTCGTCCACCTCCCAGAAATGGTTATGCTTACTGGTAAGGCGAAACGCCGTCCAGTGTTGTGCACAACGTGAACTTCAGATTACACAATTTCTTTCTTAATTTAATGCTTACAGCTTACTACTGTAATCATAATTAACCAATTGTATTTCTCTCTTCTTTGACTCACAAGTATTTGTATTTATATTTCATCATTTCATCTACGTTTTCATTTCTTCTTTCATTCATTCATTTCACTGAATAAGAGTTCCTTCAGTTTTTAGAGCAGATGGTTAAGAAATATTTCTACCATGATATTTTAAGGTATGGTTAGACGGGCAACATTTTACCTAAATATTTAGCTGAAATGGTGTTGCTGTCAACACTGCTGCAATATGACTGCAATACACAGCAATATTTCGGTATGGAATGTCCATATTGCTGATGTTGCAGGTAGTTGCCGAGGGATTGCCGAGGGGTTGCCGTGTTGCCCGGGACCGGTGGAGAACATTTCGAATTGCAGGGCAATACCTATCTCGGTCTTTGTCTGTAAATGCTTTCCTCTCGCTCTCAATGCTGTTTGTGCTTCTCTCACCGACAGCGCTGCAGTCACGAAAACGAAGTTTCGTTTCGCTTTTGTTGCTTCGAAAGTTGCGCGCGCTGGTTTGTTTTGAAAGTAGTATTGATGTTTATAGTTACTACATTGGTGCATACTGTTTTGAAGGAAGGAAGGAAGGAAGGAAGGAAGAATTCTTACAGTTATTGTCGTCTTGAGGTTTTTTTCTGTCATATATGGAAAAGTAGTCGAACGAGAAAACAATCTCATTTATTAATTCTATTCATCTACGTCCTGAATTGTGGGACGTAGAATGCAATACATATAAAGACAGGAATGTGAAAAAAGATAGTTAGCAGGTAGTTGCTGACGAATTTGGCATTGCAGTTCAGACTTCTATACGAGTCTCCAGTAGCTAAAAATCGAAGTGTGATCGCAAGTCGTGTTGTTACTGGAATACAGTCTCTCATGTTTGTATTGGATTTAGCTATCTTCGGACCAATTAATTGGGCGAGATATTCGAAATCGTTTTTAGACATACGAGTAAAGTTCTGGAACAGGTACGTATCTAGCATTAACTCACGAATTAAATTTCATGAATTACTCCGCCTACGCATCCATAGAGTCCGTTTTCTCTGTTTTTTGTTTCGAATGGCATTAACACTTCTTTCAGGTAAAAGTACGAGAGCCGCACTCACTTCTATAACGTCGCACTGATCCATTTTGTATAAAATTGTGTAGCCTCTGCCGAAATTAGTTGCCTCAAACATTGCTGGGCAATAGATGCCGATGTGTTGTCACTTGTGTTGCTGCAATACATGTGGCTGCAATATTGCCCGACAACATTTCCGGGATATATTGTCGACAATATGCAATTTTCATTGCCCATCTAAACGTACCTTTACGTTACAAATATTTCATTCTTCATATTTTGCCTAAAGTGAACTACTGTGTTTTTCACCTCATCTGTAATGCATTAAAATGGTTTCACTGAATTGATTAAACAGATCATTAGAGATACTTTATACGGCTATACAGTGATTGTGTAGATAATGACTTGTAGCTAGCCGCGGCGGATTGGCCGTGCGCACTGGGGCGCCGTGTTGCGGTGCGCGTGGCCGTTCGCCGTCGGGGGTCCGAGTCCCCCTTCGGGCATGGGTGTGTGTTGTACTTAGGTTAGCTTACCTTGGTTTAAGTAGTTTGTAAGCTACGGACTAATAACCGAGCAGGTTGAGTACGATAGATTTAGAAATAAAATTACGTTCAGAAAATGTTTGCTTGATGTAATCGGTGGGGTAAAGATGGGGCAGAGTGACATTGAGGGCAAACGCAGACAACGTAAGAAAATGCGTCACAGCATCTCGTTGAAGTTGACATTACTGTTCGTGTGAGTCAGACTGATGCACAATGGGGCATACGAGTCACTGTGGTAGGTATCTGTTGAAATGTCCTATTCAGAATAACCTTTTGGCTAGCTACTGTACACAAGTAAGCAATATGTACTGACCAAGCAATGCGATGATTTCGTTCATAATATTGTTTGGTAGCCAAGGATTATATTCCAATGAAATCCTGTTTACTTCCATGTGCCAGTATGTCGAACTACTTTGGTGGAGATTTTTGGGAAATACTGCTTTCAAGAGAGTGGGGGGGGGGGGGGGAGGGGCTGATGCGGAAGTGCACTTGTTATACGTGCTGTCTGTTCTATGGGACATGTTCGAAAGAAAGAACACACTCCGTCTTATTTCTGATCCTGCAGCTATCATCAATGAAGATGCAAAGAAATCAACGACAGCTGCCAATGGGCACTGAATTAAATAAGTGGGCAGAGTGTAAAATATCTGTCCAGCCAGCGAACACTTGTTTGCGTGAGCAAACGGATTTATTATTTTTTTCGTAATAGAATTGTCGAGAATTTGAAAAATAAATTTAACCGACTACTAATTTTAATTTTAATAAACATCAATAGTTGTGATTCAATACTGTATTTGGAGCTATTTTTTCTGAAGCTTGGAACCGTGTCGCCACAATCTGGAGCGTTGTAAATGGCTTATTGTAAGATTAATCCCTTCATCCCGAATCGTTTATCTGAACAAGTGATTGCTCTCGCAACTATCCATGAATGTTCCATTACCTACTGAGAGTGCAACAGTACACCAACAAATCACAACCGGACCCGTAAATAATCAAGTGGAGGAACTGCAGGTACAGACAACAACAGATGTCGTCAGAGGCACTGTGAATGGGAAAAATTATCAAATGTTTGTACAGATTATGGGACTTAACTACGGGGTCATCAGTCCCTAAACTTACAAGCTACTTATGAACTAGTTAATCCTAAGGACGGCACAAATATCCATGCCCGAGGGGGGGATTCGAAACCCCCGACCGTAGTGGCCGTGCAGACCGTGACTGAAGCGCCTCAGTCCCCTCGGCCACCGCGGCCGGCTGCGAATGGGAGAAGTAGTTTCAGGCAACTCAGCTGTATTCCATCTGAGAGGAAGGAAGCCTTAACGTCCCGTCGACAGCCTGGTCATTAGAGACGAAGCTCACGCTCGAACTTCGCGGGAAGGATGTGGGAGGAAATCGGCCGTGCCCTTTGAAAAGAGCCATCCCAGCATTTGCCTGGAGTTATTTAGAGAAATCACGGAAAACCTACATCCGGATGGCCGTAGGTGGATTGGAACCACCATCCTCCCGAATGCGAGTCCAGAGCGTTACCACTGCGCCACCTCCCTCGGCCCTCCAGCATCTGTCAATAAGAAATAGAAGATGGGAACGTCACTTGCGAGGGTTTCCTTTCTTTTTAGTTTCCTTTTTTTGTGTTTAGTCTGGAACCCCCGTCTCTTCCAAAGTTATCCTTCTTTCTGTTGATGTTCATCTTCTACTAAAGTAGAAACATATTACTTCGATGATTTCAATTAAGTTTTCATTTATTTCCTTCGTTATTAAAAACAGTGTTTTATTACATTACACTAAAGCTTCTCGTTTTTCTATCACCAACTCAGGAACAACAATAATAACTCTCCTAGCAGCCCCAGAAGATATATATGGAACCTATATGTACTGTATATAACTTCTTGGCTGAGGTATTCCTTAATTCAAGGTTGGCTAGACTGTTGTGGTAACTTTTCCAATAAAAACCATGCGGCATATCTCAAAAAGTAAATCATTAAATTTTAAAATATGCTTTTATATATGCAATATTAAATAATTATCAGTTCTGCTAATAAATAAAGAAAACCACACTTGTTCAGTCATAATCATGTACCCTCACACACTCGTTTTGACCGACTATTCTTTCAGTACTCATCAACAAGAGGAAAAGACCAGGGCGGCCAATAAGAAGGCAGTTATAAAAGTTCCATTGTTGAAAGTGTTTAGGAAGTCAGGTGTCCGTTTGCCCACTATGAAATGACCTTTTGGGGGCGTCAATACTCTTTGGGTAAAATAAATGAAAAGAAAAATACTTTATGGAAACTTCCTGGCAGATTAACCCAGATAGCGCGTAATTATTGTTGGTTTAATTTTTTTATCGGAACCTAGTAATTAGCTTCATATACAGGGTGTTTCACTAAGTGTATTTGCCTCTGTAACTTATAAAATAATAGGTGACGGGAAATTTTAATGCGGTAGGTCAACACAAGAAATATTACACTTTCTGCGGAGCTATGAACATAGTTTATTGTATCATTTTCCAAAGAGTTACACCACAAAGATATAATTTTTTAAATGGAACAATGCTTTTTTCTATCGTGTATTGGATTTGTTTAAACCAGCTGCGTCCAAATCAATTTAAACTACATTCCTATCACTTGTTAGTTTGGGAGCTACAACTCTTCAAAGAGACGGAAGCTGCGATAGCGTAGCTGACTGGCCGAGTGGCTATCCCCTGGGGCACGGCCCACTGTCTCATGACCACCAGCCAGTTAGCTAGGCTGTCGTAGCCTCCGCCCCCTAATCTTTGAAGGGTTGTAGCTCCCAAACTAACAGTGATAGGAATGTAGTTTAAATTGATTTGGACGCAGTTGGTTTCAACGAATCCAATGCACGATAGAAAAAAACTATTGTTCCATTTAAAAAAATTATATCTTTGTGCTGTAACTCTTTGGAATATGATACAATAACTATGTTCGTAGCTCCGCAGAAAGTGTAACATTTCTTGTGTTGACCTACCGCATTAAAATTTCCCGTCACCTATTATTTTATAAGTTACAGAGGCAAACACACTTAGTGAAACACCCTTTAAGTGCACAAGATCGTTATAAGTGATTTTTTTCACAATCACCCCATTAGTATTGCAATGCTGCCCTTCTTTCGGGAATGACGTCAAAGTGAAAGTTTTATATTTTTAATCTGATAAATCATTACTATTAAAACAACATTTAAAATGAAATATATAGATACAAATGTCTCAAAAACTGAACAATATTCAAGAAATATAAACCCAACTGGGAGGAAGTTTTCAATTTCTTCAGTATGGACCTCAACTTTGCAGCTGTTTTCAACCACATTGTAATCGACAATAAAAGCTTAAATTGATCTGCTATGAGATCAGGCTATCGAAAGAAATAAAATATGACACTGTACGAATTCTTACAAACAACAATAAAAAAGTAAGCTGCCGTTCTTGTCCTTCTGGAAGGACGTCAGCGCTATCTGGGTTAAAATTGTGTGCCGGAACCAGGACTCGAACCTGGGACCTTTGCCTTTCGCTGGCAGCGCTCTGTCACTTTTTATTTATTTATTTATTTTTCTTTTGTTCTTCGGGTAGAGCTATATTTTTCGGTCGTGATTTCAGTTCGTTCCTGGTTGTTCGTTGAATATTTGGCTCTTTCATTACAGAGGGCGTTTAGTCCCTGACTGGGCACGCTGAGCCACACCGAACGGCACCACTGCGCTGTCCCGACACGCTCACCGTACGTCCTCACAACTTCAGTTCTACCAGTACCTCGCCCGTGAAAGGCAAAGGTCTCAGGTTCGAGTCTCGGGACCGGCACACAATTTTAACCTGCCAAAAAGTTTCATATCATCGCACACTCTGCTGCATTCTGATGGTTTCATTCTGGAAATCTTTTACTGTTTAGAGGTAATCTAAAACCTTGTCATTTAAAAAATTGAACTCTGAGTTTTTGGTACTTATCTCAAAAAAATCTCCCTGCCGAGTCTCTTTGCAACACCATTACCCTGCTGCCGGCCACGGTGGCTGAGCGTACTGCGGCGCTTCAGTCACAGTCTGCACGGCCACTACGGTCGGGGGTTCGAATCCCGATTCGGGCATGGATATTTGTGCCGGATATGTGACAAGTGCACCCAGTGACATTTGCACCCAGTCTGACTGGAAACTACCTGTTCACTAGGCTGGAGCACAGACAAATATATACAGATGGGAAACCTTCGTAAGGGCCCGATCCCACGCTCAGGGGTGCGAGGCGGCTTACCCTTGTTGGTCGTCGATATCTCCATATCGAAACTATAAGCTCACAAACACACAAGCTGCACAGACTATGATATTCATAATCGTACTGACAGTTAGCAGTCATCCGCTGAGGTGGACAAGGACCTCGAGACTGCAGCACATTACTCTGTGACTGCAGGCAGACTGTGTCGAGAGAGCGTTTCCGGTGAGCGAGGACTCCCGGGGTGAGGACGACGTGGAATTACCGCAGGCACAGGAGCGGCTTAGCGAGGGGTACAGGCTGCAGCCACAAACATATACAGAGGAGAAGCCCCCCCTAAACCACTGTCCTACGTTCCCCTCGTAGCTCCGTAAGATGCTAGCAGGTGTCAGGCGGTTCCCTGGCTTAGGGTGCCTCTCGCACGTCAGAGGGTAGCGTGGAGCGGAGGCTCAGGGGAGAGCTCGTGCCGCCTGCCACGAGGCCACGGCTGTGTCCGGCGTGCCGGCGTTTGAGTGGAGGTGGTGGTGGGGAGAACCGCTACCTGCCGCCTGCTCTGGCCAGTTTAAAGAGCTGCTTCTGACTGCAGCGCCATCATTAGACATCTTACGGAACTGCTGGAAACCCTCCCTCCCCGCAACCCTGAGCGTAGGACCGGGTCCTTAAGGAGGTTTCCCATCTGTATATATTTGTCTGTGGTATTAGCTAGTTCATAAGTAGGTTATAAGTTTAGAGACTGATGACCCCATAGTTAAGACCCATAAGTTCTATAAACATTTCAAACATTTGAACCTTTACCCTGCAGCATTACAAAAATTTAATTATAACTAATCCTCGAAAAATAGAGGGTCTCTTACTTACATTTCTTGCTAACAGTAAGAGGAGTGGGTAATTCTAATATCTAGCAGTAACTGAACTGCCCATATCAGCAGTCGTGAGCTTGCTGAGATTCACGTAACGGACGCGTCGTAACTCGACATCTCCCGCTTCTTGTTCACAGACACAATCAAGACGGTGAGGCTTCCGTCTGCATCGCAGGCGGGAGAGACGTTCGTGGGCCGCACAGCCACCGTCAGCGGGTGGGGACTCGTGTCTGACGGTAAGCACCGAGGCCTCTGCGGGTACCTGAAAGGCGCCCTCAGAAACTCACTTTTTCCACAGCAAATATTACCTGTGCTACAGATAACTGTCACTGCGAGGAGCATCCAGAAAGTAAGTTTCCCTATATATTTTAAACAGTTACTACATAGCTACACGAAAAACTTTACTGCCAATAGCTACAGAGACGTTTGAGCTATTTTTCGACATAGTAGCTGCTAAACCCGGTGTTGCCCGAGTAAATACGGATTTTTCCAGTCTTATATTAGGAAACAAAACTACAAAATCGGAAAAAATTTCATCTTCATGTATTCATGAAAACAGCATAGATATTATGAAACGGTAAAACAAAAATATACGCATCTCAATACTTATCATATATCCTTGACTATGTGTCCTATAATAATATAATTTTCGACATTTGTAGAATGTACTATTGAAAGTAGCTTATTAAATTTTCTATGTAAGATCTCGGACAGTAGAGATCTATAAATGCAAGTTAAAACGCTCACTGCTGCTCTAAATTACTTCACGAGTGGCCACAGTACCTGCACAACAGAAATTTATCTAACTGCTCACTATTAAGGGAGCAGCCAACTTTTTAACGAACACAAAATTAATGTTTTATAGGTAAGGCCCGCCTTGAGCAAACGCAAACGGTTTTTTTTTTTATTTTACCCATACATGTTTCGCTGGCGTTGCAGCATCATCAGTGGGATGTTTTATTCGTATTGTCTTAATACCACATTTTGTTATGTTTGTGGTTCTTCAATTCACAAAACGTCATTGATAATTTTTGACAGTTTGTCATCTGTAAACCAAACGTGTGTATTTAATGGGGTGAATGGTTAGCTTGTAAATATCGGGATTTTTACGAAATTATAGGACGTCTTTTCCTGTTTTGGTCTAATTTTACTGTAGCGACTGCTTCTATAACAAAATGTCTATGCGTTCATAACAAGTTTTTGTCACTTACTTCGGTGAATATGCGCCTGCCCACAACGCGAAAACAGCGCATATTCACCGAAGTAAGTGACAAAAACTTGTTATAAACACATAGACATTTTGTTATAGAAGCAGTCGCTACAGTAAATTAAACCAAAACAAAAAAGACGTCCTATAATTTCGTAAAAATCCCGATATTTAGAAGCTAACCATTCACCCCATTAAATACACACGTTTTGGTTTACATATGACAAACTGTCAAAATTTATCAATGGCGTTTTGTGAGTTGAAGAACCACAAACATAACAACATGTGTTATTAAGACAATACGAATAAAACATCCCACTGATGATGCTGCAACGCCAGCGAAACATGTATGGGAAAAATAAAAAAACATTTGTGTTTGCTCAAGGCGGACCTTACCTGTAAAACAAATTTATTTTGTAAGCAAACACGGAGATTGAAGAGCTTTTCAAACCTCAAGATGAATACAAAATTAATGTTAAAAAAGGGAATAGATAATTAAACATGGGACGGGGAGCATGACATTATAAAGCAGAGGTCTGATGCTTTAAATCATTATCAATTCAATAAATTAAACAAGCAAAATGTGGGGTGACCAAATAAAATAAAGCACACACCTTGTACAAAAATGAATTAAATCATAATGTTACTGCCCGTAATAAAATTGTTTCTGACCTTTATCAATATGGGGGTAATGTGGGTGGAAATTTGCAAATACACAGTGGATAAAGGAAAGCACGTTCATTCACTCACAGACACGCACATAACGCTTAAGACACATTACTGACACGGCAACACTTCATAGCAGCGACAAAACGAAGTGTCGGCGGCGTTTTGACGAGATGTCAGGTGTCTCGAAGCGCAAATTAAAAAACACTGTGCACCAAACGAAGCAGCGGCATACTATCCTTGAGTCCCACATGGTGTGCAACCACGGTGAATTACATAGAATTTACAAAAATAAATTAATTTAGAATAAGCAAGTAAAGCACACTCGAGTATTCATATAGAAGGAAGCTAGTATAAGTAAAAGTATGGCTGTAGGCCAAAGCAAAGACCGTTTCAAAAGCATGTTGTGCAATCGGTCATACTAAGACAGGAAAAACGGAATCAATCCAGAAAATCTGAGAAAAATTTAGCATAAACACGGATACAGACACTAAGCGGAAACGTTAGTTAAAAAACAGCAAGGAAATTCAAACATACTAAGGCTAAAGGCCACACACATGTATTCTAACTTGAGAAAAGCAGACACAAAATCATCACTGGAATAAAAATGTAAATTCTAAATTTACACTGAATTTGTCGAGTTCTGTAAATGAAGAATCACTTCACCTCGCATAGTGAAAGAATTACTCAAGGAAACATATGTAACACTAGAATGGTAGCATAGGATCTCACAGATACGTATTTCTGGAATGGGCAACCTCCGCATCAGCGGATCTAAACATTATATGATTAATTTTCATAAAATAAACGTTCTGTTGCTACTTTTATAATACTTCCGAGTTTTCCCCTCTTTTGTTGACTTATTAACTGCAAAATCTGAGATTAATTAAACCTAACGGTGCACTATTGAACCTGCATCTCTCAGACACAACGCGACCACCAATGTTCCTCCTACAGAAGAGCCGAAATAGCATGATCCCTGGTGCTTGCGCCAATCAGCTTTGAGCGCCGGCTGCGGCAACAGACCATAGGATTAAGTCAAACGGGAGCTTTACTCTGCGCATGCGCGCGTTCGGCTGCGCTGTGCACTGTTGCCAGTTCTGTCATACAGCACCGACCGTTAAGGTATACTGTCAGGCAGCGAACTAACTACTTGGCAACACGGTTGCATTGTTTCCGCGGCCGGGGCGGTCAGGCGGTGTCAGCGATCATCGTATTCCGGCCCGACTATAGTGACGCGACCACTGCAGTGAGAAACATGAAACATTGATCATTAATAAAGGAATAAAGCAATTGACATACAAATAGACAATGTTAATGGCGGAGAAACACTTAAACGAATAACTCAAAATGGAAACTGAGATTAATAAATAGTGGATGAATGAAGTCTCGTAAATCTCACGTCACGTGATAGGAAAATTTTTGTGACTGATTATTTACAACAACATATCTCCTGAACTATATCTCATTGGTAGTTTTAAACCCACAGCGAGTGTTTTCTGATAGTAAGCAATCTGTAGGAAGAAATGTAGAAAAATAGCGCATGATGGAGCAGCTATTCCGAAATTTCATTGTTTATGACGTCATATCTCCTGAAATATGCGTCGTACTATGATGTAAATTTGCAGGTATCTGCAAAATATGTGTTTAATTGTGTTAGTTGTAAAGACGTACTAAATCGAAACTCCGTGCCTGATGATGCGGTTTTTCATTAACTAAATCATTTATGACTTCATATCTAATGAACTATATGTCTAACTGTGACATAATATCGAAAGAACATTGTGGTATGTATGTATACTGTCTGTGAAATGTCTCGCGAATGCAATTTACAGTATGATGAACATCGAAAAAGTAGTAAGCGATACACTTTTTTCTTTCATCATTTTGTTCAAGTTGTCAGCAAGAAAAAGTTTCGTAAAGATTTGACATGTTCAAAGCTTATTGCAAGTCACTAAGTGCTTTCATTGACAAATAGTTGACGAATAAAATCACGCTAACACGCGCTTCAAGATGGAGCAGTTTTCATTGTTAATGACGTGATATCGTATAAACTATGTGTCGTGGGTGGTTTTGCAACCATAGCAAATGATTCCTGACCTTAAGGAACATTTTTATCAAATTTGGTTGAAATCGGTCCATTAGTTTAAGAGGAGATGTGAAACACACACACACCTACCCACATACACACATACAGCCTATTTTATAAAACGTATAGATTCACCAAAAGAAATGAGACACTTGTCATATCATGGAATCAACTGTTGAATTCATGTGTTGTACACGTCAGTGGCCTGGGAATAGAGCTAGCTGAAGACACTCGTCTTCAGCTCTTCGTCGTCGTCAAAACGCTGGACGGAGGACAGGAATTTCTTGAGGTGTAGGAAAAGATGGAAATCGCTGGGAGCAATATTGGGACTGTATACTGGACGATCAGACATTTCCCACCCGAATTTCGCCAAAACAGTTGCCGAGCCAAGTGGGGACCAGCATTGCCATGGAGAAGCACAACGCCTTCAGTAAGCAGTCCAAGTCTTGTTATGAATGGCTCGTCGCAGTTTCCGCATTACTTCACAGTAAGAGCTGAAGCCAATTCTCATACTCTGGTTCCATTTCCAAGCGGCAGACTTCTGCGACACAGATAAACAATCGTTGATCCCACGGCTGACTGAATGTCTCAATTCATTTGGTGACTATGTCCAAAAGCAGCTCAAACATTGCTGTACCTGATGACCATGAAGTTTGTCTTTGTTAAAAAAAATAGAGAAACATATTTTCTGGATACGTCTGATAATTCACATGCAAACAGAAATATTTATGAGATCTTGTGTAAAAGTGAACCCTTGTGATTGGACAGTCTGACGATGTTAGGAAGTTTTAAAACTACGGGTCACTTGAGAGTAAATGTTGCAGTTGTAGGTTAAACACATTTTTAAAAAATTGAGGTGTATGACAAACTGAAAATTTAAACTCGTTTCTTATAGACTGGATTTTATTAACGTTGCTTCAGATGCGACAACCGTGAGTCCGACGCTGCAGTTCGTAGACCTGACCATCATCACCAACGAGGAGTGCGAGGAGGCCTACCCCGGAGCCATCAGCAATGACCACATCTGCACGAAGGGTACCACCAATGAAAGCCCTTGCAACGTAAGTATACTCTCTAAGGAACAAGCAAATGAAATACAAATACATGTTCTGCGTTTTGTCTGCCTGTTATTTCTAGGAACGGTAATGGGACAGGACCCTCAGTTTTCTATATTAATAATAAAACTTAAATGTAGGTCTGTCGCTGTTCACTTCAATCTTCAAAACTACAGGACGAATCTTCATTCGGTTCTCACAGAAAACATGAGAAATGTTGGGGTCAACATACAGGCATAATTTTATCAAAATCGGATCACAGAAAAAAAGATATCGTAATTTTAAGTGTTTTCATTAACCGCCGTGTCTGTTTTTTCAACTATTAAAAACCTCTTATCTCTAAAACTACTTCACCAATTTGCATGAGGTTTTCACAGGTAACTTGAGCGTTACTGGACAGTATATAGACTTCGTTTCATAAAAGTCTGATCACGGAAAAAAAGAATATCGTAATTTCAATTATAGTAATGATACGTGGATGGTAACTAGTACAGACAAAAAGATGATAGATGTTTTCGTAATGTGGTACTAAAGACGAATGGTGAAGATTATATGGGTAGATCACCTATGGGGAGGTGCTCAACAGAATTGGGGAGGAAAGGAGTTTCTGGCATATCCTGACTAAGAGATGGGATGGTAAGACACATTGAGACATCAAGGAATTGTCAACTTAGCATTAGAAGGAAGTGTGTGGGGTAAAAATCGTAGAGGGAGACCGAGGAACGAATACATTAAGCAGATTCAAAAGGATGTAGGTTTGCCATACGTATTCTCAGATGAAGACTCTTGCACAGGGCAAGGAGGCGTGAAGGGCGCATCAAATGAGTCTGAGGAGTGAAAACAACAACAACATGTATTTAAGGTAGGCCTTCATTTGTAGTCATGAGCATCATCATGATAACTTTAAACCAAGACCAACCACGCCTAAAATATTTATACATTGTTTGTTTGGAACTTTCAAACAGTAAAAATAGATGTCTCACAATAACTTACGCTTTTTATTTTCGACAAACTGAAACAAAGCTTTTTTTTTTTTTTTTTTTTTTTTTGCAACGATTTCAGTTGCAGCTTCTGCTGCATCTATTGATATTATATGTTGTCCCGTGAACAGAGATGAATAGTCTGGTCCCTCCACATTATACTCAGGAATAAGACATTAGAAATTAAGCCCTTAAGCCAAGTATTGCGAACTTCTAAATGCTGAGGCTAATACGGATGGACCAGACTATTAATACTTGTTGGGCGTAACTTTCTAGAACTAGAGCACCAGTAAATGCAACTGAATCGTTGCGACACCGGTTGTGGGAGCCTACAAGACTTTAATAAAATACAATTGTAATGGATTAACACCTTTCAGTCAGTCATCATTTTAACATCAGTTATTTTGACAAAGTATTTTTACTGTTTGAAAGTAGGGGAGAGTGAGGTAACGGCGAGCACTTAAGTTATTCTCGTCAGTATAAGTTTAATTTAAATTCCGTTTTAGTACTATTGCGTAAAACTGGGTACAAATATATTAAACTTTATTGTATCATCGTTACAATTCGTTCAACTCTCATGTCTTTTGTAAAAAATAAATAAAATAAAAAATAAATAAATAAAACTGTCTAAATAAAACGGTGGCTTTGACTGTCATTTCCCCTACCCTGGGGTAATGGCAGTCCACATTTAAACCCATTGAAAATCATAGTCAATCTAAAGATAAAGTAAAAAATGACTAAAACTCAAGTATTTTAAATCAATGTGTTCATTTTAGAAAAGTAAGATATAAAATTATTGGAATAGTGAAATAGGCTTAACGAAAAATGGCACTCTTAGATACACAAACTACACTTGTAGCCCTCTGCATGATCCCATCCGGAACAAGATTGATAGGCCCATAACCCAAAAATAGCGCAACGGAACCAAAGTTCTCCATCTATACCGAATTCTTTGCAATAAAAACAAATACCAGTACCCCCAGAGCACGCCATATTTGAAAACGTTAAAACAAAATAACCATATATCCTACACCTTAAATCAGTGCTTTCCAAACTGTCCCTCATGTCGATACCCTTTTATAGCTTACAGTTATGCGCGACACCCTTTCACTAATATAAATACATATGATAGAATTGAGATGGCTCTAGCGGAGGGGACGGGGACGGAAATAAAGTATCGGTTAAATATAGTTTGTAAACGAAACTGAAATCCTCGTACGCATTGACTTGTTTAATGTTGATGCTGACTGCAGCAATTACGTACACTCATCGCAAGGAAAGGAAACATTGGGAACTACGGAGAAGTATAACAGAGTAACACCGCAAACATCAATGCCAGACTCACACAGTAATACTTGCTTCTTCTACATGCGACCCAAGTTCCGAAACACGAAAACTGAATTTCGGAAACCGTTTTTCGCTGTCGTGTGTACATGTCAGGGCCAGAAACGGTTTTGATGGATCCATTGAAAACGGCATCTGGAAATTAGCTGCTGGGATTTCTGATTTAGACAGCACAGCGGCTGTTCCCTTTCCGTTCAATATTATCACATTATTTTCAGAAATAAAGAGGATGTACTTATGACAAGTGATGAATTGTTATTTAAGTTCTATTGTTAGGTTCTTGCTTCACCACGACCTCGGAAGTGCCAACATATTCGCAAAAAATGGATAAATATTTGTGTCAAGTAAGAATATTAATGTCATTTCTGGTCCTAGAATCTGTTACAAACAGGAAACTGAGAGAAAAAAATATTAAAGCATACCAGGGTTCGAACCAACGATCACTGCATTTAAAATATTATTCTCCGTTAATCACCCGGCCATACTCCATACTAAACATCGCTACTGAATAGTTTCAGTCAGTGGACAATTGTGACTGCTTTTACAATTTGTGACAGATTTTACAGCTACTGTGACATTGATTTACATTTAATTGTAAGTAACGCTACCGAGGGTGACGTGGCTTTGATAAATCCATTAAAAAACGCTCAGGTCCAGCTTTTTGAGAAGGAAAGCAGACTACAGTGAAGGTTCGTTCAAACAGCTGACAGTTCCAGTAAACTGCGCATGGGAACAGCTGTTATCGAGTATCAGCAGAAGCTCTTCGCATGCGCAGTTTGCTGGAATCTGGCAACTGGCAGCTGCTTGAACGAACCCTGAGTGTCTGCTGCTGCTGAAGCAGAGCTGCCGCCTAGCGGCTGAGCACGCAATTAATGTGCAGCGATCATTCCTTTAATACTTGATCTGTGGTGCACTGACTGAAGAGAAGGATTATTAGCCGCAGACGAGTCTTCAGTGTCGTATGAGGAGAAGGATATTTTGTGTTATTTTATGACAAGTTTTTTTGTTTATAGAGTCTAAATTTGTTAGTCTCGCGACACCCTTGATACTACTACGTGACACCTCAGGGTGTCGCGACACCCAGTTTGGAAAGCTCTGCCTTAAATAAATGTATCATTAAAAACTTGACACATCGTAGTACAATATACGATTGGCAACAATTTTTACATACGTGATATTCAAGAACTTACTGTTGTGTAGAGAATGCTGTTTCTTAAATCAAAGGACTTGAAAAACTTCTCTGCACCAAAATTCATAAAAAAACTCTGCCAAGATGGCTTCGATTTCACCAGGAGTCCCTTAAACGGCCGTTAGGTTGCATCACATTTTAAAACTCCTGTTATACCAAGCAGTGGTGACCTCACTCTCCCCTACCAAAACAGCTGCGCACATTTACGTAACACTTGTGGGGGGGCAGACGTGTAATATTGTTTTGTGTGCCTCAGGGCGACAGTGGCGGCCCCCTGGTGATAAAAGAAGACGACGGCGAGTACACGGAGGTGGGCGTCGTCTCCTTCGGCTCTGACTACGGCTGCGAGCTTGGGTACCCAGGAGCCTTTGCGCGAGTCACCACCTACCTCGACTGGATCAACGAGAACTCAGTCCATGAGGGCCACTGAGCATCACTAGTAGATCCACTTTCCACACCAAGACAATAAATAAAGTAACATTGGAAAAAATTTATTGTTGTGATTCATTCATGTCCTTGTCTTTTTGTCATTCATATTACCGTAACTTGGGGTGATTTGGAACTACTGGGGTGTAATGGAACACTGTCTCTATTTCAAGAAATCATCTTTGCTGTGGAGAGATACTTTGGAGTAACTAATGAAACCCACCTTCCATAGCCAACAGAGATACTAGTTGGTACAGTGATATAAAAATTATGTGTGTGAAAGACGTATACAACTCAAAAAAAAATATTTATATTTAAGTGTAAAATTTCCCGTAATATGAAAGTTTGAAAACAAAGTATTGCGCAGCTACTGTGCTAATACAGTTTTCTGACGTTGGTATGTTAAGGGCAACTATCAGTCATGAAGACGAAGTGAACACTCCAGTATTCAATCCAAGAACAGCTGCCAGCATGCGAAACTTAGAAGTAGATGTTCCTGGAGTAGTAAAACTACTTAAGTCACTAAACAAAAACAAATCATCCGGGCCAGACTGTAAACCAAGTAGATTCCTCTCAGAGTATACTGATGCAATAGCTCCGTACTTGCTATTATTTACAACCGATCACTCAGCGAAAGATCCGTACCCAAAGACTGGAAATTTGCCCAAGTTACTCCAATATTCAAGAAAGGCAATAGGAGTGATCCCCAAAATTACAGGCCTATCTCATTGACGTCGATTTGCAGTAGGATTCTGGAACATATATTTTGTTCGAATATTATGAACTACCTCGAAGAGAACGACCTATGAACCAATAGTCAACACGGATTCAGAAAGTATTGCTCTTGCGAAACACACCTTGTCCTTTATTCACATGAAGTGTTAAGTGCCATCGACAAGGGATCTCAAATCGATTCCATATTTCTGGATTTCCGGAAGGCTTTTGACACTGTACCCCACAAGTAGCTTCTAATGAAATTGCGTGCTTATGGAATATCTCCCCAATTGTGCGATTGGATTCACGATTTCCTGTCAGAAAGGACACAGTTCGTTGTAATTGACGGTAAGTCATCGAGTAAAACAGAAGTGATATCTGGCGTTCCACAGGGAAGCGTTATAGGTCCCCTACTCTTCCTCGTGTTTATAAACAATTTAGGAGACAATCTGAATAGCCCCCTTAGACTGTTCGCGGATGATGCTGTCGTTTATCGGTTAGTGAAGTCAACAGAGAATCAAAAGCAACTGCAAAGCGATTTAGACAAAATTTCTACATTGTGCGAAAATTGGCAATTGACACTAAATAAAGAAAAGTGTGAAGTAATACACATGACCACTAAAAGAAATCCGCTGAACTTTAATCACGCGATAAATCAGTCAAACCTTTAGGTCGTAAATTCTACCAAATACCTAGGAGTTACAATTACGAACAACTTTGACTGGAGAGAACACACAGAAAATATTGTGGGGAAGGAGAACCAAAGGTTACGTTTCATTGGCAGAACGCTTCGAAGACGCACCAGCTCCACCGAAGAGAGTGCCTACATCACACTTGAGCGTCCTCTCCTGGAGTACTGTTGCCCCTTGTGGGACCCTCGCCAGCTGGGACTGACGGAAGACATTGAGAAGGTTCAGAGAAGGACAGCTCGTTTTGTTTTATCACGTTACGGGAGGGGGGGGATCATTAATAGAAAGACGTTATTCATTGCAGCGAGATCTGTTTGCGAAGTTTCAATCACCGACTTTTACTTCTGAGTGTGAAAATATTTTGCTAGCACCCACCTACTTAGAGAGACATGACCATCCCAATAAAATAAGAGAAATCAGATCGAAAACGGAACGATTTAGGTGTTCTTTCTTCCCGCGCGCTATTAGAGAATGGAACGGTTGACAAAAGTTATGAAAGTAGTTAATGAACCCTCTGCCAGGCACTTAAATGTGATTTGCAGATGTAGATGTATATGAAAAGTTAGGTTATGTTTGCTTATGTTATTTATTAGGTAGAGGTGTAAATATGCAAAATCATATTTTTTCAGGGTGAGTTGGAACATGCCGTAAGTATACAAAAAGAAGTTGGGCCAGCTGGCTATCAAACCAATAGCGAGATAAGCCTCCATAAAGCTCTGAATGAAGTCAAGACACATAAAATATCTCTCAGAAATGTTTCGAAAAATATGGATTACCTGTTAGTACACTCTCAAGGAAGCTAAATAATAAAAATCCTTAGAAAATAGGTGGACAAACCATCTTGACAGTAGGAGAGGGCTCTAATCAGTGGTTTATTTAAATGTTCAGAATGGGGTCAGCCAATTACGACAAGTGAGTTTAGGTATATTGTGAAGTGCTATGTGGATCGAAGAGTAAGAGTGGAAAAGAGGTTTGATGGCATCAGGCCTGGAGAGGGTGAAAAATCTGCTCTCACGTAACAAGGATTTTACAGTACGTTTAAGTGAAAATGTAAAGAGAGCTAGGGTGCAAATTAACAGAAAAGTTATAGGATACTATTTCAGAAATTTGGAGCAGACATAGAGAGGTGTTCCACCTAGTAATCAGCATTAATTAATATTAAACAGAAGAAATATAAAGGCATCCTCCACAACAAAGTTCTGTTAGGTGTGTTTCCTTGGTTCCAATTAACCCCTCCACATGTTTTAAATGCAATTATTTATCAAAAACGTCAGTTTTCCAAATCACCCCAACAATTAAAATATAAAGAAGGGTTTTGATAGAGTGTTTTTATCCTTGCCACACATTGATGTAAGAATAACTAGAATTGCTATATTTAAGATTTCAGAGTTATAGTGCAATATTTATCCATTAATTTTCAGTAAAAATTGCATTTTCTGTTCCATTTCACCCCAAGTTACGGTACCCCTATATTTTCGATTAAAGTACAGTTTATGCCTACGAGACCGGCGTTTGACGTGTAACAGCGTGATGAATGACAGAAGGTGAAGACAGCCAATCAGGAGCCGTGTGTCGGGTGGCCATTAAAACAGTTCTAATCTTTTGGTTTGTAAACAATTAGTACGAACGACGATTATAAATATAATCACCGGGCAAGAGTACATCAAGATCTGGTCAACAACAGAGCAGAGTCATTATTTATTTATTTCATGGTGGACACAAAAGATTATCATTATATAAATACGCTAACACGAAAATTGTGATACAGATTACTAATTTATTCGTATAAAAAGCCAATGAAAGTTACATAATTCGAAAGATTGTTTGTCGTAGATTTCACGAATATAAATATTATGTGTGCATTTAGCCATTAAAAGTGGTAAAAGGAAGTATAAATTTTCCTATCTACAGCTTGGATCAAATTCTGCATTCTCCAACAATCAGCTCACTGATTGGCTATTCGCCTCGACCAAAGACGCTCTAATATAGCGCATCTGCAGTATTAAAATGACGTATTAAAAATAAGTGAATATCGAAACATGGAGTGCTCCCAACTCACTTTCTTGTGCCATTCAAATGCTTCATTTTCGCAGTGATTAAAGGAAATGGATGTTTTCATATGAATGCTGATATAAAGGATGATGCGCCGGGAAAGGCATCTAGCAGTGCTCGGGTGGAACTACGAAGTCGAGGATGCCAATATAAATGATGATGCGCCGGAAGAGGCATTTAGCGGTGCACGGGTGGAACTACGAAGTCGACATGTTGTCAGCTCTGGAATTCTGAATATCGCAGTATCGAAATAACATTATTTCTTGGCGTTATATAAATATACGAACACCGAAATTGTAGTTCCATTACAAATATTAGGCTAATGAAAGTCATATAATTAGAAAATGGCATGAGAAGTATATACTTCCGTTTTTATTTGTTGTTATTGTGTCTGGCATTTTCCTTAACACGTAAAAGATACCGTTTCATACCTCCTAGTGCCGGTTAAATTTTACCAAATTTCCCAGCGGCCTCCTATGATAATGTTGGCAACAGATGCTGAATAGTGAGAATCCTGTGAGTCTTCATTTTAGCCAATCGCTTGACAACGCTGATGTTTTCTCATGGAATCTTCGCTTTACGACGGCAGTTATTTTTACTGAGCAGACGAGGGTACATAGAAGAACCTGTCAACCATAAAGCAGGAACAGCATTATTTGTTTACTTCATGGTCTGTACGATACACTAATCGAGTCATTCTATGTTGTTCGAACAAATGGGCAAAGATTTTCTATCGTGTTGTTGATGTTGCCAACATAATCACGCGAGGCTGCCGACATGATACGTAAAATTTTACCCTTAGTGACCATTGTAAATACAGTTGGTCGATTTTCGACCACAGGCAATACTAGTTCCCGTAATTCCCTGTCGATGGGTTTTGAAAGAGCATACACTTTTTCCGTTCACGATGAAATAAATAATTAATGCGGTTGCTGCTCTATGGTTGACAGGTCGTTGATGTACCCTTCTCCGATAAGTAAATTAATTATCCTGGTAAATACTACATGTCAATGATCGGTTGTTCGGTATATTTGGGCACCTGGATATAGACAGACAGGTGCATTAACTTCTGCTGCAGCAATAGCTTCCGCCGCCATTTTTGTTCCAAGCGGTGATAGCGTGAACTTCTGAAAGGTGGAAGTCTTTTGCTGTTATTTCTTTCAGACAGGGCCGGCGCAAGGAGCATGCAGGACATGCGACCGCATGGGGCGTCGCCAGGGAGAGCGCGCCGACGCGCCGGCCACACCGAGGGCGGACGGAGGTGAAGCGCTCATGGCGTCTTCAACATTTTATTTGTCAAAATTATTTTGGCGCCGAAAAATGTTTGCCTAAAGACATCGTATAACAGATAGTTCAGGAGATATGACTTCAGGAACCCTCAGATGCGGGGAAACCCACCACGTTATGAATAGCGTTTAAATTTATTACTTCTTTAATAGTAATTGTATTTTCAACATATTTTACAAACAATATCCATTGATGTCAATCAATTTACCTAGAAAATTGTTTCATTGTACGACTTATAATGCAGGAGATATGACGTCTCAAACACTTGAGACGCGTGGGAAAATTGCCGCTTCGTGTTTGTGCGTATTTAATGCGCTGTAGTTCATTCATCCGACTGCGTTCAAACTTTGTACACTTGATTTTCAAAATTTTGTATGATGGATGGCAGAGGGTACTTTACCTACGAACGTCGACAAAATCTACGGTTTTATTCCGATATCGATGAAATTTTGCACACTTGAACTTCAGAAGAAGAAGAACATCATCGTACACCTGAGATTTCAAACGATGCATAGCCAAGGGTACATTGCAATAAACGTAGAGATCACTTTACTGATTATCATAAAGTCAGTAACATAATTTTCCACAGATGAAGGACGCAAAGGTCTGAGTATTTTGATGAGGAATTCGACAGAGAGATGAGGACGTGATTGCAGAGGAAGGGGAAGGTAGAGATGGGAAGAGATAGGGGAAAAGTAGATGAAAAGAGAGAGAGAGAGAGAGAGCAGAGGAAAAGATGGACAGAAAGAGAAGAAATGAGGTGGTAGAGGGAGAAGGGGGAAGGAGAGATGGAAGACTGGAATAAAGTACCCAGGGAATTACGGGTAACCAACTAGTATATAATAAAATGGCTAGAAAACGGAGATGGTGTTCACAGTTAAGTTATTGGAAGTTAAATTCAGTCTAACGCAAGTCTCGTTCAAGCAGAATGTAATAATCCAAAGTGCCAGTCAATGAAAAAAGTAAATCGTAGGCCTCAACCTGAGTTAAATTCAGACATACAGCGCTCTTGCTTCTCTTACAACACCTTCATGTATTATTCTGTACGTATGTATGTCACTGATTTCACAACCTATGAATTCAGTTTTAGAAGTTGCTTAGTGAGATCCGGTGCGTAGCGCTGAAATATCGAAACTGATAATTTTGTATGGGCAACGCCACTTCGGACTAGATATGTATTTTATGCGCTGGCCTACCGTTCATCCAGTGTATATAAAATTTTGAACACTTAACCTTCAAAACAAGACGGACGGTACAGTCTAAACAATAATTCGTGCGGTGCATAGCGAAGAGTATTTTACAACAGATTCTGACACCAATCTACAATTCAATCGCGATATTCGAGAAATTTTGCACACTTATCCTTCAAAACAAGAGAAACACCACTCATAACTTGAAACTTCCGGGCTGAGATGCCGTAGTCCTGCGTAAACCTATCCCCTGACGTTTCGCCTTCGACCTCGGAAGGCATCCTCGGAGGTGAAGCGGCAAACTACAAGAGAAATCGAGTGAGCGCCGTACATACAGGCCATCCAGAGAGCGCCACTGTCAATCACGCGACGTCGCCTGCTCTATGATCTCTGACATTGCCAACATAGTGACTTGCATGGACCACGACATCTCAGCCCGGAAGTTTCAAGTTATGACAACTCCTGCCGTAAAAGGCTTCATTGTATGATCAGAAACATCACTGTCTGTATGAGATTTCGTACGGTACATGGCGAAGGGTACGGATACCTTACTCCAGGTAATAATAGAAACAGGGCGATGGATGAGTGGCTAGACGGGAGGGTGGCGGGAAGCAAGGCAAGAGGATGAGAGGAGGAGGCAGACAGAGGAAAGAGGAGATGGACAGAGTGAGGATGGAGAAGAAGGTGGACGGAGAGGGAAAGGGGAATGCGTGCACTAACAGAAAAATGGAATACAGAAGCACCTGAGAAACGCCGGTTTTTCAACTACGTGACAGAGACAGAGGCCTAAGAAGACAGAGAGGAAGGTATGAAATAGACTCAGACATGCGGAAGAAATGTAGCATGTCAATCCAATTTCTGTGCACATTTAGCAATTTCTAAGCATTTCCGGTATCTCCAGTTTCTATATAAACAATCAGTAAGCCATTGTATTCGTTCTAAGAAATTTAAGCCGCGGTGGAGTAGCCGAGCGGTCTAAAGCCTCTCGCTGCGGAGCGCGCGATTGCTCGCCGTCGGAGGTTCGAGTCCTCCCTAGGGCATGGGTGTGTGTGTTTGTCCTTAGGTTAGTCTTCCCTGGTTTAAGTAGATTGTAAGCTACGGACTGATGACCACGCAGTTTGATCCGATAGATTTACAAACAAACATAAGAAATTTAAACCAAATTCTTAGATTTGGTTCTACTAGGAGTACTTTGCGAACAAATTAATGTTAAAAAACTGTAAATTTTAGTTGGTGTTAAATATTTCATTATCTGAGAATTTCAATAAATACTGAACAGATACATACGGGACCTGTACCTTATCGCAATTGTCCTGGTCTTTCAACTGCCACAATTAGAATCACTTGTAATTAATAAATACTTAACTAAAGTGGTGAATTAAAAATTTAAATCATACAAAATTATTGTTGTAAGTGCTGTATATTTCCATCTAACAACACATACTGCCTAGCTATTAAGGTAGCTGACTTGATGAAAAAAAGGAAAGAAAAATATACAAACGTTAAGTGAAAGCATCTGACATAGGTTAAGTAATTAAGTAGTTAAAAATATGGCTAGCTCAATCGAAGCATATTGATGAACACTACAGACTGATAGACTGATCTCTTTTGTACGATTAAAATAGTAATAGTTATAAGCTACTTACTGTTTTACGTTAATTAATGTTCTCGGGGCTGTAACTTCTGACACTTACCTCCCAAACACATTTACATACCCACATGTATCGATCTTTGCAGAATAGATGTTAATGAATGCATGTGTGCGAACAGTGGAGATAGCCCTTTAAGCACACTACCAGGATGAGCGTTCTAAGGCTCCTTGCTGCGGAGAGCGTGATTGATCGTCGTCGGAAGTTCGAGTCCTCCCTCGTGGATAAGTGTTTCTTTTGTCCTTAGTGTAAGTAACTGTAAGTTAGTTTAAGTAGTTTGTAAGCCTAGCGATTGATGACCAAGGTAGTTCCCTAGATTTACAAACATCTGAACATTTCACACTACTAGGTGGAATACGTCCAATTAGCGCTAAAATCTGACTGATCTTCAAGCTGTGCATGCTTCTATGCTCCATGTCAGCTGCGCTTTTTGCAAGCTGTTATATGGTATAAAATCTTAACCCTGGTGACCTACAGGTAATTCCCTGCAAATTAAAAAAAAAAAAAAAAAAAAAAAAAAAAAAAAAAAAAAAAAAAACCTAAGTTGCACGACAAATACATCTAATTAATTTAAAAGGAGTGGTCCAATTAGGCATTAAACTTGCAATAATACACGTCACGTTCATCTACTATTATTGGGACCCACCGCGGTGGAGTAGCCGATCGACTCCCCTAACTTGCCGACAGCGGCACGAACTACATGGTACTACTACGTGAACGGAAAATACCCCACGCAGGCACGTCTGCACAGTATTCACCTCGCGGCGACGCGACTGTGCCAGACGTGCAACGTGCATGATACGGACACACACCGACTAGACTGCGGAACGGCAAAGGACATTTGACATCTGCTCTGCCGCCTTTTGGCCTTCGTTCAACGCACTGCGCCTCATGCTATTCAGATGACGACCTTACTCTATCCTGATGAGATTCCATACCCGAATACGAAGAGAAATGCAGCAAACTGGCTGAAAGGAATGACAGTGCACTATATATTAGGCACAACGGAACACGACGTCGGTGATTATAGAACTTTTACAGAGAGCCAACATTCGAAAATTAAGAGGAATGCAAACTACCGGAAAAGTTACGCAAACTTTCTCCTGAAGGTATTTGATGACTTCTTGGTAGTCCGTTGAAGCCGGGCATGAGCAGATATTAAGTAAAGTAACTGAAAATGAACTGTTACATTAATAAAAAAATTAGAGTTATGATCGAATTTACCGGTAATAAACACACCACGAGGAGACGGCCAAGGCTCCGGACAGTCCAGAAAGTCTCGTTAAATACCTTCCTTACGTTCAAGAAGAAGGGGAAAAATCGTTTAATTTTATTTATAATTCAAAGAATTCGGTAAGTCTTCAAAAGACAACGGTTATGATGGGCCTTTTTGTTTCTTCTGTTGTCTATATGTATTTAAAATAAAAGCCATGACGTTTAAATAAAAGAACACATTATTTCTTTTCCTTTCCCTTAGTCGCATCCTTGATTTAGTATAGGGTAAAAGTGGAGGTGGCACTAAACCCTTTTTTTTTTTTTTTGCAGGCGAGATGTTTAGATTTATGTGGGAATTATAAGTTAGGTGCCAACGCCTGATGTGGAAAAGATTAAATAATAATAATAATAATAATAATAATAATAATAATAATAAAACGGTCTAAGGCTCCTCGCTGCGGAGAGCGAGGTTGCTCGCTGTCGGAGGTTCGAGTCCTCCCGGGGGGCATGAGTGTGGGTGTGTCTACATGTGTGTGTGTGTGTGTGTGTGTTGCCCTTAGGTTAGTTTACCTTAGTTTAAGTAGTTTGTAAGCTACGGACTGATGACCACGTAGTTTGGTCCGATAGATTTACAAACATTTGAACATTCTTTTTTTACTGGGACCCAACTAACCAAAAGTAATAATAATAAATTCAAAAAAAAAAAAAAAAAAAAAAAAAAAAAGGATGAAAGATCACTACAGCTAAGTGATTTGATTTGTCATTTAAAAGAACCTAAACGTTTATCAACTGGGTTCAAAGAATTGCCAGGCGATAAAGAAAAGAACCGTGATGGGTTCATGCAAGTTATCATATAAAAACTGTGTCAACAAATACTACTTAATGCAGAATAAGTTAGTAAACAGTCCTGAACAAACGGCAGAACTCTCACCTAAGCACATAATTGACGCATATAGCTGGTGGGGTTGAATGAGTCATATTTGGAAAACTAAATCTTCTTGCAACAAAAATTACTTCACGATCGTCTTATTATGGTGCATACAAAAATTACACGTACAACTTCGATATTACTCGAGAGCAGAGGATAGTTACAGTGGAGACAGCAAATTCTAAGTTCCATTTCAGCACCTGCGTTCTGCTCTAAATTACAATCATTTCACCCTACAGTTCCAAAGTTGATATCTGAAGATCAGTGTCTTCTTACGCTGTCGCATAGAAGTGTACTCCAGCAGGCGTTCTGGATAAGGACACCTTTACACTCCTCTACGTAACTTCGATGGTTGGAGTCTGTCTGGCTAACAGTCCTCACGGTCTGCACGGCCACTACGGTCGGGGGTTCGAATCCCCCCTCGGGCATGGATATTTGTGCCGTCCTAGTTCGTAAGTAGTTCATAAGTAGTTTGTAAGTTTAGGGACTGATGACCCCGTAGTTAAGTCCCATAAACTATAAAAACATTTGAACATTTGCTAACAGTCCTTGCGAGTTGCATCCAATGATGACTTCATATAAATATGAACGAATTTTCTACTGTTACCGATTCTCACCTATCGATATTAAATAGTCAGTTATCTGCCGGAAATAGCTGCATTACTAAAGATGTGTTATTTAGTGCATGGATGCCGGATAGCCGAATGGTTAAGGCGACAGTTCGCGATTTTCATTAGTCATATAATAACAGACCATCTTTAGTAATGCAGCTATTGTCGGCAGAATTCGCAAATGGCAAATAAAATAATTTATTATTTAATATCATATCTAGGGCTGCGGTACCACCGCAAATGCCTACTACTTTCGAAAAGATGTTTCATCGTAATTAACCTATTAAGCTCACTTCAGCCTTTGTTATGAGACTATATATACATCCCGTATCCCGATGTTTATCAGCTATCAATTGATCTTCATGAAATTGGCACACTGTGTGTCGTTCAAATGTTCAAATGTTTGTCAAGCTTATGGGACTTAACTGCGGGGTCATCAGTCCCTAAACTTACAAACTACTTATGAACTACCTTATACTAAAGACAGCACAACCATCCATGCCCGATGGAGGATTAGAACCCCATCCTAATATCGCAAATTAAATGTTGTTATCTACGTGGGATAAGTCTCCATTAGAGACCCGCGTGTTGGGATTAGTGGCAAAGCATTTGACTGGAAAACCAAAGTCATGAGTTCGAAACCTGCTCGAATTACGGATTTTTTATTTAAACACGGCTTCACCTCTCAACGACGTCGCCTGTAGTGCCTCAGCCGGGCCTTTGAGCACTCCGGTCGGACTCTAGACGAGAAAGCCGTGAGATGACTCCCGATGGAATTTTTATGAATGATTCTGCACCATGTCACCGACTAAGATGAAGAAATTTCTGAACAACACCAGTAACTCATCTGGCTACGCTGATCGGCCGAAATGAAACCTATTTATGGATCATAACCGGGAGTTCCGTTTATGTACAAAACTATTCGTAATTATAGATGGATATATAGGCTGTATGATTCAATATACACTCCTGGCCATTGAAATTGCTACACCACGAAGATGACGTGCTACAGAGGCGAAATTTAACCGACAGGAAGATGCAGTGATAAGCAAATTATTAGCTTTTCATAGCATTCACACTAGGCTGGCGCCGGTGGCGACACCTACAACGTGCTGACATGAGGAAAGTTTCCAACCGATTTCTCACACACAAACAGCAGTTGACCGGCGTTGACTGGTGAAATGTTGTTGTGATGCCTCGTGTAAGGAGGAGAAATGGGTACCATCACGTTTCCGACTTGTACCCTGTCGCGATTGCTGTTTATTTTACCGCGACATTACTGTTCGCGTTGGTTGCGATTCAATGACTGTTAGCAGACTATGGAATCGGTGGATTCAGGAAGGCAATACGGATCGCCGTACTGGACCCCAATGGCCTCATATCACTAGCAGTTGAGATGACAGGAATCTTATCCGCATGGCTGTAACGGATCGTGCAGCCACGTCTCGATTCCTGAGTCGACAGATGGGGACGTTTGCAAGACAGCAACCATTTGCACGAACAGTTCGACGACGTTTGCAGCAGCATGGACTATCAGCTCGGAGACCATGGCTGCGGTTACCCTTGACGCTGCATCACAGACAGGAGCGCCTGCCATGGTGTCCGCAACGACGAACCCGGGTGCAAGAATGGCAAAACGTCATATTTTCGGATGAATCCAAGTTCTGTTTACAGCATCGTGATGGTCGCATCCGTGTTTGGCGACATCGCGGTGAATGCACATTGGAAGCGTGTAGTCGTTATCGCTATACTGGCGCATCACCAGGGGTAATGGTGTGGGGTGCCATTGGTTACACGTCTCGGTCACCTCATGTTCGCATCGACGACACTTTGAACAGTGGCCGTTACATTTCAGATGTGTTACGACCCGTGGCACTACCCTTCATTTGATCCTTGCGAAACCCTACATTTCAGCAGGATAATGCACGACCGCATGTTGCGGATTCTGTACGGGCCTTACTGGATACGGAAAATGTTCGACTGTTGCCCTGGCCAGCACATTCTCCAGGTCTTTCAGCAATTGATAACGCCTGGTTCGTCACAATACGCCAGTCACTACTCTTGATGAACTGTGGTATCTTTTTGAAGCTGCATGGGCATCTGTACCTGTACATGCCTTCCAAACTCCTAGGCGTAACAAGGCCGTTATTACGGCCAGAAGTGGTTGTTCTGGGTACCGATTTCTCAGGATCTATGCACCTAAATTGCATGAAAATGTAATCACATGTCAGTTCTAGTATATCTGTCCAATGAATACCCGTTTATCATCTGCAGTTCTTCCTGGCGCAGTAATTTTAATGGCCAGTATTGTAAGTGCTGTGGGCTCCCATACCGTAGTGGAATACTCGAGCGCTCTGAAGCGTCTTACTGCGGAGCGCGCGGTTGCTCCCCGTCAAAGGTTCGAGTCCTCCTTGGGGCGCGTGTGTGTGTGTGTGTGTGTGTGTGTGTGTGTGTGTGTGAGAGAGAGAGAGAGAGAGAGAGAGAGAGAGAGAGAGAGAGAGAGAGTTGTACTTACTTTAGTTTAACTAGTTTATAAGACTAGGGACTGAAAACCGCACTTGTTAAGTCCCACAGATTTACAAACATTTGATTTTAGACTTCCACGTTACGTCGAGTTATTGCACTTCGCTGGGTCAAAGGAGGTCCGACACAACATCAAGAGGTTTTGTCATCCTACTATAGTGTCACTGAAACGGAGCAATGCATCCGACCTACTTTCGCAGAGGAATGTGGAGAACACCTAAAACCATTCAGATTGGCCTGCATACCGATTAACGTTGATAGTCTGCCGGGTGGATTCGAACCGCGATCCTAAAAGCGGCGTTTAAACCTCGCGACTAACCTTTCGTGTAGGACGAGCAGAATTTCACTTCACAATGTACTTTCTCTGCGGAAGAATACAACTGCATCTTCAACCAGTGATGCGATAAGATAGTGTCCAAACAGCCACAGTTTAACGAAGGCCCATATCTCTAATTCGACGGTTAACTGATATCGATCATTTAAGATTGTCGACCCAGATAAAAGTGCAATTAGTACATACAGAAATTTGTTGAAGATTGGAGGAATTTCATCAAACCGCCACAAGTGCAGACACGTGGGATCGAAGTGCTAGCGACAGCGAGAAAACGATTATCTTCACACACCTCCACAATAATCAAATGTTCAAATGTTTATGAAGCTTAAGGGACTTAACTGCGGGGTAATCAGTCCCTAAACTTACAAACTTCTTATGAACTACCTTATACTACAGACGGCACAAACATCCATACCCGAGGGGGGATTCGAATCCCCGACAGGGAGCGCCCTCGCGCACCGTAGCATAGCGCCTCAATGCGCTCGGCCGCTCCGCTGCGGCCCACAATAATCGATTCGACGTTAGTTGCTAACTCAGCATAACAGAATGATCGTATATATTTGTGGTCACAAGAATAAAATTGATAACAAAATGGTGAAAAAGCAAGTGGGGAGTCCATCAGAACAGCGAACCTAGTATTTCAATAGGGAAGACATTCAAATAGTAAAGACAAATATTAACCCAATTTCACTACTTTTAGAATCCTTATTGCGCAAGATTCACAAAAACGTAAGGCAGTCGTCACGGCAAGTATTCCGTCAGTTCTGACCCCAGAACACGTTAGTATAAATCGTAAACCAGTTCGAGTAAGATGACGGTGAAAGATGTAATGACATTACAGAAGAAAAGCATATCACGTACAAGTAGGCGTATCTGTGAAACAATTTTAAGTGCACGACCCACTTGGAATAACCATAATAAAGAGTGAGGAGCTTATCTTTAAAGACAGTTTCCGAGTTATCCTTGGTCGGGAAAAATGAATAGAATTAAATAAACTTCTTTATGAAAACTGAGGACCTACCTTACTGAGATAGTCGATCCAAGGTGTTTCAAGCTCTTTACAACTGAGTGTCTACAGAAGTGTGACGTTGATTCAAGGTCTTTGAAACTGACAACAGCCAAGACAGCTCGAAACTGTACTCCTTGTCTCGCTGAAAGATGCCATTTCGATCATCGCGTAGTGCTCCTAGCGTGATGTAACAGTGTAACACATAGCAATCCCACTGTTCAGTTTCGTTAGTGTCATATATGAATGAGGGGCTTATTTTGGTTAGATGTGATGGTCAACGAAATTTTGGAGTGTTACTCTTGGAGGAGAGACAATTTCAGCCAGTGAATGAGCTTTCGAAAAGGAATCGGAATGGTGAATAGGAATGTACATATCGGAACACCAAATGGAAAAACGTGTCCCGCATTAGTGAATATTTCTCTAGCAGACAGTTGAAGAAATTCGGGTCTTACCAATATTCCATTTGTTGTTGTTGTTGTGGTCTTGTCTTGAAATCGGAAGTCTGCAGCTTCCAAGATATTCCATGCAGGCATCTTCATTTCTGAATAACTACCGCAACTTAACTGCTTTTCAACCTTATTTATGTACTGATCTCTTTCTATTCGTCTGCGTTTTCAATATCCCCCTTCTTCACAGTATTTATATCCAGATCTCAAGTATTAACCCGGTAATCCCTTGCTGTCTCAGAAAGTATCCTATCAACCGATTCCTTGTTTCAGTCACATTATGCCACAGTTTTAACACAATTCTGTTCAGCACCACCTCATTGTTTGCTTGATCTACCATTTTAATCCTCAGAATTCTTTTTGAGCAGCATCGTCTCACTTCCATACAAGACTACACTCCAGGCAAAGAGACTTCCTGACACATTTACATTCTACATCAACAAATGTCTCTTCTTAGTAAATGTCTTTCTTGCCATTTCCCGTCTACTTCTCATACCATATCTACCTCGGCAAACATAAATTATTTTACTGTCCTACCCTTTACATCGACTGATATGATTCGACGACATTCTATCAGCTTCTTTTTGGTTTTGTTGTTCATGTTTATCTTGTATTGTCCTTTTCAGCTGATCTTCCTAGTCTTTTGCTGTCTCAAAAGAATTCAGTGTCATCAGAAAATTTCAAAGCTTCTTCTCCCTGGGCTTTTTAATTTCTTTTGGAGTAAAACCATATGTCACGCTTCTAGACGACCACAAACTATACAACATCCTAGTTAATAGCATTAATCCTGCCAGTACCTCACTCCAATTTCCATATTTCTACAAAATCTCGCCGATGTACCAAGCTGTACTAATGCTCCTGAAAGGAAGGAATTAGTGGATAAATGCTTCGCTATTGAGCTTTTTGTATTTCACCAACACAGTTGTGCTGCACTGTAGCCTACTGAAAATTTAAACTTATACACATTAAGAGTGATAAACCAGATAGATCGCTAATATTGTGTTTATTTATAACGTCGTTCCGCCACACCCCTAGGTGATATTATTAAGATCATATGCCAAAACTACGTTATAATTAAATACAATTTTAGACGGTTTTTCTTTCTTAATGAGAAAATGTAGAGCACTATAGGAGATTTGTGGGATTGTGCAAGTCCTTTTACTTGACGCCACTTAGGCGACTTTCATGTCGACGATGATGAAAGTAATGAAGGCAACACACGACACCCAGTCCCCAGCCGGGAATCGAAACCGGGACCCCTACGTACTAGTCAGCTGAGCTACGGTGGGCGGACTATATACAAAAAATGAAATTGTACAGTTTGGAAAATACGGAAGGTCGATTCGGAGTAAAGGACGGCTCTTGAGTTATTCCTGGATAGATCATTTGTTACGGTCATTTCACGCTATTGGCAAGGTGGAATTCAGATAGTAAGTTACACATTCGATAAAATTCTTCAGTGTATTAGACCGCGTTGTCATTGTGTAAATCCGACGTTTCGGCCACTATTGCAAGTCGCCTTCTTCAGGGTATTCGTCAGTCAGTCAGTCAGTGGCCGAAACGTCGGTTGGTTTTACACGATAACGACGCAGTCTAATACCCTGAAGAACTGTTTCGAAAGTGACAATGGTCGAGGACGCCTACGGTTATAAGTTACACATCATTACGGCCGGCCAAGAATTCATTAAATGCTTGTAACATAAAGTATACATATCCCACATGGCAGATAATTATTGAAATTGCTGGAATTTTACAAGAGCGCCAAGACGCTTCTCGAGAGCCAGGAAAGCGATTATGTTAGCCTGGATTTGTCCCCAGCAACCACATAAGAATGCGCAAGACACTGGTGGGCAATGGAGAGCTGCAGAAAATGTGTAAATTCTGTGCAGAAGGGGACTTGGGGCGATAGGAAGGGGTAACAATAGTCGCTCTGGTCGATACTCTTAACTTAGAAATACACTACTGGCCATTAAAATTGCTAGACCAAGAAGAAATGCAGATGATAAACGGGTATTCATTGGACAGTTATACTAGAAATGACATGTGATTACATTTTCACACAATTTGGGTGCATAGCTCCTGAGAAATCAGTACTCCGAACAACCACCTCTGGCCGTAATAACGGTCTTGATACGCCTGAGCATTGAGTCAAGAAGAGTTAGGATGGCGTGTACAGGTACATATGCCCATGTAGCTTCAACACGATACCCCAGTTCATCAAGAGTAGTGACTGGCGTATTGGGACGAGTCAGTTGCTCAGCCACCATTGACCATACGTTTTCAATTGGTGAGAGATCTGGAGAATGTGCTGGCCAGTCGACCATTTTCCCTATCCAGAAAGGCCTGTACAGGACCTGCAACACGCAGTCGTGCATTATCCTGCTGAAATGTTGTGTTTCGCAGGGATCGAATAAAGGGTAGAGCCACGGGTAGTTACACATCTGAGATGTAACGGCCACTATTCAAAGTGCCGTCGATGCGAACAAGAGGTGACCGAGACGTGTAACCAATGGAACCTCAGACCATCTGGCCGGGTGATACTCCAGTATGAAGATGACTAACCCATGCTTCCAATATGTGCTCACCACGATGTCGCCAAACACAGAAGCAACCATCATGATCCAGTAAACAGAACCTGGATTCATCCAAGAAAAAAATGACGTTTTGCCATTCTTGCACTCAGGTTCGTCGTTGCGTACACCAGCGCAGGCGCTCCTGTCTGTGATGCAGCGTCAAGGGTAACCAAAGCCATGGTCTCCGAGCTGATAGTCCATGCTGCTGCAAACGTCGAACTGTTCGTGCAGTGCAGATGGTTGTTGTCTTGCAAACATCTCGATGTGCTGACTCAGGGATCGAGGCGTGGCCGCACGATCCGTTACAGCCATGCGGATAAGATGCCTGTCATCTCGACTGCTAGTGATACGAGGCCGTTGGGATCCAGCAAGGTGTTCCGTATTGCCCTCCTGAACCCATCTATTCCATGTTCTGCTAACAGTCATTGTATCGCGACCAACGCGAGCAGCAATCGCGATAGGCTACAATCCGACCTTTATCAAAGTCGGAAACGTGATGGTACGCATTTCTCCTCCTTACACAAGGCATCACAACAACGTTTCAGCAGGCCACGCCGGTCAACTGCTGTTTGTGTCGAGAAATCGATTGGAAACTTTCCTCATGTGAGCACGTTGTAGGTGCGAATGCTCTGAAAAGCTAATCATTTGCATATCACATCATCTACTTCCTGTCGGTTAAATTTCGCGTCTGTAGCACGTCATCTTCGTGGTGTAGCAATTTTAATGCCCAGGAGTTTATAAGAACCTTAATTTTTGGCCCACTTTAGGTTACGTTAGGAACACTAAAAGTGGGCCTTTGCGATCGTCTTTTGACAGCTCAAAATTTAAATGAAAGTAACGGCTTAACTATTCATCTGACACGAAAATTGAATAACCGAATTTGTAGAGGAGAAAATTCTCAGCAACTTTGCTCCCTTATGTTTTTTCATATCTCGTAGCGTTTCAAAGATATTTTCAAAAATAACGGCGATTTTGGGATGTCTGTCTGTCTGTCCGTAAAGTTTTCCCTGTTTTTAGGACGAACCGTTCAACCGATCAGTACCAAATTTTACAGACATGATTGTAGGCCGTCAGAGACCAGAACCTCCCTTTTTCAAATTTTTCGAACAAAAAATACGGTAGTAATACAAAAAGCCGTTTGTAATATAATTGTAATTGCAAACGAACCGTTCATCTGACACGAAAATTGAATAACCTAATTGGTAGAGAAGAAAATTCTCTACAACTTATCTCCCTTATGTTTTTTTTTTTTTTTCGTATCTCGTATCGTTTGAGACATATTTGCAAAAATAACGGAGATTTGACACTCTCCATTGAATTAATGAAAACCAGCCGTTCGGAGATGTCACGTGACATTCCTCGCGTATTTGATGATTTTCTTATTGTAACTTACACGTTGTCATTTCAAAGCAACGGCACAATGAGGAATTAACAAAAACACATCCTTCTTTGTACGATAAATGATAATCTAATGTCTACAAATGCCATATTAACATCAGTTAACAATGGCCATCAATAGTATGAGATTAAAATCTCCTGTTTTGATTTATAGCCGTAGCGTAGTGGGCAAGGAGCTGGACTGTGACGCGAAAGGTCAGTGGTTCGAAACCCAGTCTGCGCCAGGCACTGCAGCGGTGAGGACGGACTGTTTACGTCCCGCCGCCGAGTCTGCTGCTCGCGTGTGTTTACGTGGCACAGTCGCCTTCGCTTGCGTAATTTACTTAGAACAAGAATGGCCCACTCCTGGCGAAAATCAACATTGAAAATCAGTTTTTCGAATGAATATGCACGCCCGAAGGCACTTGAAGTCGAACAATTTATTAGAGACGAAGTGAAGATTGACTGTAACGATCTTATCGGCATCCACTTCTCTATAGTGAGCAGTGTAGTGTATGTGAAGCTTACCAGCGACGCCGTCTGTGAGAAGATTCTAAACAGATCAAGAAATGGACTCAAATTCCGTCACTCAGATGGAAATATCGGTGAAGTGACTATCGAACACGCAGGTCTTGGACTACGAACAATTAGAGTGTTTGAACTTCCGTTTGAAGTACCTTCAGACGTGGTTGTTTCTGCGCTGCGCCCTTATGGAAACGTTATTAGCCACATGGCCGAGAAATGGGCTCAATTTACAACATATCCGGTATTCAATGGGGTGCGGCAGGTACGCATTGAATTGACCAAACACGTGCCATCTTATTGGAGGGTGCCGTGCCATCATAATTTATGATGGCCAGCCGAAGACGTGCTCCGGTTGTGGCCAAGAAGGTCACGTTCGTTCTAGCTGTATGCAGCGCAGAATAACGCAGTTACCACCTGGTGATGAGCAGATCCCATCGGCATCCACGACGCTCCCATTGACATATGTACAGGTTCTTCAAAATGAACGCAGCCAGCAGCCTGTGACAAGACCACTTGATGAAACTATGCCAAACACGGTAGAACTTCAGGGCAACGAGGACAGGATGGAGGCTACACCTGCGCCGGCCCCTGAACGTCACGTGAGGAAGGATAACGAAGTGTCTCCGAAGGAGGGAACAGATACCGCCTCTATGGTCGTGCCTACCGCCGCCTTCGTGCCAGACAGTCAGAATACCCAGACTTCGTCTGATACTGAAGTACACGTGCGAAAACAACGGTCACCACAGAGAAGGAAGAAACGTCGGCTTGCTCCGTCTGATATCAGCCGATCACAATCTAATGATGAATCCCAAGACCTTCTACCATCAGAAGACCCTAAAGTGGAACTTCCTGCCTCACTCCAGTCGGAAGCGGAATCAACACGGCGTATGTCTATAACTCCTACTACAGATGATGACCAGCAGTCAGCCATTCGTCAGTCGTACACCGACGACACATCAATGCATGTTGACTCACCAGGGGCTTCAACTGACGACCAGCGTCCAAGCAACGCAGCATGGCACGAAGATGTTGAAGAGAATTCATCCACAGCTGACGTAGCAACAGATGTTGCTACTAAACTAAATGTATGCTAATCGATGAGGGTTTGGGGGAGAATGTGCTACCTGATCTTCGTGTTACAATGAGCATCCCTGCAAATATGGCACAGGGGCAGGCTTACAGAATTGGATCTATCAACATTAATACAATCCAAACGCAGATAAAGTTTCAGTTATTCCGTGACATGATGCGGGCGTCAGATCTAGATATTGCCCTTCTACAAGAAGTTCGCCTCGAGTCATTTCCAGATATTTCTGGTTATGATACATATCAAACACCATCTTCTTCCAACGGTAGTGGGACGGCCGTACTTCTGAGAGAAGGTATTGTCGCTGACGACGTCACTTATTTACCATCGGGCAGGGGCCTTGTGGTGACATTCCATGGTGTCCGGATCATCAACGTTTATGCTCCCTCCGGCACGGACAAACGAAGGGAACGCTCGCACTTCTACTCAGAAGAGATAGCTCCACTGTTTGCAGGTCAATACGATCACATTATTCTTGGAGGAGACTTCAACTGTGTGCTCGCCATAAAGGACCAAATTCCTCATTTTACCACGTGCCAAAAACTTAAATTACTTATTCAAGAACTGGACCTGATAGACACATGGGAGCATAAGCATGGTGATCGACCTGGATACACTTTTTTCACCAGCCATTCTGCGAGCCGTCTGGACCGAGTCTATGTCTCCCGCGGACTCACAACGGCAACACTTGATGCCGAGCTGTGGCCTACCGCCTTCTCGGACCACATAGCCTACATTTGTACTGTTTCTCTTCGACGGCAGGGCGTGTGGCGAAGTCGAGGTACTTGGAAGTTAAACGTTGCACATCTTAAGGATCCCTAGTGCAGACAGCATATAGAAGCGACGTGGAACAACTGCCAGAGACGTCTTACGACATATCCTTCAACGATTCGATGGTGGCTCGAGTGTGCTAAGCCAGCTTTGCGTCGCACGTTGGTACAGTATGGACGTGACAAAATGAGTTGGCATCGACGAACCATGGAATTTTACTTTACGGCACTCCGTGAGCTTGCTAGCCAAGCACCGTCTCCTGAACGACAGATTGCAATTCAGCGGATTAAGGCGAAGATTACTTTACTTATGCGCCGCCGTCTTGAGGGAACAGTGATACGTGCGAGATGTCAAGATCGAGTCGCTGGAGAACCTCCTTCCATGCATCACGTTATCCGAGAGAAGCAACGGTGTAGAAGAGCGCTGGTGCACGCTATTGATACCCCAGATGGTCGTCGACTGACATCTCAGAATGACATCGCCGCTGCTTTCGTGGGTCACTATCGACAGTTGTATGCAGAAGAAGATCAGGGTGCTATATCAATGGAAGAAGTGCTCGACTCCATGCCTGGTACTCTTGATGGGGAGTCTGTGCAGACCCTTACAGATACGATTACTGCTGATGATCTCGCTGACGCTCTACGCAAGGGAGCAACAAACAAATCCCCAGGCCCAGATGGCCTCCCGCTGGAGTTCTACCGCGCCTTTCAAGACATCATGGCTCCTCGCTGGATAGAAATGTATAAAGAACTGACGATACCTGACGTCCCACTCCCACCTGCTTTTGTCGAAGGCCTGATCATTCCAGTCCCGAAGAAGTCCAGGGGACAAAAAGTGGAACATTTTCGGCCGTTAACCATGCTGAACTGCGACTTCAAGATTTTTACCAGGATCCTCGCTTCCAGACTCCGGCGTGTCTTGCATCAAGTCGTATCTACGGATCAAACATGTCTTGGTGGCAGAAGTAACATCCAGACAGCACTAAGTGATTATCGTGACATCATAGCCTTGGCCGAGACTTGCCGCATTCGTGGTGTCTTAGTGTCCGTAGACCTGGACCATGCTTTTGATAGGGTGAGTCATGACTTTCTTGAAGCAGTGCTGCGAAGAATGGCGTTTCCTCCCGCCTTTACACACACCGTCCTGCGCCTTCTCCGATGCGCCACATCACGTGTACTGATCAATGGACGTGTGGAAGGCACTGTTACCATTTCGCGATCTGTACGACAAGGCTGTCCGCTATCGATGATTCTTTTGCGCTTGAGCCATTGTTACATGGACTGCGATGTCGACTGTCTGGGATGAAGATGAGGGACCGGTCCTTTATCTGTCGCGCATATGCTGATGATCTTCTGTTCTTGGCTCAATCACGGGACGAAGTGCAGATAGCACTAGAATGGATTACCAAGTATGGAACTACTGCGGGCAGCCGTATGAATCTGACCAAGTCTGCCGCTATGAACATTGGCAGGGGTCTTCCTGAAGGAAGCGTGGCCCCGCTACAATCAGTGGACAAGCTCAAGTGTTTAGGGATAACCTTCACGCGCGACATTCGACGAACCTCGGCAGTCAACTACAAACGCCTTCTTCAGGTACTACGAGCTAACGTCCGAAGCAATCTACTACGGTCGTTAGACTTAATACAACGAGTTGCTTTCGTGAACATCCATCTGGCGTCTAGGATACCGCACCTGGCCCAGATTCTACCGATGCCGAAGACGATGGCAACAAGACTGCTGGCTGTGTTTGGATACTTCGTGAGCGCCGGCCTTATCTTCAAAGTCCGTTATGAAACATTAACTCTCCCCCCTCGAGACGGAGGTCTTGGGCTTGTCAATGTACATGTCAGAGCGTCTGCCCTTTATGTCAGTACAATGATTAAGCTGTGGAAACATCGCCAGACCGGAATATCTGGGATTCTGATCGACGAACTTGCTCCTATATCTCTAATGCCGCCCATAGCAGTAGCGCATATCTCTACCCATCTCTCAAATATTAAGACATTTTTTATAGAATATAGTTACGTCCATGAAGACTTGCCCCATACACGGACTCCAACGACACGTGATGTGTACCGCATAATGATGAAGGGCCACACCCGGAATTGCGTGGAGAGACGACATCCAACAATCAGATGGCCCGTGGTCTGGCGTTCTGTGCATCATGCCCTCCTCGATACAGATGCTCGTGCTACCTGTTATCTGGTTGTCAATGGAAAATACATGACGCGACATCGGCTGCATGCAATTAAGATGACGGACTCTCCACACTGCCCTCAGTGTCACGTGTTAGACACTGATGAACATCGGCTGATATGTGGACCTGCTGCAGAGGTGTGGCTGTTCATAAAGAAAATACTTGCCTTTCTTTGTCGTACAGCTCCACACACTATTGAACCGCAGTCACTTCTATTTCCGGACGAGAGCTTTTTTCCACGCACAAAGACTAATGCAGTGAACTGGATCAAAGGCCTATCTATATATTATTTGTTTCACGATCGAGAAAAGAGTGTGCTTGATTTTTGGACGTTCCTCCAAGATCGCTTCACGTCTCTACTACATAATTCAAGACACCGACAATACTATGCCAATTTTCTGGGTAGTGTTTTCCTGGATCCTCCCCACAGCTTGGGTGTGCCGGGTATGAGACGATAATTTTAGTATGAATGATCCCTCGGAAGAATGAACCTATGTAACGGATGAAAACGATTTATTCGAGAAGACGTGCCCGGAACTCGCGTGAGGAACAGAAATTCAGCTAATATCTATCCGCATATGGTCGGTGTGCAGTCACCATTTATGTTTGTTCCGCCGGGAGGGCGGTCTTATTTATGTTCACTATCAGACGCTATTAATGCTGCACTTCATGTAGAGATATTTTACTTCCAGTGAAAATCCTCACAAAAGAAGGAGATATTTTTCTTTTCCTTTCTTTTATTTTCTCTTTCATTGATATATATAGAAATAAAATGAAGTGCGTAAAATTATAAAAAATAGAAAAAAAAGGAAAAAAAAAAGTCAAACAACCTCCGTTTACTTCATTTTTTAACCACAAAAAAAGGGGGGGCTAAGAAAAAAAATAAAAAAAGGGGACAAAAAATCCCCCCTCGGAATGCAAAATAAAAAAAACAAAAAAAATAAAAAATAAAAAATAAATAAAAAAAAACCGCCATTACTTAATTTTTTTCCTAAAAGGGTTTCAGACACACTTATTAATTAATGTTTTTATTATTTTGATTATTATTTTGGTCCAAAATGTTTACAAAAACTTATAGAACTACATATCTAAAGTCGGCCGTAAAACACGTCAGTGCGATTTTTTTTCTAAACTGATTCACATATAACTTCGACTTTTAATCCTATATTTACACTTTTCTACCCTCGGTGCGCCGTACACTCATATAACTAACAAGTCCACTAAATTATTATTCAGATACACACAAACAAACAAGTTATCCTTAATTACCATCAATGTCTCATAAAAATTATCTTCGTCACGCGATGACACCTACCAAAATCTTCAAACGCGACACAATCTTAGTTCAGGCTCTTACACATCACATTAGCAAAATACTTAGATACCCTCCCATTATTATCTACTCGCTTATTTACGTGGGAGAATGCAATATTATACATTATCGAAATCCCAAGTCTGATGCCGACTGCATTTATAACTTAAAGGCTAGTATAGAATTTTTTTAAACCAAGGAGCGTATTTTAATCCTTCATCTACACCTACATACATACTTCACAACCCACCCAAAGGTGCGCAATGATCGAACCTACCAGTACCAAACCTAGCCCTCCGCCTCTGAATTGCTTCTATATCTCCCTTTAAGCCGATCTGGTGGGGATCCTAAACACTTGAGCAATATTCAAGACGTTTTCTGAAAAGCGTTTTATATGCGCGTGTGTGTCGCTGTATTTTACCTCGGGTAACTTTACCGTCGAAACAACAACGGTGGTCCACCTAGGAGCTAAATCTGCTATCGCCACAGATCATGTGATGATGGTACAGCACTTGTAACAGAATAATAACTAGAATTAACACAAATTTATAAAATCCAAATTTACCCTTTTCGTAGCACTTCCTAGCACAAAAAAATGTAATCAGTAGCTCGACAGTCTGATGGTTGGATATCTATTAATAACACTCACTGATATCGGCCTTACAAGGTGACATCTTACGTAGTTACTTGGCCCCAATCCCCACTTGATATGTCTTTGTGGTATTAGGCAAACTTTTAAAAGATAACAAAGTACTATCTGCCTTATTGAAGAGCAAGGCTAAGTAATTTACAGACAATGTAACGTGCTACTTGGACACACATCACTTTAGTTTGAGAACAAAGTCAACTTGGAATAATTATTTTTCTAAATGGTTTATCATCCCTGTCTTGCGTAAGAATATTTGGGCAGAACATTCGAGATATACGCAATATGCCTGTCAGAGAACATTAACCGAAACGTAGGTTAACATTTTGAAAATATCAGATCAGTGTTACAATAACGAATTGGAAAAGGTAAGTCCTGTATTGCTGTATTTAGCAAGGTAGGAAATATTTTTTGTAGGACTTTGGAGTAGTATCTCCAAATGTCAAAGGTTATTTTCAACTTTTCATAAATATTTAACTTATAATATTTTCCAGTAGGCGACGATCTAAAATAGAGAGAATCTTTTGGTACATCATATCTGCACAATAGTGCATCACGTCAGTAATCTTGTATTTCACTACAAGGTTCACTTAGTTACACACAAACATCTAGTGTCAGCTTTGTCAGGATAAGTGATTCAATTATTTCTATACCAGTCTTCATACTCGCCGTTACTGGAGTATTCATTTACTCCAATCTTCTATTAATGCATATCCTCTTCCTTCCTCTGTTCATCTCCTCTTTCCTCTCTTTAAGCTCATCTTCTCTCCCCCACCATACCCTCCTCTCTGTCCATTTTCTCCTCCTCTACATGGGCATCGCTTAAGTTCATGTCTTTCTTCTCCTGTGTGTAAAATCTATATACAGGGTGTTTCACTAAGTGTTTTTGCCTCTGTAACTTATGAAATAATAGGTGACGGGAAATTTTAATGCGGTAGGTCAACACAAGAAATGTTACACTTTCTGTGGAGCTATGAACATAGTTATTGTATCATTTTCCAAAGAGTTACACCACAAAGATATAATTTTTTAAATGGAACAATAGTTTTTCTATCGTGTATTGGATTCGTTGTAACCAGTTGCGTCAAAATCAATTTAAACTACATTCCTATCACTGTTAGTTTGGTAGCTACAACCCTTCAAAGTTCCGGGGGAGGAGGCTGCGATAGCGTAGCTGACTGGCCGAATGGCTATCCCCTGGGGCACGGCCCACTGTTTCATGACCACCAGCCAGTCAGCTACGCTGTCGTAGCCTCCGCCCCCTAAACTTTGAAGGGTTGTAGCTCCCAAACTAACAGTGATAGGAATGTAGTTTAAATTGATTTGGACGCAGCTGGTTTCAACGAATCCAATGCACGATAGAAAAACTATTGTTGCAATTAAAAAATTATATCTTTGTGCTGTAACTCTTTGGAAAAGACTTTGACTTTTAATCCTATATTTACACTTTTCTACCCTCGGTGCGCCGTACACTCATATAACTAACAAGTCCACTAAATTATTATTCAGATACACACAAACAAACAAGTTATCCTTAATTACCATCAATGTCTCATAAAAATTATCTTCGTCACGCGATGACACCTACCAAAATCTTCAAACGCGACAACTATGTTTATAGCTCCACAGAAAGTGTAACATTTCTTGTGTTGATCTACCGTATTAAAATTTCCCGTTACCTATTATTTTATAAGTTACAGAGGCAAACACACTTAGTGAAACACCCTGTATATATAAATGAATTGCTGTTCGTTAGTCTCGCGAAAACACGAGAACGACTGAACCTATTTGGCTCACTTTAGTCTTGAAATATTCGTGTAAGTCCAGGGAAGGTTTAAACGACGATAAAAGATGGAAAAGTTGCCCAGAAAAAGAGGATAATCGGGAAAACTGAAACAGTTTTTCCAGTGAGCTACCAATACCGTTCGTCCAATTGCGATAAAATGTTGTACATTTCACATTTCATGTTGAAAGCAAGAGGAAGATTCGCAGCAAATAAAAATTTGGAAATGTCGCCCCGAAAAGTAGTAAACTATAGGAAAAACCGAAAGCGATTTTTTTCTGTGACTAAAAATCAATTGCCAGATAGTTGTGAGAGCATCACTTCAGTACGGCTTGACAGGACAAGTTTTTTATGAAATAAATTTCTTGGAAAATTGGAAAATTTGAGAAAAACTGAAAGAGCTTTTTTCAATATCATTCGTCTGATTGCGATAAAGTTTGCACACTTGAAGTTCAAAGCAAGAGTAATGTTCTTATGAAATAAAAATTGCCGGCCGCGCCAGTCACAGTCTGTACAGACGCTACGGTCGGGGGTTCGAATCCCCCCTCGGGCATGGGTGTTTGTGTCGTCTTTAGTAGTTTGTGTCGTCTTTAGTCGGTTCATAAGTAGTTTCTAAGTTTAGGGACTGATGAAACCGCAATTAAGTCCCTTAAGCTTAACAAAAATTTGAACATTTGAAATAAAAATTTGGAAAAGTATCCCCGAAATTGGAACATTCAGCAAAAAACAAAGACATTTTTCTATAAAATATCAGTGCGATTCATGTGATTACGATAAAATTTTTCCACATTTTATCACCGTTTAAACCTTCCCTAAACTTGCACGAATGAGACACGAACATTACCCTGGACATGTGTGTGTGATTTGCCCACTCCTTCCGCCAACTATCGAGCCGATACCCGGACTATCCGATGATGCCTTTATAAAGCTACTGGATTTAAATTAATACGGTTTATTTTAAGAGGTAAGTGATACGAAGTTCACCGGGTTCATCTAGTATTATATGTATCTGACAAACTTCAAGGTGATCGGTGAAAGAGTGTCGAAGTTTATTGCAACTTATCCTCCGCCTTGCACCATACGGTGGCTTGCGAAGTATAAAAACCTTCTCCACGAAAACATAGGTATTCGAATCAACATTCACGGCAATAGATCAAACGGTCTATGGTAAAGTGCCCTCTGCCATGCGCCATTATAAGATTTGCCGAAGATGACTCGGAAACAGATTCTCTTTTTCTGTATATGGGATTTTCTCATGTTATATCACAGGTCCCTTTTTCTGTACTCCAGGCTTCAGGTTGCAATATTTCATGTCACAGGTTCGAGTTGTTGTGGGAGACGACCGTCTGAAATCTATTTCTCTTTCTCTTGGGATCTATTTTTTCTAGATGAAAGGTGCTCACGTTTATTTTCTGTAAGACTGACGTGTATGCAAAATTTCATGAATCGTTTGAGTAGCTAAGGCGTGTTGTTGTTGTGGTCTTCAGTGCTCAGACTCGTTTGATGCAGCTCTCCACGCTATCCTGTCCTGTGCAAGTCTCTTCACTGAGAATACGAACGGCAACCTACATCCTTTTGACTCTGCTTCCTGTATTCGTCCCTCAGTCTCTCTCTACGATCTTTACCCCACACACTTCCTTCTAGTGCTAAGTAGACGATTCCTTGATACCTCAGAATGTGTCCCACCAATCTACCCCTTCTCTTGGTCATGGTATACCAGATACTCCTTTTCTCCACAATTCTGTTGAGCACCTCCTCTTTACTTACGTGATCTAATCATTTAATCATCATTCGTCTGCAGCACCATCTTTTTGTCTGAACTCCTTATCGTTCACGATTCACTCCCATACAATTCAAAACTTCAGCCAAATGCTTTCAGAAAGAACTTCCTATCATTTAAACTAATACTGGATGTCAACAAATTTCGTCTCTTCAGAGATGCTTTTCTCCCATAGCGTATCTGTATTTTATATCTTCTTTACTTCGGCCATCAGTAGTTATCTTGCTCCCTAAATAGCAAAACTCTTCTACTACTTTTATTGTCTCATTATCTAATTCCTTTAGCGTCGCTTGATTATCTGACACTACATTTCATTACCCTCGTGTTACTCTTGTTAATGTCCATCTTAAATTTTCCTTTAAAAACGCTGTCCAATCCCTGCCCTTCCAGCTCCTTTGCTGTCACTAACAGAATTACTACGTCATCAGCAAACCGCAAGCATTTTACTCCCTCTCCCTGAACTTTAATGCACTCTCCAAATTTCTCCTTACATTCTTTCACAGTTTGCTGAATGTATAGATTGAACAACATTGGGGAAAGGCTATAACCCTGTTTTATTCCCTTCCCAACCACTGCGACCCTTTCATGCCCTTTGACTCTAATAATTACTGTATGGATTTTGTGCAAGTTTAATATAAATCCTCGCACATATATTTTACCCCTGCTACCTACAGAGTTTGAAAGAGTATATTCCAGTCAACATTATCAAAAGCTTTTACAAGATCCACTAATGCTAAAAACGTAGTTTTCCCTTTCGTTAACGTATCTTCTAAGATAATCGTAATGTATTGCCTCGCGTGTTCCTACATTTCTCCTAAATCCAAACTGATCTTCCCCAAGCTCTGATTCGACCAGTAAATTCGTCTGTAAATAATTCGTGTTATTATTTCGCCCCATGACTTATTAATGTAATTTTCACATTTGTCTGTACTTGCTTGCTTAGGAAATGAAATCACTATTAAAGGCAGCTGGTTGCAATTCTTTTAACGAAAATAAACCGTCAATTCACTATTTTCTTCTTGCCTTGACGGTATTTCTCGTGTCTCATACATCTTTAATACCAGGTGGAACAACTTCTTCATAACTCCTAACGATAATAGCAGTTCAGACGGCATAAATGCGTAAAAATAATAAATAAAATAAAATCAAAGAAAGACGGAACACCGAGCGAGGTGGCGCAGTGGTCTCCTTACTGGAATCGCATTCCAAGAGGACGGCAGTTTTAAACCGTCTCGGCCAATCCAGCTTTATATTTTCCTTTAAATAACTCCAGAAAATACTGGGATGGTTCCTTTGAAATGGCACGGCCGATGTCCTTCCCCATTGTTAAAAATAAATAAATAAATAAAAGGCATTGATAGTACCTTCCCTTGGTTCTTACTTGCCTTTAACTACGTGTATGGGTGATCACTGTGAACCTGCTTCCTATGGCATGGTGCGACACTCTCGCTGAGTGGCAGTTGGTGTGCGTCTTTTGACTTCAGTTTTGCTCCTCGTCGTGGCCATCCGCGGGCGCGCGTGTGATTCTGTTCATATGTTTGTAAGACTTATGAAACTTAACTGCGGGGTCATCTGTCCCTAAACTTACAAACTACTTATGAACTAGCTAACACCAAGGACGGCACAAACATCCATGCCCGAGGGAGGATTCGAACCTTCGACTAGGGTTGCCAACTCTCCCGTATAATACGAGATCTCCCGTATTTTTCTTAATTTTTAAGCCAACTCCCGTCTCCCGTTTTTATTTTATACGGAAGGTTGTATCTCCCATGTTTGAGAAAAATGACACCGATTAAGATTTAAACCTGCCGCATATTTTTTTTTTAAATCTCGTTGCTGAACTATCGTTACAACATTGATTAATCGATACGACATAGTATTATCGATACAGTTACTACAGCGTTCATAGGGAACACAAAACAAAACACAAACACGGTAAACATTTCTGACAATGCTACAATTCAGTCCTTGCTCCCATAGTCCCTAAGGAATTCGGTTGATTTTAATGATTTTCACAACATGATAACTCATACTCAGGTAGACATATATGAGTATAACATCTATGATGAATTTTGTTCTTTGAAAAATATAATAAATACAAAAATTGCCACCAATGGTACCACCGATGAAAAGTGGGTATCCGTGATGATTGAGGCAGAGGCCAAGGGAATTAAAGCCAAGGAGATAAATAAGATTCTTGACTCTGTTCTCTGTATTCCGCCATCTAATGCTCACACTGAAAGAATTTTTTCTTTAATGAATAGCAAATGGTCTGGTGATAGGAACCGTTGGAATCTAGATTTAATGAAAGCTGAATTACAAAAAAGTGTCAGTTTTTGTTACACATGTGATGAATTTGTCAAATTTGTAAAGAATGATAGCAAACTTCAGACTGCTGCCAAAAGTGTAAACAAATATAGTTTAAGTAAAAACCTTCAGTTTATAATTGTTATGAAGAAGTTTTGTGATTGGTTCATGCAATATACCTGTTTTAAGATGTAAATAAATTGTGTTAGGCCTATTCATTTTGTCGAGTCGAAGTCTCCCTTATGTTGACAAAAAAAAAGTTGGCAACCCTACCTTCGACGCGGGAGGCCGCGCGATTCGCAACATGGCACTCCAGACCGCTCGGCTACTCCCGCGCGGCGTGATTCTGTTGCCAGTCTGTTTTCCGCCTCCCCTAGAAGTTGCCAAGTAAGAGGCGTATTTTGACTGTTTGACACTGAGTTTAAATATTGCACTATCGGTGCTGTTTAAGTATTTTTCTATCAAGTTATTGACTTATCCCGGATTTTCTGCATTGCACTCGCTCAAGTGCTGATTTGATTAGCAAGTGTTGCCCGTCTTTAGCGAGTACCCTGGAACTACGGTTGGCTACTATCAATACCATCTGACTTTAAGTTGATTTGTTATTGGCTCAGCTGTCTCACTCGTGTCATTTGTTGTTGGTACCGGTAATTACTAAACGGGGAAAGCCCTTCTTAACTTAGTTGCATTTTATTGAGTACCTGTAGGGTGTTTTCCTGTCATTGTTATATCGATTGGTGCGTCACGTTTTTATTACTGAACAGTGAGCTAATGTGTCACTTAACTGAGCCTTACAATATTTCATGTTTTCTTAAAACGTGTTTTGAAACTTGACCACGGTTGTAACCTTTTGGTTCTTTATGGTTGTTTTGAGTACCTTCCGCGGAATCTTGAATTGTATGTTTGAAATTGCCCCATTTATTGATTTAATTATCATACAAGAGGGGTCACGTTATTTAAATTGTTAACAATTGCTTCCGACACTAGTAAACCATTCAAGCTGTACTTTTTTTTTTTTTTTTTTTTTCAAATGACAGCAAGAGTTTTTTTTTTTTTTTTTTTTTTTTTTAAATTCCCTTGATTGACTTTGCAGTGCATATTTTAAATTTGCTGAATGCGGCTCCCCTTTTATCGTGTACAATCCATAGAAAAGAAATCGTGTACGAAAATTGACGGAGCGAAAGCTGTCGGCGATGACACTGAGAAACGGTGACAACACCTGCTCTGATGGCGAGCGACTGGGGGAGACAGGCAGTGGGTGTGGCTCTGTTCGCAATCACCTTGTTCAGCAACCTGTTGGTCGGAACAGTAAGCTACCTGCGGCACCCTAGTAGGAAACCTCACAGTAGGAAACCCCACATGTACACACCACTACCACCACTACAAGAACTACATAGGATTTCAGAGAGTAATGGCAAGCTTATTAAATGACTCAATGCTAACCTGCACCTAACAAGGGGAACACCAAGTATGATACCAACGGATTTTGATGGGACGCAGGTATGTTGTGAGGGAATTCCTCCAGACCATCAAGCTAAAAGGATTTGTTCCAATTGATTTCTAAGAAAATCGAGATCAAATTCGCAGCAAATTACCACGGGTAACGTGTCTACTTATACATGGCAATCACCGGTCAGCGAGACAGTGTGGTGTAATTTGCAAGGTGTTAGGCACCCATGCCGGAGACCCGGGTTCGTTACTTAGCGGTAGAACAATTTTTAAAAATCGTAATTGCTATTTTTTATCTTTCAAAAAAAATTAAAAAATAATTAAGCAAAGAAAAATATATAAAGAAAGAAAAACAAAAATAACGAAAAGTCATTCGATTAAAAAAATAACTAAGAAAACACACATCCATTTCCGAAGAGGTTTCGTGTGATGGGCCTGCTTCTATCATAGCGCATTCGTTCTCCACGTTGCACTACTTGCCGCACGCATGAACGACACGCTACGAATGTCTAACCGACTGGCCGTAGCATAATAGTCCACTGGGACGCATCACGTGGGTACACATGTCATGGGAGGAGATAAAAACAGCACTGTCAGGAACTGTAAACATAGGTATTAAATGTTGCCCAAATATTATAGATATTAACAAAAGCCGGCCTCGGTGGCCGAGGGGACTGAGGCGCTCCAGTCACGGTCTGCACGTCCACTGCGGTCGGGGGTTCGAATCCCCCCGCGGGCATGGATTTTGTGCCGTCCTTAGTCTTAGCTAGTTCATAAGTAGTTTGTAAGCTTATGGACTGATGACCCCGTAGTTAAGTCCCATAAATTCTATAAACATTTGAACATTTATTAACAAAATTCTGTTTACTGATTTCGAAATATGCTTCAATCGCCTTAAAAGTGCGCTTCGAAAAAACAAAATGAATAAAATAATCGTCGCGCAATGCATAACATATTGAGCGAATGTTACATGTTTTTATCCTGACCATTTACTGCAAACGTTTACGTAAGAATCGTTATAAAAATACATAATTATGGACAATCATCGGATAGGTGTGAAAAGTAATTGACCCATGCCGGACTTGACCCCAAGTCGCGTACACGGCAGCCTCGCATCTTGCCGAGTACACCACACTTTCTCGCTGTGCGGTAACCGCCATGTATAAGTAGACACGTTACGCGTGGTAATTTTCTGCGAATTTCATTTCGATTTTCTTAGATATCAAGGCCCATTGGAACAAATCCTTTTAGCTTGATGGTCTGGAGGAATTCCCTCACAACATACCTACGACCCATCAAATTCCGTTAGTACCATACTTTGCGTTCCTCTTTTAACCCTTTCACTCCGGCGCCGTGCTTGTTGCGCCGTGCGCTGTGGACGAGCGCCAGTCGCGCCCGGCCGTGCCCGCTGTACGGCGCATTTTCCGCACTCCCCACGGCGCTACTCTGTCCTGCTTTCACACTCTCAGTGTTATCGCAATTATTGGACTTTATGCTATATATTTATTAGGGAAAATTCATTTGGAATAGAAACAGTTTTCTTCCTTCTTTCTGATAATTCGCGAATTTTTTTCGTAAATTCTTAAAGATCCAAATTTTGGATCCAGCACTGGTGGGGTGTGGACTTTATTATTATAAACGCATATTGCGCTTGTTAAATAATATTTATTTACAATTGCTTTACCTTACATTTCAGTAGCATTACATTACGAGAATATCATTACACAGTGTTACATTTCAAAAATTCTTTTGTGTGTGGTAAATCTTGAAGCAGGGAAAGGCGCAAAGTATCGTATTGCATTCCTTACAACACGTTTTAGTCTGCTTCCGCTTCTTCTGCGCACTACAGACAACGCAAGTTCTGTAGCTGCTCCGCTGTGAGGTCCTGCTGTCAGTCTCGACGGACAGTCTGATGTGATGCGCTTCAGTCACGGTCTGCACGGCCACTACGGTCGGGCATGGATATTTGTGCCGTCCTTAGTTTTAGGTAGTTCATAAGTAGTTTGAAAGCTTAGGGACTGATTACCCCGTAGTTAACTCCCATAAGTTCTACAAACATTTGAACATTCTTATCTTTTTCCTCCGCTCGATCTTCTTTTTACCACTTTATATTTTTCCAGGATTTCCTGTATGACTCCCATTTGAAAGTTGGCATAGCTAATGTTTCTTACAAATTTGTTATATTATCAATAAAGCCGCTAGATGGTGCATAAGTCAAACTTAAACGCATGTCGAGCGTAGTGAAGCGGAGAAATATGACGCGAGGCGGAACTGCTACAGCAGTCCACCGGCTGTGGAGCACATTCGCTCCCGACTTCTGCAGAAGGGCGAAAGGGTTACGTGGTGACTCAAAAGCAACTACAGCGTGCTGCAGCAAGTATCTCATCACAGCGAATCTTTGCTACGTAGGCAGTCTTGAGCGCTATAAGACACACCTCAGTGTCCTAGCAAAAGTTTTCAAAGTCCGGCGGCGGGGCAAGAAGTCTTGTAAGTATTCTCTTTCCCACAGAAGCGGAACCAAGCCGACCGCTCTGCTTGGCAACAACACGTCTTATCTGACCTAGACGACCGCTGTCGCCATGGGCGCCTTGACCAAGTCCTTCTAGAAACTGTTTCCGCGCACTTCGTTCCTGAAACTTAAAGGACCAAGCCCGAGCGTTGACTTAGGTCGTGTTTGTGTGGGAACTTGATTTTGGGAGCTACAGTAGTACCTGAGACGACTTGCAACTTTGTCGAGTGTTTGTAGAATTTAACATGCTAACTTTTGAGCGGGTTCGCATGGGGCTTGCTATTTTCATGTATCTGCTGGAACTCGGAACATATTGATCAGGATGACATCTGGCTAGATATTTGGTCGAGTTTGCATTCCAGAAAATGGAAATTCGTTTCAGTTTCTCAATGTCCTTACATTGATCGTTCAAGTATTCAATAATATACATGAACTAAGGAAAGGATCACGTCATTCTCTACCGCTTTTAGTTTAAAACGAAAGTTTTATGTATTCATTTAATGAGGTTTCAAAATTCCCAAAATTACTTCTATTGCCAAAAACAACAGTTAGTAATGTATACACGATCTTAACTAAATAATACAAATTCACAATAATTTTATAGTTCTTCGTTATTGAACCTTGAAATGTCACATAAATATTCAGAGGTTGTTCTCCAGATATGCAATGCAGCCCACACGTTCCTTATACGTAATTCCTGATACTGGGATTATCCACATTTCACGAAGTGGATTTCACGTATGTAATATTAACAGCAGTGTGATTCTTCCACCTCATCTTGCTGCAAATAACTGTTGTATTACATAGCAGAGCTATGATTGCGTTGTTGCATATGTAACGAATATCGTTGTCAAGGCCAGGTTCAGCCAATGTCGAAATCTAGAGATAAGTCTTTATTTATTCAGTTAACTTTTCACTAGGATAAATGCTTATCTTAACTGTGCATTTATTATTGTCCAAAGCCCGCACGTATTACCCTACTCACAGCAATGTGTCAAGAGGTATCGTGTTGCTCTATACTCATACCAGTGGATTGGCATACTATATTCTCAACGAATGGTTCATTCCTGATGAAAAAAAAATAGACAAACACACTTCTTTTAGACAAGTGATACAACAAGTTTCTTTTCTCCCCAGTTCTGTTCAGCACGTCCTCCATACATACATACACGAATACAGCCTATTTTATAAGATGGAAGATCATATTTCACCACACTCAGATCATGGTATTTATCATAATTGTATTTCACCATAATCATTTGTTTAACCATATTTGTATTAATAAGATGTTGAGTGAATAACTATTAACTTGTTGTATGCTCCGTTAATCAATTACAAAAAGCAATTAAAACAGGTGAGGTAAATTTGGTCTAATATGTTGTACTAACGGTAGACACTGCTTTTTGTGTCTGAAAACATGGTCACCCTAAGTTAATATTAACAACCAAATGCTATTGAAACTAATAAAGCATATAAAACTTACACATACACGCACACACACACACACACACACACACATACACACACACAATACACAATCGCCAGCGAAGCTAAAAACAAAAATTAATAAATATAAGTATGAATAATATTATTGTTATACAGATAATCGATAAAATAGACACGCGTGCGCAAGCTGAAATAAAATCACTTTATAGACACATATAATCCTAACAGTATAACACAAAGATTGCTAGCAGACGCTCCCTTTTTCAGAAAAAAAACGTCGATCCAAAGAACGCAAAAGCAACTAAGTCCAAGAAAAAGTAAATAAATTTTAAAAAATCGCCGTACATAAACATATATTCTCTCTCTCTCTCTCTACCTACCTATCACACACACACACACACACACACACACACACACACACACATAGACTACAGCTACATAATACGTATTTATAAACACAAACACTGAGCAGTCAACTAATAACATTCACAAACATACAAAAAGAACTAGCAAACTACTAAACGAACAAAATAGAAACGCACCTCCCAACATCCAAACAGATCACAAGAAACTGTGAGTTTCTGGCGGTTTCGAAACGAAGAGTGGTACAAAATATTTAGTGCAAATTGAAATTCAAGTGAAAAAGTACGAATAGAGAAAAAAGGCAATAATCGTACTAGATAATTATATTTAGAATAATACAATGTTTATGATCAAACTTCAAAAATAGAAAATAAAAGTACATAAATGTAAAACAAATATATTGTTAGAACTGAGCACGGAGGAAGCTAAAGATAAGCCGCACCGGTATTCATTGGACTAATATTTACAACTGAAAAAGACGGCTAATTATCCTATGCGAACTGTGTAACAGTAACTGCGGTAAAAGGAGATCTAAAACATAAAAAGCATGTAAGTAAAAAAAATCATTTATTAGAGAAAGAGTCCATTTAGTGGGTTCATTTATCGGTCGTAATCTCGGCTGCCAATGAATGATGTATTATCGAGACGAGGTGAGACATTTTATCACTGGTACTCAGAATTGAGCAAAGTCTTCTCGATAACTCTTCTAACTGACAAGCACTTGAACGGCTGTATAAATGAACACCGAAACGCTATCCTGTCAATTCAAGATGAAACTTTTGTTAGTTTGTGTCCTACTCGCTGTGGCAGCTGTCCAGGTGAGTCGACAATTGACTAACGTATTTCTTCTCAACGAGGATCAAAACTGCGCCGAATTCTGGAACACGTTTGACTCTAAAACATGACTCTTGAGTCTATATCACTTTTCTATGCAAACCAGTTTTGACTACTCACAGTTGTTACATGCTTAATTTCACCCCCATCTCTGACGTTAAACAACATATTACCATCTACCACGCAAGAAATCGTAAGTCCAGTCGCGTCAAAGTGAAGCTTTAGTTACTAATCCACACAATGAAGTCAGAGTTAAACCTCTTTTCGCAAGTCGAGAAGTCTTGGCGGGATATAGCGACTGTTATCGGTAGGCTTCGGTATCTCTTGAATGAAGAGGCTGATAAGTGTTATAAGGTTGTGGAAAATCATGTTGTTAAGAGATGTAAAAAAGATTGTATAAATATGATTGTTAAATACAGCGAGTCGCAAATAAATGTAACTCAGTACCATGTAGTAAGAAGAAAGAAACAAAATATAGTCCTACCATTCAACTACGGCAATAAAATGCAAGATACAGTGACCATTACTAAGGCACATTTATTGCTCCTCGATGTATATTACAACTGAACACACAGGAAAGGCTAGACACGACCTCTAACTGCAGATGCGTACAATTCTGTCATCGTCGTGTTTAGGGAAACACCTGTGATGGTGTAAAGTAATGGTATAAAGATTTGCTTCAGCTCATGCATTAATATAATAGTGGTAAGAATGATACACTGTGTCAGGCAACGGTGTCCTTTAGCAACTAAACTTTTTAACTTATAGGTTCATCTCATTCAGTAAATGGTAAATGAAAATGCTAAATACCTACCCACCGTCATGCACAATATTTAAATCTCTACTTTCTGCTTATGGTCAGCTATATTCGCAGACTTTGAAGTCAATCTTCAACGAATTTCATGGTCCTTATATAAAAAGGAAAAATAATATAATTTAACAGTAGCTACAAAGAACGCAAAATTATGGCCTTTTTCTGAAGAACGCAAAATTATGGCCTTTTTGTGAACAATAACACCTAATAGCAAAAATCGTAAAGACATTAGTGTATTGGAATAAGGCCGTATATTCAACTAGCTGGGGTGCAATATATCTTATCGTTATGACAATAATTCTGAATGAGGCTACGAAGGTATTTGCTCATATTAGGTAACTATTTAGAGGATGCTTCTTAATAAATCACCAAAGAGACAGTACCCAAATTTTATAATACAACTACCCTCTATTCATTACTTTATGTAATCAAAGTATGGACTTTAAAGAGCAGAGAGTGACATAGTCTTGAAGTGGCAGAAAATAGACTTGTAAATATTTTGGCAAGAAACAAAAAAGATCATAAGAGGAACATTAAGATAAAAGAGCAGCTGTTTTAGGAACAGTAGAGAAATACCAAGCACTACAGGAAGGCTCGACCATCTCTTACCTATGGATCAAATCAGGGCACCAGAGAAAATTTGTGACCACATACAGGAGAGTAGAAGCAGACTATCAAAATCGCGAAGAAGATAATGTAAAAAAGTATAAATAGTTTGGTTTTGGAACAGACAAACATGCCTAACCCGAAAATGTACATCATGTTGATAATAATAATAATTTCGTGTGGCTTAGTGGCCTAGTGCAAGTCTTTCAATTGGACATCACGTCAGCGTCTTGCGTGTTCCTTACCTACCCTACCAGAGAAAGGGGGACCTACAGTTTAACGTGGAATGCGAACCACGTGTCGTTTCTGGCGACGTCTCACATCGTTGACAGGTGACGGATGGGTGAAATTGCAGACTGAAAAATTACGAGATGCGACCGGGTTTCGAACACGAGACCCAGAGACCACCAGGTCCGACATCATGTTGATGACAAAGTTAAAATTAATGGAATAAAAGGTTTCCGCTTGGTAGTCGATGTGAGATGTTCCTTTTATCAAACTTCAAAACATATCGATTTCGTCCCTATGATGGGACATCATCAGTGCAGAATTGCAAGTCATGATGACCTATGTGCTCTGCTAAAATCATTTTTATCAGTCATGACATAAAAAACATTTAAAAGGTCTTGCCGGTACAAGTCACAAGATTTATTGTAGCGACAAGACCTTTTAAATGTTTTTTATGACATGACTAGTAAAAATGTTTTAAGCAGAGCACCATAGGTCATCATAACCTTTTATTTCATTATAATTCTGTAGTGGGCTGGCACAAAATGGAATCTAGTTACAAAGAGTTAAAATTGCCACCCACCAATCCAGCCTTAGGTTTCTCACAATTTTTCAAAATAGGTTAATGCCGGGGTCATTAGAGACGGGGCCCAGGCTCGGATTGCTTTGAGAATTGGGTAGGCAGCCGGCCACACCAAGTCGCCATCCCACAATTTGTGTGATGCGATTCGAAGAAATCATGAAGATGTGAACCGCTGTCCTCCAGAATGTGAATCCAGTGTGCTAACCACTGCGCCAACTTCTGCGATGTGATTCCCTTCATAGTTTAATGTCGCAATATTACTTACTCCTCCAAATGGCCAACAGTTCCGCCTCAATGATCTTAGATGTTTAACATCAGCTAGTTTCATAAAAGAGACAAATTTACAGCAATATAACCAGCTACGTTCTTGGTAGATGAGAAGAAGACTTTCCCCCTTTCATCCAGCTTTTCCAAAGCTCCAGATAAATGAGACAAGTTTATGGTGCCCTCAGTATTTCAATCAGACGATGTAATATTTAATGAAGAATTGTTCAAGAGTTTGCTTCTTTATAACCAATGATAGGAAGGTTAGTAAATATGAAGTAACCTAAAAACACTGAAAAGCATATACAGGGTGGGCGTAAATTCCCGTTACAAACTTCTAGGACTTGTAGTAGGTAGTGAATACATAACATTTTGAATAGGAACCCATGTCCGGAAACGTATCGTTTCCGTTCTACGACAGTTTCAATTCAGATGTGTAACTCGTCAACATCTGCTTACAAGGGAAACTCCCCATAGCACCCCTCATTAGATTTATAAGTTGGCGCAGTGGATACGCCATGAAAAAATCGAACAGACGTGCTTTACGGCCCACTTTAGATTTGTAGTTTTATAAGTTTTTGCAAATATTTTGGACAAAAATAATAAAAAAATAATTAAAAAGAGTGTCTGAAACCCTTTTAGGAAAAAATAATTTTAGTTAGTAGTGGGTTTCGAACCACTGACTTTCAGCGTCACAGTCTAACGCAGTGCCTACTATGCTATAGATAACACTTAGAAATTCCGCTCCTTATTTTCACAATATTGATTTCCATTTTCAACTGATGCTAATATGGCATTTGTAGGCACTAGATTATCATTTATCGTACAAAAAACGAAGTGTTTTTGTTAATTCTTCAGTGCGCCATTGCTTTGAAATGACAACGTGTAAGTTACAATAAAAAACTCATGAAATACGCAACGCCTGATGGCGTATGCCAGAGAGATTTCTGGGCGAGGAATGTCACGTGACATCTGTGAACGCCTGGTTTTCGTTAATTCAATGGAGTGTGTCAAAACTCCGTTATTGTTGCAAATATCTCACAAACGGTACGAGATATGAAAAAAAACATAAGGGAACAGTTGTAGAGAATTTTCTCCTCTACAAATTCGTTTAGTCAATTTTCACGTCAGATGAACGGTTTATTTGCAATTAAAATTACATTATAAACGGATTTTTTTATATTACTGGCGTATTTCTTGTCCGAAATATTTCAAAAATCGAGATTCTGGTCTTTGGTAGCCAACAATTATTTCTGTAAAATTTGGTGCTGATCGGTTGAACGGCTCGACCTAAAAAGTATGAACACGTTACAGCCAGACAGACATCGTCAAATCGCCGTTATTTTTGCAAATATCTCTGCAACGATGCAAGATATGAAAAAAAACCTAATAGAGCGAAGTTGTAGAGAATTTTCCCCTCTACCAATTTGGTTATTCAATTTTCGTGTCAGATGAACGGTTCGTTTGCAATTACAATTATATTACAAACGGCTTTTTTTGTATTACTACCGTATTTTTAGTCCCAAAAATATGAAAAAGGGAGGTTCTGGTCTCTGACGGCCTAAAATAATGTCTGTAAAATTTGGTGCTGATCGGTTGAACGGTTCGTCTTAAAAACAGGGAACACGTTACGGACAGACAGACAGACGGACAGACCTCCCAAAATCGCCCATATTTTTGCAAATATCTCTGAAATGATACGAGATATGAAAAAAACATAATAGAGCAAAGTTGTAGAGAATTTTCTCCTCTACAAATTCAGTTATTCAATTTTCCTGTCAAATGAATGCTTCATCCGTTATTTTCATTTAAATTTCGAGCTGTCAAAAAACGATTGCAAAGGCCCACTTTTAGTGTTACTACCGTAACCTAAAGTGAGCCAAAACTGAACACAGATCATTCGAGAAAAGTGGAAGTAGTTGTATAGAACTATGAAAAAATAATATAAAAACTAAACGGTCCATGTGCAAGATATGCAACGGCGAGCACAGTGTAAGTATAGGAACGCTGTGTTCCTGTGGCTAGCGTGAGGAGCTGCGGGACAAGAGGTCTTTGAGTCGAGCCTTCCTCAAATGAAAATTTTAATTTATTTTATTTTCGCAAATTTATGATCTGTTCATTGACGTCTCTGTTCGCTTTAATCAGTTTAGTGTCTGTGTTTTGCGACCGCACCGCATAACCGTGCGATTAGCAGACCAAAGGAAGTGCCTCCCAAACGGGAACCTAAAACATTTGATCGCAAGGTGATAGGTCAACCGATTCCTCCACAGGAAAACACGTCTGATGTATTCTATACGACACTGGTGACGGTATGTGCGTCATATGACAGGAGTCTCTTGTTGACCCACCTAACTTGTACACTTGGTGAATGTGTGAAGAGATTCCACCTTGCCCGATTTCTTGTGGATGTGATAATCACTCTCAAAAAAAGTTATGAAAACATAAGAATTTGTCACATAAACTGCAACAAATGAATGCATCAGGTTCACGGCCCCACAGTTTTCCCTGCGCTATGTCAAAACATTTGTTTTTAACGTTTTCGAATTTTTCCGTGTGGAGATTGTCAAATCCTGCATATGTCCAAGCAAATCTGAACATGTCCTAGAATTTTGCAGAGTGAGGTTGATTATGTGTGAGAGCCTGAACTTTGATAATAGAAACACGATCGCGTAAACAATACTGCTATGTGTACCCGTGCAGCTTTTCAACATCATAGAAACTTTTCACACAGTATTTCACTTGCCGAAAACCAAATATATCTAACGGTTTCACAAGAGGTGTATAACCTGGAGGAAGGAAAGATAATAATTTTCTGAAAAAAAATTAAAGCTTTCGGCTGTGAAAAGGTACGAACCATGGACCTCTCGCTTCGCAGTTCCTCATGCTAGCCACAGGACCACAACGCGCCTGTGGTCTCGACCTAACGTCGTTGCTTCTGTTTCGCATGGACTGCTCGGTTTTTATATTTTGCATATTTTTTTCATAGTTCCACACAATTTCTTCTAGTTTTCTCGATTGATCTGTGTTCAGTTTTTCTAGGCTTATCCACTGCGCCAACTTAAAACTAAATCTGAGGGGGGTGCGATGGGGAGGTTCTCTTGTTAGGGACAGAGAAACGTCTCAGCTCCCTGTCCTGGTACCGTCTTGGACGTCCTTCATGAGCAACAATTACATCCGTCCCACTTACAAAGGGCACACGCTATGGGTCCAGCATATTTTCCACAACGCGTTGCCTTCTGCACATGGTTCCTGCACCGTTGCATCGACGCGCCCATGTTTCCATGTCGAGTTCTTTTCACGGATGAATGTAGGTTCACAAGGGAGTGTGTTCTGAATGCTCGAAATAACCATGTCTCGGCGGACGAAAACCCTCATACCACGCATGTACAGGGATTTCAATACAGGTTTGGAATTAATGTGTGGGCAGGTATTCTGGACGGTCATGTGATTGGACATACCTATTTCTATCCAAGCTCAGGGGTCCCGCATACTTAGTCTTCGTACGACACGTATTTGCGAGCGCGAAGGTCGGGGTGAGAGTTTAAAATAGAGAAAGTTTAATTTTTAAAACTCACAAACACCAGCTGCGAACCAATTTCCTAAACATGCAAAAACATTAGAACTGTGATTGCGACTGTTTGACTCGTTTTCTAGGGGATGATATCACACATTCAGAGCTTTCCTTCCCTGCATATGATTAACAAAACAAATTCATAATAAAATCAAGTTCATGAGAGAAAAGGGTGTACTAACTACTATTTTTGAAAACACGTGAAAGTTCACTTTATGTTGTTTACTTCACAATATTTGAACCCTGTGGCTGATACGTCTGTACGTCGACACATTTACTAAATAAAGTTATAGCTCGTGAGCCCCCAGACAAAATGAATATTTGTCACGAATTGTTTTCACGCCACGTGGCTGTCTCAAACACCGTTTATGTTCATGCCTATGCGACGACACGTCTTACATTAACAAAACACAGTCACTTTAATTCAATGCGATGCACACCTTGTTCCACCGGCTAAATATTCACAAACACACAGTAGCACTCGATTTAACTTGGTACAGTCTACGACGAGCAACCACACGTGGCGATTGCCACAGACAAATCTCAAGTCACCACCTCGAGATCCACATGCCAACTCATGCAGAGCGACGCCGCCCGGCCAGCTCACCACATGCTCCGGAGCCCTCACTTCCTGTCCTCGCGCGCGCGCGCCAGAAGCTCAACTGCTGGGGTTTTTTCCCCTACGTCATCAACTTCTGCATGTGAGCTGTTCTAACCGATTTGCCAACGTACAGTGCTCAGCCAATACATTTCTAAAACTTTACTTAAAATCAAAATAATTACACTACACATTAAATAAATGTCTACTTAGGTTTTTATATTGGTATAAACATCCTTTGTACTATTTATCATAATCGTGCAATTTATTATGTCACAGATAAGTGATTTAACTGATTACTTTAAGATAAAATACACAAGATTAATTGAAAATAAAATGAGAAATAGTTAATATATTATTTTTATAAACAAACATTGCCATGCTAGTTGTGTAACTCTCTTGTCTTCGTTGGTAATTTATTACTTTTCATTGTCAATTAAACATATTACGTTAGATGTGACTATATCAGCTAATGTATTGTTTATTTATCAACAGGCTATTTTGTAATGAGGGCCTTAAAGGTTCCTAACTGCATCGTATTACTTCAAATGCCAGTAGTATTACAATATTTGTGCATTGCACTGTGCCTGGCACTCGCCATTGTCCCTCTCTCCCCTCACCGGAAACGAACCGGAAAATCCTAAGTTGGAACAAGCCACCAACGTCGGCCTGCTCACTGGCCTCCCGTCAGCTACAAGCACACAGCAAATCTCAACGTGGAGAGTTTCTACCTATGGCCTAACTATAAATGTTGTCACCCAACTGTGTACATACATTGCTACCATAATTAATAAGATTAAAATTGTGTAACATTTAGTGCATTGGCATGGTCAATGTTTGCAGTGAACTTCATACTGTTTAATTATCAAATGATATTAATTACCAGTATTTATATTGGGCGGTAATCTCACATATTGGATCCGTTCTTGGAAGATGTGCCATTGAATGTCCCTCAGAAAATGTGGTTTCAGCATGATGCTGCACTTTTCACTGAATTGAAACTGTCTCAGAACGGAAACGATAAGTTTCCGGAAATGGGTTCCCATTCAAAATGTTACGTACTCACTACCCTTTACAAGTCCTAGAAGTCCTAGAAGTTTCCGATCGCACTGTATAAAAATACTGTACTACTGCCCGCTCGACCAAAGACGATCTTTGAACACATGAAGTGAATTTGGCCAACCATGCCTAACCTTTAGCATTTTGTGACTAAAAGCTCTCAAATCTTGGGTAAGAGTCATAAAACAGACTACTTTTCAGGGCAACCATTTCTAAATCTTTATTGATTTTCGTAACAGAAAACATAAATATGGATGACGAGATGGTTTGGAACCTCTCTTTAGTACTGTTTACATGTTGAATAACCCGTCTCCACGCCATAGTTCTTAATTAATTCACTTTTTTTATGGGACTTAACTACGGGGTCATCAGTCCCTAAACTTACAAACTACTTATGAACTACTTACGAACTAGGACGGCACAAATATCCATGCCCGAGGGGGGATTCGAACCCCCGACCGTAGTGGCCGTGCTGACCGTGACTGAAGCGCCTCATTCACCTCGGTCACCGCGGCCGGCACATTTTGTTGTTCAACAATTATCATTCTGTGCATACATACGTATGCACATGTTATACGTACAGATTATACATTTGACATTCGTACGTACACTGTGATCTGACGCGTATACTTGGGTGTGTTGCAGGGCAGCGAAGCCAGGTATGCTCGCCGCCTGCCCTTTTCCGTGGGCCGCACAGCTCTCCCGGTGAGGCCCATCCACTACGTGAAGCCGGATACCGAAAAAGGTTAGTGTGTGTGTGTGTGTGCGTGTGTGTGTGTGTGTGCGCTTGCAGTGGCTAACCACGGGCGTCGAGAGCGATTCAGGACAAGCGAATTGTGATAATCAGTAAACTAAGTTACCGCGTATGGCACTGTTGCCTAGCAGAACACTAAATAGGTGAGTTCAGCCTTTGTGTCGGTAAAGCAAGTAAGTACTTGTGTGTACGTATTGCAAGAAAATCTACAGTTTTGTTTCAATCTTACGGAAATTTTGCACACGTGACATCCAAACCAATGGCCTAAAAGACGTGAATATTAATGAAATATCAAGGAATTAATAACACTGCATATTTGTCATGAATATTTGCGGTAACTTGGAATCTACAGAGCTCGGTAATGAATAGTATTATCGTAACAACTTTCAAAGCTTTCCGGAATCATAATATTACAACGCATCTTAAACATTTCGACGATTTGCCATGAAGAGAAGTAGAGATTTGCCAACGCACGCAGTTTGATCTTTTGATACCAAAAATTATGATTTTTGTAGCGTATCGCGATAACAACACACATTTCCAAACACGGGAAACGGATTTTCCAGTTAAACACGTAAACAACATACACATAACAGTTTAGTCATTTCCTATTCCTCAAGTGACGTTACCTTACAATCAGAAATAGCGTTTCCGAACCTATTACTGTCGAGTGATATTAACGGACCGATATCTCAAGAACCACATAAGATATCCTTCTCCTCTAAACTTGAAATTACATTTCCATATGTTATCTACATTTCATACGTGTAACCTAAAATCAACCATACGAGAAGTCTACGCAATGTGTTTTTACCTCTGCAAACTCTTTAAAATATGTTGCAATAGTTCATTAAACCGGATCCTGCATATTAACTGTAAAGTAAACGAAAACAAAAATCACCCCTTCGTCGACCGAAGATTTCAATCTTTAAGATGTACAAAAATCAAATTTTTTCGCCGAGTACTTTTTTTCAAATCGCTGTCCGAGCACCGTTTTTTATATAGCAAAATACGAATTTTTTCTAGCAAAATATCGCGGTTTTTCGGCCGTATCTTGCTAACGGACTAAGATTTACGATAACTGAAAAATACCGCTTATAGATAAATGTCTACAGGCAGTATTGTAAATATTTAAACAATTTTCTATGGTTAGTTATTTAGATATTTGCGATTCACGGTGATAAAACGGCTAAAATCGGGTTTTGTGATTTTGTGCAAAACTATGATAAGTTTCAACCTCTGGATCTCTGTAAAGGATAACGATATCGTAAAAATTTAAAACGGCCTCGAGAATATCATCATAAGAACATATGGTAAAAATCTCGAAGATTTGCAATGAATAGAAAGTATCGAATTGACCATCGCCACAATTCTTTTTTTTTTTTTTTTTTTTTTTTTGGTACCCAAAAATCATATATATATATAGAGTTTCTCAGGAACCGCCCATGAATGAATAGTGGTTTTGTAAGCCGTTTAAAGCCCACCATAGACTACACGTCATGTGCAAAAGCCAACTGATTTGCTCAATTTGGATGGGCTCCAGGAAGTGTGTAACTTTGAAAAATTTGTCGTTGTACTGTATGATAGCTATAGTATACCAATTCTTCTAATACGTACACAAATGATCACTAGGCCATGATCTATCACCCTTCACCCCTTCACTCTGAGATGAATAGAACCTGAGATATGGGCCCCTAAAGAATCGCAAATTCGCACGCGCCTTTTTCGAACATAATACCGCGCACTTCCGTGTGCGGTATGATTTCTACACGCCTCGGCTGCACATTGCTAGAGTGCCAGACTAGAAATCCAAAGGTTACGGTTTCGATGCCCGTGTGGTCCTAGGATTTTTACCTGTCACTTTCCATTTCTTTTACCTCCGGTAGTATTGCTCATGTGAAAAATATCGAGTAACACCGTGGTTCGGAACCCACGTTAAACTGTAGATTCCTCCTATATCTGCCTGGGTAAATCAGTTCGAAGCTCGGAGGAAGCCAACGGCATAGCACCTCCAAACAGGACTACACATAGGAAAGCCGGCCGCGGTGGCCGCGGAGACTGAGGCGCTCCACTCACGGTCTGCACGGCCACTACGGTCGGGGGTTCGAATCCCCCCTCGGACATGGATATTTGTGCCGTCCTAGTTCGTAAGTAGTTCATAAGTAGTTTGTAAGTTTAGGGACTGATGACCCCGTAGTTAAGTCACATAGACTCTACAAACATTTGAACATTTTTGAACACATACGAAAACACCTAGGAAAGCAAACCAGTCTCCGGACTGTTTTACCTTTTTACACTACAATTTATACTCGCAGAAAATTTTACAGACAGTATCGACGCGTATAGCTGAATGTAACTTGGAAATTGTACACCCCTGGCCATTAAAATTGCTACACCACTAACATGACGTGCTACAGGCGCGAAATTTAACCCTGAGGCGCTCCAGTCACGGTCTGCACGGCCATTAAGGTCGGGGTTCGAATCCCCCCTCGGGCATGGATATTTGTACCGTCCTTAGTATTAGTTAGTTCATAAGCAGTTTGTAAGTTTAAGCTATACAAACATTTGAACATTTTTTTGCAATTTAACCGACAGGAAGAAGATGTTGTGATATGCAAATGATTAGCTTTTCAGAGGATTCACACAAGGCTGGCACCACTGGCGACACCTACAACGAGCTGTTGTGAGGAAAGTTTCCAACGGATTTCTCATATACAAACAGCAGTTCACCGGCGTTGCCTGGAGAAACGTTCTTGTGATGCCTCGTGTAAGCATGGATTGTAGCCTATCCCGATTGCGTTTTATCGTATCGCGACATTCCTGCTCGCGTTAGTCGCGATCCCAATGACTCTTAGCATAATATGGAATCAATATGTTCAGGAGGACAATACGAAACGCCGAGCTGGATCCCAACGGGCTCGTATCACTAGCAGTCGAGATGACAGGCATCTTATCCACATGGCTGTAACGGATCGCGCAGCCACGTCTCGATCCCTGAGTCAACAGATGGTGACGTTTGCAAGAAACAACCATCTGCACGAACAGTTCAACGACGTTTGCAGCAGCATGGAGATCTTGGGTGCGGTTACCCTTGACGCTGCGTCACAGACAGGAGTGCCTGCCATTGTTTACGCGCCGGCCGCGGTGGCCGAGGGGACTGAGGCGCTCCAGTCACGGTCTACACGGCCACTACGGTCAGGGGTTCGAATCCCCCCTCGGGCAAGGATATTTGTGCCCTCCTTAGTCTTAGTTAGTTCATAAGTAGTTTGTAAGTTTAGGGACTGATGAACCCGTAGTTAAGTCCCATAAGCTATACATACATTTGATTGATGGGTTACGCAGTGAGGAACCTTGGTGCACGAATGGCAAAACATCATTTTTCAGATGAATCCAGGTTCTCTTTACAGCAGCACGATGGTCGCATCCGTATTTGGCGACATCGCTGTGAATGTGCGTGTATTCGTCATCGCCATACTGTCGTATCATCCGGCGTGATGGTATAGGGTGCCATTGGTTACAGGTCTCGGTCACTTCGTGTTCGCATAGACGGCACTTTGAACAGTGGCCGCTACCCTTTATTCCATCCCTGCGAAACCTTACACTTCAGCAGGATAATGCACGACCGCAGTTGCAGGTCCTGAACTGGTCAGAACATTCTTCACATCTCTCACCAATTGAAAACGTCTGGTTAAAGGTGGCCGAGCAACTGGCTCGTCATAATACGACAGTCTTGATGAACTGTGTTATCGTGTTGTAGCTGCATGGGCATCTGTACCTGTACACGTCATCCAAGCTCTGTGTGACTCAATGCCCAGGCGTATCAAGGCCGTTATTACGGCCAGAGTTGGTTGTTCTGTGTACTGATTTCTCAGGATCTATGCACCCAAATTGTGTGAAAATGTAATCACATGTCAGTGCTAATATAATATATTTGTCCAATGAATACCCGTTTATCATCTGCATTTCTTCTTGGTGTAACAATTTTAATGGCCGGTAGTGTATTACAGTACGATACAGTTCATGAGATATGAGGACATAAACAGTAACGTTCATGCAAAACCGCTCCATCATGCATCATATTTGCATCTGTTACTACTAACAGTGTTGGTAATAGATTTTACCGACGTACTGCACATACACAAATGAATATATACCAGCAAAATTATACAATTGCACAACATATAATTCTATAAATATGAGATCATATAGACTGTGATGGGTAAAAACCTTTAACATCCTGCGCCATATTTTAACACATTTACGTAATTACTACTAAGACACTCCAGAATTCCCGTTAGATTAAGGAAATTCCTGAAATATTAAAGAGCGCATTCTTACATGACGTCGACTATAACACCAAATAACCAGGGTCGATGTAGTAGTCAACAAAGGGCCTGAACATAGTAACAATGTGTTATCGAAACTAGTAATACAAGATTTAGAACATTATCGGCTGGAGCTTTGTTTTGTCTACTTATAGGCAACTAGTTTAATTTCCACTGCTTCGCACTCGTCGACTGGATGGTTTGCATTGGTTGTTTCTATTTCTAAACATAAATTTTCATAGATTTAGCTTTAAAAGTGCTTTCCTAGTCAAGTATTTTGATACAACTTGCCACCCCCTATTCAGGACACCCCGAAACACATTTTTTAAATTATAGTTCCAATTCCAAATTTTTTAAATTATAGTTCCAATTCCAAATTTTTGCATTTCTTGCATCAAAATAGTATTAATAACACCCTTAAAATATTTTCCCTTATTTCACCGCTTAGTGGTTGCATTTCCGTAAATATCGAAACAAGTGCTTTTAAATTTCCAATCAAAAATATAAATCCGAAGTTTTATATTTCTTGCTTCAGAATTGCGTGAATAGCAAAGTATTTTCATTAAAAAAAATCGAAAAATCGCTGATGCCTACAGTGTAAGATAAATAAAGTCTACAAATTTCGTTTCTATCTGTAGATTCACTTTTTAGTGCCTTTTCTGTCTTTTAGAAACGGATCGAGGACGCGTTTTTCTTGCGCTATGGCATATTTATTGGTAGTATGCAATATGCACTTATTTTTCTTTACTCGTACGCTTGTTGCAGTTATACAACTGAAAAAGTACGTCACGTTTCACTGTGTGTAATCTCTTTGCTACTATAGTGTCAAAAGTCATCGCTAGTCTTCCGTCCGATCCGAATTTCCTATAAGCTGACGATTTTCCACCACTATATCTTTCACCCTCTTATAGCAATCGACACGGAACAGCTATGGTATACAACGGGAGACATTGTACTACAACAACACAGAGAGATCGTTCGTCTCTAATGTGTAGTTTTTTCTGAAGAGCAAAGTATTGACACCTACACGTAGAATTTTATGTAAGTCGGTAACTTTCAACTCCCATATCTTCCACCCCCTTACCGTTATCAACCCACTACCACCATGGTGCAAAGGGAGAGATTGATACTACCACATACGCTACTGGCCATTAAAATTCCTGCACCAAGAAGAAATGCAGATGATAAACGGGTATTCATTGGACAAATATATTATACTAGAACTGACATGTGATTACATTTTCACACAATTTGGGTGCATAGATCCTGAGAAATCAATACCCAGAACAACCACCTCTGGCCGTAATAATGGCCTTGATACTCCTGGGCATCGAGTAAACAGAGGTTGGATAGCGTGTACAGGTACATATGCCCATCCAGCTTCAACACGATACCATCGTTCATCAAGAGTAGTGACTGGCGTATTGTGACGAGCCAGTTGCTTGGCCACCATTGACCAGACGTTTTCAGTTGGTGAGAGATCAGGAGAATGTGCTAGCCAGGGCAGCAGTCGAACATTTTCCGTATTCAGACAGGCCCGTGCAGGACCAGCAACATGCGGTCAAGCATTATCCTGCTGAAATGTAGGGTTTTGCAGGGGTCGAATTAAGGGTAGAGCCACGGGTCATAACACATCTGAAATGTAACGGTCACTGTTCAAAGTGCTGTCGATGCGAGCAAGAGTCGAGTCGAGTAACCCCATACCATCACGCCGGGTGTTACGCCAGTATGGCGATGACGAATACACGTTTCCAATGTGCCTTCACCGCGATTTCGCCAAACACTGATACGACCATCGTGATACCGTAAACAGAACCTAGATTCATCCGAAAAAATGACGTTTTGCCATTCATGCACCCAGATTCGTCGTTGCGTACACCATCGCAGGAGCTCCCGTCTGTGTTGCAGCGTCAATGGTAACCGCAGCTATGGTCTCCGAGCTGATAGTCCATGCTGCTGCGAACGTCATCGAACTGTTCGTGCAGATGGATATTGTCTTGAAAATGTCCCCATCCGTTGACTCTGGGGTCGAGACGTGGCTGCACGATCCGTTACAGCCATGCGAATAAAATGCCTGTTATCTCGACTGCTAGTGATACGAGGCCGTTGGGATCCAGCACGGCGTTCCGTATTGCCCTCCTGAGCCCACCGATTCCATATTCTGCTAACAGTCATTGGATAGCGACCAACGCGAGCAGCAATGTTGCGATACGATAAACCGCAATTGCGATAGGCTATAATCCGACCTTTATCAAAGTCGTACGTGATGGTACGCATTTCTCCTTCTTACACGAAACATCACGACAACATTTCACCATGAAACGCCGGTCAACTGCAGTTTGTGTATGAGAAATCGGTTGGAAACTTTCCTCATATCAGTACGTTGTAGTTGTTGCTACCGGTTCCAAGTTTGTGTGAATGCTCTCAAAAGCTAACCATTTGCTCATCACAGCATCTTCTTCCTGTCGGTTAAATTTCGCGTCTGTAGCACGTCTTCTTAGTGGTGTAGCAATTTTAATGGCCAGCCGTGTATATATTAAGATGTGTAAGAGTGTGGCGTCAGCGTTGGCGTTGTGTCCGTTTCAGAGAAGGACACGCGCATCATCAGCGGCAAAGACGCGTCTCTGGGCCAGTTCCCCTGGCAGGCATCGGTGCGTCTGGACGGTCGCGGCTTCTGCGGAGGCTCCCTCATCACTCATCACTGCGTCCTCACCGCGGCACACTGCGCCGATGGGTACGTGCCTCCTCATGCTGCGCCTCTAGCCAGATACCACCTAGTATACGCACGGGGTGGACAACACCTAACATACACACAATATTCACTCATTAATAACGAGTGGGGGTACCATTAGCATTGAGAAAGCACTAACTATTTGACGAGCAGTAGCTACCACCGCTCCTCATTCGCCTTGCCCAATGGCAAACGTTAATGTAAACACCAATCCAGGACTTCCTTTTCCACCAATAGGAAGAAACAAAGCAAACACCAATAATAAGAGAGCTGAAACCACCAATCATAGCTGGCAACATTTACTATTTAAGACCCCAGCTTTCCCTCATCCAGCAGTAAACGTGACACCCAGAAGAAGGCAGATTGCAATAGTGGCCGAAACGTTGCAGAAACATTTGATATATTGACGATGCGGTCCAGTACCCAGAAGAGTTTGAGCAACAATTAGAGGATCAGTTGAGTTATCTAGATTCTGTTGTCATCGGCGGAATGAACTAAAGAGTTTCGCCGTCTCCCTGTCGGTTCTACAGAGTGGGGACAACAACATTACGGCGACTGAGAGAGTGACAGTACCAGAAAGTTGCTGCAGTGGGGACTGGTGTTGACCTGTGTTCACTCTACTAAAACGAATTGCACAAACAGTTGGGTTCAGATACTTTAGTGAGAAGGTAGTGCAATGCCACAACAGCGTGATTTACCCGAAATTGTGGCATTAAGGACCATAGGCAGGTTGGGAGTGGTACAGACACAGAGGGAGATGGTTGCAGCAATTGGAGTGTCCCGAAGTGTGATTTCCAGGACCTGGACGAGATTACACTCAACAGGAAACAAATCAAAGCAAGAACAAGATCGTCCGCGGATAACATCAGCTGCAAGTAACCGTTATCTCTGGTTAACAGCCTGTCGAGACAGGAGGCTAAATCCAACTCAGCTGCAGCTCACCCTCCAGGTAGCAACAGAACGCGTAATATCAACACAGTCCGAAGTCGCCTTCGGCAGTGGCGTCTAAACCAGACACGAGTTAGCTCGCAGAAATTGGACAGACGAACATCACGATTGGAGTCGTAAGGAATGGCGCCTCATTCTGTTCACAGATGAGTCAAGACTTTGTGTTCAGTCGGACAATCGCCGTTCCCTCATGTGGAGAGAACGTGGTGCTCGGAACAATGCTGGTTATGTGCAGGAAACATCACCATATCATGGTGGTGGACGAATGATGTGGGCTGGAGTCAGTATTGTCGGACGTACGGACCCCTATGGACTTCAGAATGGTGCTTTGACTGCTTAGATGTATAGAGACGAGACCCTTCGATGTTTTGTTGTACCCTACGCTGGTGTCATAGATGGGTTCCTTCAGGTGGACGATAACGATCGTCCCCACAGAGCTCACTGGTGGACAAAATGCTTGAATATGGGGGGATTGAACGAATGGATTGGCCACCTTGTTCGTCGGACGCGATTGATCATGTCTAGGTGGCAACTGGCAGATACATTGCAATCAGACCACCACCTCCCACAACGGTTCAAAAGTTGTATATTGCACTCATGGAAGAATGGCGAAATATCTCTCAAGAACTGAGTGATAACCTCATACTGTCCCTGCAACGCAGGTGTGCAACTGTACTGGCCGTCGCAGGTGATCACACACTATATTAGAGGACAACGAGAATGGCTTTTTGACTATTATGGTAGCCCCATGATGCCTCGCCCTAAATAAAAGTAAAGAGTTAGCAAAATATCGTACTGTAGCACACACAAAAAACAGTTGTAACCAATATCTAATAAAGCACGTTACCATGTTTACATTGTGTATCATAGTCCACCTGATCCCGTAATTTTTTTCAGCAGTGTAATTTCCATCATTGCCGCAGTGGCGGTGGAGTAGCCAAGCGGTCTAAGGCGTCTCGCTGCGGAGCGCGCGGTTGCTCACCGTTGGAGGTTCGAGTCCTCCCTAGGGCATGGGTGTGTGTGTTGTCCTTAGGTTAATTTACCTTAGATTAAGTACTTTGTAAGCTACGGACTGATGATCACGTAGTTTGGTCCGATAGATTTTCAAACATTTGAATATTTGATTTGATTTTCCATCAAAACATTGTCAATTGTTCTACGAAAACATACGCCAATTATTTCAACGATGTTATAGCTATCAATGTAGACCTCACTCTCAGCTGCAAAACTCCCCATAACGGTTCAGTTTTGTTGTGACAAGATGATTTTGCTGTCCAGGAGACAAAAAAAATTGATATATTCTGACGCTGTACAAAGCCCGCCTGAACCTATTTGACTGTGTAATGGCGCGTTATCATTTTGGAGTATGGCAGTGTTTGTTAGGAATATGTTAGTAAAGTAAGCAGTTTGATGTGGAAGATGGTGAGGTATTCATTCACTGTTATCCGACCGTTAAATAGTACGATACAGATGTCCAATTCGTGACTGAACATCCCACATGCTCGGTGGTAGGCATGCCGTATACTAAGTTTCGTTTGCTGTTCTCGATACATGAACCCGGTTGACTGTTGGAAGTATTGTAAACCATAGTTCATCTTATCAAGTGGTTAGGATTTATGCCTGTGAAGCCATTTCCTTCGCAGCTTTGGGTTGGTTTCAGATGGTAACGGTTCAGCAACAGCAATCCTTCCATGAACGTTCTGTTTCTATTGTACTATTTTCATGGAATTAATATTATTCAAGAGAGTGTTGGGGTTTGCAGACCCATTTGCCTTAGTAGTTTTACAGAGTCTGGTCGCAATCGTTCCTATTGCTCTCCAGTCGTTGTTGGTTAACTTTTGATTGCGCTCGCTACACCTCCTCGCCAATTGGTTTTATCTTGTTTTGTGTACGCGGTCAATACCAAGGATACTGTCAGTGAAGCGTTAAACAATACAGCCTTTTTCGTCACAGGCGCACCCAGAAACTGTGCTCCATCTACTTTTTCTGAAGTCTGAGAGATCACGCGCGTTTGACAGGTCATGTCTGTTGACCGTCGCAAATCGTATAACAAACTTCAAGATAACGTCCAAGACTTCATACAGCAATTGTGCAGTGTGAGCAAACACGAACGCAGTGGTGCCAACGTGCAACAATATGTTGTACTAGTTGACCCGTGCTAATAATAAGCACTCAATCCTGATCAGTCACAGGCAGGTATAGTAATGCAGAAAAGGTAGATGCAAGTTCATATGTATATACTTTGAATAGCAATAACAACTATTAGTCTGTAAGAAAATTTATGTAATTAAATACAATATGATTAATCATGAAACATATAAAAAATCACATATTGACTTTTTCATGTTTATTGTATTTTTTAAACATTTTTATTTTACAAAACTTATTTGAAAACTATGTTAGTAGTTATAACATGATCATCGTTTACTTTTTGGCTGTATGTGTCTTTAGCACAACCATAAATATCACTGAATGAGAGAACACATGAAAAAGCAACAGTCCGTGCGAAAAAACAGGTTCTGGTAAATATAATCCTGCCGTTTCAAGCGTCTGACCTCGTGCTTTACTTATGGTCATAGAGAAGTCTACTTTTATTGGGAATTCTTATCATTTCGAAAGGCAGGCTTGGATCGTACATTTAATATGGGGTATTAGCACAGTTTTATCAGAATCCAAAAATTTAGCAGTGATGATGTAAATACATGTCCCCGTAAAAACGTGACCAATTTACGATCGTTCGCCGCGTATCAACTTAAGATTTACGAACAGCACAATTTTTTTAATAATTGTTTTTATTTTTTACGAAAACAATAACTTTAAACTATTTTTCGTTATTAGTGGAGACCGAACCCTGAAAATGATACCTCAAGCATTAATTTTGCATAAGTAATACGGGAAATATGGCGTACCCACAAAAAAAACACCGATGAGAAATATATGATACTGCTCGTTTCAAACTCGGGCGGGAATCGGCGAAATGCTTCGAGTTACGAGAAAAATAAGTAAGGACGCTACTTGTCAATGGAAAGTTAACCGCCAATCAGAGTCTGCACGGCCACTACGGTCGGGTGTTCCAATCCTCCCTCGGGCATGGATGTTTGTGCCGTCTTTAGTATAAGGTAGTTCATAAGTAGTTTGTAAGTTTAGGGACTGATGACCCTGTAGTTAAGTCCCATAACCCTACAAACATTTGAACATTTGGAAAGTTAACTTTACTCTTGTTATAATAGGTGAGCTCAGCTGCATCTACATAAATAATCCGCAATCCAGCGTACGACGCATGGCGGTGGATACCTTGAACCACTGCTTCAAATCTACAAATGTTTGTAAATCTTATGGGACTTAACTACGGGGTCATCAGTCCCTAAGTTTACAAACTACTTATGAACTAGCTAAGACTAAGGACGGCACAAATATCCATGCCCGAGGGGGGATTCAAACCCCCGACCGTAGTGGCCGTGCAGACCGTGACTGGAGCGCCTCAGTCCCCTCAGACACCGCGGCCGGCGAACCACTGCTGCCGCGGTGGAGTAGCCGAGCGGTCAAAATCGTCTCGCTGCGGAGCGCGCGGTTGCTCGTCGTGGAGGTTCGAGTCCTCCCTGGGGCATGAGTGTGTGTGTTTGTCCGTAGGTTAGTTTACCTACGTTTAAGTAGTTTGTAAGCTACGGACTGATGACCACGCAGTTTGGTCCGATAGATTTACAAACATTTGAACATTTTGAACCACTGCTTTTCTGTTCCACCCCAGACACAGCGAGTTAAAAGCGAATGCTCGAACTACACTGCACGCGTCCTAATTTCTCGTAACTTTGTGGAAGTTGGTGGCAGTAGAATTATTCTGCAGTTAGCTTCAAATTCCGCTCCTCTCTGTCTCTTTCCTTCCAGCGATTCCCATTTGAGTTGTCAAAGAATCTTTGTAACACCCTCGTGTTAATTTTCGTTATTAGACATCCTATTAGGGACGCTGTGCGAATACAAAGGCCAGGGCTGGTGATGCAGCTGTTCATTTATTTACTCGTTTCGAACTCGTCATCTTCAGATGCAAAATTTTATAACGATCAATTAGCATGGTGTTACAAAAAGAGAATTATTAAATGAAATTGACATAATATATCGTAAATCCAAGGAGACGAGTACATACCTAACCTAACGGCATGGCCGTGCTGAACTATACTACTCGTAAAGCTACTTTGCTTAGTATAGTTCAGCAGGGCCGTATAAAACTTTAGCCCAGGTTTAGACATGTACTTGTCTCCTTGTATTTACGGAGTATTATGTCAATTTCCTTTTCTAACACCATGCCTATTGATGGTTATAAAACTGCAGATTCAGACGATGACGAGTTCGAAATTTTACGTCTTATAAAATAGGCTGTATGTGTGTGTGTGTGTGTGTGTGTGTGTGTGTGTGTGTGTGTGTGTGTATGGGTGTGTGTGTTTGTGTGTTCCACATCTCCTCCTAAACTACTGGACCGATTTCAACCAAACATGGTACACATGATCCTTAATATCAGGCAACAATCGCTGTCGGGGTAAGAACCCCCTACGACGTCATAAACAATGACAGTCGTGGAAAACGACCGCATCATGCGATAATATTCTACATCTGCTCCTAAACTAATGGACCGATCTCAATCAAATTTGGACGAATATTCTTTAAGGACATGAATCATTTGCTGTGGTTGCAAAACCCACACACGATACATAGTTCATACGATATCACGTAAAAATCAATGATATCTATCCCATCTTATAGCGTGTGATAGCGTCATTTTAATCTTCAACTATTTGAGAATGAGAGCACTTGGCGACTTGCAATAAATTGTAAACATAATTTCAAATCTTTACGAAACTTTTTCTCGCTGAGAACCCCAACAAAATGATTAAAGGAAAAAAGTTTATCGCTTACTACTTTTCCGATGTTCATGATGTATATTTACGGCATTTGGCATGACATTACAAGTTATTACTTCTACACTGTCAATTTTATGCGCCAGACAATTTACAGATAGTACACATACATACCACTGAATGTTCCATCGATATTATATCACAGTTCGACATATAGTTCATGAGATATGAAGTCATAAACAATTTGGTTCATGAGAAACCGCATCATCATGCATGATGTTTTGATTTATTACGCGTTTACTGTTAACACCAATCACGATACACTTTGCAGACAATGGGCACATATACCACTGAATGTACCTTCGAATTTACATCATAATACGACACATAGTTCAAGAGATATGACGTCGTAAACAATGAAATTTCCGAATAACGTCTACATCATGCGCTCTTTTTCCACATCTCTTCCTAAAATAATGGACCGATTTCAATAAGTATGGGGTAGTACAGCAAGGAAGCGAACGTCTGGGATAGCACTAAGCAACTTTATAATGTTACTGATTTAGCTTTGTGTATTAAATACTTAACGAAATTTCTTTGCTTCTTTTGGCATATTTCATTTTGTATCAAAACCTTTATGAAGATACATATTTTCAGAGGATGACTTTTGCTTACATTTGACATCTTTATGAAGATACATCGTTTCTACAATGACTTGCAGTTGACATCTTGGCTAGGACAACTGAATTTATTGGCAGAGCGATCCAACAAGGATATTTACTGACTGAGATCTGGAACCCTAAAAAGCCAAGATATGCACATGCCCTTCTTTAACAACCGTTTCAAACTACGGGCATATAAGCTAGTGCGTACATAAATGAACAGCCGCATCATCACTTGTGGCCTTTGTATTTGCACAGCGACCCTAATAGCAATGTTTAATAACAAAAATTGAAAAAACAATGGGCGCATACCTCATCGGTGACTTCATATCACATTTGAAACCGACGTAATAATCGAAACAAACCAGCAGCCCGCCTCTGAATTGCTTCTATGTCTTTCTTGTGCTGTACTTCATAACTTGTAGCACAAGCATCTAGAAGGGTCTCCTTTCTCCTTTACAGCTACATCATGAAGTGGCGGAAATAAAAGCCACTAGTTCCCAAAAAATTTCTCTAAACCTCAGAAACAAAACCATGTGAGAGAAACGTATCGAAAATGTGTAATTCAGCTCCCCTTTCACTCCGCCCAGGTTGAAACGTGGTATCCCAAGACTGCACCGGTTCCCAACGGGTTAAGTGAACGCCTACCGGAACACCGACTTACGTGGACACCGATGCTTGAAAGCATGAAATGCGTCGCCTGATAACGCCTTATCAGTTCTCATTGTTCGTGAATGTGGGCCTGCTGCTGCTGCTCTGTGGAAACGCGTGACGTAACACGAAGATTCCATCACGAGCACCCGGCGAGTGAAGAAAACTGTTAAATAGTACTCCGATTCGGCTACCATCGTCTGACGTCAAACGGGAATTCCTGTTATAAACTCTGAGAGCAGAGTTTACCTTGTTTGGAGCTCTTTTCGGCATATACCAGGATCGGAAACTATTTGAAGTTGTACTTTCTTGCTTTTGCGCAATGACTACTACCTTTAACACTTGAAGATCTCGGACTTAGTAAGACATTATAACAGTCCATGCCGGTCTTTGCCTTTTTTTTTTTTTTTTTTTTCAGTATATAATTTAGGAACGGTTGCAGGTAAGTCGTTTCAGCTTTTTTCTGCTTTACCACTGTACTTTAAACTTCAAAATATTACACCTTTATCATAAGTTTGTAGCTGTAACAAGGAAAACAAAAAAGTTTCATAGTAGTATTTATTGTAGGTAGAAAGAAAATTGTACTTATGTTTTATAAAAATAAACTAAAAGGTATTTATTTACAAAAACCACAATACAATATTAAATTATATTACACCAGTTATTTTTATACGAAAAAGTAATTGGCGATGTATTAGACACGTTTCCTGTTCAGACGTCATGTCAGTATCATCATGAAGCTCTTCTCCTGTAAATAAATAAAATATATGAACAATTTAATAAACTGTATTATCGTTAAAAGTCTACAATATATTACACGAAATATACACAGCAGACGTGTACAAGAAGGATACTATTCCTTACATATTGCAACATATCACAAAGTCGGAATTATAGTAAATATGTTATAATTACCTGCAATATCTCTGTCGTCTTCGGAATCATCACCAAATTCTCCTTCAGACCCCGAATCATAGAATAGATCTGTAAGTGATCGCCTGTTTTGTGACATCTTGGTGGCACTTCTTACGCATCGATGTGACAGATTCCTCTTGCTGGTGCTGCCTTCTAGAGGATATTTTGCATAACTAAACCATCAAGCTGTATAATAAAACACACGAACTGGGAGTCTATCCTGTACCACGTTTACAGAGCATTTTTACGTCACTACGAGTATAGCTCGGCACTCGTCGGCAAGGCTTAGTGCACGGACTGCGAGCATAGCTCGTGACCGTACCGCAAAGTATTAATATTATTGACGGTCTTAGCCGTTCTGGTGGCGAAGCAAAGACGCGGGTGTAGAGTGTGTGAGAGTAGGGGCTCTGACATCTGTCGCAGCAGCGAAGAGCCGTCGACAAAGCCGTGCTTGTCCTGGGCGGTGTTTGCCAGGGGTGCAATAGTTGTCGAGTTCTGTACCGAGATGCACTGCAGACGGCCTTTCGCGATCTTGGGATAGTTGGCTGGTGCTGATCTTTAGCGAACGCGTATCATCGCGTCCACCTCAACGACGGTATCTGTTGGTTAACATATTTACAGCGCCACTGACTTTTTATCTGGGAAATTGCATTTATCCCAAGTTTACCAAGCCCACTTCAAACTGAGGAAGATAGATAATTTTGCTGATTGGCAATCGCTGAATAGGCTGACTGAATTTCAAGAGTTTTGGTTAATATAGTAATTACACTAGTCTAGATCACAATATGATATTTATTTTATTTTATTATGATGACCGTTTAGATCAATAGTCATCATCCTCAGATCATGTCGTGCGTAGCTGGCCCGTCTCTTGAGGAGTAACACTGCGGATGATCTTTATTGATCGAAACCGGTCATCATAATAAAATAAAATAAATGTATTGCGATATAGACTGCTACAATCATTATATAATCCAAAATTTTTGAGCTCTGTTTTAATTTCCACAGGTACACTGTTCCATAAAATATTCAAGACTTTTATTCATAGAATTGGAAGAATGTGCCGTACAAATTTTTTTACCTTAATTTCAATTGTGTTAACTGTTTAATGTATGAAGATCATATGAATTGTTTGTTGATTTTATAAAGTTGAATTTACTGTAATAAACCACAAAGTAGTTTTTGTACTAATCGTCTATCTGTAAGTACACCTACATTTATACCTACTGTATATTCCACAAGGTGCCTCATAGTTTGTGACGAAGGCTATTGTGTTTTCGAATGTTACTTCCTCCTTTTTCTGTTCCAGTTGTGTATGGTTCACGGAACAAGCGACTGTCGGTAACCCACTGTGTGGCGTCTAATCTCTCTAATTTTATCCTCATCATCTCTCCGCGAGATATTGTAAAGGAAACCAACACTTTGGATGATTCTTCGAGAAACGTTCGCTCTCACATACGTATAGAAAATATCTTTGGGAAGGGGAACCAACGGCTGCGTTTCGTTAGCAGAACACTTGAAAGATGCAACGGTTCTACTAAAGAAACTACCTACATTTGTCCGGCCTATTTTGAAGTACTACTGTGCTTCGTGCGATTGTACCAAGTTTGAAATGATCATGGCCGGATCTAGGGGGGGGGGGGGGGGCGGGGGGGACACAAAGGGGGCAGTTGCTCCGGGCGGCAGAATTTAGAGGGCGGCAAATTTTGACCGACTCTTTTTTTTTTTCTGGTAGCAATATTAAAATAAATTGCTCATGTTAATCAGTTTCTGCGAAGTTAATGCTTTACAATTGATAAAGCTGTTCGAAACATTAAAGGACTTCTGGGCTTTCTCAAAACTTCCCGGGATTCTTGTACCTCTGAAGCTATTTCTGAGGCCAAAGTGCTAGCAGATGATAATGAGGTATCAACGGTATTCTCCCAAAAAAAGATTCGAAAAAAGATGAAAATGGCCGATTTTGTGAGGATGAAGTATCCAACATTCACAGAAAAAATAAGGAATAATTGACAGAGCTTAGTACCAGGTTTACCGCACTTGAGAAAATTGGTGCAAAAATTAGTTTTCTGTGTGGTGTGCAAATTCGAGAAATGTAAGTGGAGGACTTGAAGGCCAAAGCAGCGGAACTGGCAGAAGATCTTAGCGAGGACGAACTTGAAGTTGAAAGTTTCAGACAACATGCGCTGGCAGTAGACAGAGCCTTGCAAGATTCCACTGCATCATCAACATTAAGTTTAATTATTAAAAATAAATTGGTGGAGGGGTATCCCAACCGTACTACAGCGTTAAAATATATATTACCATTCTAGTTTCTCTTTCGTCTGGAGAAAGAAGTTTCAGCAAGCTGAAACTAATTAAATACACTTGAGGAGCACGACTGATTAAAATCTGAGTATAATATCCATAGAGCACAAACGAGCTGCTTCACTAAACTATGATGGTATCAAAAACAGTTTTGCAGCAAAAAAAGCTCGAAAAGCGAAATTTTGAATTGATTTTTGTACGATGAGTAATCTTGTAATATTTTTGTATGTATTAAAATTTATCTGTTTTCCTTTGATCTTAATTCAGTCAATAAAATAAGTTCATGTTGTGAGACTGTGACATTTATTTAGAAATATGTAACTCAATTAGCGTCAAAAAGTCGATTCTTATTGGGTGGGGGGGGTGAAAGAAGGGGCGGCAAATTTAATGTCCTAGATCCGGCCCTGGAAATGATGGAGGACTTAGAAAACTTTCAGAAAAGGGCAGCTCGTTTTGTATTACAAGGGAGAGATTCACGAGTTGTGGGTGGAAATTATTAAAAACAAAAAAGGGGTTATTCGTTGAGTCGAGATCAATTTGTGAAATTTCTTTCGCCAACTTTCACCTCCGGATGCAAAAAAAAAATAAATAAATAAATAAAAATAAAAAAAAAATAAAATAAAAAAAAATTGTTAGCATTCACATACACAAATCACGTGATTGTCACAATAAAATAAGAGAAATCTGAGTACAGACCTACATGTAGATGTATATGTATTGTGATACAAAACACCTGTCGAGTAACACCCGTCACGGGGATTTCCCCATTATCCCCGTGAGGCTTTCGCTTTTGCTAAATAAACCTGTAACAAAATGTGCTGCTCCTATATCATAACCACCTGTGCGGATCCCACGCTAACAAGCAGTTTCAAGTGTTTGTGGAACGAGTGTTTTGTAAGTTATTTGCTTTTTGATAGATTGCATTTCCTGAAGATGTTTCAGTTAAGCATCTGGCATAATCACGATTAATTTTATCTGTTCGTTCCACTTCAAACTGCTTATTATTCCTGCTCTCAGATTTTTTATGGTAACTGCTTCCACTGATTGTAATACAACAAAGGCACTTTTTTCCTATGTATTCTATGCGTTACATTTGTATGAATTCTGAGCAAATTACCATTGCCTGTACTAAACGTCGATTTGCTGCATTTCGCTATGACTTTGAATCCTTGCGACTTTTGTATATACTACATTCCGAAAAGTTTTATGGAACATCCTTTATGTACTAGTAATTTATGTACAGGGTGAATCACCTAGCACTTCCACCGCAAATATTGCGGAAACGGAAAGTGTGATTGATGTTCGGTTTTCACAGAATGGATTGGTAGTCAAGGACTCGCATTGAAACTTCTTGGCAAATTAAAATTGCGTGCCGCAACCGGGACTCGAATCTGGGACCTTTGCCTTTCGCGGGCAAGCGTTCTACCGACTGAGCTATCCCGACACGATTCACGATGCCGCCTCACAACTTCACTTCCGCCGTACAACGCCTCTGCAAGGACTCGTATTGTTAGGCATTAAACAGATCGTAAAAAAGTGTATTTTTTATGCAAACATACAATTTTTGAAATGGATGAATACAATGGTTGTTTCTATCATGCACTGGAATGTGTGACACCAGCTTTGTATAAAGAATTCTGTATGACATTTTTATCACGTTTCATCTGGCAGCTACAACCATTCAAAGTTTTGGGGGAGGAGGCTACGATAGCGTAGCTGACTGGCTGGTGGTCATGAGACAGTGGGCCGTGCCCCAGGGGCTAGCCACTCGGCAAGTCAGCTACGCTATTGCAGCCTCCGTCCCCGAAAATATGAACGGTTGTAGCTGCCAAATAAACGTGATAAAATGTCATTCAAAATTCTTTGTACACAGCTGGTGTCAAAAAGTCCAGTGCATGATAGAAAAAACCATTGTTCCATTTAAAAAACTGTAAGTTTGCATAAAAATACACTTTCTAAGTAACATTAAAATTTGTTGTTTGGATAAAAATACGAGCCCCTGACTACCAATCGGGGGTTCGAATCCCCCCTCGGGCATGGATATTTGTGCCGTCCTAGTTCGTAAGTAGTTCATAAGTAGTTTGTAAATTTAGGGACTGATGACCCCGTAGTTAAGTCCCTTAAGCTAACAAACATTTGAACATTTGATTTTTGACTACCAATCCATTCTGTGAAAACCGCACATCAATCTCACTTTCCGTTTCCGCAATATTTGCGGTGCAAGGGTTAGGTGATTCACCCTGTATGCTGTGAAAAGAAACAGTCCTATAACATTCTCTCGGGGTACGCTAGAAATTAATATCAGATTAGATGACTTTTCTGCATTGAGAATAACATGCTGTTTTCTTTTTCACTGGGAACTCTTGATCTAATCTGATATTCTTTAGGCTCCTATATTGCTCATCAGGTGACAGTGTGGAATAGTATCAGATACCTTCCGACAGTCAAGTAATACCTTGGAGCCTGTAAGGAATAGTCGGGTAAGTTGACGAGGAGTCTAAGATGACGAATTTTGGATTTCTCCGTTAACTCAACAGCTGGTGCTACGTGCACTATGGTATTGCTTCCTTAGCGCGCTCTGTAGGCATGCCTGTTTAACTAGAACCGCTTCGTCATTTTGTTTTGTTGACAACAGAGGCTTGGAAGTAGACGCTTTTTTAGTAACAATTTTTTCTTCAGTTTAAATAATTTCATGTATGTAATACTTTTATTTTAATGAATAAAAGTTGATTCTTCTTAAGCCTTGGGGATGTTCTAATGCTTTAATAATGGTTTCATGAATTTATTCTGTGAGATTTTGTCCATGTTAATACTGTATCTAAAATGTCGACTGCGGTTAAGATGACGAATTATGCAGGAGCTAGGATGATGAGTTCGTCATCAAGGGTTTTGTGGACACAGGAATCGAGCCATTAAATTCATAGATATTTAGTGATGAAGACTTCGCGCCATCTCTAACAACAGACAACAGCATCAATGAAATGACGCCCAAAACAGATGCTCTACATGAGATATCAGAAACCCCTGCTGCAGAATTTGATGTACTAAAGGGACTTTCATCTAACACTGCAACTTTCTCTATTTTACCTCCGTTACCCCAAATAGAATCTCTACCAGGGTCTTCATCTAACCCTACATCTACTTCTGTTATAGCTGCAGTACCCCACCCAGAACTTGGTGCATTATCAGTGCCCTCATCCACCTCTAACTACAGATCTACCTGTGCTTTACATCTGTTACCTCAAGCTGCACTTAAAGGAGATCCAAAAAACGAAAAAATAAGTTGCCATCTCTGCACATAACAAGCACATCCGTGAAAATAGCGCTGGAAGGAAAGGGACAAAGACAAGAGGACAAAGAGAATAAGACACAAGACAGAAAAATTAAGAAAGATAAAGAATTAAAAGAGAATGCGAATACAGAGGCAAAAAAAGTTAACAAAGGTCCTAAACGTTAACTTGCGTTCGGCGGATGTTCTGGAACGAAACAAAGAAAGGATCCTAGAATGGACTTCTGCGACTCATCTTCGAACTCATCCACTGAAATTGAGTGCGCCGACAGCGATTCCGACTACGTCGAAGAAAGAGACTGTAGCCTTTGTGGTGAAGCTGGAAAGACTAATTGTGGTACCAATGTTCTCGATGCCAAGAGTGGGTTTATGATCAGTGTACGGGTGTAAATTACACGAAAGCAAAGGTGACGAATGGTACTATCACTAAAAAAAATCAGGTTTATCTAGAAAAACATCAGTTTTAGGAAATGTTCAAGAGCTTGAATCTAAAGGGGATACATGAAGCAATCATTTTACCGTAAATAAAGTATTTGATTTCAATATAAACGCCAAAAAATTTATTAATATGCCTTAACGACGTCATCCTACTTACCCGACTTTACCCTATCTTCTGTTTCCTGGGGCTCATGAATAGTCAGCTGGGTTTAAGCCGGTCGTCACTTTTGGAATCCGCTTTGATTCCTGCTTGTTCATTTGAAGTAGCAACTGTTCCTTTTTCCTGTCAGATTTTGTTTAATTTTTCAAAATTTTAATTATTATTTATTTTTTACTTAATTATTTTTTATTATGTGAAATAACAGCTTAAATCGTTGACTTTTATTTAGATGACCAGTTACGACAGATTATACTGCCATAACCGAATCTGTCCTCACAGATGAAACCTAGTTCAAATGTTTGTATAGCTTATGGGACTTAACTACGGGATTATCAGTCCCTAAACTTACAAACTACTTATGAACTACTTAATACTAAGGACGGCCCAAATATCCATGCCCGAGGGGAGGATTCGAACCCCCGACCGTAGTGGCGGTGCAGACCGTGACTGGAGCGCCTCAGTCCTCTCGGCCACCGGGGCCGGCGATGAAACCTAGTGATAGTGTACTTATTCACCAACATTATTGTCGGCATGCGAACAATAATGTTCGCGAACCAGTTAATTTTACTACGTTTCCCACAATATGATATTTATTTTATTTTATTATGATGACCGTTTAGATCAATAGTCATCATCCTCAGATCATGTCGTGCGTAGCTGGCCCGTCTCTTGAGGAGTAACACTGCGGATGATCTTTATTGATCGAAACCGGTCATCATAATAAAATAAAATAAATGTATTGCGATATAGACTGCTACAATCATTATATAATCCAAAATTTTTGAGCTCTGTTTTAATTTCCACAGGTACACTGTTCCATAAAATATTCAAGACTTTTATTCATAGAATTGGAAGAATGTGCCGTACAAATTTTTTTACCTTAATTTCAATTGTGTTAACTGTTTAATGTATGAAGATCATATGAATTGTTTGTTGATTTTATAAAGTTGAATTTACTGTAATAAACCACAAAGTAGTTTTTGTACTAATCGTCTATCTGTATGTACACCTACATTTATACCTACTGTATATTCCACAAGGTGCCTCATAGTTTGTGACGAAGGCTATTGTGTTTTCGAATGTTACTTCCTCCTTTTTCTGTTCCAGTTGTGTATGGTTCACGGAACAAGCGACTGTCGGTAACCCACTGTGTGGCGTCTAATCTCTCTAATTTTATCCTCATCATCTCTCCGCGAGATATTGTAAAGGAAACCAACACTTTGGATGATTCTTCGAGAAACGTTCGCTCTCACATACGTATAGAAAATATCTTTGGGAAGGGGAACCAACGGCTGCGTTTCGTTAGCAGAACACTTGAAAGATGCAACGGTTCTACTAAAGAAACTACCTACATTTGTCCGGCCTATTTTGAAGTACTACTGTGCTTCGTGCGATTGTACCAAGTTTGAAATGATCATGGCCGGATCTAGGGGGGGGGGGGGGGCGGGGGGGACACAAAGGGGGCAGTTGCTCCGGGCGGCAGAATTTAGAGGGCGGCAAATTTTGACCGACTCTTTTTTTTTTTCTGGTAGCAATATTAAAATAAATTGCTCATGTTAATCAGTTTCTGCGAAGTTAATGCTTTACAATTGATAAAGCTGTTCGAAACATTAAAGGACTTCTGGGCTTTCTCAAAACTTCCCGGGATTCTTGTACCTCTGAAGCTATTTCTGAGGCCAAAGTGCTAGCAGATGATAATGAGGTATCAACGGTATTCTCCCAAAAAAAGATTCGAAAAAAGATGAAAATGGCCGATTTTGTGAGGATGAAGTATCCAACATTCACAGAAAAAATAAGGAATAATTGACAGAGCTTAGTACCAGGTTTACCGCACTTGAGAAAATTGGTGCAAAAATTAGTTTTCTGTGTGGTGTGCAAATTCGAGAAATGTAAGTGGAGGACTTGAAGGCCAAAGCAGCGGAACTGGCAGAAGATCTTAGCGAGGACGAACTTGAAGTTGAAAGTTTCAGACAACATGCGCTGGCAGTAGACAGAGCCTTGCAAGATTCCACTGCATCATCAACATTAAGTTTAATTATTAAAAATAAATTGGTGGAGGGGTATCCCAACCGTACTACAGCGTTAAAATATATATTACCATTCTAGTTTCTCTTTCGTCTGGAGAAAGAAGTTTCAGCAAGCTGAAACTAATTAAATACACTTGAGGAGCACGACTGATTAAAATCTGAGTATAATATCCATAGAGCACAAACGAGCTGCTTCACTAAACTATTCCTCTTTGATTCAATGTATGTAAATGACAGGTCCAATGCTAGCAGTATAATCTGCAGAAAGTGGTCCACTAAATAAAAGATAATTAGCGATTTTGGCTGTCGTTTTACGTAATAATGAATGACAAACTTTTAATTTTCTGTAGGAATGCCACACCTTAGGAATAATTATGAGGGCCAAAACTTCAGATGGCATATTTCCATTGCAGTTAATTTAACAGCATACGTCTTTACTGAATGCCGTACTCTAGACATGTTCCTGTTCTGTTTAGAATTTTCATACGGTTCTGCACAGATTCCACACGCGAGGTGCTGCGCATCTACATCTACATGAGATACTCTGCAAATCACATTTAAGTGCCTGGCAGAGGGTTCATCGAACCACCATTATACTATTTATCTCTCATACCATTCTCGAATAGCGCGCGGGAAGAAAAAAACACCTGAATCTCTCCGTTCGAGCTATGATTTTTCGTATTTTATTCTGATAGTCATTCCTACCTGTGGAAGTGGAAGTCAACAATATATTTTCGCATTCGGAAAAGAATATTGGCGATTGGAGTTTCGTAAGTAGGCCACACCGCAGCGATATGCGCCGTTGTTGTAATGATTCCCATCCTAGTTCCTGCATCATTTCCGTAACGTTGTCTCCCCTGTATCGTGAGAATACGAAACGAGCTGCCCTTCTCTGGACACTTTCGATGTCCTACGTCAAACCCACCTGATAAGGATCCCACACTGGGCAGCAAAACTCCAAAAATGGACGGACAAGCGTAGTGTATGCAATTTCTTTTGTAGTTCTCTTATATCTTTCAAGGGTTCTGCCAATAAACCGCAGTCTCTGGTTCGCCTTTCCCACGACATTATCTATATGTTCTTTCCAGTTTAAGTCTGAAGTAATAGAAATTCCTAGGTATTTTGTGGAGTTTACGGCCTTTTGATTGATTTATCTTGTGAACAAAGTTTAACGGATTTCTTTTCGTACTCATGTGGACGACTTCACATTTCTCGTTATTTACAGTCAATTGCCAATTTTTACACCATACTGATATCATATTCAGATCGTTATGCAATTGGTTTTGATCTTCAGATGATTTTACTAGACGGTAAATGGCGCAGTCATCTGCAAGTAACCTAAGAGAGCTACTTAGATTTTCCCCTAAATCGTTTATGTAAAAAGGAAAAGCAGAGGACTAATAACACTATCTTGACGAACGCCCGATATCACCTCTGTTTTAGCGATGCTTTACCATCGATTACTACGAACTGTGTCCTCTCTGACAGCAAATCCCCTACCCAATCGCAAATTTGGGGCGATATACCATCACCACGCAATTTGATTAAAAGCCGTTTGTGAGGTACGGTGACATAACTCTTCGGGAAATCAAGAAATACGGTATCGATTTGCGAACCCTTGTCGATAGCACCCATGTCTTCGTGTAAATACAGAGCTATTTGTTCGATGGACCCTCTTCCAGGCACTTCAATGTGATTTGCTGAGTATCCCATGTAGATGTAGATGTAGATCACTTGATATACAAATGACAACTTCGCTCTCCTTGGTTTTGTTCATTATTTTCCTATTCGTTCCTGACCATTTGCTGGGATGTGCTACCTGTTCTCAGGGTCTCGGAGTTCTCCATCTCTCTGGGCACCCTTTCGTCCGCTCAGAGCCCGGATGGAGCCGTCACGGTGACGTCAACGCACGCGGTCGTCCACCCAGGCTACTGGTCGGACGGCAGCACCACCGACAACGACGTCGCTATCGTCCACCTCTCCGAAATGGTCATGCCGAACGGTAAGTCTCACAACCAACGTTGCAGCTGGCTACGATTTGCATCGCCAATTTCTTCCTTTTCATTTGCATTGGGTTTGCACTTTCGTTAAGCCAGACTCGGATTCCCGGGCTATTTCATTGAAGTAAAGACCAGGCTAAGTGATTTCAGCAATCGAAAAATTGAAAATACAGCTGCACAGAACTGTAACACTTTTTTTAAGCATCCCCAGATATCTATACGACACACTATATATCTTCATTTCTGTGTTGTCTCTGTGCTTGAAAAATAATTTCTATGTTTACATTATAGTTCAATATTCCGTCACTCATTTTCACTTCGTGCAGTGAAACCTAAGGAGCATTATTTTCTTAATTGTGGGCAGGTCTTTAAACGAGTTTTCTTTTCAGTTTTCCGGACCACACATATGGGACCGAAACCAGAAATTTTCTTACAGTCTAACGATTAAACCCAATTAGTAGTTGAGCACTTACTAACTCTTGTGGACAATTTACTATTTAACATTCATCAAGCATAATTGACACCTAATTTGAGACAATACTACTATTGCAATACAGTTCATTACAGAGGACGAACAGAAGAAACTGTTTACTATGTTGTAGGAAAGACTTTTTAAATTGCACCAAAGCTGCTTTTTATTTTATTTTATTTTTTTTTTAATGCTGACTAGTTTCGGGATTTGCCCATTTTCTTAAGCTACCTACTATAGAAAACAATGTTTGTTTTAGAGGAAGATATTTGAATATGGCAATGTTACATTGTATGTACAATTCGTAATTACGTACATTCATATATATTTTATTTGGATACTCCGTAGGTTAGGCTGTTTGTTTTAATTACTTTGGTGTAATTTATTAAGCTTTTGATCCAAAGATATTTTTGTTAAGTTTTATATATTCTTTGCTTTATATATACATGAATGTAAGTAATTACGACTTGTACATAAAATGTAACATCTTACTCTAAAAAAAAACTTTGTTCTCTATAATGGGTGGCTTAAGAAAATGGTCAAAGCCCGAAACTTGTCAGCATTTAAAATAAAAGCAGCTTTGGTGCAATATAAATATGTCTTTCCAACAACATTTAAGAGCTGCAAAACGCGACGTATCAAAAACTTTTGTTCACGGTGTTTTACAAAGTATTATTAAATGGTTCTCCGAAAATGGTCACAGTACATTCTAAGATAAGACACTATATCCATCTGAATAGAATATACCACCATACAAACAGTTATTACTATAGCACATGAATGGTAGACCGCTCCAAATTTTTGGGCGTACGTACAGATGAAGCATATTCAGATTCAAATGTTTGTAAATCTATGGGACTCAGCGGCTCGGTTATTAGTCCCTAGCTTACATACTACTTAAACTAATTTAAACTAACCTAAGGACAACACATACACCCATGCCCGAGGGGGACTCGAACATCCGACGGCAAATGGCCGCGCCCACTGCAGCACGGCGCTTCAGTGCGCACGGATATTCCGCCGCGGCTGAATCATATTATTGAGCTTTTCAGTTACTTTTGCTGTTCGTAAAAATGACAGACTTGCAAGCACCGAATTAAATTCTTGGCAGATTTCCACACAATATTAGAGAAAAATTTGTTGGAGTAAGTCATATCTTGCCGCGTGGTCTAAGGCATCAAGCTACGAACTGAGTGGCGGTTTACGCCGGAGGTTCTAGTCCTCCCTCGTGAATTGGTGTGTTTGTTGTCCTTAGTGTAAATTAGTTTAAGTAGTTTGTATGTCTAGGTATTGACGAGCATAGCAATTTGGTCGAATAGGTTCACACACATTTTTTAAAGTCATATAAAAGAAATAAAGTACTGATTGCACAAAATTGAGTAATAGGAATAGCGTAATATGTACATCTTTAACTGCATCATCATAATACAAATATTCTCTTAAATTTGTCAAACAATCCATACTGGATAGGAGGTAAATAGTGATTTCCAAATCTACAACGGCAGAGGAAAATGAACTCCCTCGCCCATTACTGAAGATATCAGTTACTCGGCAACAAAATGCTTTTCCAAAAGCAAGTTCAAATCTAACTTAAAAGTCATCACTCCTAAACAGTTCCTTCTATTCCAAGGACGAATTTTTATTTAAAATCTGGTACGCTTTTAAGAAATGCAGCTGTTTGGTAGTCGCAAGAAGGCATGAACAGGACTGTTCAAAAGTTTGTAAAGCTTATGGTACTTAACTGCGGGGTATCAGTCCCTAAACTTACACACCTCTTATGAACTAGCTTATACTAAAGACGGCACAAATATCCATGCCCGAGGGGGAATTTGAACCTCCGGCTGGGAACGGCTTCGCGCATCGTAGTATAGCGCCTCAATGAACAGGACTGAAAAACAATAAGTTTTTTAATGTGAACATCAGTCTACATCTACATACGTACTCCGCAATTCACCGTAAGGTGCGTGGCGGAGGGTACACTGTACCACTACTAGGCATTTCCTTTCCTATTCCACTCCCAAATTGAACGAGGAAAAAAAGAATGCCTATATGCCTCCGTACTAGCTCTAATTTCTCTTATCTTGTCTTTGTGATCTTTACGCGAAATGTAAGTAGGCGGCAGCAAGATCGTACTGCACTCAATTTCAAATTCCGGCCCTCTAAATTTACTTAACAGAAATTCACGAAAAGAACGTCGTCTTTCTTCCAGCGATCCCCAATTGAGTTGCCGGAGCATTTCCGTGACACTCGCGCATTGGTCGTACCTACCGGTAACAAATCTAGCTGCTCGCCTCTGAACCGCCTCTATGTCTTCCTTCAAACCGATCTGCTGCGGGTCCCAAATACTTGAGCAATACTCAAGACGAGGTGGTACAAGCGTTTTATACCTTTACAGGTGAAGTACATCTTCCCAAAATTCTCCCAATAAACCGAAGTCGGCTGTCTGCCTTACTCACAACTGTCCTTACATGCTCGTTCCATTTCATATCGCTCTGCAATGTTACGCCTAGATATTTGAACGACGCGACAGCATCAAGAAGCTCACTACTAATGCTCTATTTGAACATTATAGGATTGTTTTTCCTGCTCATGCGCATCACCTTACATTTTTCAACATTGAGAGCTAGCTGCCATTCTTCGCACCAACTAGAAATTTTGTCTAAGTCAACCTGTATGCTATTACAGTCAGTTACAGACGACACCCTCCCATACACCACAGCATCATCAGCAAACAGCCGCAAATTACAACTTATTCTGTCCATCAGATCATTTATATAGATAGAAAATAATAGCGGTCCTATCACACTCCCCTGGGGCACGCCTGACGATACACTCGTCTCTGATGAACACGCCGTCGAGAACAACGTACTGCGTTCTATTACTTAGGAAGTCTTCCAGCCAGTCACAAATATGTGAACCTATTCCATAAGCTCGTATCTTCGTTAGCAGTCTGCAGTGTGGCACCGCGTCGAACGCCTTTTTGAAGTCGAGAAAAACACAATCCGCCTGTTGCCCTTCGTCCATGGCTCGCAAGATGTCATGTGAGAAAAGGGCAAGCTGAGTTTCACATGAACGATGTTTCCTAAACCCCTGCTGATTCATGGAAAGAAGCTTTTCCGTTTCAAGGAAATTTACTATATTCGAACTGAGAATATGCTCCAAAATTCTACATGAAACCGATGTCAACGATATTGGCCTGTAATTGTATGGGTCAGTTCTCTTTCCTTTCTTAAACACGGGAGTCACCTGCGCTTTTTTTCAATCACTAGGAACTTTGCGCTGAATTAAAGATTCGCTATAAATGCAAGCTAAGTATGGGGCCAATGCCGCAGAATAGTCTTTGTAAAACCGAACTGGTATTCCATCCGGACCAGCAGACTTTTTCGTATTTAGCTCTCTCAGCTGCTTCTCTACACCGGAAATACCTATTGCTATGTCCCCCATTTCGGAATTAGTACGTTGATCAAATGATGGTATATTTGTGCGGTCCTCCTGCGTGAAAGATTTCTTAAAGGTTAAATTTAGAACTTCAGCTTTCCGTTTGCTTTCTTCTATTACTGCCCCGGAATGATCGACTAGTGACTGGGCAGTGGACTTTGACCCGCTTATCGATTTTACATAGGACCAGAATTTTTCGGGTTCTCGGAAAGATCTTTTGCTAAGGTATGGCTGTGATAATTATTGTATGCTTCACGCATCGATCTTTTTATAGACGCACGAATCTCTACTAACTTTTGCTAGTCATCATTTGCGTGTTCTTTTTTGAATCGAGAGTGCAACAGCCTTTGCTTTCTCAGCAGCTTTCTAACATTATTATTATACCACGGTGGATCTTTTCCATCCTTAATCGTCTTTACTGGCACATATTTCTCTAACCCTTTATTAACAATTCACTTAAATTTAGTCCACAATTCCTCTACATCCATAGTCCCAGAATTAAACGATGCCCATTCATTTTCTAAGTGCGATCGTAACATTTGCTTGTCGGCTCTTCCCAACAAAAACACGCTCCTAGCCTTCTTGACTGGTTTATGAACTTTGGTCACCATCGACGCTATGACGATATCATGATCACTAATTTCTGTCTCTACACAGACATCGTTAATAAGGTCAGGCCTGTTTGTGGCTATAAGGTCTAGAATATTTCCATTGCGCGTGGGTTGCCGGTTTAACTGCTCAAGACAGTTTTCGGAGAATGTGTCCAAAAGTAGATCGCAAGACTGCTTGTCTGTACCGCCTGAAATGTAACTAGCGAGGTCCCAATCTATACTCTTAAGGTTGAAGTCACCTCCGACTAATATTACATGGCCCGGATACCTATGCACTACCTGGTGTACACTTTCCTTGAATGATTCTAAAACTGCTACAGCAGCACTGGGGGGCCGGTAAAAACACCCAACTATTTACTTCTTTTAGACCTGTTATACGTGCCCAGATAACTTCACAGTTCCAGCATACATATAACTTAAAGTGACTAGTTCCAAACCTTTTAGCTGATGGAATTGTTCAAATGATATAAGGAACGTGTAACTAACTAAATAGCCCACTATGTGCAATGCATTTGTGTGAAAACAACTCCGTATTCCCTGTCATATTTCTCTGATTGTGACATTTACATTTCTTTCCTTACTGCTGTAAAACGTGGCACTATTACTTCAAAGTAAAACAAAATATAGCTGTGCATTGTATTTACATTAAAAACAGTATTCGTTCCAAAATATATATTTATTAATAATGTGTTTCATTTTAGTCACAAATCTTTAGATGATATTATAAATATTTCTTGAAATCGCTCAGACAAAATTTTAAAAACCAAAAATGATCTCTGTGCTACAACGCACCACTCGTCAAATCTGTTAAATTACAGATTGTCTCAAATAGAGCAGTATGAGCTGGCCAAAATAGTGTAGTGAGTGTGCTCTTACCACTGCATCATTGTGGCTCTATTGAGGTCCTATACTTGATAACCGATACGACGTTTTGTGCGGTCTAGCACAAAACTCCATTTCAAGTTTTTTAAACTGACATGAAGGAAAATTTTTAATATAACCTGAAGATGCGCAGCGAAGAAAAACCGCTTTATTAAGAACAGGTTATTTGCATCCGAAAAAGTTTTCAGTCTAAACTTTCTGCGAGCAGTTATTGTACGAGGCGGTAAATGGAGCGGATTTTACGAGTTGTGTGTTGGTCTGTTTACAGACGTGATTGCCGTCATCCGACTGCCGTCTGCATCCCAGGTGAACGAGACTTTCGCCGGCCTGACGGCTGTGCTGAGCGGCTGGGGAAAGTTGTCTGACGGTAAGTGATCGATATCCCGTTTTTTATGTTTCAGGTATGTAAACATCTGTAACTACTCTGTAGCAGCGAACGTTCCTTTAAATAATATGTAAACGCAGCGTTATTACAACTGAACTGCAAGTGTAACCCTAACGTGACTCGCTACTGTGTCTCTGTTCTGCAGAAAGTAACTCAGTGAGCCCCAACCTGCAGTACACTGAGCTGACCATCATAGAAAACTCCGAGTGTGAAGAGGCGTTTCCTGGGGCCATAAACAATGACCACATCTGCACGAAGGGCGCCACCAACGAGAGCCCTTGCAATGTAAGTTCACGTTAATTTTTGTGTCTTGTTGTTAGGGAATTCAAAGGTCAACCAAAGGCATTATCTATGTTATAAAACACAGCTTGATCGCTAGTTTGCAAGACAGAGTGGTGAGCCAAAATCGAATCAAATGTGCTCGCCGGATCGACGACGGAACAGCGACAAGTGCATTTTAACACCATCACTGCTTTATTTGAAGACTCTGTACAGAACTCCTAGCAAGAAAATCAATCTGGGAGCCACTGAGCATGGGTGCGCGCCATTTACATTAATGTTGAATCAAACATTTTTTAAGGATCAAAACCTGCAACGGTTGCTGCTTGTATGATAATGCTAATTAAGGGATGCCGACTCAAAATTAGCAGACGAACTGCTTATGACACTAAAGTGGTTCACAACTACCAGCTTAACACTTAATCTGCATACGTTCACAGAGTATTATCCAGATTCATATAAGCATAGATGGTCACATAACACCAAAGTACACGTTAAATGAAACATTATTTTAAAATCCAGGTGTATAACAATCTAAAATGGAGCATACCGACAGGTAAACTATCCAGAAATTCAATCGCGCTTTCAGAACCACCTTTCATTGTGTTTATCTACAGACAAGGACCTATGCATATAAAGGATCCGCGCCCCCTTCTACATCTACATCTACATGGGATACTCTGCAAATCACATTTAAGTGCCTGGCAGAGGGTTCATCGAAGCACCATTATACTATTTATCTCCCATTCCATTCTCGAATAGCGCGCTGAAAGAAAGAACACTGAATCTCTCCGTTCCATCTCATATTTTATTCTGGTGACCTTTTCTACCTATGTAAGTGGCAGTCAACAATATATTTTCGCATTTCGAATTCGGAAGAGAATATTGGCGATTTGAGTTTCGTAAGTAGACCACGCCGCAGCGATAAGCGCCGTTGTTGTAATGATTCCCATCCCAGATCCTGTACCATTTCCGTAACGCTGTATCCCTGTATCGAGACAATAAAAAACGAGCTGCCCTTCTTTGGACTCTTTCGATGTCCTCCGTCAAACCCACCTGATAAGGATTCCTCACTGTGCAGCAATATTCCAAAAAAAGACGGACAAGCGTAGTGTATGCAGTTTCGTTTGGTAGTTCTGTTGCATCTTTTAAGGGTTCTGCCAATAAAACGCAGTCTCTGGTTCGCCTTTCCCACGACATTATCTTCGTGTTCTTTCCAGTTTAGCCGGCCGCGGTGGCCGAGGGGACTGAGGCGCTCCAGTCACGGTCTGCACGGCCACTACGATCGGGGGTTCGACCCCCCCCCCCCTCGGGCATCGATATTTTTGCCGTCCTTAGTATTAGCTAGTTCATAAGTAGTTTGTAAGTTTAGGGACTGATGACCCCGTAGTTAAGTCCCATAAGCTTTACAAACAAAAATTTCCAGTTTAAGTCTAAAGTAATAGTAATTCCTAGGTATTTTGTGGAGTTTACGGCCTTCAGTTTTGTTTGACTTATCTTGTAAACAAATGTTTAACGGATTTCTTTTTGTATTCATGTGGACGACTTCACACTTCTCATTATTTAGAGTCAATAGCCAATTTTTACACCATAGTGTTGCAGTTCTGCAGTTGGTTTTGATCTTCAGATGATTTTACTAGACGGCAAATGACAGCGTCATCTGCAAACAACCTAAGAGAGCAGCTTAGATATTCTCCCAAATCGTTTAGCCTATGTAAATAAGGAACAGCAGAAGACCAATAACACTACCCTGTGGAACGCCCCATATCACCTCTGTTTTAGTCGATGCCTTACCATCGATTCCTGCAAACTGTGTCATCTCTGACAGGAAATCCCCTGTCCAGTCGCAATTTGATTAAAAGCCGTTTGTGAAGTACGGTGTCAAAAGCCTTTTGGAAATCAAGAAATACGGATTCAATTTGAGAACCCTTGTCGATAGCACTCATCACTTCGTATAAGTAAATAGCTAGTTGTTTCGCATGAACGATATTTTCTAAATCCGTGTTGACCTTGGGTCAATAGATCATTCTGTTCTAGATAATTCATTGGTGTTCCATAAGATTATTTTCTGAGGCAGTGCAGCTAAAATTAATGAAGTGTTACTCGGCAGAAGTAAGCAGGCAAAATACTGAAATATTGTATATGGCTGTTCAATCCTTTCTTGCAGAAGCCTTTGTAACTATCACTGAATTCTTAACACTGACTTCAAAAATATTTGCTTACTCCTTAATGGAAATTTTTGATGACGATAAAAATAATTTTCAATTCGACTATGGGTTAGTATTTACTGTTATCTACAAAGTCATATGACACAAAAATAATGTTATGTAGTATTTTATTTTTAATCTAGTGTTCAGAATTCTCTAGTGCAAAAGTATTCAACAAGCTCACATATACCAAATACAAAGCAATAATAAGAAAAAACTGAGAATGAGGACAAATTCAAAATAAAATGACATACTTGATGAGCTACTCTTTCTACGAGTAGTCTGAAAATCTAAATAAAGAGACTGAAAATATATTCTGTCTGCATAACAAGTAACATTGTTTCTGTAACCCTGCCTGATGAACAATAACTCACTTTAAACTACTATTGCAGAGCGTAACTGTTTTCTTTGAAGACTCGTGGAATACAGACACAGATAAACAAGAGAGCCCATATTGCACGTACACGTCTCAAATGCTTCTTCAAGTACCGATACGGCCGAGTATGAGCACGAAAGTGACTAACATACACCGTGAAACTTTTCTATGAAGAATATTAATGTTTTTAAATGTTGAAGCAATTTAATGGCTTGGATTTTATTTAACATTCTGTTTACTTACATTTTAATATCATTTCCGATTACTGTTACGTACTGTGTAACAAAAGATGTCTTCGTTGAACGTGTGTACGGCAGTTTCTGCTTCTATTGCACACCACGCTTCAAATCTGGTTTCACTGAAGCGCAGATCACTAACGTAGCGTGTCTGCACTTCACCGCTCCTACTATCAGCCGTAGCTCTTAATCGTTTACGCTCGCGGTCGACTGTCCCGATATAGCATCCGCCTAATATTTCGATAAATACGAATAGTTTTCCATAAACGAAAGGAAGGGGCATGGCAGCGTATACAGCCGTAAGTCCAAAAATGTTATATATGGCGGTCATTTTTATTTAAAAGCCTGCTATGTATATATCAATATAATCAAGAATAATTTAATGAAGTTGAAAATCGATAGATGCATTATGCAAAAGTATTCGGTGGCATGACACATAGTCGATATAGAAGCTTGGAGGTTTAAAGCGAAAAATCACTGATCTCACTGCACACATACAGAATAACATAATATATACTTGTTTGACATGTTCGAACATGTGGAAATAAACTCGTGTGCAAACGTTAACGACGGAAGTAACTGCCACGTGATTGCGTCAACTGTCAAGTAATAAAGCGTGATAGAACTTAGACCATACAAAGAACAACTACTACAGTATTCATCAGAAGATAAATAAAAGAAATAATAAAAGGAACTAATATGAAAATTTTATTCATAATCAATCATTACACTGAAAACAGGTTTTATGGTGATCCTTCAGACATTACAAAAGATGGGATATAGTTCCTAATATGGTGGATGACAGCTACGAACTACAGTACACACTGAGGAACGTGCTGCATCCATTCTGGCTACAAGGTTGATAAGGAGTTATTGTGATAGGGCGTTCCATTCCTCCCAGGGATGGAGAAAACCGACCGGTTAGTAATGATACCGGCACTTTAGTTCTGAATGAAAGGTAGTTTCGGTACTCGTTTGGTCTCCGCTATAATACGTTACTTTTTGTATTTTTTGGTAATAAATGGGTAACAACACAACAGCTTATCAGTTTGCCATAGAATCGGTGCTAAAAGCTTTAGTTCCTAAAGAAAAATTTATAGCATGAGCAACCAAAATACCCACGGGTGTACTGCCGATCTATAGTACCCGTTGGACACTATAGACCGGCAGTACACCCGTGGATATTTTGATTATCAAATAGGCCGGGAGAAACTCTAGAATCACAGCATGAGCAATGTTTGTAAAATTTCTGTTGGTTTGAAATATTGGATGATATTAGTAAATGGGAATAGCAATCACTCTCATTTTAATAATAGTGGAGGCAGCTGGGTCTAGCAACAAACATAAGAAGCGAACATTTGAATGTGCAGTGTGTAATACTGTACTTGCTCCCACCTCGCCCAAAGGATAGTTGCTTGCTCACATCCTCGGACATTGCTTGTACTGCTGAATGTAACTATCCGAAGTTTGGAAATATTTTACACAGTGCGGTAGCCGTGATAATATAGATTTGATGTAGTAAAAATCTAATTGATATATTTATATTTTTATTGATGAACTATAAACCTGGGGTAATAAACGAATCCTCAATTTTGTGAAAAAGTGATACCATCCAAGTATGACGCTTCAACAAAGTTAACATGTCTCAGCTCCCTCTGTCGCCGCACCCGCCCCCCCCCCCCCCTCCTAAGTCCATCACTGCATGTAACAATTTATGGACTCACAAAGTCCGTATACTCCCTTTGTTCTGAACCATTGGAGTGATTTGCAGATTCACTTGCCGATAAGATGGAGATCTCGATACTTGATTAATTGATTTTAAAAAAATCACCAGCTGTCGCGGATGATGATATTAAAGATGATGCTGTCGTCAGGGCGACAGCGGCGGCCCGCTGGTGGTGCAGGAGGCGGACGGCGAGTGGACGGAGGTGGGCGTGGTGTCGTTCGTGTCGGACGACGGCTGCTCGCTGGGCTTCCCCGCCGGCTACGCGCGCGTCACCACCTACCTCGACTGGATCAACGAGAACTCCGTGCACGAGGGCCACTGAGCCACGGCGCTGCCGCACAACCACTGTATACTGAACATGTAACCTGCCAACCAATAAAAAGGGGTCATCTTACATAAATCATTCAGTTGTATGTGCTTTATCCATGATGGAGGACTGTTCCTAATATAGGGCTGAGAATACAAGCAGTCACATCAAACATCGTATTATTACAAACACAAACATTTACCTGCATTTCCTTGACAGGAAAAACTAGCTTCATTCCCGCTGCTTAGAGTTGATGGTCTGCATTGCTTGTTTCTACTTCTAAATATAAATTTACATAGATTTAGCTTTAAAAATGCTTTCCTAATCAAGTATTTTGATACAAATTGCCACCCCCTATTGCACCATTGATGACAGAATTCAAAACATCCCAAACCACTTTTTCTTAACCACTTTCTTGACAAGCACATTTTATAGAATTACTATTTAATCACAACTTGCAAATTATATTCTGAACAAAAATATTCCCTACAGCTACAACACAACACTTCCAGCTTCGATTATTTAATCTTTCTAACATGAACACACTAAGGATGGATATCCGCAAGCGGGATAACCTGTATCCGGATAGTCGCGATCTTGTTGTATATACTATATTGTGTGGGTTTTCAAAACAGAAGATGATTTGAAAAGTGAAACAGCAAATCAGTCTAAGAGGTTTTTTTTTTTTTTCCGTATAAAACGAGGTTTGAGCGTTATTGTGTTCCACGTATCTGTAGCAAGACCTTGGACTCCAATCAGGTGGCAAGCCGTTCAGTTAAGTCTTTCAGACACTTCAACTAATTAAAAATCTATAGTCCTGTTATTGTAACACTACAAATAAAACGAAGTGGCGCAATATCAATGGCACTTGGAGCTAAAAGTTTCTCCCTGTTCGGTTTTTTTTTTTTTTTTTTTTTTTTTTTTTTTTTGCCGTGGCAGTGTACAAAATACAAGTTGAAATTTTTCAAAGCTGGAAACAGCAACCACGGGCTGTTAACACCACTACTTTGCGAAGAGCGCTGTAACCAGAGTCGAATCGACAGGTTCATCTGCAGGAACGTGTTCCCGATTATATAACACTGTTGTTGTTATGGTCTTCACTCCGGAGACTGGTCTGATGCAGCTCTACTCTATTATAAGCAAGCCTTTTCATCTCCTCATAAGAACCTCAACCCACATCCACTTGAATCTGCTTACTATACGCGTCTCTTGGCTTCCCTCTGCGATTTTTACCACACACACCTCCAATGCTACATTCACAATTCCTCGATGTCTAAGAATGCGTCCTACCAATCGATCCCTTCTTTTAGTCAGGGTATGCCAAAAATTCCTTTTCTCGCCAATGCTGTTCAGTACCTCTTCATTAGTTATGCGATCTACCCACCAAATCTTCAGCATTCTTCTGTAGCACCACATTTCAAAAGCCTCTATTCTCTTCCTGTCTGCACTGCTTATCGTCCATGTTACACCCCCGTACAAGGCAACACTCCACACCACTGACTTCAGAAAAGACTTCCTTACACTTAAATTAATATTCGATGTTAGCAAATTTCACTTTTTCAAAAATGCTTTTCTTCCCATTGACATTCTGCATTTTATATCCTCTGTACTGCGACCATCGCATGTTATTTAACTACCCAAGTAACAAAACTCATCTACCACCTTCATTGTTTCGTTACCTAATCTAATTCCTTCAGCATCGCCTGATTTTCTAAGACCGCATTCCATTATTTTTGTTTTGTTCTTGTCAATGTTCATTTTATACGCTCTCTTCAACACACTGTCCATTCCATTCAACTGCTCTTCAAGGTCCTTTGCTGTCTCTGACAGAATTACAATGTCATTAGCAAAACGCAACGTTTTTTATTTCTTCCCCCTGAACTTTAATCCCTATTCCAAATTTTTCCTTGCTTTCCTTCGCCGCCAGCTCAATGTAAAAATTGAATAAATCGGAGAAAGCCTACAACCCTGTCCTACTCCCTGCCCAACTGATGCTTCCCTTTCATGCCCTTCGAGTCTTACAACTGCGGTCTGGCGTTTGTACAAGTAACAAATAACTCTCCTTTCCCTGTATTTTACCCCTGCTGACTTCAGAATTTGAAAGAGTGTATAAAACTACATAGACAAAAAGTCCAATTAGTGTAGATTATGGAACCGTCTCTAACTGTATTCCTTTGTTGCATTCTCTTGTTAGTGCATCTCCGCTTCTCTCTGCCCATTTTATACCATGCTCTCTCCAACCACCTCCTCTTCCCCCTCTCCTGTTCATGCCCCCCTCTCGCACTCTCTCTCTCTCTCTCTCTCTCTCTCTCTCTCTCTCTCTCTCTCTCCCCTCTTTCTCTGAGCATTCCGTCCCCTGTCCCCCTGTCCACCTGTCCTCCTTTCTCTGTTTTCTCTGCCCGTCTCCTCTCGCAGCCCACGATGTTCCCTGCCTCTATTAGAAAGTAGATAACGTATACTTGCGAATTCGTCGACGTGGAGGATACCATGCTCTGCGTGCGGTTCCTCTAGGGAGACGCTTGTCCATTGTTATTTGGTCGAGCTGATCCCTGCGAGTTTACGACAGTAGCTCGGACGTCCGATTCTTTCTTCTGAGTGCACCCGTGCTGGCCTGATAACGTATTTTTAGTCCGGGAAATTGTCTCACAAAGAAATTAAACTGGTTCCAATCCCCCGATTCCGACCAAGGTTTTCGGGCGGTTTTCGTTTATTTTCGTATGCTGGAACTGGTAAGCCCCTTCTACTTATTCCCAATTGGGATCCCCCTTTGCTACACTATCAGCTTGTCTGATAATTGGCTGAATACAGCCGCGACTCTTTATGGGCTGGATCTCAAACAGTACGCTCCACTCCTCGGAGTGGAGAATTAATAGATTTTATTTTATTTTTATCTGCTAACTTTGTCAGTGACCTATAGCAAATAATCTTGGTCTACGGAGCGCCAACTTCATTGGTGATCAAAGCGTATACGAAAATTTATTGTACGAAACCCTCTGCCATGCATCGTACGGTGGCTTATGGAAAGAAGCCATGTGTATAGAGGATATAAGCTGGCTCCATCCCAAAATCCATTCAAATCCGTCTAGCCGTTTCAGCTTGCAGGAGTAACATGCATACCAACTCACACAAAAGTTTCGCATTAATATTACACAAGCTGCACCCGTTGGTGTTGCACGCAGCTGAACAGTTACATATAAAAAATCGTTAAAGCTGAAACTCAGAATTTCACAAAAATTATCTTGGGACTCTTGCGTCGTGAGGTACTATGGGCCCGGTAAACATAGAATTAAAGCCCACTGTTTGATTAAATTAATTTAAAACAACTTTTGATCGCATTTTTCTATCTTTTTTTTCGATACTGGTTATGACCTTCTATAAGATCATTATCAGACCATCAACAGCTGATCGTCGTACTTCCAGCGTCGCTTGCTCTAGCATGAAGATGATCTTACAAAAGGTCTAAACAGGTAACCAAAAAAATAAATAAAACTGATCTAGGCTGGTTTGAAATTAATTTTAATTACTCGTGAAGATCGCTGCTCACCAAAAAAGTTTCCGAGAATACCCAATGTTTGAGACAGCATTAAATGCTGACGGAATTCACTTCGCCTGAAACTCACTAGTTAGTTTTCTTTTCGCGAGTAAATGGCGAATAACTTTGACAGAAAAGCATGTAAGTAATTTTATGATTGCGGATCTCTGTATTTCTTTCTCTCACCTCTTCCTCCTCCCATGCCTCTATCCAACTCTCCCTCCTTCTGATATAAACGATACTACGCCTGACAGAAACATGTCCTGCATTATGTACTTATTTCCATCTTACATAATCCTAGTTCCTCCTCTTCCCTCGTTTATTTCCAACTGTCGCCTCTCTCTTTCCCTCCTCTCCTTCCCCTTTCCGTCCATTACCTCGTGCCCCTCTGTCAGTCGCCTCCTCTATCCTCTCTCTTTCCCTCTCATGTCTCTCGACCTATGTCTCTTTCCATCTCCGCCTTCTACTTCTTTGTCTGTCCTCTTCAGCTTCCATCCCCCCCTTTATAGAAAGGTAAATGCATCGACCAACATTCATGACAATCGTCATACGAAGTCTACTGAAGCGTACCTTCCGTTACGCACCATCAGGTTGCTTGATAGGTATAAAAACCTTCACCATGAAAACATGTATACATGAACCTTAATAGAAGTACCACTGATATCCACACGTGGAGATAACAGGTTTCCTGTAAATATAAGCATGTGATGTTCTGAAGTGGTACTCTAGAAATAGCTTCAAATATATTCATCCTAGAAGTTTCTCGTCGCTTGGGATGTAATTTGCTTTTAATTTGCTTTCCTGTCGTATGGCGACGAGGAAAGATAGAACCAAATAATTTTGACGACATATACCTGACATTTATTCCAATACTGCAATGTCAACATGCCACACAAATTAATACATCAAAGAGCCTCTAATACATCCCAGCGACTTCAGAACTACTAACACAGAGCTTTGCTGCCACAAAAATGAACTCCCACAACACTCGAGCCTTTGGTGCAGAAGAGCGTTCTAATATATAATTTCATAAACAACACAATGCGTAAAGTTCTATTTACAATTAAAAGTTACTGTCTCATTATTTCAGACGACTTTATATACAAAGATCCTAACTAGTGCTTCACACACAAATAATTATTCGGAGCATCTTTCTATTACTTCTTTGGAAATTACATATGATTCTATAAAATTACACTGTTTACCACAGTCAATGAAATATACAATTAAACACAAAATAAAAACTTATACTAATATTTATAAGAAGAGCATGTACAATAGCTGTTGAATCGTCACATCAGATGTAAATATCGTTTTGCCTTATGCTAAAATTCTCGTATGTACGTATTGTAATAACGTACAGAATATTAATTACAGAAGTTATTCAGGTAATGTAAATGTAAACAAGACAACTAGTTTTTTCACTACTGTACACATTAATTTCAGGATAGTGCAAAATATATGTTTTTAATGGCTTGTTTGTTCCTAGAAGATTCTTTTAAGTCTACAACAATGTCAATAACTTTGTTAATCGCTTTCCGAAGCACATTAGTCTTTAATTTTCATCTCACCACATTATCCTAACTAAAGTCAGTTCTCATAACAAATTAGTATTAACAGAAGAGTTTTCACAGATCTGTTTACTTTGGAAAATCTTTGTATAAACAACACGTTCTTGGTTGGGTGTAATTAATTAACGCAGTTCATTCACTGTGAATTTATAACTTGTTCTATTTTTAATATCTTCAAATGATTCGCAGGTCAGAATTTTGTGGTATATGCTGCTGTCACATGAGATTCTACTGGTAACGTGTATTTCAGTAGCAATGGTATTGCGTTCTTCACACGATTGTGAGGGGGGAGGTAGGAACATTACTGCCTCCATGCACAGTGTTGATCGATCAGAAGATGTCGAAGCTTTTTGGAGGTACCCTGCACCAGGCACAGTACGAAAAGTAGCCCAATTATGATGCTAGACTGCAATTCTAAAAAAAAAAAAAAAAAAAAAAAAAAAAAATGTAACTTTTAATTATAACTTTGAAGTTTATAAATTCATTAACGTAAGATCTTAAAAGAGTAATATAAGTTTTGATGTACAGATTAATTCTGTTATTGGGTGTAATCCGTTACAGTTTCAGCCCTTTCAGTATGAAGGAGTAACATGTATACACAAACTTCAGCTTTTACATTTTGTTGTTTACATTAGTTGTTGAAAAAGACCGCTAACAACTAACAGCCACCTAATTCGAAACCAGTAACCCTGCTAATTGTATAAAGTTGCAAAAACTTCATTATTTGCCACTCAGGACAAAGTCGGTATGGCACTGAGAACAATCTCAATAAGGTATGTATTTCCTAATTTTAATCCTTTTTTGTGGTGACCCGATGAACAACATACGGGGCTATTCCAAAAGAAGGAATAGGTTTCAAAGATTTATTTCTTCCAAACTGCAAAAGATAGAACCATAATTCCAATGTTCCTGGCCAGAGAACAGTGTTTAGTCTCCTGTGCCATAGCTCTTAACAAAGTATATGGGCATTACCTGTTCAAAGAGAAAACTGTGACAAGACCAACCAATCAAAAATTGGTTATTTCCTCAACATGAAGATTCCGATAGCTTCATCTTCATGCAAGATGGTTCTCTGCCTCATTTCTGTAGCAACGTTACGTGCATGACACCATACCAGGGTGTTGGATTGCTTGAGGAGCAGCAGAAGATATCAGCCATGGCCTCCCACGTTTTCATACCTCACACCTTGTGACTTTTATCTGTGGGGTTACGTAAAAGACATCGTTTCTATTACCAGTGTTGCCTGACACCTCTGAAAGTCTGCTACATCAAATTGTTGAGGCTGTGAATTTGATAACAAGAAATCAGCTGCTTTATGTGAGGCCACTGTTTCAATATTTGCCATGTAACACATAGTGCTCGCATTGAATGTATAAACTTTAGACCTTTTCTCTTTCCAGGAATATTGGAATTGTGTGTGTATTGTAGTGTTATTGCTTGCCTGACTATTTTGGGTGGAAAAATAGGCCGTACTGAAGTAATTGAAAAGTTTTCAAAATAAGTAGTAATGAAATCTACAGTGTATACGAACCGGTAATCTTAATAAAAGAAAGGAAATGGAATGGCCAAAAATTTTAAAGATTAAAGTATTTTGCAGAACAAGCAACCCACAGAATTCGATGAATAATTACCTTTCACAGCGGTGTAGAATATCTCGTTGATGAGCTGTAATAAAATTATTTGTAAACCGCGTAACTAGTCGCCGACATTGGATGGAGCTTCGGAATATTAGATTCGATCCTCATGTAGCATAATTTTAATCAAAGTGATTTAATGAATGAAAGAATAGTAATAAATAATACGTACTGAAGGCTGATCAGACTTCGAACTGTTCTTTACGTAAAAGTGATTGCAGGTTCTATGCCAATAAATACTGGATAAAGATTGAATAAATTCAAAGATGCTCTGGCAAGCTACACAAGATACATAATTTCAATATATCTATTACCCGAACCATCCAAATTCGTAATAGTTCGCTTTAACTGAAAACAGCATAATAATTAGAGGGAGGAACTGGTAAAATAATTAAATGAATAAAAATGACTGAAATTAATTTTGACTGAGGGGATTTACTAATAAGAACAGAAAGCAGATTATGAGTACCTGAGTTTCCATTTTGTCAGTAGATCTTGTACACAGTATAACAATAGTCAATATTTTATAAAGCTCACTACAATACAATAGTTCCGATCAGGACAAAGCCAGACAATAGAGTGAGAGAGAGAACAGAGATACCATACTCTTTATACTATTATCATCCCAAGGAAAACTGAAGGTAACACTCATATTATTCTTTGAACTTTCTAAGTATATCGTAGTTACGTAGTTACGTAGCCTATAGATTTCGACGAACATTAACAAAAAATGAAGTGGTTATATTTTATCAGATATTTTTTGATTAAATTATTATATCGTTTTAAAAGAAAATTATTTATGGGGCTTTTGCTATATGGTAATCTTAAAGTATCTTTCATAATTTGAAAACAATAAGTTTTTGGAATATCCTCCTTCATTTTGGAAAGCTCAGTATTTTGTGATGTCAGAATACGTTCGCAATTCTTTGGCTGCAAATCATTTATGTACAGACAGAGGCGCTTGCGTTTTCCATTTACAGGTCATCTACAGGGTGTTACAAAAAGGTACGGCCAAACTTTCAGGAAACATTCCTCACACACAAAGAAAGAAAATATGTTATGTGGACTGGCCGCGGTGGCCGAGGGGACTGAGGCACTCCAGTCACGGTCTGCACGGCCACTACGGTCGGTGGTTCGAATCCCCCCTCGGGCATGGATATTTGTGCCGTCCGTACGATTAGCTAGTTCATAAGTAGTTTGTAAGTTTAGGGACTGATGACCCCGTAGCTAAGTCCCACAAGCTATACAAACATTTGAACATTTTTTTTATGTTATGTGGACATGTGTCCGGAAACGCTTTATTTCCATGTTAGAGCTCATTTCAGTATTTCTCTTTAAATGTAAATTGAAATAATTCGTGCAGACAGTCGTCAAAATACCCAATTGTTTCCTTAGTATGTACTGTACTTCCTCGATTCAGGTCATCAACACAGATTTTCTGTGAACGTTTGGGCAGGAATTGTTGGTGATGTCTTGATTGGGCCTCATGTTCTTCCACCTACGCTCACTTGAGCACGTTATCATAATTTCATACGGGATACTCTACCTGTGCTGCTAGAACATGTGCCTTTTGCACGATGGAGCTCCTGCACATTTCGGTCGACGTGTTCGCACGCTTCTCAACAACAGATTCGGTGACCGATGGATTGGTAGAGGCGGACCAATTCCATGGTCTCCACGCTCTCCTGACCACAACCCTCTTGACTTTCATTTATGGGGGCATTTGAAAGCTTTTGTCTACGCAATCCCGATACCAAATGTAGAGACTCTTCGAGCTCGTATTGTGGACGGCTGTGATACAAAACGCCATTCTCCAGGGCTGCATCAGCGCATCAGGGATTCCATGCGACGGAGGGCGGATGCATGTATCCTAGCTAACGAAGGACATTTTGTACATTTACTGTAACGAAGTGTTTGAAGTCACGCTGGTACGTTCTGTTGCTGTGTGATTAAGGAAAGGCAAACCTACATTTTTAGCTTTTGTAGATTTGGAGAAAGCGTTTGATAATGTTGACTGGAATACACTCTTTCAAATTCTCAAGTCAGCAGGGTTAAAATACAGGGAAAGGAGTGTTATTTAGAACTTGTACAAAAGCCAGACCGCAGTTATTAGACTCGAAGGGCATGAAAGGGAAGCATCAGTTGGGAAGAGAGTAAGACAGGGTTGCGGCCTTTCTCCCATGTTATTCAATTTGTACATCGAGCAGGCGGTAAAGGAAAGCAAGGAAAAATTTGGAATAGGGATTAAAGTTCAGGGGGAAGAAATAAAAACATTGCGTTTTGTTGATGACATTGTAATTCTGTCAGAGACAGCAAAGGACCTGGAAGAGCAGTTGAATGGAATGGACAGTGTGTTGAAGAGAGCGTATAAAATAAACATTAACAAGACCAAAACAAAAATAATGGAATGCGGTGTTAGAAAATCAGGCGATGCTGAAGGAATTAGATTAGGTACCGAAAGAATGAAGGTGGTAGATGAGTAATGTTACTTGGGTAGTAAAATAACATGCGATGGTCGCAGTACAGAGGATATAAAATGCAGAATGGCAATGGGAAGAAAAGCATTTTTGAAAAAGAGAAATTTGCTAACATCGAATATTAAGTGTAAGGAAGTCTTTTCTGAAGGCATTTGTGTGGAGTGTTGCCTTGTACGGAAGTGAAACATGGACGATAAGCAGGAAGTGAAACATGGACGATAAGCAATACGGACAGGAAGAGAATAGAGGCTTTTGAAATGTGGTGCTACAGGAGAATGCTGAAGATTAGGTGGATAGAATGCATAACTAATGAAGAGGTACTGAACGGACCAATTCCATGGCCTCCACGCTCTCCTGACCTCAACCCTCTTGACTTTCATTTATGGGGACATTTGAAAGTTCTTGTCAACGCAACCCCGGTACCAAATGTAGAGACTCTTCGTTCTCGTTTTGTGGACGGCTGTGATACAATACGCCATTCTCCAGGGCTGCATCAGCGCAGCAGGGATTCCATGGGACAGAGGGTGGATGCATGTATCCTCACCAACGGAGGACATTTTGAATATTTCCTGTAACAAAGTGTTTGAAGTCACGCTAGTACGTTCTGTTGCTGTGTGTTTCCATTCCATGATTAATGTTATTTGAAGAGAAGTAATAAAATGAGCTCTAACATGGAAATTAAGCGTTTAAGGACACATGTCCACATAACATATTTTCTTTCTTTGTGTGTGAGGAATGTTTCCTGAAGGTTTGGCCGTACCTTTTTGTAACACCCTGTAGGTGATCTGGAAATGCAAAACGCAAGCGCCTCTGTCTGTACATAAATGATTTGCAGCCAAAGAATTGCGAACGTATTCTGACATCACAAAATACTGGGCTATTCAAACTGAAGGAGCATATTTCAAAAATTTATTGCTTTCAAACTATGAAAGATACTTTAAGATTACCATATTGCATAAGCCCCATAACTAATTTTCATTTAAAACGAAATGAATAATTTAATCAAATAATATGTAATAAAATATAAACACTTCATTTTTTGTTAATGTTCGTTGAAATCTATTGGCTACTAGCTGAAAACCCGGCATTGCGCGGGTATTTATTTATTTATTCCTGCCATTTTTCAGGTATATATTCATTTGTGCAAGGGCTGTATGTCTGTAAAATCTCTTGGGAATAAAATTAGTAGTAAAGAAGTAATAGATTAAAACTTGATGCCGGAAGGGGCAGTTTTCTACGAACGTTTCTGTTTATGTGCTCATATCTCATGAACTACGTGTCGGAATGTTCAAAAATGTTCAAATGTTTGTAGAGTCTATGGGACTTAACTACGGGGTCATCAGTCCCTAAACTTACAAACTACTTATGAACTACTTACGAACTAGGACGGCACAAATATCCATGCCCGAGGGGGGATTCGAACCCCCAACCGTAGTGGCCGTGCAGACCGTGACTGAAGCGCGTCAGTCCCCTCGACCACCGCGGCCGGCTGTCGGAATGTGACACAATTTAGAAGGTACATTCAACTATATGTGTGTATACTAATCTGTCAAACATGGAAATTAAGAGTTTCGGGACACAAGTCCACGTAACATATTTTCTTTCTTTGTGTGTGAGGAATGTTTCCTGAAAGTTTGGCCGTACACCCTGTATAAGTGAACCGATATTTCTACTGGTTTACTGATTTTACAGCCGCCAGTCGCTTCAATCACACTTCAGGACACGTTAAGAGGCCCGCCAAATAACCTAGCCGGAGACGGCGTTCGGAATAAAGGCGAGTGCGGTGGTGATAGCACAGACGGAGCCTCAGCCGGGGACTTGTGGCGCGGAGGCCGGCGCATCTTGGAGGATCAATGAGGATCCTTAATTGGATTTTTGTGGAGCTGGAGGAGCAGGCGTGACAGGCGTCGACTGGAGGGAATATGGCGGGGCCTGAATGGCGCCATTGTAGGCGCGACGCCGGCTCTCCGCGGCCAGACAAAGCGCCTTTATTAACAGTCAGCCCAGGCAAAACTCGCGCTCGCCGACGGCTCTAAGCAAACTCCTCCCCAAAGAGAATTAATTTTCTCCGATGCCGAAGAATGCAGCAAAACCATAACGACCGTCGCCCCCTGACTCTCTGACAGACCCTCACTTTGTTCTGCGGAAAACGCCACACACGAAGAAATCTGACGTGTCGCAAATATCTGTAACTATCTATCTAGAAAATTCTCGCAACAGGTGTCAGTTATATAAAAATAGAACGACATGTTTCGGGACCAACCTTTTCCCATTCTCAACTCCTACAAGACACTAGGTAAAACCCGGATGCTTCTGAAACTTCCTGGCAGATCAAAATTGTGTGCCGGAACCGGGACTCGAACCTGGGACCTTTGCCTTTCGCGGGCAATCGCTCTACCACTGACCTCCCCCTACACGACTCACGGCTCCCCCACACAGCTCCAATTCTGCCAGTACCTCGCCTCCTTCTTTCCAAACTTCACAGAAGCTCTCCTGCGAACCATGCAAGACTAGCACTCCTGTGAGAAAGGATATGGTGGAGACATGGCTTAGCCACAGCCTAAGGGATTTTTCCAGAATGAAACTTTCACTCTGCAGCGTAGTGTGCGCTGATATGAAACTTCCTGGCAGATCAAACTTCTATGAAGTTTAGAAAGTAGGAGGCGAGGTACTGGCAGAATTGGAGTTGTGTGGGGCAGCCGTGAGTCGTGTCGGGGTAGCTCAGTGGTATCTCTGAAATGTAACTATTCATCGAATTCTGTAGCTTGCCCACGAAAGGCAAAGGTCCCAGGTTCGAAAAAAATGTTTGTTAAGCTTATGGGACTTAACTGCGGGGTCATCAGTCCCTAAACTTACAAACTACTTATGAACTAGGACGGCACAAATATCCATGCCCGAGGGGGGATTCGAACCCCCGACCGTAGTGGCCGTGCTGACCGTGACTGGAGCGCCTCAGTCACCTCGGCCACCGCGGCCGGCCCCAGGTTCGAGTCCTGGTTCCGGTACACAATTTTGATCTGCCAGCAAGTTTCATATCAGCGCACACTCCGCTGCAGAGTGAAAGTTTCATTCCGGGTGCTTCTGTTTGCACAAGGCTTCGTGCAATCGTGACGTCACACGCAGGCTAGGGCACTTGGATATAGGCGGGCATCCGCCATTTTTGTTCCTTCGGTTCGAAGCGCGATTGTACAATATGGCAGTCAATGCGCATTCAGCGTTATGGGCTGTGCAGCTCCGAATTGTTATAACTCTTCTGAATTTATATATATAGTGGAGACATGGCTTAGCCACAGCCTAAAGGATTTTTTCCAGAATGAAACTTTCACTCTGCAGCGTAGTGGTTTTTCGTTTGCAATGGATCCTGAAAGTAGTAAAATATGGTTAGTAAAACAGTCGTCGTGACAAGGTCTTAAAAACTATGCGAGGTAGGTTAATTCATTTGCAGTTATGCACAATTCCTACACGTTGTAAACGACTGCTTTCGATACGTGTCCTTTTTAGCGAAGGTTCCGAAGCTACGAACTACTTTTACAGACTTATTTATATATACATTGACGATAACAAACAGTATTAACATTTTGACAATAACAATACTAATTACTTTTAAATGATGCTCATTGTTTTTACTAGTTATAATGGCTCATAACGATGTTTGAAGCTACTGCGATGTTAATTTTAGTTATAGCTAGTGCGATGCTAATTTTAGTTACTGCATCAGCGGCGTAGTTTCCTAATGTTTGCAACAAAATGTTCGCTTTACAAGGATAATTAATTTACTGACCGGTCAAGAAAAGTTGGTAAAATGAAAAACTATTTTCTCATTCTACCTGTTCGAGTTTTAAAAGAGCATTCAAAGGTCGTTGGCAACATCAGTACTCTACGCCGCCGCAGTCGTGAGTAAAATTGACCAATTTTATCACAGCATATTATTAAAGCCCTGATAGCTGTTAAAATTCCATTAGCTGAAAAGTGTTTTGAAACTATAACTTGTGATAATGCTTTAACTTCGTCTTCGATGACAATCGATACATTTGCTTGATTTTTGCGCACAGAATGTATTAAACTAAACTGAAGCGCAATTTGGAAGTGCATTTGGTATCCCGTAAAACTGAGCTGTCGAATGCGTAAAAGTTTATCACATTAGACACCCAAGTGGACAAATACCAGAAAACATATTTAAAGATTCGTCAAACCATATTACAATAATTTATTACGAAGAGATAAATTTTTAATCCAAATATATATATTTTCTTTTTGGTATGTGTATTAGAAATGGGCCAAGCGACGTTTCAAAGCAATAACAGCGGAAAAACTCGGCTTTTCACATGCTCACGCTATCACCGCTTGGAACAAAAATGTCGGCTGGAGCTAATGCTACGGCAGAAGTTGATGCGCATGCCCGTCTATATACAGGTGCCCTACGCAGGCTCACGCGTAACATCGAAGGTCACAGGTACTGCTATCGACTTTTCGATATGTTCTGAATACCTCGCGCACGAGAAACCCACGTCCTGCTGTGCCGTGTATTTTGGGTCGCGTGCTTCGCTTTTTGTGTGTGTACCTGGCTATGTTGTGCATCACAGTTAACATTTACAAAAATTCAAAAGAGCATGTCTACTGGGGAATGAAATAGCTACACAATGATTGTTTATGAAAATTCTGCCAGTTTTTCAAATAAACTGAAGTTAGTATAGGGGACATAGGCCTAGCAGAAATATTCACAGGGTGTCCTTAGTGTGTGCAGCAGAACAATTCAACCAATATGTATGTAGGCTAATTATAGAAATATGTAACAGGGACCAACTGAATGTGGGGATGGGATTGCTCTGTCTGTCCATCTTGATTTAGGTTTCCAGTGATTTTATAAGGCTGGATGGTTTTGGGGATCTGCCAGAACAGTTCCAAGTCGAAGTCAGCCAGAATTGACTCCAGTAATGTAAATATTCAACACTGTCGTTAATCATTAATGTCTCTCAACGTAATAAATTTAAGAAAACCTAAAAATTTGTTGGCCTGTAACTAGACACAAATTAAAGCAGCAGCACAGTGAGTATCTCTCGAAAGCGCTTCAGTATTTGTATAATGTGTTGAAATAAAACGACGAAAACCTTATACTACTGGTTACAAGATGTTCCGGTACGTTAATAAAAGGCATACTTCTTTAGAGTAGTTGTGTCCTAAAAGTAGATCATTCGCCTCGTTCTTTTTTGTGTGTGTCAGACCCCCCCCCTTTTTTTTTTACCTTTTTATTTCGAATGATGGTAGTTTCACCAGATAATCAGCGTGTTCTGAACATTTACTCGCATTTCAGTGTTCCATGCTAACACCTTTATATTTGCGTAACATCGAACTTTAGACCCTACAGAAGACACTTAAGTTAATTTAGTAATGAAGTCATAGAATCTTTTAGAATTGGAGAGACTGTACGTTTCAGGACGCGAACTAACACTTCACTTCGTATGTAATTCGAACACTCATAAACGCTACACCATGAAGAAATTCCAGATGTGCTGTAACTTAGATTTCATGAAAACTTAAACCGCCTTTAAATCATTACGTGATGTTTGAGCATTATAATTAGTGTGAAGGACGAGTTTTAATGAATCATGAAAGCTTCGTTGAGGAAAGCGAATTCCATGCAAGTCGCGCGAGAGGCCCCTATCGACTATCGAATGCTAACGAAAGAGTCGATAGCAATTGCTGCACTGATCGATGCTGCGTGTAACGTTAAAATGACGCCAAGCTTGCACGAAGCCTTGTGCAGACAGAATTACCCGTAAACCATGACTTAAAAATTAAAATGCGAACACACGAAACAATCATCGTTTCTAAGATAACTTACCTAAAAATTCAAATGAATCAGTCATTAGGCAACGTCCACCTTAAAAAATATGCACCATCGGTGCAGTCTCATGTAATATTCTGACGTGTTGTCGGTTTGAAGGACCACTACGAACTGCACTGTCGTTTCAGCTATTATCTATGAGCAGCTACTATTTCTTTAGTGCGCAGAATATTTCTAGCTCTTGGGGAACATCAATGATAGTAAGAGGGTATTAACTACGAAGATAAAGGATGGTTGCTCTTTCTGCGCACTATAGAAAGTGAAAGTGAAAATACGGAAGTGGACCTATTTTAATAATATCTTCCAGGAGAAATAACAAAATTTATATGGCAATTTATAGACCTTCAGCTATGCAGTCATGCTTGACCTTTTTAGTGCCTTCTTAAATTATTTTATTGGAACACTCTTGGTCCCTTCTGTGCGAGTCACGCAGTCAACCATCTTTGACTTTTAGTTGCTCATAGATTATCGCTGAAACCACAGGGCAGCTAGCCGGCAGCCACAGACATATGAGACTGCCAAACTTGTCTCTGTGACTGAAGTCTGGCGCCGCCATCTTGCATCACCTTTCCGTATGATACTACTGTCATCTTCTAAGGCGAAATGGCGTTGTAAGCTTAATTTGTTGGTTTAGATGTCCTCTACATTTGAGCTAATACTTCCGTAGTAGACGTATTTAACACATCTATCGTAAAATCGTGTGTTATGAGAAGAACATGATAAATACTGTAGTTATCGTATAAAAACACTCATAATAATTAAAATGCATGCGATCTATGACAACTAGAATAGTGTATTGGTCATACTATTGAAATAGGATACGAAGTTAATCGAAACTGGTAATAGATTAATAAACAGAAAATATCGCGACTCAATAATATATGTGATTTCGTAAGAACATTCAAAATAATAAATATACTTGTTATAGACGACAAGTACCACTTTCATAACGACCATACTATTGGAAAAAAAGCCGAAGTTGTATGAAATTAATAATATATGATTAAAAACAGGAAATCAATGCTACTCATTGCTGTAAGTATATTCCGTTTGCTGTACGAAAAATTACCGCCACATACAACACACTAACTGACCATTACGTCAAAACCGTAAAGCCGGCGTAATTACGTTACTCCATCCGTATTTTAACTACTGTTTTACCTGTAGAAACTAGGGTTCATTTTAGTTCACCTGCTATATTCAGAAAGCGATTATTAAATAAAACTACACACTGACTTTATACCCTCAGCCTTGCACTACTGACCACACTTCCTTCACGACTGACCAAATGGTTTTAATTTCATCCTGAGAGTTAGCTATCCTTTTTGCATACTACACACTTTTTGCATACTACATACTTTTTGCCTTGTTAATGGCGTATTTCAGAACTTAGACTAGTGTTTTCTATAATTAAATATATGACTGCTCACACGTTTGTAGTATAGAAATATGGCGGCTAGAATTCAGTGACACCAATGATACTGTAGAGCTTGATTCTGTGTGCCTGTAATTCCTGTAGTTATATCCTTGTTGTATACCATCAATATTGATGTAAGAGGAAGCACTTTATTTGTTGACCCTTCGAGAAAAGTTTGCTCTCGGAACTTTTCCAGGATCTCGTACCGTGATACAGAACGTATCTCTTACGTCTGCCACTGGGGTTTCCTGGTGTGAAGACGCTGATTTGTTGTAGCCAGTTGCTTGTTCTTTCATATTTTATTCGGTGAAATACCTTTTACTATGTTGGGAACAATAGTTGTTTATCAAATGATAATTATACAAGCGACACGACCTGAGTAATTCATTGGGTATAGACGTAGGTACTTTATTAGTACACGTGAAAGGGTCCTACTCATAGAAGTGGCAAAGCACACTAGCTAGCCAGGCCCGACTGGGAAAAATCGAAGTGCAGCTTTACGTACCTACTTCAGATATTTTCATGTAGAGGAAACAAGTTTTCCATATAAGTCATTTGTGATGGATAACGGGGTTAATGGTGAGGAAGTACCGCAAGCAGCTTCGTTCTTTTCGTCAAAAACATAAAAAGACGTTTATATACTTTTCTATACTTTTACCAAAAATGACAAGAACCGAACGGTAGACTTCTTTTTATGTTTTTGACGAAAAGAGTGAAGGTGCTTGCGGTACGACCTCACCATTAATCCCGTTATCCATCACAAATGACTTATATGGAAAACTATAAAAAATATTAAAATAAAATAAAAAAGCACCTGAAGATGCAACTGTAGGTTGTCAAACCGGTAGTGCGGGTCTTTAAGACTCCAATAAAATAACATCTCAAGTGGACCAAGGACTTTCATGCAGACTGTTACAATTTTAACACGTGTGTGAAAGTTTCTTAATTTTTTATAAATATTTTAGCTGTGGTTGCCCGTCATACAAAGTTCTTTGCACCTACAATGAAAAACGTATGTTTTTGGGGCTGTCCGGATTCTTTTGATGGTATAGAGTACATAAAATACACATATCGATTATTATAGTTACAGATTATTTCAATGTTAATGTAAAAATAGTGTATATACGAAAGAGAGTTACAGCTCGGCCTATTCGTTTTTAACGCCATCACACAAGTTCACTACGTATCTAGTCAATTCTCGCGCCAGTTGAGAGTTATATAAAATCTCCAGAATGACATGTTTCGGGACTAACCTTATCCCATTATCAAGTCCTACAAGAAACAAGGATAGAACGTAAAATACGACATAAAAATTAAGATGCGAACACACGAAACAATTACCCTTTCTAGGGTAATTTACCTAAAAATTAAAATGAATCATTTATTAGGCAACGTCCACCTTAAAATATATGCAGCATCGGTGCATTGTCATGCCATGTTCTGACATGTTGTCTGTTTGAAGAACCACTATGAATTGTCGGCACAGACATATATTACTAGACTGGCAATGCCGTCTACAGTAGCATTGGTGTCACTCAATTCTCGCCGCCATATTTCTATACTACAAACGTGTGAGCAGTCATATATTTAATTACAGAAAACACTAGTCTAAGTTCTGAAATTAACAAGGCAAAAAGTATGTAGTATGCAAAAAGTATGTAGTATGCAAAAAGGATAGCTAACTCTCAGGATGAAATTAAAACCATTTGGTCAGTCGTGAAGGAAGTGTGATCAGTAGTGCAAGGCTGAGGGTATAAAGTCAGTGTGTAGTTTTATTTAATAATCGCTTTCTGAATATAGCAGGTGAACTAATATGAACCCTAGTTTCTACAGGTAATCATATAACATTGTTATAAAATAGCGTCCCTGGGCTGTTACCTTAAATAGTCCGCTATGATACTTACAAAGAGGAGATTGAGACAATAATTAAATCACTAAAGAGTACTTTTGTGGATAAGACGGGGTATCTAGCAGAATTCTACTGTTCTCCATGTGCTATTCCCGTACTTAACCATATTTGCAATTGTTTGTTTCAGAATGGTAAGTTTGTTGACAAATTAAAGATTCAGTAGTGAAACAACTTTATAGAAAAGGAGAAGGGGATGAGGTAGACAATAGGCCTATTTCTTTGCAATCAGTATTTCCTAAAGTTATTTAAAAGGCTATATGTTTAAGGGGACATGCTCGTGAAAATGACCAAAAATTTGCAATTTTTTTATCTGTAGGAAAGAGCTTTTCATGCTGATTACAAAAATGTACAGTTTATGGGCATTCTCATTTTTCGTTCGTTCTAAAATTGAGGTAGAACGTAATGGTGCACAGGGGGCCACGCCCATCTGTCAGCTTGAAGTGAGTCATACAATATACCCACAAGCATTCCTTGCAACTTGCTGTAATGGAGGCAATTAAGCCTATATATAGGGATCTGGCAAATAAAAATCTGCTTAGGAAATGTATGCATGGTCTCTCGTAGAATGCAAATGAAAGCTTCAACAGTTGTATATGGGAGAGAATACCCAAAACTGTATTTGCTGGGCTGACAGTGCTGAAGATTGGTGCAATTTCAAGGATCAATGTCATGAAGAAATTGAACATACAGACGGGAAGAATATGGCTTTGGCTCTAACTGCTATTGATAAGCGACGGGTAACCGAAGCAGAGACAGCTGCAGAAGCTGCTACCAAGAAGTCAAGGATAAAGAAAAGAATGAAGAGAAAGAGTATGGAGGATAAGGAAACAGGACAACTGGAATGTTCTAAAACACCATAGTGGTAAGTTAATAAATCTGTAAATCTTCGTTTGCGAATTACCGAAAACTTGAATTTTCATCTTTCAGGTACACTTTTCTCCTAAATGACTGAAGTTAAACTCACAAAAATTTGTACAGATATTTAGAATGACCTCCTCTACCTCCCTTGCCTATTATATCTTTGAAAAACTTATATCATGATGATATCAGTGATATTTGAGTTACTTTTTTAAATATTTTTGTTGTTGTAAAATAAATTACTTGTCTCTTTCACAGATCAGCATCAGGGAAGGAAATTGGAGGCATAAAACATTTATGTGAATGTTGCGTGTACTGTGACTCTGTTTTCCAAGCTGTGAGGTCAGTAGTTGCAGAGAAAATGGTACCACAGTGAAATAGTGTTCCGTTTTTTATACTATTGTAAATATTTTTGTCAGTACCAAACTATAATAAATATTCCAATATTTTTTGGATACTGCTTTGCCTAACAGTTTGTAAAAAGTTTGAGCTATCTCTCATTTATAGATCAGTATCAACGTGAGGGAGAATATCGAGCTAAAAATGCAGCCCGTTCATGGGCGTGTCCCCTTAAGTTAATTGATCATATCAGTCCACAAAATTTGTTTTCAAATGTACAATTTGGTTTCAGAACTGGTTTAACGACTGAAAATGCTATATTTTGGACTCTCTGTGAGACACGTAATGTTCTTTTTTTTTTTTTTTTTTTTTTTTTTTGTATTTGCATTTGTATTTTCAATAAGTTGAACATTGTGTAGCTCACAACGGGTTCATCTCTTACTGTAATAACAGACAACAGAACGTAATTCTCCACAGCGTTCAAAATGGATATGATGTACAATCACAACGGAGCACAGTTAAGTGTGAGGTGCCTCAGGTGTCTGTTCTGGGACCACTGCTGTTTCTTAGTTATATGAATGATATGCCTTCGAGTGTAACAGATGATGGTAAAATATTTTTGTTTGCTGATGGTATCAGCTTCGTAGTGAAGGATGTTATTTGTAATATTGACACAGTATCAAATAATGCAGTTCAAGAGACAAATTCATGGCTTGTAGAAAATAAATTAATGCTAAATCAGGGTAAAACTCAGTTTTTACAATTTCTAACACACAATCCAACAATCCTGACGTTTTGACTATACATAATAGACATATAATAAGTTAAACTGAATAGTTCATATTTCTAGGATATCAGATAGAAAGCTGTCGTGGAAAGCCCATGTTCAAGATTTTGTTCAAAAACTAAATTCTGCTTTATTTACCATTAGTACAGTATCTGAAATAAGTTATGCTTCAACACGAAAAGTAGTCTACTGCGCATACTTTCATTTACTTATGAAGTATGGCGTTATTTTTCAGGGTAACTCTACTGATTGAAAAAGAATATTTTTGGCTCAGAAACGTGCGGTTACAGCAATATGTGGTATACATTCGCGAACGTCGTGTCGACCCCTTTTTAGTAATCTTCAAATTCTGACATTGACGTCAGACTACATATTCTCTTTTACTGTCGTTTGTTGTAAACTATATCAGCTTTTTCCCATGTGTTAGCAGCTGTCACTGTGTGACAACTAGACATAAATGGAAACTACGTTTGGATCACACCTCCTTGACTGTTGTGCAGAAAGGCGTGCATTATTCAATGGCGTAGCTATGTCACCAAGGGCCACGGGGCAAAAATGACATTGGGGCCCTCTTTAAACTAAAACTATGTAAAACTACTTCATCATCAGTTCCTTACAGCCTACTGGAAGACATAATAAGGCAAACCTAAATACTATTAAGTAAATTATTATGTGTCACGCAGCACATAATATTTAATTGTACTCTCAAATATAATTATAACTGTGAAAGTTGGTTTGTTTGTTATGCTTTCACGCAAAAGTTACTGGGCGGATTTGAATGAAATGTTGCAGAGGGATAGATTTGGACCTGAGTAGAACATAAAGATAAACGACCTCTTGGTATAGTTTCAGAAGTTGCTCCATACTAGGTGAATGAAGTCGCAGGCATAAGCTAGTAACAAATTAACAAAGAAAAAGTATTACTTAACCATGAAAACATGGCCCCCTGCCGCGAAGCAAACCGGGAACAGTCAAGTCCGCGGTGACAGCAGGCGGACTGTTGTCAGTAGCGTCATCTTACTGTCGCTAAACTCTTCGCTGTGAGGTCATTGCTCAAAGAAGGAAAATAGGGGAAATATTCGTGTAGGATGGTTTCAGAAAAGAAAGATGACGGATTTTGTTTGATGGAATACTTTGGTTTGAGCCGTGCCCCTACCAGGCTTCATGAAGTATTTATTAATGTCTGGCCAGAAAAAAGTAGTAAGTAAAATAACCTAGTTGACATCTTCGCTTATTATAGTGGCAGTGGGGTACAGTATCTTGAATGCACAATTTACTGTTGTGACAAAGTTACCATATTTTCTCTTCTTCTTGCACGAAATTCAGAATGCAATTGGTTACAGCACTTCATTGGGATCTATGATTATGGAGCACACCCTTTGGGAATTCACTACACAAACAGTTGAGTTACCATAATAATACCGTTCTGTAATAATACATTGTAGAGACTTCATATTCAAATGTGGTCACACTGTCTACTGTCAAACACTGTGCTAGTAATTCAGCACCAGTCACTGTTATTTCGCAGGCACGGCAACTCCGACTTCAACCGACAATAGGCTGACGATGGCAGGGTCCAAGTCTTAGCGGACAAGCAAAGGACCTTGTTATGTTTATATTCTGGGGTGCGAATAATTTTTGGATTTCAATTCGTGCGTTTGAGGTTTGTTGGTCAGGGTTCAAAAAGTTCAGTCGGAAAACCTTCATTCAACTAAATTATTATATACACTTGAACTTCGATTATCCGAAGTAATAGGCGCACATGAAAGTGTTCAAGGATCTACGGTAACTTTTTTCGAACATCGGTCACGTAGGCCAAGGGGCCCCTTGAGCTCGGGGGCCCCGGGGCACTGCCCCGCCTAGCCCTATGATAGCTACGCCACTGGCATTATTCCGCAGCATCCATTTTCAATAAACTGATTTATAATCTTCTGGGCCCGCTGCGTCATAGATGTCATTTAGAGACATTGTAAATTATTGATACCAAAGACGCTGCTTCTTATTAAATTATTTAATACGACAGACCTGTTTCGGCGTGAATACCATCGTCAGGTGCACTGTAAAATACAAAGGTGGGTATACTATTTAATTTAATACGATAATTGTACTTTATACATACATTGGTAGCTCTTCTTACCCTTGTAAGATCGCTGCTTTTCTTATATGTATAGGTTCTTATTTACATATGTAACAGAACTGTTGTTGTTATAGCTCTTATATAGGTGTACATATACTTTTTTTTTTTAAATATCGCTAACATATCTGTCAAAAAAGGATATATACAGCTATATAAGAGCTATAACAACAACAGTTCTTTTACATATTTATGTAAGAACCTATACATATAAGAGAAGCAGCGTTCTTACAAGGGTAAGAGCTACAATGTATGTATAAAATACAATTATCTTCTTAATTAAATACCTGACGATGGCATTCACACTGAAACAGGCCTGTCGTATTAAATAATTTAATAAAACAGCAGCGTCTTTAGTATCAATAATTTACAATGTCAATAAACTTACTCAAGAATCTTAATACTAAACCACACGCTTTCATGTCAAAATTGAAGAGTTACCTAAGGGCTCAATCATTTCATTCTGTCGAGGAACTCCAGGAAATTTTTTAAAAATTAATCTAATTCCTTTGTTTCGTTATTAATTCTTTTTACTTATGATTTAGATTGTCATGTGCATAGAACTACTTTAAATTTTTCTGTTACCACGCGTAACGAAGCATGTTGGGATTTATTCCTATCTGCTTGCATTATTGAGCCTCCCGATACCAGTGTTGCTTAACATTTGTTATTCTTTTTATAACGTGACTAGCTGAAGCTATTTTCGATTATTTGACGTGGAAGAAGTTTATTTTATTAGTAAATATTAATTACTTCATGCAAGAGGCGTATTGTTATAGTTCAGATATTACGGTAATTAGTATCTCTAATAAAACTAATTACATTCTTTTCTCATAATATTAAATTAGGTATTATTATGTTTCACAAGTAATGTTAGGAAAGTGGTGCCCTCATTAATTCTTGTATAATTACCGTTTATCCTATATGCGTTTTTTAGGGACATACTTAACTATATTAACAGGTAAAACAATATTAATATAACCAAGACTTGTATATCAATTTGCTCAGTATTATTTACGCTACATTTTACTACAGCAGTTGCATGTACTTGTTTACTTTTCCATTATAATTAATTTAATGGACTCAATTAACATACGTAATTTGCAGTGACATTGTTCAGATAATACAAAAAGGATGTTTCCGCGCCATGTCTTGTTTCGTGATGTATCCGGGGCACAGTCCACGTCATATTGAATTCCGATTATGAACAATTATGTAAAGTCCTTCAGTGTTAGTCGTGTAGAAAGAGGTATTATGAATTGATTATTAATATTCGTGGCACTCTAATTGTACACCTCGGACTTTTTTACTCGACACGCAAACCGTGTAAATTTGTATTACTGATGTGTGGAATGTGCGTACTGGGTTGTAGTAACCGTTATTGATGATACTTGTATGATGGCAATAAATGGGAACAATTGAGCATTAAATGTACATTAAACAGTCAATGCGCAGCAGTTGTACGTGTCGCCTACATCATTTGTAGCAGACTAGTTTTGTCCCATGAATTTCCAGCCACTCGTTACCGAGAGCGCCGACCAACGAGAACTTCAAAAGGCAACCAACTATGACTCGGCAACGTCACACTCTAGTGTTAAAATTTCATGTGCTGATTTGTACCATGGCCATAAAGTGTTGCTTCTCATTTAAGTCCTGCGAACAGGAAACCATATTATTATTATTATTATTATTATTATATCTACATACATACTCCGCAATCCAACGTAAGGTGCGTGGCGGAGAGTACACTGTACCACTACTAGGCATTTCCTTTCCTATTCCATTCGCAAATAGACCGAGGAAAAAAAGAATGCCTATATGTCTCCACTTTTCTCTTATCTTATCATTGTGATCACTATGCGAAATGTAAGTAGGTGGCAGCAAGATCGTACTACACTCAGCTTGAAATTCCGACCCTCTAAATTTCCTCAACAGAAATTCACGAAAAGAACGTCGTCTTTCCTCCAGCGATCCCCAATTGAGTTGCCGGAGCATTTCCGTGACACTCGCGCATTGGTCGAACCTACCAGTAACAAACCTAGCTGCTCGCCTCTGAACTGCTTCTTTGTCTTCCTTTAAACGATCTGCTGCGGGTCCCAAACACTTGAGCAATACTCAAGACGTGGTCGTAGAAGCGTTTTATACGCGGTCTCCTTTACAGATGAAGGACATCTTCCCAAAATTCTCCCAAAACCGAAGTCGGCTGTCCGCCTTACTCACAACTGTCCTTACATGTTCGTTCCATTTCATATCGGTCTGCAATGTTACGCCTAGATATTTGAACGACGCGACAGCATCAAGAAGCTCACTATAATGCTGTATTCGAACATTATGGGATTGTTTTTCCTACTCACGGGCATCACCTTACATTTTTCTACATTGAGGGCCAGCTGCCATTCTTCGCGCCGGCCGCGGTGGCCGAGGGGACTGAGGCGCTCCAGTCACGGTCTGCACGGCCACTACGGTCGGGGGTTCGAATCTCCCCTCGGTCGTGGATATTTGTGCCGTCCTTAGTTGTAAGTAGTTCATAAGTAGTTTGTAAGTTTAGGGACTGATGACCCCGTAGTTAAGTCCCATAGACTCTACAACCATTTGAACATTTTTGAGCCATTCTTTGCACCAACTAGAAACTTTGTCTAAGTCATCCTGTATGCTATTACAGTCAGTTACAGACGACACCCTCCCATACACTACAGCATCATCAGCAAACAGCCGTAAATTATAACGTACTCTGTCCATGAGATCATTTATATAGATAAAAATAATAGCGGGCCTATCACACTCCCCTGGGGCACGCCTGACAATACACTCGTCTCTTATGAACACTCGCCGTCGAGAACAACGTACTGCGTTCTATTTATTAGGAAGTCTTCCAGCCAGTCACAAATCTGACAATTAGAGACAGTCGCTTTTCTCGAGAACCATACACGACTAGAATAGGAGGAGGAAGTGAGAATGGTACAGAAAATATCGTCTGCCACACACCGTGAGGTGGCTTGCGGAGTAGGGATGTAGCTGTAGATGGTATGACTACGTTGTCGACATTACGTCAGACCCTAAACCTCCTTACTTTCTTCCTCCTTTTTGCCACAAAGAGAGGAATTGTACGGTAAATACTGGACGTAAGCTAACCGTGGTCCTTTTTTCCATTCGGAGATATAGACGTTCCCGCGTACCACTGTATAGTTGATATTGTAATTACTATATCGCACGGTGTTGGAGGTCAAGTGATCGTTCAGGGTCCATCGTTGTTTTGTAGAGCTGTTTTAAACTTTACTATCACTAATAACAGTCAAGCAAGTCATGGGAACGGATGGATAACAGTTGCTATAGTACGGTACAATGGTACTATTGTTAAAGCAGTTTCTGGATTGGAGAGCTTTAATAGCAGAGATGTTATTGCTTTCCGTACATTTGAAGCAGCTGAGGTCTACAATGCTGACATTGGGACTTCTTATTGACATGACGTTAGACCCCAATCCTCCTTATTTTCTTCCTTCTTTTTGCCACAAAGAGAGGAATTGTTGGAGTAAATAGCGGACGTAAGCTTACAGTGGTCTTTTTGCTTTCCATTTTTCCATTCGGCTTTCCGTGCCTGCGCCGTTATTCATCTCGCCAGTGCCCCTCCCCTTCAGTTACTCTGTCCATCAGATCATTTATATCATCATTTATTGTACATAACAGGCCATTAAGACCCATGACAGAAAGCAAAAGAAATATTACAAAGATTAATTACTATATAAAGTTCACTGTCAAAATCAGTCACACAGGAAGGAGTACTGTCCCAATCACAGTCGCAGGTATCTATTGCAGATGTTGAGCCACTTTCTTCTGTCCATCGCATCTTCAAGGGATGCTGTTGGTTCTACCTGCTGCAACGTTCTCATCACCCTATCTTTCCATCTAGTCCTTGGACGACCTCTTGGACGTCTTCCGATCAGCTGAGAGTTAAACGCTCGGTTAGGAATAGATTTTCCAGCTCTTATGACATGTCCCAACCACTGAAGTCGTCGCCCTCTGATGTACCTACCAACGTCTACTTTTCCAAAACGTTGGTACAGGTCCTCTTTTTGTCTCCTTTCCCATCTTCCATTTTCTATATTAAATGTAGGCCCATAGATCTTTCTGAGCACTTTCCTCTCGAATGCACAAATGCGCTCTTCCAGTGTTTGTGAGGTTGCCCATGTCTCGCAACCATATAACAGAACAGGTCTTACAACTGCCATGTATAGTTTGATGTTGCTGTTTTGTGAGACCAAGCGTGACTTGAATAAATTATTGAGTCCAAAATATGCACGATTGGCATTAACAAGCCTCTGTTGAATATCTTTCTCTATCTCGCTTTTACTAGATAGTATCGACCCCGGGTACTTAAATTTCTCCACTCGTTCAAAATTATGTCCGTCAATATTGATGGTGTTAGGGAAATCTTGTCGTCGTGAGATGAATCAGATCATTTATATACATAGAATATAATAGCGGTCCTAACACACACCCCTGGGGCATGCCTGACGATACACTCTCGTCTCTGATGAACACTCGCCGTCGAGAACAACTGCGTTCTATTAATTAGTCTTCCAGCCAGTCAGAGATCTGACAATTAGAGACAATCCTCCCGAGAACCATGCACGACTAGAATAGGAGGAGGAAGTGAGAATGGTACAGAAAATACCCTCTGCCACACTCCCTACTCCGCTTGCGGAGTAGGGATGTAGCTGTAGATGGTATGACTACGTTTTCGACATTACGTCAGACCCTAATCCTCCTTACTTTCTTCCTCCTTTTTGCCACAAAGAGAGGAATTGTACGGTAAATACTGTACGTAAGCTAACCGTGGTCTTTTTTGCTTTCCTCTTTTCCATTCGGCTTTCCGTGCCTGCGCCGTTAGTGTGGGCTCATCTCGCCAGTGCCCCCCCCCCCCCTTTCCTCTTTTCTGCGGTCCGACCCCGAGTACTTGGACCACGACTGCAGGCTTCGGCCGCTACCTGACCGCCAGAGGAGGCGAGTTCCTTTAGTCTCCCTCCACAGGTCCCCCGGTAAACAGCAGATGGAGGGCCCCCCGCAGCGCAGGGAGTGTCTAAGACAGAGCGGCCGGACGGGCGGGGTCGCACAATGCCTCAACACCCCCTCCCCTCCCAAACAACTGGGCGGGCTTTTAATCCCGGCGGGCGCTAATCAGGCGCGGCCATTGTCCGGGGTCGCGCTCCTCCTCTTAATCCCGGGCGCTCCCCCCGTTGTCTCGGCCTGTTTGCGGAGCGGACAATTCCATATGACATTTAATTCCGCATACATGGGGCAGAGGACTTGATTAAAACCCCGGCCGGGGCTCGTGCGCGGACAAAGCGTGCAATTGACCCTGGCGCTGCCTAATCACGGGCCGCTTGCCCCTGCCCGGCGCACAACGGCGCAGCAGCGGCTCACCAGACCAGACCAGAGGGTACAGCAGCTCCGGGCCTCGCCTCGGATTGTCCGGCCGTTATTGGGTTACAGGCGCGCGCAGCCGGCCCCGACAACGGCGCCTCCCCCCCTCCCCCTACCGGTATTGACGTGCAGAGGAACTTTTCTTTCCGTTTTCTTCTCGTCCCGTTGTGCCGGCCGGCTCCCCCGCCCCGGACACACGGAGATTAAGACTGGCCGCGGGCCACGCCAGATTAGCTCGTCCCGTTTCAGACCGCCCTCGCCCCCCCCACCCTGGGCTCCTACCACAGCGGTGCCCCCCATTGGGAGCGGCGGAATTCACCGGCGACTGATACAACGACGGCAAATCCAATCGCGCGGTGTGTGTGTGTCTGTGCTTCCTCTCCGCGAGCGAACTTGCCCGTTGAAAAAAGCTCTTCTGGAGCGACGGATGTCGTTTCGGGTCCCGTGCTCGCCAGTCGGAATATTCCGGGCCTCACCTTGTATACGACGGTCGCAGAATACAGCTCTCTCTCCCTCTCTTTCTGAGAAATGGGATGCGGTGGCTGTTAGTGCCTTAAGACAGTCTTTTCCAACCTGCGGGGTCTTGTTCAGAGGGACACCATCATAGGAGGAAATACTTGCATCATTATGAAGGGTTCACTAACACATAAAACCGTATGGCTAAGTAAAATTTATGTCTTTTTGGAGACATTTTTGTTTCACTTAGGGGAAACAGCACTCTTATTTATATATAAAGAACAGTCTAGAGTACAAAAAAAAAAAAAAAAAAAAAAAAAAAAAAAAAAAAAAAGTTTCGGTCTTATTTTAGACAATCTTCAGGAAATTAAGCGTCACTGCACAAGAAGGCTCCAAGTTTCCTGCCAATTCCATAACATCAATGCAGCTTAATTTCGTGAAAAGGTAAAGCAGTCAACAATCCGAAGATTGGTTTGAACACCAAAGTGCTTTACATGGTCCTGTTTGCAGGTGGTATGCCGTTGCCTTCCTCCGACCTTCGAAATGACTTACCCAGCCAGTTATAGGGGGACCTACAGTTTAACGTGGGTTCCGAACCACGGTGCTACTCGGTATTTTTCACATGAGCAATGCTGCCAGAGGGGAAAGTAGTGGAAAGTGACAGATAAAAATCCTAGGACCTGGCGGGGATCGAACCCGCGACCTTTGGATTTGTAGTCTGGCACTCTACCTCTGTGCAACCGCGGCGCACAATTTCGTGAAGAGGGTCTAAAATAAGACCGAAACTATTCGAATTATTATTATTATTATTATTATTATTATTATTATTATTATTATTTTTTTTTTTTTTTTTTTTTTTTTTTTTTTTTTTTTTTTTTTTTGCACTTTAGACTGTTCTCTATATATAAAATTTATGTAATGTTGCAATTGTGGCAATCTTTGTCTACCAATTATGAATTTATCATAGACTTTTCATAATTGCAGTGTCTTAATCACGAGTAAGCACAAAGTAAATATTCCTTAAAAAATGAATAAATAAAACTTCTTTATAAATGAGCGTAATTCGCCTATGAGTCTTTCCTGAAATGCGAATCACTCGTTAAGTGAAATATATTTTTCTGTCGCAAACCATATAAAAGTAGCACAGTCTGTTCCATTGCGAAAAAAAAAACGTCATCCAACAATTCAAAAGAAACCTGTAGCAAAAGAACGAAGATTAAGTTTCTTTCCTTTTAGGTAACATAGTTTTGTTACGGTTCATGAGTCGGGGAGGGTCTCCAGAATATTTTTACGTGCAAGAGGGTCGCATATTCGAAAAAGTTGAAACTGCCTTAATATGGAGCTGACAATGAACATTATGTTATTTATTTTTAATATTAACTTATCTCATAGACTTCATACCAAATGATGTCAAAAGCCACAGTCACTGTACAACTTGATTACGCTACTCAGGTATTTATTCACTTAATTACACGTTAAGTCACCAGAAGATCAAAAGCTACTGCAACCGGGTGCCGCACTGGCCAGTCGGAATACTCTGGATCTCACCTTGTATACCAGAATGCAGCTCTCTCTCTCTCTCTCTCTCTCTCTCTCTCTCTCTCTCTCTCTCTCTCTCTCTCTCTCTCCCTATCTCTTTCTTTGTGAGAAATAGGATGCGGTGGCTGTTAGTGCCTTAAGACTTTTCCAGCCTGTGGGCTCTTGCTCAGGGGGACACCATCATAGGAGGAAATACTTGCACCATAATGAAGGGTTAAGAACACATGTAACACCACATCCCGACCATAGCATTAGAATCACCATATTGCAACATTTTTCATCGTTACGTAATTTTAATTATTTGTTTAGAGGCAGAAATTTTTCAAAATTTTTAGTAAATTCAAATTAAAAGGTAAAAGCCGTTGCCTGCCTCCGACCTTCGAACTGACTTACCCAGCCAGTTATAGGGGGACCTACAGTTTAACGTGGGTTCCGAACCACGGTGCTACTTTTTTTTTTTTTTTTTTTTTCATATCAGCAAAACTGCCAGAGGTGAAAGAAGTGGAAAGTGACAGATAAAAATCCTAGGACCTGGTGGGGATCGAACCCGCGACCTTTAGATTTGAAGTCTGGCACTCTACCACTGCGCTACGGAGCCGCACTCAAAAAATTCTAATTAGATCCGAGTAATTCAGAGTAACAGTATCCGGGGAATACGAAGGTCAAAACACATCGTATATCAAAGATCACTTGTCAGGTTGCTATTATAAAAAGTACCCGCAGTTGAATTATTCTCTCTATACGTTATCTGCTCTCCATGTACCCGCAGTTGAATTATTCTCTCTATATATTATGTGCTCTATGTGTTTATAGATCTCGAAGTGTGTTAGTTCTCCGTGGCTGGTTTCGAAGTATTATACGCGGTTTATTTCGAAGATAGGAAGGAACCGAGAAAAAGTATTTATTTATTAATATAAACTTTCATATCGTGATCGTACGTTATCTTTGGACTTTGATCGGGATAGGCTGGGACGGAAGAATTAGAAACTTCTGACTCCCGTAATAAAATGATTACCAATCATGGTTTAGGAATTTGAACTTATTGTCATGTTTAAGGAAATAACTTTTAAAAAAACATATCTGGAAGAGTTAAAGTATGTAAGCAATGTAACAGTTTCCAGAAACTTTAATATAAATGAGACTTTGACAAAAATAATCACGCATTGTGAACTCTAAGTGTTTTCTGTGAAAGTGATTTTGTTGTAAATATTAAATTCAAAATATAGAATCTGTGATACTTAAACAACTATTCAAGTATTTAGCTCCCTAATATTGTCCAAGAAGATTCTAAAAGTGAACATATATCTATGAAATTGGTTATGAATCAGTTAATATGTAAAAAAAAAAAAAAAAAAAAAAAAAAAAAAAATAATAGTTTTGATTAGAACAAACTTCTAATGAAACTATTTCTAAAGAATAAATCGATAGAAAAGAATCAGGTACAAATAATATCTTTTGTGACTGTCTGAACTACCGGGACTCAATGATTCAATTTTTTCGGTTTATTAAATATCAGCCCCTGAGAAACGGAATTTCATGCTCAAACATTATAAAAAGTCTTTAATTTTAATTGATACGCAGAACCAACTTTTACAGTATGAAAAATTCAACGAAGATATGAATTTTATTAATTACGAAGAAGTACCAGGTTCACCAACTTAAATTTCGTACTGAGGTGACAAATAAAATTTTGAACCCATCCATCCACTACAACTGTGGAAGTCAAGCCGAATCTACAGCTTACAAGTCACAAGCTGAAACCAAAATACAAGACAACCAACGTGAAGCCCCTCGACGTGTCACACACAAAACTGTATGGCTTAGTAAAATTTATGTAATGTTACAATTGTGGCAATCTTTGTGTACTAATTATGAATTGATCATGGCTTTTTTATAATTGCAGTGTTTTAATGACGAGTAAGCGCAAAGTAAGTAATTCTTAAAGAAGAAAAAGAAAAAATAGAAAAACAACCTATTTAAAAATGAGCGTAATTCGCCTATGAGTCTTTCCTGAAATGCGAATCACTCGTTAAGTGAAATATATTTTTCTGGCGCAAACCATATAAAAACAGCATGATCTATTCCATTCCAAAAAAAACTTCATCCAACAATTTTAAAAAAAAAACCTGTAGCAAAAGAACGGAGATTAAATTTCTTTCCTTTCAAATAACATAGTTCTGTTACGGTTCATGAGGTGGGGAAGGTCTCTAGAATATTTTTATTTGCAAGAGGGTCGTATATTCGAAAAGGCTGAAACTGCCTTAATATGGAGCTGACAATGAACATTGTTACTTTTTTTTTAAATATTAACTTATCTCGTAGACTTCATAAAAAAATGATCTAAAAAACCACAGTAGCTGTACAGATTGATTACACTATTCAGGTATTTATTCACTTAATTACACGTTAAGTCACCAGAAGATCAAAAGCTACTGCAATCGGGTGCCGCACTCGCCAATCGGTATACTCCGGACCTCACCTTGTATACCAGAATGCAGCTCTCTCTCTCTCTCGCTCTCTCTCTCTCTCTCTCTCTGTGTGTGTGTGTGTGTGTGAGGAACGGAATGCGGTGGCAGAGATTGCCAGAGATTTTCCAACCTGTGGGTCGCGAACCCCAGGGGGAATCACATAGTCTTGGTCGGGATCGCCGTCACATGCTCCACTTGCACCATAACTAGGGGTTCAGTAATACAAAAAACATATGCCTAAGCGAACTTTTACAATTTTAAACATGGCCGTTCATACAGCAAACGTTCGAGAAAGATTAACACTCAAAGAAATACGGCTCTTCGGCTCCAAAGCCAGATGTTGATTCTTTGATGGAGACTTTGTCATCAACTATTGTCAACGTCAAGTCTTAATAATTTAACTGGCCGGAATCATTTTCAAGTTTATGTAAGTAATTCTTTTTGCTCAAATCTTAAGATACGGAAATTACACTGCTTCCTTTAGTATAATTTTGACTTTTATTTATAGGAAACAATTTTTTTTTTCTTTTTTACTTCTTTCATAGTTGAAGCTGAAACCTTGGTAATCAACCTGCAGCTTTGCAACCGAAGAACACTAGTTTTATAGTGTTAACCCAAGTGAAATTTATGTCATGTTAAAATTACGGCATTCCTTGTATGAAGTTAATTATGAATTGAATAAATCGTTGTTTTTTTTATATAAATACAGTTTCTTAATTATGAGTAAGAGGAAAGCCTACAAGCTGTTATCACGAACCAATCCACAAGTAAAATTCAAATAAAATAAAATAAATTTACTTTTTTACAAAACTGTCAGTGGGACCTTTCTTCATGAGCTAAATGAGCATAATTCGCCTATGAGTCTTCCCTAACATGCGAATCTGCGAATCACTCGTTTTGCAAAATATTTTTTTTTCTGTTGGAAATCATGTAACATAATGTGTTCCATTCCGAAAAATACAAAAAACTTCATCCAACAATTTAATACGAAACATGTAGCAAAAGAACGGAGATCAATTTTGTTTCCTTTTAGATAACATAGTTTTGTTACGGTCCATGACGCGGGGAGAGACGTCGGAATATTTTTACTAGCAAGGACGTTGCACATTTGAAAACGTTGAAAAATACTGCTTTAAGATGAAGCTACCGGCATGAAAAACAAATTTCATTATGATACATGTGTTTTTATTAATATTAACGTATCTCCTAGATTTCATACAAAATTATCTCAAAAGCCACAGTCGCTATACAACTTGATAACACTACTCAATTATTTATTCAGTTCATGATATGACCAGTCACCAGAAGATCAAAAGCTACTGCATAATTATTTATATAAGATACCTAATAATGAAAAAAAATCTTTCAATTTATATAGTAATTACGTCACACAATAAAGAACTTCAAACATAATTTTGCAAAGTATGGTGTACAATTTCTGAAATAATTCCAAATGGAGTCATCGCGACACTAGTGTGACGTATGAGAGCAAAGAATTAACACCTTTCCTTTTTAAAATTCACATTTTATTTAAGAAAAAATTCGTACATATTTTACGAAACACACTTTAAATTACGTAAATTTTATTTCTTTGTTACAATAAAAATCTTCTGTAGCTAATACATGGCAACATTCAACATATTGTATGAAACGTATCATGTTCACGAGATGAAATACTGTATTGAGATAGAAGCGATATCCCTTGAAATTTGTTCTACAGATTTGTACTAGCACATAATGCCGATTGATACCTCCCATAACAATTTAACACTATTTTACTATGGCAGGTCTACGGACACTGACATATTGCTTAGCAGCAACTGATCATCGTCTTACAACTCCAACGGGCTCTTGGCTTTTATATGAAGAAATAAGTTGGATTCTCTTACTGTCAAACAATTTTAGCACCGTGATATTCTCGTTTGTCTGTGCTCTGTAATCATAAGACTGTCATCCAGTTTGTTTCAAAGAACCATCTGTCTCCAAACGGCACCCTGCCAGTCAATTCTTTCTCAGAGTTCCCACTCAGTAGATTCCCAACTTCTTTAGTTCCACAGTCAGATCATAGGAGGCAAACTGTCAACAAATAATTTGTGGTTGTGATGTTTAGGGAAAGTAACTACCAGCATCATTACATTATCACTGATAGCCTCTAATGGGTGCAATGAGTCCAGTACATCGCATACTTCGCATTGGAAGAACGCCAAATGAAATGTCCATTCCAAGAAACTGTGGCTGTTAGCCTACAAATCGTATTCTAGAATCATGAAAAAAACCATAAGTGGTATCTTCTTCAGATTATGTATAATTTATAATTTATTATGTATATTTTATTGGTAGTATCTTCTTCAGATTATGTATAATTTAATTGTTACTGATAACACATTTATAATAGGTAAATGATTTGTGGGAACTAAATATCCGAGCGAGCGGCATATGTTAACGTATGCACATGAAGAACACTTACTGATTCCAGACGGAATCCTGGTTATTACACGACAAAAAATCTTATTTCGGTAAAACATTCTAAAACTATAGTATATGTACATTATTCTCTAATTCTGTAAGCAATAGAAAGTAATAAGAGCCATGTTATTATTCTCCAAAGTTTCTGTTGCAAGCCAAAACAGGAACGCCAAGCGCACAGCATCAAACAACCGATATTTGAGACTTATCAGTCAACCGCTATCGACCAACGAGGCGGTAAAATCGGTCAGCAGAAAACAGAACTGCATCGTAAAATTCCATTTGGGAACATTATCTGCCTAATATGGCACCAAAAGCCAGATTTGGTAGTGATTCCAATTGGAATCATACGGTCAGAAAGGGTTAACAATAAGTGTGAAGTCATCCTTATGCCCACTAAAATAAATGCGTTAAACTTCATTTCCACGATAAATCAGACAAGGCCATCAATTCAACTAAATACCCAGGAATAACAATTACGAACAACTTAATTGGAAAGAACACACGAAAATATTGTAGGGACGACGAACCAAACACTACTTTTCATTGACAGGAAGAAGATGAAACAGTTCTATTAAAGAAGGGCAGCTCTTTTTCTATTATCGCGATATAGGGGAGAGAGTGTCACGGAAGTGACGTACGAATTGGGGTGCAAATCATTAAAATAAAGGCATTATTCGTTCCCTACTATATTTTCTATGTCTTCTTTCCAATTTAAGTTGTTCGTAATTGTTACTCCTAGGTGTTCAGTTGAATTTACGACCTGTAGCTTTGACTGATTTATCGTGTAAATGAAGTTTATCGGATTTCTTTCAGTGGTCACACTTATCATTATTAAGGGTCAACTGCCAATTTTGTCACTATGCTGATATTTTACCTAAATCATTTTGCAGTTGCTGGTGAATTTACTAACCAATAAACGATATCATCCGTGAAAAATCTAAGAGAGCTGCTCACATTGTCTCCTAAATCGTTTATAAAAATAAGGAACTGTAGGTGCCCTATAACACTTCAATGGGAGACGCCAGATATCCCTTCTGTTCTATTCGATGACTTTCCGTCAGTTCCTTTCTGGCAGGAAATCACGAATCCAATAGCACAACTATGGCGCTATTCCATAAGCACACAATTCCATTAGAAGACGCTTATGAGGTACAGTGTGAAAAGCCGCCAGTAAATCTAGAAACACGATTTCTATTTGACATCCTTTGTAGGTAGCACTCATCACACAATTTGAGTTCACTATGGGTTAATATGTCTTTCTCTTGAAGTATTTCATAATATTTGAGAGCAGTATATGTTCTAAAATCCTGCAGAAAACCGACGTCATAGTCCTGTAATTTTGCGGATCACTCCTATTGCCTTTCTTGAATATTGGAGTGATATGTGCAACTTTCCAGTCAACGGGTACGAATCTTTTGCTGAGCAACCGGTTGTATATGATAACTAGGTATGAGACCATGGCATCAGCATACTCTGAAAGGAACCTAATCGGTATATAATCGGGACCGGGAAGCTTAATTTTGTTAAGTGATTTAAGTCGCCTTAATACTACATGCTTGATACGGATTCTGAAGTATTTGCTTCGTCTTCCGTGATAAAGGAATCAAGGAAAGTTGTGTTAAGGAATCCTGTCTCAGCAGACCTGTCATCAGTACCATCATCATTCCTATCTCGTAGTGAAGGTATTGATTTTGTTTTGTCGCTAGTATACATACGACCAGAATTTCTTGGGATTATTTATCAAATTATGACACAGGGTTTCGTTGTGGCGAAACTATTATCAGATTCTCGCATTTTTCGAGCTAAATTTCGAGTTCCTATAAAAGACTGCCAGTCTTGGAAATTGTTTGTCCGTTTAAATTTGGCATGCTTATTTCTTTTCTTTGCGTACCACGGCGGGTCAGTTGTTAATTTGTTTGGTATAAATCTGTCAATGGTTGTCGATATTATTTCCTTGGATGTACGCTACATGTTATCTACATTCAAATTGTTAGTTTCAAAAGACTGGAGATTCTCACGCAGGAAAGGATTATCCAATCTTTATCTGCATTTTTGAATACGGTAGTTATATTTTTCGTTTATTTTGGTAGAAATGGGAAATCCGATATTCATTCTCGCTATGACAACTCTGTGTTCGCTAATAGCTGTGACTGTTTTTATGTTATTTAAATTATTAAATAAATAATTAAACAGTCTAATAATGTTGTACAGCGAATGCGGCTTTTGACATCATTTAACTTAGGATTTATTTGTTGCCCTCCTTACCGACTATTGTACATTAAAATAAAAAATGTGGGTCAATAATAATACAAAAAAAACCTTGTAAAATTATTGAAATTCCCTAGTCTCGAAAGAATTAAAATTTACAATGTATTGACTAGTTTCGACCTTCAGTCATTTTCAAACCGTAATCCTTCAATAGACAGGGAAATACGATGCACGGAATGACCGACTCAGTACCAAAAATGCATATCGCAAAATTAACATAAGGGGAAAGTCTGGTAAGATGACAGCATTAAGGTATATTAAGTTCTTTTCTGGCCTTTACGTTGTAATCAAATAGTTATTTATAAAAATGATTGTTTCATGCATCCACACTAGATGCAAGCTGATAAACATTTCGCAAAACTAAAGATTTCTTAAACAGGCCTATTTTTGTTAGTGGCAGTACCATTCGTCAACTTTAGGGGTATTGGTAAAATGACGAAATGATCATTTGATTTAGAAAAAAGAATTGATTATTTATTTATTAGAAAAGTCGCAAATATAGTATTTCTCCTTTGCTTCCTTGTAATTTAAGTCAGTACTCTGAGCAGAAGCCCACTCTTGGCGTCGACAACATTGATACCAAATTCCTGTCTTTCCGACCTCACCATGAAGGAGACGTAATCTGAATCAGTGTCGGTATAATCAATTTCAATTGTTGAGTTTGAGGATGAGTTGCAGATGTCTGTTATAGGATCCTTTCTTTGTTACATTCCAAAACCTCGCCATCCTGCATAATTCGTCATCTTAACCACAGTCCACATTTTGCACAGAGGTTTCAACATTCACAAATAAAATAAATTCATTAACCAGTCATGAAAGCGTCATTAAATCCATGAGGCTTAAGAGAATTCAGCTAATATTTATTAATTGAAAAGTATTACCGGCTGGAGACGGCGGTCGTGTCTGTGTAAGAGTGTGTGTGTATGTTTGTGTCTCTAACTGACGAAGGCATAAAAGGCCGAAGCTATAACGTTGTTGTCTGTTATGTGTGCCTTTATGTGGCTCATTGGACGCCTCTGTGGTGAGTAAGCAACCTACCCACACAATTACAGGCCAATATCGTTGACATCGGTTTCATGTAGAATTTTGGAGCATATTCTCAGTTCGAATACAGTAAATTTCCTTGAAACGGAAAAGCTTCTTTCCATAAATCAGCACGGGTTTAGGAAACATCGTTCATGTGAAACTCAGCTTGCCCTTTTCTCTCATGACATCTTGCGAGCCATGGACGAAGGGCAACAGGCGGATTGTGTTTTTCTCGACTTCAAAATGGCGTTCGACACGGTGCCACACTGCAGACTGCTAACGAAGATACGAGCTTATGGAATAGGTTCACAGATTTGTGACTGGCTGGAAGACTTCCTAAGCAATAGAACGCAGAACGTTGTTCTCTACGGCGAGTGTTCATCGGAGACGAGTATATCGTTAGGCGTGCCCCAGGGGAGTGTGATAGGACCGCTATTATTTTCTATCTATATAAATGATTTGATGGACAGAGTAAGTTGTAATTTGCGGCTGTTTGCCGATGATGCTGTGGTGTATGGCAGGGTGTCGTCTGTAACTGACTGTAATAGCATACAGGTTGACTTAGACAAAATTTCTAGTTGGTGCGAAGAATGGCAGCTAGCTCTCAATGTAGAAAAATGTAAGGTGATGCGCATGAGTAGAAGAAACAATCCTATAATGTTCGAATACAGCATTAGTAGTGAGCTTCTTGATGCTGTTGTGTCGTTCAAATATCTAGGCGTAACATTGCAGAGCGATATGAAATGGAACGAGCATATAAGGACAGTTGTGAGTAAGGCAGACAACCAACTTCGGTTTATTGGAAGAATTTTGGGAAGATGTACTTCACCTGTAAAGGAGACCGCGTATAAAACGTTTGTACCACCACGTCTTGAGTATTGCTCAAGTATTTGGGACCCGCAGCCGATCGGTTTGAAGGAAGACATAGAGGCGGTTCAGAGGCGAGCAGCTAGATTTGTTACCGGTAGGTTCGACCAATGCGCGAGTGTCACGGAAATGCTCCGGCAACTCAATTGGGGATCGCTGGAAGAAAGACGACGTTCTTTTCGAGATTTTCTGTAAAGTAAATTTAGAGGGCCGGAATTTGAAACTGAGAGTAGTACGATCTTGCTGCCGCCTACTTACATTTCGCGTAAAGATCACAAAAACAAGATAAGAGAAATTAGGGCTCGTACGGAGACATATAGGCATTCTTTTTTTCCTCGTTCAATTTGGGAGTGGAATAGGAAAGGAAATGCCTAGTAGTGGTACAGTGTACCCTCCGCCACGCACCTTACGGTGAATTGCGAAGTATGTATGTAGATGTAGATCCTTCTCAAAAATATTGTTGAATCCTTCCTGAAATTTCCATTGTTTACTTTGACGAAACTTATTTAAACTGTAGGAAAAACTGTTACAAAAAGAGAGTATTCACTTGCAAGCCTCTCTTCATCAAAACGAAATTACCAAGCGGTTCTACTTCAACAGACATGATCGTAGAGCGCGATAAGGAAGCAATAACATAGTGCACTTAGCACCAGCTATTGAGTTGTCGGAGTAATTCAGAATTCGTCATCTTATACTCCTCGTCAACTTACCTGACCAACCCATAACCAAAAAAATTAATCTGCAATTAGAAAACGGCATCAATCAAATGCACGCAGCATGCCTGCTTTTTCCTGTTAAATACGTCGTTGAAAAGAAAACATACTAATGATATGATACACGGTTATGGATTACAGGACAGCTGCTCACTCATATCAAAGTTAACCCAAATGCAGTGAAATTGTCAAAGGTGACCTACAATAATACTGCCCGGACAATTGAAAAATAGTTCGTTTGATCCCTGCATATGGAATACATCTGTAAGATAAACAGCAGTACTAAAACTTGAAGTCACCGATCAAAACTAGAAAAAAGGTCACTGCTTCTCAAGGAGGAGATTGCTAAAATGTGCCCAATAATGTCCTTTAGGTCTTCTCATTTTGCACGATGTTACTATCCTCCCTTAAAGCAAAAAAATAAATAAATAAATAAAAATAAAAATCTTAATTTCCTCTGAATGGAAGAAATTTTAAAGTTCGTCTTAAAGAATATTAATAGAGAGAAAGGCTCATCAGTTGTGGCGAAGCATATCAAAATCGAACAGCTTTCGTTGATAGCTTCAATGATAGCATATTGGTAAATTAGGACAAAGGATGGTTGCTATCTAATTTGGAGGAAACTGAGACCTTTTATTCTTTAAGGGATGATTCCAACAACGTGCTACATGAAAAGAAAGGTCTAAAGGGTACTACTGGGCGCATGTTAGCAAACTCCTCCTTGAGAAGCAGTGACCTTTTCTTTACTATTAATTGATGACGGCAGGTTTTAGTCTTTCTGATTAACTTAGAGATGTACTCCATATGTAGGGTCTTTGATTTTAGTGGATGGATTAGACGAAAATTTTTCAGATGTCAGGACAGTATCATAGTAGGTTACCTTCGAAAGTTTCGTAGCATATGGATTATCTTTGGTATGTGAGAGCATCTGCCTTGTATTCCACAACTGTACAGCGTACCATCAGTATGTTTTCTTTTACACGACGTGTTTACGATGACAAAGAAATGTATTTTATTGATGACGTTACCCAATAGCATATTATTTGTTGAGGTATGTTAGTTTTGTGAATTGCGTATTTAGCTTGTCAATTATCGAATTAGAGCATCGTATTTTAATATGTGCTTACATGCTTTTCAGTACTTGACGACGCGATAAAGTACCCGAAACGTATTGTACACACACAAACTTATATATAATTACGAATTCGAAATATTTAAACATTTCGACGGTCTTAGAGACAAAAATTTGTGCTGGACCGGGATTCGAACCCGGTCCAGCACAAATTTTCATCTTTGCCATTGGATTTATTTCAATGCCCTGAAACGGTCGAAATGTTTAAATATTTCTAATTCGTAAATTACGGCGGTTAATGTCAACAAAAAGTGTCTGTTCTTTCGGACATATAAATAATTTTATGTAATTGATAACTGGTCCTTAATTTGCTTCACGTCGATACCCCTCCTCTGTGCAGCACTCCCTGAACACTGGGCTGTCATTCCCCTACAAGCCTTCCAGCACCTGATTGAACGTATGCCTGCCGAGTGGAAGCTGTCATCATTTGATAACTGTTTCCCCAAGAAATTAGTCAAATTTAATTGTAAGGAACCAAGCAAAAAACCATGGCTCACCAAAGGTATAAAAATATCTTGTAACCGGAAAAGGGAACTGTATCTGACAGCAAGAGAGAGTAGGACCCAGAAATACTCAACTATTATAAAAACTACTGTTCTGTATTAAGGAAAGTTATTAAAAAATCCAAAAGCATGTGCATCATGTCTGAGATTAGTACATCAAATAATAAAATTAAAACAATCTGGAATATTATGACAAGGGAGACAGGGCAATCAAGAACACAGGAAGACAGCATTACCATCAAAGTGAATGAAAAAATTACAAACAAAAAGTCAGAAGTTGAAAACACTTTTAATAATTACATTTTAAATGTTGTGGAGAATATAGGATCCAAATGTACATAAGAAGAAGCTAGGCAGTTAATGGAACAGGGCATACCTAGACAGTATGATACAATGGAAATCCCACCCACCTCTCAAACTGAAATTAAGAAATTAATAAACTCTCTCAAGAGTAAAAGTTCTCATGGCACTGATGGCATATCCAGCAGGGTATTAAAAGCTTATTCCCAAGAAATATGTAGGATTCTTGGCCACATTTGTAATAGCTCACTGGAGCAGGGTATTTTCCCTGATAGACTGAAATATGCTATTGTCAAACCACTTCATAAAGAAGGTGATACATTGGATGTCAACAACTACCGCCCAATCTCACTTCTGACTGCTCTATCAAAAATTCTTGAAAAAGTAATGTATTCAAGAGTAACTTCATATATTAATGAAAATAAAGTTCCAACAAAATGTCAGTTTGGTTTCCAGAAAGGCTTTTCAACAGAAAATGCAATACACATTTTCACTAATGAAATATTAAATGCTCTGGACACCCATAAATCACCCGTTGGGATTTTTTGTGATCTATCAAAGGCCTTTGATTGTGTTAACCATGGAATTCTTCTAGATAAGCTTAAGTACTGTGGTATGAGTGTGAAAGTGCACAAATGGTTTAAATCATACCTAACTGGAAGAGTTCAGAATGTTGATATAAGTAATTCACATAATATACAAAAAACAGCCGAGTCCTCAAACTGGGGAACTATCAAGCATGGGGTGCCACAGGGTTCGGTACTGGGACCTTTGCTGTTCTTAATATATATTAATGATTTGCATTTCTATATTCATAAAGATGCCAAGCTAGTTCTCTTTGCTGATGATACAAGTATCGCTATCACACCGGAATCACAGGAATTAACTGATGAAATTGACAATGAAGTATTTCAGAGAATTATTAGGTGGTTCTCTGTAAATGGACTCTCTTTAAATTTTGAAAAAACACAGTATATTCATTTTCACACAATAAATGGCATCACATCATTAATTAATATTGACTTCAACCAGAAATCTATAGCTAAGGTAGAATATTCAAAATTTTTAGGTTTATACATTGATGAGGGGTTGAATTGGAAGAAACACATTGAAGATCTGCTGAAACGTTTGAGCTCAGCTACCTATGCTATTAGGGTGATTGCAAACTTTGGTGATGTACAACTCAGTAAACTAGCATACTATGCCTATTTTCATTCTCTGCTTTCTTATGGCATCATATTCTGGGGCAATTCATAGTTTAGTAAGAAAGTATTCATTGCCCAAAAGCGGGTCATCAGAATAATTGCTGGCGCCCACCCAAGATCATCCTGCAGACATTTGTTTAAGGATATATATATATTCACTTATGAAATTTGTTATTAACAATCCAACTGAATTCAAATGTAACAGCAGTGTGCATAGCTACAACACTAGGAAAAAGGGTGACATACACTACTCAAGGTTAAATTTAGCTCTACCACACAGAAAGGGGTTAATTATTCTGCCACAAAAGTCTTTGGTCACTTACCTAGTAGCATCAAAAGTCTGACAGATAGCCAAGTAGCATTTAAAAATAAATTAAGAGAATTTCTGAATGGCAATTCCTTCTACACATTATATGAATTTCTAGATAAAAGTTAGTACTTTAGGAAAAACTTAAAAAATATAAAAATATAAAAAAAATTAAAAAAATTCAAATATTGAGTGTCATGTAATATTATGTATAGACACACTTCATTTAACTGACACGTTCGACATCATTACGAAGTGTCGTATTCATGACCTATGGAACAAGTATTAATCTAATCTAATCTAATCTAATCTAATGTAAGGATAAGGGTGGGCCAACACCACACTGAAATCCATCATTACCGATGAAGGACGCCGCGAATTTCTAAGTTCGTTTCAGCCAGGAATCCGTATTCTTTCGATCTGGTAGTGAATTTTTTGTAAGTATATGACAATGAGGCCCCTTGGTTTCTTTTTACATTTGGATAAAGTTCAGTTTTCGTGGATAATTTATTTTTAATTTCAGAAAAAGACTGCGGTACATAAGAAGTCATGCAACCATTCAAAAATGGAATAAGAAAATATACAGGGGATTAAATATGGAAACACCAAAAAACCTAACACTTTATCAAGCCTACAATGGGGTAGGGAAATAAGTGTCATTCAAAAAAGTTATCAATCGTCTCAAAACAGTAAAATACAAGTACTATACCGTTTTCAAGAGAATCTTTTAACATTCTTCCAGCAAAATAGTCTCCATTTCAGATAATAATGATGGATAAGAATATCTTTCCATTGTACACAGTACGCTTCCAAGGAGAAATGCCAAGGCGGATTAGCCGCGCGTACTGGAGCGCCGTGTTACGGTGCGCGCGGCCGTACGCCGTTGAATCCCCCCATCGGGCATGGATGTGTGTGTTGTCCTTAGGTTAGTTTAACTTAGTTTAAATAGTTTGTAAGTCTAGGGACTGATGACCAACGTAGTTTGGTTACTTAAGAATTACAAACAAACAAATAAGGCGCAATAATATTGAGGTCTGGTTTACGAAGTGAGCTGCGATAGTTCATACTGTTGTTGTGGTCTTCAGTTCAGAGACTGGTCTGATGCAGCTATTCACCCTACTCTACCCTGAGCAAGTCTCTTCATCTCCTAATAAGAATGACATCCTCCATCTGTCTGAATCTGCTTATTGTATCCATCTCTTGGTCTCCCTCTGCGATTTTTACCCCACACACTTCCCTCCAATGCTAAATTAACGATTCCTTTACGTCTAAGAATGTTTCCTAGCAATCGATCCCTTCTTTTAGTCAAGATATGCCAGAAATTCCTTTTGTCCCCAATTCTGTTCAGTACCTCTTAATTAGTTACGCGATCTGCCCACCTAATCTTCAGCATTCTTCTGTAGCACCACATTTCAAAAGCCTCTATCCTCTTCCTGTCCGCAATGTTTATCGTCCATGTTTCACTTCCATACAAGGCAACACTCCGAACAAAATCCATCAGACAGGACTTCCTTAGGCTTAAATTAATATTAGTTGGTAACAAATTTCTCTTTTTCAAAAACGCTTTTCTTCCCATTGCCGTTCTGCATTTTATATCCTCTGAACTGCAACCATCATATGTTATTTTACTGCCCAAGTAACAAAAATCATTTACCACCTTTATTGCTTCGTTACCTAATTTAATTCCTTCATCATCGCCTGATTTTCGAAGTCTGCATTCCATTACCCTCGTTTTGCGCTTGTTAATGTTCATCTGATATGCTCCTTTCAACACACTGTCCATTCCGTTCAATTGCTCCTCCAGGTCCTTTGCTGTCTCTGACAGAATTGCAATGCCATCAGCAAAACGCAATGTTTTTATTTCTTCACCCTGAACTCTAGTTCCTTCTCCAAATTTCTCCTTGCTTTCCTTTATAGCTCGCTCAATGTACAAATTGAATAACACCGGAGAAAGGCTACAATCCTGTCTTACACCCTTCACAACCTCTGCATCCCCTTCATGCCCTTCAACTCTGATAACTGCTGTCTGGTTTTTGTATAAGTTATAAACAACCTTCCGTTCCCTATATTTTACTCCTGCTGATTTCATAATTTGAAAGAGTGTATTCTAATCAACATTGTCAAAAGCTTTCTCCAAGTCTATAAAAACTAGAAACGTAGGTTTGCCTTTCCTTTATCTTCTAAGATAAGCCGTAAAGTGAGTATTGCCTCCCGTGTTCCTACATTTGTCCTGAATCCAAACTGAATTTTCCCGAGGTCGGCTTTTACCAGGTTTTTCATCTTTCTGTAAACAATTCGTTTTAAAATTTTGCAACCATGACTTATTAAACTGATGATTCTGTGAAACTTTATCACTTATCATAAATAAACTCAAACGACATCTCCTGTAAGATAAACATATCAATAATGCAACTAGTGATGATCAGATCGGGTACTAAGTGAAATACTGTAATGGAGTCTTTCTGCGCAGTCACTCTGAACACAGAACTGCGTATACGCGCCTCGCTACGTCTTCTCTCTCTCTCTCTCAAGAACGTCCCAGAAGTCCCCAAAAATTCGCCCGTCGCATCAAATACATCTCCTAAGCATTCCCTCCCTCTTGGCTGTATCGCCACGTCGGAGCAATTGCCTGCCTATCGACTGCTCGCTATCAAACACGGGACGGCGTACAGTTTAAACTGGCCAGTAGCAACACTGTTAACATATATGTCGGCTACCCGTTTTTTTTAAAATGTTTCTCTTTATTATTTTATGCATTATAACCACCCATTACCGGACTTAAATGGGTCCTAATGTGTTACAATTTCTAAAGTGACAATTAGTAAGTACAATTATGTTTTAATCAGTAAGTGCTATGAATCAACTGACCAATTTGTGAATGACTATTAGTGATAATTACGATTAGTAATTACATTATTGTGTGATTTGGAATCCACCAGCCAAACTAGTTCACTAATTATTAATCTAAGTGCCTAGTTAGACACGTGCAATTTGTTATTGCTGCATCGTTACACTTGTGCCAGTTAACACAAACCAACGTCTCACCGAGCTAATCCCATTGAGCTAACCCCTGGCACCAGATATCACTGCAGCCCCACTCAAGTTAATATAAATTCCTAAAAGACATTCTAACCTTAGTTTCTAAGCTACATCTAAACTATGTCGAATGTCGTACCTAAAACACCCAAGAGTGGAGCGTGTTAGATATAATTGTTTTTGTTACTGATGGTTTAGTGTCTGTGCTCAGGTAAGTTATTATTCTATAGGAAGTCATCTAGTACTTCCTGATCAGTTTGTATGTATTACTTGGCAGGTCTTTTCTAAGTTCCGCAGCCACGCCATCAGATGCAGGGCACTCATGATCACATGTTCCGGGTACCTTCAGCAGCTCCACAGACACATGTTGGTGTTGCCTGCTTCCCAACCCGGCACAGATATGCCGGGTATAGTCCATGTTCTGTGAGGAAGTGAAGCATCCCCCTTTGCTTAGTAGAGCCTTTTCTTTATTTTATTTTTATTTATTTATGTCATTGCTAGGCACTACGGTCATGACAGATTGCATCATATTTTTAAACCGCAGACTCCCTGTCGCCTATTGTTTATTCTGTGGAAGGACGCCGCTGATAATTACGTGGGTCACCTGAGTCAAAGTGGAAGGATTGATTTTTGAGTGCCTCTCTACCGGCCAACCACTTCTTGCAGCGCAATACAGCTTGCACACAAAAACTGTTCCTTTTGGTGTACGTCAACAATCAATTTCTCCAATTTAAATATATTATCGCACTTGTGACATGATTCCGTGGTTTCCATATCAAATGTGCTTACTCTTGTCAAAAACGGTCGTGTCCCGTCGAGTTTATACTTAAACAAATTGTTTCGACGAGTAGAATACGATGATGAGGTCAGAATATGTAAGAAATGAAAGTCAAAAGAATACGACTCCTAACACACTATTTATAAATTATAATGTGATCATTGTAGTAGTTCAGGCAGAATCGGTATTACGCCCGCACCATCATGATAGTCAGATTTGGCTCTAAAGACACTGTGGTGACAGATTGTCGAACTGTTGCCCCATGCATCGCCATACTGGTTTCGCGCCTAGTATTATCTTTTATGGTGGTATTTGGTTCTACTACCACACCCCCGCACCCCCCGCCGCATCTCCTTTCGGAATGCCGGTATAATAACCAGCCAGTGTTACATCTATGAAGTTTTGGAGCCTGTTATCTCCCCATGCTGATGGACACATTGCAACAGGACAATGCGCGACCATTCGTGACACGCAAATAAGAACCCTTCAGTACCTTCCGGATTACAATGCTTCCGATGTGTCACCTATCAAGAGCGTCGGTGACAGCGGAACGAGTGGCCTGGAAGACAACACCAACTGCTGCTCCAGATGAACTTGGGCTGTATGTGGAAGCAACGTGGACTACTATATCTCAGCAACACATCAAAAGCCTCTTTGATTCAATTCGGAGACATGTAGCGACGATTTTAGCCAGCACTGGAGGCGAGCACACGGTACTGACTTAATCATCTTCCTCACTTCACCTGGAACTGTATTTTCAATCATGTGATCTTTTTATAACATTTTACCTTCCAAATATAGATGTGATATCTGTGGTGCTTCTTGGTGTTACTTTTGAGTGACCACCAATGTGTTTTCAGCCCTGTTTGGAATTGCCACAGGGTCTCTAGCTCCGAGTCGCGGATTGCGCGGGCGCTCCCACCGGAGATTTGAGTACTCCATTGGGCATGGGTGTGTGTTGTCCTTAGCATGTAGGGAAGGAATAGAGTGGTGTGTTGTTGCTGTCCTCTTGTAATTGTCAGGGTGTGTACACGTGTGGGTCCAGATAGAGCAGATACACTAACCGCGAGTTTTATTTTATATCTTTAAACGAGCAATTCTTGTGTATATTAGCTGTCTCGGCTCCAACGATGTCGCTCAAATTTAGTATTTACACTGGGTTTCTCTTTTGGGTGCGGCTCCGTAGCACAGTGGTAGAGTGCCAAACTACAAATCCGATGGTCGCGGGTTCGATCCCCGCCAGGTCCTAGGATTTTTATCTGTCACTTTCCACTTCTTTCACCTCTGGCAGTATTGCTCATGTGAAAATACCGAGTAGCACCATGGTTCGGAACCCACGTTAAACTGTAGGTCCCCCCTATAACTGGCTGGGTAAGTCAGTTCGAAGGTCGGAGGAAGGCAACGGCATACCACCTCCAAACAGGACCATGCCTAGTAAAGCACTGTTGTGTTCAAACCAATCTTCGGATTGTTGACTGCTTTACCTTTTTATTTTGATGTTCACCTACATTTTTCGAAAAAAACGCGATTTTCCAAAATTATAGATATTTGTACACTACTTGCCATTAAAATTGCTGCAACAAGAAGAAATGAGAAAATAAACGGATATTCATTGGACAAATATATTATACTAGAACTGACATGTGGTTACATTTTCACGCAATTTGGATGCATAGATCCTGAAAAATCAGTGCGCAGAATAACCAACTCTGGCCGTAATAACGGCCTTGATACGCCTGGGCATTGAGTCAAAGAGAGCTTGGATGGCGTGTACAGCTACAGATGCCCATGCAGTTTCAACACGATACCACAGTTCATCAAGAGTAGTGACTGGCGTATTGTGACGAGCCAGTTGCTCGGCCACCATTGATCAGACGTTTTCAATTGGTGAGAGATCTGGAGAATGTGCTGTCCAGGGCAGCAGTCGAACAATTTCCGTATCCAGAAAGGTCCGTACAGTACCTGCAACATGCGATCGTTGATTATCCTGATGAAATGTAGGGTTTCGCAGGGATCGAATGGAGGGTAGAGCCACAGGTCGTATCACATTTGAAATGTAACGGCCACTGTACAAAGTGCCGTCGATGCGAACAAGAGGTGACCGAGGCGTGTAACCAATGGCACCCCATACCATCACGCCGGGCGATACGCCAGTATGGCGATGACGAATACACGCTTCCAATGTGCGTTCACCGCGATGTCGCCAAACACGGATGCGACCATCACGATGCTGTAAACAGAACATGGATTCATCCGACAAAATGACTTTCTGCCATTCGTGCGCCCAGGTTCGTCGTTGCGTACATCATCGCAGGCGCTCCTGTCTATGATTGAGCGTCAAGGGTAACTGCAGCCATGGTCTCCGAGTTGATAGTGCATGCTGCTGCAAACGTCGTCGAACTGTTCGTGCAGATGTTGTTGTCTTGCAAACGTCCCCGTCTGTTGACTCATGAATCGAGACGTAGCTGCACGATCCGTTGCAAACAGGGGGATAAGATGCCTGTCATCTCGACTGCTAGGGATACTAGACCGTTGAAATCCAGCACGGGGTTCCGTATTTGCCTCCTGAACCCATCGATTCCATATTCTGCTAACAGTCACTGGATCGCGACCGATGCGAGCAGCAATGTCGCGATACGATAAATCGCAATCGCGATAGGCTACAATGCGACCTTTATCAAAATCGGAAACGTGATGGTACGCAATTCTTCTCCTTACACGAGGATCATAACAACGTTTCACCAGGCAACACCGGTCAACTGCTGTTTCTGTATGAAAAATCAGTTGGAAACTTTCGTCGTGTCAGCTCGTTGTAGGTGTCGCCACCGGCGCCAACCTTGTGTGAATGCGCTGAAAAGCTAATCATTTGGATATCACAGCATCTTCTTCCTGTCGGTTAAATTTCACTTCTGTAGCACGTCATCTTCGTGGTGTAGCAATTTTAATGGTCAGGAGTGTATATGTCAAAAATTTAATTTCTTGATTTTCCGATCTCAAAAGATATGTTAGCCTATGTAACAGAAAAGCTTTAATAAAGGAATTACAGATACCACGCAAACCGAGTAAACTCGTCATAACTGTGTCTGACATCCATGGTCGAACGATTCGGCATTCCGTAAAGGCTACATTGTGGAGTGAGAAGTTATTCCGCACTCAAGGGTTAGCAGCGCGGGTCACTCAGAGCGCGTTGTAAGACTGCCAGCGTCTCGTAGCCGTGCAGGCGCGTACTCGGTTTGCATTCCGTCAGCACTCCGCGATAAGCGATAGCCAGGCGCCTTTTAACGCTGTTCGTTTGCAGCTACAACTGCGCCTCATATATTAGCTTAATTTAGTTTATGTAGTGTCTAAGTCTAGCGACCGATGAACTCAGCTGTTCGGTCCCTTTTGGAAAAAAAGTGTTAAAATCAAATGTTAGTAAATTTATGGGACGTAACTACTATGTTTATCAGTCACTAGGCTTACAAAGTGCTTTAGCTAACCTAAGGACAACACACATACACACACCTATGACAGACGGAGGACTCAGAATTCGGACGCGGAGCAACCGCGCACTCCGCAGCTAGGAGCCTAGAGCACTCAGCCATTCCAACGCGGTGAAAAAAAATTTCATGATAGTTCTTACAGCAAGTGGTGTCGTTTTTAAATGTGTTCCCACATTTCGTTCGTCGTCCTGTTCCATTATCACTTTGACAGAAGTCTCTCTGGACAATGAGTCGGCAGCAGTAGGACTGATCCACAAAATTACAGGCCTATATCACTGACGTCGGTTTGCAGCAGAATTTTAGAACATATAGCTACTTCCCTCAAATATAATGAACTACCTTGAAGTTGACTCCCGTAGTCAACGAGGATTCAGAAAGTATCGTTCTTGTGAAACACAGCTAGCTCTTCACTCACATGATGTGATGACTGCTATCGATACTGCGAGAGTGAAGGTCGGGTGAGAGTTTAAAATTGGGAATGATTAATTTTTAAAACTCACAACCACCGACTGCAAACCAAATTCCTAAACACGCAAAACACTGGAACTGTGATTGCGACTGTTTGACTTGTTTTCTAGGGGATGATATCACACGTTCACAGCTTTCCTTCCCTGCATATGATTAACAAAACAAATTCATAATAAAATCAAGTTCATGAGGGAAATGGGTGTAGTAACTACTATTTTTGAAAACACGTGAAAGTTCACTTTATGTTGTTTATTTCACAATATTAGAACCCTGTGGCTGATACGTCTGTACGTTGACACATTTATCAAATAAAGTTATAGCTCGTGAGCCCCCAGACAAAATGAATATTTGTCGCAAATTGTTTTCACACCATGTGGCTGTCTCAAACACCGTTTATGTTCATGCCTATGCGACGACACGTGTTACATTAACAAATCACAGTCACTTTAATTCAATGCGATGCACACCTTGTTCCACCAGCTAAATATTCACAACACACAGTAGCACTCGATTCAACTTGGTGCAGTCTACGATGAGCAACCACACGTGGCGATTACCACACACAAATCTATAACCTCCACCTCGCGATCCACATGCCGACTGATGCAGAGCGACGCCGCCCGGCCAGCTCCCCATGTGCTCCTGCCTCGCCACTTCCTGCCCACGCGCGCGCGCGCCAAAAGCTCAACTGCCGGGGTTTTTTCCCTACGTCATCAACTTCCCCATGTGAGCTGTTTTAACCGATTTGCCAACGTACAGCGCTCAGCCAATACATTTCTAAAACTTTACTTAAAATAAAATATTTACAGTACACATTAAACAAATATCTTCTTACGTTTTTATATTAGTATAAACATCCTTTATACTATTTATTATAATCGTGCAATTTCTTATATCACAGATAAGTGATTTAACTGAATATTTCAAGGTAAAAATACACAAGATTAATTGAAAATAAAATGAGAAATAGTTAATATATTATTTTTATAAACAAACATTGCCATGCTAGTTGTGTAACTGACTTGTCTTCGTTGATAATTTATTACTTTTCATTGTCAATTAAACATATTACGCCAGATGTGACTATATCAGCTAATGTATTGTTTATTTATCAACAGGCTATTTTGTAATGAGGGCCTTAAAGGTTCCTAACTGCGTCGTTTTACTTCAAATGCAAGTAATATTAGAATATTTTATTTCACGCTGTGCACTGCACTGTGCCTGGCACTTGCCATTGTCCCTCTCTCCCCTCACCGGAAACGAACTGGAAAATCCTAAGCTGGAACAAGCCACCAACGTCAACCTGCTAGCTGGCCTCCCGTCAGCTACAAACACACAGCAAATCTCAACGTGGAGAATTTCTACCTATGGCCTAACTATAAATGTTGTCACCCAACTGTGTACATACATTGCTACCATCATTAATAAGATTAAAATTGTGTAACATTTAGGGCATTGGCATGATCAATGTTTGCAGTGAACTTCATACTGTTTAATTATCAAATGCTATTAATTACCAGTATTACTATTGGGCGGTAATCTTACAATACGGAATGTCAGATTCCGTATTTATAGATTTCCGGAAGCCTTTTGACAGTGTACCTGACAAGCGTCTTCTAATCAAATTGCGTGCTTATTGAATATAGCGACAGTTGCGAGACTGGATTCGTGATTTCCTGTCATAAACGGCCACAGTACGTTGTAGCCTAATTGACAGTATGTCTACGAGTAGGACAGAAGTGATATCTGGTGTTCTCCAGCGAAGCGTCCTTATTTTTATGAATGATTTAGGAGACAATCTGAATAGCTTTCTTAGACTGTTCGCGCATGAACAGTTAGTAAAGTCACCAGAAGATCAAAAGCAACTGCAAAATGATTTAAATAAGATATCTGCATTGTACAAAAAATTACAATTGACCGTTAATAAAAGTGTGAGGTCATACATTTCACCACTGAAAGAAATCCGTTAATCTTCAGTTACACGATAAATCAGTCAAACTTACAGTCCGTCAGGACAACTTAAATTGGAAAGAGTACATAGAAAATATTATAGGGAAGACAAACGGAAGACTATGGTTCACTGGCAGAATACTTAGAAGATGCAACACTTCTACTAAATAAACTGCCTACACTACACTTGTACGTCCTATTTTGGAGTATTGCTGCGCATTATGGGATCGACACCAGGTGGGACAGAAGGGCATTTCGTTATGTATTATCGCGACAGGGGAGAGAGCGTCACGGATATGATACACAAGTGGAAATGATTAAGCCGCGGTGGAGTAGCCGAGCGGTCTAAGGCGCCTCGCTGTGGAGCGGCCGGTTGTTCGCCGTCGGAAGTTCGAGTCCTCCCTGGGGCATGGGTGTGTGTGTGTGTGTGTGTGTGTGTGTGTGTGTGTGTGTGTGTGTGTGTGTGTGTGTTTGTGTTTGTCCTTAGGTTACTTTACATTAGTTTAAGTAGTTTGTAAACTACAGAATGATGACCACGTAGTTTGGTCCGATAGATTTAGAAACATTTGAACATTTGAATTTGAAATGATTAAAAGAAAGGCGTCATTTGTTGCGGCGAGATCTATTTGTAAAATTTCTTTCACCAACTTTCTCTTGAGGATGCGAACATATATGGTGTGCTTCCACCTACATAGGGAGACATGGCCATCATAATAAAATAAATCAGATCGAAAACAGAAATATTTAGGTGTATCTTTTCCCACGAGCTATTAGAGAATGGAACTATAGAGAAATATCATGAAATTGTCTTAAAGCACGTCTCCCTCCACACCATATACTTTAATTCTGCCTCATGTTCCCTGTGAAGTGCGTATCAAATTGCCAGGGCTCTTCTATATTGGAGTAGCACCCCAGCAAAGAAAGCGAATAGGAACTATCCAGCCTTGTTCCTCAGGCCGAGGTGATATAAATATTTGTTGATATTTCGTACATTACGTAATAACAAAGAAAGAGAATGACTGTATACAGGAATACGAAGAATTTATAAAGGGCGAATTCCATAAACTATACAGATGGGAGGATCATAAAAAGAAATTTGGCAACATGTTAAAAATTTTGCTCCTCGAATTTAAAATAACATAAAGACCTAAATTGAAGTCGGCTAGCCTGATTATGGCTTCAATGCCAAAGTAGGTGATTGCTGCTGAGGGTGAAGTACGGTGGGGACTTGGTGTGCCTCCTGGCTGCTGCGGTAGCCGTGAAGTCCTCAACAGAACCCTGAAACAGCGTTGTAAACTATAATTAGGCGGACATCACTACGTTGATGAATGCTTTCGATATATGTAATATTAATATGAGACAAAGAAATTAAGAATTAAGATCGGTCAAGGGAAATGAAATATACATAGATGTAGGAAATCAATAAATACATAAAAGAAAGTGGTTAAGCCATTGCAATGATTATTGAAGGTGCTCTGCAAGTGTGGGCCATGGAGAAAAACGAAATCTGGACAACCTTTGCGACAAACTGAAGCCAAGTAATCCTTGTTACCATGGAGGAAACAAGTGAGGAAGAGTGCATGGTTCTTGGGTGTCAGCTGTTAACATAAAAGGTATAAAACCATTGTAATAACTAATGTACTTCAAATATTTAATAAATGTATTTAAAAAAAAGTGGTCTAAGGCACCTACCTAGCGAGTAGGAGGTCCCGGGTTCCAATCCCGGCCACCGCATAAATTTTAATCCAATGCCTCTCCTTTTGTTTAATACCTTTGGTATAATGAGACTATTTTGTCTCCATGGATTGTATTATTTGTTGATATTTATATCACCTCGGCCTGAGGAACAAGGCGGGATTGTTCCTATTCGCTTTCTTTGCTGGGGTGGCATTCCAGTGTAGGAGAGCCCTGGCAATTTGATACGCATTTCACAGGGAACATGAGGCAGAATTATAAAATAGGGTATTTGACTATTTTCTGGAAATCGTTTTAAATTATTAATTATGTCATATTATGGTCCGAACATGCTTTTTTACCGCGTGGATTTCAGTACTTTTTTAAAAAAAAAGAAATGAAATTCAAAACGCTACATTTGAGTCATGTGATGCCTGTGACGTCATACAACACGCTGCTGCTACTGCTGCTGCTGCTCTGGTAAGATAAACAAATACCTGTATATTGTTATTTGTTTGGGCCGAGGCCTCGTGTTTGGCCTTAACGTTTGCATAATGACCTACAAATATTGCTTAGTTCCACACTGTACCAATACATCTGTCAAAACGCCAGAAAAATTGTTCTTGCAAGTTCCAAAAAATGAGAAGATACGCAAAAAGTGGTTGACACTGGCGCGAAGAGATCCAAATGAAATAGCGGCTACTTCATGTGTGTATTTCTGTGACGATCATTTTGATGTAATTAAACAATATTATCCCATTGGTAAACTAAACTGTTTAGTATCATTCTCTTCTACTGCAAAGGTATATAGTATTATTATGTGTAGGTTAATGACCTGATGTTTACATTTGCGAAGTAAAACTTCATGTTACACGCCTACGATTTATGTGTAATTAAAGCCGTTTCCTAATATATTAGGTGAAATAACATGAATATCGTTGCAGCCCACTATAAAAGTATAGCACTGGTTATTTATCTCCAGTAAGTGCAATTTTATCACCAATAGATCTTAGTCAAACAACCGTTTTTATACATCGACAACGCCCTTCTGGTTACTTTACAACAACTTACCCTATCGTAATATACGAATATGGGAGATGTTTTTAATGCGCCGATTTATTTAGCTTTCAAACTTTCGTAATATGCAAGTGTTATTGAAGCTTTACTGGGTTAAATTTTACGAACTATCACGGCGGCTTCCTGTGACTATGTTGGCAACAGATGCTGAATAGAGAGAATCATGAGATTTCCAATCGCATGACAGCGTAAATATTTTGTCGTGAAACGTTGATTTACGAGGACAGTTAGTTTTACTGACCGGACAAGGGCACATACAAGAATCATAGAGCAGGAACAGCATTATTTATTTACTTCATGGTCTGTACAATACACTAATCTAGTCATTCTTTGTGGTCTGAACATCTGGACAAAGATTTTCTATCGTGTTGTTGATGTTGTCAACATAATCACTCAAGGCCGCTTGGATAGAAGATGAAATTTCACCCTTTATTGCATAATATGGTGACTTCAGATGAAGTCTGCTGACATCAACAAATAGGGTACTTTTTTCCAATGGCATAAAATATCTCTCGAAATAATTAGCTTTAAAATGTAGGTATGCGTTATTCACAATGCAGTTTTCGCGTTTCTTATTTCTGGCACGTAAAAATTTGGATTGTTTTTAAAGATAGAAGACACCATAAAAATGTTCAAATGTTTGTTAAGCTTATGGGACGTAACTACGGGGTCATCAGTCCCTAAACTTACAAACTACTTATGAACTACTTCCAAACTAGGACGGCACAAATATCCATGCCCGAGGGGGGATTCGAACCCCCGACCGTAGTGGCCGTGCTGACCGTGACTGGAGCGCCTCAGTCACCTCGGCTACCGCGGCCGGCAAAAGACACCATAATTGCATCAACTTTAGGGAGGTTTCCGCTGTCAGCCTTCACATAACCATCTTCCACTGTGGCATAAAAACTGTAAACGCGTTTAGATCACGAGAAAACTGAACTTAAAGCTGCGAAATGGAGGAAACGCGTACTCCGACTTCTAGTTGCCGCGCTGTAGGTGCTCTATGACGTCACCAGTACTTCTGCCAATAACGGAGCGTTTTCGATCACGTGATCTAATCGTGAAATTTGATGATTTTTTAGCTTTAATTACGTAAAAATAACAGATATTTTGTAAGAATTATGAGCGAAAATGCTCTGTGAATATTATAATCACTCAGAATAACAATAATTCGAACGATATTTTTAACACAGGAAAATACCCTATTGGTCCGATGAACCCTCTGCATTGCATTTCAATGTGACTTGCAGAGCACCCATGTAGATGCAGATGTGTATGTAGAGCAATGGATACGAGATGAGAGGCCCTAAGTGGGATGTGCAGCTGCTAACAATAGTTCGGCAGCCTGCACTTCTCCGCGCCAGTCAGAAGTTTACGCTGGAGCGCCGCTACTTATGCGAGGACACTCGAGCAGCGGGGACTCGCCTAAGCCGACAGGCCGTTGGGCGTCCGCGCAGACAGGCCCCAACGGCGTCGATTATTCGGCGGGTCTTGCGCGGGGCCATAAAACGGGCGCGTGCGCCGGCGTCCGCCTGACGTGCCGCATTAAGGCGAGTGGCGTTTCCGCTAATCTCCATAAACCAATTGAGCGCCGCCCAGAGACCTCTTTACGGCTATCTCTATTTTTATTTCCCGCGCCTCTCCGGGGGCCGTTTTACCGGGCTGCTCCTCCTCCAATCGCAGTAATGGAGGCGCCGCCCGCCGCAGTCGTAAAGCGGATTTGCATGCGGCGGCCATTGTGGCCGGCGGGCGGCTGCAAAATAAAACAACGGCTGGCGGGTAATAAGCGGTGAAAGCTTTCCCGAGTCCCGCGCAAATCCCGGCCGCTCGCACTGCGCATGCGCCCCGCCCGCTCCCTGATTGGCTGCCGCGTCTCGCGCCTCCGAGATTGCGTGGCGCTTTTACGAAGCGGAAAAAAAAACGGACAGATGTTGGTGCACTTCTTAAGTGATCACATGCAGCACCTACTCCTGCATTATGGGCTCTTTTGAAAGCTTCGATATAAAATTGCATTACTCTATTCGTTTTGTTAACCATATACTGAAAACAGTAGACTGGCAGGGCGGCATTAAAATAGGTGACAACAAAATAAGAAGTCTCGCGTATGCGGATGAGTTAGTTGTACTGGCCGATTCAATTGAAAGGCTCGATCAGAGGTACAAGGATTATGATATGAAGATCAGCATCTCCAAAAGCAATTAATATCTGCGGGAAAGAGATTGAAACAGATTGAGTGCCAAATAGGAGGAATAACGTTAGAACAGATAGACAGTTTCAAGTACCAGGGATGTATTTTTTCGCAGGATGACAGCATAGTGAAAGAACTGGAATCGAGGTGCAGGAAAACTAATGCAGTGAGTGCTCAGCTAAGATCTGCTCTCTTGTGAAAGACGGAATTCAGTACCAAGACTAAGTTAGCGGTGCACTGCTGTGTATTTCGACCAACTTTGTTGTATGGGAGTGAAAGTTGGGTGGATACAGGTTACCTTATTCATAAGGTAGAAATTACAGATATGAAAGTAGCAAGAATGGTTGCAGGTACTAATAGATGGGAACAATGGCAGGAGGGTGTCCATAATGAGGAGATCAAACAAAAACTGGGAATGAACACCATAGATGAAGCAGTTAGAGCGAACAGACTGAGATGGTGGGGTCATGTTACACGCATGGGAGAAGCAAGGTTATCTAAGAGACTGGTGAGCTCGGCAGCGGAGGGTAAGAGGAGTCGAGGTAGACCAAGAAGAAAGTACTTATATTCGGTGAAGAATGATTTTGAAGTAAAAGGCATAACATCAAACCAGGCATCAATGTTAGCACTGAACAGGGGATCATGGAGGAATTTTATTAGAGGTGCTATGCTCCAGACTGAACGCTGAAAGGCATAATCAGGCTCTGATGATGATGATTTAAAAATACGCTAACACGTAATTGAGAGTACAGATTTTTAATATTATCATACAAGAAGGCCAATGAAACGTACATAATTTGAAAGGTGCTTTGTCGTAGGTGTTGCGGATATTAAAAAATTATGTGTGCATCTAGCCGTAAAGAGTGGTAAAAAGAAAAAGAAATTTTAGGATGATACTCCAAATTCTCCATACGTTTTGCCACTATATTATAACCTGTTGTAGGTGGTATATTGGTACAGGCAGGGCCGGCTCGAGCAAATTCAGCGCCCTAGGCAAATTATTTTAATGGCGCTCCATGTAATAAAATCACAATAAAATATCAATGAAGATCCACATTGTATCTTTTTTATTCAAATACAGTCACAACATATACATTACATAAACACATTTCCCCATTAAAATTATGCAGAAATGTTGGCTGCTTCTGAAATTTCCCTGGCTTCTACCAGCATTTTTTTTTTTTTTTTTTTTTTTCAAATCCCTGTTCACTTCTGCAATCTAAATCTTTATCTGACATTTGTAGCAGTGTTAAGATCAGTTTGTTTTGATTGAAGAAGTCTGCTAGTGAAATATACTTCGAACAACATATTGTACCATGCAACAAGTGAAGCAATAAACCTGAAGTTAGCTATTTTTAGCAATTGACTGAGCGTCAATTCGCGTATGATTTCCAGATGAACCAGTCAATGTATGATCTGCATAAATATCCATGAGTGCATCAAGCACATCAGCTATCTGATAACACAAAGGACACAATGCATCAATCCAGCTCTCCCATCTAGTATCGCTCACTGGTTTTAGCATGAAAGCAGGCATATGGGGCAAATGGACATCCCAGCGATATGTTGAAGCACATAAATTGTTTGGATCAAGTTGAAGAAGCATGTGTCAGTGAAAGAACATTTAGCAATATCATTCACCACAAGATTTAATGTGTGCGAACTGCACGGTACGAAGAACGCACATGGACTTTTAACCTAAATTCGCCCAGCGTCCTTTTTCTTTCTCTCGTCAGGATGACAGCTATCGAGACAAATTTGGAATTAAATCCACTTGCTAAATGTGTGTCTGTGTGTGTGTAAATTCCTGAGCGACGAAACTGCTTGGGTCATCGGGACGTAGACGTACACATTAGTTAAGCTAATTTATTCTAAGGACAACACACACACCTGTGCCCGAGGGAAGACTCGAACCTCCGGCGGCAGCGGCCGTGCAATCCATGACATGGCGCCTCAGACCGCGCGGAACTAGCTAGGCATAAAGTTTCATGCAAATGCTAGGAGCTATTACTGAGACATCAATGGCCACCATTTTTTCGCTTCATACTGTTACAATTATATACAAAGTACTATTAAGAAAGACTGATTTTTGCGCTTTCATGATCACGAAAAAGCGGAAAAACAGCAGTTACATACTCAGGCCAATTCTTTGCGGAATGTGCCATCGTATGTGTACAAATGTTGCACTGTTATAATCCAAGGTGATGACAATGATACAATTGTTGATATTTGAAATTTATTCATTGGATAAAAGACGTTGGTGTTGTCATAAATGGCGAAGGTTTTGTCACACACGATTAAGGCATAAAGGAGGAGGGGGAGGGTGAGGAGGGTGGCTTCAGCAAATGACAGCCGCTAGAATTTGCTTGTTAAAAACAATCTGGATTCGGATTTGACCCTGCCAGGCTTCATGATGTATCTGTTAATGCATGTTAATGAATAGAACAACTGAGTCGACATATGCAGTTATTATCGTGACAGTGGAGTGCTAGGCAACTTTCTCTAACACACGTCTCACTTTTGCGACAAAGTAATTTTCCTTGAAAAAAGAGTAACAACAATAATGTGTGTTGTTGTGGTCTTCAGTCCGGAGACTGGTTTGATGCAGCTCTCCACAATACCCTATCCTGAGCAAGCCTCTTCATCTCCACATAAGAACGGCAACCTACATCTGTCTGAATCTGCTTACTGTATCCATCTCTTGGTCTTCCTCTGCGATTTTTTCCCCACACACTTCCCTCCAACGCTAAATTCACAATTCCTTGATGTCTGAGAATGTGTCCTACCAATCTATCCCTTCTTTTAGTCAAGGTATGCCAGAAATTTCTTTTCTCCCGAATTCTATTCAGTACCTCCTCATTAGTTACGCGATCCACCCACCTAATCTTCAGCATTCTTCTGTAGCACCATATTTCAAAAGCCTCTATCCTCTTCCTGTCCGCACTGTTTATCGTCCATGGCTCACTCCCATACAAGGCAACACTCCATACAAATGCCTTCAGAAAGGACTTCCTTAGGCTTAAATCAATATTCGATGTTAACAAATTTCTCTTTTTCAAGAACGCTTTTCTACCCATTGCCATTCTGCATTTTATATCCTCTGTACTGAGACCATCATTTGTTATTTTACTGCCCAAGTAACAAAACTCATCTACCTCCTTTATTGCTTCGTTTCCCAATCTAATTCCTTCAGCATCACCTGATTTTCTTACACTGCACTCCATTACCCTAGTTTTGCTCTTGTTAATGTTCATCTTATATGCTCCTTTCAGCACACTGTCCATTCCGTTCAATTGCTCTTCCAGGTCCTTTGCTGTATCTGACAGAATTACTATGTCGTCGGCAAAACGGAATGTTTTTAATTCTTCCCCCTGAACTTTAATTCCTTCACTAAATTTCTTCTTGCTTTTCTTTATGGCTTGCTTAATGTACAAATTGAATAACAATGGAGAAAGACTACAACCCTGTCTTACTCCCTTTCCAACCACTGCATCCCTTTCATGCCCTTCAACTCTGACAACCGCTGTCTGGTTTTTGTACAAGTTGTAAATAACCTTACGCTCCCTATTTTTTACTCCTGCTTGCTTCAGAACTTGAAAGAGTTTATTCCAATCAACATTGTCAAAAGCCTTCTCCAAATTTACAAAAGCTAGAAATGTAGGTTTGTCTTTTCTTAATCTATCTTCTAGGATAAGCCGTTAAGTCAGTATTGCCTCCCGTGTTCCTACATTTCTCCTGAACCCAAACTGATCTTCCCCGAGGTCGGCTTCTATCGGCTTTTCCATCCTTCTGTATATAATTCGTGTTAATATTTTGCAACCATGACTTATTAAACTGATGGTTCTGTAGTTTTCACACCTGTCTGCACCTGCTTTCTTTGGAATGGGGATTATAACATTTTTCTTAAAGTCTGAGGGTACTTCTCCTGTCTCATACATCTTACACACCAGGTGAAACAGGTTTGTCATGGCTGGTTCTCCCAGAGACTTCAGTAGCTCTGAGGGAATATCATCTACTGCAGGGGCCTTGTTTCGGCTTAGGTCTTTCAGGGCTCTGTCAAATTCTTCTCTCAGTGCCGTATCATCTATTTCATCCTCATCTACATCCTCTTCCCTTCCTACAATATTGTCTCTTGTAGAGCCCCTGTATATACTCTTTCCACCTTTCAGCTTTCCCTTCTTTGCTGAGAACTGGTTTTCCATCAGTGTCCTTGATATTCTTAGAGCTGTTTTTCTTATCTCCAAACTTTGCTTTTATTTTCCTGTAGGCTGTATATATTTTTCCCCTATTTATACATTCTTCTACATCCTTGCATTTGCCTTCTAGCCACTCCTGCTTAGCCATTTTGCACTTCCTGTCAATCTCATTTCTTATTCGTCTGTACTCCATTTTGCCTCTTTCATTTACTGCTTTTTTATATTTTCTCCTTTCATCGATTAAATTTAGTATCTCCTGTGATATCCAAGGATTTTTTGTAGGTCTTTCCTTCCTACCTAGTTTGTCCTCTGCTACCTTCACTATTTCATCTCTCAATTTTCCCCATTCCTCTTCTACTGTTTTTTCCCCCTGTTTCTGTCAATTGTTGCCTAAAGCTCCCACTGAAATACTTAAGAATCTCAGGTTCCTTCAATTTATTCAGGTCCCATCTCCTTATTTTCCTACCTTTTTGTAGTTTCTTCAGTTTCAGTCTACAGTTCATAACCAACAAGTTATAGTCAGAGTCTATATCTGCCCCTGGGTATGTCTTACACTGTAAAACCTGGTTCCGAAATCTATGTCTTGCCATTATAAATAGTGTAACATAACAGACCGAAACTCTACATGCTGTTGCAAGTGCCCGCTGGCAAGGTGCGCTGATACGACGGCGGTGGAGGTAGCTGACATCTCACACTACAGCTAAACTGAAATGCTTCGTCCTGTTCCGTTCCTGTAGTCTGTGGTCGTATAGCTTCTACAGCAACAAAAATACATAGTTGCTTGCTGAGACATAGCATATCTCTTCAATGACACAGGCACAAACTCACAATGTCTTTGTGCATCACGAAACCATTCTAGCATCCTGCGTCATTATGAACAAATAGAAGGGGATCGTTCTTACCAAGAAACCGATTACATGATGGCATCAGTAATATAAGGAAGAACTTAAGTAAAAAATTATTTATTGTACTTTCCCCTTTGCTTATGTACAGATGTAAGGCACGCCCTGTCTTATTTGGCGCCCTAAACCTCCTACTCTTATTTGCCACTGATGATGTGTGTGTTCTGATGGCGAGGCCACAGCGCCCAGTGTACCCTACGGAGACTGAGGGCGCCCCGGCTGACATGGTGGGCAGCGCGCAAGCTCTCATCTCGGGGAGACTGGTTGTAAACTGCTACTCGTCTGTTCATTAAACGCTTACTAGCAAAATTACGAAGTCTCAAAGAGAATGCATTTAACATTGACTTGCGTCTTGTTTCTAGCCTGTCGCTCTGTCTACGTGCAGTAACCGTCGCTCCTGGAACGCAGCGCATCAGCAAAGTAAACCACACCGCGAGCGTTCCAGGGTTCGTAGCTCGCGACAAATTTGCCGCCCCCCCAAATTCCAGCGCCCTAGGCAATTGCCTAGTTTTCCTATATGGACGGGCTGGCCCTGGGTACAGGTAAAATTAGCTCAGTCAGTTAGCGCTTGGAGTTCCAATCTAACATCCCAGGTCCGATTCCCTCTGCCCCCAACTTTTTAATTCTACGTAATGTTCAGTTTAAATATAGTTTTTAAATATAATTAAAGAATTCAGTTGATGAACGCAGTGTTAATATATTCAGATTCATTACAATAATCATTATATAAATACACCAACTTGAAAACTGCAGCCGGTCGCGGTGGCCGAGGGGACTAAGGCGCTCCAGTCACGGTCTGCACGGCCACTGCGGTCGGGGGTTCGAATCCCCCCTCGGGCATGGATATTTGTGCCGTCCTAGTTCTTAAGTAGTTGATAAGTAGTTTGTAAGTTTAGTGACTGATGACCCCGCAGTTAAGTCCTATAGACTATACAAACATTTGAACATTTTTTTTTTTTTTTTTTTTTTTTTTTTTTTTTTTTTTTTTTTTAACTGCAGTACCGATTCCCTACGATAATTTTATCAGGAGGCCAATGCAAATTATATAAGTCGAAAGATGGTTTGCTGTTGATGTGCACAATACAATAATCATGAGTGTACATCGCCGTTAAGTGTGGTACAACGAATTAGATGTTTTCAAATCAGTATCTCGGGTCACGATTTAAATTCTCCAACTTTAAAGTCAAAAACTGAAGTGCTACCAACTGCTCAAATGTTTGTAGACTTTATGGGAACTAACTACGGCGTCATCAGTCCCAAACTTACAAGCTGCTTATGAACTAGCTAACACTAACGACGGCACAAATATCCATGCCCGAGGGGAGATTCGAACCCCCGACCGTAGTGGACGTGCAGGACGTGAGTGGCGCGCCGCAGACCGCTCGGCCACTGCGGCCGGCTCCCAACTGCTGCCCTAGGGATGATCGGTAATAGAAAAAAAAAAAAAAACGGTGGCAACATCAATTCAAAGAAATCGATGTACAATGAGCATCGAAAGGAAAATGTCCGAGAATATCAGTATTTTGGGTGCTGAAACAAACACGCCTCGGCAGAACCACAGACACACATTACTAGACTGGCACTGCCCAATACAGTATTATTGGTCTTTACTTTAAACAAGATATCAACAATTATTTCTGTACAGATATAAGTCGTAAAAAAAAAAAAAAAAAAAAAAAAAAAAAAAAAAAAAAAAACAGGAAAAAACTGATAAAATTTCGCCACATTTAGAGTTTTGGCGAAAAGTCTAAATTTTACTTATGGTGCTGGCGTAGTGTGCAAATGTTGGTAACGAAATGTTCGCTTTATGTGGGGTACATACAAGAACCTGTCAACTACAGAGCAGGAAAGGAATTAATTATTTACTTCATGGTCAACACTTTAGCCCCTCATTCTATGTGACTCATTCGTTAGTCGCTACCACCACTGCCGTAAGTGAAATCCTGTCGTATACCAGACAGACTGGTCAAATTTCGACCACTGGTAATACTAGTTCATACAAACATAGAACTCTGACATAGCGTCTGTTTCATAAAAGATAGGATTATGAACAAATTCGTATGAATTAGCCACTACCAATTACAATAACAATAATAACAAGCATAAGTTGTCTGACAAAGGAAAGAATTGTATTGTGAAAGTTTGTTGTTTTGTACATAATTACGCACAGTTTACGACAAGAATGAAATACTGTAATGTGTTAGCTGTCTCTACTCTCCGTTTTGTCAGTCATATATTAATATTACCCTAAGTGTTATCGATCACAAGCACTCCTATCTCCTGTAAACAAACTGCCTACACCCACCAAGTGGGATTGACAGACGATTTAGAGAAAGTACAGAGAAGGGCAGCTCACTTTGTATCATAGTGATATAGAGGAGAGAGTATCACGGAAATGATGCAAGAGTTAGGATGGAAATCATTTTAAAAAAAAGGCGTTACTCGTTGTGATGAGCACTATTTGCGAAATTTCTTTCATCAACTTTCTCTTCCGAATACGAACAGATTTTGTTATCACCCACCTAAATAGGAAAACATGATCATCAAAATAAAATAAATCAGATCGAAAACGGAAAGATTTAGATGTTCCATTTTTCCGCGAGCTATCAGAGAATGTAACTATAGAGAAACATCATAAAAGCGCTTCGGTGAACCCTCTGCCATGCACTTCAATGTGACTCGCAGAATGTTTATGTAGTTTCAGATGTAGGTACCACATGCCCATTGAAGATTTCGACGGACACCGGCAATCAAAACTCTAGTGTTTGTACTCCTAAGGGACTAAACTGTCAAGGTCATCAGTCCCTAGACATACAAACCACTCGAACTAAAACAACACACAGACTCATGCCTGAGAGAGAAATCGAACCTCCGGCAGGAGCTGCCTTGGCACGAGACCTTAGACCATGCGGTCATTCGCGAGGGAAGCCAGATGTCACCGTATCCCCTGTTAAATCTAGACCGGAACTATCAGTTCGTGTGTGGGTTCTGCAGATGATACTATCGAAGTGCCAAAACTGGTAACTTATTGCAATAAATCTTAAAATGCTGCTGTTGGACATTATTACTAATTAATGTAACCAGCAGAGTTCCCATCGTTTCTCTTCGACATGGAGTCAATGAAAGTAGGACGTCTAACAGTACACGAACAAGGTCTGAACGCCTAATCGGAGCTTGATCCGAGACACAATATGCGAATCGATTAATTACTTTGGTAAAACTTTCCGATCGGGTTGAAATTAATGCTAAGTTAATGGCGCCATTTTCAAGTGCCCCATTCTGATTTTGCGGGCGAAAAACTCTTTTCATGAGAGTTTTTGAAATGTGTTAGTTCTGCTCTTTAAACTTGTAGAAATCGGTTCATAGTGGATAAAAACAAAACGACTTTTTCATTGAATAATCATCTGTAATCGAGATATTGAAACCCAGCTATATTTACAAAATGCCGAGACTCGTTGTAGGTCCAAAAGATGGTGGATCTTTTAATTACCCCTACTTCTAAATTGATGTCAACTAATAACTGATACAATATACTTTATAGATGATACTCCATGTTTTTCATATGTTAATGTTTCGAAGATGTCCATTTCGTTCAATTGCTCTACGAGGTCCTTTGCTTTTCTGACACAATTACAACGTCATCGGCAAAACACAATGTTTTTATTTCTTCACCCTGACCAAGTCAGTTGGCGCAGTGGTAACAGACTGGACTCGCAGTCGGGAGGACGGTGGTTCAAATGTTCAAATGTTGGTAAATCTAAGGGACTTAACTATGGTGGTCATTAGTTCTTACGCTTACAAACTACTTACACTCACTTAAAGTAGCTTATGCTAAAGACAACAGAAACACCCATGCCCGAGGGAGGACTCAAACCCCCAACGGCAAACGGCCGGGCGCACCGCAGCTGGACGCCTTACTGCGCACGGCTACTCTGCCGCGGTGACCGAGGTTCAAATTCACCTGCGGCCATCCGAATTTTGGTTTTCCGTGATTTCCCTAAATTACTCCAGGCAAATGCCGGGATGGATCCTTTCAAAGGGCATGGCCGACTTCCTTCCACATCCTTACCGACAAATCAGAGCGTAAGCTACGTGTCTAGTGATCACACTGTCGACGGGACGTGAAACCCTAAGCTTCCTTTCTCCTTCACCCTGAACTTTAATTCCTTCTCCAACTTTTTCCTTTCTTTCCTTCACAGCTTGCTCAATGAACAACATGTCAGCCACACTAACTTTGGAATTTCAAAGAGTATATTCCAGTCAACAAGCTTTCAACAAATTTATAAAAGCTTTAAACGTAGATTTGCTTTCCCCCAACCTACCTTCTAAGGCAAGTCGCAAGGTCATTATTTTCTCGCGTGTTCCATCGTTTCCTAAAATCCAGATTGATATTAACCTGGGTTGTATTCCATGTTTTTCCACCCTTCTGTAAATATTTTGTATTTTGCTACTATTTCTTATTAAGCTATTAGTTCTCCATATATTCACACCTGTCTGCACCTTCTTCCTTTGGAATTGTATATATTTCAAGTCGGGTGGTATTCCGCACGTCTCATACATCTTGCGCACCAGGTGGAGAAGTTTTGTAAGGGCTGAGTCTCCCATAGACATAATTAGCAGAGAAGGAAATGTTTTCTATTCCAGGGGCGTCGTACCGACTTATGTCTTTCTTTGCTTTGTCAAATTCTTTTCGTAGAATCATATCTCAGCTTCATCACCTTCCTCCTCCATTCTATAGTACTGCCTTCATTTCTGTTTTCTTCCACCTTTCAGCTTTCACTTCCTTGCTTAATATTGGTTTTCTTCAGACGTGTCTCTAATTTTCTTTTGGATGGTAATCAGTCTTCCTCCAACTTATCGATACTTCTATGGACTTGTATTTGTCGTCTGTCCACGACTGCTTAGCCATTTTGGACTTCCTGTCAACCTCATTTTAAGCTATCAGTTTTCCATAATGCCTGCTTGATTACCTGCTCTTTTATCACATAAATACAGTACCTCCTGGATTTATATTAGACTTTCTCGTACTACATGTTTGGTCCCCCTGCTGCCTTTACAATTCCATCTCTCAAAGCTTTCCATTCCCATTCTAAATTACCGTGTAATGCTCACGCTAGTCTCGTGAACAGATCGAAGATCTAAGATTGACAATTTCTTAAAAGTATTTAGAAAATTTTTCTTGTAATTCTTCAACGTCACAGTGACTTCGCCAAAACACGCATTTTCTTTAGCGACAGTGAATTTGGGGGAAATCGACGGTAATTTTTCTGTTTGGTGATTTCCTTTTTAAATGTATCCGCATCAAACGAAAGAAAGTTCTTTCTAGTCATAAACTGTCTTACTGTGGTCAATGTTCAATCAGTTTCAATTGAAATGCGATGCCTGAAATCCATCCAGGATATTTTAATTTTCATTCGTACAATCCCTTTTCTTCATAAATTCACACTAACGGGTTAATCTACATACTTTCCAGCAATATACTCTGCGTTGAATTTCAGCGAAAACGGAAACTTCCTGGCATATTAAAATTGTATGCCCCGAAAGGCAGTTTAGATCTGCGAGGAAGTTTCAATCAGCACACACTCCGCTGCAGATTGAAAGTTTCATTCTGTCAGCGAAAACTGTTGCAACTAACTGTCGCGAGCAACTGCCTAACATTTTCTATTGGTACCAATAATTTCATCACGAACTACATGATTGCAAATTTAGCAAATAGTGTTTCTTGATGTACAGAACAATGAATTCCCCCTAGTTAACGTCAGAATTTTATTCTTCGTCGCCATCTTTAAATTCTTAACATTTAATGTCGTTACATAATAAATCTGCGTTACCCGTCAATTGTGTGACCCTCTAAATGTATACTGAGAATTATCATTCTTCTCTTTTGTCTTTTCCGTTCGTTTTTAAGGGCTTGTGGCGATTTCGTAATCTAAATTTCGGTCTATGGCCATTTTCAAGTACACTTTATTGCCAGTTTTGCATCTTTTGATGCCGATTTGTTTATCATTTGGGATACCATTGTTTGATATATATTATATTGACGTCGTTACTTTTATTCTCGTTCGCCTAAGATCTAAATCAGGATTTACAATAGAAACAAAATTACCAAACAGCAGCAATATCATTTTAAAAAACTGCTGATGACCGACTTCAGACATTAAAAATCATGAAAAGACATTCTTAAAAAGTTTATAATCTGTAATAATTAAAAAAAAGTGGTAGATCCGACATCTCAGTGCAATGATACTGATAAAAATATTGAAATGTCATTGTGTTCTTACTGCACGGTATCTTCGCAGAAGGATGTCTTTGTTAAGCCTTATTGTAAGGTAATTGCCTCCACAGACATCAGCAGACTTACAGTACTCAAATCACTTTCTGGATTGTGTACTCTTGAGTTGGCATCCGATAGTAATGGAACAATTACATAATCAGAGATCTCATTACAGAAGTGATACTCTAATGAGAAATTATACAGAGGACAAAAATATTTTTAAAATAATATTCCTAATATAGATCTTCTCAGGAAGGCATCTGACTGGGTAGATCATAAATTGTTTATGGGATACATGCTGGTTTAGTTGTTTTTTTGAGAAACATATGTCCACATTTGCATTCCTTTCGTCCAATAATACGAATTGGGATGTACATATTCTTCGTCTAATGACCTCCTGTTAAATCATGATCCGTTTATTATTCTTGCTCTGTGACAGAGTTGTGTGTTTACAAGCAGTTCATATAAGACGCTCTAGAGTAATATTCGCACTCTGCTAAATCTTGCTACTTCTAAAAATGTTGTAGAATGCTATCAAACATAGGAACTTGCATCTCCTGCTATAAGTTAACCTGGAGTCCTATAATGTTTGTTGGATTGCGAACACACACAATAACTCAAAATATGATCAACCACATCAATGTATCTCGTAATTAACACTGAGAAATTCGGGCTACATTGTCTACAATATTAGCACTGTGAGCACTCAGCATTATCCTTTATTTTCGCTTCAACGACGTAGTGTGAGAAAATGCGCTGAAGACTATTAATGTTATGGTAGTCACGGCAGTCAGTCAAGTACGTGAAGTACAGTGTTTTGGTGAGTTATTCCTGATTACACAGATGACACAGTCTTGCATTTAGTACTCGTCATGTGCAGTGACATCAGAGATTGTTTCACTAGCGTACATGTGACCATTCGAGAAGTAGCTGTTTCACAATTATGCGACACGGTATCCAAATACAAAGTATACACGTTCGACATACTTTCATTGGCCCATAAAGCGTTTGTCTCCACTACAAGAGTTCACTCAACTGAATGTGAATTACGCGTTACTTATTCGGTAACCATCACGACAGCTGATCTCTCAAACGGCACATTATTTATTTATTTTTTTTTTTTTTTTTTGAAATTATATACCGAGCCGTCACAAACGTTCTCTATTTTCGTTGCAAGAACTTATTATGACTTCAGACAATTACTATAACCTTTGATTAACGTGGAGTGGTCTTTTCGAGCGCGCTTTTATCAGCTGATACGATTTAGTTAGTTCTTTTCTCTTATTACCCTAAAGTACAAGGAAAATATAATTTGTTCTTTAAAATTAATACTACACTAACGAAGGTGAATTTTCAGGACTAAATTTTATTTTTATTATAGAAGAAATTCCACGTCTTCCACCAAACATCATTAAAACGAGTAAGTAAAAAAGTAAAACAATTTAACAATGCTTGTCTTTATAAGGTTGAAACAGAGTCATAAACATTTTACATGAGTACAATTAGTATTGTTACTTTTACAGACTGCCGCGGCGGAATAGCCGTGCGGACTGAGGCGTCGTGCTGCGGTGCGCGCGGCCGTTCGCCGTCGGGGGTTCGAGTCCTCCCTCGGGCATGGTAAAAGGGATCTTCTTGTAATAATTAATTTATTATTTTGATTCTATTCAAAATAAAGAGACGTGAACAGAATGTTGACTTTCACAATAAACCCAATGTGAAACACCATAAATACAATAATTCACAATAGTCACGTCCAACTATTTTAAAATGTCCCTTAGACGTCGACTTTCTAGACATATATATATGTAACTAAGTTTTCAATTTTCATTTTATAAATAATATAGTTTTTAATTTTCCCTGGATTTCGCCTTTCTCCGTGACGTTTTAGTCCATACACTTTGCTGCATAGTTAATGTCCGTGGCACATCCAACGCCCGTTATCTGTGCACCGTGCGATCTGCCTAAAAGATCGAAAATCACGCGCATAGTATATGACTGTGTCATAACTAAATCTAACATTTTCAAATAACAATAACTGTTTTTTCACGACATCCGTTCCTTTCACGACCCAGTACCCAGTGCAACCCGCAATTTTGCTTGCTTCACTAGAACTTGATACAAACGTTGAAGTTCTATTCCCCTTTCATTGTTTGCAGGAAACAAAACAAAGAAAGCCGTACAGTGAACTCCGATCGATGGAAGCGCTTGCCCACGAAAGGCAAAGGTTCCAGTATCTAATTCCGGTTTAGGCATACAATTTTAATGCGACAGGTAATTTCATATCAGCGCACACTCCGCTACAGAGTGCAAATATCATTTTACAGCTAACATTGTTAATTTTTTGCTGTCCTTTCCCTCAGTTGCTTATATTAATTTTCAGACATTTGCTTATATTAATTTTCAGACATTTGCTTATATGAATCATCTACGCAATTGAAACAAGATTTTTGCCATATGCGTTTTGGCTTTATTTACAAGGTATCTTCAGCGGTCTGGAATATACACGTGATTATGCTGTCCATTATTTCGTCTTTCTTTCCTGGCAACCAGTATTGAGTTTTTATATATTTTTATTTAGTTACATATTTCCCGTCTCCCTTTTGTATGTACGTGCGCGCGCATGAGTGTATGTGTGTGTGTGTGTGTGTGTGTGTGTGTGTGTGTGTGTTTGTATGAGAGAGAGAGAGAGATGTAAGGGAGGTTTTTGGGTATTTGTTTCTGGTCTTTCTTTTTAATAGTGTGTGTGTGTGTGTGTGTGTGTGTGTGTGTGTGTGTGTGTAAAGACTTTCCTTTCTAATTACTTTCTCATTTTCTTAATGAAGTTGGAGTTTCAACTTTTATTACTCATCTGTTTTCGGAAACTTGTTGCAACAGTTGACAACATCATCAAAAATAAAAATATCAATGGCGTGGGAAAGAAATATCTCATGAAAAATTACCAACCAGAGGCAACGGCACATGTACAACACCATATACAAAAACTGTAAGTCTTAATAAAATGTAAATATCATTAGTCACATATAGAAAAAGCCCCAGAAGTCTCTATAAAATAATGTAAAACATAATCAGATATGTACTCCACGGCACTGAAGATGTAAATAAAGGCGAAACACGTTAGGCAAAAAAGCTTGGTTTATTTCAGTTGCATAGACAGTTCATATAAGTAAATACCTGCGTATTAAAAGCATAGGACATTCTCGTTTTCAAGAAGGTTTGTCAAGTAGATAAGCAAAGCTATCTCTGACATCGGTCGGTTGCAGAAGTTTAGAAGATTTTCTATTTTGAGTAATATGACATTTCTGGAGACCAGAAATCTCCTTAAGAATCAACATTGTATCCCAAAAGAATGATGTGAAACCAAGTCGCGTTATTCGTCCACGAGACGCACTATGCAGCAGTTGCAGGATTCCAACTACATTCGACACGGCTGTGCAGCGTATGGAATATCAGACAGTCTGTGTGGCTGCACTGAAAAGTTTCTAGCTAACAAAACGCAGCATGTCACTCAACGAAGAAAAAAAAGTCTTCTGGCTTGAATGTGAATTCTGGCGAGAACTGGAGGAGTGTTATATCCCCTTTACTTCTGGTACGCAGGGTGTCTTACTTAACTTTTCATCGCAAGTATCTCTGGAACTATAATGGGTATTGGAAAACCACTTTTGCGGTAAATAAATATTTTCAGCGCAAACTTATGATTCTATTTTTTTTTTTTATGTTCATTGGAATACCTCATATTACTTCTTACGCAATCAACAGCATGAAATATCACAAAAGAAGAATGGCGCTTGTTGCATCACAATAAGTCAATTACACCCAGAAAAAAATGCGAAGCGAAGTTGATGTTTGAAATACCGGGTGATCAAAAAGTCAGTATAAATTTGAAAACTTAATAAATCACGGAATAATGAAGATAGAGAGGTAAAAATTGACACACATGCTTGGAATGACATGGGGCTTTATTAGAACCAAAAAAAAAAAGTTAAAAAATGTCCTACAGATGGCGCTTCATCTGATCAGAAAAGCAATAATTAGCATAACAAATTAAGACAAAGCAAAGCTGATGTTCTTTACAGGAAATTCTCAATATGTTCACCATCATTCCTCAACAAGAGCTGTAGTCGAGGAATAATGTTGTAAACAGCACTGTAAAGCATGTCCGGAGTTATGGTGAGGCACTGGCGTCGATGTTGTCTACCAGTATCCCTACAGACGTCGGTCGATCACGATACACTTGCGTCTACAGGTAACCCCAAAGCCAATAATCGCACGGACTGAGGTCTGGGGACCTGGGAGGCCAAGCATGACGAAAGTGGCGGCTGAGCTCACGATCATCACCAAACGACGCGCGCAAGAGATCTTTCACGCGTCTAGCAATATGAGGTAGAGCGCCGTCCTGCATAAAAATCGTACGTTCCAGCAGGTGTTTATCAGCCAGGCTGGGGATGATGCGATTCTGTAACATATCGGTAGCAGTTACACCACCATATTCACGCGGTTCCTCGAAAAAAAAAAGGCTCGATAACGATAGATGTTGTTCTAATAAAACCCCATGTCATTCCAAGCATGTGTGTCAATTTTTACCTCTCTATCTACATTATTCCGTGATTTATTAAGTTTTAAAGTTAATACTGACTTTTTGATCGCCCGGTACATGAGGTGCACAGCTAACGCGTCCCGATCCTGAAGAGAGCCTCAACTCTGTCTCGGGGAAATGCGCCAGCAGTGCACTTGGCGTATTTCAAACGTCAACTTCGCTTCGCCTTTTTTCTGGATGTAATTGACTTATCGCGATGCAACCAGCGCCATTCTTCTTTTTGTGATATTTCACGCTGTTGGTTGCGTAAGAAGTAATACGAGGTATCCATTTTAAAAAAAAATCATAAGTTTGTGATAGGGTGGTTATTACAAGACGTCACTAATTTTCCATGGTGAATTAGCATGACCATAACATTCATAAGGATAGACAAATGCGAAATTAGGAAGGTATCGGGTTGGGTTTCGTTACCTTCAGTATTTCGAGTGTACATTGTTTATTAAAAATCAATAGGAAATACACAAAGACAATTTCTTTTCATGGCTAATATCAGACAGATAAACAAAGCTTGCCAAAGGCATGAATTTTAAACCCATTAAGAGAAATGTAAGTATAATTTAAAATTTAAGAAAAGACTTTACTTAATATACATAAAAATAACTTTACAAGGGAAGAAGCAGTTTAGCAAAACTTGGCCCGATGGGTGAAAGATGAAAAGCAATTAAGACGAAGAATTAGCCTATATGAATAAAAAAAAGGTAAAGCAGTCAACAATCCGAAGATTGGTTTGAACACCACAGTACATTACTAGGCATGGTCCTGTATGGAGGTGGTATGCCGTTGCCTTCCTCCGACCTTCGAACTGACTTACCCAGTCAGTTATAGGGGGACCTACAGATTAACGTGGGTTCCGAACCACGGTGCTACTCGGTATTTTTCACATGAGCAACACTGCCAGAGGTGAAAGAAGTGGAAAGTGACGGATAAAAATCCAGGACCTGGCGGGGATAGAACCCGTGACCTTTGGATTTGTAGTCTAGCACTCTACCACTGTGCTACGGAGCCGCCCTATATGAATAACAAATAAACATGATACCAATGTGCAATTTCCTAATTAAACTTGCCTGAAGGGCAAAATTTAAATTATTAAATATCAATAAGAAATACACAATGCCAATTTTTTTTAATGGCAAATGGTGATAGGAATGTAGTTTAAATTGATTTGGACGCAGCTGGTTACAACGAATCCAATGCACGATAGAAAAAACTATTGTTCCATTTAAAAAAATTATATCTCTGTGCTGGAAAATGATACAATAAACTATGTTCAGAGCTCCGCAGAAAGTGTAACATTTCTTGCGTTCACCTACCGCATTAAAATTCCCCGTCACCTATTATTTTATAAGTTACAGAGGCAAACACACTTAGTGAAACACCCTGTATATGTGAAAAGGGAAGGCGGTTACTTGGCCTTTACCCTTCCACTCCCTTACCTTAGCAATCTCTAATTTCCCGATATCAATGGCATCTATCTTTCCATTTGAGTCCTGTAGTGTTCACAGTCTTGGGACAAATCGTTGTTCCTAGAGGAAATGATAAAGATGACGTTGCCATAGGTCGCGGGTTCGATCCCCGCCAGGTCCTACGTTTTTTATCTGTCACTTTCCACTTCTTTCACCTGTGGCAGTATTGCTCATGTGAAAAATACCGAGTAGCACCGTGGTTCGGAACCCACGTTAAACTGTAGGTCCCCCTATAACTGGCTGGGTAAGTCAGTTCCAAGGTCGGAGGAAGGCAACGGCATACCACCTCCAAACAGGACCATGCCTAGTAAAGCACTGTTGTGTTCAAACCAATCTCCGGATTGTTGACTCCTGTGCACCTCGGTTGATATTCCGCTGTAGGCGGGCGAGCAGTGCGGACGCCTGGTGTTTACGTCCTCGCCGCTGCCGGCAGAGCGCTGTTTGTGTGGTAAGTGCCACGCCGCTGAGCGTGTTTACTTGTTGGTGATGATATTTCGAACGACTTAACTATGACGCAACCACCACGAAGAGACACATTGAAATTGACGTTTGACCCGAAACTAGTGCGACCGATATCTTTTGAGATTGAGGATTTTATAGAAGAACCATTGAAATTGAATACCGACGATGTCATTGGTTACCATTTGTCGCTCTGTAGCAGCACGGTTTATTTGAAACTTCTCAGTGCAGCCAAATGTGACGCGGTTGTCGAATCTTGCGGAGGAATTTCAAAGTTTAAGCACTCCGACGGTAATATAGGAGAGGTCCGCATAACACAAGTGGGTCTAGGTATCAGGACGGTTAGAATATTCGAACTGCCTTTTGAAATTACCGCCGAGGATATCGACTCTGTTTTAAAGAGTTATGGCACCGTCCTTAGTAATGTTGCTGAAATATGATCCGGTGCTCACAAATTCAAGGTGTTGAATGGCGTTAGACAAGTCAGAATCGAACTTCTGAAACACATTCCGTCCTATATTTCAGTTTGTGGCTATAGGGCAATAGTAATGTACGACGGTCAACCACGCACGTGCGGGGCTTGCGGCTCCACCGGTCATGTCCGCTCTCAATGTATGCAACGACGAGTGACACAGACCCCGGTAGGCGAGGCGGAAGCGCCGACCACCGTAACTTCACTGCCGCTCAAGTACGCAGCGGTAGCCCGCGAACACGTGGCCACACAACCGACCGTAGCGGCTCTCACATCTGCCACCGAGGACACGTCTGTAGAAGGTGCAACCAGAGAATCTAGCGCTGTAGCGACAGACACGACTGTTACCGTGGGCGCTTCGGCAGACGGTGTCGTGGTGGATTCCAAGATAACAACGGACGCACCTGTCGCCGAAAACACTTCGGCAGACGATGTGCATATGGACTCCTGTGACACGGCGGTGCCGACTGCTGACGATCGCGTGGCGGATAAGAGTTGTGCCGCAGTGACACCGGCACACCACGGCTCGTCCGAAATTGCTTCCACAATTTTGGAGGTCAAAGCACACAGCGCTCCATCAGAGACGGACATGATGGAGGTAACTGAAACTT